>OX388344.1:96634884-99050217 GCA_947579665.1 Sympetrum striolatum | reverse complement strand
GACAAACTATGATATTGAAAGACAATTATTTTTTTAAATTAACTAATTGTAAAACCAACAAGATAGTTGAATCCGAGATGAAGTATTTTCTGTGAAAATATATTCGGAATTCGGGACTAAAGAGAACTTATGAGACTTAAGGCGGAAATATTCATTAAACGCAATTTTTGTGCCAGTCTAAACATATAGTCCTTTACGTACAGGTCGCGAATTTATACCCGCATAGTATTTGTTAGTAGATGATAGAAATTTTATATCATTCATTTTATGTCTAACATTCAATGATTTAAAAGTCTTTCGAAAGCCAACTTCACAACTACCAGTAACAAGAGATTTCTCAGGAAAGAACATAGCCGAACATTTAATAATAAACGTTTGTTTTTCAAAGTCAATTTCGTTTCGATGCGTGCATGGAGGATATCTTATATTAGCATAATATTAGTCCGCAGATACAAACTCAACATATGCTAAATTATGTGTAATTTACTGTTCCGTGTCTTGCGATATAGGGCCGCAATATTTTTAGCAAAACAAGAGAGAGAAATCTTCAAGATAGGGCAAAGATGAGGGAATAGGAGTTTTAATTCGATGCAATTTGAAGACGATATGCGATTCCATTACATCATAAGATAAGAGCGCTTTTTCGGGACGCAAAAAAGGAAGACATTAATTACCGAATTTTCTTTCTTCGAGGAAAGAAAATCATTACCATGGAATTGCAAATGGAGGATCGCTTGAATATTCAGAAAGCGATGCTTCTTTGTTTCGGGCAGAGATAAAAAAAATCGGGTTATTGATGAAGGGACTTCCTTTGAGCTCAAAGGCACCGAAAAAAGGCATTGAGAATAAGTGACAAAACACGTGCGAATGAGCAAACAGCCGTCAAACAAGACTTGAAATCTAATGGAACGAGTGTTTCGCGAGGAAAAATTACATCGGACACTCCATAGGAAACGTATCCATCAATTCAACTTTGTCCACATCTTAAGAATGCCGTCATCTTACGCCAACCGATTCCGCACTCCCTTAAGAATTGATGAAGAAAAAAGGAATTAAAAGAAGGCGAAAAAGTTTGCGTGCGTTAGCGATTCTTGCTTTCCTCCCACCACTCGAAGAAATTATCTGGAGGCAAAGCATCCACCTCTACGCGGCGATTTTCCAACTTTTTCCACAAATCTTCCTGTCTGTTGGAGGCGCACTTCCGCGATTTCTTGCAACGGAAAATTTTAAACTTGAGTGTTCGAGCATCCTTTTAGCCGAAGGAATTATGTTAGTTGAGCAAGAGACGTCAGGCTCCAAACAAAATCGACTCCTAAGTATCGAGGATTCGAAAGGTAATAAAGAATATTCAATAGATTCGGCCGAAGGCAAAGAAGGATGTAAATCTAACTCCAACAGATAAAAACTTTGATGAAAATAAATCGCCCCCCAATGCAGTGATTTAGAAGGAATTAAGTTGAAGTAATCAAACTGAAGAACGGCATCAATTAGGCAAGATGGCGAGGGAAAAGCAGCTAAGTAAGCACAGATATTAACACTTATCGAATCATTTAATGCTGACTAACTTTCTTGCTATCACAGATAATGAACCACGAACATGCCTGTGACAAAATACAATAAAAGATTTCTCCATCTAGTGCCACAGGACTAATGAAAAATAATGAATTTCTCAAGATATGGTATGAGTTTAAAGTAGACGAGGACTGGAACTAATCACAAGATTTATATCTACGGGTGGAATATATACCCCAAAATGAGCAATGCGCATTGTTTGCCATAGTTTCTTTTAACCTAATATCATTCGTATAACACAATCTGCTGAGTTCAAATCACAGATACTATATTTTAAAATACGTAATAAATGTGAGTTTTTAAATATAGGCTATAAGTAAAATTTCGGGTAGTAATACTAACAGAGATATAGTTACTTATTAATAGTCAAGGAAGCATAAATAATTAATACTGAAAAATATTTAACAAATAATTTAACTCCAAACTACTAACCCCAAGAGTATTCCATTCCAAGTTACTTATCTGTCTCTCAATCTACACCATTTCCTCTTTACTAATTACCACCGCATTTTAATTTCGAAAATTTCGCTGCCGTTTCATAGCATCGATTTGCACAGCTCAAACATATGCGAGGAACATTTTGTGATTTAGAAGTCACTCGAAGCAACCGTTAATATTTAAGGAAGTTCAGTACCGCGAGAGGGAAGAAAATTCAATTCCGAATGGAAAATAATTAGAAACACTCCGATATAATCATCCCTTTTAGATTTATAACATCCAATCGAAGAAGGAAGCTTCGCTCCATCCTGTTCATCGACACAGATAAAAATATATTAGATATTAAGTCAGTGCACTTAGAGATTGCTGAACCCTTGCTCTGCGAGGAAACAAAGAAGTCGGATGTGAATCCACCTGTCGTCGTTTTCATACTTTCCCGAATAGGATTAAATGGGTTCCCCGGAAGTGAAGAATGGAACAAAATTTTCCAACGCGGGTTCCCCTCGGCGGATGAATATAAAAATATAAATATTACGATTCCTAACATTAAACTTTCATACGAATTAGATTTTCTACGGCTTCAATTACAGCTGAATGGCTATGATACTAATCTAGCACCAAAGGGGGTATAAGGAGCATGAGCTCCCAAAAATTTGTATAACGCCAACGTAATAATTTATATTAATATTATTTCAGAAGAAATTATGACCACCATAATAGCGTAATAAATATCCCAAATATTTTTCGACACTTTCTTGGCCTGGCGTAAAAATAGCGAAAAATATCTGGGTAAAGTAAAAGTGGCAACGAACAAACCAATCTTTGGATAACTAAGCCATCATTATGATGATGGCCATACTACGGGCGATGAAGTCATTATAAAATCGCGTTTTTAATTGTTTAGATAATTGCAGTAAGCATTAAGTCAAAACGAGTGAATTTAAAATTCGGCTCTTGTAAAAAAATACTTTTCAAGAATTTAAATTTATTTTCGCGATTAACCCTATTAAAAAATGAAATAATATAATAATATGTACGGTTTAATGAATTTTCGAAATCGAAAAGCAGAGGTTATGTTCTTTCTTCGCGCTGCACGACAAACGAAAATCAAAGCGTAAATAGCTCAGAGTATTACCAGGCAAAAGAGAGGAGAAAGATCAATGATATCGACCTAAAGAGATTAAACCGAAGTAATAACCAATACATGAACAACAATACACAATACATCTCAGGAGAAAATACCGATGCATTAAAGTGTAAAAGCTAGGAGCTTAAACGAGACGAAGGGAAGCGGTGAGAAAAGACGGAATGAAAAGAGGAAACAAGAGCGAGTGAGAAGATGATAGAAGGAGGTTTCCGCGGGGAGTAACAAAACACGGCTTTTAAAACGGGATTAATTCTCCTCCCACGCACACACCACTAAAGGTGGCACAAACTTTTGGTGCTGCTCCTTCACAAAACTTTCCATCTCATCTCCTCGATTTATCTCTCTACTTCAGAAAGGGGTCGGCCCAAGGCACGCATTTCCCTGCAGTTTTTTACATTCTGAACGTGTCTGGATGCACGAGCAAAGATACGAGCCCGTCCTTGTCTTTCCACGTGACCACTGGGCAGCAAGACTTCGAAAGACATAATCTCCTTTTTAAAACACGAGGAAAGGAAAAGCCCTGCCTATCCATGATGCCATTATTCATGTTAAACAGAAAACGGCTGGAGTATCGTGATGGTGTGACTATTTCCATAAAACTAAGCCTTCCATTTTATATGCTTGTTTTAAGTAATAAAAATCTGATGTGGCCAGCACATGACTTTCTCCATATATAAGATGTGCATACTTATCTACGGCAGTAATTTCGAACTCTATATTCCATCTAAACTTGGAAGATGAGTGATTAATTTATATATTATTATCTTTTACGTCACAAACATGAAAAACGATGAAATTGGCCTTTCGCCATTAGAGCCCAGAGCGCCCACAAAGTAGATAATCAGCAACTTCCGGTTTATCAGTATTTCATGAATTACTCCTAAACAATCAGTGATACGAAAATATGTTTCATACAAAAGTTATAGTAAATTTTATTTTCTAAAACATTTAAAAATAATAGTATATACCTAAATATCATATTTATGGAGATATTTTGAAAACCGGAAATGAGCTTTGAAGAATGAAGGTCAACTTTCGGTAAACCGATTTACTCCAAAAACTAATCAACTCTAAAGACTGTAATAGAAGTACTTCATATGAAATTTGGTGTTGATCCGCCAAATAGTTTTCATGTTAGAGCGCCCACAAAGTACATAATCATCTTCTTCCGGTTTATCAGTGTTTCACGAATAACTCCTAATCAACCGGTGATACTAAAATATGTTAAATACAAAAGTTATAGTAAATTACACTATCCAAAACTTTTATAAGTAATACAATATACGTATATATCATATTTATGGAGATATTTTGAAAACCGGAAATGATCTTTAATGAATAAAGCTCGACTTCCGGTTGGCCGATTTACTCCAAAAACTAATCAACTCTGACAGCACACACCACAGTACTATATATGAAGTTTGGTATTGATACGACTAATAGTTTTCCCGTTAGAGCGCCCACTATCACACACACACACACACACACACACACACACACACACATACACACAGACATCATTCCGAAAATGGTCAAAATGTTTTCTAGGGACCCCAAAACATGTATTTCCGTTGAAATCTCGAAGTCGAATTTTTTCATGAAAACAATACTTTCTCTATACTTCGTATATGGAGAAAGTAAAAATAGAGGTATTATTAAAAATAATAATTAAATAAAATGCTTAACAAGAATCCTCGAACATACAAAGCAAAATTAACTAAAAGAAAAGCAGACGGTAGCATATTGAGAAAATCATCTATTGCTTCAAACTTCAACGTCTGCAGTGTTTAGAATGCTACCGTTCTAATGAAGCGCAACAGAAGTGCATATTTAACCTTTTATCCATTCCATGAGTACCTTCTGCATTCCCTTAAGAACGCCAGTGCTAACACCAAGTTGATTCAGAAACCACATTAAACTATAAATTAGCGATTTAAAAATATCTGCACGCACTCCAAAATATTCACAAGATGGGGAAGCGAACGTTTTCCAAAAGACTCGACATACTCGCGGTGAATCTTTTGAAGGCCGAGGGGCAAAAAAAGCAGCTCCAAAAGATAAACAACCGGAGAGACTAAATTAGCAGATTGTGTGATGACGGCACACATCCCTCCGTGAAAATCGATGAAAAAATTTCGGCAATGCGAGTAATTAACTAAGAAAATTAGAGCGTCGTCAGTGAGAGAGACTCCGAGGAGTATCGAAGTTGCTTTTGTTCCCATTCGAGTGCTCGAACCTTGACTCGGAGGAGATGAAACTGAAAAACTGCATTCCTCTCTCGACATTTCTTTGTTTTATACTCAACTTCCTTCATATACACCGAGTCAATACGCTGAAACAGAATATGACAGACGCGGGTCTTCCAAGTCTTTGGGTTTTGACACACTGCGACGTCTGACGAAAAACGGAAGATTTTTGCCTCAGACGGATATCAAACGAGCGAGGCAGTTTGGGAATGACTCGTTGAAATTACGAGCCTCATAAAATCGCTTTTGTTTGCGAAAGATACACTTCTCAGCAGACGATCAAACCTAGTGATGCGCCTAAAACTTTAAACGGAAGATCTCAGACGGAATCGGATGACGTTTAAAACTGGCGTTAGCTGTTTTAAAGCTGCCTCTTTCCTTAGGGAAGCGAGTGCATGCAATTTTCGTAGCACTAACTAATCGAATTGATTCTGACACTATATCTTGATGAATGGAATATTAAATTCGTCATTCGAGTACAGAAAATTATATTTTTCGTCTATTTTTGTCAGTCTTGTTAATGGGTTTGATAATGTGAAAGCTAATGAGGTACGAAATATACTGAAATAATGGTATTAATTTTGGTCTTCACTTTATTGAATGTTAAAAAAGTGTTACTTTTACGGAAAATGTCTCCTGTCATCGACTCATTGCTCGGGGAGAGGGGAAAGAGTAGTCATCAAATGCACCCTCATTCGATAGCCAATGATAAGCATCAAACTGGTCTTCGGATCAAGAACTTTCACATACGAGCGTGAACTTAAACATTACATTACTCTGTACTTGAATAAATAGAGATTAAAGAGATGAGTAGAAGCGACACCTCAGTAAACGGTGAAACACCCAAATAAAGTAGCACAAAATAGTACTGCTCTTTTGAATAATACGCACGAACGTTTGAAACATCCAAATTAAATATCGCTCAAACTTAGTAATGGTAATGTTTCAGATGTAAAGTAAGTAGACCTTCGGAACAGCATTGAAGCTATCTGACTGCGGAGGTTACGCTCAAAAGCATCGCTCGATAAATTCAGCGTTTCAGGTAAGGAGTGTCACATTTCCAGGACTACATTTTCATTTGGAAGACACTGTAATAAGGCGATATGACATGTGAGTGCATTAAACATTGACATTTACAAAAATGGATACTACAACCCGTAGACCTTATACACATCCAACAAAAATAATTATAATGCATGTTTTAAACTCCTTCTGGATTCACTGTAGATTTTCCACCATCTCATCCACATAAAAGGATTTGTTTGATATTAAGTTTTAGGCTGCGAATGAAGACTTTCACTCGCGTAATCGCTAGCAATGCATCCCTCGCAACATGTAACACATTTTACTCGCCAAATATCTTAATAACACCTTCGGGGTGACTCGGTCTTCTGCAAATTTAATCGAGGGGAATCTGGACACAAATTCCAAGAGAAAGCGAGAAAACGCGTCCGAGATTCCACGAGGATGAAGAATCCTAACGATATTCTTAATGAATCGTCAAGGGCGAAACACGAGTCCCCAAAGTTCGACGCAAGAGACGCTTTGCCTTTCCTCATATCGTATTCCACCCGCCGTCACACGTCATCCCCGGGTTGGGAACGAATAAGGCAAGATGTATAAAAAAAGCTACAGCAACGAGCATTTTTAGTCAGTTACAAAAAGTCGAAATAAAATTCAAAGAGAATACGGAATAAGCCTTAGCACTTTCGGTCCTCTTCCTCTCCTCCCCCTCCCCCATCTTCCTTCCCCTCCCTCCTCTTCCTCCCCCCTTCCCTTTTCTTCCTTTACCTCTCCTTCTTCCACGCTCTCTCCATTCCCTCTTCTGCTCCATCCTCCACCATCCGTCGACCTTCTTCCACCATTTGAAATAATAACTCTGACTTCACAGAGTCCACTGACTGTTTTATAGAACATACTGAACGTAAAAACATACTGACTACACATGCTTCTCCGTGTTCGTGCATATTTCACAGTAGAGGAGCTCACAAAACAGTAGAAAAATTCGTAGATTTTCTTACTTGCGTAGTTCCAATAATCATACACTGGTTTTATGATAGGTAAAAGAAGAGATTTATAAGACAACTGTATTTACGTTTCATGTCTAAGTTTTAGTAGAACAATTCCAGCTACGCAAAATTTTCTGAATAATAGCAATGATAGGACATATATTTACTTCGTCACAACCAGTTTCAAACTTTAGATTTATTCTAATTTAGATTGTTAACGCAGTCTCACCCAGATTTTGAAATACGTGTGATTCAGTGATTTAATTTAATTTAATATAATATTGAAAATCTAATACTGTGTATACTCACGCCATTTATTTTTACTTCTCTTTTTTCCTTCATTTTCTCTATGCTTTCCTCAATGAATATGTTGAATGAAAATGGAGAAAGGACCCCCTCGTCTTATTCCTTTATTTTTTCCTTGAATCAATTCCATTTATATTGATACTCATTTCTTGGTTTTCGTATAGCTTCAATATTTATCTCCTATCTCCCCATTCTAGTCATATTCTTTCCAAGGATTTAAACAGTAATTTACAAATAACTTTATCAATTGCCTTTTCCAAGTCCATGAATACCAGATATAACGGACTGTTCATAGCAATCACCAGCGAACTAAATATTTGTAAATATTCAATTACGATATTTTGAAAAAAAAAATCTCACGATGGGACTTGTCTCTTTGGATGAGATGGAAAAAAGGAAACGCGATTTCGGGATTAGAGTAATAACTTCTTTAGAATACGTGAGAGAAAAGTTGACTGTTCTGTTAAGTATTGCAGCGCAAGATGACGAACGTTGAGATGCTGCAGGGACTCATAGCGACTCCGTGAGCAACTCGTGATTCAAATGAGCGGACACTGCATTCGCACACATCTCGTCACGCTCCAACCAAAAAAATAACACTCATCGTTAAGGCAAGCCTCATTAATGCCTCATTTCTTATTAACTGTTATTACGTTTGTTCGTGGCACTCTCGCCTTCAGAGTTAACGGCTCGCGCACTCTAATCACTGAAGGACATTAGGAAATTAGATTCTATTAACGCCGCAGACCCTCATTAGAGAGGAGCGGAATGCAGATGGCGCTCACGCATGGACGGATATTTAATAACATTCAACTCTCGCGCCGTTTTAGAAACTTTATCGCACACGCAATTTACTTGAAATCTAAACTTACGTGCGAAGATGTTCACTTAAGTCTAGGGAAGAATTGATAACATTCGGCAATTCCTTCGCTGCATTCCATCCTATCCAAGAAGCCTTCTTCGATAATGTGCTGATGCAGCCGAAATGAGCGAAAGTAAACACATTTCGGTCGATTTCTCCGAGAGAAGCACCAATGCATCGTCAAGAAGAACGGCGAATTTATAAAAGGTGCGTAACTCAAAATGCGAGAGTCACGCAACAAAAGCAGCTCTGAAATGAGTGGAAATGGGCGAAGGACGTGAAAGAAGAGGGACTCCGCTATCCCTTTGCTTGATTCATTTATCTAACTTCGCTTGAGTCGAGCAAATTTAATATAAGGAGCACTCCGACGACGCAACTTCAGTGTTATTCCAAATCCGCCGTACACACTGAAATGTGTCAATGCGATAAGAATGAAATGCTTCCGCGGGTTGGAATCTGTCACCTCCTCAAGGACCTGAACAATTACGAATCATACATGAAGATGTGTGGGAGGCTCTAATATATCTATTTACACTCATGTTGTTATAGGGATTATTCCTATTTTAATTATCCATCCTATAGCAAAAGGATCTAACGCGAAAGCGTTGATGTTACTCGGGAACTCCTTCCAACCGAGCTAAGATGTTAGAGACCTCTCTGTGTGAGAGACGACGATGTTCCGCGTGAATGAGTGGAGACAGCGAAAGACACTGATCGGTACCTAAATGCAGACATCGCCATCCAACGCAGCTTAGAGGCGTCCTTTCAACGTAAGCGCAACCTGCCCATTTCCACAACCTATTTCCGACCAGGAGTGTCTTTAAAAGAACACTTGAGAACAACATTGATGCTGAATGGGCACGAGTCAATCGTTTGAAATACCGCTTCCCATCGTTTCGGACTCTATCCATAGCATCTGTCTACAGCATAATATTATACATCTTATATGCATCTTAAACCAGTTAAAAATCTGAGTTTTCCTATTTTTAAGTTCGGGAGAGGTCCTTCTGAAGAGGGAGTTCAGCTCTTAGAATACTTAATGTTTTAATTCATAAATAGCGCATTTTCTTAAGGTATGAGCTCCTTCATGCAGAAATAACAACCATTTCCAAATAAATTTGAAAAATTTCTTCGTATTTTCCACAATATTTTATTCAAACACGACCCTTCCCCACTCCTCCCATCAAAACTGCAAAGTATAGTATAAATTCTGTCATTTCTGTAATACTAATTGCCTGAAGATGACTGTAATGGTCGAAACCGGTCGCTTTGAATAAAAGAAGGTGGAAAATACGAAGAACGTTTTTAAAATTTATTTGCTATGGCATTCCACAACGTTCGGCCTGAACATCTTGACCATTTCCAAAAGTACGAAAGTCTACATGAAAACCAGAAATTTGAGCGATGGAATTATCCTCACATAGGAAAAAATATTTAATCTCACAAGGATTTTTTTTATGAAAATTTCCGCAAATGGCTATATATGAGCAAGGAGTCAAAAGTATTCCAATTACCATCAAAATTGAAATCCACCAATGTATATTTCGCTGCCAGTACCAACAGCACATAGGAGACTTAGTTGACACTCCTATGTCACCTTGATAATGCTGTTGGTACTGGCAGCGAAATATACATTGGTGGATTTCAATTTTGGGTAATTGGAATACTTTTGACTCCTTACTCACGAGGATTAATAATGAATGGCGTAAAATTATATTACTTTAATTATATATTTGTTCTCTGCTAAAGAATACAACGGCACAGAGGATGACAGGAATAGGAAAACCTATAGAGATATTAAAATCAAATGTTGACTAATTTCTGGCGAGCTGCGGAAGATAGACGGTCTCATTTACATAAGCGATTGAATTTAAACGAAATAGGGTTCCAGAGAAAATAATACCTAGAAAATCATCGACGACAGTAACGCAGACTGAAACGCGATACCAATCAACGAAAGGACACCAAAGGGCCATTTTCTTTCAAGTAGTGTTCATTCTGTTAGGAATAAAGAGCGGCAATAATTATTCATTAATTAACTTACAAATAACAAACGACGCCTGAGACTGTGAATTTTATTTAACTTACAAATATTACATGGGGAAATTTACTCTCGGAAACAGCTTCAAAATTAATATCATAACTGTACTCCGGTTAAGCTCTCTTCTCACCCATTTTCACTCTATACTCGAATAGATAAAGCAATTCGAGGATCGAACCGAGAAATCCTAGGACGGAATCTGATCTGAAGAATTCAGCAAAAAGAAGCAATTCCGAAATTTGGAGATCTCTCATTGGCAGAGCAAATGAAACAATATGCGGCAGATCAAACGTTAGCAATGGGAAGCAGAAAGAGGACATCCTTTGGGCATAAAGATCGTCGAAAAGATTTTCTTTCCCTCCGGAAAAAATAGAATAAGGCCACGTCCACGCAACAATGGGGTCCGCGCGAAAAGATGAAAAGGTCTCTGAAAAATGGAGGAAAAAATACGCGAATGAGACGGACGTAAAAATGCAATTTCTTGGGATGAGTTTTCGAGTGCATCCGGGAAAATCGCGGGATAATGGATGACGGAGGAACTGCCGCAAACGATTAATTTCGAAGAGAAGTACGAAATCGCAACGAATCCTAGAGTAAGGGATGGATTCAGCAGGAGTAAGGGATGGATTCAAAGCCATTGCTTTTATTGAGAAGCAACATCGACTATTTAAACTGCACTACTTTCCAAACTGAATCAAAAATGGTGTTATTCGGAGTTCGTGAGCATTTGAGAGGGTTTTTCACGACGTTTGTATCTATTCTCTGAGAGAATAGATTGAAATGTGTGCATACACATATGACAAGTCGATCGTGTTATTCGAAAGATATAATTTCACTGAAATAAAAAAAGTTAAATAATCTATCAAAACAAAAAATATGTTCACCATTAGTGTGGTACATTTAATTTTCACCCTCTAGTTATGCCTAGCTTGAATACGGAAAAATCTTTATAGGAAAATACTATCTTGAATTCTTACGCTCATATAAAACAAAAATATAATATTGGTCACAGGATTTCACGCTTGTTGGACGTGGAGCATTTAAATAAGTAATAAAAGGCTCGTCTCTTATATTAAAACCAGAAGTTGATTCCTTTAGAAAGGAGATACGTAACATCTCTAAGAGGCAATCATAAATCTATAACATAAATGAAATAAAAGATCATCTTTCTGATTTTTTATAATTTGAAGTGTGTAATGTTCATTAAATCTGACGACGCTATTACCCTTAATATGTTAATTTACGCCATTTGCATCAGAGCTCTGATTCGGTTCTCTGCATAACTTCAGTCAAGTTGTAATTCGATTAAACGATCTTAAAGTTTATCCTCGCA
Source organism: Sympetrum striolatum (assembly GCA_947579665.1). Taxonomy (NCBI): domain Eukaryota; kingdom Metazoa; phylum Arthropoda; class Insecta; order Odonata; family Libellulidae; genus Sympetrum; species Sympetrum striolatum. The sequence goes on along the minus strand of OX388344.1, from coordinate 99,038,263 downwards.
AAACCGACGCTTAAAAATTCAGAAACTATTGAATATTAAGCGTCAACATCTACTACATATTAAACTGTCCCTCCGAGATCCCGTTGAAGCACTTTCATTTGATACACTTCCCTTCGAAAAATGAAACGAAAATGCGCGCCGATAGAACTCGCAACTGCGGATCGCAATCCCGAGATTCAATCAAAAACGATATTTTAGCGGCGAATAAAGAAACGATAAAAGAAAGCGATTCGGAAATCGATCTGAGGAATCGACGGGAGGGGAAAAAATAAATGCGTTTACCCAAATCGCAACCAACAGTTCATCAAGGCGATTCCATTCACATCGGACGGAGGAAAAATCTTTTCATTAAGCTCCTCCCATCGCAAGCGGCATTCTTCTCACGGAGCCCGGATCAATAGACGAATAAGCGGGCCAATCATATTGATAAAGCGAGCGATGGGAGGAAAGCAGAGGAGTCCAAGAACAAAGAGTGGAGGGCGGCAGTTTTGAACCGACCTACGAGGAACGGAGAAGATGGGACGTGGCAGAGGGCGTGGCGTTAAATTAAGCCATTGTGGCCAATACATTTGCTAATACAATAGGGAAACGAGAGTGGGAAAATCGATTACGGTCACAATCAACGAGAACTCTGCATAGCGAAAGAGGACGGGGTGGGGGAAGAGAGAGGGAAGGTCGCAAAATTTCGGGAAATGAACGACAAAATTACAGGCCATCGAGCTGTTGGGTCAGCGACGATATTTTACAAATCGTCGAAGGGAAAGAGGGCGGGAATAACACATATCGAATTCCTAAATGAAAAGGAAGGGAACAGGAAAGAGTGGACAAATGGGATAATTTAAAAAAAGGACTTCGGTGTGAAAAAGGGTGCGTCCGTAATAGGGTTAACTTTGCATAACAATGCACTCGGCAGAGATTTCGATCCGTAAAAACGACCCGCCTGCGCCCAAACGAATAGCGCATTATATGGCTAATTCTTTACATGATTTTGCGCCAAATTGTTGTCAAATTTCAGACAATTACCGCAAATTAACCGCTGGGATAGGTCCAATTGAAATTAAAAATTCATATCGCCCGGATTCGTGCATTTTTACCTGTTCGTGAAATTCCGCCAAACGACACGACCGCGCGGGAAGACATTCGTTCAGTACAAGCTCACTGTGGGGAATACAAAATATGGAACAGCCACAGCGGGTGCACAAAGTAAAACATGATCAGTTTTTTAACTTATGAGTAGTCGAATTGCTCAGACAGATGAAAAACGCAGAATAATTTCATAGGATTCACCAAAATAGGAAAAATCAATTTATTCATAAAATATGCTCTCACTGCAGTTATGTCCGATACTTCCCTCATAAGATGGTATTAATTTATTAATTGATTTTTTGTCATGGTACGGGTGTATATGTATTGAATTTCTTAATTATTATTTTTATATTCATAAGTAACATTATTTTTCCTGGATACATTACATCTTCTCTATGATTAACACGAACATAAGATCAGAATATTGATTTATAAATTATTTACTCGTGATCGAATTGAGTATTACGATATGAGATTGAGTAGAGAAATGTTGAAAAATAAGACTTTTGCAAGGTGCGAAAACGGAGAGCGAGGAGACGACGGTTAGTTCATTGGTTGGCGTTCCCCTCCACTCCTCGCACACTCCCCTAATAAACATCCGCTAATTACCCAAACTTTGAGAAAACCCCTTCCTCTCGCGTCTTGCGGTTCTGTCGCGCTTGTGTATGCGTCCTCCATCCGATATGAGGGAACTGTGAGAGTATTTACAATAATGAGGCATTGCAATTCAACTCTCCCAAGGACGAATGCTGAAAGAGCGCCTTTTCTAATAATTTAAGACGAAGTGGGGATTAAAAGGTTATATGTTACCTGAAATTTGCCTCATCCAAAACGAAATTTATAAATCCTCGAATAACTATTCTATTTCCGAAAGCAATTTGCCGGCGAGCCCAAGCTTTCCCGGAATGTTAAATGAGCGAGAACCAGAGAAAATGAGGGGGAATCACGAGAAGTGAAACGAAGTAAAAACAGTGGAAATATAGAGATAATTATTTACTTGTCGTTTAAGAAGCGATAAGAAGTTTTTAAAATCAATATGAGATGAGATAAACAAAGAAATAAGCGATAAATCGTTATCACTGCTGAAGGCGTCGTCCGGCATTCGAGGCATTGCCCTTCGTAGATTTTAATGTCCGCAATACCGCTCGATCAAACAACCAAAATCTGTATTAGAAATAATAACTATTGTCTCTCCGAAACATTTAACGATATCCATTACGAATATAGATCATTCCCCAGGGACAGTTGGCAAAGATATTTTCCATCAACCGAACAAACAAGAGCATTATTCTCAAAACAGCGATATTTCATCGCAACATAAGTAAAATAATCCACTCCCATATTTTGCAGCCATGATCCGCAGAAATCACAACATCACAGTCCACTGGACAGCAAGAATGGCCTTCGAAATGTATACGCACTTCCGGTCTGTTCCCCCAGAAAAAGCAAACGAGCATCAAGCAGTGATACCGCAAGAAGGTATGCTTGGAACTCGGAAGCCAAGCACTCCCTTTATATTTCATAGGGCTGAACCCTCTCCCCAAGGAAAGCCGCCCTCGGAGGCCATTGTGACGAGGGGAGGGAATGGGGAAGAGAAACCCTCTAGAGTACGTTGAAGCTATGAATCACCACAATTTGTGAACAGATGAGTGCTCGCCGCGTAAAATTAATAATAATAATATTTTATTTAACATGTGTAAGGAAATCAAATGTGATACAATTATTTAACAATAGAAAGGGTTTCCTAAATGCGAATTGGCACTGCAATTCCAGTATGATTGATAACTTGGGAACAGTCGGTCTTTTTAGAAAACGGTTCTTTAAGGAAGAGGACGTCAGCGACGTTTCTCCTAGACTCCAGCACGAGGAGGTTAATTCTCTGGCAAATTTGGGGGTATTTATCGTGGCTGTATCTAATCTTAAGCTGGTCCACTTTACAAAACACTATTGGATTCTTTCAATGGCTTGCTCTCTTATTTTATGGTATGGATTCCAGGCGACATATTTTGTCTTTCACTTTGGCATATTCTATGACAGGCCTGACGATGTTCCAGAGAGAAGTAATACGAATATTATTGATCTCATCAACTAACCAAATGAAGCTGAGTCATACTATTCTCTGGCATCACTGCATCCATAGTTGGAAATACAGTACACACCTCCATTGAGCAAGAGATGAACGCAATGACAACTACAGCGCCCCTACCGGGGAGTGCGGGCTCTGAATCAGATTGCAATGCGGCTTATATAAGATGCAGGCGCAGACTAAAATGTGGCAAACGTATTCTCCCACTGATGATGAAAAAAACTCTACATGCATAATTAATTAGATTAGATACTGGAATCCGAGTCACATAGAAATTATTTAATCGCCCAGAGTTTATATTAATATGTCATATAAAAGCCCGCGGGGACCAAAAAACAACCGGACGAGTAAGTATTTGTCTATCAAATGGAAAAGGGTTCTGATTTATTCCAGTGCAAGGCCCTAAAAAATAGAAATTAGATCAGTTTCACTTCACCACCTAAACTGTATATGGGCTGTGAAAGAAAAACAATGTTGACACACGAATGACGAAGGGAAGGATCCGACAAACATGCAACTTACACCAAAGGTATAAATGAGTAAATTGAAAACGAAAGGCAACGAAAACCTATCTCTACTCAAAAAGTCTCATTTTTCATCGAGGTAACGGAGTCATCAGCCTTTCTTTGGAGCGACGCTGCATCTCTCGTGCCATAGAACAGACGATAATGTCGTCTTGAAGCGAGGTAACAGCGGAGAAGTGCAAAAAGAGAGGCGAAGCAACGAGATCAACAGGATCACCCTGGAAACGGCGTTAGCATCAATTACTCTGCATTGAAAGGCAACCGAATTGAAGAGCAGGGAGCGCTCATGCTGCGCGATAAAAAGTTTTCATTCTATCACGATATCTGAAAGAGTATTTGTTCTAAAATGATAAAGCGAAAGTAACTTAGACAAATATCAAAGTTATGGGCTTCTTTATTCACGTGAGATCGGCGAAAATTAATTGTAAAATTGACTGACGTCGAGGCGAAGGGCTGTGAAAAAGATTGGGTCAGACGTATCGAAAAGAAAGCATAATATTGATTACGATAAAAAGAATTAGGGGCTAGCAGAACTCTCACCATTGATGAAAGCATTCCTGGGTCCGATTGGAAGCGCAAGACACTGTCGAAACACGTAAAAATAATACTACTAATGCTAAAAATGAGAATCACCTTTCTTCTTCTAGGACAACCATTACTCCTAAATCAATTTGCAAAATCTCAACATATCTGATGAGCTCGCTTCTTTTTGAGAAAATAAGATTCCGTTACTCATTAATTCCCAACTGAATAAATGATCTAGAGATTTTACCTTGTGCAAATATATATTTTATAATTCTAGAGTTTTATGGGACTGCATATTTCAGCTAATTATAAGAGTGGGAAAGTTCCATGTTATCCGAAATGAAAAAGTTTTATATAAATAAAATGAAACTATCGTCCCAATATTCTATTCCAGCAAAATTGCGCACAGGAGGTGGTTCACCTCCAGCTGCAATACATGGCAGTCGTTATTACACCAATTACCTCAGTACTCGTCTCTCCGAACACTATGGTCGCAATCTAATTTATTATCACGCATTATCATAAACATTATACTAAACCTGTAAATAGTAGTCAAAACTTGTATTTCTTTAGGGAACCACGAAAATAAACACATTTCGATCATGGAATATACGACTGCCGCGCGAAAACGCAAGAATGAATACAAGGTATCGTCCGATGAGAATAAAATTGCGAGAAAACATCTAATCCGGATGTACCCTGAAACATTTCTCTTTTCTCGAGAAGTAAGATAATCGTTTTAAGAGGCCATTGGGATGGACAAAACTCGCGGGGACATATCGAAAGGAAAAACTTCGGCTGAATTGGATATGAAGAGGAGAAGGAGTTTTTAGGGTGAGCAGGGAAAGTAAGAAAACAGAGAAATGCAAAGCGCTATTAGGTGGGAATGCGACAGAGGAGGACAATGATGGGGCGGAGGCGAAGAGAGATGAGAGGTGGAAGTGGGGGAGATTATCGTTAGGGTGGCTGACATTGAGCAGATGCGTCCACAGAACAAATAGCATCTGAGAAAGGAGCGGCTACTAGAAGGAAGATAGGAGACCTTTGAATTAGTTCACTCCAATCTTAAAGAAAATTGCTTTTTTATCTTTGCCTCGTTGATTACGCTCATAGAGAAATGCAAGTGTAAAGGAACGCTTCCCTCGAACAGATCATTCATGTACGCTTCCTTGAAAACATTGACTATTGCGCTATTGATGACTTCATTATGAAAATATCCTGCGGTGATGGAGACGAAATTACGTTGAAACTAACAGCCATTTAGGTAGTGTTTTCGTAGACACCATATGAAATATTTCCATGAGGAATAATACTCGTGATTAATTAGTATAGAAGACGGAGATGCAGTAGTAATAATACGTTGAATAGACCTAAATAGCACACGTATTAAAAAAATGCAACTCGATGCAAATTACTATTTCCGAATGACGACAAAAGAACAGAAAATAGGAAAAATATTAAATCAATTAATTACAGAAAAAGGTTCAACTTTCCCCTGTAAAAACTTTTAGTTATAGCATCTTTCTGAAGTCGCAATGAAGTCGCCAGTGACTGCGATGGCATAGATTCCGAGAGGCACACATTTCACGATAAGGAGAAGTAAGAAAAGCCGCATTCAGCGAGCGAAAAGAATGGTTTAATTTCAAATGAGCACACACACCTCGAATCCAAAGCAACAGAAGCCTCGGAAGAACAATGAGAAACACTGAAAATGAAACTTAAGGACGAGATATTAAAAGCAAAATGACGGTGATCGTAAAAAATAACACTACTACGAGACCAGTCAAAGAATGGCTGAATTGAACGGCGAACGATAAGAAAGGGAGAAAGAGAGGAAAGCGAGGAAGAGAAGAAAGGGAGAAAGACGAGAGGTAGTTTTTCCAAGGAGTCAACAATAAGTAGAGAGAGAGGGGTTTTTACGATGCGGGGGAATGCAATGATGAGACACGTCCGGAACGAGAAATGTGCGTAGGCGGCGATAAAGAAAAAGAAGAGGAAACGGCGGTCGAATGGAGGCGTCCATGGTCGGGTCGAATGGAGCCCTTTTATGTGGACTCGGTATTAGCGAGAACGTTTCTTCCTCAGGCAGAAATGAGAAAAGGCAAAACGGGCGAAATAAAAACGAAGACTAACTGGAGAGCAAATTGACTTCCGGTCTTTCTTAATCATTGCAGGTCAAAATTCTGTGAAGCACTGCGTGAAACATTCGAAGTAAGTAGGTACGAAGATATGCATTCGTAAATTCAAAATTTTAAGCGGTCAAACTTAGATCTCCCATAAAATATCAACACCACACTAGAAGGGAATATTAGGAGCATTCAAAGAAGAGTAACAATTGTATCAATTCTCTTTTGATTGGCCGAAGCGAATCTGTTGAATCCATCCATTGGCAAGTTATCCTTTTGTCACTTCCTCCTCACGATATAAAGAAAGATAAACAAATCGCATTCACTTATTATTATGTTAAGCGAAATGCTTAGATGCATAAGCTTCATTTTAACAAACGCTTCAAAAATAGTACTTCGCCACATGATTCCATTGACTGACCACTTACTCGCGACGATTTCTTTTTTCTCGGCCTCTTCCTTAATCCATATTAATAACTCGTTATCATTATCTTCAATGAATATTAAGCATTAAATATATCAGTTTCTACCCTTGTTGTGTTCTTTAAGGAGATAAAATAAGTAGATGATTCTTGAGATTCCGTTTCACATTCAGAGAAAACGACGCAGCTATAACTTTATGAGTTATGAAATTCGCTACGTAAAATTCTCGTATTTTTGAACTTCTCGCATTGCGACAGTAACATAAAAGAGATCAAATAGAATTCCAAATAAAACAACAAACGATATAACAACTGAATTGAAATTGGTTTTATCTATTCTTACCGGTAACTAAACTTTCCGCAACCTGCGTTAGGGGAAGAATAATTCGGAACGACATTGGAGAAAACGAACGACTCAAAGGATTTCCAACTTTTATTCAGAGCGAATCCACCAGCAAATGGTTATCTTAGAAACGAAAAAGGATTCGAAAATCTCTCTTACGTTGAAACAATTTTAAAATGTTATTTTTCGAGAGGATGGCGCCGTAAAATACGACATATGTTTCAAGGAAACGAGTCACAAATTTGCCGGACAAAAGAGATTAAATCTCATAAAAGTGTCGTGATTACGAAGTAATATTAAAGGTCGGATCTCGTCATGCGTGAAACCGAGGCGATTTATTCCCACTTGATGCAGCCATTATTATCCGCCATCTTGAATGGGATTTTCCCCAAAAGGGAAAAAATGGCGATTAATCCCGACAGGAAAATCCGAACGTTTTAAAGCAACGCAAAGCATACCCTCGGAGAAATCTTCAGCGCTCAACAAAGAGCAGATTTCTTCTAGGTTAAGGGAAGAGGAAGGAAAAACAAACTGCCAGGAATAGAAGAGACATGTAGAGGGGAAAAGAGAAAACTTGCTCACTGTTGGAAATTTCGTAGAGTAACACTCGTAGCTTATAATATTCTAATTAATATAAAATCGTATATTGGGAGCGATGAGTAATTTGCATTCATATTTTATCGGTTTTCCAATTATTTCCCTCAAAAAATGGAAAGTATTTGAATTTCTTCAATTAGAGCAATTTGAGTAATTAGAATAAAAACTTTTCGAGTCCTTTTGATTGTACTTGTTAAGGTAACAGTGAACTTTACTTAATAAGGAAACATCAATTGGATGCATTCTAAAGCACGAATGCCACAAGAGCAACAAAGCCGACCTGCAATTGAGATTAAAGTGAGGATTAAAGTGAAAAGAAGTTGCTTTAGCGATTAACGCCTTCCGTTATCTTCACCATCAAAAAATATTTAATTAAAATTGAGCAAAGGGATGTCGTGAAATGAAGGAAGAAGTTGGAGATGACGAATATTTGGGTTGCAGGAAGTATTTGACGAAATATATAATATGACGAATCTAGAAAGACGATGACACACATTCCTTGTACACAGGAGTAATTTAGCTTTAAGGCTGCTCAAGACCAAAGCACCGAGTACAATTCATTGCTTACATATGCATTTCAAATTTCATTTGGATCGAGGAACGTGACCTCCGTCAAAGTAGGAATTCTGCCTCAGTTTCTAGGAATACCAACTTTTGCGGGGTGTAATTCCAGAAGGAAACACGAAACGCTCTCTCTCTTTCCTCAAACGGCGACTTTTTTAAGACGGCGTTTCCTGAAACGAGTCCGAAAGGAGTAGGTGAGCGTTATCAGGGTCCACACAGTGTTTGTGGAAAAAAGGAACGAGGAGGAAAAATGCTATCTGGGGGAAACTAGAAAATCCGCTCCTCCAACCAGAAGAAGGAGAGGAACAACAAAATGATAGGGGGAAATCCTTGGCCTAACCCCCGCGAATACGAGGCCACTGCACGCAAAACCCCGACCAAACACAACTTATCGTAGTCCTTCGGGAGAGAGAAAGGTCTTCTCAGCGTGGTTATCTTTCCTGCCTCACTCTGGGGGCAGCTTTTCGTCGGTGGGCCACAAAATAAGAAAGAGGCTCCAGAGGCGGTGGTGGACGTCGAAATCTCGATTGGAGAAAATACGAAGAGATTGCCCGATTGTTGACAAACATATGTTTTATCCGATCTGCTGAACAGCAGAGACAAAATGATCTCTTCGTTTGGTGAGAATCTTTGGAACCAAATAAAAGTGATTTCATCTGAAGAAGCTACAGTTAAAAGTAAAACAAGTCGACGTCTTTCCAAAATATTTAAGGACAAATTAATTGTGTCGGCTCGAATGAGTAATCAAAGGAATATAATTCGTTTTAAGAAGATGAATGAATGCGCGGATATAATGAATTCGAATGTTATGCCAAACATATGTTGAACGAAGAGAAAATGTAGATAACATATCTAATAAAATGAATATTCAATGGAAATGAATGAATTATTCCCAAGGTAAAGATGAAAAGCTTATACGCCGAAAACAATATACGCATGCACTGATAAAAACCATAACATGCGATCCTCGAAAAATAGGAAACAAATTTCTATCGTAATTAAGATTCGCTTTACTTCGATTATTCCCCAAAAACAAATGAGCCTACGGGAGAAAAATATTTCGGTAAAATTGACTCGGATAGCAATTGCAATGGCACAAATCACGCGAAAAGTAATTTTCCCAAACCAGAATTGAAGTAAACTAAATAGAGCCAACGATTTTCTTAAAGAAAGAGCTCTTTCCTAAATTCTCCTAATTCAGCAACACCCAAACAATACGAGAGAAAGCGAGAAAAACTGCATCGAAAAATCAGATGTCATCGGAATAAACCGGCGGATGACACTGGGTTTTCTCGGAACATTGTGTTCATCCCAAAGGCCTTCGACGGCCAAGAGAAGTGAACGCAAAGAGGACGGATTCAAACGGAGAGCCTTCCAATTAATTGAACGGACATTTCACTCGCGAATGACAGGTCTTCAAGCCGATCGTTGAACGCACAAGACTGAAAATAAATGTTCATTTACACTCGACAAATAAGAAACGAAAATGCTTTGGGTGCCTTGATTAAACAGAAATTCTTCTTTTCTATTGATAAAACGTTTGAAAGAGATTTATATTTTGAACAAGTTAATGATTATTACTATGTGATGAAGCATTGAAACTGAATGTCTTCCAACAAAATCCTTACCCCGACGAGTGATGGCATTTAAAAATATTAAAAGACGACCGCTTATTCCATGGTTCATCACTAAAATGCATTCTTGTAAATTCGACGAAAAATTTCAACCCATTAAGCAGTTTTAAATTTAATCAGTATTCCGCCAACTGATTCCCGTATAGATGATATTTTAGAGGTTTGGTTAATTATTTAATACATTTTTTGCAATCTTTTCCTCAGCTCTTCAAGATAAGACATAACTCGAGCTTGGGATTACGATGAAAGTGCGGATGATGTTTCTTTGAAAATCCCAACCCAACAGGAACGAATGGAGAACGTGCTTGAAAGCACACCGCGAAGGAATTATGGCATCGGATAGACGTTACAGCTCGGGAATAGTTTTTAATGTAATTCTCGGTAAGTCAGTCGTTTACACGCATATTTATTATCATGTAAGTTCTTTAGAATTAGAATTCTTCAGAAAATCAAAGAAAAAAAGAGAAAATAAGGATAGAAATAAACAGGAGTGGATTTAAAAGAGGGACGGCCTCTTCCTGTTCGGAGGAATAACCTTTTTCCAGTAATGAAACGAAGCGGAGGTGAGAGACGCCATGAAAGGTGGAACAATACGGAAGTGATAAGAAATGGGCTGGAGGATTTGGGAGAAAGCATTTGAACTTTTCATCACTAAAATTTTTACTTATGCTGGGACTTTTTGCGACGAAAATGAACGTTTCATGACTTTGGTAAAGTTTGAATGGGCCGATGTCAATTGATAGAGGAGAAAAACATGAAGTTACGAAAAAGTTATGAAATGAGGGAAATAAGGCAAGGAGAAGTTGTTGTCCCATTTCATAGAGGTAGAGCTATTTATGGAAATTATAAAAATTCGAAAGGACTGCCAGGATTTCGAGATGGTTTATTTGAACTGAGAGTGAGGAGAGAGTCACAAAATTAATTTAAAGACGATGGATGGGACGACATTAAAATGTAGAATATATAAATGCATATATGCGGTTCTTTTCCACTTTTCACGATCCATCCAGTCTCCTTCTTGCAGGAGTCATTGTCTCTTTCATCCAACTTCTAGGTTGTCTGCCACGTTTCCTCTTTTCAGAAATTATGATCCATCCGTTGGAAGTGCCCATACCACGTCAGGTAAAAGGTAGAAACTATGGATAAATGCACATACTCTAATGTATACTAAACATATAGGTTTTATTACATTATCATAACGATATTGATAGATATTATCTACGTTTTCGATCGAAATAGACAATTTACTCTTCAGGTGAAAGTGTTCTCATCTCGTCAGTGTGAATCCAGGAGTAATATTTTCTGAAATTGATATAGAAGAACCATTCCACGCGAATGAAGACCTAAAAATCGCGCAAACCTCTGATTGATTCTCCTGAGATATCTGAGCGGAGCAATAACTTTCCATGTCCTCACATCATAGAAACCCAGATACAGGAAACAAAACAGTAACGAACGAAATCGAGGAAATGTTCCGGTGATCAAACAATTTCAGTTCCCCAATATCCATTCCATAGTGGAAGTCTCCCATAAAACAAAAGAATCAAAATACCCAAACAAAAGTTTGTAAAACCCATTCGTCAATAAAAAATTCATAAAGTTGAGCGTGAGCTAAAATATTAATCGTCTTAGAAGAGTTGTTTCGAGGTAAAGTAGCGAGAGGAAGAAAATCAAAATGGGAACGAAATGGGACTTCGAACAGATGGACGTAAAAATGAAGGAAACGCTCGGATAAGCGCCGAAGAGTGGCACAGAAAATGGAGGATAAAAGTGGAAGAGGGACAGGTAAGGAACCCCACGCTATGGCGGCGTTATGAGGAGGACGTAAAAAGGAATTACGATAGGCGTGGGAAGCACATGAGGAATTCCTTCGGTAGCTCCATTCCCTCATTCGTTTTTGATGGAGAAGCGATCTCTCGAGGGGAAATAATACTAAAGTATTTTACGCATTTTGTAAGCATACGAAAATGTAAATAGACGCTTTATCGATTAGAAAATAGTCGAATAATTACATAAACATACAAGACCTTAAATTATTATGTGCAATTAACTAAAATGAACGGATATTATTGATTAACGGATAGAGAAATAAGAATAGAAAGAATGGTGAAGGATGATGGAAAGAAGTTTATGGCATAAAATAAGTTTGAATTAAATAAAAATGAGGTACAGTAGAACAAAAAAGAAAACAGAAGAGCAAATGAGAATAGTAATTTTACGCGAAGAGGTCTAATCGTGAGGAGGCGAACGATAATCTTCACCTAAATCGAATCTAAGACATCTCCTTAAGTTTATTCGAGACTGTTGTACTTTCCACTCGAATATTTTTTCCGACGGATAATTTCTTGTGATTCTCTTTTTATAAAAGTAAGGAACACTGCCTTTGATGAAACTCTTTCATCAGAGAGATTGAAAAGAACCGATTCTAACAGCATTCTAACACAACTTCCACCAATTCATCAAATTCACCGGAATTTAAGAATGTAAGCTAAAAAGGCGTCAGCACGCTCTTAAAAAAATGAATGTATACAAAGATTATCATCACCCCAGGTCTAAGAGATAAAAATCGAAATAAAGCTGATTAATTGACTTTGTAAATGACCAACATCGATACAATAAAAAAATACAAAGCTGGTCTTCAGAGTGCAATTTCCTACATGTTGACCTTTCTTAAGGAACCGAAAGTTTGAAATTAAATAGAGAAAGAGGAAAGCAATACTATAGTTTAGAGTTGAGAATACCTGCCTAGAAAGTGGGAGAACTGGGTTCGAGTCTAAGTCATATCGTTATCTTTTGCTTTTTCTTCAAAGGAAATTAAACATAATTTAAATGAAATATACATACATTTTGGAAGACCAAAAATTGAAAGATAAAATTTTCAGTAAGCTTCCTGAATTTTCTTTAAATAAACGGAAATATGGCTGACATTTTTAATTACATGCTGAATTTTAAAGGAAAGAATGGAACAAGTAGGAAAAAACAGCTTCAGGTCAAACTTCAGCTCCACCGCTGTTTTCACAGCATTTTATCAATCAAAAGCGAAACAGTTTGATATTGAATTATTGGCGCATGATACAGGAATATTAAAATTATGAATTATGTCATTGGCATTTTGGTGCTCAGAAGAAAGTTTTAGAAACTACAAGAACAATGACCAGAATTGCAAAGAAAAGGATGAAAGGCTAAGAAATACAAATTTTGAATGAATCGTACCACGTTACTGCATCAGAGGGGATAAATCAACGGAGCTCAGAGATAATTGAAAGGAAATTACAAAGGAAAATTTTAAAATTAAAACTGAGTGATTAGAACGTATGCACTCGAGAAATATTTTGAATGGCTCAATAGAGAAGATAACATGCTATTTATATCACTAACGGCAGAGTTTGTACAATGGATATCTTTTGCTATTTATTATATTTAATAGATATTTGTATATATAAGTACAATAGAGATATTCATACGAGGTTTGTGATATTATCGTTCTTCTAAGGTAATATTAATGAACTAAAAAATAAAGAAGAAAGATAATTTGAAGCAGCTGCCAAATTAGAAAGAACTTGATTGGTAAGACTGAAGTAAACGACTTTAACTCATCCAACACTAAGGATGCCTCTTCAGTTCTCCTTTACCCTCAACACCAATTATCCAATTCTTTCCAACCGCCTTGCGATGCATCCGAATACCTATCGCTCCCTTAAGCAAACAACCTCCAATAACAGTTACAGCAGTGGTAATATCATTCAGAATTGCGCGAGAGGCGAACATAGAATCATAAGCAGGGAAGTCTTTCGAGCTAACGCTATCTTCGACAACATAATGGGCGGGCACTTGTAATCCATGCAGCTGCAAATAGAGCTGCAAACAGAGATGCTACTGCGATCTGCGGGAGTGACTCGGGTTAGAAAAATATACTCCTGCGAAACGCCAGTCCAGAAACTTTCCAAGAGGAAGGACATAAATGGATAATAAACAAGTTTTCATCACCCACCGCAACCAAGCCATAATAATAGAATATAATTTCTCGTTGTTACCGTTACGTATGGCGTGAGTTATCCACTGCAATAAAGGTACTCAAGAAAGGAATCGTGGTGTAGCAAGGATATGTGGATGCAATTGCACAAGCATGTAAATTTTACGCATAAAATAAAACGCGCATGAATGTTGCATTAGGAGGGAGGAATCGAAGGGAAAATTGGCTTCAAAAATTCGAAATTTTATAGAAATCCAGTTAAATATGCGAAAAAACTTCGCTATATTTGTCATCGAAAAACATTTTACAAAAAATCGCATCACATAGTCTATTTTCATAGAACTAAAAAAGTACGAAGCAGTAAAGAATAGCTAAGAAGATTCATTTGAGTAAACACTCGTCGAACTCATGAAAAATGCATAGAAACGTAATACCAAACGTGATCTAGATTTATAGGAACAGTTCGACTACCTAAGTGTCGTTTAACAACGGTTTAATCCACGGCTGGTCGAGATAATATCCACTCGGAAAACATTCCATAAAAAGCCCATTTCCTTTCGAAGTCGCGAACAATTTCCAAGACGACTTCCGCACAGTGTATTGATGAACCAATTCCAATTCGATCGGACATATCGAAAAGAACAAAGGGGAGTGACGCAAGGGAACGGAAGGACGTTTCTTTTATTCTCTCCCTTTTGCAGAAACCTCAAGTGAAAGACAGTTTGCCCGGAGCGAATTCAAAATGCGGACATTTCGATACGGGGAAGAACAAGCGGAAATAAATGAGATATGAAACAACTGCTTACGTGAAAAAAAACCGTTTTCAGTTATCGACTCAGGCGTACAACTATAACTATATATTACTATAAAGTTCCATCGATTATTGGAAAAGAGTAACTGCTTAAATTAAATCGGTATTGTTCATTCTTTGGATGAAGTGGAGTTATTCGTCCGAAAATGGTATCGAAAATAAGATGATTACAAGTCGAGTGATCTTTGAAGTACTTGTTCTGACTTTTAATCACCAACGTCGAGTACGGTAAAAATATTAAAAGGATAGAAGGAGGGCAAATAAGGTCTTTTAGCATTAAGAGTACCAACATTCCTTTAGTGAGAACTATAACGGCAGTTCTATTCAAACCAAGTCGATGTCATTTTGGAGGGAAGCTCGAGTTATGCATCCTTCCGTCAGATTCTTGATTAAAAGGTAACTCGGTTTGATTAATCTTTCCATCTTTAAACCCTGAACGCCATTATTCATAACCACTTTAACTATTTAGAGTTGAGATATATGTTTAGGGAAAGTGCTAACACAGAATATAGGGTTTATAGGATTTAAGTCTATTTCAGCCGAACAGATAGTTAATTTTAAACAAAATAATAATAAACGAATACAAATTACTTACATTTTTTTAATACTCATTTATATGAAAAGGTATAAAAGAGACATCCACAACTCAGAATAGGAATAGCAGAAATAAGCAGTCGGGAGAGAAATAATAATGTCCAGAATATGGATTCATTCATATTCATTCATCCAGGGGAGGAAAGAGGTTGACTGGCGCAGAAATCATGATTTTTAAAAGGGACTCAGGAGAGTTAAATAAATGAGTCCATCTTTAGCTAGTTGCCGCCCTAAAATCACACTCTCATATTTAAATCTAATGCAATTGATTGTACGGATGGATCAGAATTCGAATCGGCTGCAAAGAAGACTGAGACGAAAAATATAATATTCAGTTTTGACAATTATCTTATAAATGATACATAATGATAGCAAATCAACCGTTAACGAACCGAAACGGGAGTGAGTCAAAAACAGCAAGGAAATAGGATCGAGACGAAGTATAGCAACTCTCGGTTGGCAAATCGATGGCTGTTAGAGATAGTGGAGTTCGAGGGCAGCATGGCGGGAATCGCCTTCCTAATCAGTGAGGCACCTGGCGGCCGAACGGCTTAACTACATAGGTCCAGGGGTGGATGCTGGATGGCGGCTGTGATCAAAGGTTAGAGAGGGAATTTTGAAACGTACATGAAAAGAAAGAAGCTTGATAGTTTCGGTACAAAGCAAATCGAAAGAAGGAATATCGATCCAATGAAAAAACTGTATTTTAAATTGAGGATTTTGTTTCATATCTATCAGGAAAAGGCTTTTAAATTCAACTGTGAAAGGAGGAATCACCACAACCAAATATTTGAAATCTTTCTTCTTCTATGATTCCGAACAATGAACACCTAAGGGTAATGTGAGAATGATTTTTTTTTGAAAGGATCCGCTAACGATGCTAAATTGATGGTAAATAGCGGTCGATGGAGCATTAAAATAATTCCTCCGATTTGGTGCAGACACCAGGACGAACAAATAATGTATGTTTTCCTTCAAATGAAGATCTATAGCCAATGCAGAAACGGATTTGCATAAGCCAATGGATTGGTGGCTAAATGATGCGTAGCTCACTTAACTCTTACAGAATCCTATAAAATCAACAGACATTTAAAAACGATCCACGTACAGATGAACACAATCCGATCGCAAATAAGATTTCCCATTTATAATCGTTCACACAGATACTGATTACTTGAAATGTTTTCACCAAGCTTCATGATCTCATTTCACCGGCCGGAGTAAGCCCGTTACAAAAATAGGAAGCAAACCTGTTGTTATATAAATCGACGGTACGATGCACGCTAATTATCAAACTACCTACGGAATATCCGATAAAGTATTTCGATCTGTATTGTTTGTAAACTATCCTAAGGCTTAACTATGATAAAGGAATTCCACACACACACAGGGTGGACGTCATTGCTAAACCACGCCCTTCCCAAAGTGAATTCACGTGACACGGCGATAGCACGAAAAAGTAGCTACCCTCTACTACTATAACGTGCATCAATTAGACAATGTAATGTTTAAGCGACCGAAGTATTGCATTAGTACTTGTAACGGCATGACGGAGGGACAACTCCAAAGTAAGCTGGGAATTCACGGTTGATTTATTCACGGATTCATCTTCTCTTACTAATTCATGACGAACTCAAATCTCTTTAAGTCCAGGCACAAAGTCACGTGACATCCGGGATAATCCGCCTCGAATTGACGCCAAATGGTTCCCATTTCGAGTCCACGCTATTCAATGAGAAGAGCGGGTCACTAATGAGATTTGACTGCTGCGACAAAAGCGATACATTAAATCATCAGCTTTTTTATACTTCGCACTTCTCTTCCTTCTTGTTTACGAATCGCGAGAACGGAATTCACCAAGGGATTAAACGGAAGAGTAATAAATATGAGAACGCGGTGCACCAACTCCGCTGTGAGGAGAGCAGCGCTTTCAGAGGCTTCTTTTGGCGGAGAACTCAAAAAACAACGAACAGGCCAAATGAAGAAATATTTGGTAAGAAATGCGTCAGAGGTTAGCGGATCCGACTCTCCGCACTGAATAATCGAATCGGTAAAGCCGAGTTTGAGGGTAACGAAGCCGATAGGGTCCCTAATTGGTTTCCATTTTGGTCCATAGATATTTGAATAGCCTGATTATCCGAAGGGTTTATACCCCCCTTTGGCCCGTACGGCAAACGTGTCACGTTCCGAAAACACGCCAAGATAATCGAAGCAGACGCTTTGTTCCCTAAAATCGCCGCATATATATTTTACTTATGCTCGCGACGTGACGTCTAATTATTGGTCCAATTTCATTTTAAGGTTGGACTCGCAGAAGCAGTTATCAAGTTACCTCTGCGAATTTTCCCAGAATTCCGTTCGGATTCGTAACGAGCGGTGATCGAGGAATGACGTCGAGTTGCGATGGATACAAAAAACACGGAATTGAACATGGCACGCGTCAAAAACAGTAATAATAAACTGACTGCTAAACGTATAGTAATTCATCCTCGGATTTGTGGTAGGTCTTCAGCCAGAAGTGTGACTGCACAAAAATTCATTTCATTTAACAATCGAAGTTTAGACTCAGGTTAGAATTGTCAGACGATAGGAACCCGTTCCAAGAAGTAAATTTCGTGACAAAACTAATTGACTAATAGTAAAGTAAGTAATTAGTAAAATTATTTGGAAAAGCAATCTTATCAATCAATATCTACTGCGAAAAGAAACTCAAATACATCAAAATGAAGTCTCCACCACAAATAAACATTTTTCATTTATTAGTAAGCACGAAAAAGATGTTAAAAAAACGCAATTATTTGCAAGCATTCCACTTTATGCGGCGGTAGTAAAAACATTAAAGTGGAAATACGAGATATTTTATAGATGAGACATTTCAATCGAAATGCATACTCAGAATCACGCAAAGAAAATCCAAAGGAAGAGCTGCAAATTATGAAACAAATCCTTAGTACCGAGTTTTAAATTAGCTCTCTGAAGGTGGAAAATCCGCCAAAACAGACGCAAGAAGAAAACGAAAAACGCAATCTCAAAAACTTCAATCGACCTCGAACACGCATCAATTACGCACTCACGAAGTTAATGCACGAATATAGTATTTGCAGCACTTATTAATCGCAACTCGACGAGGAAATTACGCTCTTTACACTCGCTCGAAGAAAACAAATATATCGGGATAAATTACTATATGGCTTCCTTTCGCGAATATATGAACAGTCGATGTACTTCACTTAATTATATAAACTCGTTTTTATTTACCTCGAATTTATCATCTGTCAGCAGAGGCATAAATCGTAATTACTCGCCAGTTCGTAACGTATGATCAACTCGGGCAGAAAAAGCGGCAAAAAACAAGGAAGCACTAAAATACGGTATTAGCGAGGCAAGCGCCGCCGTGAAACGAACCACCGTTGGTTTGCGATGCACGGAACCATTTCCATATGTCATAATCACCGGGGGAAAGGGCGGCGAGAGGACAAAGGGTAAAGGTAAATAATGCACGGCCACCAAAAAGGGGGAAATGGTTTCAGGGGAGCGAGGTTTTATGGTTGGGAGGGGTGGAGAGTAATGTGGGCGTAACAGAAAAGGGAGGGGTAAACGAGGAGAGGGGGGAGTTGGTAAACTATAGGGAAGATGGAGGGGGAGGAGGCGTTTCTTGTTATTTCGCAGCGACATTAATTAAAAGCGGGAGAGGGTCAGCTGGGCAGCATTCCCAGAGGGCTGGGCGGGTCGTGCAGAGGGGAAGAAATGACAGAGGAAGATGGGGGTAAAAGGAAGCGATGTTTAAAAGAAAAGAGAAGCGGGTAAATATAGGAGAGAGAAAAAAGAGCAGCTTACAAATGAAACTACGGTAAAGTAATAGATAATAATAGAATAGAGGGAGGGAGCAAGCAACATGCTGCCCCTGGATCGCAAAGTTATCAGCGAGACGATTCAGAAAAGACATATTGTATTAATTAATATTATGTAGAACATGACAGAGAGCCTTCCACTTCTAACCGCCATCACACGCAGAAATTCGCTGCTTTTCATTCCCTCGTCAATGGACTTCGGCGTATTATTTTCCCTCGCGATTGTTGATGAACAAAGATCTTCTGGTGTTCGTCGGCTTGGAGTAAATGAATGCCGCGAGAAGGCGAAGGACTAAGATTTTCTCCAAAACACATTGGGGATTTAGCAGAAGGAGTTATAAAATAATTGCAACTATGCTGACGAAAACAAGTGATGTTACAACCGATTAATGAAATTACGGCCAAACTGCAGTACATCAGCAACTGCTATAATGACAATAACAACTTCTTCAATGGAAGCAGGAAGACCTCCATTACATCCATTTCAATAATTATTACTATTTACAAAGACACACTACCATTCCCTAGCCAGAAAAATCCGACTAGCCGAGATTCGAACCCGGGACCGTGGAGTTCCAGCACGCTAACCAATCGGCCACAACGGCCGGCCTACCTATATGTTGGATACCTGTTACTAAAATAGGAAGACAAACTTAAAAGGAATTTTGCGATCATTAAATGCTTAGAATTGGGCGCCCTCAAACGTGGAGCACTGAAAGCTCCTGAAAGTGTCTCTCTAATAATGCGATAGTGATTCTAAGAAGCGGGATCTTTGCGTTCTTTATTACCATAAACTCTCGCTCTTTCGATTGAGACCTTTCGTTTGTGCAAATAAATCAGTGAATTTCCATTCCTTTAACTAATGCCATTTATAGGAAAATAAAAGCGGATAATCCCGTGTTCATGATAATCGCCGAAAGACAATCAGATAAATTCCAACGGCCGCTTAATTGAAAAGGATGACGAGCCAAAAAGTAGGAATTATACACAGATTTGTTCAAAAGAGCCGTAGGAAATGGAATTAATTAAGTGATTGCTAGGTGTCATGGCCTGACATTGCTATCTAAATAAATCAGAAGTACAAAATACACGTCGCATTTAATTTAATAAAGTGACTTTTATGAAGGCAAACTTTCCTTGCCATTATGTATCAACGTCAGAATAAAAACATTGTGGTCCTTGATTTTAAGACGGATCGAAAAAGCGCAGCATAATTATTCAACCGTAAAAAAGGAGGAAATCGTCACAAAGGAGGAAGAATCAAATTCCCATCAATCCTAACGAGAGAGGGCGATTAACATTTGGGCTGTGAGAGAGGACATCTGGTGGAGCGAAGGAGAGTTACTCCACCCGTTTCATTGAAATTGCCACAAGAGGCGAAAAAACACGTAATTGAGATCGGATTGGCTGAGTGTATCGAGTTGACAGTCTGACAAAAGAGACACGAGTAGCGGAGGAGCTCCAACATTTCGCTAAAAAGAAATCACGTTCTTCGGAGGTCGACTCCTAGTATTCTTTGGAAAATCTTGCAGAATGACGGACGCTACCTTACCTTAACGGAAATGTCTGTTGGACGACACAATTAACAGCATGTGTGGAAAAGGTATGGTACTTACCTAGAAAAGAAAAGAAAAAGGAAATCAGTGAGAAGCAATAACTAAAATTAATACAAGAATTTTTATAAGAAATGATAATGCGATGATATGAAAGATGCAACGAGAAAACAAATTTTAGCTTTCGATCGTTCCCCATCATAATAGATTTTAAATTCAGCGAGAAAAATAGAAGGTATCAGAATGAATATATTAAAATCCTATCGGTATGTTGAGATGAAATATTAAAAAACCAATAAAAATAATATCTCTTTGGACTATCGTTGAATAATGTTCACAAATTATCATGAATGATGGTCCCTTAATGAATTTATCAATTTGATTGCACATAACCCATACATTACAATCCGACGATAGCAACGATTAAAATTGGAGCCAAATTCAAATCGGAACTTTCCGTGTACAACGAAAGCCCATGAATATTTGGAGATCATATATCTCTGAAAGCGTAAACATTACACTGCGCGAAGGATACCACCGAAACACGACACTCAAGGCAAACTACAGTCAAAGAAAATCACAGGAATATTCCATACCTTTGAGCATATTGACCGAGGGAGTTGAGACCACCAAAGAGACATCAAACGACCCCCAATCTCAAGAGTATTTACTTCAAATGGAAATAAATATTCATCAATTGAGACGGTTCGCACTTAGAAGCATCTCCAAGCGCCATCCAAACATGCGAACTCAATTACCAACCTCAGCAAGAGAACAGTGCTTCCAACACAACGTAGAGTAACAACCAAAGTAAATTTCCTTCTCGGATATAAATGAAATTATTTCCACACGAAAAATTCCGCAAGACTAAAACGTAACTTATTGGTTAGAATAAATTGGTTGGCTTATAAATATCCGACTTATTCTTTCCTGTAAAAAACCTTGTGTATATGCGGTAATATATTTCATTGTTCCACCTCAGGCAGGTTCTCAACTTAAACAGATTTTACTGTATATATGCATCATATTTAACCTTTATAGGAACAAGGAAAAACGGAATTGAAAGTCTGACAGGGCCGGAAATCGAACCCCTGATCTTTCTCTATCCGGGAAGCTGCCTTAACCATCTAGGCTACCCGACCAGAACATTTTAACAACCCGGTTTTCCTTGCGAATTTTCCTGGGTGCACGCCCTTATGCGCAAAGTCACCTCAACCCTTTCCTTATCTTTATAGGAACATTGAAACTGTAACAGATTGAAATAATTGCATATAATTGATCTAATATAAAAAGTACGAGCAATAAAACACAAAGTTTAAAAAAATTATTTAAGCACCTTTTTCATTTCCTCGTTATAATCATATAAAAGTAAAGGGAGTCGATGAAAAACAGTGGCAGAATTGCCAAATTGGCATCACAGCTCTTAGGTTTTCAGTAGTTTCAGTAGCTTTTCATTGCCAAAGAAGACAGAAATACATAGAAAGCCTCTCTGAGAAGGCTACACCTGTCCTCATTCCCTTTCATTCTCAAGATCCCTTTCCTTCCTCGCGACTCCTTCATTCGCGTCGACAAAAAGATGATAAAGGACTTCAACCAACTACTATAGTAACTTGTGCAGTTACACTTGATCCAATCTCCTTGATTTTACTCCTGCGTTCCCCCTTTGCTTTCTTCCCATAGATCTCTTGAGATTTCCACTCCCATTCTCTGACATTCCGACTTCCCTCGTCGTCACTTCTGCTGCCTACTTGAGATTGCGGGGTGGTTTTGTATGCATTCCGAGGAAGGATCGCCACGGAGGGATACCCCTTGGGGAACAAAGTAAAAGGGATACGTAGAAAAGGAACACGCGATCGTCGCCTTTTTCTGCCGAGCAGCATAATGAATTTGAAGATAAGTGTTACAAATTTAAGAAAATATATATATGTCTATATTTACATCGCATCGATATGTTTAAAAAAACTCAAAGTCCAGTGCAAATAGACTTGGGTCCTTCTTAAAAGTCACAGAACCAAAACGTTTACCATGGAGGACTACTTCGCATGACTCATAAGTCTAATGTATATAAACTAAACAGTAATGGAGCGAATTGCATCGCCGCGAAAGTATTGATTCCAATTAAGTCCCATAATGTTGGATAGGCTACAGAAAGTTTGAACAAGATAAAAGTGGTCTACGAAGAAGAGTGAGAAATAGATTGTTCAAAAATTAATAAATATTAACTAAGGAAATAAGGAGGATTGTCACATTAGTAAATGCTTTCAAAGTTGATAATCTCGGATGGAAAGTTATAATAAAAGACTCAGTGAATATCAAATAGCTATTGTTAGAGGCTCACATTAAATCAATTTCAATTACAAATAAATTTGAGGACTAATGGCTAACATCGATTGAAAGACTAACCAAGTTTTGATTAAACTTGTACGGAACTTCGCATGGCTTCTCCAACATTCCATCTTCTAAGCACTTCTTTACAAGGTCTCAGAGAATTTCAAGCTACGTAACATTTCAGTGGCCCGCGATTGGCCAATTCTTCATCGAATCGCTTGTTGAAAAGATACGAGAGACATTTCAGTACTTAATATTCCCAGAATAACGAAAAAATAAGCATCGATTCTCTCTCAAGCAATTCATTTAAAACAAATTTCAATCGTCACCCTTTTTATTTCGAGAACACGTTTTTCTGCGCCGAGAGAAGACCGTCCAAATGGACAACCCCTTAACAGCGCTCCATTGCGACAAGGGTGTCGTCCACCAACCCTCTCTCTCTACAGACCTCTCCAATTACGCCTGGAATGCCAAAAGCTCCCAAAGAGAGAGACCTCGCAAGGGGTCAGAGATGGTCCAGCGGCGTAGCAAGAGGAATTAAGTGCATAGAGAAGATATGGAAGTAGTCTTGCAAGCCTAGGTCATCCCAGGAATTCCAGAGGGCGATGTCACCAAGAACGGTTTAATTTCGGCAGACGCAAAAGGTAAGAAAAAGCCAAAGGAATATTTAATTGAAAAGGCAAGAGTGCTCTCCAGCTGTGCCATAAACAACTGACTCCTAATAAAATGCGCTATCTCAATCGCGCTAATATCGATTTTCATCTGTTTAATTTGGCGAAAAATGCGAAGATTCCTCGGATATTAAGGACATATGTTTCGTGCGTTTTCCAGAAGATAAAGCGCGGCAGATGCGGGAAAGGTTCATTAAACAACCAAAAATGTGCAACGAACGAGATATTAATGAAGAACCATCGACCGTTAAGAAACGACCCGCAACACCAAAACTTCACCATTTGTGGAACGATGCTCTTTCATACGATTGAAACGTAACCTCCAAGGTATCCTCTTCAAGGAATTCAACCCCATTCTTGCAGAGAATTCAAATAGCCGAGGGAAAAAAACCCTCTAAATAAGCGCTCCGGAGTAATCTAGCGAACCACATTTAGAAAGAAGAGTTGGAGTGGCGCTCAAGGGAAGGACGGAAGGAACGGTAAAAGATGGGGAAAGTCATCAAGTCGGGCGCAGAAGGTGGGACATCGAAGTAAGGGCCAGAGGGTTATAGACTGCGAATGGTAGTGTTTGGGAGAGTGATAAAATGTTATTGTTTGGAAGGTGATTATGAGAGGGCAGATTAGGGAGAGAAGTTGGCTCGAGAGAAGCGAATTGGGCGGTAGAGGTTAAAGAAGTTTGAGGCAGATAAAAAGGGACACAAGGCGGTAATATGTTTCGCAAATAAAACTCTTCCGTAGAAGTCAGTTTGGAAGCAAATAAACAGACTGGATGATCTCCCGATAATTGGACTCGGCGCTTTATTTTTTCGTTTGAATTTAACGAGCCAAATCGAATGGGATTTTAATTAAGCGATGATTAAAACAAATAAAGATGAAAAACTCGATTCATTCCGAATTAAACTCGGTCCTCACTAGTCTCATAAAGGGTAACAAAATTAACACCCTCGGATAGTTACTCAAATGAGAGTATACCCGAGGTCATCGAATACAGCTACGAAATGGAGAAGAAACCGGAGTTACGGCAAAAACACCTCTTGCATCGTTACACTTCATTAACCACGAACCTATGTTTCCAAAGGAAATGGATATTAGTAGCGGTATTAGGCAAGTAAACTTTTGAAATTATGTTTGGAAGTAGTAAGTCTGACACGAATTTCTTAAATCGATTTTAAGTGAATCCAAATACTCAAAATAGTGCCAATGTACCATCTAACATAGAATGTCTAAATTGTCGAGGATGAGGTAATAGAAAAAAGGATTGAGAAAACAGCTTAGCATCATCTTTATTTTAACGTCACAACACTTTTGAAGTTATTAAGGTCCTCAAGGCCACAAATTGATTTTAGAGTAGCCGACGACGATTTCCGAAACGTCCTCTCTCAAGTTGGTAGTTGTCGAGTTGAGCAATCTTCTGTAAAAAGGAGATGAACTCAAACGTAACGCATTCGAATGCGAGGGGACGCGGAAGTGAGGAAACGAGTTGCAAATGTATAAGCGATAATTCGCACGTGTCTTCTTAGAAATGATAGCGAAAATTGGTTGCCTCACAGATGCCTTCGAAGATTATGTGGATGCCTAAAAGGACCGATAAAATGTGATGTTGGGAATAATCATCAGTTAATATCAGAATTCTGACAACTCCTCGCAATTTCAATCATATCTCAGGTATTTACGATCTCGTACTTGGAACAAACGTAGCGGGTTAATCAAAATCGACCAAGGCAAATTTAGGTGCGATAAAAAAACCACAATAAAAATCGAACAGGTTTTCTGTTGTACAGAACGAATATGACAATTATATAGGGCTCCCGGATAGCCATGCGGGCAGTCCATTCGTCTTCGGTGAAAGCGGTCCTGGTTTCGTTTCCTGGTGGGAGCCCTTTTGCGTTTTGAACTAAGTTGTCCAAGAACTTTTAACAATACTGCTGCTACTATCACAAGCGATATTTTTTCAATTATGTTTGTATCGATGATATTTAAATTTTCTTTTATGTATGAAAGTTCCTGTCTAAATCCTGGAGATACCCTTTGCGTTCTCTCCGGAAATCGCGCGGTCTTCAGTTACAATGAAAT
Organism: Sympetrum striolatum; assembly: GCA_947579665.1. Lineage (NCBI taxonomy): Eukaryota > Metazoa > Arthropoda > Insecta > Odonata > Libellulidae > Sympetrum > Sympetrum striolatum. The sequence continues at coordinate 99,012,502 of OX388344.1, read as the reverse complement.
TTATTTTAAACAACTGCCTCACAGGAAACATCGCAGGTAAATAAACTATTTCCCATAAGAATTGCTTTAACAGATTGAAACGGGATATGTCAAAATTTTGAGCAAATACTAAAATCGGCATTTAGAAAATAAACAGATTTCCAACAAAATAACCTCAAAATTTCTTCGAAAGCAGATAATCAAAATTATGAAAAATAAAGCTAATTCAAATATTGGAATTAATCCCGCAACCAAAACAATCCGCCGTAACGCAAACAGACCTCCGTCAATCCTCTGCTAATTAAATTATTACAGAGTCAACAAATCAGGGATTCCCGCGACAAAATTCAAATCTACAAATCACACCTCGTGTATATCCATCTTCGTCTTCGATGATCATGAAAATTAAATCAATGCTATCGATCATAAAAACCAGCTCCATCTTCACTGCCAGAAAGAAAAGGAAGGGAAAAAGATAAAAAAGGAAGTAATTTGGATAGCGGCAGAATTGAGAACCTTGAAAAGGAGCGGTGTTATGCCCTCCCCTTCTGCTTAAGCGCAAAGTGATTTTAGATGTCGCGACATCCGTTAACCCGGGGCATAAAGTTTGCCATTCACGAGGGATGTTCATAAAAAGGAAAGTCCCGCCTCTCAGATCCGCAGCAGAATGAACCCAACAATACTGGACCAAAAGATGACCAGTGTAAGATTGTGCTTCCATGAGCAAGATGCCGAGTATTCGTCAAAAATTGAAGATCAACGATTAGATAAAAGAGAGAGAGGTCAAGTTCCAATCGATTCACCTTGAATTGCATAAGACTAATATGAATGTATAAATAAATTAGTAATCCTTTTTCACTCCTTATAGATTAATTAGGAAAATCAATCCTTACTTTTTCGTAGGGCTGGCAAAAAAAACAATCCATGATAATGATGTAGTTGAAAGATAAACCACGTTCTATTCATGTGCCAAGTAGAAGGATGTCAGCCATTGATAGGATAGGAAAGTAAAAAGCTGAGATGCAATTCATCTTATGTTAAAAACGGATATTTAACCGCAAGATTTTAATGATTTTGGTTGAGCTGTTGATTTTATAAAAATATCGCAATAATACCGAAATTAAGACCAATTTCTCCCGAAAGAATTATTTACGTTTTAACAATTTCCAACGGGAAATAAAATATTACGGGACCAAAACTCAAGGAAGAGGTAAAACACCAAACATCTTTTTACCAGAGATAACATCTGAAAAAAAGAGAGAATAAATTGAGGAAATTGCCAAAATTGGAGTCCAAATATTCAGACAATTTACCGATTGAATGCTCTTGGATGGAGAAATGCTTTTCTAAAAGACAGGAGATTTCGATGTTAGAAAATGTGTAATTAATTCTGCTTGTCCAAAGATAAATGTAAAAAAGAACCAACGAAAGAGCATCACAAGACCACAATGAAACCGAAAAAAACATCGGGGAAATGCAGAAAACGTAACTTCTACCTTATTTAAAATAAAAGCCCACATGCTCTAAGCGAAAACATATTTGGCCGCACGTCAGCACCAAATAGAGAAAGTCGTCGGAGAGGATGGTTTTGATTTGAATATCCTGAATTGTTAGACACTTCTTTTTTCGAAACTTAAACGTGTTTCTTCGTTTTCCTCTTATCTTGTTAGGGAGAGAGTAGAAAGTCGAACTGAGGAAAATAGGTTTCAAAATAAGAAACGGTAAGCGATGAAAGCGATGGCAAATCCCTCGGGTGAGAAATACTTGTACAAAAGCATTTAATGAGACGCGCTAATGAGTAGGGTGGGGTGGGGACGGAGGTTTAATGGTAGGGTGCGGAGTGCGGGCTTCCGCGCTCTTTGCACTAACGAGAAAAAGTTGGCTGAAAAATTATAATGCAGCTAAAAAGCTCAATCGCGAGAGGGGCGAAAGGAAATGTTTGGCGGGAGGCTAAATTCATAAGAATAGTGCAACGCTAACGATGTGTAATAATTTAAGTTCTTACGAATTACTATATCAGAAGTACAAAGGATATAAAATCCTTAAGGATCCTATAAAGGATAAAAGAATAAAAAATATCTCTCCGTAAATATAAAATTCTTTCCGGAATGAAGTAAAATAATAAAGCTTGAGATTGAGAAATGGAACAACGAATTACTTATTTAGTAGTTCTCTCTCTTCTGAGATGCGCAGAACGGAGGCAAACGTGGCTTCGGAAGAATAAGAGGAAATTGAAGCACGAGCGAACCAAACCAGGAGACAAGAAAGTTCAGAAACCGACATGAGTCAAAATGTCGACGGACATGATCATTTATATTTATACCCTTAAAGGTGCCTTTAGAAACAGATTTTTTTACCAACACCGAGATCCATTATTTTCCTTTATCCCACTTGATCTTGGGCACCTCCAATCCTCCAATACAAGCGACTCGAATAAGGAAGAAACGAAGCCAACGGAGGCCGCAGAGAACGTGAACGAAGCAAAACACCGCTTCATAGAGTGAGCAGCCGCAACGAATTGGGGGCATCGCGCATGGAAGGGAATGAGGCGCGTGGGAGGGAATGAGGCGCGTGGGAGGGAATGAGGCGCATGGAAGGGAATGAGTCACACGGAATTACGTGAAACAGGGAAGTGCGCGTTAAAACGGACTGTTTGCCACGTCTCGGAGAAAATACAGCGTAGAAATGACTGTTTGGGAGGAAATGAGTTATTCGAAGGAAAATCGATAGAGAAAACTAGTCGGGTGTTGGGCAGGCCTTCGAAATGGATTTGATCGTGATTATGAGAGACGACATCTTTAGTGGAAAAGGAGCAACAGTTGGGAATTAATCCGCGAGGGATCTTATTTCGAGACGTATCTTAAACTAAGAAATTTTGATGAGGAAAGGTTTGCCTTTAGAGTCGATTACATGTTGCATTAAATTGCAAGCAATTGCGAAATGTATGAATAAGAGCTAATAATCCAAAATTATAAACATATGCACGAATTACTGGAATACTAGCGCTGGAACAGACGATATCGAGGAAATAGCACACCGGTTGGGAGGGAGATGGGTCCCATTTCCCTCAAAAGTAAACCGTTTGTACTCCTTCCGGACAGCTCCTCTCGCATTCTTCACTCGGACAATGGCCATTTAATTTGACGCATCAAAACCCTTTAGGAAGCAAAACCCCTTTTCTCTTTTTGGAGGGTCGTAGTGCTCATAATCACAGAGAATAATTAAGCGGAAAGAAGGAAGGGCTAGCGGATGGAATTACATTTCTTAATTGTTCGAGCTAATTCCTGTTTAATTAGACGAAACAGCGCAGCTAACCATCCAAATGTATTTGCATTGATGTATTCGCAATGCGGCGGAGGAAATTCAAAACTAAAGAGTTGTTATTGTTCCCATTGAGAGTCACTCTTCCTTTTCATCATTCTTACTCTTTATTGTTTGATATGCGAATACAACGCCGCATTCACCGAATCGTTTCTTCTAGTTTGTATTTTCGATATTTCCGTCCTTCCACCTAAGCTATCGATAGCTCATCAAAAGAATGACATTGTCCTCGTTCCTACATCCAAAGTTAGGTAGTTTGGGAAAAACAAGAAATTAAAACAATGTAAGAATTTTTTCCAAGGACCTAAATCCAGATACTGACCAAAGATTATCTGCATTGTGTATACGGCAGAGGGAAATATAATATAAGAGAGGTCCAATATACAACAATAATATCGAAAATTATGCACCATAATTAAAACATAGGAAAGAGATGAATAAAAACGACACATTTTGCGACACCGCAATCACAATTAACTGATCTTTCGTCTGATTCACTCGAAAATTTTCGACATTAACAATTCAATGTCTGCAGCATTTTCAGAATAAGCACCCGTTCGTCGCAAAATGGGAAAAATACTTGTCCGATTGTTCGTGAGGCAATAAAATCTGTCCGCGTGCTCTTCAATAAAAGCGAGCACAGCCAATTCAAAGAGGCGCAGCGAAGGCATGTTGAGAGATAAATTTCATCGCACCTCATAGTAACGACATCCCGGGAAAAATTGGAGCTCCGTATTTTAGTCGAGTACATTCACATCCAACAAACTCTGCACGAGTCACGAAACATGACGAAATTTTCTCCGAGTACATCGCGAAATATAAACATGTTAATTCGATGACCTTTGGCATATAAAAAATAAATGAACATCAATCTGAGACTGGGATGATAATCGACTCGGTAACAGAGAGGACGCAATAGTGATCCGACTAAAATAAAAAGGACATGGAAATTGTTTTTAAAAAATCTTCCAATTTATTTACACCAGCAACTTATTTAATGCATTTTCGAAGTCTACATTATATACAAAGAGCAAAGAGCCACGAAATATTTTATGTTTATAATGATGGGTCAGATGAATGGTATCCGACCCTCAAATCTGCAAATTCAGAGTTCCCACGGTCGTAAAATGTGAAAATGCCGCGTTTATCTCGATTGGGTCGATAATGAGGTCTTCCGAAAACAAAGATTCGAATCCACGCAGCAACGGCGCCTCCACTAAGCGGCGCAATAAAGTGGACACAGGGTTTGCGGCGAGCAATTGAAATCCGCGGAGAATGACGGCGACAGCCGCATTTTTTGGACGCATTGTTAAACCTGCGCACGGACAATGTCCTCCCAATTAATTCGGGAGAGAAGACACGCTCTCCGCACGCGTGCCTTCTGCCGCCGTTTCACCGCTCGACGACGCCTCATTAACCATTGAAACTAATTTCCGGGGATAACCAAAAAATGCGTTCCCCGTCTTTCGAATGGACCGAGAGAGAGAGATCGCACCTCTGAGTCGAAACAGTGATTTCAAAGAAGTATTCGATAACACGGCAGAAATCTAGAATCTTACGATTAATAATACGAGACTACAGAGATTAAAAAAAAGATTTCCATGATGTATTATTAATCTTGCATGGCTAAAAGATATGAGAAGATCATTATGAATAGATCATTAAAAGATAACCTTGTTTTTGTGGATATGGCAATAGCGAGATGATTCATAATGATATTATTAACAATAAATATAAGCCGATGATTTACACAGATATGACTTTATCTGACAATCACACTCTTCTTGTACTTGTATTACTAATTACATATTTAAAAGTGGAAATACGACCAATCAATTATATTTTGATATTGAGTCTCTTTTTGGCCCTTGCCATCATGTTCCTTATATTCGACAATATTATCGATAACTGAACACACCTTTGAACACCAGCATTAATTCACCTACTATTCGATTTAAACAACTATGAAAAGCAAATAAAATACCTGACCCGAATGCTGGAAGAACGATTTTACATAGAACCTAAAAATTCCTAGTTTTGTTAACAGAATGATGAATTAGAAATCATTACGTAAGTTGCATGGAAAGAAGCAATAGAACATTTCTTATCATTCATCAAATGAATTAGTTGCGATCAGCAATCATGACGATGGGGCAAGAGACACGCTGTCTACATGCATTCCTCTGCAAACATTGCAATGCGGCCAAAGCAAGAACTTCATACATTCAGATTTCTTATTACAAAATTTTATTTTAAATGTGCGATTCAGAAAATTTATAAATAAAGGCGTCGTCATTACAGGAGTTAATTTTCTACTGGTTAAACAATAACAAATTAATTGCACCAACAACTATAAATGGGGGAATATATTCCAGCACGCTGAGATAAGGGGAGATGAAAATTAGCAGGTTAATGTAGGGTAAGTAGGGTTAAAATATTTGAAAAATCAAACATCCATAAACAGTGACGCCATCTTCTCACCACTATTACATCAAATCAGCCATCGCGTAGCGGCCAATTCGTACCGGAAGGAACTTCTCACAAATATGAGTTTATTCGACGTGGAATTTTAAAAAATAACCGAATTGCCAACAATAGCAGTTTTTCCCAGATTCAATTCGTAATAATACTCCGATATGAATTAAAACATGAAATAACAGACTAGAGAAATAAGGTGAGGCTGGAGACATCAACGCTCGGTCTTGTAATCCCAAACTAAACATCCTACAGATAAAGCGACAAAAGGCAATACCCCAGCGCAGAGCGTACGATTTTCCACAATTAAAAGAGATCAGTGGGACGAAGAGGAAGTAACATACGTCCTCGTTTGCCTGCAGTCATCTCCTTTTACCTCAACGCACGTCTATCTCCCCCTTAACATCTTTTGCCCGCTCCCACTCGCTATACTCCACCCCGCCTTCAAGGCAAACTGATTTTGACAGCACATCAAGGCAGTTTGCGTGCCCCCTCCCTTACTTCACTAACCCCTTCCCGTGACCTCCACCGGCACCCTTTCCAGAGCAATGTGTGAGATGGAGGAGGAAAAATAAGCTCGAATCGAAGAATATGAGATCGCTAACCGAAGGGAGTAACGGTCGAGGAATAGGCTATCATTCCTCTCGGCTTTCCCTACATCTACGATTCAAAGGCAGTAAAATGGAGATAATACTTTTACGTCAATCGCGGATATTTTCAGCGAATCCCTTTCTTTCTCTAATAGGAATTATAAACATCATCTTAGACGAAAAGTGTCTATTTATTTTCGTAAAATGAGTTATTTCCATCCTCGCCCTCGAATTTACCCTCCAGCAGTCCTTTATGACTTCACAATCCTTTTTCAAGTATCACCAATACACCACTAATAACGAAGTATTATAAGAGAGAACGAAATCAATGGAATGTATCGCTAAAAGCAGAGGTGAGCAATGAGGCAATATCGTCCACTGAGGTGAAAACAGGAAAACAGGAAGAAACGACAACATAAGATGACCAAAAAGAAACACAGGGACTGAATATGATGGTAAGGACAAGGAGGAATTTGCATCGAAACATAAAAATTATAGATTGATTACCCTTGATGATGATGAACAATTAATTAAGGCTAAATTAATTTCACTCGCCTTTTCTCACATATTCGATTCCTCTCTAATTATAATTATCAGTTGAATTAATTCTAACGAAGTGCATTCTCTCAACAATTTGAAATTCCAAGAAGCAACAGACTATTTTTGCTAAAATATTTTTCTTTCGCTTTCGCCAAGTTGTGTGTCGAAATTCCCATAGGAAGGTCTGCATCCTTCTGGACGACAAAACTCTAGAATAGCATAAACCAAAATGATTCAACTCTTCAGACCTTGAAAATGAAGGCCGTGGGTAGGCATTAGCACCGCTCGGGAGCACACCCTTTACGCACCGAACACTCGAGCCTGAGGAATAGTCAGAGAGGACAAAAGACCGCTTCGCCTCGCCCAAGGCGCAAGAGACGGCGTTTCCGAGTGGAAGACACGGGGCGCTCCGTCATGAAGAAGCACTTCCCAGCGGAAATCACATTTGGGACGCTCAAGTGTATTCATTCGACGTTCAGGGGAAAATGATACGCACGTCCATTAAATATGCAAATGACGGAAATTGTTTCCACATTTTGCATCCTCCAAATCAACAGGCTATGCATATTGAATTCGAAAATAAAAGAATATTACTATTTTCGTCTGAGTAAACAACATAAATTACGTAGTTGCTATTGAATCGAAAGAAAATTATGTGACGTCAGAATTTCAATTGAACACGTCGCCCGCGGAGGAGACTAAAATTAAAGTGCCGTTTCCAGTCGAAAAAGGTTTTCATAAAAAATGCACCGATGCTCTTTTTTGCGACAAGTATAATTAACAGGCACAACATGAAAAATACAAATGACGTCAGAAATAAAAACGACGGACGAACGCGATCAAACGAGAAGGATATTCAAAAATTTACATCGAATTAACTTTTGATTTGTGAAATCCCACTTTGATAGCAGTCATGACAAGCAAAAATCTAAATGCTAAGCGAAATGAATGGTTTGAATCGAGCGACCCCACTCCTGGATAATCACCGCGTATGGCACGTCGATGCACAGACCGAAAAACTTTTTCGAAACAAATAAATACGACATGTTATAAAGGAACAATCATACGCGTCAACCGGAATAATTTACAATAGCGAACTAGATTTCGAAGCACACCATCGGAAAACAAGTATGTCCCAAATGAAGAGGCAAAGTATAGGAGCGACTAAACAGCAGGCAAGAAGCAGGTGCGGAATCGAATCACGAAGACGGGCAAAAGAGAAGAAATCAAACGAATGGTAAAATTATCCATTTCAACATATCCGCGAATGACAGTAAGGAGGAATATGTAGTAATGCCACAGCAAAAGGAAAACCATTAAGTATTCGAAGACAGTCGCATCTGAGCAAGCCCCACTTCTTCCAAAGAGTGTGGGACGAAGTTAATGAGCTCGGGAATATTCACGCGAAAAAAGAAAAACTTTTCCGAGAAAAGACGGAAAGAAGAATCTCGCGGGACATGGAATATAAGATATAGTGCTGAAATACTCTAGAGGATGAACGATAGAGGAAGAGAAATGAAGAGAGTGGGTGGGGAAGTTGTGCCCAAGAGTAAGTTGAGCATAAAATGGTTGGGCCAAAGTCGTGGGGAGATGCCTTTTAACATTTTACCTCCAATCTTCCTATTCACCCCTGTTCGGGTTAAACACGCGCATCCCTTTTCTTGAATCAAAAAGGCTTCCCCGTTTCCTGAATAAAGTTACTAACACTCTTGGTTTTAAGCTCTAAGTACACGAGTTTTCAACATAGCCAAGAAGACTGTAGGCAAAATACCCCTTCTCCAAATTACAAGTACTTGCCGTGGTTTAATTTTTCGAATTCTTCGGCGTGCACCCCAGGAAATGAAACGCAACGTCACATGCAATGAAGAGTACGAATTAAAATGTTTGCGAACACGTAAGGAGTAATCCATAATCCGCCATGATAATGGGTTTGTTGTTTTCATAGTTGGGGGCCACTTTGATTCAAAAGTTCAGACACAAATACCATGTAGATACCAAGTAGAACACTTTTCCATTCCCCAAAGACATATCAGAAGAAATGTTTTCTCAAGAAAAAAAGTTTTCAAAAATGATAACTTACTTTGTGTAACGAGTATGAACAGTTATAACACAAATTGTGCGTGTATTATGCAGTTGGCTCACTATAACCTACTTTTATCGAATACAGAGAATTTTTTGTACAATGAATTCATAATAATTTAACTTACCCATAGTTTAGGGAAGGCAAATAAACATTGTAAGTGGTTTCCAAAAAGAAACATCCTCAATGATGTACGGGTTCCTATGATTGTGATACAGAAAACAATAATCGAGGTTAACTAAACCCCACAACGTTAAATTCACATCAAAAGGTGACAATGATATGAAGGAAAACGAAAAGAGCATCTATACATTTACCACAATATTCATACCACACATATAGTATAGTAATAATAATAATTAGAGGCGATTGGAAGAACAACAACGAACGGTAGGTTACTTACATGAAGAAATTAAGGAAATCTAATACTTGCAAAGAATAGCGAACAAGTTTAATTAAAGGGGAGAATTATTATTATTAATTAGATGGGAGCAAGCGGATCTCCTCCTGTTCGCATGTCAAACCCTTTCCTCGGGAGATTCAGAAAACCTTTATCGTTCACACACGTCTCCGCCATTATTCTCACTCTTTCATTTATAATCCTCTCCCTCCTCCGAATGATTCGGCACACACCTAATTCTTATTCTCGCGGCCTCACCTGGATCTCACGTTCTCCTTACTTCGTTAGCTTTCATCTCGAAAAGAGAAATGGCTGTTGGTTGAGGGGAAGCATCGCGGCCACGTTTCGCCGGGAAAAGGGAATGAATCGAGAAGACGGGCGGATCACGTCGACCTTTTAATTATAAAAGTTATCCTTAGGTGACATAGATTGAACATACTCTTTACTTCGAATATTCATTCGCGTCAAATAAAGAGTGTTTATACTTTTCGAGTCGCAATTGCCTCCAAATAATAATGAATACAACATCGGAGATTGATTATTTTTTACACATTAAAAACATTCGAATTAGCAACCAATATCGCATATCGACAAACATTTTGCCTTATGACATAATGTAATATTACTGTACTATTCAATTCGTGACATGACATGTTAACGTACTCTTTAATTGATAATGGACGGAATACGATATCAGCTTAAGTAGCGAATGATGCAGTAAGGTGTGAAATTAATATGTTATTTCATTCAAACTGTTATATTTGTGTAATTAAAAGGGATGTATAATGTCGAAATACATTTTAAAACCGTGCGGCTACTCATTACTATATGGATTTATGCACACCGTACTTATTTTAAGAAACCGCCGCACTAGGACAGCTGGCGACGTTCTCTTACTCTACATTTAACATATATCACAAACAATACTGCAAAGTCCTACGTTAATAAGCACAGACAAAAGAGCATTGGCGTGTGCATAGGGTGTGTATATGCGAGGGCGTTCCCTGCCAGGATATCTTCTGGTGGTCCAAAGGCTACATCAAGGAGGAAGCCCGAACAATCTAGGTGGGGGTGTGTAACATGCTTCTTTGTCATCTCCACACCCACATCGTCTCCCCAACACTACAAAAACACATTCTAAAGGATTTGCGTTTTAATTTTGAGGAAAAGCCCTACACGCAGGATACACGATGCATATGGCACTAGCTGGAGACGGAAAAAACTGTAGAGAATTCGATGCAAACCATAGGTACGAATAATAAAAAAATGAGTAGTTGAAAAAATTGTTCCCTTATCCTTCCTTAGAGCGGTATAAGGAGTACATGAAATATTGAGATTATAAAAACGTAGCGATTTTCTTATGAATCGATTTGGAAAGAAAACCGGACTTTCTTTATATACCGTCATTCTTTTATCAAACTGTAATTGTTTCAACGACAAGCCGAGTTTACAACCCATAAATCACGGGGTTGTTTTCGAAGGAAAACGTAAATCGCTTACCTTTAACGGAAATGAATCACAAATAACCAAATAAAATTCCGTGTAAGACAGATTTCGCCCTCTCACCGTGCTGAGAATGTTCCTATAATTAAAATATCTTCAAAATTCGAGTTTTCAAAGAACCTTCATAACTACTAGATTTCTAAAGGATACCGATATATTCTCCGTGTATCTGAAATCGAGCGCCTTCCTATTTCCCCTTTTCCGCTACTCTAATCAATCTCGAGCTATCCTTCCTGCCTCGGGGTTCCTTAATCTTAAACGAAACCCTTAAAACCATTTTCCTGCTCTCATTCCCTCCCCCTTTCCAGGAGCCTTCCGGGGACGTCTTAACGGGTATCCTCTTTATACATGCTTTATATAACTTCCGTGGACGAAACCCTCAACCCTATTACTTCTCCTTTCTCATCCCGTACTCCATCTGAGAGAGGGAAATGAGTTAGTGGTCGCAAATGGAAGAAGGCACTTTGGGAGAGGATGAAGAATTGGAAAAATGAAATATCGGGATTCTTTTCCGAACGCGATTTTCGCCATGGAGCGAGCAACTGTTGAGGAGATTGCGTATCGTTTCAGGTGATTTAAGGCGTTTTACTCGTTTCATTGCATCCAGTTTGGGCGACGACGCTCTTACAATGTTTAGCTGTCGTTATCTTTCGCTTATGACGATGATAATGCATTCCGCAAACGGTTCGATCTATATTCTTTCACTTCGTAAGCATTCGGTTATCTCTTTTGGAGTCTTTCTGGGAAACAGTGAATGCAGGGAACAGGAAATGTAGACTAAACCGAGTTGCGAAAACAAGATATCGGCACCCAAAAATAATCATTACAATAAAATAGAAATTAAGAAAAGGTTGTACTTTTTACACGGATTTATTTGAAAAACACGACCAGGTTTTAACGAGTAATCGCCATCATCAAGTTACTCGTTGAAACCTGGTCGTGTTTTTCAAATAAATATGTGGAAAAAGCACAACCATTCTTCATTTCTACGAGATGGATTTCCACAAATCGACGCCTGAGACTGCGAATTACAATAAAAATTCAAAGGATTTAATCTCTTTGAGAAATAGGTAAAAATATAAATTTCAAGAACATTTTAAACGCCCAACGTAGTTAAAAAGAATCGTATTAATAAGATCAATTAATCAATAGTAAATATTCTCAGAGTAATTTGCTCTGAAGCAGAGAGAGCGCGTGTTTGACTCTTCGGAAGTGACGCAAGAGTGAATATCAAATGGAAATGTATTCTTTAAATTGTAAAAGTGGAGCTGATACAATTTTTAATCTAGCAAAAAAATAGCAACAAAAACTTGCGATAACACGATCATATTCGAAATTTTATGTAAAAGCAGCGGTGAGAACAGAGAAAAGATTGGTTTATCGAAGCATTTCAAATTAGGGGCGACTTTAGATCGCAGATTAAGAAACGAACGATAAAAAAGGAAAAAAAACAGATACCTATTCTAAATAAACAAGCAATGTTTTTTCAATAGGTGTCAAGCAAATGAACGCAAAAAAGACGATCTCTGGAAGTTTTTACGAAACTTGCGAATTACTGCATTAAATTAATCAGCACATCCAAGCGACTTTCGCAGAAAAAAGAATTCGGAAGCCGCGGATTATCGTCTCGAAGGCGCTGCTCGAAAATCTCTCTTTCCGTGTGGCATCAATTCACGCCCTCTGACAAGGCAATTTTCCAGGAGTAGCATCTCGGGGCTCCGCGAGAATCTGCTCGTTTAACTCCGTATAAAATTCCAAAGGGTTGGCGCTTCCGGAAAATGTCCTTCAGCTCACTTTTAGGGAACTTTCTTATTAGAAAAGTTGTAAGGGACAAGTTCTTCCGCCGCAAGAACAGAACATCAGTACGTTTATTTCCCAAGGACCTGTGCAGACCCTTTCGGTTTTCAAATAGTTTGGAACGTTACATCTCTACCCAGAGTGGCGGAATCGCTAGATGCACGAAAAACGAATTCATACGAAACCCCGAAGAAATCCCTGGGTATTGATAAGGAAGCGGCAAGTAGGAAATTCTTAATTCATAAACAGAATCTAATTGAAATACTAAATCTGTGATGGGGCACACAATAAATTTTGCAAATTTAACGGATGGGCGATCAAAATAAATTAGATCGCGGTAAATTGAAAAATAAAAATTTCGTTTCCATCCTTCCCAAGGGCACGAATCAGTTCAAACCAAGTCTCTGTTTTCCTTTACGATAACACGCCTCCGAAAATAAATATTCCCTCGTATTTTCTCGAGAAGACAATAAAGTGAGCAAAATGCGAATTTTATAGAGTGACGGACCTTTCTACGAAATTACTGGCTCACGGGAAATATGTAAGGAAACAACGGCGAATGAAAACATCCTTCCGACGGAGGGAGCTTTTAAAATGCTTTTCATCGGTTATTCTAACATTATTGCGTATAAATAAATCTTCCCCGAGGCCAATCTAATTTACTTTTATTCAATCCCGACATCTCGGTGCGCTTCTTTCGGAAAAGAATAAGACGGAAACGAGATGAAAACATCTTCGTTCGACCGTATAATCACGGAAAAGAAAGATGATAATATGGACAGGTCGGAAAATGGAAGAAGGTAAACATGAGAAAACAACAGGTTGAAAAGAGAAGCCTGTTTCCCTCTCCCTTGGGGAAATCCCTGCGTTTGCCCTCAGGCATTCAACAGGGCACGTGTACTTCCTTCCTCCACAGAGTTCTGAAATACCAAATCTTTCGGGAGAGGTCACGAGCAAAGAGAAAAAAAAACACAACGGACATCCAAACCAAGAAAAATACATAGATAATGTTCAAAAGATTTTGCTTTGATGTGGCATTGATTCGGTGAGTCTTCCATGACTGAAATTTTGAAAGAAAATCACGTTAAACCGACACATATGGTTTCAATGACTTCGAGTGAGATGAACGCAGCCAATTACTGGAACATGGAAATGACTTAACATGAAAAGTCGCCGGGCGGCTTAAACTCATGCAGAAACAGCGACATGACTGGGACTCGAACCCAGGTATCCCAATTCCCGGGCGTGTATTCTAACCACCACACTATTATGCTACATCAATCAAACCTCTGTTAAAAGGCCTTGGTTCGAGTACCAGTGATGTCGCTATTTTCACTTCTGTGCACCAATAAAAACCAATTGCTTTTCTTCGCACGAGAGACTTTTCATTTTAATTCATAGAATCAAAATATATAACATTATAATTACAGCGACACAGATTGACACGTTTTAGTAAACAAGATGTATTTGCCAGAACGACCAATCGTGCAAATAGTTTTACATTCAATTCTAACCATTCCGCACGTTTTTCGTCATCACCAATACAGTTAAATGTTAACAAAAGAAGAAAAAGAAACTCCCGTACCGATAAGGGTTCGGATCCAAACGACTAAATGCAAATTCCTAGGACAGTAAGGAAGCCATCGCCGCCATTCGTCTCCGTTTGCACATCCTACTCTCGAAAAACTCAACAGAGCGATTTACTCCAATCAGATCAAACACACCCTTCGATTGACCGTCAAAGGACAGGAATCGATGTAATAAATCGATATAACGCTTCGCTTTCACCCAATCAACTGAGATCGCCAGAAAAAAATCGCTCGAGTTCCTTCATGCGCGAGAGCTCTAATTATTCTCTTCGAGTATACGATAATTTCGAGCAACTTCAATATACCCGAATGTAATTAGATCGTTTGGGGAAATGACAAAACGAAGAGTCCCTCGGACCCGCTCGACGCACTTCTCTTAATTGATACTCAAGTTCAAACAAGACCACATGCAAACACGCTCGCCCAACGTGTCGCCGACCAGTGCCGTAATTTACTGCAACGCTTTCCGGTCTCGAGCATCTTTTTTCTCCTCGAGGAACTTCTCAGACCTCCAGGGAGACCGTTCTGCTTGAAAGAATTCTCAGGAGCATCGAGGAAGGAAATTAAGAGGATGATTTTACGAATCATGTGAATTGAGCTCTGCTAAATTATTCGGTGCGTGTCGAAAGGTCGGCTCTGAAGAGAAAATTAAAGAATTAATAACTTCTTAATGAGGAGGTCAACTTATCAAACCGGTAATAAGGATATGAAAATGGGCTTCAACTGTTGCATGTTTCTTGGGAAAGAAGAAGATGGAGGAGAAGATTGTATGGTTACTCGGGAAAAATTCATCTCCGATAGTAAATACATTAGTGTAAGCGGAACATTTTGCCGAAGGAGTTCGATACATAAATAATGAACATTTTTAGGGGAACTTGAGATCCGGAAATCTCAAAACTTTTGTGTTAAAATGTATAAAATAACTTGAAACTTGGTATTAGCATCTCTTGATGTCTTGAATCTTTCACAATTTCAAAAATGTCGAAAGATCGAAAATGTTTCTTTTATTTGCTTTGTCTCGTTTCAATCTTGGTTGTGATGATACGAAGTGCGCGATGCTGAATAATTTAGGTCATACCTTGCTTCCGAAGCGTTGCAGAGTAGTTGTTATGTATGAGAATCATAGCTTCCAACCTAGGAGGACAGATATGTGAAATGAGACGCTTTTTTGACCGGCTAAAAGAAAACTCATCAAACCAACATCATAGATACTTCTTACTTGTAAAGTCAAGCAAACATAATTAACGGACTCTCGCATCAGACGTGGTTGTATAAAGACCAGATAAATATTTTGAAAGTTCTGCAACCCGATGAACATGAAAAAAATACTCGTATTCTATTAATCAATAAAATAAGAGTTTTGAAACAACCTGAATATTAATTTTCTCTCAAACTCAACAACGACTGAGGTGACACGTTTTTAACACCTTTTGCGCATCGGAATTGGCTTGGTTTGCGGGATATTTCCCCATAAATAATTAACAGGTCTTCGTAGCAATGTTATTTGACGTAGAAATTAAACGCACCGGCTGAGGCCGCGGAGAGCATAATGCCCACAACGCCCGTTCTCTTTACACTGTCCGCGAGCGCCCTCTGTGTTTTCACAACCACTGGCAACGCCTTTATGCTCCACGTGATTAAGAGGAAAACAGAAAACTTTTTCCATCACGTTAGTCGCTCTCTTTTGAGAGGTAATGGCGAAACCGAAAAATATTAGATACAGAAAGAGTTCGATTCAAAGCACAGAGTTATTCGACTGCAACTGTTAATGAAAATTCAATTTTTTTTCACTCCTTTCAGTTCAATCTGTTGTGATACTTCCAACTTCAATTGTTTTCCAAGAAATTTATTTTCTATGGCTCATGTTGGAGATCCAGAGGAGAAATTTATAATTTACCTACTCTGGGTTTAATTTAATTCATACTTTGCAAGTAAATGGAAAATGACGATACTGCAGCTTCCTAGAAGGATCATTTCAGGCTTCCACTTCATTTCATGCGCACTCATCGTACGCAACCGCTATATATAAGAATCGTTTCTGTAAGATCAAATAAGTAAATATAAATGCTGGCATTATTAAAGACATCGAAACATCATCAAAAAAGATTCACTTATATACTGTTGTGATCTTAGTGATTTAATTTCCGAGCACTATGTATTTGCTCATTCGGAATTCACCAATCAACCTACTGGATAAGACAAGACGACCACTTGAGGGACCTGTCAAATTAAATTTTAAAAATCGTCCTATAGAATATAATTTAGTTAATAGAAACAGCATATAAAATTATGGCTTAGTAGTGAAAAACTGCATACTTTTTCTCACGTAAATAAATTTACTGGATGAAAATAATTACTTTTGGTAGATTTATGATTTCGGACATTTCACTCCTATGCTTAAGGGATGGACAGGATTTGCTGATTAGTAAATTATGGGAAGCAGTCCTCAATTGGATAAATAAAGAATCATTTTTTAAAACTTTTCACTAATTTATTGGGGCCCTCGTATAGAATATCAGCACCGATGACGTCAAAACGATGTAAAGATAGAAATTAAATCTTCGCTCTTCAAAGAAGAAATATAACAGATAATTTTCAAGCGTACTGTTGAGATGAACAACAAAAGCATCCATTATTTACAACAAATACCTTATTCGAAATAGTAGCTATAATAATAATAATAATGATAATATACACGAGAGACAATCAACATCTATTCCGATAAACGTAAACACAGCGGAAAACAAAGAGAACGTTTGATCTTAATTTCTTATCGACCGATCGGGAGAGTCCACCGAATGAATAATTTTAACGATTCGAACGATTTGAGATCGGAGGACCGCTCAAAGGATGCTGCACAGATGCGAAGAGGGATCAGCCAGAGATGGAAATAGATGAGGAAGCCTTGTATGGGGAATGATTTCCCCCATTCAATTAAAAAACAATCGGTTTCGGCTGATTCGCCATCGTCGGGAAATGCAATGTTTTAGTGTTTATTGTCATTAAATAGTGTGCATAGAGTTTCTCTCCCTTCAACACTTCTCTCAAAGAGAGGAGTTCGATTCGGTACACATTCGTCGCGAATTCTACGCGGACATTTGATTTCCACGAGTACATAACTTTTTTCCAAAATAAACGAAAAGGATTGCTTCTTTGTTACCAATACCCTCGAGCGGAATAAGAGAAAAATGTCGAGCCGTCAAAATCATTTACTGCTCAGACGTTGGATATTAATTAACTAATTTGATGGAAATGAAAAAAAAGAACGACACATGACATTCAGCCAGAATGGGATTCTTTTAATCGAGAAAATAGATAATAACCTACCCTCATTTCGTAATAATTGTAATTATGCATAATAGAAAAAATAGCCCAAGACGCAAACAAATGAAATAGATTTCAGATTTGCAGAATTACGTGACGAGGTTTTACGCTGAGCATTATGGGTAACCACTACTCCGGATTCTATAGAAATATCCTTATTATGTATGTTAAGAGAAAATGTCAAAACGAGTTTCTCAACATTGAGCATCTCTATTCGATTGCGATGAGTTTTAGATTTCTATGAATCAGTAACAATTTCAGTACGTGATGATATTTAGTGCAAAGAGAGTTTGCGAAAGGTGAAGATGGGAGACAAGCAACAGAATGATGCGATGGGATCGAATGTGCGCGACAACAAATGAATAAAGGTGTCGCGTGGAGAAGTTCGAAATAGGGTTTAAAAAGGAATAAAATGGGAGACTGTAGAGAAAAACACGAGCAAACCCTTCAAAGGATTCACCATCTGACGCAATCGCCTGAGAGGATTATAGCTGTGGTGGATAAGTTTTCCTTAAGAGCGGAATGCACATTATAAAATTATTTCAGGACGTAGAAAAAATAAAAAAGGAAATAAATAGAAAAAGAACAGAAAGTGTTACTTTGACACACGAGCATTGAATTGACGGTTATAATTGAGATCACGCTACTAAAATTTACTCATGGGATTTGCTAAACGGCGGAGCACTCGTATTTTGAACTTCGCCTTCAGTCCTTTGTAAACGAGAGTCAACTGAAACCGCGACTCTGCACACATTTAAAAAACCCACTGGATTTAAAATCGCTGAGAAAAAGTGATTTGTAAAGGTTACGAAGATTTTTCTTTTCACTACAGATCTGCAGAAATATGTCAAATTACCATTTGAAAATGCAGATGGACTTAAACTTAATGTAGATTAAAATGGCAAAGCAACGTGAAGTTGAGTTCGTTTCATCATAGCACTTCCAAACCAAAAAGTACATATTTAAAATGATCGAAGACTGTAGATGAAGGCGAGCAATAAACAATAGAGAAGGTTACGAATGTTATAAAATACCGTTTAATCGTATTATCAACTACGACAAGAATACAGTAATCATTAATAATGATCATAATTATATGCTTATAATTATAATAATAACAAAATAATCAACATTAGTAATTAATTACAATAACTTTCAATTAAAATAATTGAATGGATAGTCGTTCTACAGCAAATAAACTACCACTTAAGTTATATCCGAACAATTTGAGTACATATACTAAATTCACCATAAATATTAATCTTACGAATGAATGACAATTGATTGTGGCCAAGATTATTAAAAATGTGAATTCGTGTAAATAATACTTCTTCGACTTTAAGCATTTCTGGCATACATTCTAGCCACAATGGATTCGTATCCAATTCATGCAAAGCGAAACGGACAGCATTTCAACGGAAGGGATATTTTATTCTACAAATTCATCCGGTGGAAGTTTTCCATTAACCCCACTCGGTAATACAAGGAGACTTCGACTCAAATTATCAAAAATTCCGAGAAGACGTATAAAGCTTTCCAAAGAACGCCGCACTGACAGAACTAATTCGTCGAGTTTTCAAACTTCGCCAAAGCAGCTTCACCTGGTCCCTTTTGGCATCATCCAAATATGCCCGCGAATACCCTGGAAGGATTTGTACTCATTAAGCAGGCGAGAGTGGCAGAAGGAAGAGGGAGTCCAATCACCATCAGTCATCATCAAGAGAAACCTCGTGCCCCCCGCAACTCTGTCACTTTCAACGGAAAACGTCTGTTTCACCGTAAACCCTCTCTCGCGCCTCCTTCCATTAACCTCCCTAAAGCAATGGACATCAAAAGCCAGTTCCCGATGCAGAAAGGTAACTTCGTCGACTGCCTTCCTTTCGTCCCGCCACTGCGATCCCCTCCTCAAGGAACGCAGGAACACAAACACTCAAGACGAATCCTAACTTTCAAGGCTTCGCAAAAGGATGACACCTTATTTCACATTCTCTGAGGAAAAGTACCACGATGGTACAATGAGATCCGTAATCTATCCATTCTTATACGCTTCAGTAACCTCCGCGTTTTACATATTTTGGAAATAAGACCTCATTTCCCAGAGAAAGCAGCTCTTTTGGAACGACTTTTTCCTCGTAGATTTTTTAAAACCACGTTAGGGGAGGAAAAGATGAGCCGAAATTTTTTATTATTCTATTCCAATTGTAAGTAGACCCGAGTTCAATAGAAGTCTAAAACTCAGAAAATGGAAATTAAAAAAAGCAATACACTTTGAGAATGCGTTTCACAGCGATGATTATCGAACATCTGAGGAGTTGATCTATTTATCTTCACACAGCAATTGTAAGGAGTTTGTGTACTTTAAGAGAGTTATATAAGATTAGTAGAGACAACCGACGAAATAATAACGGTATTCCAATAAAACTGGAAATTCCTGTTACTTTTTTTAACGTAATCTACCTTCAAATATACTGGTAAATAATTATTAATAATGGTTAATATACGGAATCAAGACTATCGATAGCCACTATAAAACCTGCCAAGTCAGAGTATCTCATTCTTTATCATTTTGCCTTCGACTGTCTTTTACAACTTTTATTTTTAAATTTTGAGCCTTCGATGTTATTTTGCCGAGGCAATTCCATTCTAAGTATAAAAGAAAATAATTTTATGAACGTAAAACTTCTTAACTGTTATCATTTCCTGATTGCTAAAATTAGTCTCCGTCAGACGAAAAGACTTCCCTGCGATTCTTTGAAAATCCTCATTAAACGATTATTTGCCAAAAACAATCTCACGTACTATAATGGAGTGAAGGATGTACAGAATGGAAGGAGTTTTTAGATTAGGGGAAAAGGTAAGGCTTCTATTGGAAACGGCGTTCACAACTGAATTTGTGACGCTCCCTATTCCTCGAATAAACTTAAAACTGCTACAGAAATACTGATAGTTATTACGGCCAGTTAGACAATGCTTTCCGTCCAATTATTTGTTACCACTTTTTCTCGCAATGTGTTCAGATTTTCGTTTATATCCCGCTTAATAAATAAAACCCTGCTTTCGCCTTCACTCAGAGCACAACTAAGGTCCGCTGATGGCAGCAAAAACTAAAATTCTGCATGAAAAACCGCCACACGGCGATGGACGGACGCGGAGATATAAAAGAAAAATTCCAAAACCCATTTACAAATTCCCTTTGATTCATCCTTCACAGCCTTAATCGTGCTCACGTCAAGTCGAGGAAATTATTCCTAAACCCTTTGAGATCATTAGGGGAGAGAATGTTCACATCTTGCACAGTCGGAGGAAACTGAAGTGGGAAAGAAAGGCGATAAAAACATAAACCGAAAAACGGTGCAACAGAAAGGGAACAAACGTACAGAATTGGTTTGCACCATTAGAGAGCTTAAAATTGCACATTTTGAGCGCATCGCGAGTATTGGCGATTCCACCGGAGAAAGAGACTTGAGGATGAAAAGAGAAGAATTAGAGAAAGAGGAGCGAAGATAGTGAAAAGTGTAAATGGCAAAAATCGTTTCTGTGTAAAAGTAGTGACAACGAACTTAGTAAAAGTAAGACAAAAGTCGACGAAACGATTGTGTCAAAACAATAATATTGTACGCATCGGAATGAAAAAATACGCAAATTGCTTCCTTTGATGATTAAAATGCGAAGAAGGTTTGACATGTAAACAGAGTGAATCGTGAAATAAAATACAAAAGGGCGAATCGACCTTATTTATCGATGAAACCATTACATTCGTAATGAAAATGTTCTATGATTTTCACATCCAAAGGAACAAAGTATATAAATGCATTATGATGGTAATAAGTTACTCAATTCCGAATTAAAACTCTCGAATTGATACCATCCTAAACATTAAATTTTGAAAACAAATATTCTGTCATGGTTAAATAACAAGTAAATAATAAAATAATTGAACTGATTCTCTCTTACTTCTCTACAAGGAAACTCATTGATCAAATGGTACTATAAAACTGCTAATCATAAAACATGTTATGCGCAAGTAACAGGCGAATTTAAAAAAAGAATTTGAGCAGATTGTAGTTAAATATCAGAGAGATTAATGTCGAACGATGCCTTACATGCATAAAGGAAGCTAATATTCCATCCCTCGGGGGACGAGGAGGAAAAGCGGAGGAAGGAAAAATTGGAACGGCGAATCTCCTGAAAACATGTTACGGGTTAATCCCCTGCGGGATAACAACAACAAGCACATACGACGGAACATCATCAAACCAATACTCAATTCGCACCCGGGAGCGCTTTCTTTCCGCTTTCCCAAGAAGACCACGCCTCGATAATTCCTCTTCGATAGCTGCCGTTATTATCCGTTCCGAACGTCAATACCTTTGCTTTGGGATTAATCTTCCTCCGCCCGAATTTCTTCCCACAGGCATTGCACTCCTCTCTCGAGGCTATTTTCATATCGATATCCACTGACCTTAAGAGCATGTGTTTTTACACTCGGCCGATTAATTTCTATGCAGTGTTTTCCTTACCGCATATTTGCAATTAGGGAAATATTCCCTGAGGATGAAGAAATAATAGGGACAGTGTGAGCCCCAACGAATAAAATAAATCCGTTTGCCTCTAAATAGCGGACTGTAAACAACTTCCTCGAGAATGCGAACCGATACTTCACCAAACAAACCTGTTCTTTGATAACCGCTCCTGTTGCAACATCAGAGGGACAACCAAATAACAGCGAACCAAATTTTTACGATGGGCAGCTGTTTACGAGGCGACGGTGGTTGGAAAAAGAGACCGGCGTAAATTAACTCCGAGGTTATGCGATAAAATTTATCTTTTAGCATAAACGCAAACACGGAGGGATCAACTCCAATTGCTACGCCTGGGAGATGGGCCACAAAGCGCAGTTACGCCCTACGCACGGGGGATTATTTTCCGCGAACGCAATAGTACGTATCCCCCAGAGATCATTGATATTACATTTGAGGGAATGTTTTCCTAACGCGTCCCACGATTCCAGGTGCGCGAAATCTCGTTCCTGGAAAATGTAAATTACACTCCGCGCTATCATATTTATAAATAAACATACCGAGTTGAACCTTTTAGCAATGCATTGCAATTCGCGAGGAAACCGAGCGTGAATTTCAATTGTGTTAATCCCCACTCATTCGGGGAATTCAAAGGGCATTCGGTAAACGAAGAAATGTCATCAAGAGAAGAATTAACGCCCACTTTCAAAATGGCGTGTTTTAAAAGTCCGACACAGAACCAAGGACCGCACAAGGCATAGAATGGACGTCGATGCAACCGATGAAATTTCACGCCCAACATTTCCGTTCGCCTTCCAGAAAACTCTTCCAATATTGGACAAAAGCGTAATAGGCTGCAACATCAGACAATCCTTGCTAAGGTCAGAAAAAAGCATACGACACACACACAAAAACGAATTGAATTTACGAGAGGTGAAGGAGTAGAACACACCGTGACCCTAAACGAACTCGTTTATGTTAATTAACCCGGTTTTTCCGGGCCACCTCTATATTCATCCCATTGCCTCCCAACGGGCGCGGTGATCTGCCGCACTCATTTCTTATGTTTTCTCCCTCGACACTCTCTCGCTTATAATTAAAACAAATCCCCGCCGACTTCCGAAATATTCATCCAAACATTTGAAGGCGCACAAGGCGAACTTCTAGGGAGGTAAATGTTTCGTTAAATTCGTTTATATTTCTTTCCGTTGCGAATATAACAGGCAGAAATATTACAATAGCCTCAAATTCACTCGTGATTAGATTGGATAGAATAATGCGCTAATTTAGCCACGGTTCCAGCTGTAGTTTATTACCGAAAAATTGCCCGAAGAGAAAAACTTCATCTAGAATTTAGGCTTAGAAAAATAACTGAGGGTTGAGCTATGGCTCTTTCTCTTCATAAAATTAAACCAACTTCATCAACTCTCCGCCGGAATTTCCTCAGCTCTCTCTGAAGCGATGGAAAACGTAAGATAATGAACAGCGCTTCTGAAGATTGTTTTCAAATATTCCAAAAGTGGCGAACTTTGTTACATCGCTAAAAGGACCACAAAACTCGTTTCCGCAGCAATATCTTCCTCGAAATTATTCGTTCGCAAAAGTAACTCTTGAGCCAAAAATGAACATCGATTAATAACTTGTATAGCGTCGAGATTTTTTCATTGATAGTCGGGAAAGGAGGGGTTGGGAGAAACTCACGTAAGAGTAGTTACGAGAAAAAGCATAAAAAGCTATATGAAGCCAATAGTGGTTGGGTATTTTGTTATTAAGCCGGCAGTATATTTAACGGAAGCGCAGTTGGGACAAGCAATCGAGCGAAATATCACGTACTAGAGTTTTCTAAATGGATCCCACGGGTGCGAAAGCACGACCAATCAGCTCATCTCCTCCTACTTACGGGAAGACCGCATTGGGGAAGGAGACGCTACACTCCTTTATTCACCAGGTTTCTGAAATGGAACCCTTGAGGACCATCGCCCGTACCCTAGCTACATCATCGTCTGATTTCTTTTCTTACTCGGGAGGGGTGCTCAAAGAATATTCTTCCGCATACGGACTACTTTTTCTTCTTCCACGGAGGGGCGTGTTCCAGAGATGCACGAAAGGGCAAAGTTTCGAAGAAAATGAGAACGAGGAGGAGATAATGGGAACATAAAAAGGCGATGGAAGAGCAGCACTCTATGAACAGCGTAAAGGAAGCAGATATGAAGAATATACGAATACATATGAAGATTAGAAAATTATGTGGAAATGAAAACGACTACTTACGCATACAAATATAAAATGATAGAAATGTTTCCTAAACGCTAATTGATGATAATATTGTCAAATACTGACACACTGAGTGAAAAGTGGGAATAATTCACATGAAGACGTGAGATGCGAAGACATCGTAAAATGTGAGATAGAAAATCAGGAAAATTGGCGGAGACCGAGACGATAGTATCGTGAGTACTGACATAGAATTTTAGAACAAAGAGAAGAGAATTCAAAGAAATGTAAACGGAGATTCTGGTAAACATGGTCGATCATTTGCGAAGAAATGGAGGAAAAACCTTGTCCGGGAGAAGGGGAAATAAGGACTTTTCCTAGCCTCTGCTGTAGGTATGACGGCATTTGTGAATAAAATTCAATGCTAAAGAAATTAAGTATTTTAAACAACGAGTTAGTTAAAATTTCTATATCAGAAAATGAATCCAGCGCAAGAATACCATCTTTTGTGGTAAAAAAAACAATAATAGGATTAGTAAGGAGAATGATAAAATGGCATCGAATGAACGAAACGGTTCGAAGGAACGAAAGATTAAAATGGACGCAAACAGGACACGGAGAAGGAAGACGCCGAAGAAAATCTTCTCAGACTTAAGGAAAGCGGCTAAGGTTCCTAAATTCCATTTGCAAATCCTGGCGGAGAAAGATTTCAGGTCTCCTCCGGAAAAGGAGAAAAAATGGATTAGCTCTCGAGGGGAAAAAGAGCATCCGGAAGGAGTATATACATATATATAGGAATATAAATTCTAACTTAACGAAAAGAAAGCCATATTTTGCGTGAAACAAATCTGAATGGCGATGAGAAAATTCTCCAACTAATAACGTAGGTTGCAACAATGAGCAACCTCGGACATGGGAGAAAATGGTGAAGTAAAACTAATAATTATTTTCGGAGAAAATACCAATTTTTATCGATAAAATATGTTTAAGGGACTCAATGTAGACGTTGATAGATATAAGTAGAGATTTTACACTTTTATTAATACCATTCGGCATTCCAGATAAAAGTGGGGTGCAAGAACCAAAAAGATAGAGATAAGGGCTAGAAAAGACGTTGAAAATCTTGTTTTATTAGACAAATGACTCATACAGAAACCTGGCATTCAAATTTATGGCCCACCTTCCTTCTTAATCAGAATAAATAGTACGACAGAGTACTACAAATAATTCAATCTCTGACAATCGCAGCAATTTTAGAGAAGAAATTCCAACGCTGTAATGCTGTTGATTAGGACTCTCGCCAAATCCCAAACCTAATGCTGAGTTTACTAAACATTAAACATAAAGGTTAAGAATCGTAGACATTATCTTGTGAAATAAAAAGCCAGTTCGAAATTACAGGGGAAACGTCTTAATTCGAAAGTTCTGCTGCTAAATCAAAGCTGATAAAAGAGAGGCACCTTCGTTGGATACATAAGGAAGACGCCATAAAAAAATCAACTACAGGAAGAACAGTCGCACCGCTAAACCACACTGCAAGGACGATATAAATAATATGGAATCGTCTGAATAATAACAATAAAGCGAGCGCGACAGAGAACGCGGTCAATAAAGGAAGAGAAAGATGCATTTCGAAGACTGCATTCCATATAAGCGTCGTGCAGAGTCACTTGAAGGAGTCGCTAAGTGAAGACGTCTTCCTTCCGTTTCTTACGCCGAAAGATGGCGTCGCAGCGCCGTCCTACTTCGAAGCGGTTACTCCTCTTTCTACGCATGTTGATAAATATCATTCACCTCGTTGAGATCACGAGATGAAATCACTCGGCGTAGGAAATACACAAGCCTTGAAATGGCAAATCCTCCTTGGGGAATAGTTCCGAAATGAAGAAACGGTTAATGGTAGTTATGCGGGGGTTATATCGTTACTTTTTTCAGGTAGAAATTTCGAGGGTCGCTGTCCTACTCCGGACCCTTACCTCAGCTTGGGAGCGCCCGGCCGCCACAGCAGGGGGGACCATAAAAAAACTGACCGCGTGGAATACGATTTAAAAGTTATAAACAATTCAAATGAGCAACAATTTATTATCTTCGTCGTCTCACTCGTCCTAAGAGATATTGAAGCGTCTTTTGATCGACGTTCTACGATGAAAATTAAGATTTTTCGTGATTTTGTAAGAAATTACCCGTTTACACACGGCGAAGTTGCAGTTGGGTTGGGGTAGATGGGAGGATTTCTATCAAAAATCTAGAAATCCTCCCCCAACCCAACCCCCATTGAGATATTTAAAACATCCGCCTATCTGACTGAGCAACGTTGCCGTGCGTGGTGGTGGTCTTTGTGTGGGATACATGTTGTCGGCATGAGAAAATGAAAGAAGTCTAGTTTCGTTATTTCCAAAGAGGTTTTCATCTTTAAATTAATCCTGTTAAAAAGCGAAAATCGCCGTCTCAATAGATTTAAAAATGACAAGGTAATGACTTGATGTAATTCACATACAAAGTGCTATACTAAGGTGTTTTCATCACAATGCATATCTTTTGCAAGTTTCGGACACCCAATAGCAATACACAAAAAGAATACACCGGTCTTCATTAAAAGGTGAAGGAATGCACAAAGACCATCGGTTTCTAAAACTGTAACACAAAAGCAAAATGTTTATCCAATTCCATTTCATTTTAAAATGTAAAAATCAATAAATACGATAAACATACTCTTCCAGAATAAACGCTAAGTATTTCATTGGAAAAAAGCGACATAATTAGATAACTCCATTCACTCTCACATAATTGTCCGAACAATGAGATACAATCTCGGGCTAATAACATGCATCAAAAAAAGATAAGCATCCCTAATTAGCACTAAAGAATAATTGCGCTGTTACGGAATGAAAAAGGGCATTTATGCGCTGGAATTGCGGAGCGCATTTTAGGATTTCGAAATAAAACCCTTCTCCGCGCAGTTGCCTCATAATGCACGGCAATTAAACAAACCATTCGCTCCAAACGAAATATTCCTTCCGAGGGAAAAGACGCATTGCAAGAAGGAGGCCGTCGGAGGAGGGGCACAGGTGGCTGGAAGCAGACTGGAGCATCAATGTTGCAGCAACGAACGACAGTTCAAGAAACAATGTCTCCAAAAATGGATTAAATGAGGAGGATGACAATGTCTCGGGAAACAGGCTCGAAATATACATTATTCCTTTGTGGCTTGCCAAGGTTCCAACGTCGCAAAAGATAATCCATAATGATATGGGGACCTTACTTTTGAAGGGGAATTACGTCATCGAAGATACGTCGCCGAAAGTATCTAATGCTGTGAGCCATTTTGTACTACAATTTAGTTAGTTTTTATTTGATCAAATCGGGGAAAAGAACAAGAAAATCCACAAATCATATCATTTTCAAACTAATTCCATAATTAATTGCATTGTATCGCGTTGTGAATTCTTACTTATACTTCATGTATATTTACACTAAGTTTACACTCATTACTAAGTTTGTTTAAATGGTAAATAAATCGCGATACCGAGAAAAAGGGACAATTGATTAGAAAAAGACTAAAAATCCTTTTATTCCTTACGTAAATTTAACGTCTTCGCTAACAAATTACGGACAAAAATCATTCACTTCGATGTTTGAAACCTCAACTGTAGATAATTGCAAGATGAAAAACGGTACGGCACTATTCAAAGACGAGTACATCATCACTAATTCTTAAATTGTCTACCCGGGTCATTACGTTGAAAACTTATAGTGAAAAGTCGATGGAAGTTATCATTGGAGATGGCATTCCCAATGATTCGATAGGTCAAAACGCACAAGGGAAAATATACGAGCGTTTCTTCAGGTTTTCGAAATGGAGTTAAAGAGGAGAGGAAGAGTCCCCGGTGGAGGAGAACAAACGGGGGCAACGACGAGTGCGGAGAGCGTGAGATAAAAGCGAAGCGAAATAGCGTTTTCCGACATCCAATGTCAGATTAGCCTATTGAGCCTTGGAAAGTGTTGAGAAGCAATCACTCAAGACGTAAATATCTGAATGTGATGACGGAACATTCCGTCGCGGGCAAGTAAACGCAGACATAAAGACGCCATTGCAAATAAGCAATGACTCGACGCGCAAAATTCGTCTTGTGAACAAATAAGAAGATGCTGCTGCGAGTCTTTCCTCGGAGGAAAACATCGAATCCCGAGAAAGTGCTTCTCATCGGATCCGTCGACGCAGGTGTCTCGAAGACGGAAGGACATTTGCGGAAGAGGTCTTCTTGGCATTGATGGAATGGAGTGCAATGGAGGGGCGAGGAAAAGGCAATTTCACGATTATCATTTTCGGGAATTCCGATCGCTCGCAAATCATCCGACGAGGCGGCCTCAAGCCGTGAATTCTAATCGAGGATGCTGCGTCGATAACACTAACGATATATTCCATCTTAGATGCCCATCATCACTTCTTTGCTTCATATTCGCTCATTAGAAAAGCCTCCAAATGTAAATGGAGCCTCACTGAAATAATTTTGCAGAATTTTCATTATGAAAATAATTACTATGCATAGGAAGTTAGGTTAAGAGAACTGAAATGAATAAAAATTGCGCATAATCTAAGAATGACATTCTCTAGAGCGATACGTCTCTTTAGTAGCCAATTATTTTCTTACATTCTCCGTAAACGAGCAATGAATTCCCAACTACTTTCGTAAGGGCCTGAATTACTAAGCATAAGATAAATCTAAAGAATAAGTAAGACTTTAACTTGGATCCAGATGAAAAAGAAGCTTTTGAGCAATGCAAATAAGGAAATAATATAGAATTTATAAATACTACTTGTTCCATTCTGAAATTAGATAATAAGAAAATAAAATACGTAGTAAAATGCACCTATTGCTACTAAAATCGAGTAAACAAAACACGCGAGTGCCATCCATTCATTATATCCATCCATTAGTTAGTGCATAATCTGAGAAAGAGAGCATCATACGTCTATTTGCACGAAAGGTACGCTTAATGTCAAAAGTACGGAATTTTTATACAGATTTTGAGACATTTTCGGAAATTAAGCCTCTGCGCTTTGAAGAAACGAATGCACGAAAGTATTTTCATTGGATTTGCGATGCGCAAGTCTCATGGTCTGGAAATATTAAGTTCAAATTCTCTCGGAAAGGACTGAAGAAAGGTGAGCGACGTTGCCTCCCATCAGAGAGTAAACAGCGTAAGAGAAACAAAATAAGAAAAGTGGAAGCGAGCGGATGACGTCTTTAAGGACAAGATAATTTCCCCGACTAATTCCACTCGGAGAAAAAATGAATAAGAGGGGCCATTTGAATTATTTCGGAGAATGTTATAAGAAGCAATCCTATTAATTCCGCTTCCTTATTACGAGAAATAAATATTAAAATCTAGTGAGGAGTGGAAGCGGCAGGAGGAAAAGGCAAAAACAAAAACCAATTAGAGAGAGGGAATGGAGCATTATGGGAATTATGAGAGGCAGCGATGAGAGTGAAAAAAAGATCGGACACCATGAGGAGGATGAATTACCCAAGTTGGCTGAATGTTTTTCTTGATGCTCTCCAGACAAGACAGAATATATAAGTTACGTAAGTAGACTTCGGAGAGGCGGGTTTAAAGTTGAAACAAATGTTTTCGGTATTTGAGTAGTCCACTTCCACGTCACTCCGGGGAGACCTTCAAGGCCTCTTGGTTTTGTTCCGAGAGGCGAATTTCCTTCGAGCATACAACCCGAAATAACCGAAAACTTTCCGACTTCACGCGTCTCGCTGTTTCTTTTGCTCCCCCTCTGTCCCGAGGGGCCAAAAGGGCTCGTATGATGAGGTACGCACGCCTCAAAAGAGGAACTGTTTTTACGCCTTCGCGCAACTACGCCTGGGTCCGATTAAAAATGCATTATTTCTTGGGCGACTTTGTTCTAGGCTCGATTCTTTGTTTGAATTTATCGACCGCGTTGCCAGCTAAATAGCGGTACTTTCCAACCTCGCTCGCTAAATCTCTTTCGAGATTCGGAACTGAAAACACTCAAATAATTAACCCTGAAATTACGTAAAATTTTTATTTTCTAAAAGGAAGTTCGATAAACGAATTACGCGGATAAGATGTTCATGACGACCTGTCGCGATCATTCACTTTTAAAATTTCAGACGAGCTTTTCTTCCGTCAGAAGAAACTCTCAGGGAGATGTTTCTGGTACCAGTGTTGATCTCATGAATAAAATCTGTAAAATTGTTTTCGGATTTCGAGAGATTTGCGGCCGTAGAAATCAGAATAACT
Source organism: Sympetrum striolatum (assembly GCA_947579665.1). NCBI lineage: Eukaryota > Metazoa > Arthropoda > Insecta > Odonata > Libellulidae > Sympetrum > Sympetrum striolatum. The sequence goes on along the minus strand of OX388344.1, from coordinate 98,981,894 downwards.
TGCAATACAAAAATTGAAAACCACGAAACAACTCATCTCACAGCAGAAAAGACAATATAGAAGAATTACCATTATCCTCTCATGGTATAGAACTTCTAAGCACAAAAATAAAGCTATTTTTAACGATAAGCACTAACCTCCACAATCTGTAGCAAAATGAAACATTGTAAAAGGAAGCAAAAAGCAACGATACGATAGAATGACTTTCCAAAATCCGCAAAAAGACAAAATTGACTCGTATTGGACGGGTCATTGACGCATTGTTGAAAAATATCCGGGGAAAAGGAATGAATAAAAGTAGAAAAAATTAGAAGAATACAAAGATGGTTGTATTTTGACGAGAAGGTGGGAGAGTGATAAGAGGGCTGATAGAGGAGATCAAGATTACGCGAAAAAATGAAATTATAATAAAAAATTAAGAAAGAAGAAGACAGCCGCAGTTTGCAGTCCGTCCGAAAACTTCTCAAAGGACCTCTTTTTCTCGGGAAATACTGCGTCACTGGTTCGTGGTTTGTCATCGGATGTGTGCATTGAAAAAGTGATGCATCCACTAGCGCACTTCATTTGAAATATGTAAGCGTTTTTCTTAGATAACAGAAAGCTTGGAAACTTTGCAGACCTTAAAAGAGTTTAGCAAAAGATGCATCAAGGGTTTTAGATGGGTAAGATTAAAAGTTATGAAATATATCTTCAACTAGCCAATGAAGAAGCAACAGAAAATCTATAAGAATATAACTCATTGGATAAAATGACCTTTGCTTTATTCCACAATTATATGTATCTATACAGATTTATTACATTTGTACATTAGTTAATTATGGATATGGATTTGTGGAATTAAGTAAAGCTTGTTATATCATGTGTTAAAATGTTCCATCAAGTATAGTGATTGAATCGAATATCGTTTTGGGGTTAGCAAAATGCAAACTGTCGCATAGCATAAAGGTCATCTTTTCCTCAAAGATTTTCGTATAAATAAAAAATTGCAAATTGTGCGAATTTGACTTTGACATGCACGAATTGATTCATAGAGTTACTGTTAGCGAGTGATCCAAACATTTATTAACTTATACATGAATAGCTTTGGACCTGCTTCAGTTAAATTTTTCTAGATTGTCATAATTTGAGAGTGAAATAAAATTTAAAACGCTTTCCACGAAAGGCTCCAACCTTGAACCCCATGGACCACTCGAATAACAGCCCATCTACTGTGATTTTCTGACAATACAAAAATGGAGATGAAAATTGGACCGCTAATCACGCTTAATCACCTCTGTTCTCGGATATCCATCATCTGGGATTAACAAATAAAGAACAATGCCAGAGGGCCTATCTAAGCAAATATGCATACGGATTTCCAACGGAAGAGAAAGAATTTAACGAACTTGGCCAAAACAACGCAATAACTCGAGAGCATCGGATGGAGGCACAGCGGAATGTGTGGCAGCGTTGATGAGCCTATAACAGCCACGATTGCGCTCACAGAAATCTGCAGTTTGTGCACACGGCTGTGTATGCTATGAGTCATCAAGAGGAGGACACACGGAAAATTTGGTATTTCCGAAGCAATTGTTTCGGCGGGAGAGAGCAAATGACGATCCAGAGGAAACTCTGGATTCTATGGAACAACCGCATGGAAGTAACCAGGAGTGGATGTCGGAGGCAATATGCTAATTCAAGGTTGTCTTCACATAAGAAAATTTAACTTAATTAGTGCCCTTGTAAATTAGTATAGTTGGGATGGATTCGTAAAAGATTTGAACATTACTAAACTTATTGAAGGGATGGAATAGATGTAGAAAGGAACCACCGAAAGCAGCTGGTACGGATCCGATTTCCTTTCTCCAGAGACTTTGTGAAGATGGAGCTTTGGCATACTTCGGACGATGCATAGCAAGAGGTCTGATTAACCGGCGTCAGATAGTATTGTAGCAGCGCAGTGCCATACATTTTGGTAAAACTTCCTCCTCCTCGGGATTCTCAGATGCAAATTTCATCCGCAGCAAATCTTATTTTGAGCGAGGCGTCGCTCTAATCCTCCACCATAAATACGCATTATGGACCAGAATTCATCAATCTGTGTGCCGTAGATATGTCGGTCGTGCGTAATCTTAAGTGGGTTAGAATGACGTATTATGAGATATTAACCAGCGATTTCTATTCCTCCGTGACATAAAAATCCCATTCGGCGACTAATCAATCCTCAAGTCCATCATTCATCTACAGCACCATTCTTTTCCAGCAGACGTAAGATGAAATAACTCAGCGATCCGAAAAGAAAACATACATTTGATGAGTTGTATAATTAAACCAGGATGACTCGACTTTGAAGGCTATCATAAAGATGAATATGACACCTCTTTCCGTTTTCGAACCGCACGAAAGACAGGTCTTGTAGTCCACTCCAATGCAGAAAGGAAAAGGGCGGCGGCAGAGAAAGAATGATTCGTTATGACGCATTGCACCCGAGAGAGGAAAGAGAAAGGAAGTGAAAAAACAAGGAACGTAAAACGCCAAACGATTCCATTCTGAATAAAATTGGGAGGTATGAAACAAGCGTTGAAACAATTAACATTCGCAATTATCTCTCGGTGACATCCAATACGGATGACATGCAGATACAGAAGACACTGAAATAAAAAAAGGAGAGCGGGGCGGATGAAAATCTCTAAGCCGTCGAAATTATACGTTTAATTCGATCAGAGGTCCAAAAAGTAAAGAAGAGGCAATGAACTAATTCGAGTCAGCCAAACAAACAAAAGAGTACTACAGGGAAGGAAATTATCGTCATAAATCTTGATGCGAACCATAGCATTTGGTGACACAATGGAAACAAAAAGAAAGAAAATAAACAAAACGAGAGAAAAATTACTTCAAATTTCAGGTTAGAATGTTATGACTTATTCGTGTCACTTCTTCGGAGTAGATTAAAAGTTCTAAACCTATAAAGAGATGCATATCACTTCGGAATGGAAGAAAAATAAAGGAAACTGACACTCTGAGGAGACGTCTGTCCACACAAAGGCAAATGAATGAAAATTTGGAATTTCAGTCGATGCCACGAGTAAGACCAAAGCGCAGAGAAAACGGCCTCGTAAAAACTTGTAGAAACGAGAACTGGAACGAGAAAGGGTCTTGAGGAGGTATTGAGAGGTTATAGAGAAGGCGGTGCTATTTTATGAGACTTGGGATAACCATTACATCGAAATCCTTAAGTCGCAGGGAAAGAGGGCGTGGCATTTGCATGCGAGAAATGCATAAAGGGACGAGGAAAGTGGGGCTGAGACAAACGAAAATAGTATGGGAAATAATAAACCGACCGAGAAGAAAAATGGGAATGAAATAAAAGAAATTTTTCCCTTTCCATCGCATTTCCGCTTCATAAATAAAGAAGCAGTCCACATTCTCCGCGATATGATTCGCAACGTGTCCCAACCAAGAAGGCAAAAGAGATGGCATATAGACGAATACCCGATGGAAACCAAGAGGAAATGCAGCGGTCAATTCCCCCGTATTTTGCGGAAAAAATAAACAAAAACGAGCCTTTTTTCGAATTGCGAGTGTCGAGCGAAAATGCTCGTCATTAATCTTCTTTTAGATTCTAAGCGCATTTCAGCCGGTATCCAACTTCCGCGAATTATCTACGGCGTAACCGCTCTCTCTCTCTCGGAAGACACATCAAAGCGGATGGGCCAACTAAATTCGTTTCAATATTAATCCTCCGGAATACAAAAACAAGCCCGCGGGCGTTTATATTTAACCGTCGGTATCGTTTACAATGGAAAGAAGAGAAAAAACAATGATAAATAATCGATAGATTAAAGCGACGCTTCAGTCGCAGGCTCCCCTTTGACCTGCGACCAAATGACGCCATTCACCTGCCGTCGGCCACACCTTAAAAAGGACGCATATCCGAAACTTAAGAATTGATAAAAGGACGAACACGCGTCGCCTGCTTCATTTGCCAGAATGTCCGTATTTCCAATAAGAGAAGCACAAATGTGGTGATTAAGCACACAAAAAGAGAGTTCGGCAAACAAATTCGATGTTTTCGATTTATTATTTTCGGCTCCTCCTTTGGTTGAAAGAAAAGGGTTGGGAACTATAGATAACTTTGGTGTTTAATATTGCGAGAAGCGAGGAATTAGTCAAACTTGAGAAAAAGAAGAAACACTTTTACCTTTACCACAGTAATATTCATTAACTCACGACCATAGTTTCGATATATAAGATCATCCTCATCATCCCTATCAGTCATCCATCTTATAGAGCGAAGGTCGTGCGTTAATAAATATTACTGTGGTAAAGGTATAAGTGTTTCTTCTTTTTCTCAAGTTTGATTATGAAGAACTACTTCATAGTCCACGCCGAATTAGTAATTTTATTTTCGCGAGGGATTCGATAAAGTGAATGATGAGCATCAGAATTAAGAGGTACACTCGATCAACATTTTCAGGAAAAATCTTTTATCAGACAGAATATTAAGATTAATTCGAAAATATTTTCGAGATTTATACTAAAAGGTAAAGTTTAGTCTGTCTATAATTATTGAAACAACTTACGGCAACAAAAGATATTCGATTGTCTTCTATCCGGAGATCTCGAACTTATTTAGGAGTAATTACTCTCTAAAATTAATCTAATTTAATGTTTCTTTGGTTAGTTGGCTTTATGAGCTATGAAATATTTGTGACTAGAAAATGCGCGTCACTAATCTTCATGCGTTTTATTCTAGCCGAAAATGTTTCCAGGACTACAAAATTCGAACTATTTTACTGAAATCATGGGCTCTTTTACAAACAGTTTCGTTATGTAATGAAAGCAAATGCTTTTAGGAAATAAAGAGAGAGGAGTAGAAATGAAATATAAATACGTCGAGGATATTATCAGGGGAATTTCGTAGGTGTTGAAATTAATTTTGCGAAATCCCAACAAAAAATCATGAAAGGACATATGATACACCGGATTCAGCAAGGAAAACTACGATTAAAAATAAAACTGTGTATATTTGAATAAAACATTAAATATGTATATAATCATTATAACCTCGCGTGAGTTGTCGAGAAACATTTTCTAATAGATTAATTTTATTCCTTGACTTTAAAACGGTGAACGGCAGCACTGGACGTCGGATACGGGGCAAGTAATGAATGTAATGCTCCTTCACGCACAGCCAACAACCACCGCTAATTTGCGGATAAGACACCCAATCGATCACCGTTCGGTAGAATCCTCGTCAGGGGAATGCCTTCACGGAATGAGGCCCTAAAGAATGCACCCTCAAATTGACCACTGACTGAGGAAAGCTTTGGTATCCTGTGTTTAATTTTGATGAGTGCTAGCGACAGAATTCTCATAAATCCATTTCGCCAGTCGAGCAGTTTAGCCAAGCCGATCGCATCCTGTGCATTCGACGAGATGACGTCAGAGAGTTGCAATTACTGTGCACACCAATCGAACGAAGCTTTGGAAATAAAGACATTCACACAATATATTTCCAATCATATGCAAAATATAGAATGCGTTGGAAAAATTACGACACCTGTTGTAATTCACTCACTGACTCAGTTATCTTTAAATCAAACGATAAGATTATTTCAGAGAATATTTTCAAAAACATTAAGTTCAATTGCAGAATTGACGTATCTACGAGCGATATTGTATCCATGCACTGAAGTATGAGAGACAGATGACGCTGAGGGAAAATCAAGAAACTACGAAGGGAAAATGCAATCGACATTGGATTGGAGGGACTATTCTAGGATGTGTTAGTTGAGGCGTTTATGACGATCGCGCATTTCCTAGCAACTCTCTGTCCCTAAGTATAGCGGTGACGAATTCCATTTCAAACTACGCAATCGTTGCCTCGTGAAAAATGAATTCTTCATAAAGGACCGCATCCTCCTAAGATTCCTCCACTGATCCTAAAACGGGAAATTCAGCCACAGCTGTGCATGCAATCAGACAAAAGTAGCATCAATCGAACGGCAACTAAAAGAGAGGATTCATTTGGTGAATGACGCCACAAACAGGAGGGCAAACCGCAGCGGTCGGAACATTTTTCCATCGGAGAGACAAAAGCGGAATTCGGAGAACGTTGATTTGATAAACAAACCTCCCACCCCAACCCAACCCCAAAAACCTCCCTGCGCTTTTTTATTATTGCCATTGAGAATACGTGAGGAATCATCACGGCAAATGTAAACACCGTTCCGTTCACATGAATGACATTGAGAAGAAGGGCCGAGAATTGTATATTCATCGAAGGATGGATCACACGCGTGACAAGAAAAGATTCTCACGTAATATTTTCTTAGATTGTATTAATTATATTTGTTTATAATAAAACGATGCCAAGAAAATCACGATTTTATGGAGAAACATTTTTTAATGTCCATTAACTAACACATAAGAATTATACTGCCGGTGTCATAGACTCAGAATGAAATCAGAGAATGAACAGAAAGTTTCTCTCCAATGGATGGAGAGTATTCATTATGGAATGATTTTACTCCACGGAACGCGATTGGAGATAATACGTGAACAAAAATACCTTCGGCAGAAAACTCGACTCGAATTCGAGTAAAACAATGTTCAATTTGATAAAAGCCAAAGGTGAATTACGAAAAAAGTAACAAAATGAACGATGTAATTAGCTAGAGATTTCAAACAATCTTAGAGCCTAGTTTGATGGTACTATTGTCGAAACTGGTTTGAAATAATTATATTCGAAACTGCTTTAAAAAGTGTGTTTTACTAGGAAGTTCCGTAATAATGCTTGGATTGTAACCCGCAAAGGGCATCTAGGAAGATGATGTAACAACAACATCAATCACTATCGGCAGAAACCTTTGAAATCAAAGGCCATCATGAACTAATAAACATGGAATAGCCGTGAATACATTGAAAAGCAAGCGGTCGTGGGGAGGATATGTTGAAACATAGCAAACATAGAGAAACAGAGGGTGGGAAAACGAATGAGGGGAAAGTATCAAATCGCACGGATAATCCGGGATAAGGTGGGGGAGAGATGGGCCATCGTTTCGAGAGAATTAATTATTAACGGAGGAGTTCGATAGAACCGGAAGAGCGAATAATAAACGGGGGAAGACCATTGGGAATTCAAAGAACGAATTGTTGGAAGAAAGCGATTGGAGCATATTTTAGAAGAGGGCTGTGATGTAACATGGGATAGTGTAACAGCACTTGAAGAACTTTGAAATTTCGTGATATTCCACTTAAGCTCGGAAACCAACAGACCATATATAATAAAACAATGCCTAGTGCAAATTGCATGACAAACAATTCGTGCTTAACTTATTTTAATAAAGTTTTCTTAGAGAATAGATAACGATCTATTTTGTTAATGGAAGAAGGTTATTCAGCTCTACATAATACTGATCTTATGAAATTATTTACCATAAAACAGCCATTTTTGTTATATTTAAGAGGAACATTTCGGTGGGTTTACACCCGCTAGATGAGTAGTCTATTCCACAAAAATGTTTCATTTGGAATTGATTCATACATTCTACGTATGTGTATGAAATGCAATGCATTAAAATATAAATGATCTCTCAAAATGCATTTATGTATCAAGGATACATTTCCAATATTCAGTTTAGTTCGACGTTATGAAAATTTTCTTAACATACCCTACCTGATATCTAACATCATTCTTTTATTCGATTCACAATTTTAATTTACAAAATATTCATTACTTAATCTACTTTTTGTAATATCGTGTCTAGCGAGTGTTTCGAAAAATGATATTCATCTCATTTTAAAATCGTAGACTTAAAAAACACATGCACAAAAATTATCCTACATCTTATACAGCCGGAGTGACGTCAATTAAGGACCTTATGCATCCTGCATAACACGTTTCACGAAACTGCTCTTATATGTCTTCTAGAATAGTTTCTATACCTCCTTAAATGTATCTTCACGGCTGAGAAGCAAGAAAACTGAATTTGTTTTAGGGAACGAGGAGATAGTCAACTTAAGGTGATTAAATTAAAACGAATTATTTGTTAACTAGGAGTTAACTTCTAGAGATTCATGAGAGATCAAGTAGTCGTTGCTAAGCGTACCATCCTACTTTTCTTTCCTTCTTAAATACTGCATTGATTCATTTTTATTAATAATTTCCATATTCGATTAAGTAACAAAATAAGTATATTAAACTAGGCAACACAGATTCGAGAGGGAGTGATTTCTCGTGGAACTCAAGGGAGATAATTAGCATCTCTGAGTTTATGGGTAAGTCGTTTTAATATACTCACCTGCGATTCTTCCGACGGGAAATTCAAAAGCGGGTCTACGTACTGAAAAAACTGGCACCGCATGGGAAGTATTAAATGGTGTAAATGGTACACCAAATGGCGTTCTTCAATCACACATTAAACGATAAAGCATTCGCCGCAGAGCCCACAGAAACTCGGACTTTGAAACGGACGTTCAAACCTCCAAATGATTTTGGCGAAAACCGCTCTCGAAAAACTGCAAACAAATAAGCTGTAAACGCTTCAACGAGCTTTCGTTTTTACGCTTTACATATATTTTTCCCATCAAGCGACTCTCGCATAAATTTCGCCCCTTACTTTCAGCCTTCAGCGAGCGATAACTCCGGCGCTGCGTGCACGCATATCCCCCGCAACGATCATTAAGAATTATTTTTACACGTGAATATTTTTTGGGATCTCGTATAAAAAAACAAAAGTGATGGACAACAAGTTAAATACTCGCATTCTCCATGCGCTTCGTTCCAGTAATTCTATCTCTAACCCGTGTAAATTAACTTCTCTCTTTCTACTGATTTCTCTCTTTTATTGTGAGCTCAGACACAATTTTCGTATTCTTTCGTTACAGCGATTTATTGCATAAATTTAGAAGACTAAGAAACTTATAACAGTATTGCATTGGCCTGGTATTCCTCGAGTGTACTAAATTGGTATGTTTTCTTATTTGCCTTCCCTGAAAGTTATCTCTAGAAATATTTCTATAAATAATTTCGTATAGTTCTCAATTTATGTAAACTTCACGTTTCTGGGTATAACAAATAGAGGACTGTAATAAATAAGATATTTAAATAGCCGCGTTAAAAATCCTAACTTATATACAAAACTTATTATCAGATCTTGACTACTTTTAAAAATGGCCTTTTAGTACTCATGAAATGTGACCCATGAGGATCACGCTTCATTTTTACATTTCTTCCAAAATGCGATCTCCTCCGTTCTCTCGTCGTCTTCAATCGCAACGAACAGAAAGAACAACCCTACTATGGATGGAGGTGAGTTGCTGAAAGTAGTGAAATGGTAAAAACAATAGAGACAAGACTAGGTCAAATAATAAGACCTAATAGGTATTTCGGCTGCAACGCTCGCAGTTTTAGCAGTGAAGCTATGAATTAAAAGTAATGAAAATCCGAATCAATGTGTACATTATTTGGGACGAAGGATAATGTGGAGTATGGCAATGTGAGACAAAGTGATCAGTAAGAATTCGGAAGCGGGAGATTATTTTATGCACTGGAAGTATTCGCTGGAAGCTTTTCTTCAGAATAGTCCTGGATTCTGAGTAAATTGCCCTTAAGTCACCGATTGAATCCTCGAGATAATAATACGGGTACTTCAATCTTTTTAAACGGACTAACGTAGGTTTCCCTTCAAAATATATGAAAATAGCCATACACAGCTCCAGAAAATTAAAAGGTAGTCGGAAGAAGGAGATTTTACGATGGGATTCCAAGTATGTATCTATTCGGACGGAGGTTCGAACTAGAATAGCTTTGGTGAGGCAAAGGATTGCATTTGAAGGGATTGAAGATGAAGGAAGCTCACGCTTTTAGCCTTAATTTTAGGCGATACGAGCATTAGACCAAAGAGCGAAAATAGAATCGATGCAAATTTGCGTAGAAATTGTGCAGAAATCCTCGAAATTTTCAAGAAGACGAAAAAAAGAGTGGGAAAACGAAGCCGTTTTAAAAGCAAGTGAATCGAGATGTGATTATCGCGGGCAAATTTTCGAAACAGAAAACTATTCTTCACTCACTCCTTTTCACTCGAAGATCCAGAAATAATCACTTTCCACGTTCTGGGATTAATTAAAACCATTCTATCGAACGTACCCGATAACGAATCATGGCCTCGTTCTTGTACTACACATTTTCGTTCATTGTTAAGTATGGAGGCAGATACTGAGATACATTTTGTCTTCGATTTCGTCTCAGAATCGGCACCAGCTGAATTAAAAGATCCTCATGAAGAAATACCAGCAGAGTTCATTGCTTATTTCACTTACATAATTCAACTAACTCTTAACACGGTCGGCCCGGTCAGGTTTTTTTCATGTCCGTATTTTTTGGGATAAATACCACTCCACGTGTTTTTAAAGTTATTAGCATTAATGAACAAACATTCATCAATCGACTAAACGGGATTTCCCCTTAAACAAAACGTGCAACGGTTACACGTGGATGAAAACAATCTCACCAAAATGATGGAACGCGATCAATATATCCTCTGTTATCTATCTCCACTTCTTCAGGAACCATCCAATGAGAAAATCCATTCCGTCTCGCCAATAAATTCCTCGGAACTTGCTAAGATGGAGTCGCGCACTAATTCCAGGAGAAATATCTATGCGAAATCCATTAAATTACTTCAAAGAAAAATACGTTCCAACACATGAAATGGGAATTCCCAGTATCCCTCGATTCCGAATAGAGCTTCGAAAATTCAAGAGGAAATATCCTAGAGTAATTAACTGATCGCAGGAAAAATACGAAAAAGGCACACCGGAGAACGATCCGTCAAGAGAAAAATGAAATAAATGTTCGTCGGAGATCTCGAAGACGGTGGTCATTCTGACGAAAGAGGCCGACGGAGGCGTTAATGTTAATTAGAAAAAAGGCGGACGCTTTGGGGGGAATAATGAAAGTAGAGAGTAATTGAGAGAGAAAAAGATCGATCCGAGAGCAGCTGCGTCCATCATCGCCGTCTGTCCATTATTCCTTATTGGTCGATTCCTTCTTTTGCTCCGATTCCCTCCACTTCTCCAAGAAGCACTCCTATATACAATGCTCCGCTTTTTCAGTTGTTTTGGCGTTCTGTTGCGAGAAATGCGTTCCTAGTTTATTACCGCACTCGGGTGCTCAGGTAGCAGTACGGTTGACCTCAGTGGCTACTGAAATTGACAAATCATGGCGTTTCGTCGTCACATTGTGCTAATGGATAGCTAAGTGGGCAGAGCGTTCTCCTCAAACTTATAATCAATGGCAAACACAGAGTATTTCAAAGTACCGAGTCAAGAAAGGAGCAAATCCTACGATCCACCATCTGAATATTAAGCCCACCCGTCAATTCTGCTAAAAAAACTCACTCCACGCAGACTAAAATATACTCTTGTGAAAATTTTCTAAAATGAAGTAACCTGGACAAATACATTAACCTTGTAATACCGGAAGCAATTAAGATTACTCGCATAGAGGCATAGGGAAACATTTGGCAAGTGAATAGCAGGACCACATTCGAAGAAACCTTTGAACCCTCCATCCACATAATCACTATGTTATTGCTCCTAAAACCTTTTATTTGCAACGGAACCGACCGACTGCAAACCCGACGTCTACGGAGCAAAAATAACGGCCCGAAAATTAAATTAAACTCCTCGAACGTTTAGAAACAAATTACGAGGACGTAAAGTTCTCCGGTGGATGGACGTAAAAGGGCCGTGAAAAAGTAAAGAAGAGAGAAACGAGAGAGAATGACCTCACAAAACGGACGAAAAGAAAGAGAGGATAAACACGGGCAAGACACCCTCTCGCACTCCAGGGCCTTCCTCCGAAGCTATTTCTCAACATGTCCACCCCTCCATTCTTAATCGCTATCATTTCTCAACCTATCAACAGTTCTCATTTTTCACAATACCTCCGATCAGAAGATGAGTTCTGAGATAATCTACTTCTCCGCCCTTTGGAGCATTTGATTGCCTCGAGAACTGATAGAAATGCATCGCCGAACTTATGTTCTCCCGTTGCCAAAAAAAGCTCCGATAGAACCCCGTTTGAGCAAAACACCGATGTACGAGAATAAAAAGGTTTTCGCTGGAGAATGGGAATTTTTCTTCGGGCGATGAAAAACCAATTTATTAAAAGCTTCAATTTTCGGATTATTATATTTTATGCTCGATAATCGGTTTGTTCGGCTCAAAATAATACAATCTGAGAGTATTGGCAATCGAAATTCAACGCGATGATGCTTTTAGAATTGCTTGTAACATGAAAATTCGATGGAAATATTTATGCTTTCGAATTGATGTCGAAGAAAGAGGGAAGATACTTTCAATAACACTGCGAACAAAGCAGGCCCCGAGCGCATTTAAATTGGAGAAAATGAATTCAACTCTGAATCAATAGCAGGAATCGTAAATATGTCAAACAATGATACACAACGAAACAAAAATTGTTCCGAAAAGCGTGGAGTTGTGCACGCGAAGGATATCAGAGCGCTACTAGTACAATAAAAAACAATAATTCCGAATTAATAGACTTAAAGCTATTAAAACACTCAACCCTACCGCTTACAATTATCCTAAACGGAAAGTTTATACCGAAAATAAATATAAATTTTCATTTGAGCGCGGGTACTCGCGGTGAATTATTGACTTAGCGTAATGGAACCGAATGAAAAAGTCCAATTTCTATGCAAAAATCATTCGGGCGGAGCGTCGCTTCTCTACAAACTTCTATGGACCCGGAAACAATCTAATTAGGGGAAAACAGTAATAAATCCTCGAATTAATTAGCAAAGTTAAATTAAAATTACACATTTAAATAATAAATACCCTGGGGATTCATTTTTCGTACGAGAAGAAAATGTGAGAGGCGGGAGATCCACTAGCAAATATCTGTAGGGCACACACTCAGTACATGCTCCAACAGCGGAGATCCAATTATATTCATTGTTAGCAGAGGTCAAAGTAAATGTGATTCAAATGTCCAATCAGACCGTTATAAATTGGTATAATTTCTTGCTATAATATGTCCTCATTACGTGGCTACGAGAAGATAAATAATCAAACGTGATTATGAAATGTTTTGCGGATGATGTGATACCATTCATTATTTTCTCGCGGAACGTGCAAAAAAATGCGTAAGTCGAGAGGATATTGTTACGCTCGAAAACCAGCGCAATTTCATTATTATCTCTTTCCTGAGGCATGGAAATTCATTTCACGTGAATCAAAAAGGGAATAACCAAATACATGAAATTCTTTTGTGAACCGCTTTGGAGATGCACGAGGCGTACGGGAGGAAAGCATGGCCGGGAAGCTCATAGTTCTTTGAAATAATAATAATATTTTATAGTAATAATAATTCAGAAAGTAATCAATTAATCAAACAAATACGAAAAGCATTTGGTACGAGAAAACCAAATAAACAGTTTACAATAAATACTGTTGCATATAAAAAAATTAATATGAGAAGGCTGGACTTGGAAATTATAGCTGTAAGGAAACTTAACTTCGCATGATCCACAAGTTATTTTTATTTCGTGTTTACGTGATATATACCTATGAATTACCTGATGATGGACGTCGTTGGCTGAAACCGATCGCAATGAAAATATCTTGTGTTAAGTTACAAAGTTTAGTTTTCTTATCCAATGTTGCATAATTAAACTTCCACGGAATTTTATCAAGAAACATTGTATTTAAACCGTGATTAAGTAAATTATCCCAGACATACCAAATATAGCAATTTTGATGCGCAAAACACTGGATATAATTTACTCCACAAACTTTTTCCCACAAAAACACAAACAGAAAAAAATCTTTATCTCATTGCGTAGGCATAAACTCCGAGAGAACATTCATCGACTAAAACGGAAAATGATAAGAAATATTATCGAAAAAATCGATGGAAGTTGCATACAGGTTGAAAACCGCAACCACTGAAATTAAACTTTCCCTGGATTCCTAATGCTCAGAGGAACTGAAACCGTTCTGCCTACCTCTCCGTAGTTTTCCAGATAAAAAATACATTTTCATTATGAGAAAAAACAAGACTTTGCTAAGTCTTACCAAAGAAACATTGTTGGAGTAAACATTGATGGCCTGTAATTCAGTTTTCATCCATAGCACTCACGATATAATAAGATATTCGCCCGAGTTTGCTTTTCAGCTCGTATACGATGACAATCTTGGTTTAAAAAGAATACGCACCCAAACGAAGTTGGGATCAAACAATCCATCTTCAGAATCACACCCGAAAAGAAAGGCTTGTCTTGACGTAATCGAGAGCTCTGACGCATATCGTCAATTTGGGAACTACTTCACTAATTAATTTCACGAAAATAGAAAAATGTAGCAGCTTCTAGGTTCATAGTCAAACCGGGTATTTCAATGAGAAAGTTGACTAGAGCAAAACCTCAGGACATTAGCATATTTAATTCCCCTTATTCGCTATCCCTGGAATTCTCCCTAGCAATTGAGCCAAATGGTCAACTCTAACCGCAAGTAACGCGCCCTCTTCCACGGAGTCTACTTCTACTGGAGTTACGCATCTCAAAATAAACGCCAGAATTCGAAACAACACTCGGGAGCGGTTGGTGCGAGGAAGGGGTCGCGGTTTGACGAGCCGACCTCTGCTTGGGGAAGAAAGTGACAGGGGCCACGAAACGGCATCGGAGATGAGGGCTGGATTATTAACCAGGCTGATAAAAATGATGAAATGAGGTTAAGCGCGGGGAGAACTCATCTTGAGTAATCCGAGTAACAAGAGATCCTGAGGGAGATCTCCAAACAGTTCCCGTTACCAACTCCGCGTTCTCCACTTCTGATTTCGCAGGAGGAGAGCAAAACCGCCAAGATGGCCGGTCCACTTAGAAACGGGATACAATGGAACGCGATAATACTGAATGCAAAATTGAAACTTCGATGCCGTGTTTCTTCAAACGTAACTTTTTTTAAACTTTTACGGGTTGTCCTTAACCGAAGGCACCGAACAGTAGAAAAAAAGCTCTTTTGCATGGAAAAGAGCATTTTCATATTTTTTCGACGAGGAAAATTATATAAGTAACATAACGCATACACACCTGTGTGTTATTATTATCATGTGTTAATTCAAAATATAGGATTGAAATTACAAAAATTACAGGAAGAAGAAAAGAAAACACTTGAAATTCATAACTGATAATTTAAAAACAGTAAAGCAAACAAAATGTTTATTCAACGCAATGTTTGTTTCATTAAAAATATATTAAATATTTGTTCAGCTGTTCAAAGAGTCTGATTTATCTTAAATTAGGAATAAAACACAAAAATGGAAGCAAGAATATATTTCGTGGCAAATATGCGAAAAACATTGCTCTACACCATTATGTAGTGAGAAAAATGTAGTTAAATAATTTAGTCAGCATACATTTCTTTATTCCCAAAAGAATATATTACTGAGAATAGCAATTATGAAACTGATTCTACTGAAAGTCCAAGTAATCATTCTTTCGGCTTCATCTAGGGAGGATATTTAAAATGAAAAGGCAAACTAATTATGCGAATGAAGTATAAATTGCTTCAGCGTATCACAATTACGAAAAATACAGCATCCCCCGCGAGAATCTGTGTAGCGGTTGATACGACATGCACATTATTAATTTACCAATCAATTAAAAACGCTACCAAATAAATCATGAATTCCTCTCAAAAATGATTAATGAATTTAAAAGTGCTAAACAAAAGTTGCTATTTCTGGAAGATCGATAATTAGTAAATTATATAAAATCAAAAATTATAATTATGGGAATTTAATAAATCGACCAAAATTAGCTCTTTTTGGATTTGTGACCTCAAAATTAATGCCAGGAAATTTTTCAAAACTCAATTATTTGTAAAAAAAATACCATTTCACTTCAAATTTCTTTAATGCTGCTTAAAAGTTTTAAAGTGAATGATTGAGTATAAATACAATAGTAGTAGCACCTCATTTTATCGTAATCGTGAAAAAAAAAATTCCAGTAGAATTAAAACGTGAAAATGACAAAAGTATGAGTTAAATAGTCTCAAATCCCCAATAGAACATCAGGTATGGAATTCTCAAAACTAAAAAAGGACAGAAAAAGTTACAGAAAGAAAAAACATTCCAATTACTGTCAATGAAGTCAGCAATCCTTCTGGTAACAAATAGTAGGTAATTGCTAATGATAGGCACGTTTTCGAGAAAATAAATGAGCTAAGGAAAGAATTGGTTAGGAGGAAACACATTACGAAAAATGCAAGAGGTCAGAAATAAGAATTCGAATAACCATTCTGATTATCGATCTTAAATCATCCGAAGCCTGGTTAATAGATATTTTGATAAATGAAGAACGTAATATAAGAAGTAGCGATGAAGGCAAAATTTTGGCAGGGACAATAGTTAGCTCTCTGAAAAATAGATAAAAATTTTTCTTTTCGGGAAGAGATATAAACCGCGAATTAGATTTTAATACTATGCAATGACTTAGATCGATCAAAAAGTAAAAAAATAAAACTAATAAGGATAAATAGTTAAAAATGGAAGTTATCTAAGTAAAACAAGAGTTAAAAGATATAAATTATTAAAATAAATAAAAAAGGGAAACTCCAGCAATGGAGGTCGTTCATTCAGTTACTGTAATTACTGAAACATTAGAAAGGTAAACTGTATTGAATTGCCAATGTACCGAATTGAAAATCCTAAATATCAATATGAATACCACACGGCGAAGATAAATTCTACGTTTGAAACATATTGGGATATGAACACGAAGAGACATAAAAATAAAAGAATCGCTTAGTTCTTTATAAATTATAGACGATTGACAGACCTTCTGTTCCTTGTCCAGGATTCCGTTGAGCATCGGCGGACTGTATCATTCGTCACTAAAGCGAATCCTCCGAATGGACAATGAAAGGACCAGCGAAAAGCGAAACAAATGAAGACAAGCAAACCGCAATCACACCATCACGTGGATAACAGAAATTATTAATGCGGAAATAAAAAAAAATCTTTCGAGAGGGAATAGAGAATTCATGAGGACCAACCATAAAATATTATTAGATGGCACGATTAAATCGGATGTTCGATTCGTGATTGAATTATTGGTCGGCGGGTAGTTAAAACGTAAAAGAGACTAATATATTCATCAAACTGGTTGGCAATCATTTTTATAGGAATCCGTCATTACCACGAAACAAAATTTTCATTTTTCTGCTCATTTCGAGGTAAATTGTACGCGAGATGCAGAGAGACTACGGTCTCTCACTCCAAACGCTAAACAGAGAGTTGAATAAACCTATGGGAGAAAGCATTCGACTCTTGTAAATAATGCACTCTTTGAGACAAAATAGACTACTACTGACCTTCTTCATCAATCATGCACACTTGTTTCATCTCGAGAAGAGCATCATCAAATAACGTCATCGCTACTGCGTTTGTGGGGTGTCTAAACATCGGAAGGTTCATTGGTGTTACTTTTCCCACAACTCCGAAGAATAAGCGTGTAAAATCGATTTGTCTTCAGTCCATACAGAGGACATTTTGCAAGTAAACTTGAAATGTAATCGAGGTAAGTTTGCGGAGAGTTGAAGCTAGGCGGGGGATGATAGCACAAGAGAGGCCGAAATATGGCTCCCGCGATGATGGGGAGCAAGATGGGAGACGTCGTCCATGATTTCCCATGGAGATAACACTTTGCGGCCGTCACGCGCGCGCGCTGCCAATGATTTAGCTCCCTCGAGGTCCTCGGACGCAAGGAGTAAACGATTTCGAGATCTCCGAAAGAATTAATCTCGCAGGATATAACTGACTCACGTTCCATAACATATCATTTATCCTCATCTCCGGTAAATCGCGTGCGGAAGAAAAAGATAACTTGCGGAGAGAAACAACATTAGCTGACCGGGAACATACAAGTCACACAAAACGTAATGAGATACCTGTTAGGCTTAAATAAGGAAGCTACACATCGACAATTTTTTGGAAAGTAAGGATTACAATCATAATCACTTTGTCTAGAAAGGTATGGTAAAATACGTTTTGGAGGTAATCAAACAATACTGAAATAATATTATAATCTATAAGATCTTAAGACTATGAGATTCATACGTTCGACTTACACGGTGTTCTTTGAAATTACCAGGAGGGTGATTGAGAAGTCTAGCAAGAGCCTATTATTATCATCCAGTATTTGTCTTCCGAGCAAAAACATATTTAGAGATAAAGATCAACTGCAGATGACGAGTATTACATGAATAACACATACATTCGTCCATAAGATAAACGGAAAGAGCTCAACAAGAGGAGTAAACAAGAAGAGGCCGTAATTCAGTAAAAAACGAACGAATGGCGCACAAAAGCTCGACCTCGAGCAAATTACGGCTGGAAACAAATAGCAGATCCAAAAGAAAAAGCGAGGGTTTGGAGGCGCAAGACCAGGAGTGAATTTCCCCAGCGATTAAACACAAAAGGTCCGAAGGGAAAAATGGTAGTCGCGTGGCAGGGAGTGCTATGGGAGAGTTTTGATAAAGGGCTTCGGTCTTAAAAAGGGTGAGAATGGTCAGAGGGAGTGCTTTTATTGAAGCAAGAATCAAAAACAGAAGGAAGAAAATGGAAGATAGGTAAAACGACATAAAGAATTAAATGCAGAGCAGAAGAATAATGTCAGATGAGGCGAAACTTGTACTGATGGTATAATTACTAAATGATATCAGATTCTACAAACGAATTAAACTTTTCCTGTTTTGCCGATATTAGATAACAGATTTAACGGATAAGATTCGAAAAGTACTGTCACTTATATTCAGACTGAACAAGTTTTGGAAAATGGGAGATGAAATTATCTACTATTATATAACTCTCTTACAGACACCTGGAACTACTTATAAACCACATGCAGGATAAAACTGATCTCCTGCAGTACGTTAAAAGAATAAATGAGCGACAGATTTCCATCAGTTAGGATTAAAACATAGAAAAGTATATATTCTCACACTTTATAACATAAAAATGTCACATTAAGTGTTCATATTAAACACACTCACGAATATAGATAATCAACACAATCACTAATTGTAATAGACGAGAAAACGTGTTGAGATAAGACAAAAACAATAACAATGCCATTTAGCCGAAGACCAAAGATACTTTTATGCATCTAATAAATAACTCGGGGAAATCCATTAGCCCACGAAAACAACCACTTAAACTCTCTAATTTCAACTAATTCTAGGCTTAAAACTGCGCCATGTCTTGTACAGCTCGGGGGTTAAAGGACATTTTTATGTATGATTCCAAGACCATGAAATGACACGATACCACACAAATCCCAAATATTATCTTTTCTCCGGAATTCACGCAAAACAAAATTTTCAGAAGTCAAAGGAAATATTTTCCGACTTGTATTCTTCAATGGCAGTCGCAACTTAATTCACATTTTTGTTTCCAAAAATCGTGCACGCGAACTTGTTCTCCTTCGGCGGGGCGCACTCTCATAATAATCTCTTCTTAAATAAGCGAATTCTAAACTTACAAGGCTTACACTTAACTCCTACACTTAACCACGGAAAATTGCATACACAAACTAGACAAACAGAAAAACCCATGACACGGAAAACCCTGGTTAGCAAGGACTTGAACCCGGGACCTCAGTGTTAATAGGGACTAACCATTCCGCCATCGACACTTTTTTTTAAAAAAAAAGGCACTACTGAGTGTACCAAAAGACGAATGATGTAACCGAATTGAGGGAGCAAATTAGAATGAAATGGAGCGTAAGGAGAGTGACACGCCACGCCCCAGCACGCGATTAACAGGAGTCGAGGTCACAAAAGGTCACGCAGTAGGGAGGGGGCTAACAATAAAAGAATTAGCGAGGTGTGTTACACGTGAGACAGGAGCCGAAAAGGAGCGACGTTATGCATACTTCAATCATCCACAGCATTGGTGAATCAGTTACGTTATGCGATAATGGAAATTCGAAAGGTTGTCGTGCGTTACGCATTGCTCCCAAGTTTGCGAATGGCGCGAGCCAACGCGCATCTTTCTATCACGAGTTGATGACGTCGTTATCCCCAGGTACCCCCGATTTTGTCATCGCTCATTCACATCAACTGCAAAGGTAAACACTTGGGCCAGAGGGGATCTTAAAATCAAAATTAAATTAATATTAACGCCTTACTCGCGCTTTGATGGGAATTAGATTCAAAACATGGGAAAATGGATACTCACAAAAAAGAAATTAACACATTCTTCCTAAGGCACGTAAATCTCAAATTCAGTATTTAAAATGGCATTTGCTTACCTAGCTATGTAATTTGGTAATTGCTCGGTGATAATCGAAATGAACGGTCGATTCTTTGAAAGTAACAGCGATCGAGCCATGGATCGAAAACGAAAAGCAATCGAACATAGATTTCAGTCAACAGCTCGTTAACGTGGATAGAATTTCAGTCTAGAAATCCAAACATTTCACCAAACAAACGCCAAAGCAAACCTGTTCATCAAACGCGGAGTCAATTTCGCCGACAATTCCCTCGATACTAACTGATTCCCGCAGGAGATACGCGTCGATAATTAAATGTCGAAAGAGAAAGTGATCTTCGCAGACGGTTCTCAAAAAGTGGCATAGGAAAAAGTGTCGCGGGAAAACGATTTCAAAGGAATCGAGTTCCAAAACACGTCTCACAGGTGGCTGTTCCACAGAAGAGTGCCCTGTTTGAGAGTCACGCAAAATGCGAAATTACTACTCTGGCGGTGGGTTAGTCCCATTCCATGATATTGAGAATCTGTTTCCTGCTGCGACTGTAATTGCCAAAGTCACGATACTGTCCCTTCTAGACATCGATTGGAGGATACCACTATGAGTCGCGAACACGAGCACAATTTAAGAGGGTTTCCACGAAATTCAACGTTTCTGACGTGATTTGTTACTCTTGCTAATGGCCGAGTTGTTAACAGTTCATTCAAATACGTAAATACGAAGCTTACAGTAGGTATAATTAAAGTCCCTTCCGAAATACGTGACTCTTACGGAGAAACAAAAATATTTATTTTTAACAAATATAAACATTTCATTGTATATGTGCCCCGAATATGGACACCGCAACTTCGAGATGATGTTTTCTGAGAGTTCTAAAACATTGCTTCGAAGGGATAGACAACAAATAGAATAAGAACGTATTTAATTAAGAACGCGGCAATAAGAGCCCGCGAGCAAGAAACGCCAACGCCGGGCTCACACGAATCGTCTTTGGAAGGGCGGAACACGGCCGCAAATGAATGTTTAACCAACCTCGGTTTGCCTTCCACGGGTCAAAAATCCAACTTCCACTTTTATTCCAATCAATTCGCATCACCTGGAGCTCTTTTTAATTTGGCTCGAGACTTCTCAACCGAACGCGATTCCTTTTTTATTAGAATGTCTAACCTTCCGAACAGAAACGCCGAAAATAAAAACATTTCGAAGGCCCCTTCGAAGCGATTCACACAATAAATTCGCAGATTCTGCAAACATCGTCTCCATTCATTAAGAAAATAAAAGGGGAAAAGTTGCTCCAAATTGATTTCGAAGCCAACATAAGTTCCTTTTCGATAAAGAGTTACGCATGCCTCGTTCGGGCATAATTTACTCTTGCACGCATTTACAATTAATCTTAGGATAAAACAACGCTTATTGAAGACGCTGATTTCAGATGACAACTAAATAGACGCGCAAAACACGGGTTCCTCTTTCCACTCCGTCCTCACCAACGAGCGACGCTTTCACGTCACGACTCAAGATGACCGCTTTCTTCCTTCACCTACGATTCAATTATCTTTGACGCAAATTAAACTTAAACATTTTGTCATTGATTCGCAATTTTGCAATATTTAAAAACCTTACGATTAATTGCACAGATTGAAACTAGTGTAGATGTATGATAAAC
The DNA here is from genome assembly GCA_947579665.1 of Sympetrum striolatum. Lineage (NCBI taxonomy): Eukaryota > Metazoa > Arthropoda > Insecta > Odonata > Libellulidae > Sympetrum > Sympetrum striolatum. Next base: position 98,959,946 of record OX388344.1, on the reverse strand, counting down.
ATTCGTAAGTTAGTGTCATCAAATAAAGTCGAATCTGAACCTTTTGAAAATATCGGAAGATTAAATAAAGATTAAGGAAGTATTATATTTAGCAGTGCAACTCGGTTTTTAAGAGCAGATAATTTTCATTCGTGCATAAGCTGTTTTTACGTCACTTGGATATCGTTATTTTTCCGCTAAAGGCGAAATAGCAAAATCGAAAGAAATGTTAAATACAACAAGTTTTATAAAACAACAAAGTAACTTGTTTTATTTAACATTTCTTTCGATTATGTCGAAATTCCACAATATTTCGGCCACCTCCGTGATTTTTTTTTTGAAATAGCAAAACGTTTCTTCCAAAATATTCTACTCAAATAAATTGTTTCGATACTAGAAAGGATGCTTAACAAAGTAAGAAAAATGTTGGAGCTATGCACAGATCTCTGGCTAGCATAACATTTAATGTTTGAATCGGAAGCAAACTGGATATTTGTTTTGGTCATGAATGCAATATAATAGACCGTTTTATATAACAATAAATCCGCACCTTGGGAGTACGGCAAGAAGTAAAAGTTCATAGACAAGGCATCTTAATTACGTATAATAATTTGACGCAATTCGTGTGATTTACTCTTCGTTTGTTCGGCGGTCGGTTCATCGTCCGAAGTGATCAGCAGAGCGAGAAGGGAGTGTGTCGCCTGATTGCGTGCAGACTTCGTTGCGTGCCTCTCGCGTGCACGGAATAACGCCTCGGCGAGCGCCAAGGAGACGAAATGTTAAAAGGGTCAACGAAAAGGGATTAAATGTAGAGAGGAAAAAACGAGGAAAAAGCAGGATTGTTCGGAGAAGCGAATGGCTCGCTAAAAAGGTTTAAAAAATCCGAAAAATTAGAAATTTAGATATGTTTTCCATAATTAGGAGACATAAACATTGATTCCGTTTTGCATGCGTTATCCTTTCCTCGACGATAAAGCGCCAGATTGACTTATTTCTCCTGGACTTATTTCTCTCCGGACGATAAGTACTTCGAAAACGTTACGTTAGGCGGGTTACAATTATTTGTGACAGACATTTTTAAAATTAAAGTGGCCGTGACCCGGAAGAAACCTCATTTAAAATATCAATTATCGGAAAAAGAGTGGGAGAAAATGAAGATGATAATTGGAGAGAGAGCTAACATTTTGTCGCAGCAAATTGAACTTAATGGCGTTGGCTGTTTTAATTAAGGATACTATTCAGTTATTTTAGAGAAAACATAATCCACGTATCGCAACTTTTTACGTTATATGACCAAAAATCACCAGAACAACATGACCTTGTCAAAAAATACGAAAAACATTCGTAACTCGATAACTACGAAAAGTCGGGCACTCTAAATGGAGTGATTCGGATAGCCCATATAACGCTACTTTTGTACTTCCGCTTATCAGTACTTTTTGGCACACACTGTAAACATATATATATATTAAATAAATATTATATAATAATAGTTATATATTTATAAACACACACACACAACGCTGGGGAATATCCAGGATCAAAAGATTGGAATTTGGAATGCGGATTGCGGAGTAAGAAGAGAAATGGGAGTGAAAGACGAATAAAGGAAGCGGAAGAAAAGAGCAAAGGGGAAAGGAATGAATGAAAAGCAAAAAAGATTTTTTGCTTTATTGACTCCTAACCCTTCTCAGAAAGAGGGGTTTGTTTTCGGGGCGGCATAAATATTGCACACTCCCGTCGGAGGGCACGCGAGCGGGGGTTTCATCCGACGCGTGTTTTTCTGAATTAGGAGATTGTATTTAGAGGATTCTTTGACCACTCAAGTGTTCACTCCCGGTTTTTAACATCGTTAAAGAGAAGGCATACGATCAATCCAATTGACGAGCCGAAAAAGATGGGCAGAAAGAGCGGTCTTAATTAAATCTACCTCATTTCTGAGGATAGGGCCATGCGTAACAATGTTGCTAATACCACTGATCTAGAGGAACGAGGGAAATGGTTAATTGCGAAATAAAAGATCTATAAAATGTAATTTCTGTTGAATCTAACTCGGGATTACCAGGAGAGAAATAATCTTCACACATTTCGGAACCGACAGAATCAGCAATTCTCGAGTGTTACGATTTCCGAAGGAATAATTACGTCCTTGCACATGCTGAGAATACAAATGAGTTTGTTATGGGAGGTGCATTCGCTAGAACATTTACATTTAACGAAAAGGTGACCCATTTCCGCATGAATTCCCTGTGAAACACACTTCGATAGCTGAGCATCATTACAAAAGCACCTGCAAATATCACCATGGGTCATATACGTTCGTCCATGCCCACCGGCAATTTTAAATTTTTTTTACCAACGGAATACTATTTTGATAGTAATGGGAACTGCTTTACGGTTCAATTATGAAGATTTCTGATAATTATGCTCAGTACTGAAACACTTCGTTTGTACGTACCCGCCGGCAAACATTACACATTCACCAACATTTCGATGAAATACTTAATGGAAAATTACCGATTATATTGGCATAATTATCCAGCATAATTCTGAATTGAAAAATCTTCTCAAAAATCCCATTTACCTAGACATTCTCATTTACGAAAGCCTCAGGTCAGAGCTACGATTACTACCTAGGAGTTATATTTCAAACGAAGATGAAATAAGAACTAAGATTTAAAATCAGTTATTTTAACATTCCAAGTGGAAATAAAAATCGTGTTAATGTTGAAAGAGTAAACGAGCAGCGGTTGAAGGGCACAGATTGGATGCGTGGCCTGCAGCAGGATTCAGAAGCAACTATACGTGGTGCATTCAAGTTATAACTTCTCCGATTTTTTTTCTCATAAACTAATAACAGACAAACTGTGAAACTTCTGTCACTTCTGGACGCTATCTCCCTGCAGCGGTAAACATTTTTACTTTCTCCATATACGAGGTATAGAGAAAGTATTGTTTTCATGAAAAAATTCGACTTCGAGATTTCAACGGAAATACATGTTTTGGGGTCCATAGAACACGTTTTAACCATTTTCGGAATGATGTATGTGTGTATGTGTGTGTGTGTGTGTGTATGAATGTGTGTCTGTGCTTGTGGACGCTCGAACGTAAAAACTATTGGTGGTATCAATACCAAACTTCACATATAGTACTGTGGTGTGTGCTGTCAGAGTTGATTAGTTTTTGGAGTAAATCGGTTTACCGGAAGTCGAGCTTCATTCATCAAAGCTCATTTCCGGTTTTCATAATATCTCCATAAATATGACATATACGTATATTGTATTACTTATAAAAGTTTTAGAAAATGTAATTTACTATAACTTTTGTTTGAAACATATTTTTGTATCACTGATTGTTTAGGAGTTATTCAGGAAGTACTGATAAACCGGAAGTTGCTGATTATGTACTTTGTGGGCGCTCTGGGCTGTATGGGCGAAAGACCAATTTAATCGTTTTTCATCGAGCATGTCCCGAAAAACATTAATTATAATGTTTGTGACGTCAAAGATAATAATATATAAATAAATCACTCATCTTCCAAGTTTAGAAGGAATATAGAGTTCGAAATTACTGTCGTAGATAAATATTTACATCTTATATATGGAGAAAGTCATGTGCTAGCCACATCAGATTTTTTACATTGACGATGCCATGATTCCATGACCGCTGCGAACGCTTCTTTATGGGGTCTACTTTGACACTTGAAAATCGCTGATGCAATTGCAGCACGGCTAGTGAATGTGCGACCACGAAGAGTGTCTTTCATTTTTGGAAAAAGCCAAAAGTCACATCCATGTCACCATCACCACATGTCTCACTCAGCTGGCGATGCGTTTAAACGCAATTGAGAAAAAGAATGATTACACACTGTACCTGTATTGAGAACGGCGCAATTTTAAGTATCAACAACAGTCCTAACTGTCTCTACTGCCACAGGAATTATATGTGCCGTACAGTGCTGAAATCTCTATCACGCATTTAAAATGAGTGTGCGCGAATTTTAAAGCAAACCGCATGTTTCTATCAGTAGCCAGTCTTGAGAAAAAAAATCGGAGGTGTTATTACTTGAATGCACCACGTACATTACAAAGAGTAGCTGCATGAAAACAATTAACATAAATAAAAATTTATATCCACTAAGAGTGGTTCTCAGAAGGGAGAAAATCGGTGGGAATTTTTTCGAATAAAATTAAATGCACTCGAAATTAAAAAAGAGTGGGATATAAAGGAATTGAAGATGTAGGAGGAAGAATCAAAAGAAGAAGAGTGTGAGAGGTCATCTTTGAGGATCCTTCAAACTGAGGTGCCACAGAGGGTGACCTCTTTTCCTCACACCTATCACTCGAAGCAACTCGCAAGAAAAGAGGAATCCTCTCTTCGGAAAGAACGAATGTTTCTTGAGGAGGCGAAGAAGGGAAATGCGGAAGAGACAATAAAAGAGGGGTGGGCACGCAAAAAAGAAACAAAACTCCGAAACCGTCAGAAAGTCACTATGAAGTTAATGGAAATGAGGGTATAAATAATACCAACTCCCACGTTTCTTCCTTCTTCGTACGATAAATCAACCCATTACTCGCTGGTCGTTCACAAGTTTCGCTACCGAAGATTTGAAAAAGTTGAGAAGGAAAGCCCACCGTTCGATGACACGAAGGTGGACAGCAAACGAGCGGAAAATGATACGCAGAAATGAAGCGAAAGAGGAACTTAAATAACCAATTTATCAAGGGACGGAAAAAAAACTGGGAGAGGATAAAAAGGAGTCTCCCTTGTACGACGTATGTGGGAAAAATACGCCATCTTAATTCTCTTTTTGTGCTCGAAAAGCATTTGGAAGGGAGAGCTAAAGACGGGAGAGGATGGAAATTGAAAGGGGGAGCTGAAAGAAGAGGCAAAAAAGGTAGGGAAAGAGGGTTTAAGTGCTCTCAGTGAACAAGGAGATAAAGAAGGACGAAGCAAGGATAAATGTGAGAGGCGTGATTAATGGACAGATTAGAGAAGAGAAATGTGGTACAGAGAACGAAAAGTAAGGAAATACCACCTCCCTAACATGCACTTCAAACCGAGATTCTGTCATCTGCTTCGTGATTAACAGAAACGAGAAGCGAAAGTAAATAATTTACAGAAATTAACTACTATAAAGTTCATTTTACGTAAGTAAATAATCAGAAGTGCTCGATATAGCTCTTACCGAACTTACTCTGAACCTCTGAAATTTAGAGTTTTTCAAAATCCATTCAAATTTGAAAGATCGTCAATCTCCCCATCAGGTACACAATATTGCTTCTGCATACGAACTGCTCGCTACAATTTGATGCAAATAAATTATCTGGACTTATGATATACATGGAATTATATGGACTTTGATCGATGGAAGGAAAGAGAACTACGCCAAAGAGGAGAACAAACTGAAAATCCTAAAATGACACCACGATGCATCGCGAACTGAAAGACATTTGAATCGAAAAGATGGCGTTTTTTAGTCCTCCGTTGGAATACCTCAGAAGAGGAAACGAGAGATCGTTTAATACTCATAAATTATAACAAAGTCGGATAAGAAGTCGTGATTATTTATTTCGTGATTGGATCACTAAATACGTCCAAAAAGCGAAGAAATATGTACGAAAGGCAGCCTATTTGGAGAGGGATTAGGCATTCGGATTAAACGATTCGAAAAACATCGGAACGGCGAAAGAGCGCAAAAAATGCGATTTTTAATCGACGAATTGAGGGAAATGAAGCGGCAGAAGATTACTTAAAGACAAGGAGAGGGGCGAGTGTTTCGTACAATAACGGTAATGATAATTACTTGTACAAGACTCGGGGGTACTAAGAGGCCCACCCCACCACTTATACGGGTTCATCCACGGACGTGGCGCCATTCAATTGAGACGGCAAGCGAGGAAATCAAAAGAAGAGGTTCCATATCTCTCTGCTACATCCATTCCCTTCAATTTTGCAGTGGCAATTAAAACTCCCTTTTATCCGAATGCAAATGAAGAAGTAGATAACGTTCGAATGAGCGCGGAGAAGAGATGGTTATTGCTACATTCAGTTATGAGAATTAGCGAACCTAAGCAGCGAAAAAAAATATAACCAAAACAAAAGTGCTTCAGGTGAGACCTCGAAAACAATTAAGCACGTTATTCGGAGTGTTTGCATAAATTTAATTCGATTAAAAATCATGTTATTACGCTTCCTCCAATTATGAGACGGGAAGGAATCTTTATTCAGAATGGAGCGCATTTCGCTTTTGATTAGTTCCGAGCATCAATTTGCTTTGAACAAAGAATGAGTACTTCACAGAGAGAATCTAATCGTAAATTACCATTAAATAACTTGGCGCCATGATTAACCTACAACCCTTCTGTATAACTTTTCGTCAAATAATACGAGAAAAATGCTCCTACATCAATTGTCTATCAAAGTTGGAGAGGAATGATCGATTTATTTTCAAACGCTCAACGATAATTTAGGGAAAGGCGTGCTGCGAACTAAATGGAGTTTATTTTCGGTTTATGTAATTATCCAAACGATTTGATAACCTGTCAATAATAATTTTAATGGAACCAATTTTGCATTGACAATTGATAAATATCTATGTTTCCATCGAAATTGGGAAAAACGAAATTCCCACAAAGCGTCCATCTATCAAATATAACGAAAATATAGTCATTATCTACACATTATAATGTTTAAAATAAAGGGTTTTCAATAAAATATATCGTGTCCTCTATGCAAAAATTGATACCACATCAATAATAAAAGAATGCGAATTCCGGCAAGAAGCTGTGGAAAAATATTAAATAAGAAGTTGATCGTAACAAGGGTGATAAGAAGATGATGGATTAGTAGGTGAGCGAGTAGAATAGGTAAACTACTGCAAATATCTCTGTAGCCTGGTAAATAGATACAGTAATTACACGCAAGAGATTAAGAGAAGAATGTCGATGGGATGGAGAAAATCCGAAACGTACCAGTGATTTTAAGGAAGAGATTAGTCAAATGTTTTATATAGATCTGAAATTTGGACCACAAAGATTAGAGGGAAACTATCTTGAGAGCTTTGAAACGTGGCAAAGGATGAAGTTGGAGAGGGTGAGATGGACGGACAGAATGAGGAATTATCAAATATTAGGAAGGATAGTTATTAATAGGATATCAATTTGGATACATCGTGAGGCTCAATGTGTAAGATTATCGAAGGAAAAAAGGGGAAAAGTCAGAAAATGTTTGGAAAGGTTCAAGGATTCGAAAATAAACAGGAACTATCAGCAATCAAAGGAGTTGGTGCAGGATGGAGAGGGTTGTTTAGCTAAAACCAGTTAAGGATGGATTCATTCATAATACGCTCACAACGGAAATTTCAACATTAAAGAAGGCAACGACAGGATCACTCCGAGATTGGATTCAGAGAAGATGATTTCCAGTGTTCTGAGCGTTCCTGTTGACGTAGTTTGAGATATAATGGCTATCCTCATTAGGAAACTTGATCGCGATTCAAATAAACAATAATTTTCTAATATTTACAAAATTCCGTATAAATGAAAGTTGGTTAAAGATGCAGTCAGGATGGATATGAAGCTCTCAAAGAGCGAATAGGTCAGCAAGAGGAGGCGCCCCCCGTAACGCACCAAAGAAGTCGTTTTCGCAAAAAAGATGAAATTAAACAAACTAAATCCGCTCACTCACAGTTATGCAATCATTTCCCCAGACAATGCGCTTTCGCAGTGGCGGCATCTGTTGAGCAGGTGAGGAAGCAATGGAGACGAATAAGATAAACGAGGAATGCGAACGGGTGACAGGCGGGAGAGGCTTATCACGTAGACGTCAGTGGTGCGGTTTGAGAGATAAAGCGAAGAAACTCGTGTTGGGGGAGCGAAACAATGAAAATAGGGAAAACAATGAAAGCAAACTGTGGCAGGAATAAATTTCCTTGGCAAGGTCGAAATAATCTAAACACAAGAAATAATTTGGTTACGATAACATATTCTCCGTGAAGGCAAATCCCAAGGAAGAACGAAGATGGTCAGGGCTCAGATAGAGTCGGATAATTTTCATGTCAGTCATTCCTAGAGATTCTCCATAATTAATTCGACGAATGATCCAACATTTATTAATTTTACAAATTATATCGTACATCCCATAGAAAGGAATGTAGAAAAATGTCCAAAAATTGTAAATAATAAGCATGATAATTTAAATATTAAGGTAGGAGCTGTAAAAGAGATATAGCCATATCATTGTTTAGAAAATCTCTTCCAAATCCAGATGCCTCGGCTCTATGGTGCAGTGTTAGCCACATGATTTGAATAAATTATTTTTGCATTTGAAGGAATATAAATTTACAGTAACGCGGATTTTTGAGAAGTTTGATCATTTTGTGGAACTTGTAAAATTTGTAACCAAAACTTTTTAATTAACTAATTAATGTATATTTTTTAAACCAGTAAGTTCCTCGACAGTGCTTCTTTTTAGACTTTATTATTCCTCCGTCAATCAGATAGAACAGAGCAGTTTACTTGGCCGTGTGTTTAAGAATTGGACGAAATCACAGATTTAGAGGATGTCCACGATCTCAGGGCAGTCAAATGATTGATGAGATTCATATTTCGCGGAAACGAATAGAAAACCGCGTCGTTGGCAAATCCAAAGGATTAAAGTAAAAAAAATGAAAAAGAGGAAAGAGTGGATACAGAGAAGAGCAGGTACCTGAGAGAAAGAGTTACAGCGAGAAGAGAAGTAGGGATGGAAGGAACAGCAGCCTCGGGAGAGCATGCGACCCATTGGGGAAACATCCGAGTGCAGATGAAGAAAAACGAATACATTAAATGGGGATACTAAGAAAAAGGCTCCCACCGCGAATAAAACGTCAAAAAAATACGTTATAAAGGGAACAAAGGCCGCTGCGGAAGATAACGAACAGCGTCTTTTTACACCGAATGGAAGCCTTACTTATCTACGCGAAAGAAAACATTTCTCGGGAGAAAGAAGGAAGTGGAGAATCACGAATAAAAAGCACGAATGGGGATCACGACGGCGAGTGACGCAGGTGTGTCACTGCAATGCCGTGATTTGGTCTCATTCATCCCAAAAGTGTGATTAATCTTCACAGCCGAGGAGCACCGCCCCCTGAAACAAAAGAAAGCTTATGCCCCGTTGGGGTCTGTGTTTGGGGTCGCTGATTAATTTTTTCGTAATTTTTGGGAGAAATATTTTATTTTTTCCCGAATGGAGAACGAGTGAGTACAGGGAAAGAGATGTTTGCGAAGGAAAAAGACCGATTACATGGGGCTCATTCGGTGATAAAACGGTCAATCAAAGTTTGAAAGATGAAAGTACTTATTTTTCCTTCATGCTTAGCTGCTGTTGCCCTTCACCGGTGAAGTTCCCCTAAGCTGTCATGAACTTTTCAGGAGGTGTTTCACCGAGACAACAGCAACAACGGACACACACAACCATTCCTTGGTCGGAAAAATCCGATCAGCCGGGAACCCGGGACCTTGGGGTAGGAGCGATAGAGTAGATGGAATGCTATCCACTCGGCCACAAAAGCCTTTAGATAACAGATAAAATTGCAACAATTCTTTTCTTTTCTGTAATCACTTCGTGAATCAATATGTTGACAAAAGTGTAATGCTGGATCCGTAATTTTCAGATGATTTCATCAATTTATAATAGTCAATCAAAAATTAATGTAACAATAATAACGTCAGTAAGAAACTCCATTACTACCGTTATGGAGTTCCACAAAGTGACAGCTTCATCAATTGATTTTATTAACAATAATAAAATATCATTTATGCAGTAATACACTTGAGATGAAAAAAAATTACTAATGATTGACAAGTCAACTTCTCAGCCATTATCGTAAGCAAAAGGATATGAAAAGATGCGTTTCACATGAGTGAGAAACGCATTTGAATGGAAGATCGACATCGCCGTGACGTCATTCGCCTAACGCACAGCAAAAATCACCGCAAAATCAACAAGCATCGAGCAACAAATACAAAAGATCATTCGGAAGCCAGCCTTGCTCTCATACTCAACAAACACAATGCCCGTTAAATCTGACTCAATTTCCGAAATTTGAAACGCAGTATTTTAATTCTATGTTTATTATTCCCCGAACTCACGAATTCATTACATTTGCAAAGAACAAGATTGTATTTAGTATTTAAATCGATTAGAATAATAAAAGGTCCATCACAGACTACATCGCAATCCAAGTATCCAATTCCACAGTTTATTTTCATAAAGAAACTGCTCAGCATCTTAAAGATACAGAAAACGACAAAATCCGGTCGAATGCGGACTCGTTGGATCCGAAGAAGCGGTTGAATGGGACCGTCCTTCGTCGAGAGAGGGAAATGCGGGACGTCGGCACATCAACGGGCACAAAAGTCATCAGGCGGAAGCGGGAAACCAAAACGCATTCCACCCGAAGCAGAAAATACGAAAGGGACAAAATAAAAGAGAGAGTCAATAACTGCAGGGCTTCCGATTCTACGGGTCCATATCCTGGACGCAGCTGACCGGAGCCGACGAGGGAAGAAATGATATTGGGAAGAAGAGGGCATCCGAAGAAAGAGAGATATGACGCCTAGAGAGGAGGGCCGAGTACGCGAAATGAATTTCAGACCTCGATGTCCCGCGTAATAAACAAAGGAGAGAATGAAACGACTTTATTTAAAGGGATAATCAGGTACCCGAACCCTTTCTGCACCAGAAAAAGAAATAAATAGACTTCCATTCGAGTTTACGTTCGACGAGAGGAGGACGACTTTCAAGTACCAACGCATATTTATAGCAGGAAAAACGTAGTAAAAAGACCCAGAAAGAGATAATGGGGGCAGAAAATGGGGAATAAAAAAGGAGATAAATGGGCCGAGTAAAACGTAGAAGGAGAGAATGGAAGAAAAGCGGAGATAAGAGTGAAGGAGATGGCGGGAGAGAAAGAATTGGGGATGATAGAGAGAGGCGAGATTCGAAAGCGGAGGTTGTAAATGAAAGGACAGCGAGAGGGGGGTTACCCAAACATACCCGACTATTTTATCGGATTCGCTCCTGAGGGAAGGACATTCTTTCCCTCAGTACCGTCGCCTTCTGCACCATTTCGATTCACCCTATCTCTCCTTAGGAGCAGACACTCTTCCCGATTTAGCCCTATTTCCATTCACGCCGACTCGACCGAATGCTCCAAAGACTCCATTTCCTTCTCCCCCTACCACCCCTCTTCCACCCCTCTTCCACCCCTCCTCCACCCCATCCCCCTTCCTAATTCGCTTCTATACGCCTCTTGCGTGTCTTATTTTTACCGCAGATCTCCACAGAACAACTCCCTCCGCTTCCATCTTAAGAACAAAGTGTGGAGTTTGTTAAACCATTAAAAATATCATGAGATGTGGATAATAATCAGTAAATGCGCCAAAAACCATAAAAAAGAGACGGTACTGTTGATGCAAACTTTACTCTCTAAGACATCGTCTTCAGAGCTAAAGCGATCCACAACAGTTATTTGCTTGAGCTCTAAAGATGCTTTCTAGAGAGTGAAATTCGCATCAGCAGTAAAGTCTCTTTTCGATGGGTTTTGGCGCATTTACTTATTGCTATAACATAACCGTAAGTCTTCTATTGCATAAGATGTATAGGTTTGAAGTAGTTATGCGGTAAAGTTAACTTTTCGTAGTCACACCTGACTCCATCATTGACAGAATAGAATCCGCACTCCTCAAAGTGAATCCGTTTACGTCGATGACGTTAACTGGTGAGTCACGAAAGAAACTTTCAAAACCAGAAATTCATAAGCCAAAATATTCATTAATCAATTTAGAGAGAAGACATATCACAGGAGGTATTGGACGAATGTATAAATATTGCATGTTGGGTTGAGCAACATATTGATGATTGAGTTCGTACGAGGTGCAGAAATGTCATTCGAAGAAATACGAATATTTGTTAACGCTCTTCAATTGATTATCATTATCATTATCTGCAAGATAACTAGTGCGCTATGAGCACACAATACTTAAGTTATAGAAAATAATAACATTGTAAACTTGTAAAGTTTGGCCGAATATGATAGACTTACTACACAATACTTAAATTAGAAGAATAAAAAAAAGTTGTTTCACAACTACACTGTATTATATAAGTATATTGTAGTATATATAATAGTAAATCAGCTTTCTTCTGTTCTGTAAATCAATGTTCCGATCAAGCATCACCTAATGCTAAATTGCCGTATAAATCTGACACCAGTCAACCGACACTCAATTCTGCAACACTAAAATGGTTTGTCAGTTTCTCTCTGAAGAAATCTCTGAGATGGCTTTTACGATTCCTCCCTTTCATATTTTTCAAAACCCTTTTTTCTACAAATCTTCTTTCCATCTCGTTAGATGCGAGAAAGAGAAGAATCCGAATCAAAAGCTGCTCAGGAGATTGTGCTATTTTTTCTCTGCTTCTATCATAACTATCGCTTGCTTGTTTCGAACCTTTTCGAAAAGCGATGCGAAGAGATGGGAAAGTGACATGGAATGGGTGGAGAGATGCAGAAGGCTCTTATTTATTGAGAGTGAGATCAGGTGAAAAAGCAACGGCTTCTTTCTTCCCACAAGTCATTACTTCGCGGCTGCGATCCCATGAATAAGTAGTCGAACGATTCTTGGAATGGAACGTTTTTTGGCGTCGAATAAAAGAAGAGCCTTATTAAGAATCCTCGGGTTTGCGAGAATATGACGTCATTTATCACGTTTCCTCCGATAGGAAATCCTCAGAAATAATAGAGGTGGTGTGGAATGAGAACTTCTTGCTTTTGCATCCGTTTAGCGACGGAAACAAAGGCAGATGATAATCGGCACTAACATTGTCAGGATGCAAACCAAGACAGAATTCGGTAAATAAATTCCACTGCATTTTCTGGTTCGACATAACACAGGAGAAAAGAATACCTGCACTTGAAGACGTAAACATAGAATGGGCGTCCACAACCGCAGACTAAATTATGGACAAAATAAACAATACAGGGGAATTCCATGAAAAACAAAGCGAAAATTATAATATGTATATTCCGATCATAAAAGAATATGCCAGAGACAAAAGACAGAAGTGAAAATACTTAAATATCTTTAATTCACGCTAAAACTAATTCCTTCTGCATCGACGTCCAAGGAGCGATAGGAGTCCTCCTTGCAGCTGATTACGCACTCGCCAGGTGGGAAGGAATAATGCAATCCTTGTAGGGGATGATGAGAGGGGATCCAAAAAGCAAAGGAATGATAAGAGGCAGGGAATGAGTAAACCGGGCGATTCACAATCGATATCCACGACACCTTGTGAAGGAAAATAGAGATGACGGGAGGCTGGAGAAGTTCACCAAGAATATATAATTTGGTGGCCAAAAACAGTAGATATAGTAGTTTTTAAGATAAGGAATATTTTTGTAGCAAAGACTTGGTCGGACTAGGCGTTACGCTGCCCAGAATAGCGACGGAAGGAGTTGTTAACGTCTTATAAACGCAACTCTGTACAGCTAAGCTGATGCTTAAATACATGAACTTAAAAACACCGGAGTCAGTCAGTGGTTCTACGTAAGAATTGAAGCCCTCATTTGTATCCTCACGTAACAGAGTATACCGTTTCCCATAGCTTATTATTCATGTTAATTCTTAGCGAAGACAAATACGGGGGAATTCTGGAGGAAATAATAAAATTCAAATTTAAGTGATCGAAAATATTCCAAACGGCATTATAAAGCCATTTAAATATCTTACTTATGAATAAAATTAAAAATAAAATTGGATATTTATAGTATGAATTAACGAGTAATAAATTGAGATACTTCTTTAAAAATCATTATAAATATAAAAATTAAACACTGAACGACAATCTCCATCATCACGAATAATTCTTATAAGCTGAGTTGAGAAAAGTAGTTAATGGAAAAAAGCTCAAAAGATGAAATCAATGTTCAAAAGAGAATCAAAGGAATCAAAATTTAGTCTAGTAAAAGATTTTCATTCATTCCATATTGGAAGTTAATCTTCGGCGATTACAATACCTCAACTAATCTCGAATCATTAATCATTGGCTTAGATAACTTTTCACTATAATATCAGATTCCTGATTCCTAGAAAATATGAGAAGCAGCGGACAACGTAAATTCCACAAAGAGACTTATTAAAGTAGTCGCGGAAGGGGTATGTCAGACTACGTGGATCCTATATGCAAGAGTAGAGCACCCAAGGAAAAGAAAGGGAACATTACTTATTCACAAAGACGGATAACGGAAAGTGTTGAATTTGCAGCTAAAAGGTGATCAAATAAGCATAAAATTAGTAAGTAAATGTGAATATTATACATTAATTAATATAACAATAGCTTAGAAACTAGCTGAATCATTTCACCCACAACAACAAATTTCATCGAATCGGATTCGCAAAAGTAAAGTGTACGAAACGGGAGAGAATCCAGGTTTATCACACGTCGAACATAAATACGAGAGCCAAAGACAGCTCGAACTGATGAGCAGAAAAAGTAGAATGGAGGTCAGAAAGATTGGTATGAGAAGGGATATCCGATTTGATGACGAGATAAGGCGATGCGAAACGGAGACAAGGAGGAGACGGAGCAAGGAGATATTCAAGGAGTGATACATTGCGGCTAATGAGAGATGAATGGGGAGAGATAGAGCGAAGAAGACTACTAAATTTGCGTTTTTTTGATGAATGCAGCCTATTTGAATACTTATTGTGAGGGTTAATTTAAACAGGAATGCAAATTAAAGTAAAACTCTCTCGAAAGGTAACGTGTAGCAGCATTCGAGATAAAAGCCAAGATACAAATGCGAACGTACAACTTTCGAAATAGAAAATAACAAGAAAGCTGCATTAATAAGGATGCAGAAGAGTAAAATAATGCTTACATTCTTTTTCCCGCCCAATTACCCGTCGTGATATCATAAAATGAATCTTTGTTGATTAAGCGTCGAATGTAGGTTAATAAATATTATAAAGCTAAGAAAATTACGAATATTCATTACTGTTTTCGGAATGAAATGCGGTATTATGTTTGTGGAACGATTGAAAAACGAGGTTTAATCAAACTATCACACAAAAGCTCCATCCACTACTTCAAGGCGACAGATTTATAACATATTGGCTCGTAGTTTACTCCTACTGACATGCAGTTCACTCTAATCGGAGCGCAGTTTACTCCTATTGGCATGTGGTTTACTCTTATCGGAATGTAGTCCCTGATCGCCTCAAAAGCGCTCATTAGCGCTGTTCGTATTATTTATTCGTCCGAAGTACGGAAATTAACCGAAAGCGATTCGTCTCTTCACAGATAAGGGACGCTCGGGCAAAAAACGAGCGATGTGTAACGCTTCTTACGCCACCACAACGCGCGGAAGTTGACTTTTTTCCGCAATCGATCGATATTTTCTCCTCGCAACGCACTCGTAAATATGTCACACAACACGCGGGAGATAAAAGCAGTCGCGTATAACGGAGTGAAAGGGAGAGAAAATAAATTAATTTCGCTATCTGCGGTGGAAGGAAAAACAAAAAGTATAATCGCGTTCTTACTGAAATTGTAACCATACGTCATCGGACGGGATCAGATAGGGAGCAATTAAGAATGAGCGGAGTAAAGCGCGGTAATGGAATGATAGCGGCGTTTTTCGGGAATATCGATTGGAATACTGGAAAAGGTCGATAATTTAAATGGATCAAATGATTCCGGGGGTGAAAACAATTGAAAGCGGACAACCCTTCCCTCTCAACAATCCGCGAATGGAACTGGTTTAAAAAGCGTGGGCTAAGTTTGCCACTGTAAAATGATGACCTGGAACTAATAATGGAAAATGGAAAAATGAAAGATAAATGCAAAACGGACGCGAGAGAAAATAGACGAGTATTAATTTTTGGACGAATGACAAAACTGCTGGATTACCAACATTTTCCCCACCGAGATGACGAATAGCGCTCGAACGCATGGAAAAGGGCCATCGAAGGCTGAATGAGAGAGAGTCCACCATTTTCGACAGAAATTACATCAAACCCGCAGACCAATGGATGCTCCTTCAGAATTGGCCGCCATTTCCCCGTCAAAGAACGAATTTCACGTTTTCGCAAAACTATTTATGTGTAGTGTTGGCCAAAAAATCATAAAAGTAAGTACATAAATAAATTATACCATAAAAACTATGCGCGCAACAATAGTAAGAGATAATAATTTTAGGAGCTCAAATTATTTTTAGGATAAAAGAAGAATATTTTGGAGAAAGATCGTGTTGGATGCTGTAAAGTTTAGGGAGAAGATTGTCGTGGTGCTACAGATATTCACCACTAGCCTCTCCGTTCCTCAGACTGAGCGATTTGGGCCGCATTGTACGTCCCTCTCCTTTCCTACCGATGAATTAAAAGAACGCAACTGCACTGAAAACGGTTACTCGGGTCATCACAACGTATGAATTCTCCTACGCGCAGGTGTAATTCAAATGGAAGTCACATTTGTAGCAATAACAAATAATACTTGATGTACCTAGTAACATTTTCATCTTTGTTTCATGTATCTATGTTGTAAAATAAAAAGTTCTGATTTTACGCATTAAAAACAACACTTCTGAAACACCCTGTATATAATTGTCAAATAAATGGGTATTTTGCATTTCGAGCTTATTGACTTACAAGAACCGCATGTTTTCGATGTTTCATATTTATTTAAAATAATGCGTTCAACTACTTCGGCCTTCTCTCGGCGGATTTCATCATAAACACATGATATAAAATAAAGGAATAGTATATTCAATCGAAGAAGCCTTAACTTGGTGGAACTCCGTAATCAGGATCATATTAAATAAAAGATGCAAATTCCGCAAAAACAAACATGTTTTTTCCATCCCATCCCGAATAGTTTATTTTTATCTTATGTGTTAAAATTGACCATATAAATTTAAAAAGTGAAATTAAGACTAGCAATGCTTGATGGGGAGTACTTCTGCAAGAGATCCTAAACTCAAGCAATTTCCGATGATGAGATTCCTTTTCCGTAATATTTCCGGTTCTCGAAATGTCCCTGACGATAAGGGTATGACCACCATTTTCCTGCTTCGCCCATTCCCTAAAATTCTCGGTCTGACACCTGCCACAGAACATCCACTCTAAGCCTCGAGACTAGAAAGAAGCCGGCACCCTTCGTCAGGAGTAGAATAACCACTTTGATTTCGAGGCGTGTTTCCAAAGCACGTTCCCCATATCGTGTCCTTCCTTTCCCTTCAGCACACACAAGGAAAAATGACTGGACGTTTAGAGGTCAGATCACGAGTATATCACGTGGGATCACCCTACGGGTTGGGAGAGCCGCATTTTATCGTTTCTAGTACAAGTTGACGCACGAAATTATTATTTTTTCTCTCTGATTGTACTGTGGCCTGTATATGCTTTTCGGAGCAGTGAAGTGGGTTTATTTTTGTTTGACACTGGAAAAACGCATCAAATTCAACGGCGTCCGTGTTATTTCCCCAGCGCGCAAGGAAAATAGGTACTTCACGAGAGAAAGATTGATAAACATTTTATGCGGTAAGATGCTGTAAACGCCTCTTTTTCTACTACGTAAGTTGCAAATTCGCACGATAGGGCGTGACATATGCATACGCGTAAAAAAGTTCATTAGCCATCAAACAAACGACAGCTTCTTCGACAAAAAATTGCCAGCGAGTAGTAATTACAGTAGCGCGAGCATTTTTGCTTAAAAATACAAGACCTTGCGGTACATCCGAATACAGCTGCAATCGATCGAGCGATCGATTTCAAACGAGGAAAAAATGATTCGCGTAGGGTTCTTTGTCTCAACGAAAAATATTAACAAGTAAAATTTCTCGCTCGAAAACACGGTAAAATTGCAGGAAAACTATTAAAATAGATGGATACGACGAGGGAAAAATACGGCGTTTGAACGAATGGCGAGGCCTTATTATCGTCATACTCGAGAGAATAGCGCCCTTTGATAACGGCATCTCGCAAATCCCTTTTCGCACACTTTAACCATCCATCCCCCGAAAGACTGACTAATTACCCAGGTGTGCAAATATCCTCGGTAAATCTTTCCACGCGACAGCCACGGCACCGACAATTTGCATGCATTATATACGGGGGGATATAAAAAAAGAGATTCGAAGAGTGTGTTCCACTGGATAGAGCCAATGGTAGGGGAGTGTTTTTATGAAAGTTAGTAGTCACGTAAATATTTTTGCATATATTTAATGCGTGCATGTGAATGCGGGACATGAACGAGGTGGAGAGGAGGGGAGAACACTGCAGAGAGGGCGAATTGAATGCAAAAATACTGAAAGCTACTGGAAAGTTGATCAAGTTAATTTTCGTAGCAATGGAACGGTGGGCATATTTTTCATTATAAGCTGTTCTCCCCGGTTGCATTAGATTTTGATTAGATTCAGTGGATTTTAATGGCTAAAAAGGATAAACCTGTAGTGATATACGAGCTGTGCAGGACCCTATAAATCCATAATGGACTCGATCGATGAATAGAGAATAGCCGCCTTCACTAACGAACGATTCTTTTTAATATTTACGACATTAATGCTCCAATAATAGTGAAAGGAAGCGAATTTAATGTTTAATTTCAATTAAATTAGTTTTTTTAATAACAAGTAAATTTGAGGATTGCAGCAGAATTTGAATAAGATTGAAGAAGGAAGTCTTTCCGCAGGACGGTTGTAAATGCTTATCAAATGAATATAATTTCCATCAAAGTGCTCTACTCCTTCAGAAGATGGCTATTAACTGCCGATTCTGGTAATTTCACATATTTTGTGGAAAATTAACATTCACATTAAACTCCTTTTGAATTTATAAGCATATCCCTAACAAATTATCCATTTTCTGAAGAATCACTGCAAGATACGTAGACAGTAACAATGGATGGACACAGAAATCCTTTTCCTGGACAAACCCAGGTCTGCGGGGACTTGAACCCGGGACTTCGGCGTTTGTAGGATAGCATGATATTCCACAATTTCTCCATCGGCTACTAAATGAAAATCAATATCCACAACATCATGGCCGCCTCAATGTACCACAATTTAATTTTGCAATCTTGTGAATTTTGCGTAAAACTACTACACATGCATCTACGTAAGACATCCTCTGACAATGGATTATCGTCTGGTATTCTTACGTATATAAAGTCTTTCTTTAAATTTTCATCGTTATGAGATTCTCATCCTGCGTCACGACATATTTGACTCGCGCTCTTTGCTTTGTCGTCAAAGTTCTTTACAAACAAATCCCAAGGGTCCTCAGAATTTAAACACGTCTTCTGCATTTCATTTTAGTGATATAATAACTGGTAACTTAAAAAATAAACCACTATCTCTGGAAAACAATAACTAGCGCTTTTAATTCTGAAGAATAAGGAGTAACTAATTTGATCATCCTCTTGGTACAATGCATGAGTATGGTAGAATAGGCAACAAAACGAATAGAATAAAAATAATACAAAAGTACACAGCGATTCATTGAGCGATAATGATCCCAGTGCAAGTGAGCGTATATTGGCGTAAAAGGTTAAGGGAAATTAGCATTTTATATCAAAATTCAGAAGCAGAAAAAACTCGCAATTATTTAAAAGTCTGAAATTACCTTAAAAGCTCCTGAGATATCAAAAAAGTTTTTTAATAAAGAGAATAACCTTGAGATAAAGCGAGATTTACCATAAATGTACGCCAAAAATTACGCCTCGATGAAAATTAGAACGGACACATCAGCTCAAGCACAGATAACAAGGAAAATCGTTGTATCATAAAAAAAGTTGCACAAGTCCTTCAGAACTCGAAAATGCGAGCAAGACCCAACGGTCAGCAAGTGGAGTTTAAAGATTGAATATAAATATCGCACTTGAAGTAAACAAAAGCGGTTGTGAAAAAAGAGAGGAACGACACTCGTTCGGAAATTATTTAATAGAACCCTCTCGTCAAGTAGAGCAAAAGCAGCGACGCAGCGGACATAAATCGACTTCATGCATATGCATGGGGTGGAAATAATGAAGGGGTGCGGTTGGGAGAAGATAAGACGACATGAGGTGGGAAGAAAAGTGTTCGTTCGAGCAGAGGATAACCGCGTGCATTAAGTTGCAAAATGGAAAGTGGGAAGATGAAAAGGAGCGATGAATGCCCAAAAGAAAGAAGAGCTTATCAAAGGATGCTCCGCTGAGAAGCGTAATATTCGTTTGGATGTGTAGCGTAGAACCTTTCGACCGGCAACCATCGGGTGCTCGGATATGCATAGCTTTTTGCGGAGTCTTAAAAGGTATGAAATGCAATAACTTAATTTATGAGCCGAGCTCATCCTATTCAGTTATGTGGCAACATTTTTAGGAACGTTTAGGCAATTTGGAAGATGTTGCTGATGGACTTTAATACATATCAAAAATTGACGGCTTGTACATCGGTATTCGTAGATTATGTCTATCCAGGATTCAGAGTTCGGAAAAGAAAGGTTCGTTACGAAATGCAACTCAGAAATGGCACATCGGGAAGGCATATACAGCCGCGAAACATCTCGCTTACATCCCGAGGGACGGCGTTTTCCTGAGACGCACTTGAGCAAAGCACTCTAATCACATGCAGTTCTAAGTGTAACGCATCGAGGGAATAATTGAACCAAATATCAAAGTAATCCCAATTTTGTCTATGGATCAAGTAATTCGCTAAATAAACGTATCTAAAATATCGAAAGCACCACAACCTCCCGCACGTGGCGATATTCTGCCATCTGCGTGTTCTTATATCTTGTATCTCTCCTCCAATCTTACCAGGGGATTTTTTACTCGTCACATTCACATCTCTGCTTGCCAACTCTAACACTTTCCTACTTCCCGTTCACGCCTATCCATGTATCGTGCGATCGATAAGATTCTATCCATCGTACGATACACCGCTAGTTGAAAAGGGGCAAGGGGAAAAGGGGCTAGTTGAAATGCGGCATCAGGTAGCACTACCCGAGATAAAAGACGAGGATTAACTGACCCTAAATGTACCCGAGGTATCGGTAGTTCGACATTAATCACCGAAAAGAATATTAAAACGCACAGGCTAATGAAAACCGGATGCGCAATTGGTTGGGAAAATTACCTCAGAAGGGTTCACCGAGGAATACAAGATCAGGGAATGGACAGCCCATGGGAACGAAGGCATCTTCTAAAGCATCGCAAGTGCGAGCGATAAAAGCTCCCTCCGAAGACGAGCACACATTTCAATATTACAGACTCGAATGGCCCAACTTGAAAGCGTCTCCTCCGCCTTTAAAATTTCCGTGGATGAATAAGTGCATTAGGGCGAGTTGGGGAGGTCGCGAAATGGTTCTGAGGAGCATTCGCCATCCCCTCTGACGTCGCATTCAATTTGGCCCCGTGCATGCTAATTTATGCCTCGGAAAAGGGGGTTCCCAGAGAAACCCGCGGGCTATGGCCGCCTCGCATTTAGCTTAAGCACCTGACTTCTCCTACCAATTACCTCGGGCAGCGGCCTCTATTACCTGGCACATAAGGCAGCAGATGAAAGCGCGGAAGGAGCGGGGACGAAAAAGATCGATTATGCAAGTGAGCTCGCTGATGCAATTGCAGAAACGAAGAGGTCCGCATCTATGTACACATGGGCCAATTATGCACAAGCCAGTGATGTCGAGAATAATTCGTTCTACGGAATCAATTGGCGGCTATCGCATCGTGAGGAATGATTTTGGAGTAACCCCTGAGTGATGCCAACGGGAGATTAAGAAGTTTATTACAGGGAATTGAGGAAAACTTCCATTACATACAGACGCTTCTATAACGTATAGGATAAAAATCTACAGCCTAAATCAAAATTGTCAGTTTCTAGGGATTTGTACAGCGCACGGGCCTTAACGTGAGACTCCCAGGGAAAAATAGAAATTGCTCATTGCTATCATGGGTTCGATCCCAGGAGGCCCCGAAATTCCGCTTTTTCCCATAAGAATACTTATCACGGATTTTCTTTGGACTTTTGGAAGGCACTCTGCAAAATATCGATTTGAAATTCGAGGGGTCGCAGCAAGTTGTCCAACAAAAAGTATCAACGTGTTTTCGAATATTATTCCTGGTTCGACATTAGTTTGGGACAAATTTTTGCCCATAAGAATAACACAGTGGGCATTTTTCCGATATTTTTCCGACTGCTTGCAGGTAAGACCGATAACTCAAACTCTGGGTTTGGAAGAGAGGTATGTTGACAGATAGTTACAAGCTATTTAACAAGCCCTGGGTCAGATGTCAAAGAGGTTTACATATTTTTCCATATCAAATATATAAGAATCTAACCCTGTAAAAAATGCATATGACCAATCTTTAACATAGTTTTTAAGCACTGACAAAACAGATAGTTGCAATCAGGTATATGAAAATCCTATATCCCATTACAAGATGAAACTCTTTTCCTCAAATTGCATTTTGGTTCGATGCCGGGGATTTACGAAAATCCCCCCTTAAGGAATAATAAAGAAACTCAAGATGGTTTTGTAAAATACTTAAATTAAAATGAGTATCAACGTGATATTCTTTGTACGCTTTGCTATTCCGCTTATGGTTATAGGAAATAAATCGTTCCATATGGTCCTGGGTTTGACGCCGGTCGATCAAATACTGCCCTATCGACTTAAGAATTTTATTCTGCATCCATAATATACGCATTGGACTAACTCCAAAGCGACCCTGGGTTCGATAAAGTGATGTTCGAAACTGAGAGGCGTAACATTTCGGAAAATTATTTTTAATATTAAATTTGTTAGCTTGCAATTTGCAAGCAGTATTATACTCGTAAGTATATGTAAATATGTATAAATGTATGGATGTATGATTAGGAAAAGCAATTTCCGCATCGCCATCCGAAGTCGGAGAATTAGGGTGCATGGGATGTGTAGCGGCAATTTATACTGACCTATTTACAGATGTCACCACATACATCTATCTCATCCACACAAGAAGCTAAACGTAACCAAATAATAGGCCATAAACTAAATGCCAATGACACGACAAGTGCAGCAAAGAGAGGGAGACGATAATAATTCCCTCGGGCGTTGAGAAGGTCGTTTAAAATAAACGCACCGAAACATTAAGCAAAAGGAATAAAGGCTGAATTCGAATACAAGGCAATAAATGCACCGTCTTTTCGTGAGAGAAGGCGCGTAACTCTAGAATGTGAAGAGGCGCTACACACTTGAGGGTCACCAGAACCAACACGAGGCACATAAATGCATTCCGAAAAGGATTCCACTGACATTTAGCTGAGCATAAATCTGTCAAAACGTCATGCGAGCCAAAGGGACGAGAATGCAAGCGAGCTAATGCACGCTGAAAGGGTTCGCTTAAATGCTAGAAGTTGGAAGACAACGTGGGGAGGAAATCCTTACCTCAATACATACACTAAATTCCTCCTCTTACCAGCGGCAGATTAAGTGCCCTGACTTTGATGGTGCACACGAGCCAGCGTACAGAGAGGCGGATAAAGACGGCGGGGAGATTGTTCCCCAACGAGACGAAGCGGGAGGATTGGTGTCCACTAAAAGCTATGCAACGGACTACCGATGTGGACCGATCAAGCGATAACGTGGATGGAATCAACTTCCCTTGAAATGCCCAATTATCGTTACCTCGAGTCAATTAAAGTCTAGAGAACAATTCTAAGCTTTCCTTAAATTATCAAAGTCTTACCGAAAATTAAACTACGCAATGGATTATAATTTTTGTATTTTAAAACGGTGCTCTACAAAGCATAATAAAATTATTCCATTTTTATTTGGATAAAAAACAAATACACGGAACTGTATCTGTTTTTATTTGCATTGAAAAATTAGGAGTTAAAAATCTTTTTCGCAAATTACGTTAAGTTGTGGCCACGAGCCAAATCCGCTCGTGATCCTTGACCGAATATTTATTTATCTGCCTATTTATCACATACAGCTCTACAGCCAATTTAAAGCGACAATATAACAAATAAATATTTTTAACCGCAATAAAAATCTTATTATGATAATGCCAATATATATATTAAACTATTATCACCAACATCATTGACACTCTGAACGATAGTCATTTATTTCCTGAATTATAAATTAAAATTGCACTAGCTAAGTAATATAAATCACTGTAACACTAATTCCTTAGAAAGTTAATTCCTTCAAAATTCAGACTGAAAAATTAGGAGAATAGGGCACTTTAGCAACAACTATGAAATGAGATGCAGAGGTTTGTAAGAAGAAGACGCTGCCATAAATAAACTTCCCTTTGTTTCCTAGGAAACAGCGTCTACGCTATCTAGTGGCACCCTCAGACGTCATTGGCGATACAAAAGCAGCCCTCAAATGATCACAATACATACTCCCTTTCCCTCAGAGCCATCCTAATTACCCATCACCATTTTATTCCATCCCTCCAACTTATTCAACACAAGGAAGGCACTATGGAGAACGTGCTTCGCTCGCTGAAAAGACGACAAGCAAGGGAAGCTTTCTTGAGGGAGGAAAAATGTAAATGGCGGAAAAGAAAGGCGAGTTGAAAGTAGCAGAGTGGAAAAACGGGGATAAGCCAGCAGCATAACGAAAAAGTTAAGGGAAGCGATTTTTCGGAGGGAACTAATTTTCCGGGATTAAAACTTATCGGTGGAGGTGAAATAATCTCAAAACAAAGGGTTAGGAAGAAAATAGGATAAGTAGAGATGACAAAATCGCATGAGCCTAAAGTGGAGCGAGGAAGGAAGGAGTGAGCGGAAAGTGCTCTTCCGAGAAAGATCGAATGCTGAACAGAAACGCTACTAAATACAAAATTCAATAAGCACCGGCACGTTGTGCGAGGAAAATATTCGATGTATATACAATAGGTAATCAAATAAAAATAAAAAAAACTTATTCTACCAAAAATTCATAAAAAGGAAGAATATTACAGCAAAATGTTTAATATATTCCAAACATTCATCTTAAAAGACGATCTTCTACATAAATTATGTTGCATTTAATATTGAATTCATTGATAGTTTAAGAATTGTTACCATGTAAAAATATGTAGATAATGATATCCAGGGGAGATCTTTTGGAAGAAATATCTCTCTCAATTTTCAACCATCCCACACTGCGAGCAACAATGATACACTTTTTAAATTAATCAAAACAAAACGTGCTTTTCTTTCAATGGAAGGAATTCGATTTATGATAAATCGGGAATCTGCACAAATAGATTATTTAAGTTTCATATTAATACTATTCATTGCTTAAAATGATATATGTTTGAGATTTTATTTTAATTATATCAAAACAAAAAGCATAGAAGCATTTATTTGCAATCAATGTAAACGAATTCGACGAAATAGGCGACAATTTTCAGAGTGAACCGCTTCATCTACAAACTCGAAATGTCGCGTGACGAATGTCGGGAAGAATTTATAATTTGTTAAAATAAATTCGCGCCGTGAGACCAGAAACTTGCAAAAGTTGCGCATATTACCCGCCAGAGAAGGATATTCTAAGTTTAGCAACAGCTCCAGCAAGTTTGGGAGGATTCTCTAGCGAGATGCGGCCACATCAACTTGATACCTCACGGGAACGTTGCATATGCACTCCTTAGTAGCGTAAGTTTATCCCCGCTATTCCGTTACATACATTTCTCGTCCAAAGCGCTACCTGATTGAAATTCAGAAAAAGTGATGGAAAAGGAACAACGTTTTCTGGGCTTCTGGGACTTCCCCGGCATGTAGAGGATTCAAGGTACTTACCTGAAACAAAAGAGAATAGGAAATGTTAGCTCCAAAGAAAAGTAGAAAACATATACGAATTTAAACAATCATTATCATGTATGAGAGATAGTGCGAGAGGAAAACTAAGAGAACATACCTCTTAAATAGAAAATAAATTCATAGTATGGAAAATATTTCGTTAAAAATAAGGTTTATCAAGTATTAACTGAAAGAAAACAATAAAGCACCATAAAAATAGCAGTACGCTAATGGAATATGACGGAAACGAGAGGGTATTTAATCACCGCAATAATAATCAATATTATAAAGATTAAGATTATAAATATTAAAGATTAACATATCACGCAGAGAATGCTTTTCAGAAAAATAATTTAATCACCATATACATAAGAACAATTTCCTCTAATTGTATACTTTTAATCTACGAAAACAACATAGAACAATTTCCACAACAAAACTCTATCTGAAAGAGTTGGTCCGGAATTATGGGAGGTGAATTACGGCAGTAAAGCCATTAATGAGAAACAAAAGTAGCGGAACGCGTTCAACTAGCCTTTAACTACTTCCTGCGAGTTTACACACAAATACGCAAGGTGAGACACGAGAAGGATATCGGCCGCCGTTAGCAAAATTGGGCAGTAAAGTTGTACCACAAGTAACATCCGGAGACGCGAGAGAAGTCTCAAGGGAGGAGCAAAGGTGTAACTTTGAGTGCGCAAAAGAGAGTATTAATAAGGGCAGAAAAAAACAGCGGACTTCTGGCGGAAGAGGAAATGAATAAGAGAAAAATGTGTCTCTCAAGACGAATTCCTTCGAAACACTCGAAAGAAGAGTCGGACCAAAGGACTGGCATCCGCGGGACACACTTGGAGGCGAAAGAGGAATCAAAAACGTGAATATAGGAAGGTGTTATAATACGGTGTCCATGTCTCCCTGATTCCCGGGATTTGACCCGGTTTTGATTACACCTACGAGGGTCACGTACAGCATATTCGGAACGCAGTGATGCTCAACTGTTTAGATGCGCAGCACGCTTCTCGACTAGTTTTCAGACCTGGTGAATCGATTAAAGCGATTTCTAACGACCGTTTTAACGTTATGTAAACATAAATGAGACAATTTGGCAAATAGAAGAATTTCAGTTTATGTATGAAAATAATTATTATATATTTGTTAAATGTGCGACGGATACATTTTATCCGCCATCAGGCGTTAAAAGATGCCTTTAGTACAAGCAAGAAAAAGGGTATACAGCGACGGCAGAGGATTTCCAACAAACGTAAAAATATATAACAAAAATCTGATGTGGCCAGCACATGAATTTCTCCATATATAAGATTTAAATATTTATCTACGACAGTATTTTCGAACTCTTTATTCAATCTAAACTTGGAAGATAAGTGATTAATTTATATCATATTATCTTTTACGTCACAAACATTGTAAATAATGTTTTTCGGGTCATGTTCGATGAAAAACGATGAAATTGGCATTTCGCCCACAGCGCCCAGAGCGCCCACAAAGTACATTATCAGCAACTTCCGGTTTATCAGTATTTCACGAATAACTCCTAAGCAATCAGTGATACAGAAATATGTTTCATACAAAAGTTATAGTAAATTACATTTTCTAAAACCTATATATATAATAGTATATACCTAAATATCATATTTATGAAGATAGTTTGCAAAAACGGAAATTTGCTTCGAAGAATAAAGCTCGACTTCTGGTTAACCGATTTACTCCAAAAACTAATCAACTCTGACAGCACCTACTACAGTGCTATATATGAAGTTTGGTATTAATACAGCTAATAGTTTTTACGTTAGAACACCCACAAGCACACACCCACATACACACACACACAGACATTATTCCAAAAATGGCCAAAATGTGTTCTAGGGACCCCAAAACATGTATTTCCGTTGAAATCTCGCAGTGGATTTTTTTCATGAAAACAAAACTTTCTCTATACTACGTATATGGAGAAAGTAAAAATTAGCAATATAAAATTTTAAAATGGGAGTCGAAATGAAAATAATCGAAAATAAAAGTGGCCTAAATTGCTGCGTCGGGGCACACCAGCCAATTGTTTATGCCACGAGTGGAAATAAAAGGTGAAAATTTCCGGAGGTAGATTCGCAGGGCTAATAACCTCGAGAGATGGGTGAATGTCCAGCAATTAGAGCAGCCATCGATGGCAGAAATAGCTCGATACGACGACAAATTGAATTTGAGGAATAATTTGATACCGGCCTTCGCCGAGGATATGCATCAGAGATGGAGGTCAGGAAGTTGGGCCAACGCATGAATTGGTGAAGAGGGGCTCCGTCATTAAACTTGAGTGCAACGGTAAAAGGAAGAAAGGTCGAAGGAGGGTTAAGTCGGAATTAACTGCACGAGCCCTTTGCTAAGTCGGGGATCTTCATTAAATGAGATTTGGTTTTTGAAACGAGAGGGAGCCATAATTCCTACGCTTATATAGGGCGTCATAACGCGGACAAAAATACACAAATGGCGCAAAGTTTGGTACAGGAAATTATACCTCGTGAATTCTTGGAAACAAACAATTCGGTCTTTTGCGATGGCGCTGTTTTTATTTTGGGAACTAGATTGAGAAAAACATGGGGAGAGAAAAGTTCCGGAAGGATATGAGGGAGAAAAAAAAACAAGGAATATGAGAGAGAGAAAAACATTAAATATGCATCCTCTAAGATTGAAACCAAGTTTTCCCTCCCGCTGGCGCATAGAAGAACTGTCCACCGAAGAATCATATCGAGCCATTGAAAGAAAAATGAACAACTCTTCGAGAGATGCCAATTAAATGAAGAATCCGTTGATAATCTCCGGAGGCAGGCCTCCGCTTCACCAATTCCGTTTCGGAATACATTAGCTAAGGACGAAATAAAGAAGGGGATGAGAAAGCACAAATAGAGACTTAGGGCGGGATTTTAACATGGAAGAGGAATATACGAGAGGAATATGCGGTGGTTTGGGGTAAAAGGGATTTAAGGGAAAGGGCGCGAAATCCTGCGTCCCCAACGCATCCGAGCTCCAATTATACATGGGGCCGGTAATTACTTTTCCCTGTTTCACACCGTCTTCCTCAAAAAGCCTACTCCGCTCGCCCTCCCCATGCGTACATCCTCCACCACTTTGCAGACATCGACCAAGTTGTCGGCGCCGCCGTTCGCTTCCGAAGGCGACTGAGAAGGCGTATTCACGAAGGTTCAACGAGATTATAAAATTTAATTGCTTAAGAATCAATCGCCGGAAGATCTGATTGGAGACAGTCCCTAATCCACTGCGCATACAACGGATTCGAACAGCGAAATACCGCGAAATATTTTAAATTGGAAATACAGGCGGTAGAATAGATTCCATGATGATCACAACATAATCACTGCAGTAGTCTGGGATTTTGAACATTTTCTCTACCGAGAGAAGTCAGTAATGCTGATAGTATTAAAAAAGTGTATATTTTTGCCAATTAATACTTTAAGAAACCATTCGCTAGTAATTACAATACTGTGTACGGAAATTAAGAGAATGCACGGGGAGAGAAATCATTATTCAGAACGAGGTAAGACATGAACAACAATTTTGATCAACGGTTATGCAATAGCGATTGGTTATCGATCATAATTCAGAAAAGCGCAAATTGGAAGAGTACTAAGCATGCTGATGCTAATCTTATATAACCGCATATATTTATGGCATTACCGCAACCTTAAGAAATTGAAAGATAAGACTTAAATTGGATAATTTACACCCGCGCAATTGCATACTCATAAGGCGTGTGGAATAGGAACATTATATTAGTAAATATTGCATTAACATAAGATGATACCGTAATGAAATAATTCTTATCTACAATATGGCGTTAAATTCGCAATATTTAAAAAAATACACGAATGTAGGAAATTTAATCGGCATTTTAGAACTATATAATGAGAGTGATAATATTTCACGATAAGATTTGCTAAACATTTAAATCAGTGCATTAGAGCTTCAAAAAGCGGAAATAAGTAAAAGAAAAGCTACACAGGAATATCGAAAACACAAATGGCTCCGCCAATTTCAAAATATCATCTGCGGTATGAATCAACCT
This sequence comes from Sympetrum striolatum, assembly GCA_947579665.1. NCBI lineage: Eukaryota > Metazoa > Arthropoda > Insecta > Odonata > Libellulidae > Sympetrum > Sympetrum striolatum. The sequence goes on along the minus strand of OX388344.1, from coordinate 98,930,073 downwards.
AATGCCGGATGAAAGCGAAATGTCATCTCCTTCAGTTAATAACACCCAGTGTGAACGTTGATTAATTTTCAATCGATCGACAAATAGGAAACACAGGCCTTCCTGGTGACACCCATAAACACAAGAGCATATAATATTAAACGGAAAGTATCGCCGGTAGTCGAGGGGAAAAGAAGACCGATTTGAGATCACTCGATGAAATATCGGCCTGATCGTATCACGAACGCCATTACGTTTCAAACATTCATCCAATTAACAGTCAAAACACTAATCATGCCGCCAATCGACTGCTAATCAACTGAGATGATATGGCTGGAAGTGGAAGAAAATAGCCAATTTCCGAAAAGGACGGGACCGACTGTTTGTTTGCGCTACACTTAATTAGAAGTCGTTCATCGTCACGTAATAGATATCGAGAAACATAAATATGATTCCACAAACAAGACCACTCAATCACTTCCCGATGCATTCACCTCCGGGAGAGTTCTCAACGTCGATGATAAACCCTTTGCATGGAAAAAAGGCCAAACAACGCTGCCACGACTCAATACCATTATAAAGGAGCGCATAATTCTCTTCGTGTGTAAACCAACAGTTTTATTCCACACTTCTATTGTTTCCTACATCTTCTTGAAGAGTAAATAGCATTATTTCCCAAACTGAGCGACATTCTGAATTTCAGAAGACGAAATATTTAGAACGACACAATTCACAACTATTTTATTCTATTTAGATTATACAATTATATCCTTATAATGATACACATTAGCCTTCAACATATTAAAACTATATAGTAATATAATACTGCTGATAACATAGAGGATAAATCACCCCAATGATTCTCGTTCGTTCAAGATAATTGCCTTGGTTAACTCAGGATACAAAGAAAGAAGAGGCTGATCTAAACTTTGCTAAACATACGAAAATTTAAATCTTACGAATGATTCCACCTTCCAAGACAATATGATAAATCAATGTCTTCTTAAGCTATTACTTAGTTAATTCTTAATGATAATCGGTGACTCTATTTAGGAATGCTCTCAAATACATAAAAATAGTATAACGAGATGAAGTCGCAGAAAATGAGCTTAAAAAAGTGACGCGAGTGGGAAATCACTTGGAGCAAATTGAATAATTTCCTAACCAGCCTTCTCGAAATGCCTTTATTAATATTTAAACAAGCAATTAATTTCTCGAGAACAGATGACATATTACTCATTCCTTTCCCGGACATAATCCTCCACAAAGAGCTAAAGAAGAAAACAACTTTCGAAAATAAAAATTTTGAGTGGAATGTTTGATGAAAAAACTTAAAACACCAACGCAACGGAGGGGCTGTAAAAATTAGCCTCATTAACGAAAGGAACGGACATTTATGTGAGCAAAATGAGGGAGAACACCTGGCAGGAGGAGAACATTCAAGATAGATAATGAGCATTTTTGGGGTTCTTTTTGAGGAAAACTTCTACAAGGAAAAAGAGAATAAAATGAAGGATAAAAATGAAAAATTGAGCGGAAGGCTCACTTTGCCTCTTTCCAATCGGTTGCGCGAATATTTAGTTCGCTTCCGGAGACTTGGAAATCCGGAAGGAGAGTCCCAAAGAGACGGGATAAAAGATGTGATGAGGCGTATAATGTGTAATCTCTAGGGAGACAGATTGTTTTTATTCCTTCCCGGAAATTTTGCAAAGAAAAGGAGAGTGGATTAGGATACCTGAAGGGCATTAAGATGAACTTTAAAAAAATAATGGAGAATCCATTTTTTAGAGAAAGGTAATTATTAGTTAAAACTAAGAGACCTGGGAGAAAACGATCACATGGGCCTTCAAAAGGTCGAGTGGAATAATTCCTACTGAGCGACGAATATTTGTGGAATGATTTTCAGATCGTCTACAATCTAGGAGTAAGGGGCAAAATGTTTCGCTTGAATTGGGTTTAAAAGCCGTTGCCATAATCAACCGCCGTCGTTTGTAATAGTTAGTATTTCTACTCAAACAAGTTTTGCTAGAACTGATTATTACAACAAGAATATCAGCTGGGACTACTCGTTACGGCAATCATTTGGAATTCAGCGCATTCTGAAAGCAATCCGCCTTCAACGCTCGGAAGGGAAAATAGCATTCATCCCAGGAATGGACATCGACAGAATCTTGCTGAAAACATAGAGACGTATCGTCAGAGGCATTCAGAATGTACATACGTGATATCGAGTGCGCCCTCTTTTTATCTAAATTCATAGTTACTTCGCATTCACCGAATTAACAGTAAAACCCAACATTTGCACATTCTGGAAAGGCTCTCGCCGAAAACAACCACAAACACTATCCTCTCGTCGTCCGCCTTGAATAAGAAACAAACCGAAAATCTCAAAAGCCTCTGGTCGCCGAAGTCCTCAAGCACCTTCGGATAAAAGGAATACTTTAAAGAGAAAGAAACTTCCGCGGCGGGACTCAGAGACGTATCCTGCATTACGTGGCAAATTTCAACGTATTAGGACGAAAAGGTAAGGCGGGGAGGACACAGGGCCTCAGGGAAATAGAGAGGGTCGCATCAATTTTTCAGAGGCACCGAAGTAGGGGATCCCAATAAGGGGAAATCTACTTAGGGTAGGGAGAGAAAGCGAATCCAGAGCTAAACAAGACAGGATGTCAGGAGCGCTTACTTTTCCGTGACACACGAGCGACTTCATTGCACGGAGCGGGTTTAATCCCGTAGAATGAATGATTTTTCTTAAGGACCTTCGAAGAGAAAATATAGAATTTCTTCTGTTCTCGGATGGCCAGCGATAAGGGGATTTTCAGGGAAAATGCACACCTTGTCACGTAACAGGTGGTGTTATAAAAAATCGAGAGCGCGTCAAAGGCGATTGGTCGAATCGATCTAGTTAACAGGTGGACGATTTGATTGAAAAGCGCGAATCGATTTCATGACTGATAAAGCATTATGTCCAACCTCGTCTAACGGCGATCTTAGAACGTGGATCTTATCGAAGCAACGAAAATTGAGGAAATACTGGATGGTAAATATTGACTACGGAGCGAGACATTATCTGCTTAGGAGGTGTTATCGCCCCTTCGGCGGAAGCAACATTTCGCAGTGGAACACCGAAGTCTCTGTTTCCCGCTATTTTGGAATTCCGCTAATATTTCATTTGATATGGCCAAGGATAAGTATTGATGGTGCTGATAATCAGAGCCACTGTACTGAACCACATTACACCGATTTAAACCAATGGCTGAGTTAGAGGAGACAAATTAATAATTTTCGCTTCTATCACGTAATACCGAGATTATCACATTTTCATAATTCCCTAATCTATTTAAGAACTCCAGAATTATCACTGCCCATGATAAGCGACTCCATTAACTGAAATTTTTATTTCACCCATATCTCTAAGGCTTCTAAACTCCCTAAATTCAGCTCCGTGAACATACATTCTACCTATATAAGGGCTCGGGTTCAGTATAAATATCTAATTGAAATAGAAAAAGTATTCCGTCCCGACTGTGAGGCAAACTATACGAGTTAGAGCATAAAAGGAAGAAGAACTCGTTGAACTCTTCAAATAAAAATATGAGCGAATACGCAGTCGACGCAGCCTGCGTCACTGCAGCGATCGAATTGAGTAAACCCCCCGAGATAAATTGATTCCTGGAAGTATTTCAATTCTGTTGCATTATTCTCGTTTCAACCTCGAGGCTATCTCAACTGAAGCGCACGGTAACCACAGCCCCCGCACAAAAAAGAAACTAAAGACAAATCGCATTGAATTATTCAGAGAGAAAATACGGAATGATGCATTGGAAGGGGAAGCTGCGGGGGAAAGAGGTTCACTTAGCTCGAAAGAGGATGCAGAATGGAGAAGAAATAAAAATGGGAGAGAGAGAAGAGGGGAAGACTTATGAAACAGATAAAACGAGTCGAAGGAGAAGCATGTTGCGAAAGGAAATGTTGACCCGAAGTCAGTTGGCGCAAATGGGTACGAAAATAAGAAATGAGAAAGAGGGAGGGGAAAGCAATTCATGCGGAAATCCCAATTTCATGATTCGCCGGTACAGTAAAAGAATGTATAGGAAGAAATGTGGTATATCTTAATAAACTGAAAATCTCAGAGGAAATATAATGAAAAAATATAATACAGTAAATTATGCTGTAGTGTTTGTGTGTGTATATATTTAATGCAGAAATTGAAGCATTAGAAGAAAACTCGAGACTGCGGCAGTTTCAAGCAAACTCGAGTCACCGAAATCATTACTTTACAAATGATCGGAAAAAACGGCTGGAAAAACAAATAAGTAGTTTACACCATGTTCAAAAGAACGAGTTCTAATCGACGCTAATTGTGCTGAAATGGAGTCGCGAGATCATTTATGGAGAATTATGTCTTAATCGAATCAATCAAACATCCGATCTCCAAAAGGTGCGAAAAATCCTTTCCTTGCGAATCAATCCAAAAAAATTGAGTTAAGGTCATAATCAATGCAAATACTGAGTTGTGTACTTACGAATAAAACAATAAAGTTAGTGAAAGGTTGGTAAGTCAAAGAGGAGAAGTGCCAATTGAATGGGACATCGAAATACGGGAGGCGAGCGGATTAAGGCACGTGTTTCTTTCGTCCCGAAGATGAAGCATTCCGTTGGCTTTTAGAAATCACGACGGGAGGGAAGGAAAGGGGATGGCGCCACCAATCGGAGTACGTCGAGGGCTTCCGAACTGAAATCGCTCTTGTTTATTGGAATAGTGGTCTCGTAAGGCAACAAAAACTATCCTTCGGGTTTTGGATATTATTTTCTCTAAAGAGATGTGTAAAACTCCAAGACTACTATATACTGCTGCAGCCATACTTACGGGTTATTTTAATTCTCGAGATTGAAAGAATAACTGATAGAATTCGTATCGATCCAAATTAAAACGAGTATAAAAACTTCAAAATTCCTTATACAACATATCTTAAAACAGGATAATCCTCAAACACGATAGAATCGGCGTTTACAAAAGGTGGCTTTTGCGCTTTCAGTGGGCTGTCCTATTAGGCAAATAGGGAATTATTGATTCCGAAGCTCGACTTTTCTATCAAACAGAAGTAATTTACAGAAAATATTGAATTGTTTTATGAGTGATAGCATCAGTCTATATTTACGAATTTTAAATGTAAACAAAAATTTACGAGTTAAAAATTACTTTATCTCTAGGCAATCAAGTTTCATAATATGACAGTGCCTGAACATTTTGATAATTAGACAACCAGCCGATTAAATTAGTTAAAGGGCCATACCTACGTCCAAATGAGATGGGATATTAATTTAAATGCTAACAAAAAGGAAAATCATAAAGGCTGGTTAATGGATTGAGAAAAATATGCAGAGTAAAGTAGCATCAGCGTCAAATTTGATTAAACACCTGAATAACTGAATCTATGCGGCTGTCTCTTTTAGGATGACAAATATATCCTTAAAGTTTTATGAATTTGATCATGCGGAACTCTCTCATTCACGCTAAAGAGAGTTTCATTCTTGAACGAAGTCATCAATCAAAGGTCGTCCGCTGTCAACCTGATCAAGCGATACACCTATCACTCCGTGGAAATCCTAACAACTTAGTAGTTAGCGTCCGTTATGTTACACTGTGTCACAAAGTGATGAATACAATCATTAATCTGATCATAGACCTAGCGATCACTAATTTAATCACACATTTTACTAAGGATTAAGTTATTTAATTAGTTGAAATGTCACTCCGACTCACTCGGGCCGATCCCATCGTTTTCCATTCACGTTTATTAAATTGAGTAGAGCGGAAAATCCAAGTGCAACCAATACTATTACATGATGTTCATAATAAACCTCAAAAACGCAGAATATAACGTTAAACTCAACAATTGATCCGAAAGAAAATATTACCGGATGTTACTAATTGGTACATGAAATGAGTGAGGACATGTGTTTGGGACACCATCTCATTTAACTATTATTATTATTACATTAACACTACAAGTAGATTATAAATCTGGTGGCAGTGGTTGGACAACATATAATACAAGCATACATTTATACGATCGTACATGTTCAAGCAATGTATAGATAGTCAATATAAATATAATTTGATGGGGTAAACACTATACCAGTCGGGCATTTGCCCACGGAGGGAGGGAAACCCCTCGGAAAACCTCCCTCTGACAGAAGTCAAGACATATACATAATACAAAATTTACAAATATTATCCCGTCCCATCAAAAGAAAACATTAACAGAATTAAATTAACAGCTATTACAAATTATTTAACTTCGCCGTAAAGGTACGCACTTGGGAAGGAAATGGCTCAAATATACCTGCAGGGAGAGCGTTCCATTGATCTATTGTTCTATTTAGGAATGGATTATGATCCATCGTGACATGATACAGATAAAATGTAGTTAAGATCAAACGCCATTCCACAGATAAACTTTATTTCAATCATAGCTTGCTTGACTCGGGTGTCGAACACAATTTTCCTCAGCTACAAATTTTCATGCAGATCTCGGGTTGACGAAAACAGAGATCCAGAAACGATAGTAGACGAAGCTCCACGTAGTAAAATATATAATCAAAAGTGTGACTAAGACATCTTCGAAAGATATTTTGGTAAAGTTATCAATAATCACAGGACAGTTAGAAAAACACGGAAGAGATGACAAGGAGAATTTCAAAGCGAAGTGCTAATCTTACATTGATAGATATCAATAACACGTTATGAGACGAGATCAAGTAAGGAGAGTTAACGAGGAAAATTAACTAAAAACAAAGACATTGAAGCTTTCGATTGTCGATCAAAATGATGACCGTCAAACAATATTACGTTTTCATGGTTAATCATTTTAATCGACGAATTGTTTTACACTCCAAGCGCATTAAAAAAAGCTGAAATCCGAGATAAGGCGCTATCGGAAATGTCCTGACGTGAAACGATGGATAAAACAGCAAATCAATGAACCTCATCACAAATTTTGTTGATTGAAAGCACAATGATGAGCCGCTAAATCATATATACATCTGTTATTATTAGCCTTTTACATTGAATTAACGTTTCTTTCTTCTCCGCAAGTCTTGAGGTTCCTCCATTTTATCAGACACTGAACTGACACTGATGGTAACTAGCAAAATGGACGAATTTCATACCATTAAATTTTCCCATCAATATGCTATTTACAAATATAGCATATATTTGCGAATATTTGTATTTTTATCAGCACAATTAGTTTATAAAAAATAGAATATTACAAGATTCTCGAACTACAACCAGCGGAAGGTATTATTATCTTCTATAGGAGGAAGGGATTTATTGCTAGACATTATCTAAGGCTGACTTAGCCTCAATTTGTTGTCCATCCATTGTCTGAAATAACACACTAAGTACTGTGTTACAAAGTAAAAATACGTAACGTACGTTCAGAAGTACGATAAGATTTCATAGTAAGTGGGCAATTACTGTTTTCACTGATCAACGACACCCCAAAAGGAAAGTCAACTTGAATTTATGAACAGATACACAACATAGATACTTATTACGGTAAAATTGGAACTGTATGGAGAAAGTAGTGATCAAACAACGTCATGTGTAAGCAAAGACAAGGAAGTAGAGAGAGAGGATGGCGTTATCAGGTTAACTTGAGTTGACCTCACAAGAAAGGATGGGAACAGACTTTTATAAGAGTATATGGATGACGTAGGGAGAAGTGAAAGAGAAGGAACATTAATCACCGTGTGCGCGCATTGCGGAAGGGACGAAATAGCAATTCACAGTCTGCTCGAGAGCAATCTTAGAGAAGGCTTGGAATATAAACACAAAATTAACAATCATATAGAAGGATGATCAGAAAAAAGAAAACGAAAGAAGAGATTCGAGTATCTGATAGTTAAACATTGAAAAGAAGAAATCGAGTGATCGCGTAGCAGAAAAGTCTTATAGTAATAACGGTAAGTAAACTAGGAACAGGCATGTTTTGCACATAATCCCAAGGAAATTACAGATCCCGTCAGACTTTTATCAATTTCTCTCGAGATATGTAGACAATACAAGAAGAGTAAAGGCAATCGTAAAGAAAGATGAAAGAGTTAATTGATTTGATGCAGCTCACATAAGCTACTCTTAATCTCACATGCCTTTTGAATTAATTTATTTAGATTTCTTTAGGATCCCTTCAATATGAGAAAGTAGACTAATCTATATAAAATAAAAGATTATAATTTAAAAAATAAGTTAGATTCAGCAAAAATAATGTGGTTCTTATGATGTATAAAAGCCACGTAGGTATCGTTCCTTCGATTAATGACCACTCTGAGCTTATAGAGGCAAGACGGTGTCCTCCTTGTATGGGAAACAAATACAATGTTAGATGCTACGTGGCGTGGTTAGATGCCCAATATAGATCTAGACCTATTTTATGGGCGGTAATGGAAACAAGTACACTGAGACGTCATTTTAATATAAGTTATATACTATAAGATATATAATATAATATATAATAATTATATAAGATATCTTATATTTTCATCTCGAGTTAGAACGACCTTTCCGAAACCATCAAGCACGGGGGATTATAATTTAATTCAGATAAATTTTTAATTTTCAGCGTCCGAATTCTACGAGCGAATACATCTACCCTGAAAGCAGCCTTTCGACGTGTAGCGGTGGAGAGGGTTTGTTCGAGTTTTGAATACAGACATTATGAACGTACTCGTATTTTCAACTCGCAATAACAGTAGCTGCTAGGCGAAACTAGATAACGTACACCAAAGAAAATCTTACGCAAATTTTCACAAATTTTAGAAGATCATTTTAGGCTGAACTCTCCGAATTTCACTTCTTAAGGAGAAGTCATATCTAGAAATTAACGCTTACATGAAGGATGACGTCAAATAAAAAGAGGAGAATATTGCCTGATTTCGTTCCCCAATTATCATAAAACTGAAATGGATGTTACGTAGCATCAGGGAGAATCCCTATGAGAAATACTCATTCCCTCTTGTTAGCAACATTCACCAGTTGGAAAAACAACGACGCAGCGGCTTCAGCGAGATCAAGTGGAACATATCTGGAATGCGAAGAACACGTTCTGGGTTTTCAGCGGCTTTACTTCGTTCCAAATAACTTTTGGGGAAAAGCTCACGGAATTATTCCAGGAATTGAGAAAAATTATGGTCGTTGATTAACCAGATAAATGGGAAGCCGCATTGGTAAAACTTAACGGCAAATTCTCTCCAATGCAAAGAATGGGTTTTCCTTTGAGGAAACACCGTGAAAATAAAAGGCTTCGGGGCAGCGATGCGTCAGTGAAGGAGTGAAGTGTTCCTCTAATAATTGTACAACAGAAGCAGACTGGAGGAGCGCTTAAAACGTAATGAAGGTCGAAGACTGGTCCATCTAATGAAGCTTGAGGTGAGGAATAAAGGGGAAACTAAGGAAACAGCACTCTGGAAATAAAGAGGATCGACTCTAATTAAAACTAATTACACAGAGACCCCCAAATTAACGCTCCAGTAGAATTCTTTTTACCCGAGTACTTTCAAAAATCAAGAAGGTGAATAGGACCTTTAAAAGGAATTAATGAACCTCGGAATCGCATCTAGAGATATCTAGTTACGAGGATTGATGTCAGCACATAACAGTACCGAATCGCCGGCACGAGTATCACTCCCTCCGCAGGGACGTCAACTCTAATTGGCCAACTCTTCCCATAACAGCGACCGATCAAAATTTAGCAGAAAAGCATCGCTGATACCCCAAGAACGCATCCATCATCTGCTTCTACTTCTTGCGCTGATCACAAGCCCCAAAAAAGCGGCGGCAAACGAACACGGGGAGATTCATCCCTCGCATCCAATGCCCTCCGCACCCAGAGACACGGTGTGTATATCACTACGTCAAGCGCTTTTCGAAAGCACTCTGTTCCAATGATTAATGCCGCACCTCCGGGAATAATAGCACGCGAATGGAGAGTGGACCGTCGGAGGCCAAGGAAAAAATGAGGAAAGGTGGCGAAGAAAATTAACGGTCTTGATACAGACATGTACAGCCGGTAAAAGCGAAAACAAATACGGGATGGAGTGAAAGCTTCGATATTCTTATTGCTACATTTTCATGGCAACCTTCTACCGAGCATGCGCTGAAAAAATCGTATCAGCATTTCATTCGTCGATTGCACTTAATTGAGTTCTATGACCGCATAGGCGATGGCTATGGGAATAGGTGGAGGAGCCTAATTTTTAAATGGTGAAATATACGTATATACGCAAACAATACCTAAAATCGACCGCGGGCCTCATTATCGAATCGTAAGCGGGCCGCACGCGACCTACAGCCAGTTGTATCTTTTGCGATGGGACCAATTCTCATTTTCTATAATCATTCTTAAAATTGAAAAATATCAGAAAAATTTTAGGGAAGGAAAAACGAGTAAATTAGACAAACTTTTTTGAAGGTAAATGATCTTAGATAAGCATTCGTCGCACTTAATAGTCATAATTATTTAAGTCATATCATTATGGTAGGTAAAGTTCTACAAGAAGTGAAAAATATTGACTTGACTGGTACTCGAACCCAGGTCTCTCACTTTCTAGGTAGGTGTTCTTAACAACTTAACTACCGAGCCACGTTCTTCAAACTTCTGTAAATTTGGGCTTTTACGTCGAATTCCATATCATCATATTATGAGCAAATTCACTCGAAAAATAGCACAATGGAGTGTTTATGCACGCAAGAAATAACTATTATTTATTTGGTAAAATAAATACACGGCAAAGCATTGTATGCCTCCAAACTTACTCCGCCATTTCACTGGATGAAAAGTTAATTATAATCTTACTCCCAAAGTTCTCGAGGCTTCGCCGCTTCAAACAAATCCAATAACATAAACCAACCTTCATACACTCTCATGGCGGCTCCATATTTAGCCAAAATGAAAATTTCCTTCTCACATCTAAACATACTTACCCAAATATCGACGCAAATAGAAAACATATTTCCCAGTGTTTTCCCATAGAATTTCGAGCAGTTAAAACTTTCCCCATTCCTTTCTTATCCATCGTGTGTCTGAAGCGTCCTTTTCTAGCTTTCCCTTCGCTGCATAACGAAACAACGCTCGAACAACGAATGATGGGTTACTCTCAGACGAATGAAAACTAAAATCTGCACGTCCCACATAATATTTGATACACTATTTTAGCAGTTGAATCTATGCTATTTATTCTGGAGAGAAACGTTTTCAACTTTTCGTTGTATTTAAATTCGGCAAACGCTCGAATATATCATTACTTTGACTTGATGAATTACCGAAACAATACTTGCTTGTTATTTTACGACTGCGTACAATCCAATAGCTCGGTAAGTTAGGACGACGAAGCTGATGCAAAATAAACCACGTCACTTTACGAAAATAATCAAGCATAACTACAACTGTAGGAATAGGAAAATATATCCAATTTCGATTTCACTAAAAGAAGAAGCAACGGCTGATTTCTGGAAAATACTCCCTCATCAAAAAGGGCAATATAACCTTAAGACTAAACTCATGTAAATTTTTTAGTCAAAAAAACTAGAAAACCCTTTCATGTGCGCAAAACCAAGCGGAAAAAGAATTACAAAACCCTTTCATTGAGAGCCGAGTGGCAGGCACATTTGCGGAGGCCATAACTCCTAATTTTGGGGCCAACGAGGGCAGGTGAGCGAGAAGGATGGCAAGAGACGGAAGAGAGAAAGCTGAGGAGGCTTATGAGTGGGAAAAGAGAGACAGATAGATGTGCCCAAGGGAGGAATTTTACGCAAGACTTCGCTCGAGATGAAAGTGGACTCAAAGAGGAGATGGAAAAATAAATGCATGCAGGAGCGCGATTTATAGCCGTTAAAAGTTGATAAGTAAAGATAGCGGAATAAATTACGCCCACGAGTGTCCCGGAATGTTAAAAATCAAAGATTAGCGCTATGAATTTGGAGCATAACGGGCAAAAGGGTAATTAAGGTCATTATCGAAGAGGGATTAACGATTAATCTCCTGGGAATCGACGAGATAAAAAAGTGCCCCCGGCCGAGGGTAATCGAATTACGGGAGAGCGTACCGTTGCGGTCAGCGTCACGGGCTTTCAATTACAACAATCTTGAGTTCGCTTTATTAAGTCTGGCACGTCAAATAAAATCACCGAATCCGCCAAAAGGCGCAAGAATTAAAGCCAGAATACACTCTTGATGTACACCAACTAAAGACGCATGTAATATCCCACGGATTTATGCGTATTTCCGTATACCATTTCGGTCATCTGACTATCTTTGGCTTTTAAGGGTTACCTAATCGGTTACAGCAAATACATTTCTATATGCCTTCGTCCAAACTCCCAACTGCACCAGCAAAATGCACGCTTTTTGGTCTTAAACGGATTTTGGAGTTCATTTGGAGGAACGCACTCGTCCTGGCGAATGAACCATTCATTACTTAACCGTCCAAGTTCCATAAATTTAATTTTTATGCTGCGTTTTCATGTGATTAGATCAAACTCGTGTTTTTAAACTTCCTTATTATACATAATTCCTTAATATATCAAATATAAAATTCAAAATACCGACCATTTTCGTTTAAAATCCATTTTTTCTTATAAGAGTAACTCACACCTCCAACAACATCTTCATTTTAACTGTTTATACCCATCGTAAACTCAAATGTTCTTAATTTTGAACTGAAGTTAATAGACCAGAAAATATTTCACGAGATATATAAACGTACGTATTGCAGTATTACATGAAACACAATAAGTTAAATAAAAATCGAAAATTATCATTTTATATCTTTCTTTAAAATTGGAAATTGACGTTTTCTTCTTAATTTATGCGATTATTATTACAAAATTAACAACAAATAGTAGTAAGGAGACAGAAGTTAAAACTCTCCAAAAACTGTCTATTTCAGCGTAGCCAAGTTGCAACCGGTTCTGAAAGCAACGGAAAGGGCCGACCTTCTAAGTTTTGCCCTAATCTTCTATCCAAAGAATGGGTACTAGTATCTAAGGGCTAAAAAAATCACTACAACAGAAATAAAAGAAGAAAAGATTGTAAATAAATCTAACTCTTTTTTTGGAAATGAAAACGGGAAATAAATCTTCGGAAGATTTGATCGGTTGGATAAACATTAGAAAAAAGAAAATCCGTGTTTTATTTTGAAGTAAATAATCCTCCCAAATGCAAGTGGACAAATTCCTCAGTCCCGAGAAGAAAAGGCTCTGCAAAATAATGTCCGCTCAGAGACAAATTGGAGGGATGAAAGAGACAAGCGGAGGAAGGCGAAACAGATGGGGCGGCAATTTGCGGGGATTGCCAAGATCGGGAAGTGGGGATGTCCACGATTAAATTGGCTATCGAAAGAAAGGTGACTTTGCAACGCCGAAAGAAAAGGTGACGGCCTTCATGGGTCGGGAGAATCGGGTCCAGCTTCGCATCGGACGAACGCATTTCCAAATTCTCGTCACCGATAAGTATTTAAGAGGGTTTGATTAAATATTAACGGCGATTAATTAGGAAAATGGCTGCTGCAGGGGAAGCGTGGGATAGAGGGAGGAGAAAAAAATGAGTGAGCGTAAGCGCAGAGAAGGCATTAGCGGGAGAACAGGAAGGTTAACTAAAGATTCCGGAAATTCGACATTAAATATAAACGCCCTTCCTTTAGATTAATACAAACAGGATGCAGAGAAGAAAACACGGTATGAGACGCCCTAATTACGTATTAATGAATAAAATCGGGCTTAATTGCACCATGCAATTAATACTTCACCGGGTTATTTGCGAAACCATTGCTTTTAATTGAAAAAGTTTCATTCGCTAGGTCAACTCGCAAATTGACCCTAGGGCAACTACGATTCCAAAACGTTATTTCGTAACGAGATTATTATAGCGGAATCTCTTAAAAGTCTCATTTTACCTTTGACGTCATCAATGGAGAAGAACACAATAAAATGTGACACGCAGCTGAATCGATAAAGTTCGCGTTCCGGCGACGCTTTGCATATTTAAATAAACATAATTCGATCACGCTTATAATCAATCATACTGACCTCAATAAAAGCGTCACGGACACAAAGCAATTACGACCATTTTTAACTCGACATAAACATACAAGAGCGGAACATTATCGTCATTTTTCCGCAAATAATACCCGATGTAAGTTTGCCCACGTCCCTTCTAGACTAGATCAGGACATTAATCCCGCATTCGGTCGTTTCAATTTGAAACAAAGCAGGATTTGCGACAGGTTTCAGTCGGAGCTTTGTCACGCAGTTTCATCCAACGATAACCGACGTAACGATCAAATGAGAGCGGGTGGGATCAAACAAGCGATTTCGATGGACCAGGGGCAGGGTAAATTGATAATAAGTTCAAAGGCGAATTAATTCCCGATGAACAATGACAGTACGAATGAATACGCGGGGAATTCTAAGATCCGTGGACCGAAACAGCCTGCCATGGATCGTGGATTTTAGAGAGAATTTCGGATCATCCCATCGGAGGCCCATTTCTGACGGAACAAAGCGAAAAAATATCCAACCGTTCGGAAGGGTTACTTCAGAGAGGCTATCGCGTTTATCCGTCCTCGGGTTTATAAACTCCAAAGTAGTTATTTCTCCCTCTCCGAAAACAATTTGTAAAAGAGGTTTGGTTTGGATATAGCAAGTTTACAGAGAGGAAATAATTGACATAGCAGAGCTCTTCGTTTATATTCCCGGATGATATCGAAGAAGCGGATGGAAAAGAACGACGGAAATGACACGAGATCAATGATGATAATAATAGAAGAATACGTAAGAATTAAACCCACGAGCAATGAAATATGTAAATGGGAGTTCTTAAAAACCAAATACTAAACATTGGTTGAGACAAAATAAGACTGAAAAACGCTCAGATCGCTGGGAAAAACGCACTTAGATGTATACTTTAGAAAATATAACTAAATAAATCGCAGCTATCGAAAGTCCTCGATTTGAAAGTAACAGCGACAGATTAACAGAGACGAAGATTAGCACATTCAGTTTTTCGAATCAATTGAGAAAAAGCCGGTTGTGAATTGTCTTCAAATACCGTATCCACATGCTTTGTCTGATCCTCGTTTTCAATTTATACAGCAAACTTTCCCAGGGCAAATTTCCGAAATAAATAGCATCGGCTACATTCTCGAAAACATACAAGGTTCAATCGACTTCTGAAATTAACTACTGGTGCAGGGAGTCCAGACGCACAAATCCCTCGAATGGAAAGCGAGAGTGCGTACGTCTGGAGGAAGGGGAAGAAAGTTTTCGCTGAAGGGATAATGGCCAAAGGGGTTGCACTGCATTATTCATAGCTCCCACTCACTTGTTTATGTTTTGAGGCATTCTGGACTGCTCCCCTTTTCGACGGCTTTAATTGAAGAGGGCAAATGCGTTGGACCAAAAAGGAGGAACATAGAAAGAGGACGGTGTAAGTTGCCTTCGATGCCTTAAGGGAGGATCGGACTGCAGCTGCAACCACCACAATGATTCCGTAGCCGTTTTACTCTCGATGTTTCTAGTAAAAACACGGTCTGTGAACCTTCTGATGAATGCATAGATATAAATAAGGATGTGCTATGCAATCGACGCGCAAAGACTTCTGCGATGATTTAGGCCGAAGTGGTGAATCGATTGATAGTTTGGTTTCATTCATTTCCATGGTAAATGAAACGATATGCGGAGTTAAACCATAAAAATATACGAGGTATTCGTGCGGATCACCAGTCAGAGATCTTCAAGCTAATTGATCCATATCATTCAAATTAAAGACAAAAAGGAGATCAAAGAGAAAAGATGTGAAGAGAACAATGAAAGACAATTGAAAGAAAATAATTTAATAATTCAACGACCGTAATGAGAATGATAAATGTAAAACATAAAATTTATCGTACGGCACAGATAAGGAAACTGAAAATTAATCGAATCAAAAATAATTTATCGAAGAAGTGTCAGAGAGGATGAATAAACGCATAAAATTATTCTTAATCAACAATAAGATTGCGATTATGACTTAGATGCTATGCTTTTCGAAGTACTGAAAAATACCGATTACCAGAACTATGGCTTTCATTGTGATGATAGTAGAAATTTATAAGAAAAATTAACTGAAAATTATAATACGCGGTAATATCTCAAGAGATAAAACTTCACAGGAAAAATATTTTACATTTGAAAGGAAGGAAAACGGTACATAAACTAGTTAGGGTAATTTCATGTAATTCTGAGCAGCCATTTATGACTAGCCAGTAAATAAGCAGTTCAGCAACAACTTATCGAAATTCTGAAATTATTTCAGATGACGGGTTTGCTCCTGTGGAATATATTTATTTCCCAGTATGGAAAATTTACAAAGCGAGATATTCATGAGAATGTAGATATTATTATCAGAGTCCCATGGATGCATCTAACGGTAAAATAGCCGGCAAGAATCGGCTAAAATTTAACTAAGAATATCTTGTAAAGAAAAATTTCTGAATGAATAAATATAAAAATGAATCAAATTATCAGAGTGTACATAAAAATAAATGTAAACTTGAGTAAAATAAGGAAATAGGCTAGGCGTAAAACCTACAAATCGCCCTTACTCATTCCCACTGATTTACAACAAATAAAATCAAGAGCATCACATTTTATTGTAAATTACAATTTTAAGAGGAAAAACGTTTTCCATTCCCATCTTTAAAATTTCGCTGTTATAACGCATTTTATATTATTATCTAAACACCACAGCTGGTGGTGTTCGAATCTCGAGGTTTTTCGATTTACAAAAAATATTCTCAACCGAATTGCATCTTTTCCGGCCTCCAAAAGAGGTCACGTGCACTAAACCCAAACTCTTGAGGAAGTTAGACGCCTCTAAACTCCTCGAGCGGAGTTTAGAAACAAAAGAATGCGCACAAACGCTCCAAAACTAGTTCATACGTGCCTATAGGTCTCTCATTTGCATCACCTTCTTCGTTGTTGTCTGTGTTCCCTTTCTAAGTTGGATCCATTTCTTCCAGAATAATTGCGAATCTAGCAATGCATGGTAATCACTCTTTTTGGTCGTTCCCGCACTCACTGTGCCCCAGTTGCGTTAGGACTACTTTTAAATTTTGATCTGAAATGACATCTGTTCTCGAGTTGCTCCATCCTTGACGTTCCAGTTGAAGCAAGAGTGCAAAATGCCCGTGAGTGCATCAGTACTGTTTTGGAGGGAAAATTGGCGGAGGAACTGCAAAAACTAGTTTTGCGTGAAACAACTGGTGACACGTACGAAATTATGAAAAGTGTAATTTCGTTATTTCTTAAGTGGTCCGAGCGTTTTTCGACTGTATGCTTTGCAAGGAGAAGAATAGGGATTGAGAGAGCATCGAAGTGTGAAGAATCAGACCATTACTGCAGGACTCTTGGAGGAGCTGTCCAAAATACCTAACACCATCATACACATGACCTGGGAAAAATGAGGGGTCTGACAGCTGGATGGAAGGGAGACTGCAAAGACACATTACGGCCAGTCCAAAGTGATTTTCCAAAATCGATTTTGACTGGAGATGAGACACGCCGTAAGGGTTAGTACAGCAGAAGAGATCAGCATGGTTAAGATTAATGATGAACAGCTGAAAATAAGCAATCGGAAGAGCTGGGTGAAGATACTGATAACCAATTCCTTTGATTCGACGATGGACACAGGTTATCTACTGGAAGGGTTAACGATTATTCCGACTATTATTTTCTGAATTGTGGGCAAGAATTGTAACTACATCTCAGTGTTGAGTAGGGTCGTTCGACAGGGCTCCGAAGACAACCCGAAGGCATCTATGACCAGAAAAGGGATTTCAGTACTGCCAAATTTGGCAGACTTCTGGCTGGAGAAGAAGCAGACGAGGACTTTCAAAGAGAATGTGCCACAATAGTGTGCGAAAGTATTACCTCAGAAAACCCATAAAAACGTGAATTTTCGCACGGAGAGCTTTTGTTCCTATTATGAGTACAGAGGCATAGACAAAAAAAAACTTCAAAGTCGATTTCAGCCTTGTAATGAATCAAAAGGAGAGTATTTTAAAAATTATGAAAATAACTCAGGTCTTTTTTTATAAGCACAGTAATAATGAAATCGGGTCACGCTGTATCATTTTTTCTCATTGCCGACTTCGATTACCTTCCTTATATCATCTGTTCGCAGATATTTTAAATCCTCAAAAACGATGGGAAAACCGTGAGAAGGGTTGATCTCGTCCCGATAAAATCTCTCCATATTCAATATTATCAAAAGTAATTCACACGAAAATATCTCTCTTTTCAAATGGCAATCTGCACGCGCGGGTCTTTACGCCATTTGCGAGAGAATCCCTCCGAAACACAAATACCATAAATCACGCTTTAATCCGAAAATACGAGATATATTTTTTCAACCCCTCTCCCCGCTTATATTTGTATCCCTCAGTTACATCGGGACACATTGTGCACGAATTCTGCTGTCGATTTAAATTTCAGCGCCGCGCCGGCACCCCATTGCACAAATTGCATAACTCATTTGTTTCTAGTTTGCTCATCCTTCCTTTATTATATCCGGGGAATGGGGTGGTTTTCGCCTGCTTCCGCTGCACCAGTGTAAATTGATTCACGCAAGAGTTTAATTTAGCTGTGGCGGAATTTCCAACCGAGAAAGAAGCAGGTGGGGAGGGGAAAAAAAGAAACTGCTGATTTATAGCAGCTTGAATTTAATAAGCTTAAAAACCCCTGCGAACGGAAAATCGAGCGAAGATAAAAACGGTGGCGAATGCGCGGCCTAAGCGACGGCCACGCGCTTCGGACGGGGTTAAAACTTTAATGCCTTCACATCAATCAGTCGAATTATTTCGAAAATGGGTTAAAACCGGAATTAAAAGGGAAAATAAGCAGTAAATACCCTGAATGGTACCCTCTTCCTTATCAATCAACCGGCTCCCTCCGGATCTCCCCATCGTGGTGCCACGAGTGAATGGGAGAAATGCGCGAAAGAAAGGAATAATCCCATAATAAACCCGGATTCGAAAAGAATGCCGTTTTCCATCTCAAGGACAACAACGAGGAGTAATAAAGAGGGTGGTCGTTCGATTGGCAGCGTTCCAGGAGATGCGGAAGGGGGCGAATTCCAACAAAGGCGGTCAAGCTTCACTAGGGGAAGGCTCCGTAAAAAGATGAAGATATGAGAAATAAATAAAAGCGGGAAGAGTGGTGGTGTTACAGAGGGATTTTGCACAAATCGAGAAGCAAGAAAAATAGCCGTCTCCGGGGAAATGGGTGTGGGAGAGAGAGGTTAAAAGCACTGGAGGACTGTCGTCGGCGTCTTAAGGTCTGCACGCACCGGATTGCTAGAGCCCTCCAGATACATGCATGAAATATTGTTGAACGATGCGATATATCAATTGGAACAACACCCTGAGATACGACAATGTTTTTAGCAATCGATGCAACCGTGCATCCTGGCCAAGAATCCTGTTACCCTTACAATGGCGCCGAAAAGAAGAATGGAACCCCCGAAGTACTCGAATACCTCAGAAATGGAATATTTTTTATTGGATGTCAAACACCGAGTATTGAACGCACGATATTACTTGTGGAAAATAAATTTTGAAGAGAAATCATAACATTAGTTGTCTGCTAGTAATCGATTGTTGTTAAGGAAAAGCTGCAATTGTTTGCCCATAATGGGCAAATATTGCAATCAATCAGCACAACGGGGTGTATAAAGAAGATAATTATATGAATGGCTAAGTTATTGTGAGGGAAATCTTTGTTGCTACGAATTCAATTTAGGAGGAATAATTTATTTCGATGGAAATTAAGTAGGAATTCTTAGAGGATCGCGGACATATTTGCAGAGACGAGTCGTTGTGTTTGTTAGTATTTGCTCATTATCATATCATGAACCGTTCCCACCTGTTCTGAAAAGTTGACAATAAAGATGTCCATCTCATAATAACAGGAAAATCTCGATACTAATACAGATTTGCGACTCGAAAGTCTCTTCGTCATTTATGGCAATTTTCATTTTCAAAACAACCACGATTCGGAAAGATCTGGCACTATTCCTCTTCCGGATGTTTCTGCCACATCTTAATACCTGCGTACATATCAAATGCAAATCGAAAAGGAGGAATCCCAGATTCATTATTGTACTTGCCGCTGTTTACGCAGGTCTTTTTCACGGAAACAAAACTAATTTAAGCTCACGACAGACACGTTTTGTTCTAAGGGCTAAGGACAATGAACGTGGTTCGGAGAAAATTAACTGCGCGATACGTGCTCTGCGTGCTAAAAAAGGGGAACCACTGACCTTGGGGAAAAAAGACATCGACAGGCAAGAGGCTTGAGTATATCCGAGGCAACATCAGCGACAAAAGATCCTTGACCAGCACTGGGCAATCTTGAAATGACGACAGATGCGTCAAAATTCACTCTCTTAACGTATCGCAGAATTGGAGATGTGAATTGATTCAGCATGACGAGTCCAATACCAATTTCCTTTCTTCACACGCGAAAAAGGAATCTAATACACAAACACAATTAACCATAAAATTCGCCCGTATTGTCTCGACATACACTTGTGGCTCTTCCATGGCCCGTGGTGTCCACTCATCCTGAGACCACGTCTCGACAAGCGGTTATTACGCGTTCACATTTTGGTACGAAGAAGAGGAATTCCATTTACTTGTGTCATATCCCGAATGCTTCTGAGATATTAATGATGCTGAATAATAATGTATATTTTGGTCATTCGAAATTTAATACTATGAAAATCGTTATTTAAAGAGTGATTGAGCTGCACTAGTCGATTTTCCCTATTATGGCTCAGCTGACGAAGCAGACATCACTGAAATTAGCAGTCATTGCAGGAATAATATCGGTAAAAATGCATCTGATGTCATTTCGCATTACATTTAGACTTTCCCCCTTCGAATCCTGAAGTGCTTAAACCAAAGACTACCTACTTGACCCTCAGGGAGACTTCTTTCCTTTAATTAATGTACAGAGCAACAGCATCGATAGATCTACAGTTTTAATTCAGTCATTTCTTACATCGTTTTAAAGTACTACTTTACTCTGCATCCCGCCATTGTTACGTGCGATGCGATTTCCACATCTGTCACTCATGCGATTCGCGCAATTTTGAAGGCGACTCCTGAGACCCGTTTTGATTACTGCCGGTCCCGGAAAAATAACAACAAGAGAATAATGACGTCCAATTTTTCGTCAATGATATAGCGTCCTGCGATGGAATCCCGCGGTTCGCGTAAAAAACGAAAATCGGAGGAATTATAAATAAAAAGAGGGAGAGAAAGTGCGGAGGAGTGGTGAGTGGTGGTTTTGGAAATACATCGAGTAAACAGCGCTGGTGATGGAAGGGGGAATGGAAAAGCATCAAAGTATAAAAAATGGACGCGTGATCAGGAAGTGGTCGGCAGGGGTTTGCGATCTATCGGTGGGTGGGGCGTAAAAGGAAGAGATATAGGGCTGCAATAAAAAGGGCAATGGAGGAAAATACATTGGTCGGCGAGAGGGGACCCTCGAGAGGGCGTTCCATCGAGCAGACGGTCGCAGCGATCATCGCAGTACATGAAGGGTTGAAATCACTACCGCAGCATTAATTATAACGTCTAGATTAATATTATTACTCCGCGAAGGTGCGGCGAAGAAGTTAATGGAGGCGGAATTGGAGTAACGAGTTAGTGGTGTATACACGCCAAAATATTAGATTGATATCACCGTGAAGATAGGTAGAAGTAAATATATGCGGATTGAGCATCGTGGAATAAAGAAAGGATTTTCGGTTAATACAAACATTGCTTTAGCTCCTCGACTAGGGGCATGTAGGAGTACATAAACTGACAACGATAAAGTAATCAAAGATGGCGTTCCACAGGCTTTCAAATAGTGTCCAGGTATGATAGAATCCACAAAATGAATGTAGAGCATCAACAAAGCAATCCTCGGATTGAAAATCCTCGAATCGTTAGAAAATGAACAGTCAGAAGAGTATGTATCGTACATCTTCTGAACTAAGGTGATTATTCCATAATTTAATCATTAACGTCAAAAATATAAAATACAAAATGTGATTGTGAAAAAAATGGATTTAGATGCGATTTTTCGACTCGGTGGAATAATTTACCTTCTCAAGAATTATAAAGAAATATTATATTCTTATAAAAGCAATACACTATAGAGAATAAACTATACCGCGGATTCTTGCACTGCCAAAAATACAATCGCTTACGAATACGTACTAAATGAATTGCAGGAAATGGCATGCGCAGGGCTCATATGAATAACAAATCATTGTACATTGTGTACGAAATTAATTATAGCATTTGAGGAGTAAATGTTCTGAGAAAGCAGCGTCGGAAGAGCATCGAGTATTTATCACCATAACAACAGATGCACGAGATCCCTGAAATTCAAGGAAACAGATCTCGTTGTTCTTCTGCAACCAAATAATTCTCGTTGCACCACCTATTGCGAAAACAATGAATTAATGGAGAAAAGAGCGTCGAAATAACAGAGGCGGGAAATGCGAACTTAACAGAGCGCAATTACGAGCATCCTCAATGAAAGAATGCTAGCTGTACGCGATGAATCAAGAATGCATTCGAAATTGCAGAGATATCTTTGGAATGTACTCTGTTGAAATGAAATAAAATGAACGAAAAATCAGTGCACTGTCGCGTCTACAATTATTCACTCAGTTCACAGATTTTTAGAGGCAGCAATTTTCCAGACTTTTCGTAAAACCGTGGGGTTGGAAATTACACATTTTATAGCATTGGAATATAATTAAATCATGATATTTGGATAGCAAATATTTCAATTTATTCAGAAAAATTGTAGTATACAGGATAATATCTTCGTATTTGAAACGAAGGTATAATATTAATCAGTAAAAGCGTACAAAGTGACGGGAAATATCAAATAAAAGAGGCAAAATGGATCCAAATAAATAACAATAAATAAAACCTAAAAAATGGGAAGGAGATTCTTGAATGTATTATTAGGAATTGCTATTAATCGATAAAACATGAGCCGTTACTTATGAAAAAAACAGATGTTAAGCATGATAAAAACAGAGCTTTGTATACTTAAGAGAATAAATACCTTTCGAAATTGTTTAATATAATTTTTAGGGTTTAAACAAGAATAAGGCAACACATTGATTGTAGCAATTCAACGAATAGTTAGGTCAATTAAAATAAATCGATCAGAAGCATATTGAAAACTATCGAAAATGTACGTATGCTTCAATTTACGCTTCCAACGAGCCCTTTTCATTTTGAAAAATCACCAAAAAGAACAAGAGTTCACAAGATGGACGATATATATTTTCGATCTCACATCAGCACCCTTCTCTCCCGGGAGAAACTATATTCCCAAACAGAGCGGACCTCTTTCTTTAATATTCCAACGGGAGAAATAACTTCGGAGGCAAAAACCTTTCGGAAAAATGAAATTTTAAACGCGCGGGAGGTGCTGACGAAGGGTTCGCAAACGACGCGTGGAGAAAAAACCTCAACGAGAGAATAACAGGGTCTCTCCGAAGAGAAACACACACCCAAAAGCGAACACACACAGAAAACGCCGAATTTTTACAAACAACGTGACACAGGTAGGAAGGAGAAGGCGGAAAAAAAACAGGAAAAAGATAAACGAAGCACGAAACAAAAAACAACTGTAGGCACGTATGTATACTTTTGGCGCAATTCAGAA
The DNA here is from genome assembly GCA_947579665.1 of Sympetrum striolatum. Classification (NCBI taxonomy): domain Eukaryota; kingdom Metazoa; phylum Arthropoda; class Insecta; order Odonata; family Libellulidae; genus Sympetrum; species Sympetrum striolatum. Next base: position 98,906,307 of record OX388344.1, on the reverse strand, counting down.
GGATGAAAGAGGGAGGGTACATTAGCGTAAACAATAACACCGAGACTACCAAAAAGGTTCTTTCTGCGGCGCGCGCCGGACACCGAGGAAAAAAGAGAAGCGAAAAAGAAGGGAAAACAATGCTTGAAATAACGTTTGTCTGACGGTGTGGGGCACTTCCACGCAGGGGAAATAAAGACAGTCGATGGGGGAGGTAAAAACAGGATCCGCGCATACCTCGGGGGCCTCAGGTCATTTGGTGGAACAGAGCTGGGACCGCGGAAATCTCTCCTGCCAAACCCACTCCCCACCCGGCGCATAAACCTCGCCCCCTTTTATCAACGGTGCCCACTCTCCCCACGGTCCACTAACGAAACGCCATCCCACGCCCAGAGCTTCAACTGTTTTACAGTACGTGCCTCGACTGGGATAACCCGCCGTTATACGACCAGGTAAAAATAAAAAGACGGCAATAACTCCAATGAGGCCGCTTGGCACATATATCTGAAAATGCGCATGAAAATTTGTCCGAGTATACAACCGATATTCCCTCGCTTTTTATTTCCGAAAACAAATATTAATGGGCTGACTGGAAATAATTATGCCTTTTTGCGCGTAGGTACGCTGATATGAGATGCATTTAAGGACGAGGGTGTCTTTTATGCAAGTTTTCACTGCTCGACGCACTTTCGTAAGTTACGATCGAGATAATCTGCACCTTCTATCACACTGCCTAAAGATAGGGAAATGAAGGCAGCTCAAAGATACTTCAATTATGAACAACAAAATGCTCTGCAAGTACATAGGAATGTGTATTTCATTGCAGATAATTTCAAGTTTTAATATAATGTGATGATTTGTCAGATAAAGGTAAATTTGGGTAAACAGCAGACAGCGCTAAAAGCAAAAGCCGCAGATGGTCCCGCTATCGGCCGAGCACAAAGCTATGAATTCGACTATTGCGGCCCTTACATCAATGGGGCCCTTACGTTAATGGGGCCCTAACATTAATGGGGCCCTTACATTAATGCGGCCCGCCAAATTCTTCGCTTCGGAAGACCCCCTCGGATTTTCCGATACTCTACTATGCGCTGGTCATTTTCCTAGCGATCCAAAATTTATAAACGCACACAATTTGTGAGAGTATTTATTAAAAATATTTCGTTTTTTTATTAAATTTAGATGAAAAAGCGAACGATCTCCGACAAGCGAAGAAATGTCTAATTAAGTATTGTTTTACCTGCGGCTGACCGTGGCATACCACGCACCTCCATAACCCTAAATTCATAGGTTATTCCAGTTCGCCTACTTTTTCACGCCTCGTACTTACATCAATACTTAAGCGTATGAATCACAAAACACATGTGCACTCGCTTTTGAGGGCCCTCGTTAAAAATTTCGATCGTCGCTCTCCCCCGTAAATAAACTGATTAGCGATTCTATACGTCATCTTTTTCGTTTTTCTATCTATAGTTAATTTATTTAGTCCGCCCCGGCAGCATATGAATGCGATGCATTTTTCTCCCTGCCGAGCTCGCTCGATGGCGCTGCTTGTCAATTATTTATGACATCAATCATTTATCTCGGCGAGTATTTTTATCCGTGTAAAAAAAGGAAACCCCTCGTTCATGCGTTTTTCATTAGTTTGTTTTTGGGTTCGGTCCCGCGTGCTCTGGATTATAGGGATTAAAATTATCTACTCCAACTGCATCGCTCGCGATAAAATTCATTACGAGACGATTAAATAAAAAAGAGCCGATGCGCTGACAGACGGATGTGATAACATTTGTCATCTTTTTAAAATTAAATCCTAAAGTTAATCACATCCCGCGAGTGGATGTACAATATTTGGAAATAAGTTTAAGCGCCGACACATTCTTTTGCACGTGATTAATCCAGGAATGGCAAATAATAAAAGAGATGATTACTCTTCGTTAGATCGGAAATACGATGCTCGATGAAAATAACGGCCATGCGTAAGAGATAAACGCGTAACGAGATCACGCAGATACTGCGGCAAATTACTAATCTGTACGGAAGAAATGATTCGAGCATTTTTTAAAAGATCGGACGAAGTCATTTGGACTCAATTGCGTAATGTCTCTGATAGAGCAACTTATCACTCGAAATTGACAGCTATTGGCAGAAATGCATTCCGTATTTGTCGTAAAAGCTCTCATTTATCCATTACTTAACGGATGGAAATAGGTTCTAGAGGAAAGCGTACATTATAATCGAATCGATATAAAACAAATTAATAATCGATTTCTAGCAAAAAAGTGAGATATGTACTCACGAAACAATTTCAGAGAAATCATGTGGAAATCAACTTCAGATTTAGATTCTTTTTCAAGAAAAAATCCCACGAGGCCCCATACCCAATTGACCTGCTCCACCAACCGAGTAACGACCGCGTTTACTTCTAAGTAAAAATAATCTGTTGAAAATCATATCCTTGTAAAAGATGGAAGAGTGGTGAATGATAAAGGATGAATGTGTTCGCAGGTGACCCTAGTGAACAACATGAATGTAATGAATATACAAATGAATAGACCAAGTGGCTAATGAAGCCTCGATGAGAAGTCTGCTAAAGACAGTATCAACAGGGAAGGTAGAAATGAGACAGACGAAAATAGACAACGGGCGGGTTAGATGTTTGGGGAAATGAAGGCTTGAACGGCTTAGAAACATGCTCGGCGATGAGAATGATCATTTTCTATGGACACCTCATTCCATCGCAACGGTCAAGTAGGTATTTGCCGGATATTTTTGGACAAGTTGAGTTTTATGCGTTTCTCCATGGAAAATGTAGGAGGTTTTCAGTAATTGCCTTAAAGTAATAGATTAATTAATCAAATACTTCGCAACACGGAAATTGAAACTGAATACAGAGATTAGTTCAAATATAAACATATCAATGTAGAAACACACATTCTATCTTCTTTATCGTCTATTACTTCCGATAATACGACACAATTTTCTCCGCAAATTGCAGAGTGGGCGAAGGTTCGAGAAACAGCAGACTTTCATATTCAGATACGCATTAATTCTGATTATTTCATCCGGTTTTACACGACGCGGATTCCTCGCCTTCGTTAAGTTGGCGTCGCTCGTTTATCAGAGCGATTGGCGCCTTGTGCGAGAGAGATCGAATCCGACTGCATAACATCCGATGTACACCACCCGCAATGCACCCTTCCGCCATTTTGCCATCGCTACGTTCTTTGGCGGACAGAGAACAAGAAAGGGAAAGAGGAACGCCACACGTTCAAAGATGGAACTGGATGCTTATTACGTCCTTCGGAGAGTAACGCGATAGTTGTTTCATTGTTCCATTTTGTGGAGGAAAGTTCTGATAATTAAAGGCTATTCATTTTTGACACTTACTGAAGATGGCTGGTGACAGATAAAATATATAAATGATCAAATAATTTATGCGTACTAATTAACGCGGATGAAGGCACGTTTTATAAGATACCGAATCACGGCCTATTAGCATGGCGTTTATAGTGCACGACTGCATTACGAATTCTATGCTAATAATCATTTTAATTTATCATTCGACTCGAATCTACCTTTAGAGCTCCATTTTGAATTTTAGATCGAGAATTTGCCCCATTAAACTATTCACAAACTAAATATGGCTGGCAAGCATCGAGGCCACTGAATGAATGTATAAATTTGCAACTGTGGAATGAAACGTCTAACCAATCGAGAGAAAGCTTGCGCTGCCATCTCACGAATGCACGAACGATCAAAAGGCAAACATCAACAAAGAAATCAACTAGGATTTGCAATGCTCTTGCATGAGAATGAAAGTAGAGAAGATGGTATTTACGAGGTATCGCTCTCACTAGTTTCGGTTATGCGACAGTGGTAAAAAAGAGGGGATCAGGATAAAACACGAGAGTATTTCAGAGTTATTTTTCCCGAAAGGGGACATTATGCGGAAACTACGCTTCAATTGTTTCGGATGCGGTGACGGCGCCGAAAAAAGATGGCTCAACGGCGGCTTAAACCGCAATAACTGAGATTAATTTGGTGCAAATGCATGGAAAAAGCATTTTAAGGATGACCTCTGACGGATAGCACGCATAACTACTTCAACTCCACTCAAAAATAGTTAAAAAAGGGTGAAAATTTGCGAGGAAAACAAACATTAAGGAATGACAGAATCAGTCAAAGACAGAAGAATGTTCCCAGTAAAAGGGAACTATTTAATTCAATGTAATCGTTGTTTTTCTTTTGCCGCTCGAAAAAGGAAATTTTCAGCCACTTATTTATCGCATTGCTTGGTAAAATTATTTTTTACAGAAGAAAATTTTCCTGAATTAATAAACATATTCTTAAGTTATAAGTTTCTTATAACAAATATTGCGAGATCTCACGCTTTATATTTTTTCTCCTGATGTAATATAGAATAACAAATTCTCTTCGGAAGAGTCGACCGGACGTAACAATTCTACACTCGAGGCGACAATTAGGAAAATGGATTTGAGGTGTCTGTTGTGCGATATGTGGCCTTCGATCAAATTCCACATAATAGACAACAAAATTATAATGGAATGAGATGCAAGATACTGTTTAATGACAATCCTAAGAACCCAAAGGTTCAATTCTCAGAGCGATGTTTTGCAACGAAAGGCACACATTCGGAAGCCAACGGATGTAAATCATTAATTCGGCAAATGCCTACACCACACTTACATGGGAATCACAATTGTATGACCCGTTCTTACACCATCTTCTGCCTTTGCACGTACTGCAACTAGCGTCATCAAGCGACGCAATTAGTTACTTTGATCCTGTAGGTGGGAGGTCGAAATCCATTAAAAATGCAAATAAAAATAAAATTTAGGCTGACAGAGGCCGTGTCGTTCGCCTACACGACACCCGCAGATTACAATTAGCGCTTTCGATTAATGATCACTCAATTGCACCAACAGACTGCTTCCCTCCGTCGAATTTTCAAATGCATTTCGCGGGAGAATTCTGATCTTAACGGTTGGTAAGCCTGGATCTTTAGCACGAACTCTAATTACCAGTTACTAAGCTTGGTCCTCGAACGTGTCATCGATTCGAACCGCCACCGCTTTGCTCGTCACGTTATTAAAACTTAATCCTACGGAAAGTATGCTCGAATGGAGAATTAAGGTCAAAATGGCGCCCGAAATTAATAGCGGAGGTGGACGGTTCATTTATTTCCGAAACTATAGCACCTGAATGTTTAATATCTATTGAAATTAAAAGCGGTTGGCGCAATAAAAATTACCGATTCATGAGACGATGAATATTAACCCCATTTACACCTCATATGTGGCTCGCGAGCAATTCGCGTGGCTTTCAATTTTGAAGACCTCGTCGATCATATGCATGATGCGTCAAACCTTACCTACAGTCTAAAGCCGGCTTCTCACGAGTACACGACCAATTCAGTCGTGCGATCGACTCCGCGAGCTTTCAGTGCAGAACTCCTCCCTAAGCGAGTCGTGCGCGGACTCAGCACGGTCGAGTGAACTGCGCGTTTCGATGCAAACGCAAAAGAAACGATTTATGAAATGAACTACGTAAAAAAGGAAGGACTGTATCTTGAAAAGTATAAATATACAGTGAAATAATGATCGAGATTTCCTTCCGTAACTCCCACATTTTATTGCTCAATAACTGTTGAGGAAATGTCGGTCGAGCCTTGTGAGGCTTCCTTCCTAGTCGTCCGCAAAAGCCGAGTGACCGGTCGTGCACTCGACCCCGCGGATACGCGGCTTAAAGATATGAAAGAATATCATCTTTACTATTTCATAGGATTTTCTTTTACCTTTCTCCCTCCTTTCCTCTTTTTGATCTTTCAAATCTCATTCTGCCTCCGATCATTTAGCAGCCGAATCTTCTGTCTATTCAGTTACATTTAAAAAATCTTTTGGGCTAATTTTTTTCAGTCGTTTTTAGCATTTGAGTTCTTTAACCTTCAAGGCGGGTGTAAAAGAACTTACAGTACTCATTTTTAGCCTTTCCAGCCGCAATGATAATGGCTAAAAATGTTAAACAAGATTGTCAAAAAGTGCGTGGGACTGAATTCAGGGTGAATCGAAAGAGTATCAATAATCACCTCAGAACACATCGTGATATGAGAGACAGATTGAAACCTTTTCCTGATATTTCCTAATTTTATTTACTTTATCACTAAAATTGGCAAGAAAATTCTGTCATTTTATAACGTAAAACAAACAAAGATTCTCTTATGTCCACGAAAACTATAGTATATGAATCATAAAATAAGTAATCATAAAAGAATACTGCATCGTCATTTTTCATCAGATCAGCAGCGGCTACGTTGAACGGAATTCAACTCCGAAAAATTCAAGAACATCCATTTCTGTGAAAATTGGACAAGTTCGAACCCCTTTATATTTCATACAATTAACGAAGAACACGGAACAAAATCACATCTTACTTGCGAATAACTAAACGAAGTTCCGCGCTCAAAAATAATACAATTTTTAGCATCCGCTTCGTTCGATTCCATCTTACTGGTCTCAAAGGACCCTAATAGGATATATTTAATAAATCAATTATACCATAATATTTAACATTTACAGAATCTCCCTTTCATTCCCAAATAAACTTCATGACATCAAACGCAGGATATATCATCTAAGTAGCCAAGCCTGAAATTCAATACTCATCATATATCCATTCTTTTCGCAAATTTGCAGCGATAAAACGCATAGGAGAAACTGATATCAGTGTTTGGCGTGTATGCAGGCACTCACTCCTGTGGTTTGCTTTGAAGATGGAAGTGATTCTGCCCAAGGGATAGCTTCTTGCTCTTTCCTCGAAATTCGACTCGTTGGAAAGTCGAGATGTTAAAAGGCACGACTAACCTTACTAGTTAGTAACGAATGAAAGGAAATCTCTGGTGTTGCGGTCAACGAAGGGGCTCTATAATGCCATTCCACGGTCATCCACTACAGTAGCAAACTTTCAAAGCCGACGCACAGAACTAAATGTTATTTCCAAATTACAAAACAAACAGTATGAGAAAGGGACGAGGCTGAAATTAAGGTTTTATTATTGGAGGTGAAACTTAGTTCATAGACACCATCATAATGATTCTCTTTCCGATGTTTGAGTGAGACCAATTCTACCTAATTACAGAAACCGGAGAAAACTCCTCGGCTAAAAATAAATTATTCTCGCTTAATGATACATAAAGCCCCAGGAAGGATAGATAATAGCAATATTTCACTCGAAAATTTCCATAAAATGCATCCAAATATTATTACATAATTCCGGAAAATAAGATATAAGGTTGGGCTGAAAATCATTCGAATTTATTTTAATTCTTATAACGGCAATTCCATAATGTAGAGCACAGGTTCTTAAACTTTCATTCCTCTTGGAACCCTTTTAATTTTCCATGGACCCCCTAGCCTAAGCAATGTTGAATATTTCTGTTAAAAAAATATCTGATTTCAATTTGATTATATTATCTTTTAAAATGAGATATTTGTCTATCAGATTCTCTAAAACACTCTCAGAAATAGAAAGAAATCTTGGATCCCCATTTTTTTCGGCCTGACATGGACCCACTGTAAATCTATATTGAACCCAGGGAGACCATATGGACCGCTTTGGGAACCTATGATATAGAATATTGAATACTTCCTATAAAAACAGAAAAATATTTCAACAATTCTTTAACGAAATTTCAATTCCTAAAACCCATAAAATATCTTCTTTGGCGTCATTAGAGCACGAGAGAAAAAGCAAAGCATCCTCTTCTCAACAATTTTTCGTTCAAAATATTCGCGATAATCCGAGACCTTCTCCAAAAGTATATTTGCGACATCTCAGCAACTTCAGTGACGCGTATCACTCGTTGCTGTATCGGGGAGATAAAGGAAACCAAAAGAAAGCTTCCTGCTGAAAAAATACCCCCCACGAATGCTAAGGACAGACATCGAAAAAATTCTCTGAGAAAGAGCAACGAGCCCTCGAGCGTAGACGCGAGAAATGGAAAAATACAAGGAAAAATGGAAAGAAGATAGAGGGAATCGATAAATCTTCCTCCCGAAACAAATGAGATCTGTGGAGTGGGAAAAATAAATAAACAGTTCATAAGAGTATATCTAAAAAGCGATGTGGCCTCAGGGGTAACACCTTTGCGCTCCGCTCAAATGGATTAATTGGAGAGGGATCTGTTATTGATGTTAGGCCGAACGGAAGAATTAAAGGGGCCCAAACAAAGGAGGAGTCTCCGGGGCACTCAATAAAGGGATGGAGAGAGTATCCCTCTTAAAAAATTCGCTCAAGGACCTCACGTCTCGATGTGTGGTTGTGCAAACGTGATCTCCGATGCAAAATGAGGTAAACAGGCTGGAAGATAATCGTTTGATTGCTCGCACAAAGGTGGATCGGGAGGCCTCGAGAGAAAATTTTTAAAAAGAGGTTATAAAACAAATGAATGGCCGCGAGCGATTGAAAATTTGTTTCCAACACGCGATGAAATGCGTTCGATTAATTTGGGCGAGGGGGTCAATCAAAGCGATCGGGAGGGCCAAAGAGCAAAATAATTCCTACTTTACGGAAATTGGATTTTGATATTAATTTTTCTAATTATCGTTTTATTTTGGGTGCTTGCGACTGAAAGGTGGCTCGGTCTATAAAAGAGCACTCGGATTTCGTTATTTTCGAATATCACCAACAGCGTTGATAAACTGCCGCTTTGAGACTCTATCAGCTCCTAGACCAACGATAAAAAATAATTTCAAATTCTATAAATGATCAAAACTCTGTTTCACGATCGGGATAATTCAAAGATGGGATCGCCCCGAGCGTGCGGAATTATTACACACGTTTAGGAAGACAGAAACAAACGTATTCTAGGAAATAAACGCGTTAAAATCAATTGAGGCACTAAAAGCAATGAAATTTCCAGTCCCCGAGAGGACTTAAATTAAAACGCACGGATTACAGAAATCATTGATATAATAAACGAAAGAGACTGAAGAGGGAAAAATAGAGGAGCGAAGATACAAATAATAAGAAACAGTGTTAAGGTTGGGTTTGCTAAATTCAGTTTAATGTTAGTCACAATTTTTGTAGAAAATTTACGTCTAAAGAAATGCGCTTAAAAGAATTTGAGCAATGTTTCTATAAAATGACAAAAGAAGATAAAAGTGCCGATCGAAGCAAAGAATGACAAAGAGGAATAAAATTCGAGTCATTCGATTCGATGGAGATAAAGGATGGAGATCATAAGACTGTCGAAAAATGTACGAACGTGAGACAGCAGCAAATTTCATTGAAAAGAAGGGCGGTCATAAGGAATTTAGATTTACGTACATACTTCTTGAAGAAAAGGTTTTTTCTTTTTCGTCTCATAATTCTCAAATGATGCCTTGCTGAGGACACGGAGGACCGCGAAAGAGAATCATTCGGATTGAGCTCCAAAGAAGCAAAATACGAAAGGAATACAAATAACGGCGTCCATTGGTAAGGTAGAGGAGGAATTGTTACATTCGCGGGGGACTGAACCACTCTCTGAGCGCCACTCCGAGTCCAGAGAAGTAACTACAGTCTGCAGGCGTTGAGTTCTCTGAACTACATTTACGATGAAATGGATTGATTAGTTTCTTGGAAATAAGATTATGATCCCGCTATGACCAAATAAATCGAAATAACATGAAAGCGATGGTTCGGCTTGGGAGTAACCTTTCAAACAAATTTTTCGGCTTAAGAAAATATATTGGCATTTTGTTATGAACTGTGGAATGCGGATTCTTTAGATTCGTACTCGTAATCTGAAAGGGACAATAATTATTCTATCGCTTAATATTCGAAGATGGCCGGAATTGTTTTAACCGTGCTTAGGCGTTCTTTACGATTTAGGACGTTATGGAAATAAAGGTGAGAAGGTGTATACAGTCCCAAGCAAGGAAGACACCTACGTAGAGTTAATCCTGGGAAACGACAGTGTGCTCTCTAGGTTTGCCTTAACACAGTAAATCAACCGAAGGATCTCATTTTATGAAAAATCAAGTCCGAGGCAACGGAAATTCCGTGACGCTTAATTGAAACCGGCGATCGGAAATCGCAAATGCGGAGAAAACACGAGCCGTAGCACATCGGGCGGATTGAAAAGTACGGCTTTGGGGAGAAAAGGAAGGTTTAAGCGAGCAGAACCACCCTTCGAATCGGCGTAACAAAGAGAGCATGTGTGCTGGGAGCGGCTTACTCAGCCGGTTATAACAAACGCAGGAGCGCGGCCACAAAGGTGAGCGGGGCAAAGTTCCGCGCAGGTGCCCTGTATTATTCACTCGGAAAAGAGCGACGGATGAGGGAGTTACAATGCGAAAAGTTTATTTATGCTATCGAGTGGGATGAATGCCGTTGCCGATTGCAGAGTCATTTAAAATTCAGCTGCACGCAGAAAATGAACGGGATTCTGAACTACCACCATCGAGTCATTTCTCTTTCTAAAAGTTTTAATCATATTTATATCATAAAATGACCCGAAACATTCTACAAATGATGCACGCTGCTGCATGGATTAACGAATCAAAAAGGTGTTGCGAGGAACGAATGTCTTCGTCAAAGATGTGCACTAGTTTGTTCTGCTGTTTGGCGATGCAATGCCGCTGTTTGAACGGCAATGGGTTCCGTCAAACGAGTGGACAATCGTCCGGACCATCAGTCACAAGAAGAGACCATGGAATGGTAAAAGAACACGTAGTTTAGGAACGAAAAGTATTTTTTCTGTACTGCACTCACTTCTTCACATGTTATGTGATTCTTCGATATATTTCTTTTGTGACGTCTTTGTAACGTGTCGCCAAATTATGAGGAATCTTACTTTTATGAGATTCTACTTTCAGGGTGCCAATACATGTATCAGTATTGCAAATTGCTTTATTTCGAATGATCCAAATGCAGGAAATCGAAACTTTCTCCATAAGTCGATTCTAAACGCTGACGAAAAGGAACACAAAATACGCAATCTCTTTTAAGTAAAGAGAATGCGCGGTTTAAGGTAGGAAAGCATTAATTGTGATAACTGAAATTTAAGATTACATTATTTCAGTAACTAATCTAATAAAACGATTAATTCAAATAATTCCTCAAGATAAAATAATTAGGCATAAAAGAGCGAAATCACATAAAGTTAGAGCTCTGATAAATGGGGTTCAACATCGGAACGGGGTTTCTTGGGTGAAAAATTCATTCAAATTCACCCAAGTAAACCCGTATAAAATAGTAAATATTCTGTTACTGTGTGTAAACAAGGAGGAGAAACTTGTCAACGAAGTCAGTAAGGGCAAAGCAGTTCCACTGCGTTTTTAAGAAACTGGAGGAAATAACTCTCGAATTATTTCGCTTTTAAATTTAAAAATATTGGGTGAAAATTTCGATAAAAATATTATTATTACATTACATTTATATTATTTTATCAATACTTCATGCCCTGAAAAATTAAAATGAAATAAAAATAGAAACTTTTTAATAAAAACAAATTGAACGATCGAAATTAAAAGAGAAGAAGAGAATAATATTCTCGGCCAAATATATTTAATGATGCAAAATATTTCAGTTTCACGCCATATTTAGAATTCACAAACAAAAGTTGCGCGGAGGATAAAATGAACCGAAGTTGTAGAGCACCACAAATGTGTAGAATGGAAAGGGCAGCAAACTTTAGCGTTTCACTCGAAAATGTAATCGAGAATATGCTAATTAGTGGATCATACGAATCCAATCGTAACAAAAATAACAATAGGAGGAAAGCTCTTAACGTTCCGTCAGGCGGAAAATGAGAACCCTGTCCAGTTGGCGATTAAAAATTACGCTCTGAAAAATCTGAAACGAAGGTAAAATAAATGAAATTCGGCGGAAACGAAAGCATGCACCCGAAATGAGTAATTTTTCCGTCGATAAATTAACTTCAAAATTGCAGTTTCCAAATTAGGAGAGATGGAAATAATAGCTCGCAAATGACAAAAATTACGGAATTAAACTATCGCGGGCATGTGAACAATTACGTATACGATACGTACGATTGGATCGGCAGAACAAACTTCCCGAAAGTGATGAATTATTCACGAGCCGCTGCGAGGTACATTAAAGTTAATTGCACAAATTTAATTGAACTTATTTAATACATGCCTCCTCCTGATTATCTTTGGCCATTTAAATGCAAATTACGACTAAATTCGAATAAGCGGATTTATTCGGAATGCTGTTTTCCTCTTCGAGATGATTACGAAAAGGAATCCTAGAATAATTCTATGACACCCGAAGCACTAACGGACCTCCTCGGAATTTATTTATCATCACCCAGCGCTGTAACTAAATGAGAACAAAAAGAAACGATTTAGTCCTGAGAAACTTGCAGAGCAGAGCGAAAAATACAAGTGAGCTTTCAGGACAGAAAAACCGCCTGCAAGAATGATAAGCGTCGGAAAGGGTGACAATGAGGCGATCCCATTGGCCGTTCGTCGATAAAACCCGATATTGCACTTGAAATAGTAATGCGCGTTGATCAGCTTAATCTCCATCAAACGCCAACAGATATCGCTTATAAATAAGTTACCGCGTTGCGTTGAGGGGGAATCGCCAGGTAAATTAGCATCGAAGGCAGCTTTAACTTTCGTCTGATTTAGAAAGTATACGAAAAAAGGAACACTTTTAATGACAGAGGCATCAATTATTCTAAGACAAGAGTGTGATGAAGGAGTTTAGCACGGGTGATTCGATCAGAGCTTTAAGCAGAAGAGTGAGATAAAAATGTTTCAGACGTTTATAGGAGAATATTTTCGAGCACAAATTGTTAAAGATACAATAAGTTTACATTCGAATATAAAATTATCGAAAATTAATCTCCGGTTTCCTTATTACAAAAAAATTGGATTTATTAAGACAATATACATGAATAGGATTTTATTGAAAATGCCAAAAATAGACAATAGTTGAAGTTGTCGCCAGCTGAATTTACTTTTCCGAGCGTTTAAAATAAATCGGCGTTCCATCTGAGCATACATATAATAGAACTAACTTCCTAATGGAAAACATCCCAGTTCATGCCCTGAAGTATGGGTGGCAGACAGAATTTTGAAGTAGCAACTGACTCGAAGATGTAGCGAGTGAGCAGAAGCGTTTCAAAAACTCGAAAAAGCTAATCTAATAGTTATATTTATCGCATTTCCATCCGATCAAGCAACAAAGTATAAAACTGCGCTGTCTATGAAATGAGCTAAGTAACAGAGATCACTGAAATATTGCATAAACTTTCTAAACGAAATTTCTTTTTCACTTTGTCTGCTAATATATTCCGGATTATTTCCGGTATCACGCACCGAGTCAACGCGCATGCAAGCGTAGCGTGTTCTGTATCGGATGCGTTTGTTATAAAGCATTTGCCAGATGACAAATACATGGAATAAATTTAAATATTAACGAAAATGAACATTCGGTAATATTACCCCATGCAAGAAATGTGTAGCTTTGCTTAGCTTGCTATACAGGAAGCAAAATAGTAAGGCAAGGGAAGTAGGCAAGCACTTCTGTTTTCGCATGCGGACATGTTTGAAATCAGGTATCCGAGGAAAAAGTAATGGTTGAATTCGATTCAAATTCATAAAATGAATGCAAAATCGTTTATACCATTTACACGAAAGGACATATTTGGAGAGATATACCCGCTGAAACTAATTTAGGAGGTAGTAATATAAATTGATTTCAAACGTAATGGATCAGAGTGCTTCATGTATGTATTTTACCGCTCTTAATTATCACTGGTACCCCATATCTCTGGAATACAAACGAAAGATTGCTTAAAATGGCAGTTCTGCGGCTTAATCTGCATTAAAAAGAATCATACACCAAAAGTGAAATGTCCGGAATGGGAGACATTATGGTTTTTTAAGCTGAACGAATTTTAATCAAAACGTCAATGTTTGCCAAACTTATACTAGAATATCTTTTTCCAAGTAACAACGAATCAGGTCACAGAAGAAGAGATAGCTAAAAATATTACTTAATCTTTTAGTCAAAAAGGATTTGCTGCGCAGGAAAAAGAGATAAAGAAAAATAAAACTGAAATTAAATTATTTAAGATATTACAGAATCCTGGTTGAAATCGGAATCCAATGCATACTTCAGAGAATTATACATTCGAAAGATTAATTGCATCTCCATTCACCACAAGAGACATCGAAGTACTGATTAAGAATAAAGAAAACGCTGTACATGTTTCCTTTGTTTTTCACTAAGGGTTTCAAAGAAGACTATCGATAGATTGGGATAACTATCGCTTAAACGTCTTAAACTACACAAAGATGCAAAGAAGGAGGTCTAAAATAATCCGTACACGAGGACTTAAATTTGGGAAATTCAGCCAAAATATTACAGGATGCTTTTGAAGATGAATTTCCCCATGTAAAGAATTACAGAGAAACGAATCGACCGCATTCGGATGCTAAATGTCCAAGAGGTCACGGCTGGCGTCCCTCCCGGTGTTGGTTTATCTATGGCAGGGGTAATAATAATTATAACTACCGGAGGCAAGCACTTTGGTTCCCCATCCCCCGAAAGTATACTCCTCCCACAATGGCCTCCATTGCCCCGTGGGCTGCCCCAGGAGCACCGAGGCATAATTCATGCAACAGATCTGCGTTTTGCTGCCTGGAAACGGAATTATTGTTAACCGTCCGATGTGAGAGCATGTGGGTGAGGTCATGTGGAGATAAACGCGTCACTTACACGGCGCTCACTGCCAGTGATGAGATATAAAGGGCACTTTTAGGATATCAGTGACGGGAGACGGAGGTGCACGGAAGCGGACATTTCAAAGGAATAAACACGTTCAGTACGGAATACATTATAATAGTTACACTGCGTAGACCGCGGAACTTTATTAGGTAACTATCGCTGAATGTTTTAACGACAAATTACCTTTAGTTTGTTTAACCCAACTACTACTCATTCGTATCATCATTAATTCCATGGCGTCAAAAATATACTTATAAATCTCATCCACGTATAACAAACACGAACTATTTTGATAGCTATTCATCATTACTATAAATATTTCTCTCATGGTAGAGTTCACAAACTAGCAGAAATAATATTTTCTTGTTTACTGAACATATACGGTGCTGCTTCGTAGGTTAGATATTATCTTCCAACTTCCCTATTAATGCAGCTCTAGAATTTGATATAAATCAGAAAGAGAAGGGTTTATTTAATACATTTTGTATCACATGCTATACCTCTCAATTTGTTAACATAGGAAACAAAATTTGATTCAATAACGATGTTACAATTTACGTATGGCTTTTAATTAATATGTTGCACAACTTAACGTAGTTTTGAGCGAATAAAACTTACTTTTAAATTGTTCAAATTCACAATTTCGATTTTAAATCATCGACTTTCCAAGTAAATCCCCTTTCAATATCATCTCATGTAACTGCGGATTTAGGACGCTGATTGGCGTAATTTACGATAACCTCCTCGATATCCTCAACTACAAACATCACGAGCGATCACATGCTATTAATATATGAAAACATTCTCTCATTCGCTACCGTCTCATGACGTCACGACTCCGACCGACAATTATACGCGAAACGTCCTTTCGAATCGAAGATAAATAAGCGAAAAATTTCGCCGCAAAATCAGCTCCGTTCGGAACGGAGGCAATTAGTTTCATCAGCGTGGCGGATAATGACGTATCGATAATTACCCAAGGCGCACGGGCACGAAAGATCGGGAATATAAATTCCTACCGTTGAACTCGGTCCATTCCGCTGCAAATCAAGCCGAGTGTAAGTATATTTACTTGGTCGAATGCAGAAAAACAGCGGTGACGGGAAAAGAAGATGAACGAGAGAGATACTCTCAAAGGAAAAAAAAGCGATGGCGCATAGCGGTGGCATTTTTTCGTCGGAGCGAAACCCGCAAAACGATAAACTAGCGACCATTTAAAAGATAACGTCGATGGAAAAAAAACATTCGATAGCGGCGGCTTATCAAGGGAGGAAATTAATTCTCATTGGATAATTTTCCGCTCGATAGATAAGCACGAGCGTCGAAAAATTAAAATGGCGGCGAAATAAGGATTTTGGAAAGAGCGGACGTGGATGCGAACTATCGAAGCGGATACTGGAAGAAATAAGCGAGGGGAAAACGAACGGAGATAAAGGGGAAAAACACGATAAGATGAGGGGAGAGGGCGTACGCTGCCTCGGGCGTCATAAAACGCATATCACGCACCGAGGAGCATTCTGGGAAATGGGCACCAAACCATTTCGAGCTATATCTCTCTCTGGGCACACACCCACGGCATCGCTCTGCTCCGTCAGGTCACACACGAACAAAACATCTACCTGCACATGTCCGGTGTTTACTCTTCATCTCCCCCCGCCTTTGATGAACAGCGCAGTTAACAATCCATTCCATCTAACCGGACGGCGCGTGTCAATACCTAAAAGGGGTGGATGTTGAAGGAGTCGCGGTATTTAATCGGGGTTTGAGAGGCTTATAAAAGGGAGATCCTTCTCTTGACGCCCGCTCTGATTTCGCATTTAGTACAGGTTGAATGTTAAATAGTTAGGGCTAAAATGATGATTGAGAAGCAACGACAGGAAGGGCTCACTTTTCGCAGTTACGGGATACCGAAATAGAGGAATCGACTTTGGAGAGAAAGCAACTGATAAAAAGAAGAACGCAATAAACAGCGGAGAACATGATCTGGAATAAAGTGATGAAATTTAATTGAATACATAAATTTTATATGTGAGAAGAAAGGGGAATGGGGAAAAGCGGCTGCGGAAATGTAACTTCGGAATATAATTGAGACAATCGAGAAGAACGGATGGAAGACAAGAAAGATACGAAGTATTAAAAGAAATGTCGAAAAGGAGTGACTTCTGGAGTAGGGTCAAAGGATGAGGGAAAAAAGACAGCGATGAAAAGAGAAAGGAATGAGGATGAAAATGGAGGATGAAACTATGGTCATTGACACAGTTTTGTGCGGTGTTAGACAGGAAAGTGGATAAAATACAATGGATTGGAATTGGAGATACGTCGCTAAGCACTTTCCAACGAGTATTTCAAACATCTAATTCAGATTTTGCATTCGATCACAATAATAGGTGATGTGTCAAACAGAAATTTTAATTAAATATGTCCGACCACTGATGACTACAATAGCCTTTATTTTACCATTGGAAGAAAATTTAATGATAAAAATGCCCTCTGAAATTGATTTCCTTAAAACGCGATGAGTAAGATCATGACCAGGTGAACCTAGTTAACGTTAATACACCAGAGCGAGAAAAGATAGAAAATATTGTTAAAGAAAGTCACTCTCGTCGTGCAGAGAGATGCTGTTCGACCGATAGAGACACGAATACGGGACACGGTGAGTGGCACATATGAAATATTACGCGGAACATCGAATGCGGGGTTAAATGGGAAAGAAGATAGTGCTGGGCGAGAGGGAATTAAAAGAAAAATCCGGGGAGTGGTGCTCGGGGAATGCTTGCGTTGCGTGCCGCATGCCATCAATCCCTTGAATAGACATCCTCTCGGGATAAAAACATGCCTCCAAATAAGAGATGGAGCGAACAGATTTTAAGAGTTCGAGATCAGGAATAAACAAATGCGAGAGAGGGCGGCGTGAAATAATTAGACGACACATTTGTTTAGAAGGGAAAATGGTTCGATTGAAGTGAAAAACGCCGAAGATATTCTACCGAATAATGAACGCAAAATGTCATTTCTAAAGCGCATTATGCAACTGAAAAGAATTAGTAATATACTGTCATGTATTATCGCTAGAATACGCCTAACTTATCTAAATAAGCAGTTTCATTTCTAAGATAATACTAATGGAATACCTACAAAATCAGGGTCATCCAAAATTAATGAATTGATGCCAATTTCTCATCAACTAAATGAGTTTCATATTTTCATTTACCTCGTTAAATCAACCCTCTCTCAACTTAAAAATGTTTAGCAAATACTTTTCGTTAGATTAATTCCATCAAAGGGGACTGTAATTTAATAAAATAAAATAATTACCAAACGAAGCTGAGAATTAACAAGCATAAGTTTAATAAACGGGATACATCGAGGAGCTAGAACTGTAAAAACTACAAATTCATAATCGAACCTCAATCGGAAAATTTGAGTCAACTCATCACTTTCCGTAGCAATATTTGAATAACACTGAACTCTTCCAAATAACATGCAAGGATTCCGGATATAAAATTCAGTAAACTGTCATTCAGATTAGTCTATGAAAGATAAGTCCTCAAACTACGGAGTCCACTGTTCGAATCTCCTCTGTGCCGACGAAAGCTGCAGCGAAGCGTCGGCGGAAATGGCCAAACGAAACACGTGAGAGTTGCACTCGCAACAAAGATTGAGTGCAGGAATTACAGCTGACAAAGTGCCTTTCGCGACTGGAAAAAATACAAAAGAAAAATGTACCGAACGAATAAAAAAGCGGCCGAAAACCCTTTCCACCGACTGTGGCACTTTTCAGAGATGGAGATAGTGAGCTTTCAAAGCACTCCGAAAAAAAGAAGTCATGAAATAGTCAGGTAAAATACAGCCATGGCTGCCAATTACCGGATATGGAAAATCTAACCATTTGTTTTAAATAAATATAACGCGATTACTTAGAATTCTAAGAGAAAATCAAAGGTATCGGAGGAGCAGGTAGATTTGATTATCTTCGATATTTCAAAGTCGATTATAATCGATCTATTGCGTCTATTGCGTTTTCCGTGTGAGATATCAGCCGCTTCATAGATAATGCACCAGTAATCATACTAAATATTGCATGGACCTCCGTTCAGCTTTATTCTAATCAACCTGAGGTTTGACCTGTTTATTAGGAAAGATTATGGAATCGTAGAACATAATCCGTAAAAAAGAAGTCCATTCTTTATAGAGATGATAGTTAACCCTTCTTTTTAATACCTAAAATCAATTTATGAGTTTTTCTTT
This sequence comes from Sympetrum striolatum, assembly GCA_947579665.1. NCBI lineage: Eukaryota > Metazoa > Arthropoda > Insecta > Odonata > Libellulidae > Sympetrum > Sympetrum striolatum. Next base: position 98,887,311 of record OX388344.1, on the reverse strand, counting down.
CTCGAAATAAAAGAACAGACCCTTAATGAACATTGAGCTATGGCTTCTAAAACTCAAAAGAGAAAGTCGAAACTGTTGCGTGGTTTTCGAGACTTTCTTATATTCGCATTTTATGTGCGCACTGAAATCATACTACATAGCATTTCATTTCCTAATTTCCGGTCGCAATGATATTGTAAACATTTTAGTGTTCTCTTCGCTGATTATTTGGAGCGTAAATGCCGAACGTACATGGTATATTTTTCTCCAAAAACATTATTATTATGAAATATGGGTTAGACCAGGCATGCACAAACGCTGCCACGGTGGCTGTGGCGCCACGGAATGCCACGGGACTCGGCCCGTGGCAACCTACCTCTCTTTCGCGCTAGACTAGACCTTTGCAGTCATGCAGTCTTTTCTAGTCGAATAGCACCACGGCAAAAAGGGTTTCGGCCTCGGAAGGAGGCGGAAGTAACCCTTCCTGGGAGCTTTGTAAATACTGTCATACTACTCTTGTAAAAATAATACGCATGAAAACAAATATTAAGTAAATTTTGTAGTTGTCCGAGTTATTGGTTTCCATAATAATAGCAAAGCCCCATTTGACCGTGCTACGTTTGACCATTTCTGTCTCCGAACCGTCAGCTGCTCCTACCGCTACCACAACACCGTCTTCCGCAGCCGCGACTCAGATTCCCCCTCCACACTACCGCACAACCGAGTTTGCCACGGCTGTGAGAGTGGTGGCAGGCGGCTGCCACCGTGGCAAGTTCTTTGAACATGCCTGGGTTAGATGAAACCACTCCATTACATCTAAGGATTTTCTAATACTCGCAGAAATCTATTTGCAGATAGAATCACTGGTCAATGGTGTTTTTTTCGTTTCTTTCGAGTATCACTTAAACTGTAGTTTATCCGATGTAATCCGAATTTCCTTCTAATGTTTTGAAATTATTTTTTAAAGCGTTGGACCGACAGTACGCCATCTAATGGCAATCGGTTTCAACATTGCTAGAGAACTTCCCCTCTGTCCACACGTTCGCCTCGGGGCATTCGCTAATTTAATTAATTGCACAAATTCGAGTGGGGATGAAACGTTGATCAAAAGCTGCGTCCATATACGGAAATATCACTTCCAAAAAACAAAACGGTAATCTAATTACAATAATTGAACAACGCTCGGCGAAAATTACGGAAACTAAACAAATAAATAGATCCTTTATATCCGCCAAGTTAATCGATGAAAAATAAAGTCCAATTACGGATTTCCGCAAAAAATTGGGACGGGATATCGACAACTCATTTTATTGTTACAGAATCGGTGATTTCTTCTTCAATGACCGGAATAACAAAACAATTAAACAAAAATAATACTTACTGCTCGTGTCCTGCTTCGGTTGGTTGCCCGGCGATGTAGCCCAGTTCACCTTCATCTCCTGGAAATACAAGCAAAAGTTGAATTAGTTATCAATTTGGAGCAATAAAAATAAGGGGTGCACAGGATTCAGTGAAATGCATGCGTTAATCTCGTCAAAGTCCGCTCTCACAAATTGGCTGAAAGAAGATTATTTCGGATGCAGCGCTCAATTTAAATGCATATCTCCTCTGCGGAATTCGTATTAAAAAGAAAATTATTACATTCACATCATACGAGTTTTTTAGGCCATAACGTGAAACCCTCAAGAAAGGTAAGACATAGATCATAGGCGTCATGAGTTCAATCCCAGGAGGTCCCAAAAACCCGAATGTCCACATAAAAATCCATTGGGAGGATTTTCGGGAATTTTTTGAGGCACTTTCCGGCAACATATAGAATCACTCGTTCAATTAACATTTATTTTAACATTTACACCACTGATGTCTCAATCACTGTAATTTTAATGTCATAGTTTTCTACTTGAAATTAACCAGTAGCTGCTGCATATCCCAATTACCTGTACGTACACATTGTGTTTGACAGTCACCTGATGATAACCTAAATGGTAGAAACCATGGTCGTGGAATAAATTTAAAATGTGGTAGAAGCGCTTTTTTCGTTAACCTTTAAAATAGAATACCTAAATATCGCATTGAAGGGTAATTTAGCCTCACTTTATTCGATAACTATACAAAAATGGCTTTTTCCGAATAATTTCCGAGAAAGACATTGAGCCAGATCTGCCAAGAAACTTAAGTCGGATTTTTAAAACTTAAGGAAGACAAACCAGAGGGAAAATGTAGTTACCCCTACGCATCGATACTCAACGCTTAAGGGAGACTCACTCGCGTCCGTTAAACTTCGGACGGCAAAACCTCCGCCGGCAAAGACGGGCGGAGATAAGAGGCAAAGAATTATTATTTTAAAATACAAAATTCCCCGATTGTGGTAGAAAGAGAGCGAAAGGCAATGGATATCTTCCTTATTGTGTGCGTGACAAGAGAGGTGAGGAAGGCAAAGCTCCCACTTTGATGTTGATTTCTTTCTTTGGCCCCAAACGGCTCTTTCTGACCGAGAGGACGTCAGCGAACATGTCATCCTCCAGAATAAAAGGAACGTAATGGGATTTATTTCTATTTTTCATTATTTTGGGGGAAAATTCCCTGTCACCAGCAAAAAGAACAAAACGCGAAACAATTCATAAAAGGTGGTCGTTCGGTTAAGGAATAAAAGAACGGGAGAGGAACGAAAAAGCATGACAACCGAGCGTCAGTCATTGCTTTAAACTAGCAAGAATAAAATCATCCGTCAAAATTAACGATTAGGTAAAGTGAGTCGACAGAATTAAGACTGATAATTATCTACGAAGGGGAAAAGAGACCTTTTGCTACGAAAGACATGTGTCAAGAGAAATCTCTTTTATTTTCTGAGGTAATTAGCTATTACCGGGAAAACAAGCACACTTTTAAAAAATCACAAAGAAATTTTTAATGTCATCCTCTTTCGTGCCGTAAATGTTTCAATTTAATTTAATAAACGCATAAACAGATAAAAATAAATATCACGGAAAATTACGCGGAATTAATAAGAGAAATGATTAAGCAAGCAAAGAAGGGAAAATAGAAATTGTTTTCCGGGAAGAACACAAAAATTAACAAAAATATATTTATGGGACACATGCTACGTCGTAGCTTTCATTAATTAGCGCAATGAAATTGCTTCTCAAAAACATGCCGTAGGTAATGAGATTGTAGATAAAAATTGCTCAATTAAAAATGAGGAAGAATGATTCAACGCGTTGAATATCAGTCGTCTGACCTTCTAATTTGTCTAAGAGTCCACGCCTATTAGAAAATGAACGATAAATTCACAGATCTCATCAATAAAAGCTAATACAATTAACAGGTATGGGTAAATCCCACAACCCTCCAAAGAGAATGAATTGGATATGGCTGATTAACTTTCAAAATTTTATTCGTGCGGATGGAGTAAGGAAGTCTTGCACCCACTCTTTACGTCGAAGATTCAATTTTCTACTCCGAGAACACGCATTAATTTATAATATTCTAAAACAATTCTTCTTTGAATTTGCTAAAAAGTGCTATCAAGATTTGAAAGAACTCAAGAGCCTTGTAATAGGCTGGGTTATGGGGAATAACGTGCTTCCATTCCAGAGATGACAATCAAGGGACTAACAGGAGGAAAAGGAAAATAACCAGAGATTACGTAAAGAAAATACTAAATACTGAGAATACCTTGCAAACATTACATTCCATGGAATGTTAAATTTAAAGTTTTGTGAAATGTCGTGAGATTAATCTACCTTCTCAATAAACAGAGCGGATTCTAACCTTTCAATATACCAATTAGCATTAAACTATGGCAGCCTAGTGGTCCTACCTTGGCAGAGTTACCATCATTGAGTTGTTTCAAATATCTACAATGGAATTTCCTGAATTTTAGAACATTAAAATAAAAAACGTAATAGCTTCTTATAATCTCCACTGTAATTTCAAAATATAGCGAAGGCTCATCAGTTTTCGAATTAGACTCCATTAAGTACCTCAACGTCATTCTTCTGATGAAGTATTCGCGCAGTTTTCCAGCTCCTTCTAACCAACGTAAGCGTTCAGGTAAGCCGATGAGAAATAAGAATAAAAATTGGTAAAGAACAATCGTTTGTGATGAGTGAAGTTGGCTTGAGAAGGTACGATAATTAAACCACGAAGTGAAAAGGCAATCAATTACGGCACTTTGGCATACTCGAGCTCATAGAAATAAAAAGATAAAAGCAAAGTCCCTTCAAAACCTGCTTTAATTCCCATCGTCTTACACAATGTCCACGAATCCAGTTTCGAAAAGTAAATTATTCGCACTGAAGGGAAAGGGGGAAATTAAGTTAAAGTACTTATTAAGGGTCTAGAGATGAATGGAAACGGTGCGGAAGACACATTCTTACGTCGAAATGCATCTTTCCCATTCCACTTAATAAATCCAAGAAAGGACCCCAAAGAGAGCCTTTTGATGAGAAAGCCCGAGGAGAGTTTGCTCTGGGAATTGCTGCGAATGGGCAAACAATCTCAAGATTGAAAAGAACATCGGGAACTACACATCAACGATATACATTAAACAGAAAGCAGAAAAACAGAAAAACATTACATAAAATACAGCGAAGTCAATGAAAGCGTTTGTAAATCAATCATCTTTTTTTCAATGTAGAGACGATAAAAAGAAGATGGAGAAGTTCGAGAATTCCAAATCTTATTCGACATCTTGGATTCTAAAAATTACTATTTTGTTGGATTATGAAATATTATGAATGTGTTCATGCGTGGGGTTTGTTACAAATCGATTTTTGACAATGAAATTATATATGTAGTCGATGAATCAAACGAAATTCACAAGCGTAGATTCTCTTATATTTATCGGGTGATGGGCATAAACATTCTTAATATTCTTACGCATGAAGCATAAAACATCAACGTGTACAGAAATACATCTATGAACCGCTACCCCATGACATGTCCCTGGAGGTCATTTCAGCTTTAGAGGGAAGGGAATGCGACTGCATATTGATAAAACATGTGTAATGTAAATATTCGGAACTCCGTAAGACTGACTCACCATATACTTATAGACACATATATTGTTGCTATGTATCAAGTAAAAAAGGATTAGACAAAGAGGAAATGTGGATTTACGTGAAGGTTGTTGGCACTTTCAGCATTTAATTTACGAACTTTTTGAACGTGGAGGTTGTACTTAGCGTATTTTCTCGCACGAGAAATACAATGTAGAATCGATTACATATCTCCGATTTTATAAGAACGATCTTCCAATCGCCTATCCTCCCTAACTTTAAATCCAATAAATACTGCACTACTGGTACTTCCTTAGATATACTGTACATAAATTTCCTGGATAAAGTAAGAGTTCGTGTAGTAAGTAGTAACATAAGAATCACCGCTGCAATTCCATCAAATGTCTTTGGAACGTTCTCATCCAACATTTTCTAACTTCGTGTTGCATCGACAGAGTTCTGCTTAGGGTAACACAATGCTATTAATTTATATTTTTATAATTTCATAAGTAGTTTAACATAAACGTCAGGATTATGGGCAACAAAACCAAAATTTGAAAGCATTATGGGTCGTTCTGAGATCAGTAGAGACGTCGTCTCCATAACTCCCAAATTATTCCGCAAATTATGTAAGAAAATATGCCAAACATTCTTCTCAGGTTACTAGGATAACCCATGGTCACACTCACCAAATACGTATTAAAGATATTTAATGTTTTGAAGAAATAGCGAAGAATCGGGATTAATTTTTTAAATATTCAGATTCGCTCGATCAGTGCAGACTTCGAAACTGTATCCAGCAGAAACATATTTCACGAGGAAAACCGTGTTTCTCGCGGCCATAAATCCCCGAAAATATGTATCGTAAACAAAGAAAAGCCGATGTAAATGTAACTCGACGAAGGAAGAGAAACCAAATTCGCTCCACGAAGTTCATCCCTAAAAGCGGGTTACATCGCGTCAAGTGGTGCACATCCAGCTCTCAAAAATTCATCACCGCACCAACTAACGAGCTAATAAAATCTAGGACGGCGTGCTCTACACATTCGCATGCATTTTCGCTCCCTCGGATATTCCTTTATTATGAGAAAGAAGTGCTCCAACACCACTCGAAAATATGGAAACGAAAACCGTTCCACAGGATTAGTTTAATATTTGAGAAAATAATAAGACATGTTTTGATGAGACAACGCTCGTCCCATAAAAAAAACACGGAGCGAGCGTAAAAAGGAAACGTTTTTTATGATTCGAAACCACGAGAGCGGAGGGGGATGAGAAATATATAAAAGAGTGAAAAAAGGCGAGACCAGTTATTCACGAGCGAGAAGTGGAGGCACCTTTTCTGCAGAACTGCAAAGAAGGAACGCTGAATTTGTTTCGAAGAGGACATTTGACACGAGGCAGCTGACATCGCGACATCAGTCGACGGTCATTCGAATCCGCGCATCGATCGTAAAAAACGAACGGACTCCGTTTTCGGATATTCGCCGCAATACGAGATAAATGCGAGTATATGTTGAGGATTTAAATAGTTCACCGAGGAAAGGAACGTGAAAATAAGCTATCTATTCCATCTGCAGCAATTTGTCATCATGTTCAACAATCTCGAATCATTAAGAATAGAAAAGGGTCGCTTGCTTTAAGGTTATATAAAAAAATTCCGGCAGAGGAAATTGCAATTAATGTAGAAACGAATTTAGGAGCCATTAGTCAATTGATACAGTAAATGCACAAGAGAAAAGGATGAAACACAGAATCTTACAGCGGACCACAAGAGAATTATTTATCAGAAATACAGTTTGCTTCATGTTTTTCTCAGAAGCTGGCATTGTTTATCCATTCATCGTATTTTTAAGGGTATAAAATTAAAATGTTTCCTGAATTTTCTTGCTATGAAGCGAAAAATTCGATCATAATAGGCATAACAGAAACAACCTCTGCTTACACATTTACGTACAGAGAGAAACAATACAATCTTCTCGAATTATATTTTTAAAAGCAGTTCACAGTTTTCACTGCATCAGAATAACAACTAACGACATAAAACCCGACTTTGAATAAATTGATGGTCTTCCTCTATATTCGATCTTGTTATGGGGATTTCCCGTGAACCACTAATTTCCACTTATGCTCGGGGCTTGTTTGCGGATTCGGCGTAGGATAATAGAACAAGAAGAAGGCAATAAGAAAGGCGGAGAACACAATCTCAATCCAACATATTTTTCCACCCCTTTTGATTCCCTCACGCGAGGTTGCATGCCTGGAAACCACTATCGCTCCTTTTAAACATCCACCTCCAAATGTTTTTTTTTCCTTTTTCGTTCCCACTAACCCAAATTTTCCCTCTTTTCTAATTTATGCTTCAAATTTCCGTATCTCTCTTTGAGTCTGACATCTTAAACTCTTTCGATTCCTCGTTGAATAAAACCCTCAAATGCAAATCCGGGACATGCAACCAAATTTTCAATTTCCCCATTGAAAGAGGCGCAATGTGGACGGCCGAACGAATATTGTCCCAACGCAACTGACTTTCAGAACATACACAACGGACTCTAATTTCACACTGAGCGGAATAAAAATTCTTATTTAAAATAAGAAATGGCAAATTGAGCGTATCGTGTGCAATGATCGAGCATTAGAAACCCATATACTAGAAGCGTTCGTCTGTTTCCTAAATATGACGATACTTGGAGCTAAAAAGACAGCGGAAGAAACGATGGATAGCAATCAACGACGACTTTAATCCCAACTTCCCAGTCGCACCACTAAATAATAAATTTATATCGGAGATTAAAAGAAGAGAATTAACATTTCGACGATAGCAAGCCGAAAATTGAATGAAATGCAATCGACGCCGCTAATTGAAAACTCTCATTTGAGCGAAAATATGGAGAGATAAAGATTTTCCGCAAGAAATGATTGCGGTCCTCGTGCATTATCCTGAAATGAAACCGAGGGAAAACAAGAAGCAAATCGGGAGAAAATGAGAGAAGCAATTTTGATTTCACGGTCCAGAGGATATAAAACCTCAATACGAAAGCAAGCGTGAAAATATTGCAACTTAAAAGAAAAAAGAAGTCGTATAAATATTGCGCGTAGCTTTTTCGATGGATTTATGACATTGAAGCACGAAATTAAAACAAAACAGAAGCGGTGACCGCCATCAAACGTCAGCTGTTACTCTGGAAAGGATCCCTCGTGTTTTCTCTCCCTTCCTAAAATAAATACATCCCCCGCTAACCGCAACTTGAAAAAGTGTGTGTATACATAGATATATACGAATGTATACATACGGGGAATAAATGCAAGATAAACTCAATAATGACGAGCCAAGGTTTACCAATAGGAGCAAAAAATGCGAAATTAATGTCAACCAACCCCAATAACTGGCAAATGTCTGCGGAAAAACGAGTAAAAATGAATTATTTGGACCGCGAAACTAAAATAAATAAATTCGTTTGAGCCAAAAGAACGTGCACTAGCGACAGTGTAATTGAGAACGAAACAAAAACTAACGGACGAGTCCGAATTAATTGATTAAAGGATTCTTATACTGACAGAATTGCTCTATTTTGGAAAAATGCGAGCTTTGAACTCCAGAATAATTTCATACTTGAACATCCATTACCGAATTACGGATTCCATGTAAAATAAACGGGTAAATGGATCGGCAGCGAGTTCTACTTCGGTTCTCTTCAATCAAGAAGACGAAATGTCTACAACAGGTCTTCACAAATCTTGAAAAAGTCAAAGAATAAAACTTTTAATGCAATTGATAAAGTTAAGTTAGCTAAGCAACTAGCCTAATGATATTCCGAATATAATTCGAAGTATTTTAAAAATCAAAAGCAGTGATCGCAAAGGCAAAGGTATGAAATGCCATTGGATGTAAAATATGCAGATATGAAAAACGATAAATACGATTATTTTGATACGTCGTCAACCAGAAGGTTGGATTTTGATTGGAGCATTCCTTTCTACAAAAGAAAGATCAAAATATAATAGAGGGGTCGCCGATATGGATTTTTATACATATATTTGGCCTTCGAAGTCAAAGACCAAAATGGTCATCCGAGAGGACATTAGAATAACCAAAGACAATACAGAAGCCGAATAAATAGCAAGTAAATATAAATATATTGAACTGATGTGAACGTACGGGAAATGATTAGCAGCGGAATTAAATATAACATTTTAATGGCTGAACTACGAAAGTGAATCGTCGAGAAAAAATGTTCGCACCTTCCATAATTGTAGCTAACTGTAATGGATTCATTAAGTAACTGAGGCACATTTCGGGAAACATAATTGAAGCCACAAAAATGCAATCTTCGATAGAAAATAGGTTTGGTTTGGTCTACACCAAACATAGGATTGGTGTGAAACTGAGCTTAAATAAAATGAAGTTGAAGTACATAACACTTGGATACGATGGAATTTATTAATTTCCCATGTGCAAAAACTCTATGGCAAAGCTATCAAGTAGGTTAAATAATAAGACGTGCCTTTTGTGTCTTTATTCACGGATGAATACGGGAGGCCAAAACGGGACGCCGCACACAATGGCCTTTTCGCGAGAGAAGACGGCTTCTCTACAATTTCAATGGACGCGCTATATTTTCAGAATGTTTGGGGCCCTCGTTTAATATAGTGTTATAAGGCGCAAAGCGGTTCACAGAGATGCGTTTCGGAGGCATATTTCTTCGAGAGTTTCGCTCTGCTCTTACGCTGATCTTCCGCATCTCTCACAACGGCGCCGCTTGGATATTCTTCTCCTTTCCGCTCTATTTCGGCTCAAATATTGCGAAATATTTTTGCTGAGGTTTTCAAAACGACTTTGGGACGACTTTGCAACAACAAATTTCTTCGATGCGCTTATTCTCAAATCGGAGTAAATTTCTTAACTTAAATATTTGGGAGAAATGGTTAGCGAAAGATTCTTATTATTATCATTATTTCATTATTTATGTTACGTTACTGAATAGCAAATCAAAAGAAAAATACTGTTATTATACTTAATATATATACTTTTCAGTGAGTAATACTTTTAACTACAATTCTCTCGATGTTTTAGAATGCATGTGAAACATGGTGCAATCAATCAGCATGATTTTGATGACGCCAGTCCATTACAAGGAATGCAAACGAATAGAAGACTCTCGAGGAATAACAATATCATCGCTGATGCATCTGACGAGTCTCAGCTGCAGAGAAGCAGTTGAATGCAACTCCCTCATATTAACTGTGGAGAAATCGAATCCACAGAGCGTGGACTAAAGGGAGACAAAGATAAAGCAGATGAGAAATAAAACGTTGCGTTCAGAAAAAGATGGGATGAGCGAGATCGGATGGCATACATGTAAATGAGATGTGCATTCCTCGAAGGAGGAAGGTAAACGAAGCATTTCATTTATCACATGGGCGATGCATTCTGGGAAGTGTTGGAAAAGGTTGAACGGGTGGAGGAAAGCGACTCTGAAACGAGAGAAATGAAATATTCCAACGACATGGGACTGAAGGATCTTTGGGCTGCAATGAAGAAGTTTGGAACTGAAAAATGACAAGCACAAGATAAACCGTTAGGAATTTTTCGGAGTAAGTCCTTTATCATTTGGAAAATAATGCCCTCTTCATTAGTCGGAGGCAATTTGTGTCCTTTTCTAAGCGAAGAGAAATGATTGGATCGAATTAAAACGAACGACCGTCTCGACGAATTGGTTATTTAAAACGTGAATGTTATTATCCATTATTATTATTGTTATTATTTTTGCTATTATTCGGTCGGCACGTCTATAATAGAATGCAAACACCAACAACATAATGACGCTGCGAAAGAATTGCGATAGTTTGGAAGAGTCGTTGCTCGAAAAGATGAAAAAGTTCCATCAGTAACGCCAAGTTGAATTGCTATAATTCCATATTCATTTCTAGATAAAATTGAGATTATGGTATATTTTAATCAAGATATACATATAAAGGTGGAACGAAACAATACTAAAATTCAGCTTTTTGACAAATGAAATAACAAACAAGTATCCGAAGCATGCGTAAGCAGTGCATTTCTTTTCCGAGGTTCACGAATTTCATTTGACAAACGAGGGACAATCTAACAACATACATCGAAGTGGCTGTTATCCTAATTTGCTCTGGATTGATAATATTTACGAGGAATAGCAATCTGACTAGAGTTTGAGAAAAATAATTCAGACTAAATGAAGTAAAAAGTTTTTCCCAATTAGGTCATATGTACTATATCACTTCACATCGGCGGATTCCCACCGGGAACCGAACCCGGTACCGCTTTCACCAAAGCCGAACGCGCTGCCCACATTACTATGGGGAAGTCCCAAAAAATATTAATGTTTGCAACTTTCGGGAAGAAAAAAGCACCCGATTTCCACCGAAAGCACGGTTGATGTTAAAGAGACAGCTTATGCACACGAAAAGCAAATCCGGGAGATATTACCATAACGCATTTTCAGAAGATAAAATGAAACCTAAAAGTAACCGGTTCCGAAGAATTTAGCACTCCAGCGATGAAAGTTTTTAAAAACGATGGAGTCTCGAGTATAAATCAAAAGGACGGACGATGTATCCGCCTCTTTACATAAAACATCTTTCGTTCGAAAAAGAACTCGGAAAGAAGAGAACTCACAGACCGATGAGTTTATACAGCGACAAGTTACCCCTCCGACATTAAATATTAGTCACGCAAATAAAAGAGTGTCCGTGACGATATCAAACGATACGCATTCTCTCAGAAAACTACGAGAGATGAGGAGAAACTTATATGCGGACGAAATTTTGCGGCAAAATATGAAAAGCGGTACACACACCTCTCGCAATTGTCATTAATCAGCGCGGCACCCCATTTTCCAGGCGAATTCCACGACTCATAAATCTAAAACGAACCGAAACGAAGCGGCCGATGCAAGCAAAGCCATTTCCTACGTAAATAATCAACCGCCGGGATCCAAGGATAGCGTTTTAAGAGAGAGGCTGCTTTTAGCGCACTGACGCTAATAAATTCTACATTCGGTAGCGAAGAAAAAATCGATGGACTGTTTAGAAGGACTAGGAAAAGTATACGGCGTGAATTAATCATGGGTAAAAATGCACTCTGTTTTCGTTGCAAGTAACTTCTAAGCGAGGGATTTAATTTGTTGGAGTGGATGAGGAACACGCGTCTGGACACAAACACAGAGATGTTAATGAATGACTCCAAACAAATTGATCGAATGAAATTCACGAGTCACACACAGCGATGTTTTCACCGAGGGATATGATCAGCCAAGGACGGTTTTATGAACATTTAGAAAAAATATAAATCTCTGACATATAGGAGGCAATAATACCCACAATCTCAATTGCCTTACACTTAATCCTGGTTACATCCAGGAGAGTATTCCAAGCAGGCGACACAATAAAGTAAAACAATGAAACATAATAAATCAAAGAGGAACATAACTCTCTATGAAAAGAGATAGATAGCTGCAGAAGAACGGGCTTATCCATCCGATGCACGAATATCTACACCACCAAACGATAGGTAAAATACTTTTTAAAGCAAACGCATCTCCCGCAAAAAAAGAAGAGTAGTAAATGATCGCCAACTTTCCTTACGGCAGCAGTGATAAATGCATCGGGATCGACGCTGCAACGATCATCTCCCTTCGAAAAATTCGAGATATGAAACGAAAAGGATATAAAAACAGAGAAAATCGAAAAAATGTGGCAATTTGTTTCTTGGCGTAGAAGCACACACCACGTGTATGAGGAATGTCGCTCAAGAGGAACTCCATTCGCTACGAGCATATTCACCGAAATTAATGTTCTAATCAATTCTTATAAAAGCGGAAGGTTTATTCCTATAGAGTGGGTTTGTGTATACGTCTATGAATTGTAGATTAAGGCAATCAAAGAAATATTTACGAAAGCTGAAATTGATAATTTTCTCTGACTATCTGAAAACTAATTCAACTGGTTGCAATCGTTTAATCAAATTCCCTAATCGTAGTTACGATATTGTAGGAAATTTCATTCTACAACTCTTACTAAGAGCAAATAATACGGGATGTGAAAAGGGCGACCGAAACGCTCCGGTTAAAAAAAATAGTTAACTAAACAGAACTAGAGAACTTAAGGGAAAATAAAAGTGAAGAATAAAAAGAAGTGAAAGATTAGGACATGACTGAAACTTTAGAACCCAGGACTCCCACTTTCAGGGCAGATAATCTAAACTACTACGCCGCGTCAAGCCCGCCACTGGGCGAGTGGCGATCTCACCAGAGGTCCTCATAGAGGCGATGTAAGAGGAAATCCCCTAAGGATTGAAATTGAGGCGAGATTGATGCGGTATGGTAGTTAGTTTAAATTATGCACATCCATGGGTTTAAGTCGCACGAATGTTTGTCATTTCCTATTCTTCTTCCCTATGAGTTAAGCAATGAATTTTACAAAATTATGAAAATGAGATAAAAAAAGGGGCGTTTGATTCCAAATAAATATAAATCACTTTCGAGAGTGGTTTGAGATGCTTATGCTCCCGAAAGGTAAAAATTCTGAAAATGTTCATCCTAACCACTATAAGAAATTCGGAACTCTTTATAAATCGGCTCACTTGCGTTGGATGACAAATAAAAAGAATTATTAAAAAATATTATTAAAATGTATAGGAATACAATAAACAGAACTATAAGAAAATGATAAAATAAGGAAAATCAATCTTCCAAACAGTTAAAGATATTCCAAAATGATAAGTTCCATCGGAAGAATATTGCGGAAAACGGAAAAGGTCGAAGAAATCGCACGGAGGTTTGACTGCTAAGAAAGTCACAATTTCATTAAAATAAAATGGTTAATAATTGGAAGATTTCGTTATAAATTTAATATAACGTTGCAAATGTCATACAAATTTAGTTATGTAAATTATTTAATCGTCATCGATGTAAAAGGTTTATGCCCACATCATGATTGAATCGAAATGTGTGCCCAGAATACATTGGCGACGCCGCCGAATTAAAAACATAGCGCGTGAGTAGAGCAAAACATTACCACTATAAAAACACAAAAGGTAATTTTCCTTTGAGAGGATTACTACAGAACTAACATCAGTTCAATCATCAATCGTAAACAGACGAGAAACCGGAAAAATTTAAGTCGTAAAAAGCAACAAAAACGTTTCGACGGAGCGGTAATAACAAACTACACTAAAGCTCACGTGAAGTTTCGAGGTGGAAAAAATCGGCTTAAAAAACTGGAGGTCAAGTCTGCGACGCGAGTGTTTCGAGACATTAACAAGTTGCACTCATGTGCAGGTTTTCTCTCAGAGACGAAGTTCTCCGGTTGCGAGGGAAAACGCCTCCAGTATTTTGGGTGAAAAAATATAAGCGTGTTTTGGAAAGACTCCTCGAGCGACTCGAAAAGTTGATCTCCAAGTATCATCCGCCTCATTTTGGGTTGGCTAAGAGTCTCTTGAAAACATATTAACAGTAATAAGCCCCTTATGGCGGTGGGTATCAACATCGAATATTTAATTCACTAATAAATTACGACGTATCGATAGCTAATATCATATTGTAGGATATTAATACATATCCCATCGAATAATGTCCAAAAATATTCTTTAGTCCGAAAGGTGTTTTTATATCTTTATAGAGTTCTATATATCCTAGATATAGATATTCCTTAAGATTTTATACTCGAATTTTTCTTCACTATTTTTCACGAAAGCATAACCATTTGTCAACAAAATCTGATTTCTGAAGTAAAAATGTCTCGGTGCTCAAGTTAAAATCCATAAAAGAGTTTTCGTAAATACAAACCAATCACGATAACTACATTAAATAATAAATGCATAAACAAGCATTCTGATCAAGTTGAAAGAGGAATAAAATAATGCAAAAACACAGTATAAATGGCCTAACCATACTAACATTCATCATTTCGTAGTTCATAGCATTCAAAGATATTCAGATGTGCCAGAGCGATTTCGCAGGAAATAACACGAGTGAAATGGTTGGAAAAACGAAGTAAAGTAAAAGTACCAGTGTAAAGTAAAAATTCCAGTAAACAACGAACGCGATCTTCGAGAGACATCGACCAAACGACACAAGGAAGTAAAAGCGAAAACATATAGTTATATCTGGTCATTCATTCCGCATTCAAGTAGAGAATTTTAGAAGGGTAGATTAAGTAAGGATGCTGGTGTTACCACACTCCATACCATACGCCCATGGCGATTCATGGGGTATGTAAGTAACTAAATACAAACGAGGAAAGGATGTGTATCAGCAGAGGTCTTAGCAATGCGTCGATATAATCTACTCGAAGGAGAAGAGAAAGGAAATAAAACTTATCGCAGAGGAATATTCGAACAAGTTTAGCCTCAGGCTTAATTAAACAGAAGCTTTTAAATTGGTCACGGCCATTAGGGCAATTTCGTCACTAAAAGCTTCATAAATTAACGAGGAAGCCTAAAATATAAAATAGCGGTGATGAGAGGAAAGAAAAAATGGAGCGAAGGAATTCGAGAGGGCCATTTAAGGGCGAATAGAGCGTACGGATAAAGGGAGCGTGCCCGGAATTTATCTCTTATCACGCGATTATAAGCGTTAAATGCGCCAGGAATGGAATAATTGGACGCTCCGCGGAAAATAGAAAAGACATCTTAAATTACGCGCTGCAGCGAATTTGCATAATTGGATATCGTTTTGGTGAAAGGTGTGAAAAGTCTTCGCATTGGGAAATTATATCTCACATGAGAGGAAATTGTCCTTGTTTCGTTTTGAAGGAAGCTTTTGAATAGCTTTTCTGTAGAAAGGAAGGAAGATGATACGTTACAACTACGTCTCGTCGGTAAAACAATGGAAAGAAACGTGCATTTTTATTGCAACTTAATGAATTAAGCACAAACTTAGGAGTTCTTCAATTTCTATTTTTGATAGATGATTTTTCTTAGGCGGAATGGGATATCATTAATAACCTTCATAAGCATGATTAATTAATTAATATGCATAGTGCACGAAAAGAGAGGATCCAATGTGGGCGTGGCTGTGCACGTAATTCGGGCTCCGTGATAGCCAAGTGGGCTGCGCGTTCGGCTCTGGTGAACGTAGTCCCGGATTCGATTCTCGGTGAGAGCTCATGTGTGAAATGGCCTATAGTGTCGAAGCACTTTTAAATAAACAACAATAACAGATTGTTTAATTTGAACAACCTGAATAAGGCGAATAAAGCAGCAATATTGCACAAATGCGAAGAGGATATCGATGGCTTTAGCATTACTCGCCCTATTGAATGAACTATCTTCGAAAAACGTATTATTACGAGCCATATATTGAACTTAATTTGTTATAAACGTCCTTATGTTTTGAATCATAGAAATTGATATAATAAATTATAATTGATAACGGTTTTGAAATTAAATCTGTAAAACCACTTTTTCAGGTTCTGTTTATTTATTTATATTGTATAATCCTAAACAACCTGTAGATATAGAACTACAAAATTTTGAATGAAATAAAAAGACTTAAGGGCCATTCTTGAGATTTTCGAAGTGATATCAACTAATGCAATGTACATGCCAACGATTCGCATGTTATTATGAAATTGATAATACTGGATGGTTGGATGCTGGATACAGGCATGTAGCGATCACCAAAATTCATTACAATCTTTCATTTTTGCATCCGCCTTTCTGGGGCTCAAAAAGTCGACATTTGTGAATGAAACAGTGAATCGCAATTCATCTATTTCATGAGACTGTTAAACAAATATTTTACAGCCAGCCCGATAAAAATCTTTCGTTTTAGGAAAATTTATCTTAGTGTTGAAAATCATACCATGTCTTTCAAAATCTGGTTCACTTCGTTAACACCGATACCAAGCAAATAAAACTTTTAAGACTATATCCCAAAAAAGGCAATTTTTAGATGACATTTTAAAAACAAAATTTTCCGAAAAATGTTTAAAAAACGTTTTAAATGCGCGAAAAAACTAGCGGGAACGACCTGTTACCAACGAACGTCGCTTTTTCAGATCTGAAACTCGAAAGAACGATTCCCATTCGAGGGAAAACTCAGCGAAGAATGTTTGCCTTTCAAACCATCGGATCATTATTCACTTTTAAACCATCCGAGTATCGCAGATTAAATGAAACCGACGGACACATGTTATGCAGAGCAAGGAAAAGCTGTCAAGCGTTAGACAGCGAGGCTGTTCAGGAAACGGCGAAGAAAAAGTGTCTACTGCTGCCCTCCCAAATTGAACTCACCTGAGGGCGTTGGTCCTTCACCGATTACCCAATGGCCTTCGCATGTTTTTCCGAAAGAAACGCAAACAGAAGAGAGAAATATATGCAGCCGCCATCCGAAAGGTAGGAATAGCACACATCCCCACGGCGACATAAAAAACACAACTGAGGGATATCTTTCTTCGCTAAAAACATAGCGATGGTGATTAGAGAGGAAATGATTGAAGAGGCGTTTCACAGCGATCGGGAGGACAAAAGGCATAAGATGCGGTGAAAAGAGTACAAGAGGGATAATCGGATAAACCTAAAAGAAGAGGATGAAAGAAAATAGATGAAAGGAAATGGAGAGAAAGGGTGGAGAAAAAAGAAGAGGTAAGAAGTAGTTTTAATTATAAATGCATCAAACTATGAGGAAAAAATTCTCAGATGATGTTCCGTGCGACAGGATCGCATTCAGCAATGACTATGCCTATTAACATCTATGTCATCAATACAATCACGTCGCTTAATTAATTCCCATAAATAAAATTTCTGCTGTTTTTGGAACACAGTCGTTTGCTTGAGAATGGACGATTCATTCATATACGAGATCAAGTGATTTTCAGTCCTTCCGTCAATGCAATAAATAGTTATCATCATTTTTATGATTACAGTCATAAAATCATTAAGATTGCGGATAGGTGACATTCGGAAGGAATATGTTGAGTTGCTATTACTCGACAAAAACATATAAAAATGTATCCTACACACATAATCTTCCTTTGAATCGAGATAATTTTAAGAAAAAGGATTGTAAGGAATATGATACGAGGAACGTCATTTGCCGACAGTAGTACTTTCAGGGGAAAATTATGAGCATTAATTCCTCTTTCGGGTAGTCCGAATTGGAGACAGAAGGGAAACCGCACTCAGAATGCCATTTATCCTCCATCAACATCATCATATCCTTCATGTCGATGAACTGGATAAGAGATGATGTTTCTCATGCCATTTTTTCGTGGTGTACTCGGGATCTTCCGTTATCGATAATATTATTCCAACAGTTGTGAAAATTTGCGTCCACTAAGCACCAGTCTTATCGGTTAAACGAGTTATGAAACTACGGGTGAATCGGACGGCATATTCTGGCACGTAGTGGCAACAAATGAATGGCGGCAAACAGAAAAAGAGAGTAATTGGAGAGTCGCAACGAGAAGTACGCACGTGCCACAGTTCCCATGCTCCGACAAAAAATTCGTTGATTCGGATGAAGGGGAGAAATGACGGATGCGGACTGCGAACGAAGTTATGCGGAAGGAAAAGTCGCATGGGAATAAGTTAAGAAGAAAGAAAGAGGGGTCCGAGATGTCCGTCGCCTTAGTAATAGAAAGGAAACGAGTAACAGTGGAAGGAAAAGTAAATATTTAGAGCGGAGAAATATTATCCAGGAATCGGAAAACAATCGCTGTTGCTCGGAGACGAACGAAAGTTTGCGCGAACCCAGAAGATGGAGAAAGCACACGGATAAAATGATCCATCTTCTTGGTTTAAAAAATGATATAGAGAAACATGGAGAATAAAAACGATTCAAGAGCACTTACTGGATTGAAAAAATAGTTTCGAGTATAAATGGCATATTATATTTTACCTTTTTTGCCGAAAGTATCAATATGCATTCGAAATTAGTCTATATTTTTCACTCCTCTTACATACAAAATGTATGTAAGAGGATGTATGTATGTAAGCACGTATGTAGAAAATAGAGTGCAAGGGAGTTCATTTTTTTTCATTTCCATCATCAGATTAACTGTTCCACACATATTGATTATTTTAAGTTTTGTTATTGTGTTCAATAATACATGATCATAGAAGAGACATATTATATTTCACTTCAATTTATTCTTAAAATATTCCGACCGGAATGAGTAAATTGCCGTTAAAAATTCACGAACCCGAATCAGAATAAAGTAATCACTATATACATACAGTTACCAGTGACAAACATCGGAATGAGAACCAAGTGACTCAAGAATCAATATATACTCAACTGTAAATTAGAAGCAATCGGCGATCCGAGGTTTGTTGACAAATACAATAATCATTGAATATTTATCTTAGAACACTGGGAAGATGTACAAGCGTGTGTGTGCGTAATCAAATATAAGTGATACGCACGTCGGCAATGCATACATTGTAATAAACAAGGTCTGCTAGTTTGATATCCTTATCTATCCAAAAAGAAGCGCATCGCATACACAAGTAAATCAGCGAAGCCCTACGTATGATACACGAAAAAGTGAGATGTAAGATCAACACCAAACTTACATATTCTTACGGCGAGTTAATCAGAGAGGATAATTCTAAAAAAATAAACAGAAAGAAGTAAGGGGTCCATCTCGAAGAAGCGTATGTTATGACAAACTTTGGCTTATTTAATCCTGTCATATGTCTCAGCGATAGTCAAGACGTGGAAAAACTCTCCGCCATACGGTTGACTCGCATCGCTTCTTTATGGAACGGATGTATCGCTTCCCTTATTTTTTCTCCAGGGACCGGAAGAAGACCGGAAAAAACGGACAGCGGAATTATTCGGACGGCATCCCGTTGAATCCATAAATACCAATCCTAAAAGTGTATTTTCTGCGCTTCCTAAAGTTTCAGCGCTCATATATATATCAAAGATATATGGCATCGATTTGGTATGGGGAATTTGGAGCTAAAAACAACATCCCTGGGAACACCAGGGTAAAATGATTATCTGAAACAATAACATCGATAAGTAAATGCATTTTGCAGATTTGAAAACAGGCTCCACTGAATCGATACTATAAAAGGAATCCTTTAAGTATAAAGGTACGCAGCCTTATACTACTATCAAAGGGAAAACCTATGACTTTACGCAAGACCTGCGTATGTATTAATAATAATAATAATAATAATAATAATTACTTCTCTAATGGAAACAGGAATATCCCAATTATATCCATTTTAATAATTATTATTATTTAAACACAACCGTTCCCTAGCCAGAAAAATCCGACTAGCCTGGATTCGAACCCGGGACCGTGGAGTTGGAGCGATTAAGAGCGAGCTAACGCTAACCACTCGGCTACCACGGCCGGTAATGCAATAATATGAAATACAAAATTCTTTTATTATAGTTTCAGAAACGAAATCTATGAATAGGAATGAATAATACCATGAAAAATACGTTAGCTAGATTTTCCGTTTCAAAAAATCACAATAAATAATAAGTTAATAATAATTTGCGCACCCAAAGCCGAAACTTCTAAAAAAAGGAATGCCTACGGAACTTCGAGATACACCGACACGCAATTACCTTCGGAACGAATAAAATAAATTTAGAGAAGTCGCTTTGGAAAGAACATCTCATTCTGACTCAATCACAAGTTATTTCGAGGAAGCTTTATACATTTCGGATGGCTTTTCGCAGATTAATTAAAGAGGCAATATTGAATGCACAATAACCCCGCGAAAAGATTCATGCTCTCTAGAGCACAGTGTTGAAAATCTTTGCCACCGCGACGAACCAAATGTGAGGAGAATTTGCATGAGGGAGAAAGGAAACAAGTGAAGAACGAGTTCTTTCGTTACCCCTCTTGAGAAGTTGGCACAAGAGACAAGAAACGCGACAAAGTGAAAATGAATCCGCTTATGTTTTGCATAGATATTTATGACAAAAGAAGCTTAGAGCAGCGAACTGAAGACTCCTCATACGTCGTGCAAACAATCCGACCTGAGTGATTTAATTCCTCGTGCCAAAAAGAGCATCGTGTTTACCAGAGGCATCCCCTGATTTATGACGAGTTCCAGCGGAGAACAATTTCACCATAAATTCATATAAAATATTTTGGTTTCCCGGCATGACTGCATAAACAGCTCTAATCCTCTTAGAAAAAGGACGCGATAAAAATTTCGCGCAATAAAAAGCCGGATTTGGAGAAAATAAGGTCAACAATTTACATGAGGCGCTCAAGTGTTCTCGAAATTCATGCCGAAAAAACGCTTGAAATTCGAGCGCTCGGGCGAAAGGTGAAAAAGAAGAATGAAAAGGGAAATGAAGAATGAGATGCGAAAGACGGAGAGAATAATGGATGGAGGGCACGCGTGGATGATTCAAATTCCGTCAGACGTCGTCGGAATTGGTGCTCCGTGTCAACCGACAGAAGGACGGATCGCACCCTTACATGCTCCTTTTTCCCATCCAAGACATTGCTATCCCACTACTCTTAGCTTCATTTTGACGTATTTAAATTTACCTTTCTAAGGCATCACCTTTTATTTGAAAGGAGTCCCATTACATCATTTGTGGCTCGATATAGTGGAATCATACGGCAAAGAATAAGATTCTACAATAAAAAAGTTAATGTGCCAACTTGAAATATTTGTAGTTACTATTACAAAACAGGGTATCTTACAGTAAACGTGGAGAATGGCATGCATAAACCAAATCAAGATATTATGGCCCCCTGACACATACATTTTATCTAGCATAATTTCCTATGATAAACTTAACATGCTGCGGCGTTTTTTGGAGGAACTTCTTCATGACCACACTTGAAGTATACAATACTATACATAATAATATGGTAAGCAAGATAAAATATTTTGTGAAGTTAATTGAACAATTGTGGCCTTAATTTTTTTGCGGATCTCACCAAGTATATTTCTTTACGTGACAATTCCATGACTACGTTTGTAAATCCTAAAAGTAAACACTCACCAAGAGCTAGATAGTGTACTTATATGAACGGTATAGTAAAATCAATCTCCTACTAAACTTTCCAATGACTTTTGATGTAACTGAAAGTGTGGCCATTATCGACGCGGGAGGGCTTAAAAATTCAAACGGTGAAAAGGCGCATCGATTCATCTCAATAGGAGGGCAACTTGATCTGATAAAAATGCTGGATACGCAACGCCTTTGGCAGACGGAGTCCTCAAATAAGAGAAAGAACAAAGAAAATGCGTGGTTTGTTCCCCATTCATCTCCGAGAGAAAACAGCAGTTCATTTGATTGGCGGCTCCTCCGTAGTTCCATCACGAACGCCATCAATTTCCACACCCCCAAGAAAGAAAGACCCCCTGCACATTACCGTCACCAGATGATGTGAGATATCAAACCCGCGAGCACCCTTGGCATTCTCGTCAGGTCTGCTCAACGCCATTCGAATATTCTCTTCCATCCACGCTCAACGATTCCCATCGCACGAGTTTATCTGTTACATATTGGTCACATTAAACCGAATCAACGATTATGTTGGCTAAAGGAAATTTAAATATTATAAGAAATCGAATGCACTGCGTACACTCGGGAAAAGAACACCATTAAATTGCTTTGCAAAAGCTAGAGATCTCATAAAAGTTGAATTTCAATCAACCGTTAAGAAAGAATGGATCCTAATGAGAGATGAAAATGACGGTAATGGAAGGTAAGCAGATGTCAGAAGAATCAAAGAGAGGAAGAATACGGGACGGAAAAAGTGGGAAAACATGGAAGCGTAAAGAGGAAGGACAAATTTCGAGGAAGATACTGGAAT
Organism: Sympetrum striolatum; assembly: GCA_947579665.1. Classification (NCBI taxonomy): domain Eukaryota; kingdom Metazoa; phylum Arthropoda; class Insecta; order Odonata; family Libellulidae; genus Sympetrum; species Sympetrum striolatum. The sequence goes on along the minus strand of OX388344.1, from coordinate 98,864,539 downwards.
GGAAGATAAACGGAAATTAATATAATGGAATTAATAGCGAGGGAAATATACAAAGCGATAAACGTATGCTGCCCACGTAGCATGAATAGGGTACGCTCTTCAAACGGATTCTGCCAAGATATAGAAAACATGCTAAACTGAAGTGGAAGTCTGATCAGTGAGCATCCAAACGTCCAATCTTCAGTTATAATTGAACCACATTCATTCCGCCAGAGCAGTAATAGCCAAAGCTGGAGGAAACGAGCTATAAAGAGAAACACCGTAAAAGAGAGAAGCGATGGGGAAGATAGAGCAAAGGAAACATCAAATCCGGAAGCGAAGCAGAGATGAAAAAAGAATGGTGGTGAGGGTGTTAACGGACAGCAGGTGCGCAAAGGGGACTACGTTAGAATTCTGTGTATTAGGGATGCTCAGATGATCCAGAGAGATAACGCCACTGAGGAAAGGAAATAAAGACAATGTTAGGGGTGAGTATAAAAATGGTTGTGACTGAGCCGGAAGACAAACGCTTAGATCAGAAAAAGGTATAACATAGCAATTATACGGCCGACAATATTATAGAATATTACTACTATATATTAAATTATAGAATACAAGAATTAATGAGATGAGAATGGAAAATACATAAAAATATTACGCTGAGCATCGGATAGAAGATTATTGGGATCGGATTGCCGCTTAGTGAATGTCTTTTCTCAAATAAACTCTCAAAAGGATCTACTCGGCTGAAGTTCATTTCCATGATAAATTCATTTTATTTTCACAAAGAAAAATAAAAACTATAAAATCAGTACATTTCTGTACACTTTGAGGTGTACTAGTTTACAGTTATTATATTACACTGTAAAAATAAAAATAATTTCATGTTTTATTTACGTTTTTCAAATAGAAATTCGCAATTCAAGCGAAGATGCCAGCTATCCGAATATTTTAGACTATGTGTTACCATTCGCAAAGAAGTGGGAAAAATTTATAGTGTAAAAATGAATAATCTCGAATGAAAGGATAAAAGAAAATGCTGTAAAGAGGAAATATGATTGAATGAGTGGCTAATGCATCAAAAAAATGATCTGAAAGTGGATACAGCGATTGATTGCACTCACAAATACCTAATGACGAGTGCTGCGATGCATTCGGCATGTCATAAACTTGATGCAAATAATCTCGGGAATCTATAAGTAAATAAACACCATCGCATGGAACAGGGTCGCTTTTTTACGAAAGGAAAATAGTAAATAAGAAATTTCGTCTGTTCTCAATACTTTCTTTCAAACAAGGGTGATATTTCATGGAAAGTTATCACGGATATTGAGGAAAGATAAGCCTAGGAACCTAATTTTATCATTAAAAAACTGTAAAAACTAATTGAATCGAGTCAATAAGTTAATTAGCCTAGAGTCCGTAATCCAACGTCGCCCGATCAGCACATCAAACATTTTCAATCCGACAACTCTCGACGGACGGCTCGCGATTGCGGAGAAATTGACAAAGAATTGAGCGAGTGAGGAATTTACAAGACAATTAACGGCTACGGCAGACTTCTTCCACCGGAAAACTGGCAAGTGAAACCCTCGCTCTAGTTTAAGTTGAGGAGGGATTTTTCAGCATAAAATGAGCTAATAAACTTGACTTGTACACGAGGATACACAATAGTCCACAGAGAATTGTATAGAAATCCATTTTATCTTTCGAAGCCGCCTGATAATTGAGCAGAACTTTGTTGGAATATCAGATTAGATATGATTGTTAGTTAGGTATTCTAATTTCTTCTTTCAAATGTCTGACAACATTTTGAGGTGGTCACGTGAAAGGACATATTTCGACTCTTTGAAGTATAGCAGATAAATGAAGATGAAAAGTATTTCAAGTTAACATTTTGTAGAAAAAGAAGAATATTGAAGATTAATAGAGGAAACTCGAGGAGGAAAGGCGAAGGAGGAGATAGCTACTACGTGAATCAGTCGAATGCATTACAACGAATTCGGATAAAGAAACATTTTCACCCTGAGTTGATCACTAGTAAGAGAGGGATAATCGATTTAGGAAGGGAAAACAAAAAGACGCATTGCCCTCCTTTGGAAACGGTTGGGTACTGAGATTTAATTTGGGATAACCGAGAGATTTATTTAAAAAATAATTGACTAATGCTAAAGCAAGGAAAACGCAGAGGGAAGAAAAAGATGATGCCGCGCTGAATTTGAATGCAAACTAAGAAAGTAATTATACAAGAAGTGACTTTTAGTAGAATAAAAACCTCAGAATGCGATACTCAAGCAACGACATTCCTTAAGTATTTACAGTAATAATGGATAAGTTACCGGATTCACACACCTAAAAATAAACACACAACCTCAGTAAATCGTCAAAATACAGTGAATAACTTCATTCTCCTTATAATAATACATGCATATACTATTAAAATTATTATTAAGAGTTAAAACTATTAATAATAAATATCAGAAATTATTTTAATTATTGATTACCTCTAGCGCACTTAAGGAATCGAAACGGAATTTATTTTTCAAATTTATTGCATGAAAATTATTATCGTAAATAATTACTCATTCTCCTTTCGATCAAAGAACTTAGGGAAAAATCGAGTCATTTTTCTCGTTCATCTTTATTTAAAAAAAGCTGTTGAGACAGGTTTTTCAATGTTGTCTGAATATCTTATAACTCTGAAGTTCAGAATTTCCTTTTTATAGTTATTACTTATTTGTAAGGTCCAATTCTACAGACATCTTTTTCTGCAGCATGTCCGAAAAGTAATATTTACGAGGTTTTCCGGAGGAATATCCATTGTAAAATATAATCGAAAAGATAATAACAACTTAATTTCAACCAAATATTTACTTACATTCAGGCACAAAGATAATCAAATCGGAGGAAATTAAAAAAATATAAAAGCAACTCAATGCATTAAGTTATTAAGTATTAAAAGCAATTCTTACACGTGGCTACGAGGAATCTCTCGTAAAAAGAACTTTCAAAAGTAGTCTTTGAAAACCACATTCTAATGATACGCTTGGCTGGATTACCAGAGCAGCTAATGTTTTTCATAGAACATAGTGGTATTTCAGTTAAACGATTCCTAACTTATTAGATAGTAATGGTGTACCACACTTTAATGAATCGAAAAAAAAATTTTTACTCATCACATAAAAACGAAACACAAAAAACAACGTCGCCATGTAGTGATCGAAATGAAAAAATCGCCCACGGCAGTCCTAAGGGACGGAGTTTCCTAATGGAAATCAAATGAGAATTTAAACGGCAAAAACGAGATTAAACGAAACAGAATTGTCTGACCCATAATGATTGCGCGCTACACCTCTGGGAATCCTTTCCAATTTTCAATCAGCAAAACTTCAGGAGCGAAAGATATCTTTGAGGGCGTGATTGCGGCGCGGACCTTATTACGAGGCCCTGAGGAAGACTCAGTGGGGCCCAAAGGGTTTTATACCCTGCGAGAAAATCCCATAAGGTTCTGATAAAGGATAATATGCGGTACACTGGGAAATAATCCTTATTGAATGTCCTATTTAGGGTGCAAAGTGATGCTTAAGGTAAACTTACGACCAACGGAAGACGTTTTGTCCTGCAAGAGTTTGATCGATACGAATGTGGGTTTCCTTGAAGGTTTTTGAATGAGGGTAAAATAGAATTCCTACGAACGGAGAAATTATCAATATTCTAAAATGAAACAAACGCACTGAAGTTTGTACCGGAATTATTTTAAAACCATTACATTAATGTGTGTTTTAAGGCGCGGATAGTCGCACAAAATCGGCGATTCCGTTAAGTCACCAACAGACTCCGGTTCTGATGTTACATCACGCAACACTTTTCAGTTTACGAAACCACAAACGAGACTATGTATGTATTTCTGATCTGAGTCTCTCTATTGGTGAAACCTTCCAAAACTAATGGAAATTCTAAAGTGTAGAAATACTTCGAAAGTCTACCAAAATAATGGATATTTTCGCAAATCTTGGCTTAATATTCTAAACCCAAAATTCGACCTCCTTCGATACCAGGAACACGTTAATATTAATACAGAAAACCCAAACTTTGCGTATCGCAGACATCGTAATGAAAACAAACGAGACGAAAACGAATAATATAGAAGGAGGATGCAAATTTATTTCCCGCAGCGCAGCGAGAATATGCTCTTCGGCTTCGTTCAAAACGAGGATTTATCGCATACTTTGAAAAGAAGAAGGGAAGCAGAACTTACGAAGTGCATTAGAGAATAAGTGTCCATTTCCGAGGGCATTACGCGTTATGGAAACAAAAAACGAAGGTGCTTGATTATAGTCAAAGAAACGACCCTTAACGAGGCGCGGAAGCATTTTCTTAATGCGGATGTATGGCGATTACCCACCAAACTCCCCTTTGCTTCTTCCTATAAAATCTAGGTTGAGCACAAGTCTCTCCAACTACAGCTTTTAATATAAATCCGTCTTAGGCCGAATGAAATCCATTAAATGGATAACTAAGCAACGATGAAAAAGTAAACAATGGCGAAATGTATATCCCCACGGACGGCATCGGGTGAAATCGGCGGAGCGCCGAAGCAACGTCTCTTAGTTAAGTCACTAAAATGAAGCCACACTTTTCAATATTCCGGGAGAGATGCGTCTGAAATGATACCGAGGGACATAAAAATCCTTTAAATCGTCTCTCGGATAACCACGGGCACCCTTGTCGTTCTCCTTTTTGCTACATCGGAGGAACAGAAATACCATTAGCCGATGTAGACCACGAAACAGCCATACATCCAAATATACGCGGCGTATACACAGCCGAGGGGGAAAACCACAGAACTAACTGGAGGGAAAAAGTAATGTTAGATGAGAGGATGCGAACGGCGAGCAGGAACACGTGCGAAGAACGGAGTCGTATTGTATTGTTAATGTAATTGGCGACGTCGAGTGAAAAGGCAATTTCGGCCAGACCTCGGACTGCTTGATCGAGAGCCTGCGGTATTGGAGAAAGCGAGGAGATAAAGCACGTTATTACATACTGCGAAGTTGCTGCAATCGAAGGCGTAAGATTACGAGGAAATTTAGCGATGAACTCGATTTGATGATCCCAAACCCATTACAGCTTCTCTAAAAAAATGAGAACTGTAAGAAGTAATGAAGAACCTCTTCCCTAGCTTCGATAGGTATTTAGCATTAATTCAAAAAATCTGATGTGGCCAACACATGACTTTCTCCATATTTATTGAAACTAGAAGCCTATGCTGGTAATATATAAATAACTCCAAAACAATGAGTGTTACAGAAAAATGTTTCATACAAAAGTTGTAGTAAAATACATTACCTATAACTTTGATGCATAATTGTATATACCTAAATTGCATTCTGACAGAGATATTTAAGAAACAAAATTTTGTTCCCGATAAACCGCAACTTCCGGTGAAGCGATATTCATCAAAAACTAATCAACTCTTGGCATTGTTAGGAAAATACTAAATATGAATTTTGGAAATGATCAGATAATTAATTTTTAAGATAGAGCGCCCACAAACCTTTTTACCACAGACAAACACACAGACATACATGTTCGGGAAAATAGCGAAAACGAGCTCTATGGGCCCCAAAACATCTATTTCCGTCGTAATCTGGAGGTCGAAGTTTTTTGCGAATACAATACTTTCTCTAAACTAAGTATAGGGAGAAAGTAAAAATAGAATAAAAACAGTAATAACGTAAATTATTCATTATTATTAAATAATTTATTACCCATGTCTCACACGATAGTTTTTGAACGAGTTTCCGCTATTCACGTTTTTACTCTCGATTTCCAAGTTTTGTAATTTTATTATTATATTTTTATATGATGAAATTAACCATTAAGTAATTTCAATCTTTATTTTTATGAGAAGATTGACCGACTTTTTTTTCATAAGTAGCAACTTTAATAATTATTACTTCGATTTCTAACATTTTCAGCCGAATAAGACATCTACTCTCATTACCTTTCGTTCGTTACAGTTTTTTTAATCTTTAATATATCTTTAGATTGTTCATATACATGATAATACCACAAGCAGTATGGGACAGCCCTTACATGCAATCATATTCCATCAGACTTCTTCGACAAAACAACCGAAAGCATTACATAGACCGCGAGTGTTCAAATTGAAGAGAGAGAATGAAATACACCACGGACCGAAAAACTGCATCCGAAGTGAGTTGTCGTGATTGGCGCGCAACAGGCATTCGACGGCGGAGAGATAAAGAACTGGAATCATCTCATTGGCAAAGAAGCGCGATCAAATGCGCAAACCCCTCTATTGAGATACCTTTCCGTTTATTTCAGCTAGAAATCAAATTTCTGAAGAGTCGTGCAGATGAGATTTGCTAGCCATAAGAAGAGGGGAAAAGTTTTCCTTTGATAGGAATTCGAGCGAACTCGGAGAATGGAAGGAATCAGATTATTCCCCTGAAATTCGTTCTGGTAATCAAGTTTTCTTTTGGGGCGAACAGTAACTACGAATCGTCGAAATATGGAAATCGTTCCTTGGCACATCAGAAGACTGCCATAAAAGTTAAGCGTTCACTGACAACTTCATCGGTGGATTTAAAGATAAATAAATGTAAATACTAAAAAGTAAATGCTCTACAAAATTGAATGTTAAATTTATTTATAAAACTTTATAGAAAGAATAAAATACTTTTAAAGTTTGTGAAGGAATATATAAACTAATAGAAGTCTTTCTCAGACTCATCTTACTTTGTTTCTGTCTACCAATTCCATCAATACCATCCATACAGACCAATTCCATCAATCATGCCGAAGAGGAACGGGAATTCAATAAATTACCTGTAAATAAAAAGAAACAGGATATTAGTACAACAACCAAAAAACAAAAGTAAATACTTTAAGAATATTGAAAATAATATTTTATAATTTAAATTACAGCGAGTAAAACTCTTAAATACAATGCTCTTATAATATAGCCTCGAGGAAAAAATATGTTAACTCCAAAACATTTCTAGGCATTGAAATATTGGTTTAGAAACCCAGTTATTTCTCTTGAGAAGTAGTTGTAGGAAAAGTCTGCGGCATCCCAAATAAATAAATAATTTTTCATTAAAAAATCACTCGTTATGCTAGAATTTACCGCGATATCAAAGCGTAAATCAGTACCTAATCCCTTTCATTTCACTTACAAAAAATTCTCCTTTACTTGCGAACCAGTGAGAAAGGCAAACGATGCGAAACTCTCTCACGTGAAAATCTCTCCTCCCTGACTGACCAATGACGACACACAGACACACTAGAAATATCATTTTCTCCACCGATAATGCAGTTATGATCACATAAGTTGGACCGATGAGCGCAAATCATCAAACGCAAACTCGTGGAAGCGAAGGACCGTCACAAAGTGGCGGTATGTTCTCTCCCTTTATTCCCCTAATGACCCGGAGGTAATCAAGACACTAATGCATCCAAGGGAGCCAGTCATTGCGGTCCTATGTCTTAATTGAATGCATCGATTGGACGCCTTTATCGCTCCCGTGGCCAAAGAAAATCAGCCGTCGATAATAAAAGCCGTTTGGCGCACACTGCAGCTGTGACGAGACCTCTTTTTTCTGATCGCATTAACAAAGCGAAAAGGAGCGATCCGGGCTCTTAATGGGACTATATCGATAACTGATACAGCCGCTGTGATTCTGTTGAGCTTGCGGATGCCCATGCTAATTTGTCTGGATGGTCACGACCGTACGATATAGACCAATGAGGTCGACGTTGCAATCAATAAAATTAACAAGTACTTCCCTTGTTCGTTCCTGCACTCTATGGCGGTGAAATGTCAAGGTGGACGATTACTGAGACACTCGAGGAAATTTTCTATGCGGCTAAATCGAATGAAGATACAAATCCAGGGCGCCCATAACGACTCCGTTTAAACTATTCGCAATTACATAAAAAGATAAAATCGCATTCTGGAATCTTAGCAACGCTAACAGGTTAAAATCTCAAAAAGGAAATAAGTTACTTTCAAAAACTTCTGTTCTACATTACGTTTAGTCAGACATACATGATAGCATGATGCATAATTTGAAAATTAAAATATTAATCTAAGGAGACCGATAGCATTACTTAGCCACCCATTCGCCGTAACGGGAAGCCTCGAATCAATACCGTACATGCTCATGAAATTAAATAACCGAAGGCTCTCTCGAATCAAAAGATTAATCAGCTATACGAGTATGTTTCATGCGCGTGGAATCACGAAACATTTCATAAGAGCAACTGTGTGGCAACTTGTCCATTCAAAATTAATATGTGTAGGCTCGCAGGCAGTAGCTGTGCGCCAAGTGATGAACATGGGATTCGGTGAGAGATCTGTTGGTGTCTTAGCCTTTCCCGCATTCCATCTGCAGATTCCGAAACTCAAACAAAGAGGCGCCACTTTGATGCCTTCGTGTCACGCTGAGTTCCACGATAACCTCCGATCTCACATTTGAGACGGAAAATCAATTAGAATACTTTTGTTTGTGCCCTATAAGTCGAATTTCAAAAGCCGTCCGTAATGATAATGAAACATACGCAAAGCATTCAAACGATGGGTCTGTACACTTTCAAGAATAATCTCTATCGCTGCGGCTTTGCATTAACATGTAATTTATTTTATTAAGTTTCAGGTTATTAACTTCGTCGAAACTCTATTTGTTTCAATCTACAATCATTAATTGAAACATGATTTTGAACGTGATATTTCGACATTGTTTCCCCACCTCAAACTAAAATTCTCTTTTGGGATGTATGAGTACTCAAAATGTATTGAATGGAATGTAAGGCTTTTTACCAAAATATTCCTGGAGAAAAGATGCTTTATATACATCTTCTTTTTGACAGAGTCAAGTCAGATTTAGAAAAAGTCTAGCGGAAGGAGTTAAAGAAAAACTTGATTACACATTCCTAAATTAACGACATAAATGTTTACCTCATTACCACGTAATACCATTCCATTACCATACATCTTCTAAAGGTGTTTTGCATCGAAAGAATTCTTCAGGGTATTATTTATATGCAAGGCAAGTTTTTAATTCAGAGTATTTAGAATTTTTAAACGCAAAATTTAAAAACGCATAAGAATTCCAGTTGTCGATGTATTCATTAATGTAACTAATTAAAAACTTGTCAGCAATGTTAACGTCACAATAATACATAGAGGAAAAGATCGATTTGCCTTTTCCGCATGGACTGACAAAATCATAGGAAAAAAGAAGCATGACTACTCAAAAATTAAACATAGTAAAAGAAGAAAATCAGTCTGAACTCTTCCTTGTACCCCACAAGTATTATCCTTAGCATTTCCTTCATTTTCCAGATCCCTTTGCATGAAATAAAAGAAACAAGAATCCGCCTGTCTAGATCCAAGTGACCAAAAAATGCCTCCTTAAAATGTCAGTCAGCTTCTGTCGCAAAAACAGCTTTTCACGTTAAGACCGGAGTTCCTGCAGCGCTTACAAAAACTCAAAACATTTAAAGGCTACGATGAAAATGGAAAAGGGATAAAAGGAAAGTAAAATATAGGGAAGAAGCAACAAAGAAACACAAAAATATGAAAAGAAGAGTGTATAAGAGGCCATGGAACAAGATGATAATTAAAGAATGCGGCCTTGGTACGGAAGACATGAGAAATATCTGAGAATCTGAAAAAGCATTCGAGAAGAAAACAATAAGATGATACAATTATTCCTTCAAAATACTGAAAGTGGAGATATTCATGTGATATTAGGGGATGGAAAAGGTATTCAAAATAAAAGGTGACCTTCCTTTGAATATATAAACAGAAATAAGATCCTGATTTCATTACATGACATTGGTTATAAATTAAGTGTTAATTTAGCTAGTGAAATTGTACGTTGCAAAACAATGTGCATCCATTGCCTATGTTGGAATATTCTTCGGTGTATGGTATCGTGGAGCACGTGCAACCAAGTTTGTGGTACCCAATAATAAGCTAAAAAGCTCAAGTTTTGCGAAACCAGTAGAGTACCTATAACAAGAAAACTGTAGCTGAGAGAAAAAATATTTTCAAGTGTCCTAAATTACGTATAAGTGATTCTCTACTATAAGTGCAAGAGTGATACAAAAATAAGAGCACGCTGAGTGAATATAAAAATCTTCAGCTTCAGTGGATAAGTTGCACAACAAACTTCAAGAGCACCGTTATAGATGAGAATACTCCCAGAAGAGCAGGAAACCTATTCACAGAAGAAGAGGGGAAAGAGAGGACAAATTGGACAAAGAGAGGGCGAAGAAAGGAATGAGGGAAGGGTCCAGAGGGTATTGATGTGTTAAGATGCTATGCGGGTGGGAAGGATCAAGGGCACCGCTATCCTCTGATATTATGAGGGTGGCGATCTTTGGTGGAAGGACCCTCGGCAGCCCGTAACACCTAAATCATTTCCTGGCCAATTTTAACTCCATCCTTTCTTGCTTATAACAAGACCATGTTTAATTTAAGCAGTCAAGACCCTACGTTTAAATAGTAAAGAAAAAGAAGACGAATCCCTACACAGAAGGAGAATATTTAAATTTCACAAAATTAAATGAGATTGGAAATCAAAATCTTTCAACAAAATGCGTTTGTTCCAGAATGGGAAGAAAGGATCGCACCTAAGACTAGTAACCGCAAATTGTACGCCTCTATACTGTTTGAATTTAATGAGAGTTGAATGCAAACAAAAGATATTACTAGATATATGAGTACGGCAGATGTATTACGGACTATCAATTTAATAGAAGCGTAAGAAATTAGAGAAAAACTAAAAATCCGAGTGAGATATGATTGCGACTCAAAAATATGCAATCACATTTCACTTTATTCTTCCCTTTTCATCCCCAATCGTAATTTCAAACGATAAAATAACCCAATCACACCTAGTGACACAAATTAACATATTCATTGTTTGAAAAAAGATTTACTTCTGCAGGTCACCTCAATCTTTCCCCAATCCAATTCAGAATGACATTACAATTTTACGAAACCAAAAGTTGATTTCTAGAAGACAGGAACGCTCTAATAAAAGGTTCAAAAAGTTTAATTCCTTGTTGAGTTGGTAGAGATTAGTTTGAGGCAATACGGAAAAAATTCTTGAATTCATTTTTGCCGAGTCATGAATTTGTATTTGAGATCAATGGGTATATATGTTTACGTGTAATATTTTTTTATATAATGGGTGTATATTTTTGAGTAAAATACTTCATCCATAGAATACATTCTTAATTATTGGACTGTGAAAAGTTTTAAGAAAGACGACTTGTACAAAGGTAAGAAGACTTAAATCAGAAAATTCTCAATTCCGTATTCCATTCCGCAAACGAGTGCCTAAAACAAAAACACCTAACGCAACTTTTCATCGCAATTCCTAGGGAATAAAAAACGATCAATAATTCATCGCCAAAACTCTCGGACGAGGTTCAAATACAACGTCGCCATATATTGCAGGCGACTTTGCATCTTTCTTCTTTATGCGAACGCAAATACCTCCAAGAGAGAGCTTTTTTCTTTTTGGGGTCGAGTCCTCGTGACCACGAAGTACAACTGCGACGAGGGATAGCCAGCCAAGGGTTGATATTGCTTTTAACTTAATTAATATCGGAAAGAAAGGAACAAATGCCCGCCTTTTCCCATCCCTTTTAACCCTTTGGCTCTTCCTCGAACCCCCACTCCCTTAATGTTTCCAGTAACCCAAACAGAGGGACCGATTGCACAAATTACTTCCGAGTGGTCTCTTGGAGAAAATAAGTCTTCGGTAAATAGGGTCATTCATTTTTTAATGCCCGTAATCACATCGGATGAAAAATCGAATGAAATCGAATGAATTCGGTAAAAACAAGGGGAGCGGAACGGAAAGGGGAGTGGGCAAGAAAGGAGAGAAGGGCGGAAAATAATCCAATTCCCAAAGCCCTCAGGGTTTTCGGCTTTGGCTGCGCAATTTCAATGGATGAGAATTGGGAGAAAGCAAACCATAAACAAGGGAACGATAGGGATAAAAGTAATTAAAAAATTCCAAATTTCGATGATGGTTTTTGGATTGAGGAGAAATAAAGATGGAAATGAGTTACGTGAGTGGAAAATAGACCATTTCCCATCCTCCGATATTCGCAAGGAATGGGTTCTCATTAAATGTAACGCGACTTTCTTTTTAGTGAATAAAACATTTCCGTTAAGTTATAACGCGCAGAGGTCGACTAATTATCTTTATCTGGTCGAATTCGTCAATATCTAATAAATCGAAAAAACGTAAATATTATCAAATAACGGATAAAGAATTTTAGACCTTCAACTCGATATATAGGACGAGGAGATGAATAACACATTCGATGAAACCTTATAAACTGGAGATAAGTTGCGATCGGCGTGTGTAAACCACCTGCATTGCGGAACAATATTTCAGAAAGAAGTAATATTCGTGAAAAATCGTCGTTTTGATTGCGGACAATTTGAAATGATTCGAATCCTCAAAAATATAGCCATCTATACAATGAAGAGATACAGCGTAGGATGTATTTAAGTAACAAAGCTATTGGGGAAGATGGATTGATGGCCCAATTTGTCTCGTTAATCTTTTAACATCTGCAGAATGACATTAACTGAAGGTCGCATCAAAATGTATGCTATTGGTCATCGGAATTTAGGAAAAAATGAGAAATGGTGCAATGATGTCAGTAATCTCACATCGGTAATTTTGAAAGAAAAATGCGGCAAAAATTCGATAGAAGACCAATTCGGCATATAATGATCTTCCATTGGCTAATTCAGAGATATTCACAACTAAGGATTTGTTTTCATGAAGGAATAAAGAATGGACAATTCGCTGCTAATGAATGATGCGTTACGATGACATGATACGCTGGGATTCTCATCCCGGCTACGGATGCATTTGTCTCATTCATTTCTTCCTCTAAATTGAAACAGGTGACATTTCCCTTAGGCCTTTAGGAAGGCCGGTGCACGTGGGTCCTCCGATGCCATCTCAGGTGGACCCTCAGGAGAAAAAAAAGCGCTCTCTTAATTGGCTAAAGCAATCGCAAGTAGGAGAGTCCTGATTCAGTACGACCTCTTCATTTCTGTCTGCAAATGACTTTCGAACGAAGCAGAAAATTCTAAAGTTCAACGCTCACGATATTCAACTCTGCAATTATTCATCCTGTTTGAGATACCAGTGGTAATGAGAGAATCCTATGATTGAGTACTTGCAAATACGATGTGACAATATCCCAAGTGATAAAATCGTTCGCAAAACTCTCCTGGTGAATAAAAGAAGTTCTATATTTTAATCTGAGAAATTTTGTTGTTATTATTTTTCTAAAACATTAAAATGTACGTTAAAAACATTATAAAGTGAGTAGTGTGTTTTCTTACGTAATGAAGTAGGAAAACGTGAGTTAATTGGTTATCTTTCGGTGGCAGTCGTTGAGTGAGGACGTGTTTTCAGGTACAAAGGATTAACAGTGGCAGGGTCGAGTAGAGGAGTTCAGGGTAACGACAGCGAGAAGAGGTCATTTGTGGTAACACACAGGAGAAGTATGCGAAGAAACTGGAGGTGAATTGAATTCGGGTGAGAGTTATGGAGAAGAGAGGAAATGGTGAAAATAGTACCAAAAAAAAAGAGAGAGGCAGAGCGAAGGACTGGCTAGAGATGGAAAACGATGAACTGCACAAGGTGTGATGGTTGAAGTCGAGACGAATAAAAACATCCGGGAAGATCCTCAATTGCTGGAGATTCCAAGGTAGAGCGGTCAAGTAGAAAAACAGATGGTGGACATAATGGAAGATGGGTGAAAAAAGGAGAGACCATGTCAATTGCGTGGGAATTGTGCAGTGCGACGAGAGAACGGTTAGAAGAGTATAAATTGGAATAAAGGATGCGTCGGATGCTAGGATTGAGTAAATTATGGAGTTGAATGGAATGAGGGTTTGGTATGCTTAGATCCGAAATGTTTAGAGAAAATTATCTTGTAAGTGATGGCCTACACATAAATCTGGGATTCAATTATAAGTTTGGACAATTAGTGGAATACTGATTAATATGAAGCTAAGCCATCCAAAGAAGTAACAAACGGAAAATTAGTGAAGATTTATTCGTGATATCACTGAGTTGTAATACGTGTGAGTGAATCAAGAGAGGCTGAAATTCGAAGGGAATTCGGAAAAAGGAAGTGCCGAAGAATTTGTAATGAAATCCATGAATTCACTAATTTATACTCATGTGGTGTAGATACGTAGGGAGCCTTTGCTGAAAGACAGAGCTCTTTAATATTACTTCTTGAAACGTTAGAAATATATATAGTGTTTTTAGATGTGTATAACTTGGAAGACATTTGTGATATCCCCTTTGAATTTGAAATTCCTGGAATAGAAGTGGAGGACGGCGAAATTATATTGCTATCGGGAAGACCACCGGCTTAGAGGTGCTCGCAGGGATGCAAAGAAATCAGTTTAAGTCGACCTGTCGCAGGAAATTAAGGGTGTGAGGAATTTAATTGAATTATATAATTGTAACCAATGACGTTGTCACCGAACTATTAGCTCAAATGTAACAAATTAATATTAATTGTTATAACAATATTGAACAGTTAATTAATTACTACCGGTACGGATACCCCATTTTCCAATTCTATCTATTTTTAGACGAAATTCTTTCCTACACGTAATTCTCCGCAGAATATAAAGGATTAATAAAAAGAATTTTGCACAGCAATAAACCGTTCGTTGAATCACAACTTGATTTTAAGGGTAATTTTAGTTGTTAAATGTTTAGAGTATACATGATGGATAGTCCAATAGACGGTTGATTATCACTGATATTATTCCTCCCCTCAACAGATCTCCTGAGAATCTCAATGCACTCTGCTCTCAGAAGACACCCCCGCAACACAAATGCCACCTGTTCGTCGAGAAACGTCATCCCTTTCCCGAAGGAGTGACATTCCGAGGATGCCAAAGACGGAGGCATTTCTGTCACGTGACTTCAGAAGATGACAACAAAATGGCTGCCTCCATTCCCACGTGTTGGCTGACGGACATCGAATTCCTATATTTAGCCGAGGCAAAGCAAAACCATGGAACTTCGGAAGGGATGGAATGATCTATTCGCAAGTGGAAAGCGTTGATCAGCGGAGCGTGAGCATAATATAATTCCAACAAAATAGAGAATGTTTAAGCCGAAATTAACGGTGGATTAACCACGCGTATTTATCATCCCTGGAAATTTGCCTATGTTCGCAAAAACTGTATTATGCAGGGAATGCGTCCGCACCATCAAGTAAATTATTAATCGAAAGTGCGGCCGCCAAACCGCAATCCATTTCTAGAATGGGTTGCGTTCCAGAAAATACAATTACCGCTTTATTAATTACGCTTCCATACTAAGTAAAATTACATACGTTTCCGAAATGCATAGCGCGCAATTTCAATTTTTAAGGCAAAAGATTCGTCGGCCGCGTATTTATATGAATCGATAATATAATTCAGAGAAAATAAAATCGATATGAGAAGACGATAGTGACAGAACAATGACGCATTATTTCATGTGGGTCTCCAAAATATTTGTAACAAAGCAAGTAGGCCACTTCGACGCACGCATATTAAAAAGAACTTCATGAATAGTATATTCAGTGGAAGAAAACTTAAATGAACTCGAATTTTGCATACGAATAGCGCTGAAGTGCGCTTTATAATATGGCGGGCATATCTGGCGGAAAGCGACCTTTTAAAATAATAGGTGAATTTCAGGGGAAAATAAGTTAAGGATAGCGAAAAAAGCCTTTATTAAAGGCGTTGGGACGTAACGTGCAACCGACTTATCGAATAGAATGATAGCAGTCTTAAACGAATACTTGTGCAATCCTTTAACTTGTAAATCCTCAAGCACCTCAACTAGAATTCGTCGAGCCAAGCAATAGCCGAAGAAGTCCAAAAATCTGAATAAATTATGAAGAATAACCTCTTTCTTACTTTTTAATTTACGACACTTTAAAATAAATTAAATTGGTAGTAGAATAAGTTACGAAGGAAATACGAAAATCAGTTCCGAGTTGAAAGACGCAAAAAAAATGTATTTCAACTTTACTCTTAAAGGAAAAATTAAAGAAATACGTTTCACAACTACTTTACTATTCACTACAAAAGTAGATTCTAAAGCAAAATTTTCGGGCGACTTTACTACACTACAGGGCACGCAATAGGAGTACAAACCTTAAGCATTAGCAAATACTTCAACTTCAGCAATTCTCACAAATAAATAAGGTTTCAATAACAATCCTTCCAAGCATAATCGAAGTCGAAATCTTAATCTAACAGATTTAAAAAATTTATAATGTTTATGCACCTTTAGGAGTGATTAAAATTAATACATTTCTTCAAATACGATACCAAACCAGATATTCTTACACTGAAGATTAAAAAATTTCTAAATATTTATAATTGCAAAAGGAATAAATAAAGGAGAAAAAATCTTCAAGGGGAACTAGATACAAGTTTATTTCAAATTCATAACATTTCTTGGAGATTCAACGGCTAATAAGGCATTGATATCGTTGCAGACAGACTTCGAGGCTCCTCATTTCAACAAGGGCATAAATCGAAACAAAGAGAAAAAACTGAAATACTTCAATACTGTTTGAAGGGAGTACAACATGGAATTTCGCAATTTGGAATTTTGAATACAAGAAATACACTTAATACATTTATACTTCTAATGTACTTAAAAAGTTGCGCGGCAATTTTGATTTGTTACCAAAGGAATTCCTCTAAGATAAGACTTAAGTATTTTCATCAATTAACACTTCGCATTCGGAACGAAAAATCATATTCTGAAAACAAACTATTCCATTAAGCGACAACGTCAGACTTCGAGGAGCGTATCTATATCGTTCATCCTGAAAAAGTGCAAACGAATTTACTGCGCAATTCCTTACACGATGGACGATACTCTTATAAGCAGCTACAAAATGTTCCAACGATTTTATTGTATGGAGCGGTCGTCCACGGGGACAATGGCAAAGAGCATCTTTCTGGCGATGGAAGAAAGCACCGGTGGTCGGCAAAGAGTCACTCTAATCCGAAGGGCGGTGGCATTTCTGTGGGATGCAGGACAAAGGAATTTCGAAGGTGTCCCGCAGATTCGTTTAAGCCCCCTTTGGCGCTAAGGGAGAGGCCATCGATGGGGAATTAGCGAGGATCGAGGGCATCAAAGAAAGCATTTGACCTCGGAAAGGCTCGTGCCATTTCGGGAATGACCGCTTGAAATTAAAATAATTTGATCCAGAGCTTTTCTGAATTAAAAGAAAGGTCATGTTTGATTTGGTGCGCACAAAATAGTGACCGGCTATATAAAATACGATATATCTGAATTACTTTAGCCGAATAGAATTTGCAGTTTAACAAGAGATTAACTGAAATAATAGAACTACAATAGAAAGAGAGGAGTGAATTTCCTCCGGGGATGATAAGTATTTCAGACGTACGATTGCTATGAACTATGGCGAACAATATGAGCTATTAAAATAACAAGCTAATTATAAATTAAACAGGAAAATAAAATCAATAGTAACAGCCGCAACTTAGTGGGATTCCATTACTGGAAATAGTAAAACACAATGTATTAAATTCCACACTTTTTAGTTCCAACACACACACGACCGGTTTCGACTAGTCATACTCATCATCAGGTGAGGAAAGCAGAGGGACAAGAGTATATATACAAATATCTTACATGTGGAGGGGGTAATGGCACCAAATTAGGAAAGGGTTAGGAAAAGGGGGAAGTGGAGTTGGAATTAAAAAGTGTGGAATTGAATACATTGTGTTTTACTATTTCCAGTAAATAGGAAAAGATAATCATCTCTAAATTGAATGAGTGATTACCGAAAGAAAAATCTGCGTGTAATAGTATGTTCTCAAAAGTACTAAGCTAGGAGCGTTCGAGAGTAAACAATGAGATAATTGAAACAAAACTAAATCAATGATTGTTCTTTTTCTACCGAAATATGATTATAATTAATTTTCAACATCTGAGACTTCCATAACCAACATAGCTAATAGCATTAGACATAGATAACATAAATAAGAATACACGTACTGTAAGATTAAAACAGAAGGTGATATTTCGAACTCGACGTCAAATCTCGTGAAGTGACGCATGGCTAAAGTCGCCCCTCGTCAATTCACGCTTTCAAAGCATCTCTCTATCGCGGTTTTTTAAATACGTCATCATATATACGCGGAAATACGCGAATTTAGATCATCTGCAGGTTTTCTACGCTCTAAGCATAAAATATTCGATTTATAATTAAAGAATCCAACTTCGCGGAAATTTACCTATCGCGGTATAGTCTGAAAATGATTAACCAAGATAAACGTGGGACGACTGTACTTCAAAAATTTCGTAGTTGAAATCGTGATAATTAATTTTCCGCTCCTTCCAAACCTGCTTTTACGTTGCGATGAATAAATACTTCGCTCACCCAAAAGAACGATTCATACTCTAGAAAGTTAGACAACCTGAACACGTATAAATCCCACGAAGGTTGGAAAGAGCAGCCGAGTTAATAATTCCGATTCTCGACTTAATCGACTGGCGCCTGAAACACAACGCCGATACTACACTCGCAAATAAGGAGAACCTCTCTGGAGCAAGGAGGATGCATTAGCAAGTGGGTCCCTTTCTATGGGTTTCGGATGAAATGTGAATCTTCGACTTATACCTTTGAGGATTGTCCAACGGAATTTATCAAGAGACGCTCGGGGGATCTTTAACCGGTTGATCGCGAGGAAGGAAGAATTTTTACGCCGAAAATCCGCGGAACGAATATTCTGCTGGGAGTGATGATGAATATTTTAACACGCTCGCAGGAAAGACTCGGGATGTACACAGAAGGCGAATCTCTGCATAATTGGTTCTCTACCAGTGAAACTTGGATTTATGTGTCGTAAGTTGAATCTGAGCTCTTGCCTTTCGAGAGCTCAGATTCTGAGTCGTAGTTAAGATTTATTTCGTTAAATATTCTTTCCAACTTATAGAAAATCACGATGAAACATTAAAACCATACAAAATTCAGTAACATTGTCTATTCGAACTCAGGACAAAACTTAAGACACAATATGCCCCAATGTATGACATTTCAGCAAAATTCACTGAAATGAGAAAAAAGCCTAAAAACACAAAGTAAATATTTTCTGGAACAATACACGATTGTATACTATTTTAACAACATTTGTACCATATAAATTTGTGCAGGGTTTCACGTAAGCTATTCGTTGTTCAAACTCATTCGCTCTCAAGACGAAACAGTCGAGGGAAATCCATTTCGCAAATTCCATAGAATTACCGAAAGAAGAAAAAAAATAACCCATCGCTTCCAGCTTAGACTGCGAAATTATTTGAAAACTTCTTGCACTTGTATAATCTAAGGCCTCGGGACATAAAGGATTGTAGGAATTTCCTTAAAGTCGGGCTAACAACATCCCAATTGACAGCGTTTCTCTAGAAATTAACCTTGTCAGCCGCAAAATGAAAGTCGTTCGAATCGGGCCGATTAAGACGACAATCCCCAGACCGATCCCAGCTCGATCCGAGGGAGTCAAAGGGGCTGGTTATACGTATCTCCGGGGATTCTAAACTAACATGTGACGAAAACTCCGGCAAAAGCTCCAGATCAGCAGCATCAGAGAATGTTCCAGGCTAATGAAGGAGAGAGATGTTCGGATGGAGTGGAGAGGGAACCCCGTCCCACGCGTAACCAGCGGAAAAATGGAGGGAGGGGTGCAGACATGAGGAAGGTTTTGAGGAAGGGATGAGAGCTACAAACAGGGAAACGAGAGGACGGGATTCGGTAAACACTCTGGTCGGAGGAGTTCCAGGGAGGGAAACCACGCCCACTGACCAATCGAAAGAGGAGGAAGCTGAGGAGGATGCGCAAGGGGGTTGATGGGCGGAGGAGCATTCTGGAGAAAGGAGATTATTAAAAAGAGAGGGTGGATTGGGGAGGGAATAAGATTTCTGCGACGGGGAAGGGGGGAAACAAGGGGAAGGGGGTAACAAGGGGGAGGGGTGAAGGAGAAACAAGGGATGATGTTTCCTTAATGAGGCGAAGAAAACATGCGAGGAGTGTTGTAATGAGACTAAGGAGATAGGTTGGAGGAGCGGCGAATGTTTTTCTAGATAAACATATTCTCGTGTATACGCGACTTTACGCCGAAGTTCTAAGAATCTAATCGAGGTGGGGCTCGAAAAGGAAAAAATTAATATTCTAAGGTAAAGAAAGCATAGCTATAAACGTAAATCGTAATAATGAAGCAGTAAAATAAATGAAAAATTGACTGTAAGGACGCAAATATCGCATTTAGGCTTTCTCGATGGAATAGAAGAAATTGAAACAGGAAAGAGGAGAACAGAAATCATGAACAGCGGCAAATTTAAAAGTTAAAGAAGAGAAGTTAAAAGAAATAAAGTAAAAGATAAGAAGTGAAACCGTTGGAAATGGAAAAAAATATTATAGTGGATGAAATAGTGCTGTCCCCGCCCAGTTTTCACATCCGTCATCGACCGACTCATAGAATAATTAATATTGCAAAAATTAGGATCCCGAAGATCGAAATATGTGCGCCAAATCATGTTCAAATTACTCGACTGATGGAAACGGCGGACAGCAAACAGACAATCAGCAGGAAACTTAATGAGACAACTATATCATTCCTGAATGAAAATCAATAGAAGCGGCAAATAATTTCAGAGGTCAGGTAATTACTCAGAACAATTCACCAATCGCTCCCAGTTGGGCGAAATTGTTCAACGCTGACTACAACTCGAATTGAATAAATACAAGTGCATTTCTGGCAATTACCCAGAACAGACACAGCTTCTGCTTTGCTCAAGATGAAGATGTGAAGCGTAATTTACAAATGCGAATTTTCTCTGCTATGATACATAGGATACGAGTTTTAATCCGAAGTGAGATTAATGATTCCATAATAATAATTGGATGAATGATGAGCGAACACCAATAGATGAAGTCTTATATTCATAATGATCGAAAGCAGATAAAATTATTTGAAGGATCAGGAATCAAACCCAGTTCCTATCAACGAGGAAGCCAAACCGGCTTCATGATACCACGTCACATCTCTTTCGTGTACCACGAAAGAGATGTGACACTAAACATTTCAAATTATATCGTATTTTGGAATAAAAGACTAGATAGTTCTCCTCGGGGGATACTCATATACACAAATAAATTTAGTGAATTATAATTAGCCAAAAGTGCACCCAAATGACGACTTTATTAGTCAAAATTTGGTTTTGAGAAACCACAATAACCATTTCAAAATCACGAACATAAACAACCAGAAATCGAACCATAGATCCCGAAGTAGCAAGGCTTATCACTACGCCATCGAGGCCGGCAAATATAACAGTGGTTACAAGTAATAGATTATATTACAAGAGTCAAATATGGAAACTTTACATTGCACTGCTACGCAATTATAGCTACGGTTTCCACATCCTCCAAACAGAGTATCATCGTCAGTAATGATGACATCACTATTGTAAGTAGTGATGTCACGAATCCCCAAACCGGCCAATTCTCTTAAGTAGGTTTGGCCAACTCGACCACACCTACGAAAGGGAATTGAAACAAATCCGAGCCCTCGTCAGAGATCTCGCTTATGGTTGGGAGCACACAGATGACCAGTAGAATTTCAAATGTAGAATAATACGTTGAGAGCGATACGCAGTTTCTTACTTTTACAAGCCTCATTTATATGATTCAGACTCTTTTCCCAGAAAACTTTCAAGCAGAATTCTTGATATCGAAGGACAGGACATGTCTTTCATAATTCGAATACGTCACAACGAAAAGCCGAGGAAAAGTAAAAATCTTCTTTCTATGCACGGTGCTCCCAAAAACAGAAGCGAGCCATATCAAGGAATGCTGTTTCCTAAAAGGCGGGACACGAGAGATTATTACGTCGACGTTGGAAACTTGGCAACAAATACGGGGCAGAAATAAATTATCCAAAAAGGAACAAATACCGAAACAAACAAGTCTAGAGAAGGGCAAACAAGTGACCGAGTGTGAGAGATGAATGAATCGGGATGGAAATTCAGAAACGCCGGAAAGTTTAAAGGAGGGGAGAAGAAATTATTAAATCTCTCCTTAAGAGTGGCGTAATGGAAGGGGCTGGAAAGAGGGGGGAAGTGAGGGCAATTAAGTTCCTAACAATCTTCCACGTTAAAACCCTCGCTTATTAAGAGTCCAAAAGGAATAGGGACTAACGGCAATCATCGGGATGTGGAAGGAGGGAAAAACATGGACGGCAATAACGATTCTAGTTATTGCATTTGATACGCCTCCGAGCAAAACTAAGTTCGCAAGGCTCCTCGGACTTCTAGAAGACTTTGCACACGACTAATTTAACGATGGCAGATTTACTGGATGTTAGCTTACAATAAGGATAAAGATAAATTAATGAAACCCTTACTAAAACATTGCCATTAGCTTAAAATAGCTTTACACAACGTCCACAGCGACTTAAAAAAGCCGTTTCCATCGAAAGAATTACGTTTTTGTCTTGCTAAGATCGAATTAAAAATCTGCAGAAGGAGGCCATCCCGTAAACCTAACTTATTTGAATTCTAATGAAACAGCGCGGACGAAGAAGCAATTCTCTGGAAAGTATCTATTTAACGGGCGGTTCGACGTAAAGACACACATCCGAAGCGGAAATCGGGGCATTTACCAGAGCATATAATTACATCCAAGTATTCAAGCACCACTACGAATAAATTATGTATCGTGACCGCTGTTGATAAATACAGCAACTACGGTGTATCCCTCTTAAATTACGAAAAAATCGACGCTACAGCAGGCCTACGAGATGGAAATATCAGGAGGAAATGCATTTCTCAATGGTGTAGAAGAGGACTGGAAAATGGTACTATTTTCGCATGCGTGCGCCGAGCGAGATTCGCAACGGAAACTTCATTTCATAAGTAGAGGGCGATACTAGGAAAAGAGCGAAAGGGGGAGAAACGTATTCTTTTGCCTCGGATCAATAATGCAGAAGCGGGGCGAACAGTCTAACGCGAAATAGTCACCAATGCTTTCATTTGGAGAATGCTGTAATAAAGGGAACTTGTTTCCCAAAGCGCGAATCTAAAACGAAGTTAAAATTATATGGATTGCGGAGCGAGCACGGATATCGACCCGCCCTTCGTTCAATCAACAGGAGCGCACGCCTTATTGAAATTTCCATCGCCTTAAATAAATTCTCAGCTGCGAAAGCAGGAGAGGATGCATCTGATTATAAGCAGGAAAAGGACAGAAAGGAAGGATGAAACCAAGCTGCTTCTTTCGTATGTTTATAGAGAATAAATGACAAATTCAATTCGGATTTATTAAATTTTATGAAGAACAGACTGGAAAAAGTACGACTCGCTCGGTGCAAATAGTTTTCATTATTGATTTTTAAATGAGATACTAAGACTTCAAATAGAAAATTAAATCGATAATTTTTAAAGTACAAGGAATGAATAAGAAAAATCGGTCAAAGATGATGAAATTATCTTTTCAAGTACCACAAGAAAACCTTTTTCGTCAAGATATAACATAAGTCATTGAAATATAATCTTTAACGGGTAAAAGAGAACTCATTTGAAATTATTCAACTGGAATGCTATTTTTATACCTTTTAAAAATTTAGAAAATAGTGTATTTCAGGCAAAGGATTATAATTTTAGCTTTAATTTATGTGAATGGCAGCTGCTAAATTATGCTAATAATGATGAATAATCGTAATATTCCGAGCGTAATAAATCGATTTAAATAATTAATATGTAATTAAAGAAGTTGAATTTGTTTAATAAATAGAATTTTAGACTTGAAATACTTCACCAAAAAATGAGGAATATTTATTTTGCAAGTTTAAACAAATTTCACAAATATACGACAGTGATAATCCTAAGTTATATAGTGGGAAAGTATAGCAGAATGAATAAAATTTGAAACTGAAAATTATTAGGAAAGATTCTAAAATAAAATGACCTACAGAAATCAACGAATAAACACCAAAAATTGAAAAAGATATCATTAAAACTATTAACAAATACTAAATGTCATTGAAACTAGCAAACGAATAGAAGAGTTGGGAGAGAGAGAGAAGACATCGCACAAACGTCCGAAATGAAGGCGAACGTGATAGGAAGAATTGGATCCAAAGATCAGATGGTCCCAAAGAAAGAGGGGGAAGCGTGGATTTCATAAGGCGTTCGAAATGAAAACTCGCGAAAGCAGAGATATCCCATCATCGCCATACGCTCGGAATTATTCCGTTGTGTCGGGGGGTGAAAATATTGCTTCAAAACAAATGAAAATCTGGAAAGTCCGTGCTGGTTCAGTGGAGCGATAATCTTTGCCGATGATCCGACGTATGAAAAACTGATTAACAAAGAAACTGGTTATAAAGGGAGGAAGACCATTGCAGTAAATTATAACATATTCGCGCACAAAAAGGAATAGATCGCTAAATTTTGTGTTGATGGTGAAGATAGCGGAATCAGTTTGCCACTCAAGTTCGCGGAACTGAGAGGATTTATGCTTTGCTTTCTGAACAACGTAAACGTTTATGCTCGCGAGAATTACACACGGCTCTGATGAGGATTAATTAGTACATGTTTGAGTGTTTCCAGCCGAGGAACCTCAAACAACAATATACGTGGCATAATTTTTAGAAGTTAGAGCATTGGTCCGGTGGCTAAATCAATGAGGTAGCCCAGATAATACATGTTCTCGTTTACATTCGAAGTCGTATCGCATTGTTCTATTGTAATGGATATATTAATTTTGATGATATCCCAAACTGGAGTGTAGGTAGTGAAATTACAGTAAATTCTTGAAACTGCCCACTCTATTGTTGAATTGGTAGAGCGAAAGCCTTTCTACACCCAAAATCTATATAATAATACTAATTTGGAGGGGACCAACGATGATATTTGGAACTTAAAATGAGTAAACGTATCAGGATAATAACATCTCCATAGCCATCTTAATCAACTTCATTTCCTAAACCAATTCGTAATCTCCGAAAGCGGCAAATTCGAAAAGTAAATCAAATCATGCAGTGTAGAAAGTCTGATCCTAATTACACCAGGACACGGGCACGAGAAATCTTTTGGAGCACAATTAAGGCCCAACTCATGACTACCATCGCGATAAGCGCAAGATTTACATTTCGAGAAATGTGAGAGTTACACTCCAATTAGAGCAATCCGGGTGAAAAGGTAGATGATCCAAGCGAGAAACATTAACTACGCAGGAATTATATCTGCATTTCCCAAACTTGAATTCTCCGCGCATAATCTTCCGTCACGCGAGTAAAAGCGCGACCCACGAGATTTCTCAAATTAAGACAGCGACAAAAAGCGGAATGAGCATAATTAACAGCTGAGGGGGAAAAAAGAAGAAATAAAATTTGAGATAAAACGCACCGATGGTCATTCCAACTGCAGACATAATTTATTGCACCGAAACCGGTGAAAGGTGATATATCTCCACATTTTAAATTTCAAAATTTTTAAACGCCCTTATCTGCACTCGCGTAAAAGGAATACAAGAATAACAAAAAGGCGATAAATCGACCACAAAATATTTTTGGACGGTTTATGAACAGTAATAAGGCAAAGGCGAAAGGTAATTAGCACGGATAAAATGAAAGGAAGATCAATCCGTACACAGGCAGTCGGCTGCATTAACGGATGAGTCCGTCAATCAATCGCAACGAAACAAATGCCGAACGAAGCAAAAAAGCCGATCTAAGACGCACGCATTTGCATGAGTAAAAAAATGAAATATTTCTTCAGAGACGACGCGATATTCTATCCGACGTTTTCGGAATAGGCAAAACACCAAAAGAAACGGTTGCAGAAAAAAATGAAGGAGACTCGGAGAGATACAGCGGATAAGAGGAAGGAAAAGAAAACCGTCAAGGAAACCCCGGAAGAAATATAAGTGTCGCATGGGTAGACGCAACCCTTCAAATGACGGGGAGCGAAACCGAAAACTCGTGGAAATTGCGAAGAAAGAAATGAGTGAAATAATACAATCCCCACTCCGAGAAAGATAAGGAGGAAGGGAGATTGCGTGAGATATGCATTTGGAGGGTGTAAGAGGACAAAAAAGAAACGAAAAAAGCAAAGGGGTTGAAGAATAAGAAGAATATATGACTTGGCGGTTTTTGGATCCACTTTCGGCAAGAGGGAAAAAGCGTCTACCTTACGGAAAAATAAGTATGAGAAAGTAGGGCCAATTCGTCACTGCTACATTACAGCAACGGATATTCTTCCCCGCGCTGTTTCCCGAACGCTCACCAAATCTTCTGCAAAAACTGTATACGGTTCGGAAGATTTGGAGAGTTAAGAAAAAACAGAGAATGGTAAGGAGTCATAAATATAAAGCAAATCTCTCCCTTTCTCAGTGTCTGTGGCAGGGATATCTCGGGATTCCAATCTAACCCAATTCTTAGGAATATTTATTACTCTACTATTTATAAATTAATCAAATATTGAATAAACAAATGACGGACTAATTTAAATGTTGTTCAGGAACTGTATATCAAAATAATAGGTTTACCAATTAAACAGAGATTAGAGTATTGTAAGATGTTACTGACATAAAATATTGTTCAAATTAAAGTTTTAAAGTATGTTCAATCTTACATTTTTTTTAAATTATTGAGGAAAAACACTTAAAAAGTATGAGAATTAAAATCATGTGGATGGTATACGAATAATGATTCAAAACTTTTAATCACATGACTTTAGAGACTAACTTCCTCATATCCTTAAGTCGAGGGTATTCCGATCTCTAAAGATGGATTCCACAGATTAAATGGTGAACAACTATATAGAAATGATTTCCTACACATTACGGATGATTGGCTAAACACCTTTGAATTGCCAATCGATTGTGAATGACAATCCGATAAAACGAAACGACCAAAATTAGGTGGACGAGTGAGTGAACAACCTTCAGGTAATATCCTCGAACACATTCGAACATAGAGCGGAAATTGATATTAACATTTTTGGTATATTACATCATAATATAGAAAATTACGCGGGTTTACCAGTAACTCAAACACCAAATCGATAAATCTGTTTCGAATTATCAGCATTTAATTCAGGAGGGGAGCTAGAATAAAGAAAATACGCCACAGTAAATAATTAAAAATAATAATAAACAGTGTCGTTACAATTTATACTCTATATTTACGAATTTTTCCATACATATTATCATCATATCTGAAATAACATTGTTCGTTCTGGAATATTTTCCCTAAAACATACACGGTGAAATATAACTAAACCGATATTTGTAAGGAATTTGCAATTTTAATAATATAAACAAGTCGTTCCGCAGATCCTTCCAATCTAGCTTTCCGAATAAATGAAGATTTACACACAATATAAAATTAGATAGGAAATTGAAGTAGTATAAATAATAATCCCATAGAGAGAATACTTTGGAAGGAGATAAAAAATACCAGGTTGGCAAAACATCACCGTAATTAATAACAAATCCATCCAACCGAAAATACCACCTGTGAGTGTTTTTAGAGAAGTGCCGTCGGGCACAAGAGAGCCATCATGGCCGCGGTTCCCAAAATGTAAAAACAACAGAAGAAAGAAAAACATTGACATGGGAGAGGGAGGAACACCGAATGCCCGTAAAACTTCAGGGGAAATACAGCGAAATATTATTTTCAAGAACAACATAATTTAAAAAAATATACGACAAAGAAACAGAGGAGAAAGAAGGTACGGGAAAAGCATTGAAGTAATACGGAGAGTAAAAAGAAAAACTAAATAACGAAACGACCTTTTCTCCATTTCGTATTATAAATACCGTCTCTGTTCCGGATTCTCCTTACCACCGAGACATTTCCCAAAGAGAATTTTTCCCGAAAAAAGGGCTATCTTGAACGAGCCGCTGTTTCCATTAACAGCTGAACCCGATGAAGAACCCGTGGGCAAGACATCGAGGAAAAAGAGAAATACACGCTCAGATGAAATAAACGAGAATTCGAGATATGCGGGAACGGAGCTCTGGGGCAAACGACGAAATGGACTAAAGATGTCAGCCTTGGTAAAACAAGGTAGAAAACGTACCCGTGCAATTAAAACATTGAGTTTCCTTATATACTTGGGCCGAATGTCTTTTTTTATTCTAGTCTCTCTTTTCACTCCTGGGTTTAATCTGCACGACTTCAAATGTTGAGTTATTTGCCATTCTTACTGCGTTTCAATCCTTAGAAAGGACTTTATTATACATCGCATTGAGAGGATGCCTCTATGAGGACCTCTGGCGGTGGTCGGTGCAACTAAACCACTCGCCTTGCTAACAAAACAGCCCTTTAACAGAAGTGGAATTGACGAGGTATGGCAGTTTAGTGGTTAGAATACCTATCCTGAAAGTGGGAGACTTGGGTTCGAGTCACAGTCATGTTGCTATTCACACAACTGTTTCTCTTTGGGTTAAAGGCGCACGGTTTAACGTGCTAAGTGATCGGTTCACCGTTTCTTACGTTTTGTCATAAAATGTAAAAGAAATTAAATTGAACAGTCGATGATTACGGTAACGTAAGAACCACCGGCCGTGGTGGCCGAGTGGTTGGCGTGTTCGCACGTTATCGCTCCAACCCCACGGTCCCAGGTTCGAGTACCGGCTAGACGGATTTTTCCGGTTAGGGAATGGTCTTGCGTGATTGTTGTCGTTAATACCTTACTGTAAAAGTTCAGAAAATGGATGTTTGTGGGATATATGAAAAATAAATAAATAAAAAATAAATAAAAGGATACAAAAATTTAGAAAAAAAGGTAAAAATACAACGTGGGAGCAAGAAAAGTAACATTGAGAATAAAGGCAACCTAAAATGCAAAAAAATACAAAAATCGGGGCTAAATTAATAAAATTCCTTACGAAATTGAACATAGGAAAAAGTTAAAAATAGCAGAATGATTGGGGGGAAGAGATTGCAAAATCCGTAAAACTGAAATCATCAAGCCCTTCCCTCCATTTTAATGACGTCACTCATTTACTAGCCTACCTTGGGAAACTACATCTTAATACACACCCTGCAAGTCAAGTCCCGAAGTGTGGCAGGGGGTCCATAACTCCACTTCCCTAGTCGATTACATTCGCGTATCATTCCAAGAAAAATTGATTTTCGGTCGTTAATAGAAAATGTAAGGTTAGATAGACCATTTTCTTTCTTTTTTACAAACAATTATGGAAGATTTTCTGTCAATAAAATCACGTTGGCTGAAAGATTTGATAGTCGGATGGAACTAAAAGATTGTGAAAGTACGCTCCCGACTTACCCGCCGTGTAACTTCTGTCCATTTTCCTTCATCATCAATCATCACCAATCGGTAGCTTCTCCTATCAGGAGGTTAGCTCTTATGGATCTCCACTCTTCTCTTCTACTTGCTTTCCTTTTCAATTCCTCATATTTGTTAATTTCAGTCCAGTTCTTTAAATTGCCCAACCATTCCATCCTTGGTCTCCCTCTCTTCTTTACTGTCCATTCTTCTAGCGCTGTCACGATTCTCTCCCCTGAAGATCCCCTCAGCACATGTCCCGCGTATTTCCACTTTCTTCTTTTAACTTCATTCCATAGGCTATACCTGCTTCCAATCTTTCTCCAAACCTCTTCATTAGTTATTCTGTCTGACCATTTAATTTTTAAAATTCTTCTGGCAAACCATAAGTCCAATGCCTTTATTCTTTTTTCCATACTTTTTAAGATGGTCCATGTCTCACACCCATGCAAGAAAACCGGCCAAACATAACACCTCAACATTTTCAGCTTTAGTTCCATGTTGATCTCTCCTCTCATTAGATCCTTGTATTTCCAAAAATTTTCCTTCGCCATTCCAATTCTTGATTTTATTTCATTACTGCAGTACCCATCGTCTGATATTAAACTTCCTAGATATCTAACCAGTTGGACTTGTTTTACTGGTTTGTCATTGATTTTTATATTGCAGTCACTGTTGCTCTTTTTACTAGCCTCCATCATTACTTTTGTTTTATTGGTATTAATTTTCAATCCAAATTTTGTCCCCACCTCATAAACTCTTTGCATTTTGAGAATTTTATCCGGAGTGCATCGGAAAGTTATAAGTTCACATTTTAGTCTCGATACGAGAAAAAATAATGACTTTTAGAAAGCACAGATTGGACGCAAAAGCAAATCTCGCTTTGAAATCATTCGGATGTATCGTAAATCAAGTAAAATTAAAACGCAACGTCATGAATACGAAATTACCAAGACATACAGGGGATTAGAAGAAACAATAGTATCATGCAAAGGTAAAAAAGTGTGTTACATTAACATTTCATTAGGATAAAACAATAACTACGCAAAGAAATAATTTTGTTCGTTTGACAGAAATTTTTCGACACAAAAAAAGAAAAGAATTAATCGTTCTGGAATCAATTTCCTTTCTTTAAAAATAAACAGCTTCGTAAAACCAGACATCCCCATTATCTTACACCTTTGGAAAGTCTATTCTTCCACATTCACCCAACTATCTTTAGTCTAAATTTTTTATTTATCCCTTCATGATTTGAACTTAAACCAGGATGGACAAGAATTCTTACTTAGTCGGGAAGAACTCTGTTTTCTCCCAATAGGGTTACTAGCCGATGCTCGCCTATGTGTTCTTGAGAATGGACCGAAGACGAAAGAGTCCCAAACAAAATGCGGCCGATGCTGCCTACGGTTCAATGGCCAATGCAACACAGTTTCACAGATCCAGATTTTTAGATGAAGTCAAGGCAGAAATAAATCCATGTTTCCGGTATCTCTCATAATGAATGAAATGGTAGAAACTCCTTTCTCTTATTCCGCACATTCTTTTGCAACATAATTATTTAAGATACTCGGCAAACAATGGGCTGATAAGAAAAAATCATGCAAATAGAGCTGAGCGATCATATTCTTTCACCGAAATATTTATTTTATTCTCAGAAATTAAATGTACACGGAAATTTATTTTAAATTTAAAATGCATACGAAATTACTGAACCAATCCCGAATTAAAGGCCCAATTCAAATTAACAAATAAAAAGCCCAATATTCGACGTTTCAAATAAGCTCCGACAGAAAAGTTAATTACATAATATAAATAATGCAAATTAAATAGCAGAAACTGAAAACACTATCACTGAACATACTTCTCAAAGTAATATTGCGCATAAAAATTATATTTCTAGCATAAAAATATTTCATACTTGCGGAATATTGAAAGGATTAGCTGAAATTCACTGCTTATAATTGGCATTACTGAAAATCGTCAAAATGGTGGACAGTCTATAAATAATTAATCATCCACGGCGTACACCAATTTTAATTTAATTAATTAAATTTTAGAGAGTTCGCCTTGGAATGGCAATGAGAAGAAATTGGTTGATAGGCACACCATGAGGACACGTGCAATCCGGTTTTTGAGAGGTAATCCTTAGATGCCTCGATTTACGGTTTCACAGCACGGAATGCCGTCACCGATGGAAAAATCACGAATTAAGAAGTCACTGGTGCGATGCTCTTCTGGATCGATGACGTATTTATCCTCCGATCGCAAATGGCTCCATTAAAAGCAGCCGCGACGCCTAAAAAACGTGTAATTGAGGCGAACGTGCGCACCATCCCTTGCGCCATCCATAACGAAAGTACCCTCAAATCGACGAAATGGACGTTTTTGTATTTATATTCGCTGTCAGCTGCTAGGAGACAACAGAACATAATTAGCTGCAATGGATAATTTTATGGGAAGCACTGACGTCAAGGCAGAGAAGCTAACGTAAATTTCCGTAAAAGAAAATCTCAAATTGATTTCATTTGTTTCGTAATGCTTAATCCCGCTCTGAATGAATGTTTAAGCAACTTATAATTACCGCATCATAAACAGTCCTAATATTTAAATCACCCTCCAAAAATCGAAGAGATTACATTTTTCTTTGACCTAATACTAAACTAACAACTCTCATCAGTCGTTGTAGCCAAAAATAACGCATTGCTTTCGAAAGAGGTAAGTGACATTACATACGAAGCGTTAATTAAACCTATACACAGCATTTTTATTTCATAATAGAAACTACTTACGATAATCACTGGCCGTGCAATTGCAATGTGATCCAAGAGAGACATGAAATCATATTTCGTATCAACAGCTTCTCAACATCATCATTACATCATACTAGTGAGATTTGCTGTTGGGTAAAAGAATCGATTTTCTAACGGACACAATATAAAAAGTCCGCACAAGGGGATGATTAATTTATAAAAGAGCAATCTTCTACCTTCTTGTCTATGATTTAAGGCAATATTAAAATTTAGCTAAGTTATGTGATTGAAAAATGAAAGCAACTAATTGTGAGGAGAGTATAGGGTTACTAATGGGTTTCCTTTTTCGGCCAAAGAGTAAATAAATTATGAAAAAACAACTGCCAGGTAAAAACTATGGCAGAAATTAAATTGATTGGATTGAGAGTGCGAGAAAAGGGGCCATCAGCAGTGCGACACAACACCATCGGGAGTGCCCACGGGGACTATTGCCACCGAATGACACAAAAATGTGTTCAAATGGCCAAATTTTAGAGTTTTGAAAAAAGTTAATTAAATCAGGTTTTCGCCGCTATCGGAATTGCAACCGCCGACTGAAATCAGACGATAAGTGATTAAAAGGTTTCCTGATTGTTATTTCCCTTTTTTATTCACGGCGAATGATTTTTATCGGAGGTTTCAGCGGTATAACGATGGCCGCTGGGACTAATATAGACCTCCATTTAATTTTCGACAAATGATGCGCTTTTTCAGAGCGATCGACTTAAGGCGCGACGATTATTCAAAAGGATTCCCAAAAACGTATGTGCGGGTGTTTTCTCGGAAAGGTAATGTTAAAAACCTTGATAGACAACGATAACCTTCAAAATAATAAAATAATCAGTAATTCCATATCAGACGATCATAAAACAACATATACTTAAAACAGTAAAATACATTACTAAAACGAATTGTAAAGTATAATCAGAGGAGCGGGAGATAGAAGGTGAAAGATACAGAATTTAAGTTTATTTCTTCATTAAAATAGGGCACATATTTTCACAATACATATATGCAATATGTCACCTTTTGAAATAATTTCAGGTTACCAAAAGTTAAGAATGGTAATGTAGACAAATTTATGTAATGAAGAATTAAAGAGTTACTTTTAGCCTTCTCCAAACAATATCCTTCTTAATTATTTTCCGGAAATAGAAAATAGAATTGTATTCGATATCTAATTATAATTAATTTAAGGGTAACATAAAGGCACAGAAGCATTAAAAGTGAGCTCTCATTTAAAAGAGACCAGCGTCAGTCACTACTTTTCAAAATCATGATAACCAGTCGATTGTTGTTAATTGGTATTAATTTTGACTGAAACTTCCTGTAATTCTTAGCAGTTACTAAATTCTTTATAAACAATTGTTAGCGAAGAAATATTTTGAATTTAATCATAAATTTTGGCGTTGTCGCAGTCATTGCCACTCAACAGCTCAACGTAAAGCCGTCGGTCGACTTCTTTTTCAGTATGCATGAAGACCGAGTAATTTCCCTTTGCGAATATTTTTGGCTGCACCCTCAACGATGCCTCGCTGATTGTCGATCAAGTCACGTGACTCAGCTGAGAGAAGAATGTAGCGTATGTGCCAAACTGCGATTCCATACATTGGAAATTATTTTGATTTGGTTATACTCTGCTGTTTACTTAGCATGCGCGTCAAGTAATAGTAATCTCAAAGTCTACTAATGACCATTGTGTGAAGAAGTACTCTCATCGAATCCAGCATGGTGTCTCTGCCGCAATATTAATCATTCGATGATTGCCCTCGATTACTTTACGTAATCAAGTTATGGCATTGGATCGTATTAATTGATATTCGACAGCTCATTAGTCGCAATTACATTGATTTCCGTGCAGTTTAGTCGTCTTTCCTTGCCTGCCTTTGTTTCTAATGCTAGACGACACTATATATGTTTCCAATGCGGGTGAGTCAATGCATTTCCCGTTTCCCGCAGCAAAATTACGCTTCGGAAAAATGAAGTTTGTTCATTTTCTATCATATTTTGATAGTTTATATCATTTATATCCCAAGTATTATAAAGAATAGAGCAAATCCACGGGAAATCAGAGCTAAAGACAGTATTGACATCATCGACCTATATTAGGTAAATGAAAGCTAATCACATCAATATGGAACTAAATAATTCTAATTGAACGAGGCATTATCAGGCTTCGAACATCTAAGCAGTTACCAAAAGAGGCAACAAAAAGACAAATGCTGAGTTATATAAGAAGCGGTGGCTGTCGGGGAGTAAACAGCTCGTTCCCAATTACAGAAGTGTCCCTAAATTCCTCGATCCCCGAAGAATTCCCAAAGGGCAATCGCCTTTTTTCCGAATTATGCATCTATTATTCAAGCGGATTAAGCAGGCCGAAGTGGCAAAGAAGGAAGGGTCTAGAGAGGAGGAAGGGGACTTAGAAGACCCCGTTCGAGGAAACCTCTGGAGAAACACAGAGCGAAGGAAAGCCATTTTAATGAAAAAAATTCAGACGATCAATTCTACTTTCGACATAAATAAAATACAGATCTATAGCGAGATGGAATATTACAACTTAACGTGATAATATAAAACGAAGTTATTAAATAAGAGAAGAATATTTATCAGAGTAAAAAGACCGATAAGTTTCCACAAGTTAAAATAAAATGTAATGCAGGTTCGTTTCATTCTAGATTTTCAAATGACTCAATCGCAGAAATCCCAAGACACATTCCAAACACGTAGAGCAATAATAAAATACATGAACGATATAGATTCAGGAGTAACTTCGTGGTAATTTGTAACATACAAAAGCTCCAAGAGGTAAACTTTTACTAAACTGGATTACAAGAAAGAAATGACCATGGTTTCGTAGCCTCGTGACATTTTCAGGTCGACCAGAAAATTTAATGCAAAGGATGAATGTTTCCAAGTAAGTTCAGGAAAAGTACCTTATCGGAAGATGTAACTGGCATAATGCGACCTCCCTGTTGCATAGGCCATTCTGATATTGCGAGGAAGATCAAATATATGATAGAACGAACAGTTTCAAGAATTAATTTTTGCCAGAACGATACGCAAACGAAATCGATAAGAAGAAACGATGCACACACTGCCACACGCCAAAAGGCGGTTTGCAGTTACATCGATATAGGCGTGTGTGTCTTCAAGTGTCTCTTTCTGAATTGAAAACGTCCATTTGTGAGGCTAACGAGAAAGAGGAGGTTTTACATGGTTTGAATGCAAGAAGGGGATTAAAAGGTAGGATCCAAACAGGATGCTGGAGTTGATCTTCCAAAGTGGAGACCTAAAGGATTCAACCGAAGACCGAAATGTTAACGTTAACACCAGTTCTTTGAGAGGTATAATTATGCAGGGAATGTATAATAGCCTCAAAGATGAAGTCAATTAATTAATTCCATGGAGGGAAACTTAAACAAATGAAACTGAAATTTAAATAAGAGTACTTCGAATAAATAAAATTTTATTCAAGAGAAAATTTTATGAAGTTAATGAGCTTCTCAAATGAAAGAATGGAGATGTTAGAGAAAAAGACGAGTACATTTTTAAATGAAAGACCTTAAACTGTACAATAGCTTAGTCACGATCATCCATATCAAGTGAAACAGCGCTAAACGAATTTTCTTTATTTCATTCTCTGAACATTCTGACGCCAATGAAATTCATAGCGAGAAAGCGGAATAAATGAAGAAGAGAAATAACAGTTTTCGCCGAAATTCGAATGAGTCGCAAATTGCGGACGAAGCAAAACAATTCGCTCGGGGCAGCAGACCAAAGCCTAGCTGCAATTGCGAAAAAATTACGAGAAAATATCCAAGAAGAAGTACAAATGTGAGTGAATGCAGACGCCGGCAAGAATGATGAAAACCACGTACGTCCACTCCCAGATGAGGAAACTTCACAATAAAAAGGCAGAAAACTTTTCTAGTTAAAACAATAGCGAAAAAACGCGAAAGGGGTAATTGCACTCTCAACACATAGCTTTACCAATTTCCCCACCATATACACCTTTTGTTTCCAACAACGCGGCATCGAGCGAGAAATAAAGCAAAAAATGTTTCGAGTAAAAGCTCCCGCAGTAATAAATGGGCCGAATGTTATGAATGACACATCCGCGTTCCTGGAAAATTATCGCATAGATGGACCGCAGAAATAAAAATGCTTTTTAATTATGCGGATGCAATACTTTTCTCCTTTCGCCTGAAAATTTATCTATTTGACCGCTCCCGCTCATTATGATGAAACCCATCTCATTTAGATACTTCTCCGTGCGGCAATCAAATAAATATTTAAACAACAAAAGCGATAATCGTCATTTGTGATTAACATAACGAGATCAAAAGATACAGGCAATTGGGTAAACGATAGAAAACCGATAAAATGAAAGGAACTAATTGTTTTCCAACGATGAAAACAATCGTTGCATAGGAATTCGGAGCGAAACTGAAAGGAACGTAAAATGTGAGAGTTGAGGAAAAGAAAGTGCAGCGGATGACACAAGTGGAGGGCGAGAGAGTGACAGGAAGCAAGACAAGAGAACAAATGAAAAACTCAGAAGAGATCATCAGCCGAGGAATGGGAAACAACAGAAGATGGACAGTTTTGGAGTAAAAGCTGCCAGAGAACAGAGACCTCCGGTCCCTCGACTTTTATGGACAAAATTTATTGGATAACTAAAACATAATTTATGTTAACGACAGCATTGAAAGTTACCTAGTCAGGATAAAAAACACGGTTTCAAAAACAAGAACGATTGATTAGACTACCGCTATTTTGAAAATTCGATTATTAGTTTCAAGTCCGCTTCACTTATAAATAATCGCGCATCCACACCTTCACCAGATTGGAGGGTGTTTTTCACCAATTCTTCCTTCCAATTCTAAGCTTTAATCGACTGATAAGATTATTTCAAATAATTACACTGAGGATCCCCCCAAAAGTTTGTGTGGATTTTAGTTTAACTTATGAAATAAGACTGGGATCTACCAGCATGGAACGAAAGGAGGCAACGACCCCACCAATTCGAAGGCCAAAAGGGACGAATGGCCTGAGATTGCAAAATATAACATTGGGCTGGAGTAAAGCGAAGAATCTCTCAAATCCTACGCAAACCCGTATCTTTGGCAAGTGCACCGCAACTTTTAATGGAACCGAAGACGGAGGGGAAAGACGAAAGATAACTCGGAAAAGTTTTAGAGCGAAAATAATCGAGACAAAGCCAAGGCAAAACAGAGATGGCCTAAAACACAAGCTTCTTTAAAACCAAAGTTGGTGAACCGAAGCGTAAAACCGAGGCGAGTGGAGACAGAACTCCACGTCGACCAACGTTAACAAAATGAGACTGTCAATGCGGAATTAAAGCAGATTAAAAGGAAAGCGTAATAAACCAGACCCGCGAAAGAAATGGAAAAAAGGGGAAATCAGCGCGAAGAAGGCGAAAGGAAATGGAGGAGAAAGTAAAAGGAGAGCAAATAGTCGAGGATAGAAGAGATGAAACGATGGCCACGTTAAAGTTTCAGGCTTAAGATGAGGAAGGAGTTGAAAGGGTTGGATGAGTGGAGAGGGCGGATATGCAACGGTTATAAAAGAGGGGAACGGGAGGGTTTTAACACAGGGATTAGGGATGAGGGAGCATCAAGACAAGAGAAAGGGATGGCAGGAACCCCCTCAGGGCTACCTATGACTCTCCTTTGATGTTAAGAGGGCGGAATGTAGTTCTCCTTCCCTCCCTAATCCCCCTTCCCCGCTCCCATACATCCCTTACCTACCCCCTCCCCCATTCCCTCCCACTTTGCCCCCCCCCCAGACCACGCCACACCAAACGAATAATGCTCGGAAGGTAGGCAAGAGGAAAGAAAAGCCCCCTCCCTGTATCTCTGCACAACGCCCTCCTCCCCCTTACTACCACATTACACGGGGCCAATTAAGCCCATCGAGGCCCTCTGGGAGGGAAGATGGATTCCCAAAGTAAGACTTGCGAAAGCAAAGCGCACCGCCCGACAAAAATGGAGGAAAGACGAGGGATAAAAAATCGAGCTCGAAATTACTTAACTAAAAGTGGGGGATATAGGAAATTCCGTGTCGGAGAGATAAAAAAACTGCCATTTTAATAAGCGGAAGAAGTACGCAAATGCAAAATTTAAGCACTTGCGTCCGCTTTCATAATGCGGAATAAGTCCTTCAGAGGTACGGCGAGATCGGGAAAATTGGAATAGATTACTCTGTCGGCAAACGGAAAACTGTAAGGATTATTGCATGTGAGAGCATCAGCGTTGATACATAATGGTTCGTAACGAAAATAGGAATATGAGAAAGGTAACTGAATAAGGATATATCTCTGAAGAAATGAAAAGGAGCAGTTGACAGCAGTTAGATGGGAGATTGTCTAATTGTTGATATGCGAAATTTGGATGTCGTTTAATTTCTTTATGATCACAGAGATACAGATCACAAATGAATAACGCATTCTGTATTTCCTTCCTGTCCCTTACAATTTCCCATAGCACATCCTTTACTTTTAACCTCATCAAAATAGCTTAAAATATATTCAACTTATTCTCCTCTGCAGTTCGGAGAATCCCCCAAAAACGATCTTAAAGACGTCGTCAGATTTTGATTTTCTAATTTGGAAATATTTTCCAGATGAGGTTTGCTGTCATCATTCACAAGTAATTTATCTTTCTTTTTGGTTCCAGCGGAAATTTATTCGCTGTTTTATCCTTTGTGTTCAACTTTGTATTCTGACCTGGTACGATAATACCGTTCCTTAATGAAGTAGTCCAAAAACTATATCTTAACTCGAAGAGGAACGGAAGATGTGTTTTATAAAATGCACGGAATCCCAGAATATCTTTGATAGAGCGATGCATTACCAGTCAGAAGAGTAGAGACAACGCTGGAATTCAATCTAAATAAATTCAAATTTCGGACAATTAAGATGTGATGAAAATGAAACAATTTCATGATACATTAACAAAAAACAGCAGCTATATGAACATGGTTAGATTTCGATAAGGGAGTTCAAGTTTAGAGCGAAAAATGAATCAATATGCCATAATGAAATAAAAAATACTTTCTTATATATTTCATTAAATCAGTTATACAAGAAGATCATGGTTCTCTTGCGTAACTGATCTGAAAATGGCTTCCTGCCGAAACCGATAGTCCATAATATATTTGTGAGGAAATTATAAGAGTTTTATTATTTTTTAACAAGAAGAAGATGAAGTGGAACAAGTAAAGCCTGGTATTGCCATTCGCAGTTCAATTCACAATTTCCTCGACTTTCTCACTTCGGAGATTTTTTACCATATCAAGAACTGAACGTTCATACGACGGGCGATTTAAAAGGGCAATAGCGTCCAGAGAGGGGAGTTGAGAAGGGCGTTGCGGGGAATTAAGGGCGATTTTGTCCACGAAACAACACCCACTAATCCCCTACGAGACAACGCTCTTTGCCAGTCTTTCGCGCATAATCTCCGGCACGAGAAAGGAGGCAATAACGATGGCAGTTAAGAATAAAAACAAAAGATAACGCAACTTCACCCGAGGGATGAAACGTTACGCAAAATTCTTCAGATAATATTATTAGTAAGAAGCCACCGCCATTTTCACTGACTTAAATGGAAAAAGTCTCTTGTTTTTTGGAAGGTTGCTAAAAAGACGATGCCTCCTTATTTAACCTTTATAGCATACAAAGATGTTCCTACCTACCTTGATTAAAATAATGAGCATGCGATGGAGAACTTCTTTTATTTGACCACGCACCGGAAAAGGCGGTTTTGAAGCTGCGAAAAGCGCGTTAACGAGAGAAGAAGTCAAGCGGAAGCACCGAATTCGAAAACACGGAGTTGGTTGATCGGATTGAAGGGATTTTTAACAATATCTCTAACGCGTGAGAAGTTTATAGTTTGCGTAGAGAAGGAGGCTCTGCAAAATTAAAACTTGTGGTACAATTAATATCAATCGCTCGCACATGTCCTAATACAACGCCATTCATTTTGCAGAAAAATCTAATTGCCATTCGTGAATGAATACTGACCAGCAAAATAAATATTTGTCTAGGTGGTATAACTGAGTGAAAAAAGTATAAAACTAAATGAAAGAAAAACCAACTGAAAAAATATCAAGTTAAAATAGATACCTCCAGCAAAGAAAAACAGGATAGGGAAGAGACGAAATATTTTATGACCACATACATTTCCTGTAGACATTATTAGATATTATTGATACTAAAAATTGTGATAAAAATTAAATACCATACAATCAAGCGCATCAAGGAAAACAGGGGTAACTTAGATATTACGTTATGGATGGGAATGAAAAAACTGAGACAGTGTTATTAGAAATCAGTGAGACAATGACAGTGGTGATGTGCGATTTTTGCTTAAGAAAAGGAAGTACTTCAATGGGTAATAAAATAATTAAGTAAACTGGTCGTAAACTGATAAGTCAACAATCATGACGCTAATAATTTAATAATGTATAAATATAACAACGAAGGTCTATATAATATATAACACAAAGCTGTAAGCATAATAGGAAATCAGATGCTGTTCAGGAGCGAACGCGCAGGGAAAATAAGAGACCGAATAAAATTCGACGAAGTCCTACGACATGGAAAGGAAAATATACTTAAATAAATAATTACAGTAACGTTCGATTTTTTTGGAAAATTTATCAATACTACTGCGAGCTTTCAGGAATCATCGCAATAGTTAAACCTAGAATGCTAGGAAACGTTCACGCTCGTATAACTTTCGCTGACTTCTGCAAGGGCGATGCGGATAACCACAACGGTACTCAAATAAACACTCTGCCGCAACTATTAATATAGGCCACAGGAGCGACCGTTTTAAGACCGCTATAATACGGAAACACTAAATGGCGACGCATCGTATTTTTAGGGCGTCAACGCATAAACGGGTCACATACATTAACGAGATCCGAAACACAAATTTCCTAGGCATAAAATACAAGGCAATCCAGCCGCCTTACAACTACAAGACGGAGAGTAAAAAATCTAAAAACGCAAAAAACTCAACTTGTTGCTTCGCCATTCTTTACGAGCACCCAAGAAACGACATCGCGAGCATAGCGTAAAAAATCCAATGAAAACAACATTCCACGTCTAAAAAAATGTCCCCGCGCAACCTAAACTTCACAAACCAATCCTTTCCCCGCGCCCTCCCGTAATAACTCGAAAAGCGCCATAACGCCCACCGCCATAAAAAAGTCCTCCATCCACTACGAGTTCCTCCAGTTTATTAACGTAGTGCTCTGGGAAAACGCTGCATAAACCACACCCCCACAACCTCTATTCCCATAACTCCATGACCACATTCCTCACACGCACTCACGTCGCAGCGAGCACAAGCCGAGCTGGAAAATTTAGCGTAAAAGGTAATACTAGGATGGTGCGGGAAAGGTAATACTAGGATGGGAAGGGAACCGTGGTGCGGGAAAGGTAATATTAGGATAGGAAGGGAGCCGTGGTGCAGCTGGTAGGAGAACCTTCCCAAATGACGTCGATAGCAAACTATTCTTCGACATCTAAATAACAACAACGGGGACATTAATTCTAATCGAAAGCAGAAACAAATGCTCAGCTGAATGGAAATCTGTAATTCTTCTTTGAAATACTGAAAACAAGTTTCAGAAATTTCCTATGATATTTTCACGAGACTTCAGACCACGAATTAATGAAGTATGTAATTAAACTTCGAGATATTACAGATAATAGACTACTTGCAACAAAGTGAAGATTTCCAGAATTAACATCAATCACTTCAAATATATAACGGCTGACATTGTTTGCGGCTAAA
Organism: Sympetrum striolatum; assembly: GCA_947579665.1. NCBI lineage: Eukaryota > Metazoa > Arthropoda > Insecta > Odonata > Libellulidae > Sympetrum > Sympetrum striolatum. Next base: position 98,822,506 of record OX388344.1, on the reverse strand, counting down.
ACATTATATTTAATTTATATACGAGTACCTGTAATGTATCTTCCAACGTGGAGGTACAGGAGATTTCGGAGAGGAAAAAAGCAATTATTTGAATAAAATAAATTTAATTTCTCAAAAATAAGGCAAAGTGCCCAAATATCGCCCCCTTAAGGCAAATTATTAATTCTGAGAATATGCCTTAAAATAATACAACAAGTGTTAAAAATAATACAACTTTTAAAAATAATACAACAAGTGATTGAAGAAACTCAACTCTATACCCTATAGTTTTGGTGATTTAATTCCTCTAAATAAATATTTTTAACCAAAATAAATAAATAATCAAAATTATTAATTATATTATATATTACTAGTATTATCGTATAATGATTTTTCAAAAAAGGCATCCTAATTTCGTCCCCCTATCTAGTTATTTTCTACTTGATAATTGTTTTAATTGATAAATTTCTAATTGATAATTGTTCTTTTTTGTACAATTCTCTGTCAGTCTGTTCCTGTTTCTCTGATGATGCCCTCTTAGAGTGCGAAATACGTATCAGAAAACTTTAAGGTAATTTCGATGATTTTGGGAGTGTTTAATACCCCCCCTTTATTTACTATTTTCTACTAATTTATTTTCTTGTCAAATTTCAGGAAAACATTTGTTTTATTATTTTACAACATATTTATTGAAATGAAAACATTTTCTGACTTACATATGTTCGTTATTATTATTAGTAAGTGCGGCCCCGGGTCTAGCGACCGAAGAGGACACAGGGTTCTCTGTGCTGGAAGTGGTTCCTATATGTAGGGAGAAAAGGTCCAAAGTAGACGCGCCCCCCAGTCTAGAGTCGGAGGAATATTCTCTGGCCGTTCGTAGCCTCCACAACTAGAGAAATACGAGATGGAGGTCCTAAATTCGTTTCCGGGATGGATTCGAGATTCTCCAAGGAGACGGATTTAGGACTCCGGTTACAACAACATTGGCGACAGCTTCAAACCAAACGACTACTGTTACAAGGCTATACCAACTGGAATTCAATATTCAAATACTAATCTACAAATGTTAATCGCTAGATGATGAAAAACTTACCGCTAGGCTTCAACATAACTGTTTCAAGTTGATATTATACTACATCAAGCTTCCACGCAATCTATTTTTGAAAAATCAAAGCGTAATGGACAAGGAGAAAGCAACTGCGTGACATACAGTAGACAACTGAATGGGTCTAAAGAGTTTCTTGGCGTTTTTGCAAGATGGCAGAAATTTCCAAAGAAGTTAAAGAGGGGGACGAATTTAGTGAAGTGGACAGATTTCGGGCACTTGGCCCTATGTCTATGTACTATTTTTAATAACAACGACCCGGGTGTCATTGTGGTGCAACGGCGTCAGATAAAGAAAAAAAGGTTCGAGTTCTTTGTATCTACTTTGAGGTGATAAGGAGAGTCAGTTTCGAGGAGTGCGTTTGGGTGGAGGGCGAGTTATTATGTTGGGGAAGGGTTGGGATTAAATTAAAAACTGTTTCTAGATTCCTAGATATGATAAAATAAGATAGGTTTGAAAATAGTAATTAACAAATAAAACGTAAACAAGAAGATAAAAGCTCGTAAAATTAAAGGTTCAATTGATGTATGTAAGGTAGGTCCAAAATAGGAGAATTAATAGGTTCTCATTTAAGATAAAAACAACTTAGGCACCCATTGCACACGCAGAAAAGAAAAAGAAAGATCAAACTTCATTCTGAAAAAATCGTGTAATTCCTGGATTCACGGAAGACGAAACCATTTCACCAAATGCGCACACGACGTGAGAGAGGCGGAAAACATTCCAGAAGAGAGGAGAGTGCATTCATGATTTCTATGGCAGTGGCGACTAACTGAGCTCGATCCAATTGTTGTAAAAATATTTCACACCGACAATAAATTATGCCGAGAGATTCGGGGAAGAGGCTGTTTTCAATAGAGGAGTAACAAGAACTTTACTGTATCTAATAAATGAATTAAAAAAAATCACTTTATTTTAAACTTTATCAGGCAGAAATTTAAAAAATTAGTAAGTATTCCATACTCATTTCAGTAAGTTACAACACATGCGACAAAGGTCATTTGAGTGCATACAAAATATATACGAGAGAAAATGTAAACTAAATAAATAAAAGAATAAATTAACTAAGTCTATATTCCACGAAGTGAAGGCAGAGCTGATTGAAAATGTAAACTAAGAAGTGTGATTAATTCTGGAGTAACTAAATACGTTCCACCGAGGATCTGAAATCTCTACGTCTATTTTCTACGCAATCAAAAGAAAAAAATGTCATATTAGAATGGATAATAATAATAATAATAATAATAATTATTATTATTATTATTATCAGTCTTCTATAATTAAGTTTATTTTCCGCATCTTTATAGAACAGTTAAAAGTTTGAATTTAATTTTCGCATATTGAACGAGTCTATAGAGATAAAAATGGATGCTGCAGTAAGTTAATATATGGCTCTTCGGCCGAGAGCAACATTTCGAATTTACTAGTAATGACGAAACCTTAAATAGAAGAAAATAAACCATTAGCGAAAGACATTCTGCAACCTTACGTCGACCCGTAAGATAACTCCATAAATTTAGCAAAGATAAAGCGACCGAAACCCATTTTTAATCAAGAAAAATAACGAAGGCTCTTTCGTTAATGCACCTCAAGACGGCTGCAAGTGAGCGGGAGAAACAATTTGGTAGACTTCGGAGGAGTAATCTTAAGAAAGTGGCGCTGAGGGAGACCCGCGGGGGGGAATTTATGCAGCCAGAGGTTATTACGGCGCAATCGGCTGCTACGTTGCTTGTATTTATTACTTTTGCTGGACAACGAAAATAACGCCACTGCAGCACCAAATCAAGGCCATAAAGAGACGTCCCTGACTTATCTTTGCCACTTCCGGGGCAACTTTTCTCTCGTTTGAAATTTGAGCTTGAAAAATATAAAAATTACATAAAAAGTATTTCAAGAAATGACGTGAAAGAGTTGGAAAAATTACTGACTCCGATTACACAAATTTGAGAGAATTTTAATTTTGTCGGAATGTAAAATAGTAGTTGCAAGTGCGATTATCTTAAACTGTCTCACTGTCCGTGAGCGTTTTTACTAACAATAGCTAAGTTTATAAGTTCGCAAAGTAAAAAAATAATATACTGGAAATATTTAGATCCATAAGTTGCAATCTCCAAATATTCAGAGCATGCCACAGTATCCACGAGATGTGATCTACCACAGGATGACATTCTGTACTTATCTGAATTGATTTTGTCTACAAATATCCGATGATTGAATTATAAATATCTAAAATTATACGATGAATGAAAACTCAAACCAAAACCGTCGACCCTCTGTTTTCAATGCACCGTGGTAAAACTTGTCGTTTAACCAATAAATACAGGTAAAAAAGGAGTGCAATTAAGAATAAATCATATGACATCTTTAACTGTAAAATAAATTATTTAAATCGGAAGGACTTCCGCGAATATAACGTAAAGACTTTCAAATCCATATCGCTAATCCAACTCCGAGGTTAATTTATTTAAACAATCACGTGAGAAGGGTGCAGGAAAAGGTAATCACTAAGCGTGAATTCACGGATGGAAGAGCCCATAAATAAGCCCGAATCTTCTTTATTCGAGAAAGACTAACTTTTTTCAGAAGCAAGTGCATTACGGCGCAGTCCATTTAGCCGTGAGAATGAATGCCCCCTCTCTAATGCATCCCTAGCACGCGTGCACCATTTAATTCCAGCAAGCGATTAATATTTATAACGCTTACCTAACGACGTATGAAATTCATTCCCCGTTACACGAGACGCGCACTCATTTTAAGTATTTATTCGTGAAATGGAACTCAAATGGCGGCTCCTCTGGCGCGCAAAGTGGACGTTTTCCCAAAAACCTTGGTCGATACATTAGAGAGCGATGTTAATTGAATTAAATCCAAAACTGCGCTCGAAAAGGTCGAATTAAACATGAGGCGTTCATTAAAAGTAGTGCGAATTTTATATTTCCCGTTAAAAGCGGCGCAGATAGTATAATCGTGAAATATAGAGAGCGTAATGTGGTAAAATATCGATTTATCGAACATTCAATTTCCTTAATTCGGGTTTCACAAACAAAAAAGGATCGGACAAATGCGGAATGCTCATTGGATCACACCAAGTTAGCCCCGAAAGGTATATTTTTCACGTGTATTCTTCATTTGCATTTTCATGCGCAAGCATTAAATTATTAAGTAATCTATTCAGTTCCTAAAATTAAAAATACCGGGCCATATTTCAATTCTGCACACGGTGAAAGGAAATATATCACCTACGAATGCTCATCAAACCAAACCGCTTCCTATCTGCAGATTTTTCTATTCCAATTCAGAGATTTCTCACTTTTACAAAGAATGACGTCGCCATATGAATCATATCTTCCTTACATTCTGAGTCACAGATTGAAAACGAATGCAAAACTTTAAACGAATCCTACTACTGCAGTAATTTAAAGCAACTCAAACTCGTAAACAAGGTATTTTGACGCAAATCGTTACCACGTAAACGTAGATGGAATAGAGATGAGAAAATCAAATAATTACTAGTAAAAATGTCGAATAAATACTAAATAATCATATATATATATACCAAAGAACTATAATAATTATAAAATAAAAGTGAATTTCCCAGTAAAAATTACGGAACAAAAATTAACTTATAAAAAATATATTACAATTATCGCATACGTCTATCCTACTAAATAATAAAAAATAACTTAAATCTCAATGAACTTTGTTACTATCTGCTGTTATTCTAGACCCAGAGTAGTAAACGTACGGAGATACATTAAAAAAAAAAGGCCGGGGAGCGGAACACCGTTCCTGTCATTGAATTAAAAAGAATCTCACGATGAAATTCTCACCGATTACATGAATTCCTAACATTTCCACTAAATGTAAGATCGTCTGATGTTTGCCATTTTCCAGCAGCGAAGAGATCTCACTGGTGTTTCTAATTAATGTTCCGTATGTCTTGGTGTAAAGAACATTCAGCTGTAGCAGATACAACTAAAGTAGCACAATGGATGGGAAATATTCCCGAGGGGATTACATTTCACTCTTCTTCCATTTGAATTCCGACAGACGTGGTTCGATATTTGTTTCAGTCAATACTTATACCTTGGGGGAGCAAAATGTTCGAAGCTCACGTATGTACAAATGCTATTTAATCAATTACATACCGTACTTTAGAGCTCGCTTTTTAGGCGAAATTTTAGCAAAAGGGGTATAATGGAGCTTAAATTGGGGCCGAAGGAAGAGACAAAAAGCATAGCCGAAAAAGAATCAAACGATAAGTGTGTCGATGATCAATAATTCGCCGCTTATTAATGCGGGTTTTGATCACATGAGGAGAAAGACAAAGAGAATTTAGTATTAGAGTGGAGCGGTGAGGAAGAAAAACGGTGTGATAAAGGGCGGCAAAGAAAAGCAGAGGCGAAATTGCTCGTAAAATAGAGCGCAGTGGAAGCGGTTGATGGCGCGGAAAGTGAGCGGACGACGTGAGACCACTGGAATTCGCATTTGATACCAGAGGCCACAAAATAAGAATAATAACCATTTTGGGAGATAACCTGAGATATTATTCGCATCCATTGCACATCACGAATGCTGCATCGCCGCGAAAGGAACTACAATTGTCCGACCATCACATTCCAGTAACATTTCTACGATAATCTTAAACGTACTGGATGACTTCACCTAGTCATCTGGTATTGAATTCCCCAAAAATGGGATAGTAACACAGCGACAGTCAATGAGACCGTCAAGAACCATAAGGGCTACAGTCAACTGGTGGAAGATCATTATAGCATATGCAAAAATACAATAATCGTTTATAAACATTAAACCAGACTTAGGTTGAATTGAATAAATTGCAACGACAGCACAGAAAATACACACAACAAATGAATAAACACAAAGTAAATATTTCAAAGTATCCTCTATCCAACGTGATAGCAAAAGCTTCTTTAAACTGAGATATTTAGAAATATGATAAATGGAAATCATGGACTCTGAAGTAAGAGATAATTGCTTCCACAAAAGGTGTAAAAGATACGGGCAGAAATAAAAATATTCGCTCGGCTAGTATGCAAATATATTGATGAGGATAAAATAAAATGTTTAAGAATGCATATATCATTGTATAGTAATACTAGTATTATTGTTAAAAGTTCTTCGACAGCTTAAGTCATTTCGCACTTGGATTCCCACTGGGAATCGAACCCGGGCCCACTTTCATCTAAGCCGAACGCGCTGCTTACATGGCATTTATGCAAATATCAAATCGATTGTACGACTATATGAACGAATTTTTTACTAAAGATGACTGAAAATGAAGTGTAAATGATGAAGGAAATATTAATTTATAAAAAATCTAAAACCCGTTACAAGTTTAAACCACATTTTTTAATACAGGACCTGAAAATTAAAAAAGATCACGATGTAATTTCGTCACAAACTTTCAAGAGCAAAGGATAAACAAGAGGTTCAAAATGGCTTCACCAAATAGAAATCGATATAGGCCATGCAATCCGAAAAGTAATTTACCAGCGATCACAGAAAATAAAATGGAAACTGGATTTTTCAAAAGAATTTGAGTTTGCAAAGAATACTCGTAATTATAAAGGATTAAATCAATACGAGTGAGCTAAAGCAAAACTTTTAATACTTTTTCTGTAAATTGGTAAAACAAATATCGCGCTGAAAACAAGATACAACGAGTGCCGTTTGTTTCCAACATACGCCGATGTCAAAAACCAAACACGCCTTTTTACATAGAGCTGAAAAAATCGAACTAAATAATTTGAACGAACTGAAAAATAATCGGAAAAATAGAGAAACGCTTTGAATTTACGACAACCGAACAGATCAAATCGAACGGATTTAATAAATTGAGTCAATAAGGATGTAAAAAAGCACGCGAAGTTAAAAATTTAATTGGTTTATTTGGATGATCAAAGGAAGAGCGTTCAAAACCAATTCGACTCGGCGAGAAATGGAAAAATACAAGTTATTTCGGTCACGATGATTTTTTCCCCGTTAATTGACTTCAATGAAAGCGACATTACATACAAATTAGCTATGGAAACCGATAATAAATTAAATACAATAAATATTTTTACGGAAAATTGCGCTCAGAAAATTGATTCCGCCACAATATTTGGAGGATAAAAAGAGATTTTCAATCATAAAAACAGCAATAATATTGACAGGAAAAAAGAAGAATGAAAATTCGGCGAAATACTGTCAAACTCGGTTTTTATACATAAGTTCTAGGGGTACTTATAACAAACAAAAAATTACGTCATGATGAAATCCATATCTTTCCCAACAAAAGAGAAGAAAAAATGGCATGTGAACGGTAAAATGAGGTAAAACATGTGGAAAGGAAGAACAAAACAATAGAAGATATCTTAAATCATCTTTGTCACATTCAAATACAATTTTATTCAGGATTTGCTACATTAGGACGGATTAATTATTGGCCATTGGCCAAGAAGATGCCGAAACAGAAAACATAAACCCAATCGAAGGAGGAAGGAATAAAAGAAGGGAAGAAATTGTCAGAAGAAACAGCTCCTCCGACCGGGAAAAAGTGAAGCCTGGGAGATACGGAAGTATCTACAGAAACCAGTTATAATGGATTTTGGACATTATTATAAATTGTGATGATACGAAACTTGGGGTCAGACGTGAAATATTAATGCACTTTCCTCACCGTTCCCCATTTTAGAGGCAATAGAGTCGACCGTTTACACCAACAGTTTCCCCAAAGGGGCTTACGGACGTCCTGCAGCGCCGTAGTGGCAAAGTTTGCAGCGTATATCACTTAAGAGCGATTACGGCGAGGAAATACATCGCCCGAGTTTTTAATCACGCACAAAACAGAACAATACCCTCGAATAAAAAAAGGACGCCACCTTCCACAAAAAAGAACAAAAACTGAGGTAAACGAAGTCCACCGTTTGGTTTGAGAAAAGTTGCATCAAACGAGCTTGCTGAAAGAGTCTCTCTACGAATTTATTTAATGAATTATCCTTACATTAGGATTTGATATTGGAGAAAAACTATAAAAGGTCAAAATTTCTAAGAGGTTGTAACTAAAATTTATCCACGGAAACTTGGATTACTTGGACTTTGATATTACAGCAGAAATAAGATTAAAACGATATGGAAAAAGAATTGAGGACATGAGGAGTAAATTGACCGACGCGGGACACAATAAAAAACCCAACATAAAAAGTGTACTAATTCTTGTACTCCTTAAGTTCTACTCCCCAAATCTTCTCTAAACTGTTATAGAACTCCTTCGTCAGGTTTCACAGATAATGCAATGTCAACCCATGTTTTGTCACATGCAAAATATAAAAAAATAATCAAAGCCAATTTTGTGATATCGATATTTATTTGTAACGCTTTTTCCACAATTTTCTCAAAAGCATGTTTGAAATTACTGTCTGGGAATTGGAATGACGCTTCGAAGAAAAGTTGGACCTCAACCGTGTGTTAGAGAGCAGGTTAGAAAGGGGAGAGTTCAAAGAAGTAAGAAGAGAGGGTAGATTAAAAAATAAATGGGATTGAATAAGCGGATCAAAAGTGCGAGCGCATAAATAGGTGATGGAGAAGCGTTCTCATAAGGAATGAGGAAAAGAGGGGCTGAGGAAGAAAAGATTCATAAGACAAACTGAATGGGGAAAATGTGACGAAAAAGAGTAAGAATGAATTAACAGAAAGATGAAAACAGGCCAACGAATTGGCATGGCATTAAATTGAACGATTTGATATACCTTCTGTTGTGACCAGCAGCAAAGTATACTCAGTTGACGAAAAAAATATATTAATTAGGAATTAATCGGACTCCTTCTCAAATACGTTAACAAAAATTCCGTTCAAAGGAAAATCGGAATTGAAAGAAGTCCGATTTTCAAAAGGGACCGGGAATCGAACCCGGGATCTTCCTCTATCCGGAAGGCTCCTTAACCTTCTAGGCTTCTAGGCCAGAACAGAAAGTCCGTTTTTCCTTGGGATTTTAGCTGGGTGCACGCCCTTATGTACAAAGTACCTCAACCCTTTCCTTGAACGATTCCGCTAATTGGGAGGTAAGAGAGAGAATAAATCGAGTTAATGAGAGAGGGATAATAACAAAACAAAGTTCACAACTAACCACACAAATTGAGTATACGGAGACACTTAGAAAAATTCTGTGTATTCAGTGTGTTCTTTCCTTTAGCTGTGAAAAAAATTTGCATCAGAAACAGGAAAGGAAAGAATGGAAGCAAAATTCTAAAATGGACAGAACGGAAGATTAATGAATTTTTACGAGTATTTCGAAGAATAAACAGATAAATGACAGTGGAGGAAGACCCCTTTTGCAAAACAAACATGAGGAGAAGCTCTAACTGGGAACCAATATCTAAATGTTTCCACCGTAGCTTTATATCTACTAGATCACGTATCTCTATTTGGGATTTTGACAAACACATCTTTCCTAATACGTGGAAAAAATGATTAAAAGAAAAGGAAAATCGTTCGGATACAAGCTGAGGCTTCTTATGGAATTATAAATGGTGTATCGGAGGCACCACAGAGCTTTAGCAGCCTTTAGGTTGAATCATGAGATTGGGATATTTGCTAAAATTAGGAATGTTGAGGATTGGTAAAATTTAAAAAAACATGGAATAGATAACAGCGACAACGCTTTTCTTAGATATATGATTGATTATTATGGCTACAGAAGACTCTTTCACAGGAGAACAAAGACAAATCAGCGAAGGCAATCCCTTCTATTCATTGAAGGACATTTTCGGATCTTATTTTCAAAGAGTGACAATTCAGCATCGCCTACTACATCGACAAAGTGACCAATAGATTAATTTATGAACGGAAAAATTGAACGAAAAATAAGCAAGAATATTTTTTATATCAAACTCGAATTAATACCTCAGGCAAAGTATGGTCTAAACCATTTATGGGAGAATTTCATATAACTGCGAATGTAATTAGAAGATAGATATTGAGAGGAGGGAAGAAAAGAGGAAGAGAAAGGAAAGAAGAAATTGTGGAAAAAGAGTGTCGAGGGAAAATGTGAAATCCATTAAAACGCAGTTGAAATTCCCAAAGGAGCCCAACTACATCCTAACCGAAAAAAGCAATGGATGGACTTTATCCATTGCCATCGAAGGACATTCAATCCATATAAAAAATTACCTTTGCCAAAAAATCTCCTTTCTCGTTAAAAAAAAGTTTAAGTAAGTTATACGTTAACTACAATGTAATTCAATATTAAGGTGGCGAAATGCATCTTCATATGTATTCCTCCTGACATAGGGAACTGGGTTGTTTATTCACATTCCAAATGGTAAAAATAAGTAGAAATAAAGTTCATAAAACTATTAGTAACAATAATAACAAAGCTATGAAATATCTAGCACAATAAAGAACTTAATATGCACGTTGAGAATTTTACATTAAAATGACTGTAAGTACTTCCTAGTGGATCATTTGAGACTAATGAGTTATTACTCCTAGAATTTAAATTTATTTTCCTAAATGTCTTTCAATATCCGAGCGAAATTATGTAAAACGACGTTTAGGAAAGAATATAACGCATTTCCTACGACGCATGGTACTGGTGATCAAGGAGAGTAAAATAGCCATAATTAATCAGGTCCATCGCAGACAACGAACTTGGAGATTTTTATGAAAAGTAAACTGGAATATTTTATCCGTAAATATTTCCAAATAATATATATTTTTCGTACATTACAGAATGTATGGATCGGATTTCTTATCTTATTGTTATATGCTATCCTTATTTACTTAAAATAGGAAGAATGGCGCAACTTAAGACTGATGAACTTAATCTATGCTTCGGCACTTCATCCCCTGACGTTGAATATGAATCCACGGAGAAGACGTGCGTGCTGCAGCAAAAAGTACCTAATATCATAGTTCCCCTGCCAACTCATCAATCTTTGCTAACTCCAATTTTGCCAGGGGTATCACTCACGTAATCACAGCAAATTTTCTTCGTCAGCGAAGATCATTCATTCGGAAGAAGTCCAACAAAAGGGAAATCACCTTAGGAGAAGAAGAAAATCCGGAAATGACAGACTTGGTACACAGCGACCCCAATACATTTCCAAAAGGAAATACTTGCGGATGAGAGGGGGGAGAACGGTCTTCAGATGCGGCATAAAAGAGGAAGTGGAATGGACGACTCCCATAGGAAGTGACGTCAAGCCAAAGAGAACTTCCGGCACACCAGACGAAGATGGAAAGAAAGGAGATGATGGAATAAAAAGATACGCCTAAGACTTAAGAGCGGAAATGGACGGAAAGCACTTCGAAGGATATCCCTTTATCAACGGCGACTAATAAACTATTTCATTTTTAGCAACAGAGCTGCATTAATAAACAAGTTTGACAAGCAAAATATTACGGTGAAGATCTTTCGTTTTCAGCAGATGACGAAACCAACGGCTCGAACCACTGTTCATATTGAACGAATTTTACGATAAATTTCTCTCCGCGAAAGTATTTAATCAAAGCGAATGGCGTTAAAAATGCCCTCCGACAAGCAATTTATCGCGAACGTACGTATGAATATCGTAACACTTTACGAAATAAAAACCTTCGACTTTGATCCATAAATGAACACGGGTCGTGGAAAAAACGTGGATCCATCTTCGTCGATTTGGCACCAAATTGAGCTCAAATGAAACACTCGAAAGGGAAACACAAATATTAGCATTCCTTCTCTCCCAAGACAAAAACTCCACGAGCTTATCTCTTCGGAAGAAAACAGCCCGCGAGAGCGAGAAGTTGCATAACCTGCCTTCAAAACATAATACGATCGAATTAGTCAAAGAAGAAAAGGGGGAACGTGCAAGATGAGCGATGGCAGAGGAGGGAGACAAATGAAGGGGCGCGGAAGGGTAATCAGCGGGATATAAACAAATGGCGGCGTTGAGGGGACAAGAAAATTAGATGAAAATATGGTGGACGGATAACGGGAGCTCTATCACAAATACTAAGGGCGAGGAGACATGCAGTTGCGAACAGCAATTCCTAGGGAAACATTGGCGACTAAGATGGTCCTCGAGTATCAATTAAAATAATTAAATTTTCGAGTGAATAACTATTTCCATGGCTTGAAGGTGGTAAAGATACTTTTCGGGAGCTTCTCGTATTTTTCTACAAAGAAAACAATGGTGTGTGGATGGATAAATTGTATTTAGTTGCTTTGAATATTTAAGCTAAAGCCATCTAGGGGGATGCAAGAAAATAATCCCTAGTATATAATAATATAAATAATAAAAAATAGAACTTGAAATAGCGTAATTTAGTGGAATTGCATTTATAAAAGAAGATAAGACATAATACAACTACAATATACAAAATCATTTTGTGGGCTGAACTTGTATTGCGATTTATCATCTACGTAAGATGCAACTACTATGTATCAATATTCAAGAGTAAACAATATTTTTAAAGAGGCAAGAATTATAAAAAACCGCGGACCGCATCAATAGAACGGACAAAACTACGATAAGTCGAAATGACGAAAAATAGAACACAAAAATGCTGATCTGAATCCTTCCTCTAGTAGAGATCTCAAAGCGACAAATTAAGGCTATATCAACTAAGAATTCTAATTTCTTGACAGCTAAGAACTTCAATACAAAACGGCAGAGATAGAATTCATCTAATGATTTACTCGATTAGGAAAATCTCCCCATAAATCAAATTTCATCGAAATACTTTCAGGTCAGTGTTTTCTTTGTCAAATGCAACGACAACCACACAGCTCCTCATTGTTTATCATTCTTCCTTTTAATATTCAAGCATCAGCCTCATACGGCTCATTTTTCCGCTATGCAAAGACATTTCTCAAAAGCCACATACTTCCCAATTTTAAATATATGCTCGCGGTATAACGGATTTGAGGCCTTAAGTCCTCCTCAATTTAGAAAAAGGCCCTATCAATCAATCCGAGCGTTCTCACCGTAGGCGAATAAAAGGGCCCTTTATACCGATCCTCGAGAGTAAACTCCCTTTTTAACTGCCGAGAGCTAAGTTTCTTTAATGAGTCGAGTGATTAACGTCCGACCGTAGCGTCAAGGAGTGAAGATAGATTGATAAAGGTTTTTAAGGAGGCAAAGAGAGTTTAGGATGGAGAGAGAGAGAGGAGATAAGTGGGACGGTGTGAATAGGAAAAGACTCAAAAGAGGAGAAAGATAAATACAAGAAAAAGAATGCGACGATAAAAAAAGCGATGAGGTGCTGAAGGGTGAACAGTCATCCTAAATGGAGCAAGATAAAAAAGAACAAGGGAAAGGAAATAAAAATTATGGGTTGTACGAAAAAAAATAACAATCTTACTAAAAGCAATCAATAACGAGAAACAGCTATCAAGTTCAACTTCAAGAGTTCAAAGATGCGTAAGATGTAAGGTAAGAATAAAAATTAGTTTTCAGAAAAGAAAGAAATAGATAAATAGCGACAGAAGCAATTACGAGGGCACACGCCAGTCGTCAGAAAGCGTACAAAGAACACAACAGCGTAAGAGATCGCTCGAAAGTTATTGTGTTGCAATAGTTGCGAAAAGATGCAGACGTATACGGCCAAAAATATATCACGAGATGATAATAGAAAGTGCACAATTACAGACATTTTGCGGCAAGTGCAAGATTGAAAATGCATTAAGTAGTATAACAGTTCAGAAATCTATTTATAAACTAAATCTATCTTTGCACCTATATCATCCAAGTTTCCTTCCTCGCTAATTGATTTCTGAATTACTTTGTGGAAGGATTAAAATACTTTGGGTGATTGCGAGCCCATTCAATTAACAATTTCTCCATTCCAGGCCTGTATATGCCTTTACTCGCGAGTGCGGATGACATCAGCTCACGGGTTCCCTCACAGCTTCAGTGAAGTGTGTACAGTCTAATGATGTACTTCTTCCGTTTGAGCTAACTCCCGTTACGTCGGCACGATGCAAATTTATCTCAACAGCAGAAACAGTAAGTGCGTAAAATTTGTAATAAACCTCGAGAAATTTGCGATGCGCCTGCGGAACGAGCAAACAGCACGACAGATCTGCTTAACGCATTGCATAACATTCAGGATAACGGAGACTGAGAGGTACTTTTTCACAAAAATTAAAAGTTTTTTGTTTTAAAATAGAAGAGGCATCTCGAAGAAAATATAGCCAGCGAACTTACAAACCCATCCACACTCAATAAGGCAACTATTTTACAATTTGGGAAATGAATTCGAAGGTTGAAAAGCTTTCACTGATATTGAACTTATCCATTCTTTTGCTTCTACAACTAGACTATACATCCCTAGAACCCTAGAAACTACGACCTACGAACAAGTTGATTATTCTAAGAAAACAATCTGAAGGAGAAAATTTCACGAAAAATCAATTACAGTGAAAAAGAACGATTTCTTTCGGCTGTGGCTGCCTTTGTCATCTATAAAATATATTCTGCATTTGAATTGGAGCGGTAACGAACCTGAAGTTGCACCTGAACCTCCAAAAAGAAAAGGCGAGCTTGAATGACTCGCAAGATGAATGTGCTTTTGAGAGACACAAATTCGTAACGTGAACCTCCGACACCTAGACGCGAGATATTGTTACAAAGACACGACGTAACAGAGAAGTGCTCACTTCAAACCACTCGAACAGGAAACTGGAATTCCCGAGAGCTGCCTTATGAGAGCTTTTGACCAACCTGATACACGGGCATTCCGACACTCGACACCAGCGGTGCATTGCGAGTCACATTAGGTTAATGCATCGGGTACAAGGAGGCTAGAATAAACCACTAATTCTCTGAAGTTGCAACCTTAAACATCATTTGTCGAAAAATTAAATATTCGATCACTGAGAGAGATTCATAGACCTTATAAACGTCGAGGAATCGCATGCCTTCGGGTCTTTTGGGTTAAAATGGAACAAACGTGATATATCGTATGTTTAACTATACAAAGGGAATACAAACATCCGAAAGACCGGATTCCTAATCATTGGATTGAAAAGATACGAAATGATAAACGTCAAAAGAAAGATCGAGAAGAAAACACCAGATATTTAGCAAGGAATCCCGATACTGAAAGTGAGAGCATTAAAAACAAGGAGGAGAGGCTTCATAGTAATTTTCTACGCACACAGATTCGGACACTGATGACTAATTTAGCGGGTGGAAAGATGTGAAAACCGAGTTTAGTAGAAATTTGGGATGGGGCATTCGTAAGAATTCACATCTGGTAGCAAAATAAACTCTCCCTTTAGAGAAGAGATGGGAAACGGGATTATCAAAGCAGCGAATGCAGCAAAAGGACTCTTTCATAGGGATGGAATGGAATACAAAGAGCGAAAAGAAACAAGGAAGAGAAGAAAAGGGAATGAGAGGCGTCGGCGTGTAGATACAGAAAGCGACGCGGAAGCAAAAACTAGAGAAGACTAAGAATGTAGCATTATATTAGAAAAATGATAAGACTAAAAAGCGAGGATGATAGGAAGCAAACAATACGAATGAAACATGAATATGAAGAGCAAAACAGTGCGAATGGAGAAGGAAAAGACACGTTCATTAGTAATTGCATATAAAGGATAAAACCAATCAATAATCATCAAATTAATGAATGATTAGCATTAGCGAGAAAACTGAAAACGTCTTAATAAGATACACAAACGACAAAAACCCAAAAAAGAAACAATTTTGACGTATAACTCTGCAACTAGTAATACAGAATTTTTAAGAGAAAATAAGATTTAGGTCATAAAATATGAGGAGACGAATAGAACTGTGAGATATGAGGTTAAAAGAGAATTGAGAGAAAAGACGGGGGAGACTTGAAGATGTTTAATTTAGATATGGGAATGGTTTGGAGGGGAGTCTGTTGGCATTGAATGTCGAGGACCACTCCTTTATACTTCTTCCCATTGCTCACGGCTGCGACATGGCTCCCGACTAATTCATCCAAATAATCCAATTACTTAAGGAGAAATTGGGAGGGGTCATCTATTATTTAGGATGGAGAATGCATTCCAATTGGTTATTAACCTTGTAAAATAAAATACCGAGAGGAAAAAAACGAATGATAAATATACGTCACTTTACGTATGCGACAAATTTATCTTCAGAATTCAATAATACGGTATTCGACGGTATAATCGGCAGTATTTTTACGTCCGATCGACGAGTAGTAACCGAGGATAACTGCAATTAGCTTCCGAACGAAAGAACAAAGACAAGAGACAAAATAAAATGCGTGAAATACATTTAAATGGAGAGCCAGAATAACGAAAATAACTGCTTCAATAACATTCACGTGGAATTATATTGTTTGATAAACGATACATAAAAAGTAATCAAGCATCCGGAATATAAACAACTTAGCATAAGCATACATAAATACACAGTATAAATACATACATATTCTGCAGCGATCGTCTAATTAAGACTTTGATGTCGCAACCGAAAAACAACAAACTCCAGGTAACGAGAAAATTATTTTTTTAAATCCCCGCGTAATCATTGTAGCCGTCACATAAACATATATTTATCTAACACGCGACCTCACAAATTAACACACGGCGACCCACGTATTATTTATATGTAGAGAGGCCAACGAGGAGGAGCGTCCGTAGCACAAAATATAATTTACGCCAAACAAAGGGAGGGACGGAAATAATTGAAAACGCGTGCGCGGAAATTATTTCCGGGAGCTCTTACTTTTTTAATCGACACCTCTTTCAATAACGCCTAATAACAATGATATGTGCATGCAAATTCCGTAATTACATTGGACCCCGCATAATAACACGCTCGCTCCTTTGACTCGATCGACGGCGAATGGTTTTTTCAAGGAAAATTTGCAGCGTCCAAAAGGCTCCATCGAGTATGGATTACGCGATTAAAAGGAGAGAAAATGACGATAAAAAAGGGAGAGAGGGAAACGAGAGGCCCTCAAGCCACAGAATATTCCAGTTATTTCACCAACAATACAATCCCCGAGCCAATCAAAAGAATACTAAAGCGAATCTCATTACGAGCGCAATTCCGTAAAAAACGACTTCATGAGCAGATGGTCCGAAACCATGTCCGAGAGAGGGGATCACAAAGGGGAAAACAGGGGGAGAACGAGTGAGAAAAAGCGCCAGTGGATAGTGCTTGCACAAAGAGGAATAATCACATCGGCGCTCGTGAAATAATTATTTCCAAAAGGCTTAAGTATTCCACGAAACTGGAGCCACTTCAAAAAGATGATTTACCCGAGAGAGGGTCCACTGACGCCATATACTTTTTATCGACGTAAAACGAGAAAGGGACCCTTCTTCTTTTACCAACGAACTACTGACAGAATATTACAGTTGCTGCAGCGGCTTCCAAGGGCCGACTTCAGAGGTGACGATCGACGATGTGTTTCTCAATCACGTTTAATCTCTCTACATTTTAACGTCATTTTTCCTCAATAATAAGTTACCAGAGGAAAATTCGAAATTCAGTTTCAACCTAACAAAACTATAATTTTCAAAAGGTTCTTCGTAAAAAGAAAGAATAACCTTTTTAATAGTTTTTAAATTTCGCCGAATCTTGCGAAAAGAATTTAAACGTCAAACTAATTTTCTCTGATAAACAAAATATGAAATTACTTCATAGTTTATCAATTAAAAAGTTATTAACTTAAGTTGTTCTTGATGTGCTATTCATTCGTTTATTTTGTTTCTGCATTAATTAAATGGGATCTGTGAGCCAGTAAATAATAAAAAGGGAAAGACTTTCGGTTTATCCGATTAAATACAAATACTAAATGTCATATCCCAAGGAGTACGATCCCCGCAACACGGAGCGATATCGGACATAAGAGTATAGTTGTGTAATTGAAGATGCACATAATTGTAAATAAGGAGTTCTATCACCAATGGAAATGCCGCAAACCATAAGTTTTAAGCCGCAAAAAAAGTCAAAAAGGAGAAATAAAATCTGAATAAAGTGACTAACTCGTGTTCCACATGAAAGGACACTAAAAATTTCCTCATCCAAAATTTGATTGAACTCTGTATCATTCATTCGGGTCCTTCAATTATATGGAAAATAATAGATTTTGTTAAATGCAAGGAAGCTTAAAAGGGTAATATCCCTTACCAATTAAAATTAAATACCACTAATAAAATAAGAAATGTTTTCGTGAAATTTCTAGCAGTGTAGGTTTTATTACTAACTCGTGATTTCTGGTGGGATGAAAATTGGATATCAAAAGCCATACCGAGGATATGTATGATAAGGAACTATCATCAAACACCACGAGCGCAGTCTGGATTTGAAATGTCACAGAAAATTAAATATTTTAAAGCACCAAAAAATAATTACCATGAGGACACCATCTCTGTATCCCCAACATAAATGGACCCACTGATAAAATTAGGATAATTTCGAGGGTCGATACGGAACAACATTTCGAGAAAGCAGCATCACCACACATGCCAAAGACAGTTCCTCCAGGCAAAGGGAGATGCATACGGTCAACAAAGCAAAAAGAATAGAATGGCGACTTAGAAGGGGAGTTAAGCAGATAATTGGATGTCGGCTGTCATGAAAGAACGTTTAGGCTCCAAAGATGATGAAAGGCAAGCGGAACGGTCAAAGGAAGCGATTTGGAGAAGTGGAGGAAAGATGCAAAGGGAGGGAAAGTGGGCGTGTCGGTGGGCGGGGCGAAGCGAGGGAGGGGGCGGGTCAGTGCGAAGAATGATGCATTAGTTGGGGAAATTTTTAAGGCGGAGGAAAACGCATAGATGATTGAAAATGGCTCCACCTCTGCCGAACGCCCACCTCCGCTTCTCCAATGGACTCCTCGAACACTCCGAAATGCTTTCATTCTCAGGACACTCGGTAAACTGAGAGTACGACCATCACGATCGGTCCAATTGGATCTAAAACGTTCTCCTGTCAGCGATAAGACAGAGGGCGCCCGAATAAATAACCTTGGGTGAGATACACGTGACCATCCGATAACGTTATTTACGGTTTAAATCAAATAAGTATGGAGATAAGATATTTTAAATCTTATTTTAAACCCAAAACGTGTCCCTGATAAAGATAAACAGTCGTGAACTATTTTAAGAAAAATGACACAGAATTCATAATATATGCTGATATAAAAAATGTTTGTCGGATCGATTGAGGACTTTAGAATATGAGAACGCCTCAAATATATTTTAGACAGCTTCCGAAAGTAATTTAGAATATTTTTCATACTACGAAACTCTTTAAGTTTTCTTCTAATGATAACTAATAAACGCGCTCCGTGTTATGCGGAATTATATGAAAATATATCTACAAAGTAGAAGAACAAACTATAATTGATGAATTGAAATCATAAAATAGCAGAATTTTAATGAAAATTAACCTTATTATACATAAGAGGTAAGAACGTCCAAAAATCCGTCGATTGCAATCAGCCCGTCCTTCGGAAGTGCACAAACCGCGGGGTGACTCAGATAATACAAGCAAACTATTCTCCATTCGTATTTCGGGAACTAAGTTATCAGGACATATCAGAAGATGAAGAGAACTAATTTTCTTCATCCGATATGTGGCATGATGTTAACTGGCCATGATATTCCAGCATCCGTAAGCCGTAACCATTTCTGCATTGATCTCACAGAGTCTTACGGGTATTTCGGATGTAAGACTAGAATGGAGAACACCAAAGCTGACCGATCACCTGCGATCGAACACAATGCGACAGCAAATCGATTCTCTTCTGGAAATAAAATTGAGGATTTTGAAAGTAAGTGATTAACTTCGGCAATTCAAATTAGAAAAGAGAAGAGAATTCGGTGTCATTACAACGCCAAGAAACCCGGCAATGCTTTAACCATTCGAGATGTAAATTAAAGTCGCATGTTCTCGCAAACAACGCCTTCAAAAATAAAGGGCCAATGCGTTGGAACGCGTATCCCCACCCCACGAACTATGAAAAGACAACCACGATAATTCGATACTCTGGTGCGAAAGATCTTACCGACAAGGACTTGATTCGAAAAAGATATTGAAAAGGGCAAAGCCATACGCATATAAACGACCCTCTGATTCGGTGGCAACAAATTCGACTCCACTTGTCGCGAAGAGAGAAGGGGATATTTCAAGCAAATAAAATTAACATTCTCCGAAGGGAACATTTTTATCGGTAGTTCCTCATCCACTCCTTTCACCAGACGCTCTTCCTACTGATATAAAACTAGCGCTCTTTCCATCGAGCGAATATCTCACGAGGGATGGGCAAACCGCCGACCTACTCGAGTAAACAAGTCCGAACACAACATTTTGGAAGACTATTAGCATGAGGGTCACATAGAGGAGCGATGGAAAGAGACAATAAAGACGTAAGCGTCGTAAGAAAAAGTCGTATCCATATCGTGGCGCTGCTTAAGGAAAAGAAGGGCTTATTGGCCGGCGTGGCGTCGGTTTATTAAGGGAGGGAGGTCGAAAACAGTGGCATAAAACGCGAAATAAGAAAAGGAAGTTGAATTAATGGAAGAAGGGAGAGTGGTATGCGAGGAGAAATGGGCAGAGAATGATAAATGCGGGGGGACAGCGATAGGACGTTAAAAGGGATACATAAAATTGTAGCTCATTTGCATTGGTAAAGAGAGACTTTGAATTGATTTGGGCTCCACCCTATGCCTTTCTTCAATCGTCAAATACGGCGCCTTGAGTCCATGATAAGAATGCGACCGATTTCTGCAGCGAAATCCAATGTCCATTCACGACTTTAAATTCGACTGTTTCCTCGCAACATGGATAACATATTCCGTGTACGAGGAATATATTAATTCCTGAGCACAATAAAGATCAGATCTAGTTTTTCCATTAAAATTTTGAAAAATTCGGACAAAAAGTCTTCTATCGTCTGTAGATATTGTCCACTGCCAGGAATATATTTTGACGAAAAAAGAGTTCAAAGAAGCATAACTCGTTACGATAATATTTAATTTTCAACCATGGACCACTGGACATCTTTTCGAATATCTACTTATCTTATTACAGGAACATGGACAAATCTTCAATTTAAATATTTAAAAAATTCAAACTTCCATAGAGCAACATAAAAAAGTAATTAAAAAGCACCTAAGTACTGCTCATTGCTAATTTTACCGGTATTAGAAAAAGTATTTTCCCCTCATTTTCGTTCTTACAAGGCTAAATCTCTTGCACACGAGTTCAATCTAACGAAAGAAATAATTTGGTAAATAGCAGAGACAACTGAAATTCGTTTACTCGATGAATGTTACAGTTTTCAAAAGATTTATAACAGGTTAATTGCTATGAAAATAAAAATAAATAACTAAGACAGACTCTATTGAGAAGTAGGAAATCACACTTCAAACATACACAGCTGATTAGAATTTTTTTTTAACAGTTTCACGTTTACTTGACCAGAAACTTTACTTGAACTTTACTTTTCCGAGAACAATCACTTTGTAATTTTTTTTCATAAAGAATAACGCTAGTGCTAAAGTCACATTAATCACAACTACGCGAAAACGTAGCTAAGAGAGAAATGTTTAGGAACGGCACCGATGAGGACGCATTTTAAAAGAGCGTATTTGTATGCTGCCGAATGAGTTATCCCTCAGAAGCAATCTTCACCCGAAAGGAAGATCAACCTCTCCAATGATAACCCCCACCCGGAGGAACCCGGAAATTCGGTGGAAGAGACCTCGATGAGCCTTTATCCCTTGAGCCGGAAATCTTTAGCCCAAGAGTCCAGTCATGTCCGGCGCGGAGAATGGAGGTGGAAGGGGCGAATAGGGGGCGAGAGGAGGGCAAGAGGGGGCGAGAGGGGGGCTAGAGGGGGCGAGAGGGGGGCGAAAAACAATTTGAAGGAAAAGCGGACGTGACGATGAGGTTGCAAAAGGATAAAAAAGAAACATCCGCAATTTTTCCTTATATCTTCACATCCCTCGCGGAATGCGGCGGAAACGAAATGAAAAATTCGACCATTACGCCGATATGAAGCGAATAAAGTAAGAAGAGAGAGTCAATTCCGTATCAGGAGTTAGCTACACTGCCAATAATTCGAATTAACTGCAGTATAATCGAGATTGTGAAACACAAATTGCATGCTCTAACTGAAGAATCCACACGAAATTTGACGAATTAAATTCTTACCTTATCTAAGAACTAACAGCAACCGAATAAATACAACTGAATACATCCATACCTGAAAAATAAGAAAAAATAAGTCATTAACGTTATTAGAAAGTATGATCAGCACTTAAAAATGAACAGTGGCAAAATTATATATTTAAACGAATATATAATTTTAAATATAATTATATTATAAATATTAAATATATTATAAAATTATAATATTATTTATAATATATTTCATACATTTTAGCAAATTTAAAAAACCTATTGAAATAGCAGCAAATTTAGAATTAAAAATCAACTTCAGAGAGAGAGAGAGGGAAAAGTCGAAATGTGGATTAATTATTCATGAGAAAATAAAATAATTGTTTCAGTTTCATCAAAAAAAGATATTCGTGTAATTATTTGATTTAAATATCTCTATCAATAAACGCAACTTGTCGTAAAAAAACTAAGGAAGCGAAATTTGTGGGAAGAGCCTAGCTATTTCTGAGAGAAACGGAGTTACAACATTAATCATCAGAGGTGAGGATAATTTGCTTTGGGATATCAAATAATCCGCATTTGATTACTTAAATCCGCATTCTTCTAAAGTTCTAATTTCAAACGCTTTAAACTAAAAGAACACTTTGAAAAATAATATATAAATACTTGTGTTGATGAAACTTAAATAAATACATGAAATACCTCATCTAAGTTTTAGCAACTCTATGGCTACAAAATCCTTCTTCGATTCCCTTGATATCCTACCGTACATTAATTTATACTAAGCATTCCTTTATCATGTGTACTTAAGTACTAGCTAGTGTTACTAAAAGCAAACATTCAAACAAACATCGCAAATTTTTTAAACCCAAACCTAAAATGTAAGCAGCGAATAATATTAAACTATTCTCTCGGATATTATCGATTGAAAAACTTTAAAATCACATTATTTCAATTCAACAATGAACAAGAGTTTTAGAGTGCTTATTCAGGAGGAATCCTGTCCTATGCATATTGCGATTAACTCTGTACAAACATTCCGAAGGCGATGAGCGAAGGACCTTCGGTGGTATGCGATAGTAACACATCGAGGAATTTCAGAGGAGTGGTTTTAGCACTGAGATGGATACCCTTCCAAGCCTTATCAGAAGAATAAGGCCAACACCAGGAATCGAACGGATTTCACCCAAAGCGAACGCGTTACCCCCATCCAATCACCCTTCATGATCACTCAATCCACCTTACATGACAGAAACAGTTCTCTGCAAATGGAAACACATAACTAAGACATTCGACCACTGCGCAATTATCACTCAGCGCAACGGAGCTTCCCTCTCTGCGAGTCCATCTTCAAGATCTTTGGAAATGGAGTTCGAAAAGAGAGTGGAATTGCGATATTTTGGCTGCGGAAATGAGCTTTCATTTGTCCGCTGCCGATGGCCGACACCAATTCAGATTCATTCCTTTACTTTCCGATTTGAGAAACCGATAATGTCCTTGCATTTCCTCGGTTAGTGTTCATTCCTCTCAGATATAACTCATATCTGCGGGAGACGGCGATAAATATCCAAAAATTGGCATCGTAAAGATTCGTATTATTAAAAATTACACGAAGATCAAAGTCATTTGGTAAACCGAGTTGAAACTGAGTATCCAATATAAACAAATGTATCGTCAGCTACGGTTTGAAACAGTTTACGAGTTATTTAACATACAAGAGATAGATCAGTATGAAAATAATAAAACGCATACTACAAGAGCAGAATATTAACTAGACTAATATATTCAATAATGAACGTGATGATTGCATCTTTTAACTAACGAACAGGATATTTGAGGTAAAAGAAGAAAGGTCTTCACTAAGACCAGGACCCTGAGTTCCAAATTCAGCATTGATGGATAAAATATACAGATTTTTAACAGAGAAAAGACAAGCAATTCTCCCATTAAATAACTTCTCACGTCAGACCATTCGAATATTTCCAAAAGTGAACCAAAACATTTAAATCAACAAAATATCAAGCAACATTTGATGCATCGAACATGCAATAATGACTTTCCCGATTAGAATAACGATATATACAAGTAAACTTACGCAAAAATAATTAAACGAAAGTGTTCCAGCAAATAGTACAAATTTACTTGTAGAAAACATTATAGTAGATTATATCAGAGAAAGAAAATAATATTTTGAGCATTTTTATAAGCCTTACCAGAGCTTTACGTAAACGATTTGTCTAGTGCATCGCTAGCGGCACCTACGGTAGATTAGTAGTAGCTAGTGAGTAGAACATTAGACATCAAAAACATCATAATTCTACGCAGCGTAAAGCTTCGAAAAAAACCGGGGAGAGCGAGGCCCCATGAGATGAAAAAATAAAGTCGATCAATTTTTCTCCCGAATCCGAGAGAGCGAACGAAAGCGTGAGGACAACCGCGGGTAAAAAACGACAGAAATTAAAATGTGAAAGGTTAAACAAATGGCATTGAAAACTCGTTTCCAGCCATTTTTTTTCATCGGTCCGTAAAACCCTCGGGGTACTCCGCATATACCCCAGGGTATGACCACGGTAAAACAGGCTCAAACAGACCACAGATTTCTCCTTGTTTCCCCTGTCGTTATTTTTTCCACCCGCAAGACCTAATTGGAAGTGCCGAATAAACATTCAGGGTGCCGAGGGAAGTCAAACGACCAATAGCACACGGGAGGAAAGCGCCGGAGAAAAACGCTGCACGTGTTGGGGTAAAATGATTCGAAGGACTAGACACTGTAATGAGAGTAGTTATTCGGATTCTATCACTCATTTCGCTGTTGTAACAGAGGCAACAAACAAATCTCCCAGGAGGTGGTTAAAATGATGCTTCGCCGAGTAGATGATGTGTGCGAAGAGCTGATTAGCACAAATATTGGAGGACCACTAATATGAAAATAATGGTGTACCTATTATCTTCATCTACCAAAACTGCTTTAGATAGCTCAATATGTAACAGATATAAAACTATTGAACTGTAAGCTATGGTGTTCCACGAAGTACAGTTTTCACATATTAATTTTATTTGAGAGATTTAATTGAGGTTTCGCCAAAGAAAAACCAGAAATATCGATTAACCCTGGATAAAAATCGCTTAATTTCAACTTTGTCTAGAGGCCGATCAGAATGATTTGACGTGAATCTAATGTATAATATAAATTCCGTCTCTTAAAAAATAAACGAGACTATGAAGGAGATTTAGCGCCTACAATAAGAGAGGAGAAGAAATCACAAACTGATTATCATAAAAGTCGTAAATAATAAACACTCGAGCGATTGATCGAAACATTTCTAAATGTGAAATCGATTCTCTTCGCAAAAATGCTTCTTCCGATGATAAAGTAAAAAAAGATAATGATATTGGGAGGCTAAAATCCTCGACGGTCACCACACTAAAATATGTTAATGAGAGAGCCTAGGAATATATACCACGGTTAATGATACTAACAATCAAGCGCTCTCCCAATCCCAAATTACCGAAATATTTTTTGCTCTAAGGGAGTAGTTTATTCTGCTCCGAAAATGTATGCAAACAGTGGCCAAGGGCGCCTCGAATTTAATCATAAATATTCATCCGGAGGAGAAGAAGAGTTTTTAAAAATTTTAAGCACGTCCCCGACGAAAAAAAAGAAGTTATTAATCAAGAGAAAAACGCTCCTGAACCAGAAACCGCAGACCAAGCAACTCGGCGCATGCAACATTCCCCGTTAAAAATAACACCCGTCCCTCCCTCCCCCTTTCCAACCCTCCCTTTTCTTCCAACCCTTCCCCCCTTCTTCCAACCCTTCCCCCCTTCTTCCAAACCCTCCCCCACGAGAAATAAAAGAAACACGACGAAAAATGCGGTCAAGACGCGCCTTAGGAACGAACGAGATGTGAACGCGGACGAGTCAGAAAAAAATGAACAACATATTTGTGGAAGCGAAAAAGGGGGGTTTTGGAGGAGAGGGTGCGATTTGTTGGCGCATTAACTGCAATTAGAGGGCGTGGGGAATAAAAGCAATAAATCGTTAGGTGAGAGAGGTAAGCATCTGGCGTCCGGCGGTTTATTTCCCGAAGTGAGAAGTATTAGAGAAACGTAAGGATGAGTCCCCCTAAAAAGTACTCACTGCACCATTCTGCTTGAAAGTGTGCCAAACAGGAGGTCAAATCCACGCCACCCCATGTACGGAAGGGTGCGGCGCTACTTCGCACAAAAAATGAACAAAATCCAATTCTGCCTTTAGTTTTGATGAATGCGATGCAATAGGAATTCTAAAGACAGTCTGGCAAAGACTATTTATTCCGTTAAAAACTACTTGAAGGTCTACAAGATTTGGATATACAATTTAGTAGCAGAGCTGGAAATGGCTCAGAATTATGATTCGAAAGAGAATATGAATTAAAAGCAAATATAATATTACGCGATCGAAAGAGTATTATATTGTTTGAATACTCTTAGAAACAAGAGCGAAGAGACTTACTGTTCGCTGACATTCGGATTTACTGCCTACTTACTAAATTTACATCATTATTGCTTTACTTATTGTTTGCTTTATTTGCTGTTTTTATTTCTGGCTTCTTTAACTACTGATATACCATTACTGAGCTCCTAACGAGTACTAATATGCCCTACATCCTGGTATATTTCAAATAAGGATACTTCAAAATCTAATTTTCAGAGTGCTGTATCTTATTTCGAGACGAACCGTAACCAACAAATCCTATGAATCATTCCAATTAACCACTCCTTTTCAGCGGTAATTCGAGAAGGATCAACACCATCAAAGCACTTAGCTTAGAGTGAACTTGAAAACCGTGACATTTCCGAAATGCCGTTCATTATTTCCTCGCGCCCTAATATTCGTAATTAATCCCGTCGCCAAAATTCGCCGCTAAAACATCCACCGATTAAAAAAGAATCATTCCACGGATCGTCAACTCCGGCCAATATTTATACATCTCCGCCAATTACAACAGTATCCAGATTATGCGGCAAGCAGTAATAACATTGATGCGGATAATGCATCAGGGAATACGGAACAATAAAAAACGCGATTAGAGGATTAGCAAAAAATTAAAACAATGATGAAACTCTCTTTCACCCGTAGCGTGAAGCCGCTAATGATTCATTCCGCTCAAGCTAACTTTGGCAAACATTTGAGTCCCCACTACGCCTCGCCATAATGAGAGGAAAAAACCGGTAATTGTGGGCGTGAGGGGACAACCGGGAAGGAAAACTGGCAGTGGGTAAACCGGTACGGGAAGGTGGAGCCTAAAATTATACGCTTTTAAAAGTTAATAAAAAGGCTCAAACAATATTTGAAAAATTCGATATGTCTAAGTAAGCATATAATAATAATGATTTATTTAACACATACAGGTTAAATTCCCACATAGATGTGTTGTATTATAAGAACAATAAATAAATAATAAGCACTATAAACAGTGAGTGAATGTGAAAAAAAATGAGAAGAACAAAATAGAGGGAGGAGAAAATGACTTGTAATTAGGGTAATGATTTGATGAGATTCCTGCGGATCTGTGATATTGAATCGTAGAAAAAGTATGCACATTCCTTCATTGATACGATATAAATAAAAATAAAAAATTCAATCAAAAGGTTTTTGTTCTCTTGCACTACGATGGCTTTATGGCTAATATTTCGATATGAATACTTTTTCTAAATTAGTATCTTAGTCCATAGTTCTTCAGTAAAATAGCTCAAGTATACATAATTTTAGAAATAACTTCATTTTCAAAGTAAGTAATCACAAATATTCCAATTACCATCAAAATTGTTGGTAATTGGAATATTTGTGATTACTTACTCATATATAACCATCAGCGAATGTTTTCATGATATTCACTTTCAAAGTTCAACATTATGAAATTTTATGCAAAATGACGAGGAAAAGAAATGTTGCTTTAAAACAGATGAGATCGAAGGATGGGAATTTGCCCGGGTTTATACTCCTCCACTACGCAATGCTATTCTTCAATTACAACTACATCCATGTCTCTGTTACCATCACGGAAACACAATTTTAATGACCGTTCTGCCTGTACACATCCGAAAATATCTCGAACAATTACCTTTATTTGTCGGAAGCGCAATAACGTTCAATTCTTCTCAAAGTCATATCGTGAGATAAAAAGAAAGTAAACTTGAAAATCCAGATGAAGAAAAAATAATGCTAAGCGTCGAAGTAAAGAGGAATTAGGCGAAGTTTTCGCAGGATAATGTGCCGAAAGAAGAATCGAGAAAAAAGGCATCGAGAATGGGTGAAATATATCGATAAAAGCAATCGGGAGGTCGCAATTAATGCCACGCTTCGCGAAAACGTTTCAGACAACTAAGGGCGAGCAATTAAAATCCCGAGGATGCGAAAAAGGACAAAGCGATCGCTGAATAGTAGTCTAATTTAACTGCCGCGTATCAAAAGAAACGCGGCAAAAGAGAAAGGTTGATGCTCCCCACAATGTTTTGTCATGAACCGTCAATGTTTACATTTAATCAACACGCTCAACGCGATCCAAATCTTGTTTTCATTTCGTTTTGCGGGAATGAAATACAAACTCCCAGTTACAGCTCCGTCCAGGGCCTCCCCAAACAACCCCTCCCCCCTCATTTAGGGACATTTTAGATTCAAATTATTATTTCACAATCGGAATTCCTTTTTAAGGAGAAAAATAAAGAAGACGCACTAATCTAGATCAGCGGACGGACGACAGTGTTTACCCTTCAAAGCAA
Source organism: Sympetrum striolatum (assembly GCA_947579665.1). NCBI lineage: Eukaryota > Metazoa > Arthropoda > Insecta > Odonata > Libellulidae > Sympetrum > Sympetrum striolatum. The sequence continues at coordinate 98,793,529 of OX388344.1, read as the reverse complement.
TATAATGAGTTTAACGGAAGTGCGTTTTAAAAATGATAGGTCTTTATTTGGACGAATCACTTTTAAGGAGACGCCAAAGGTCAATAAAAATTAATTCTCGCTGTTATTTTGAAGGGATTACGTCATAACACCACTGATAACGAAGTGAAAATGGTGCAATTGTGTGCTTTCTGTTTCTTCCTAAAGAATGAATAATAAAAATAAAAGGTTAAGGAGGGACAACTTGTGATAGAATGGCGAAAGCTACGAATTTACAAAAACTTCCTATCCCCTCTCATTGTCTTCACTCACATTTCGTAAACATTGTTACTTTTAATTCTACTTACCTCTGATGAAAATTACTTTCTTAGACTTAATTCCACTCCAACACAAAGATCGTCTAATGACTGTTTCTCTTCATAAAAGTTTCCCGCTTCTCTTATGATCGTCCTAATGTTTTCATCTTACAGGGAAATTATCCAAGACACAACCGCCGCCTGGTTCGAATTATTTTCCCTTAACAAACGTTACAATCAACTTAGAGGAAATTGCATGAAATTGGGCAAAACCAGACCTTCGCTGGGCCAACGGGTTGGAAAATGGACACCAACTTAAAATACCTAAAGCGAAAATGTACCAAGAATGAGACATGCAAAATTGCAGAGAGAGATGATATTGGTGGATTATTTGGCAAATCTCGACTCAAGCACTGGCGATTTATGGCATCGCTAAGGGGAGAAACAGGCGCAAGTGATACAGACGTCGACTAGTGTACAAAATGTGGGATGCCGAGGAAATGGATTCCAAAGGGCCAGAACAAATTGCGAAGAACGTATATGTGTGTATATATATATATATATTTTTTTACGATTATGAGTGACAGAATTTCCAGTAATTGCTGCGGAAAGAAAATTTACAAGCGGATGCAGAAATATGAGAATGCCGCAGAAAACAGCTTAACTTCGAGAATAAGTTATGTCTATTTGACCTATCCAGAATGCTATTATAGACGAAAAATCCCCAAAATTGGGGTATACAGGAAGATAAAGTTTTTAAATAATTATGAAAAGAATAAAATATAGAAAACGGTTCACTCCTTCGATTGATCTTCTAACCGAAAACGCACATTTATTTTAGCAGAGAAAAAAATCGCATACGGCAAATCCTTCTGAGTAAACTAACAGAAAACTGGTTGGATTAAACATAAATAAAAGATAAATGTGAGAAATGATTTAACCAAGAAGATAAAGACACTTCATCAAGATTTCATCCCTTTCCCGTACCTCACGTTTACACTGATATCTAAAACATGTTAACTCGAGTTTGATATACAGCATCGATAGGCAGATTTCTATAATTCGTTTTCCTATTCCACCGGTACCAATAGCGATACTTTTACTAACGCATTTTTTCAGTTTAGGGAATGAGGATAGTACACTAAGAGGAACATTAAGTTGCTTACGATCAAGTGTGTTTATCTGGATTTCATTCCAAAATTACAGAAAAAAATTGCAAAATAATAGAATTTTAACATGTAATTGGAGACTTTAAGGTTGCTGAAAGACGAATCCTGTACTCCGATGAAATGAAACGCGCTCTTGCTGAATTATTTCCGCTAACAGAATTCCAACTAACAAATTCCAACTCCGAATTGATCCTCCAACGCAGCAAGAACTTCTTCAACGGAAAAATCTCTTCCTCCAAATTTGAGCGATCGCAAGTGTAAATGTCTGAAACTAAACCGGAATCTAGGGACTAGTAGAGCATACAAGGAGAATAATGTCGTCGAATGAGAATGTAATTTTATTTCTATACATCCAGCGAAAAAAACGAAGGATATCATATATATCACCGTAATCTTATATATCACTGCGGACTTTTTTTACTATAGAGAAGTTGTTAGAATGGTAATGAATATGGAAACAACCTCTGCAGATATTGCTGGAACTTGGTGGTACCCCTGAATAGTGCAGACCAAAATTTGATACAAACAAAAAATCATACTTTGCATTGGTCTTTCCATGGACTCACGCTACCTAAACTCTCTTTCTCAGCACCCTAACCATATGGTACCCCTCAATTCACAACATTTATTGCATCAATTTAAAAATACAATTAGTCTCAATGGTCACCCATTTTACGCCTTTGTTTTATTCTATTTAAATTCTTTCCTCTCTCGCCATTCTCAGCTATTCTAATTATCATTTCTGTCAATCCGTCTTTATACGTCACTCAAGGGCCTTCTACGTTTAGATGTTCTCTTTTTTCTCTAAATTAACCAGATTAAGGATTTTCATCAGTCATTTTCTGCTACGCAGTCTACGCTTCATCGAAGCTTTATTGAATACTATAACTACACTTCTGAATGGATTGAATGTTGAAAAGCTGATAAGAAATTCCTGCGACGAAAATGATGCAACAAAATATTTCCCGTACAAATTCATTCGTTTTCAATATTGTGGATCCCGTGTAATTTGAATGCGGAGAATGAATTTGAATGGGAGTGCGGATCGTACACCTGGTGCCACCTTTGGGCAGATCAGCTAAGTGGGAGAGGAGAGCACGCACACGCGCCTCAATTGAAACACGCGTTTCTCTCAAATATGATGGGAAAACGATTTATTCAGCCGAACCACGACGCATTACTGAAGGAATATGCATTACGGAAGGATTGTCTTTGAATCACGATTAATCCTGAACTTCAATTCATAGACACCATTTCATTTCAGCGGAAAATAAGGACTCATCCGAGAAAAATCCACCGACGTGTTAGGGATATAACGCATTAACTTCACGTGACTCGATTTTCATAAAAAGACAATGATTTTATCAATAACGGAAGTTAAACCCACGAAACCTTCAATAAATGGCTAGTATTGTTTTTATGTTCACGAATGAGCCAAAAATATAGATTTAATGCAATGGAGATGATGCTCCAATAATTGCTTTACTTTGGTCGTAGTCTTTATTACTTATTAATTGTAAATGTGTAGCAACATAGATAAAAAGGCATAATCACTTGCTTCATATGCTGGTAATAAGAAAGCCTCAAATAACGCTGTAAAACAAATAATAATAAAATAACAATGCTCAGTGTGACCGACGATACCTGTCGCATGAAACATAATGTGAACCTCGGAAGAAATCTACAATAATTTTGCCCTGATCGAGTTGGAGCGAGGAGGCGAATCCCCGTTTTAAGCCCACGTCCCCCTCGATTCTGCACAAACGATGAAGATACGCAGATAGTTCTAAAACAGAAACAGCAGATGGCAGCACCAAGCCGGAAACGGCGGGAAGCTGTATCGCTGAGAGTTGAGGTAGATAGTGCGTGCTATATTATTTAATCATATAAATATATATAAATAAATAAATATAAAAAAATAAATATAAATATGAATAAATAAATAAAAGCATATTTATTTTTGGGAACTATATGGTAATATAACCAAACTAGTAAATCTATAATTCCTAATAGTTTATAAAGCTAAGGAGTTCACATATGTTTCGCGAGGAACGGAATTTCATAATGCTTTAAAATTTGCGAAATTCTCTTTGAGGTGTTTTCATTTGGGGTGCAAAAAAGGCGTCTTTCAAGAGAGAATTGCATCTTCCGCTGACTAAGTAACAGCTGGCGAGAAACTGAAGAGTTTTAGAATTGCAGCAGCTGGAGAAGTGCGGAGAAACAAAAGGGAACAAAACGCTAAGCAATTTGCCAATCCTCCACATTAATTTCTGAAGAATTTATTTTCCTTTGCTATGTCGTTAGCCGAAATGGAGTCTTTTATGGGATCACGGGATCGAATCTTCTCCGGATATTTATCTCCTAAAAATTACCCAGACTAAACATAATATTTATAACTATTAAAATGTATATTAACGGTACCTATATAAGAATGATATGATTAAGAATATTATTATTATATTTATATTATTAAAATAATTATTATTATGACGATAATTGTCACCAAGATTAACTTACTTAACTTCGCGATTTGTTTTTAAAGTGGTCACACTCATCGTCACCACGGCATTGTGTCTATGCTCTTACTTCTTTGAATCTATATGCAGTAAAAGCAACGTTTTAATTTATCATAAATAGACATTGATGGTAATTAGTTCATATGGAGTAACCATAAATTCCCCCAAATGAAGAAACCCAACAGAACAATTCCCGAGGGCATTCGAATAGCTAATACACAGTAAAATCTGCATTAAAATAGTTACGAAAACTTAACGGAATTCCTCGGTTACAACTGGTCGATCCGCACAACTCGGTACATCCACCGAAAAGACGAAAATGTAGCAAGACAAGTGAGTGGCCTCGAAGGAACACTTGAAATGGGCGCCAAGTGGATGGGAGGATTCAGACAAGCCACGCCCTGTGACGTCAGAGACCTGCGTCGCGCGTCCCAGAATGCTCTGCGCCGGTCCAGGAGTGGCGTAGAGGAAGAATGTGTAATAAGGAAAATAGAAAAAGAGCTATGGAAAGGGATTGGAGGAGAGCCTTGGAATAAAAGAAAGGAGGGGGAATGGAGAAAATGAGGGTCACAAAAGACGGATGTCCTGCCAAACTGCCCCTTTGCTCGAATTAACATGTTATTTCGTCAATTTCATTCTCGGGGCGATATCAACATTGCAATACAAAAAGATTACCTTTTTCAGGTTCATCGGAAGTTTAGCGTCAACTATTAAACTCAGAGGACCAAAAAGTCCACAAAAATTTCCTGAATTTTATTTCAAAGTGGAACTATGAATTTCACTAAACAGACAACCTCCACGGACAAACTCTTTCTGTTTAAAAAAAAAACAATCAATCAATCGTAGTAAAAATCAATTTAGAGAATAATAAACGAACAAAAACAATGGTATCAATGACAGATAATTGACTATAGAGAAATCATAATCTATTCGCGAAAGAGTAAAATACAAGTCCTTTCTTTAGAAATTTTCCTCATTCTCGTCGAAGTAGCATAAAGAAATTCATTCTCAGATTCACATTCAAATTGCAAAACCGAGTTTAATTACTCGCAGCCACAAATAGGTTTATTCAAACAAAAAAAAACGATGAATATTAAAGGCCTTTTGGAAATACGAAAGAGAAATTGAGAAAACTGCTTGTGACGGATTTAGGCATGAAGTCATTAAAAGATTGCGTCATTATAATAACAATTGAACGTGAATAATAACAAACCAAACCGAAGAGTAGCACGTTTGATATAAAACTAAGGTAATAGTTTTCGGCAATGGCACTCATAAAAACGATACAAGTGCAATGAAAGTGGAAGGCAATGGACTGGTTCGCAACGTAATCAGCTCGACATGAGGACGTTTATTAAACAAGGCATTCACTCTTAACGCATCTCAGGATGTAAACGAGTTTAATTCTAATATTGTTCTCCATTTGCTACTGAAGCGACTCTTCATGTTTGCAAGTAAAACCTAAGGTTTAAATTGGGATAACCTCCAGTAAAGGGAACGATATTTCTAGTTTTCTGAATACGAACGAAAAATTATAACTATTCCAAATCAGAAATGCGATTCCGGACAAACGGTTTCTGAGATTTTTGCCGCAAGCCTCAATCATAATTGTGAGCGATTTTCGATACTAAATAAAACCAAAATACGTACCCCTTACGTTTGATAGCTATAGTTTCTCTTCCTTTAAATAGATAGGTATACTATTCATTTTAATATCTACTTCAAGAAGTATTAGCTCATTAGATAGGAGATGAAACTAAAACGGGTCTATTGGAAATAGAAAATGGATTAAATAGGAAACACAATAGAGAGCAGTTCTAAAGAAAGAAAAATCAGATTTTCAAGATAAATAGAATGATTACATTGGCCAAGTGATACACCATGTAACTGTTTAAACATTTCAGCAAATTCGAATAAACCTAAATTAATAAACTAAAAAATTAACGATAGCATTCATTAAAAACAAAAGAAGAATGAGCATAATTATTGGTGGAACATAGAATGCGAGATCAAACAGAGCGGATTTGATTTGGACGATTTCCAGAGAAAATTAATTCATAAGAAATCGAGTCATATGTAGATTTCACGATCTCTGAATGTAAATTTGAAACTTCCGATGGAAAAAAAAACACAATCCCGAAATATCTGGCGAATGATTAATCCTCATATTTACCACTCCGTATAACACTTTGAATGCACATTGAAAATTTGTGCCTTGGCGCGATAATTCGAACGATATCACGATCACGACTGATAAAGTGCTAATGCTAGGGAGATGAATAATCTCTCCATTCCGGGGAGAATGTTTGATTCAAATCGAAAAAGAATGAAAAGAGATCCTCCCTTGAAAGACGCGGAGAAGAGGGTGACAAAAGCAACGATGGATACATAAAACGAAGGAAGGATGCTGCAAAGAAAGATGCGATGAGGATGGATGGAGAGACGAAGTAAACAATCTAAGATTAGATGAGAAAACACGTCAAATATTTGAGGACACCGAAGATGGTTAAAGTCAGAATTGTGAAGATAATCGAGTTGGAGGAGGGATTGAACCGGTTACTGACGCATCACGAGATGGCTATCGAATAGAAAGAGACATATACAGAAATTAAATAATAAACATTCCAAACTAATTGCTATTGATCTTTAACCGACTGATACTCTATGTTCTTAATACTAACCCTGCTTAGAATAATCGATATTCTACGCAGAGCAAAACATCTCGAGACCGTGGAAAAAATTAATGAAAAACCGTTCCGGTATGAACAATAATACATATAATTTGGAATAAGCGAAAATAAATATCAATTATTTTCATTCGTATCCAAACAAAGAATTATTTCACCAAAGACATTCGACGTATAAGAGATCAATTTGAGAAAGCGGCGAACCAATCCAACGAATACGATTAGTTCACGAGTAAAGAATTCAATTTGAAAGAGAAAGAGGGCATCTTCCAGCTGCTGTCCTTAAGGACAAATTCACCGACGGATATTTCCCCAAAACTCCGCAATACCCATCCCACCGAAAATAATAAACACCCTTGCGACTGAGAGCCAAAGAAAAATGGCTGAAAAAATATCCTCCATATCCTTCGGAAAATTGGGTCAAGGAAAAATGTTCGGCCCTCGAGAAGACTGCAGTCGAAACGTCCTACACTCTCACTAGCGAAGAGGCGTTCTGCACACCACTTCCTGCAGCGAAAACAAAGCACAGGTGTGCAAAGTCGAAAGATACATCGAGAGAAATCCCACGAAAGGCGAATCCTCAAATTCACCTGCAACGATTTCTTCAGCGAAGGATAACATTAGCAAGAAAAGAAGAAAATGGCTCCAATGCGGGAATACAACGGCAAACAGAGAGGGATGCAGTTAAGGATAGAAGTGGGCCGAGTGCCCCCCCCGAAGACACGGTGCTCGCAAAGGAAGGGCTTTTCCATTCGTCGACAACAACGCGAGATTGCCTCCGTCTTGAGAGAGGAATAAAATATGGAGAAAGAGAAATTAAGGGAGAGCTAAGGAGCGAAGCGAGCAGAGAGATTTCTTCAGTCGAAAAATGCAAAATTTAACGGAGGCAACCTTTCTTCTCTTTGCCAGTTAAATTTTTCCCGAGAGTCGAGATGCTTTGTTGGGAGTCCCCGAAACTTTTGGCGCATTATTCCTCCATTTTACCAGCGTCACATTTGATTAGAATGGCGAGAAGAAAACGATATGGCTATAAAAGCTGTGAAGTTGTTGGAGCGAAATAATTAAGATACAGAGGGCGGCGTTACTTTAAAATACAAATCGGAAAGACCACAACTAAAGGATTGGCAACTCAATATACGTGTTTCATTGACGGGGAGAAATGAGATGATTTAAAACTTTGATTACTTTTGGTTAATTTCTTCTAAATAATGACAAAAGCTGCACTAACTTCCAGGGGTCAATACAAACCGTCTTTAAGTCTGGGAAGCTAGTCTTCCGTAACACTTCGTTATAGACGAAGGTGATAAAAATTGCTCGAAGGAATATATAAGTAATTCCGTGAAGTAATATTGAAGGAAAGTTTGCTGTGACATCAGCTAGAAGAAGCTTGGATAGATAGGATAAAGAGAAACTTCAATGAAAGAACGGGCAAATACCGAATGTTTGACTACCGTTGAACTTTTTTGAGTTAACGATAATCTAGTACTCGCTGACGCTTATCCTAGGATGGCATCAGAAAAGAAACGCGCGCTGCGACGAAGGGGAGGGTTGGCCTCTCATCAAGTTGGAGAGAGAAAAAATGAATTAATTAGGGAGTGATACGAGCGAGAAGAAAAAAATACGCGAAAGGATGGGTCAGGTAATTTGAAGGGTCATTAAGAGACAAACGAACGAATGCGTCTTTTGTCCCTCCCATTGCTACAAAATGCTCCGACTTATCCGCTCCGCATGCAAATATGTTATATTTAAATGACGCAGTAGCGACACTCTTCTGTGCGGGAAGGTGAAAGTTGTAAGGGGGGAGGAGGGTTTGCAAGGGTGAGGAGGGGGAGGAGTAGGGTTTGCAAGGGTGAGGAGGGAAACAGGACCATCCATTGTGTCGAAAATGTCACGCTCCACAAATGGTAAACAACGCAATTTGTTCGAATCAAAATTGCAGCGGACCCGCATAGTCCACGGCTGAAAGTACTCCGAAGATAAACAATACTCTTTGCACCTCTCGCTATTTTTATTATGGCTTTTGCGAACTTACGCTTCGAAACGTTTTACGTCCGGCGAAGGTCACTTGGAGACTGTAATACTAACATTTGTGCAAGTATAGCGTTAGTGGGGGAATAGCATCCTCTTTGAGGTTGTTTTAATGGAAATTCAATCGTTAATGGACCTAGAAATACGTATTTATAAATTTCCACGCAAGTTCTAAATAATTGGAATTAAAGGAAAATAATACGTCTAAAATGCTAAACAAATACCAAAAAATTGATGAAAGAGCGACTCATTTGATTCGGAAGAATAATTTCATTAATAATGCAACGGTAATCTGTAACTACCAGCAAATGTGAGATTTTATATCTCTACCAATCTTTCGAAAGCGCCCGATAATATCGAAAATAAACAGTTCCCGCTGCTGTCGCATAACTTCATTTAATTATGCTCAATAAGTAATGTATATGTATTTACGAGTAAAATGTAGCTTGCATACTGCAAGCAGATCGACAACACTAATTTCATGTCGGCATCATATCGGGAAGGCCGTTAAAAGAAAAAAAAATGGATTGAAAATATTCTGATTATTCGCTGCAATTTATTCGTCCGGCATCGAACCCGGGTCTTCCTGGTGATACATACTATGCAGCACAATAGAAGATCACCATCTCTAACTATCTGTGAAAATTCAAGCAGAAATATTATCTGCAACTGCCTCAAACGACGTCCTACTTTTCCCTTATATTTCTTATGAGAGAAATGTTAATGTGCTCTGGCATCGAACCCAGGAATAGTTCGGTCTTATAAAAATTATTTTCTTAATTCAATTTTAACCATACATCTTCCAGCCAAGCACGAACTTCCTATCATTTCGGTAAGTGCATCAAAAAAATTATGAAATACTAACCCAATGTATTTTAAACGGGAGACATATTTACCGCCCGGCATCGAACCCGGGTCTTTCTGGTGAAATTACCTATGCGACATAATAGAAGATATCAATCTTTAACTATGTGCGAAAATTCAAGCAGATATATTGGCTGCAACTGCCTCAATCGAAGTCTTACTTTTCCCTTATATTCCTTATGAGAGAAACATTATTGTGCTCTGGCTTCGAACCCAGGAACAGTACGGTCTTATGAAAATTTTTTTCTAAAACTTATTTGTACCATACATCTTCCAGCCAAGCACGAACATCCTATCATTTCGATAAGTGCATCTAAAAAAATAATGAAAAACGGCTCCCATGTATTTTAAAGGGCAGATCTTTGAATCGTCCTAGCATCGAACCCAGGATAACTTTTGTAAAAGTCATTGATGTTTTCGAAAGTCCAAGACCATAAATATAGGCACCTTGAGTTTTACTTCTCTACCTATCCGGAAAGTATTTTTTTTTAATTCCCGAAAATCACGGCAATGCATTCAAACGGGAAAAATCGGGACTTTGGGGCCCTCTGGAATCGAACCTATGACACTGAGGATCAAAGTCTCTTTTTTCCTGGGGGTTTTACGTTATGGCCAATATGTCATAAAAATTTCAGATCAATGACGCTTGTAGTTTAGGCTGTGAATTTGTATCCTATCTATCTATATAGGTATATATATGAATGAATCCGGAGAAGCATCTATATATAATAGAAGATAGACGCTTCTCCGGATATCTATCTATTATATATAGATGCTTCTCCGGATTCACTCATGATATACCCAGATACCCAGATACCCAGATACCCAGATAGGATACTAATTCACAGGCTAAACTACTGGCGTCATTGACTCGAAATTTTTACCACGTATTGGCCATAACGTGAAACTCCCAGGAAAAAAGCGACTTTGATCCTCAGTGTCATAGGTTCGATTCCAGAGGGCCCCAAAGTCTCGATTTTTCCCGTTTAAATGCATTGCTTTGATTTTCGGGAATAAAAAAAAAATACTTTCCGGATAGGTAGAGAAGTAAAACTCAAGGAGCCTATATATATGGTAATGATCTATCGATATCATAAATGAGTTTTACGGAAAATATCCTAAGTTCGATGCTAGGTCGAGGCAAAAATCGGCCGTTTAAAAAGCATTGTGGCGATTTTTATAATTTATTTTGGACCCTTTCCCGATGGCATGGATACTTGAAATTCGGCATGAGGTTGGAGATCATAAATTTATTTCATAATCAAATTTTTTTTATTCGCTGATGGTCCTTGGTTCGATCCCAGAGGGCCATTTACATTCCTCAATGCATTTCTTATGGAGATAACGGAGACAAATTTTAGGTACTTCCCGGCATGATATCGATTTCAAACTTTGCACAAAATAAGATCAAGTCCTTTAAAATCATACTGTGCATTCACAGCGTAAATATATTTCATGGGTTCGACACCAGGCGTCTCTTATATCAGTAGTTGATCCGATTTTTAATAATTATTTTGAGCACTATCCCAATAATATAGAAACTTGAAATTCGGCAAATAGATAGAGATCATAATTAACTTTCATGAACATGTTTTAGATTTCCAAGATCGTCCTTGGTTCGAATCCAGAGCGCCATTTACATTCCTGAAAAGTAGAACGTCGTTTGAGGCAGTTGTAGCCAATATTTCTGCTTGAATTTTCACACATAGTAAGAGATGGTGATTTTCTGTTGTGCTACATAGTAAGCTTACCAGGAAGACCCGGGTTCGATGCAAGACAATTAAATTGCAGCGAATTTTAAGAATATTTTCAATACCTTTTTTTTTTTCTTTTGAGGGCCGTCCCGATATGATGCCGACATGAAATTATTGTTGTCGATCTGCTTGCAGTATGCAAGCTACATTTTACTCGTACTTATATATATCTACGAGTAAAATGTAGCTTGCATACTGCAAGCAGATCGACAACACAAATTTCATAACGGCATTATATCGGGACGGTCCCGGAAAGGAAAAAAAGGATTGAAAATATTCTTAAAATTCGCTTCAATTTAATCGTCTGGCATCGAACCCGGGTCTTTTTGGTAATATTTCTATGCAGCACATCAGAAGATCATCTTCTCTAAATACGTGTGAAAATTCAAGCAGAAATATTGGCTGCAACTGCCTCAAACGAAGACCTACTTTTCACGAATGTTAATAGCTCACTGGATTCGAACCAAGGACGATCTAGGAAATATAAAATATGCTTTTGAAATGTATCTATATGTTCTATATATATGCCGAATTTCAAGTTTTAATATTATTGGGAAGGGGTTCAAAATAATTCTTAAAAATCGGATCAGTGACTGATTGTAGAGACGCCTGGTGTCGAACCCTGGACGTATTGGAAGCTGTAAATGCACAAAATGACTTGTTAGGACTTGATCTAATTTCGTACAAAGTTTGAAGTCGATATCATACCGGGAAGTACCTAAAATGTGTTTCCGTTATCCCCATAAGAAATGCATTGTGGAGTGAAAATGGCCCTCTGGGATCGAACCAAGGACCATCAGCGAATATGTAAAATTTGATTATGAAATATATTTATGATTTCTACCTCCATGCCAAATTTCAAGTTTCCATGCATTCGGAAAGGGGTCCAAAAAAAATCTTAAAAATCGCCACAATGCATTTTAAACGGCCGATTTTTGCCCCGACCTAGCATCGAACCCAGGATATTTTCCGTAGAACTCATGTATGTTTTTGATAGATAATGAGCATATATATAGGCTCCTTGAGTTTTGATTCTCTACCTATCCGGCAAGTATTTTTTTTTAATTCCCGAAAATCAAAGCAATGTATTTAAACGGGAAAAATCGGGACTTTGGGGCCCTCTGGAATCGAACCCATGACACTGAGGTTCAAAATCGCAATTTTTCTGGAGGTTATACGTTATGGCCAATATGTCGTAAAAATTTCAAGCTATTGACGCTAGTGGTTTAGCCTGTGAGTTTGTATCCTCTCTATATATATATATATATGATATATGAATGAATCCGGAGAAGCATCTATATATAATAGATACGAAAATAGCCGTTCGAAGATAAAAATTTTAAATTACATACGCTTATCGCAAACTCGGTTTGTGTTCTCTATAATATTGTCAATTTGGAATGGAATATTTTAAATCCCATTTCTTTCACGGATTCTCTTTAATTACCTCTAATGAAGTCCGAAACGTTAAGAAACCTTACGGTTGGAGAGGAAGAGCATCCGATTAATTTGCCGATCGTAAATCACAATTCGTTCAAACGTTGTTATTTTAAATATCTGATAATAAAATATGTTATCGCCACTGTGCATCGCTGCGGATTTTCTACTTATTCGTAGTTCGGAAAACAATCGACGTAAATGTTAAATTTCAAAGAACTTGTAATATGATTATTTACTGAAAAAAAAAGAACTTCTATGACGATTTGAATAGAATTATCTTTAATACTGCTCTAATGAGGTTCTGTCCGTCCAGCTAAGTATACTTTTAAGGATCATAGTTAAGAAACAATAATTATATAACTAATGCATGTACTGCACAAAGGCTATTCAACGCTAGTGCACTTATCAAATATTAATGCTTATTTTCTGCGTCGATCGCTCTTTTTAAATATCGACATCCAGAATATTTTTTATCGCATATCAAGGATATTGTGAACAATTCTTCATGCAAAGGTAACTTCGCAACAACATCTTCTGTCTGAGGATAGTTTTCCAACCTTGCTCGCCTTTAAATCATTTGCCTTCCAAATTAACAAGAGATTAAAATGAGGTGTTTTGTCGATGTGTGTCAATAAAGATAGTCAAATTACTAATATATTTAAAAACGACTTACAGAAACAGGTTGGAAAAAAACGACCAAGCCAAAATGTAAATAACTTACTACAAATGAACCGCATATTCATCTCTTTCCTCGCTTTCCGCATATTTCTTAGCGGATCTTGAGCAAAACGTAAATCCTCTTCGTTTTTCTTCAAAGAAAAACGGATTAAATTAAACAAACGCGTCAAATGTGTGAAGTTTTTACTAGAAGGAGAGCAAACGAACAATCGACAGCAATGAAACATCCGACAACAGCCTTTGAAATGCATTCGGGAGATGAACTTCGTTTGGATCGTAGAATTCTTTTTAGCATTCGTAATCTAAGAGTCTTAATCCCATAAAAAAACTTTTCGCAGATCTGCGACTTCCGGAAAAATTAATAATCTCGGACGAGCGGAAATGTGTCTTTCTCGCTATAGAGGATGAAATATTCAGGGTACGAGTGGGAGGAATTCGACAGCTGAATAGGGAAAAAGATAAGAAGGTGAGATGAGTTTCACATGGAAAAGAGAATTCTTAATGGGTGGGGTGGAAAAACAACTGCGAATTAAAGAGCGCGAGTCGCTGGATGTAAAGCAGGGGTATTCCATTAGGAGGAGAGGGGTAGTATATGGGAGTTTTATAGTGCCTTGGGCCTCGACTAGGGTATTTGTATTCGAGCATAAATTTGAGATTATAAAAATAACTTTTCGGCTGATATGGCAACGGGAGAAAAGTCTTCTGCAGATAGTTTCGTGAGCCCAAATTCAACAAGTAATCTTAAATCATAATAATCTAGCTGTATTTATTCTTTATCATCCATTCCGATTCCGCGTACACTTTGTGAGAAAGAAAAGCGTTATGTTAGTCACTTTAAAGAGTTGTATTACTCATCTAAACGATAGCTTTAATTTTTTTGTTGTTTCTCATTGCTCCCTAGCGTTATTTTGTAGTTTTAATCGCCACACAATCAAAAAGGTGATGAAAATACCTTTTTGTTAGTTTTTGTGCAGTTCAATCCTAAAATACTGTTTGATAATTTTCCCACGGATTCATCTTTCATGGGATACGTCAGAAGATTACAACGCAGTAAATAAATAATGTATAAAAAGCCTATTTCGACGCTGAATCATCCAAAGTCCAAAGGTGAAAGAAAAATGTAAAACAATACCAAGTACCAACTAACTGAAACCTAGTAGGACAAATGTATTATTAACAGTGCATTAAAGTAAGCGTAAAATTAACAGATCACAGGAAAAAAATGATATCAAGACAGCACCGAATTCCACAGACGCTCAAAGATGAAGTTACCTCAAATAGCGTAATATATGAATATGAAAGATGGTTCATTAAGCCTCTTAAAGCCTCGTTCATCGTAAGAGAAGATGTAGTAAAAATGAATTTGAAAGGAAAGGTGAGATCTTTGCTACATGCACAACGGAAGATCGATAAACACCTGATGAATAGTCAACAGAGGAAAGAAAGAAGGCACAAATACGAAAGGAAGAAAGAGAGAGAGAGACGAATAAGAACCGTGGGGATGAAAGAAAATTCCGACGATTACAGAGGGTGAGGATGCAGAAGAGGAGTAATTCTCACTGAATATTTCATGAAAGCATTACTCTCGCAGCACGTCGAGAGGTTCTCTGCGAGGAAGCTTTCTTCCTCTCGCACTCTTTCGGGACTAAAACACACGTCTCTGGAGATGCCCTTCCACCTCTTCATTTAAGTATCGCATTTAGTCCACGTCACCAATGGCACGCTGAGGAATGGCCTCCGCCTTCAATCCCGACGTCCGAGAAAAACAGTCGAGGGATGCGTTTAACGAGAATATTAAACAAGGCGAAGAGAAATCATTTCATTAAAGAATGCGGACTCCATTTGGCACATAAACGAGTCAAAAGTCGTACTGAGGGAATCATCTCAAAAAGGAACTCTTAAATACATTACTCATCAACGCTACCAATCCTACTCTGAATAACAACAAATCTACTCGTGACAAAACTTCACCTAAGGTGTCACTCATGGCTTTAATTTGGAATTAATCTCTTTATTCTCATTTCCAACGAGGCTAAGGTCTCACTCGTGAAATACAGAAGTTTGACAAATATCTGGGCAGTTCTACACAGTTAAGTGAGCTTTCTTCCATTTCAATATTAAAAGGATCATTCCTATTAGATAGAAGTAGGAAATAACCGCCGTTAATTAGAGAAAGAAAATAATAATCAATAATAATAACATCGACAACAAACTAAAGCATGCATACATACACACAAACGTAATTACTTGCATGAAGTTATATAAGCAGAGTAAATGGTTGCGTTAAGTATCGAAAGGGAAATACAAAAGCGATTGAAGAAAAAATACAAAGTAAAGGGAAATTCAGGAAACAAAGAGGGCGTTACTCCAGAGGACTATATTTACGTGTAATTCCCGAAAACATAAATATGGAAAATGGCGCTGCTCAGAGTATTTAAATGGGAATAATACCACGTAAATAAATAAATAAAACAAACATACAAAATAAGAAATGTCAGTGACTGTAAACTATATCAGTGAATTGTAAAAAAATAGCCATGGCTACAAGTGAATACTACCAATTAAAACTTTAGAAATACTGAAGAGTAATGGAAACAAAATGATCAAAATAATAAAACCTAGCACATGAATGGAGTCATGAAGTATTCAGCCCATAGGCCGGTTAATACCTCATCCCCTCTGGTATAAGCTACTAAGAGCTTACAGAGAGGAATGAGGTTTACTAGGCAGGATGAGGAGTGAGGTAGGTTGCCTTTGCTTTCCTCAACAAGACAGAATCCAACAAGCGGAACATGTCCACGCAAGTGAAGTTAAGCGAGTAATAAAGGGTTTGATGTTTTCGCAGTTTACGTTGCTAAGGAAATCTTCTCGGGTAGACAACCGGGTCTGTTATTCGGTGTAAACCGACGTTTCGGCGACGTACTCTGTCGCCATCTTCAGGGAGAGTGTAATTATAGACTCATACCTCAGTTGCTTTCACTACAGCTATGATCAAGACTGTAAATTAGGGTAAATTAAAAGTAAGTACAATATAAATGTTTCTCTGCCCTGAACCAAATGACAAAAGAAAATGTTCCATTCATCAGAATGAGTTAGCTGGAGGAATAAATAGAGAAGAAACCTACTTACATTACTGATAAGAAATAGGAAAATTAACTGTGCGCGCACTGCGGGGCTTTCTAAAGACAATTGACGAGACCAATGAACGAGAACTGGGAATAGTGAAAGAGCGAAGAAAGCAGCTGAAGATGAGAGATCCTCTAATAAACGATTTCTGATAAAGGATACTTAGCTGTTTAAGCTAATATAATTTTCATAGAAGTCTAAACCAACACTATTTTATATTTCTGCGTTTGATATGCAATAAAATAAGATGCAAAATCCGCCTACACCTGGAGGATATCAAATTACTTAAAATTGAACTAAATAACGATTCAACCTTCAAATAAAACGGAAAGATCTACATACTATCTAGGAAAATTAAATCGAAAGTTATTTTTTATGGAAACAGATAAAATTTAAAAGTTCCATTATTACGTGATTCAATTCAGAATCTAAAACTGCTTTCGTGTGAACTGAGCGCCCGTATGCTGAAAATAACACAAAAGTCTGGAAGTTTAGGGATAATAAGGGAAAAGTTAGTAAAGGGAATTTCGGAAGGAAAATTGTTCTTCGATTTATGTAGGAAATGAGGAAACCTCAGAAAACGAAGATGAGTTACTTCGTTGGGTCATGAACACGATATATACGTCTTCTGAGGAGTTTAACCACGAATGAAGGAAGTCACGGAAGCGTGGTCGTTTCTCAGAAGTAATAATTCAAACCGGAAATCGAAAGTGTCTGATCCGAAACATATACGCATTACACAGAAACGTCCCTGCATTTATAAAGAATTTACATAACAAAGAGGTTTATTAGCAAAAACTGAGGAATTGATAAGAAGAGTAAGGATACACTGAGATATAACAAAAGCTACCGATAAACCACTGTCGGGCGTAATTTATACTCGAGTGCCTCGAGAAAATAGAAGAATAGAAAATGTTGCACAGTGAAAAATGACATAAGAAACACTAAGTTGAATGCTAATTAAACATCTGAAAAGGGGAAGGCGCTGGCAGACTTTTCAAAGCATTCCGACAAACCCAAGCAGCAGTCGAAGACCGAGAAAAAGGAGGATTTTGAGCGAAAGAGTTGCGATACAAATGCGATACAGAACTCGATACACGAGTTGGAGTTTCCGAAGCACTTCATGAAGCCGTCGAGAGATGTCACCGGCGCTCAGAGAAAGTAGCGTTCTCGGCGGACAGACGGGTAATTAGATAATAAAAGGCAAAGGATGCTGATAAAATGAACGGATGATGAAGGAATGATATGAAAGGAAGAAACGATAAAATAAGAAACTAAGAATACGAGAAAAGATCCAATTCTCGCCAAGAAAATTAGATTAGCAAATCTCTTTAAGATACTAACGATATTAACCTTCTATTTATCATATACGCGAGTTTTGAAAACCATGTCACACATTATTTTTACTAAAGCCAATGGCGCCTTTTTCTAATGGTATCAATATCAAACAATTCTCTAACACATCCACAAAGGTCCTCGTCTCGGTTTGACTGATTCGATCGAATTATATAGTAGTTAAAAATATGTGCTGCAGATGATTCGCGAAACCAATTTTTTTCAAATCTCAACAGAGGATGTAAAATTAATCGCAAAATATTGCCCAAAAATACAGTAAAACATCTATAATTTCCGATTTAAAACATATAGTAAGCGACGACCCTTTTTGCACATTTGTCTTTTCAGTGCTAAACAGGCGAACGGCTGGTTTAAGTGATACGGCGAAATGTGCGGTTATTAAATTTCATTAAAGGTATTACGAAAAAAATATGAGTAACTTATAAAAAATATAGAAATAACACTCCCGTTTCATTGAAAATTCACACAGTAGGTCCGCCATCCCTGCTGGGTCCTGTTCAAAGCTCAAAACATTCATTCTATTTTCGTAAATTATAAATTATCCGAAGCAGGAAACAAAAAAAAAACAATCCCACAGACACGTTAAAGGGAACATAAAACGTAACTTCCTCCGTGAGTAAATTTGATTTACTCTAATTAAAAAATTCAACCAATGACGGATGAAATAAAATAGCAGGACGATAAATCCCCAAAATGCCAATGCAAAAAATCGGCAACAAATTGGTTTTGTTCGGAGTTACAGTAGCACGCAAAAACAGAAAAAACAGATGTCGCGGAACAATCTCGAAATGAGGGGAACTAGGAATTTCACAAACCCAATCTTTCTTTTGGAATGCGCAGCTGGAGGGCTGCATATTTGAAACCTCTCCATGACGTAAAATTCCAGGCTGGAAAACAACCCCGGACTATGGACAGAAAAAGGGTAGTCGAAAAAAGGGGCAGAGAAAATAAAACCTTTCGGTCCCCTAATGGAATAGCTAAACATGCGCACTCACGTGCGTGAAGCGCCCCTTCACGAAAAACATCCTCTCCTCGGTGAGCCATTTCCGTTTTCGCAGTCATTAACATGACAAAGCGAAATGCGATATTCGCTCCTTTGAGGGAACGCCATTTAAAAAATGCGCTGTCCGAGCGGAAACGCTGATGAAAGCTTTTTCTATAAGCGGTGGCGAAAATCAGCCGATGTGGTAATTAATGTCGAAATTTAAGTTTCGCAATTTTAGGAAGAAATTTAGGGTCAGCCCTAAAATATAACCGTGATATTTAGTTTTGTATGTGAAAAATCCAAAATCTGCGTAGGAATTTACAATGGAGATTAACACACATAAAAATCAACGATCAATAAATAATATGACCACAATGAATATCTGGAAACAATTTAAACTAACGAAAATCAATTTAGTCACACGATGTAATCATTTATCACTGGAAGTATAATGATTGCATTGATCATCGAAGGAGAAATATTGTCAGAGGTTGAGATAAATAAATGGATAATTTCGTAATTATTAAACGCATTTCTTAAAGAATAACACCACACTACATTTTACATTCTTATACATTTACAAGATACATAATTAATTATTTATAAAAAATAGATACACATGTAGCGTAAGTTATAAATGAACAGCTAGCATTGAATAGCATTATAGAATAAGCTCAACTGATTATTTAAAGAAAATTTAAGATACCGACAGAGTACAAATTAATTTCGAATAACCCTCAAAAGAAGGCAGGTTATAGAATCGCACGATATTCATACATAATTTATATTTGCATAAAATTCATGCATCTGCACATAAGGCGCAGCTAGTCTCACTCCAAAACAAATAGCACTCTCTACAGCGAATTGTACCTTTTATTTCTTGAATAACGAATATTTAAAAATCCCGATAAATCTCCATTTTTTAAACGCAGCTTTTTATCATCGAGATAGAGTAATCCAGCGATGCACCCGTCGAAAAAGAAAGATACAGTTTTTGTCTTCCCGCGGTTGCCGCCAAAAAAGCTATTTGTTATAGCAACACACTTGCGCAAGCCCAAAGTGAAAAAAAATAGATGCAATATTTTAATGGTTCCTGCATATTCATGGAACATGTCCTCTCTGCAACCATATTTGAATATTGTTTTCCAGTTATATCTTGCACGAACAGATCACAACTAAAATAAATTAATAGGAAATTAATTACTCAATTTGGAAGAAAAGTGTGCGGCTTCTTTAAAATGCCAACCGAAGCAATAAATCAAAGGAATCATTTTTTATTCCAATCTTGATGGAAACAATATAGAAAACAGAAAGCGCCATTCAAAGTAAAAAGAGAGCGATCCAACAAGGAAGTGCATCTTCTCACAAGTTTAATTTCTCAGCAAAAATCAATTCCAACCGGAGAGCAATGAAGCCGATATTCGGATCTACGCCGAGCATTGGAATCACTGGAATGAGGCGGTTCAATAAATCAAAACAGTGATTGCGCATAATTTACTTCGCCAATTTCCAGAACTTGTTCCAAAGGAAATTCCTTAGCATAATTAGAATATGGATGCCTTTCAGGGTAATTTGATAATATGTTCCATTATCCGCTAAATAAATGCGATCAAAATTAATAAACAGTAAGTGTAACATAATATTAGTAATGCTAATTTTAGGAAACAAAAGGAAATTATATGGATTAGGAAG
This sequence comes from Sympetrum striolatum, assembly GCA_947579665.1. Lineage (NCBI taxonomy): Eukaryota > Metazoa > Arthropoda > Insecta > Odonata > Libellulidae > Sympetrum > Sympetrum striolatum. Next base: position 98,772,959 of record OX388344.1, on the reverse strand, counting down.
TGTCCAGTGGCTCGCCAGCATAGATTGATGTCAGAATCTAAACTCAAAAACGTGAGTATAAGCAGAAACGACATAAAACTAAATCTCAAAGGACTAACACAGAAATACTCTTTCTGAACTGTGGATCAATGGAACGCTCTTCCTGGAAGACATAATAGGAAGGAACAACGTAACCAAATAGAGAAAAGTGAGGAGAGACAGATTCACCGAAATTATTAAAAAATTGTCAATGAAAATTACAGAAAGTGATAGTAAAACAATAGCCTGAGAAACTGTAATCGTTTCAACATAAAAGACGATGGTCTATTATGTGCAATAACTATAGCATTAAAACGGGTTATGAGGAATGAGCCCTGCCACACGCCGAAGGCTAAATATATAGGTGTATTTATACTTTCACTCTTGCTTCGACATTGAACGAAAATGCGTACATTAATGTTTAAGGACTAATACCAAGAAATTGCTAAAACTCTATATATTTAAACTCCACTTTCAACTGCTCACGGGAGATTGAGGTTTTTTCTTACTGTAATTGAGAATGCCGGATAGGCATCGTGCTCCTCTTGAAAACGGAGACTTAAAAGTTAAAAGTCAGTGAAAATAGAGTTTAACAAGATTCTAATTATATATTCTCATAAGAAATACTTTGACACAATGGGTGAACACGCATACGAATCACTAATTCGAGGTTCACAATTCAATCAATTCTATAGGAAGCAAGCAAAAGCAGGGAAATGTCGCTCAAAGCAATGAGACATGTTGTGGAGGCCAATCGAGGCTCAATTCGTCGATTAAAGGGAACGAGAGAGCAATCAATGTTGCCCAGGCAACCGAGATAGGCGTCAATCTTCTTCACTTTTTCCGCAAAAACGCACGCCTGGTGTCACATTCCTCGCTGCAGGAGGCCTCGCTGTACCTTTGAGTTTCGCCGCCCCTCTACGAGATGAAATATTCACTACTTCCCCTTCAGTCAACGTCTCTACCGTTCCTCCCACGCTCAATCCATATTTCGACATCCAAGCCCCTCCACATTCCTTGCATTCCGACGACACCCCTAACTACGGCATCATCTAAAATGCGCGCCAATTGACGTTCCGTGTTTACGAACAAATAATGAGGCCGCTTACGCATTTAATTTTTAATTCCCCTTCGTTTGTGGCTGCAGGAGGGCCTCCTACGGCGTTTTTGATCCGTTCCTGAAAGATCGGATGGAATCATGTACGCTCATCATTGGCTCGTACGAGTAGTCGTTTTGTTTAAATGGCTGCCAAACTTATAATGCAGATTTAAAAAAATCATTAAACTTAAAAAACGGTGGAATCAAAGTTGATTTGGGTCGTACAAGAACACTACGAGGTCACTTCATTTAAATGATGATGATTTTCTACGAAAGCTATGAAAAGTGAGGGTTTGATTTAACACAATGATACTTAAAGCGAGAATAGAGTTTTATAGTATTGGGCAAACAGCAGCGATGCAAGAGTTTCTAATCGTTTCCGCTTTAAAATGCCCTTAGGATCTGTCCCAAAAATAGGGTAATGATTTTTTCCCGCCACCGTGGACGGCTGCAATGGGGCGATTTTGGGTGAATGGTCTTAAGAAAGCAACGAGACTCGCAACAGCTGTCTGCGGACCGTTACATTGTGCAGATCGCTGATGGACTGGACCTCTATCCGAGGGTCGCGTCACGGATTCGCGATGGAGATTTTACATAGTTCTATAGAGCCAAGATAGACGATAAGCATGGAAATTCGGATTCTGAGAGCATTGCCATAGTTAGGGGTGCACACGGAATTGAAGTCCCACGGAAAGGTTTCCCACTGGCACAAAATGTTCCAGGAGGGAAGGGACGACAACGCCCTAGACGCAGTTCGACGAAAATGCGAGACATTCTCATTTTGATCGTCACCTGAGTGTCAGAATGTTAGCAGGAAAGCGCAACATTCCGAAATGCGACCTTTGCTTAGCATCGCCATGACAACGCGCCGTTCTTCCTGACTGAGCACCTGGCTGAGTGCTGCCAACCTACAGTGGCACCGCCAGACTATTTCTGTTTCCAAGAATAAAAAGGAGCCTGAAAAGCAGCCAATTAGGAAAACATTAAGAGGCCGTGACGAGGTGCCTGTCGACTCCATTTAGGAAGCGTAACGCGACGGTCAGAGGCACTGGGAACAAGGGTGCTACAATGAAGAATTTTAGTAAGTTGTACTTAGATCTGAAATACATTTTTACCGAGAATTATTTTACTTATTTTTGGGACAGATCCTTCAGAACTGAATAAAGATGAGGAAACGTAAATTATTACGAACCCATCAGTTTCACATTTCAGAGCACCAAGTTTCAAAATGAATGACTTCTACTTAAATGAGTAACTGTTTCAATGGACTCCCGTCCGGATTTTCATTATTAAAGAGTCCTGAAAAAGGATTCAAAGGAAAATGTACGCGTGATATAATCATCTACATATTAATAAGTAGATGGCGAATCCAACCTCATTAAACTCACCGATGCCACGAAACTATTCAGCCTGATAAACAGTCAATACAAGAGAAGGAAACTCCGCAAACTTACAGTCGTTGAACAGCCACACGCCACATACTATTGGGTCTCCCTCTCGAGGGCTAATTAATTCAAGTCCCACATGTTTAATCAGCATGGAGAACAGCGTCCCTACACGCCGCGGCGATTTCGTCGAGGGTTCGCAGGATCAAAAGGAAATAGTTGAGCGCTCTTTAAGTCCTACTTCGTTGCTTGGAGTTCCGAAAGTTAAGTTAATATTGCAATTTTAGAACAGTTACGAATTCCTGATAATTTAGATACGAAAAGATAACTATTTAATACTAGCTGAGCACGCTCAAATATTTGCGCGCATAGAATATTTAAGATTTGACATTACTTCATGAAAAGGTACATAGTTCTTAATCTACTTTCCACTAGTGTTATTTTAGGAACCGGAAGCTAACATATTTCTTATAAAACGTGAATTAATAGCACTTAAAATTTAAACTGTTCTAAGGGAAAGAAGCCGGGGTACAGCAAATTTCCTTCCATGCAAACTAACAATTGCATGCAAACTAATTCTAACAATGTTAAGAATTCCAAAACTGAATTTGCAATTTTTTAAATTTAACTAAATATATATAATAATTATTAAATTTTTCTCCACTTCAGACGAAAACGTTTCCTCAGGAGTGTTTAAATCAGCCAAAGTATACATAATTCTTTTTTCCTGAATGCATTGAGTAAGAAAGATGATAATATGGGTCGCAGTAAATGAAGTTGTGAAATACTATTAGTGGTCGCATAGAGGCTCTGTTGCATGTTTACTTGCATAATTAAGAATTACTTGCAAAATTAGATTACTAATGAAACCGTCACGGTTAATACTTTTCTTTTTTCTTGGCGTGAAAAGCCAACTCTAAGAAAGAAACCTGTTATAAATGTTTACATTGCTATAAATAACCTTTGGTTGCTATAGAGGCTTCAAGACACGACAAAATTCCGGAATCTGGGATGAACAACTGCATTGGTTGTCTTAGGGACTGGTTGTTTACATCTTCAAAATTTCCAAGCATTTTTCGTTTATTTCATCGAAATACTCCCAGGACTCTCTATACAATTACTCATGTCTTACTCGAACTATCTTGCTTTTTCCGACAACGTGAATGAATATCATCCCATCCCATCCACCTAAATATCTCATCGTATTTTAATCTTCCTTACCAAGCGAGAAACATTACTTGTAAGAACACATTATTATAATAATAACATCACAAAAATAATTATATCAATCATATTACACCTACAACTAATTATATAATAAAAATTGAATTCTACGCCATTTCCTTAATACATACGTAACGAAGTTCCAAATACTCCTTCAACTGGAGGAAAAGATTTGAAATTCAAGAAAAGACGACAGGAGACATAAGGTCAAGAAGTAAGACTTGGCTAAGTAGTCAACATTCGAATCAGAGGTTAAATATATATCATCAGAGATTAAATACATAATCATGGATTAATTACCTAACAAGAGATTAAGTATCTGTTAATCAAAAAAAACGAAAACTGAACTCAGTTCTAAAACAAAAAAGATAAATATAAAGAAACCATTTGCTGAAAGCAATGACGACTGATAAGAGGCCCAATTTATCGATAGAATAATCCTACCCGTTAGAAACGATCACTAAAAGCGAAATTGCCCGAGAGAGCATCAATCTAACCATTATCTGTCAACGAAGGGGATTCTGAAAAATTCTTCATTTACTCCATCACCGAGCGAACGTAGAATAGCCCCGAAACGGCTGAATAGCCCGAAATGCTCCCAAGAAAAATTCAATCGGCTAGAAAATCGTTTGTGCCAATCTTTCCACCTCGAGGACAAACGAGTCTCGAACAATTAAGAATCGAAATTTTCGTAAAAGAAAAAGAAGTACCCCAATGAAAAGGAACGCCTTGGAGAGAACGGACAAAAAAAGAAGATGGAGAGGGTGAAAAGAGGAGAGAAAAGATTTTTCGTCACTTCTCCCAAAATGAGGGATGAGGAGGAAAGTGGGGGATGAAGAGGGAAGTGGGGGATGAATGGAGCGCACGATTAATAGTAACAAGAAGAAGTCAAAGAAGAAGACTATCGGAAGAGATCGTTAGCAAGATGAGAAGACAAATTTAAGGCGCGATGAGCTCTTTTAATTGCTTCAGAATTAAGAATTTGGAAGTGATTCGCCGAGTAAAAAGGAACGAGCCTTCCTGGTTGTTTGATAAATTTTGAACATTAAAATAAACTTATGTACAAAATAAAAAATCTTTATCAGGTACTTTGAGTTCATTACTGCCATGCGTATGATTGCCCATGTTGTCAATATAACCAACATTTACTCTTGTTTATAATGATTTATTGTATTGTATTATTAACCAACGGTTCCTCGTCATGTGAATGCTTACCAAAGTACTTTAAAAATGGCAATCCTAATAAAAAGGTTATCTCACGCGATTCCTGAATCACAAAATCACGTTTATTATACTCTGTATAGTAATTACTTCAGAATGAGAGTAAAATTGAGGCTATTAAACAATGTAGAAAAACAATGTTACGTTTATGTTTAATTAAAGAGGTTACCTTCGTAATGAATTTCGAGTTATTTAATTTAATGCGGTGAGTGCCTTTTTTATCCTTTTTAAATCGAACAAAGAAGTTTAAATATTTTCGATAACATTTAGATATCATTATAACTTAGAAATAGTATCCTAAGATTGTTGTAACTCTGGAGGAGGATTTATGCTGGCCGCGAATACCTTTTGCAGCATGATAATCACACATTTGCATAAAATCAATGAAGATCTTTGAAATAATAGTAACAACATGGTATGAACAAGCGTAGGGAATCGCCGTTGAACACATTTTTTTCTAAGGCCGACCAATAAGGGGCGATAATGGCATACAGAAGAACCGATTTTAGAGCGGCAGGAGAAGCCGATAGGTGAGAAGCGATGCGCGGCAGAAATTCATTAACTTAACGCGAATTCAAGGACGATAGTAATCTTGGTTAAACGAAACGAGTTTTTTCCACGAAAAAATCGAAAATAAACCGCTTTTGAAAGATGCAGAGGCAGATTAAAAGCGTCTTCCTGAAAAACGTGGACTCCCTCTGGCAGTAGAAAAAAGCCTAATGATCGTCATAGGATAACGTACGTGTTGTAGAAAGATCGGATGTTTCTCTTTCCACCGAGGCAACGGAGAGGAAAAAGTTTTTTTCGATGCGAAGGATAAAAAAAGCCGAAAGGAAAATTGCGAAGGGAGGGAAGCATATTTTTTGGGGGTTTTGAAGGCTCACGAGATGGGAGAGGAGTTAAGGGAACTGCGGAAAGTTTTAAAGAGGTTGATGGGAGTTGGAGGAGTCGACGGGCATGAAGGAAAAAAGTTCCCCCGTAAGTGGTAGAGATATGGGGGCCGCGGAGGTGCGGCGAATTTGAAGGAACGATTTGAAAAGGGAGAGAAAGGACAAAGAAGTTGCTAAACAACGAAGAGAGGTCGTAAGTGGACGGATGCATACGCCCTCGATCTTTATGAACGACTTATATTTTCAGCCGAAGAAAGTTCTTAGGACACGGAAAAGCTCTACGTCGGTGATAAACTCCGCATCCAAATAACGCTCAAAACATAAAACTGATGAGTAAAACGAAGAGAACTTTACACAGTGTATCAAATCCATACACATAAAAAAACTACCATTTCTACGAGGAAGAACATAAATAATGAAGTATGCGCCGGAAATGAGATATTTGAGAGGTTGACGGAGCCAAATTATGAAAACGATATCTGCCGAAGGAGCGTCCTCGACTTACTTCAAGAAATTCAGCCAGAAAAGCATTTAGAAGAAGTCCACCGCAATCATGGAGAGGCGTAAGGAAAAATCGGGGATAAAAGGCTAAGGATGGAAGTTCCTTAATCGCCCTCCTGCTTAGTTCGACAAGGCCCAATTACTACGCAAGAGGCGGCTTCCGGACCACCAATCCGCCGCCGCCCCGTGTCCACAGCCCCTTCATTAGAAAGGCGGCATTTCCCGTGGCGCTTAATGCTCGTGCACTGAAAGCCAACGCCGCGATACGGCAGGGGCTAATTAAAGGCTTTTTTTTACAATTCGGTCCGAACCAAAGATGAATAAGAACGAATTCATTTCTGAAATTCGCGGATGAAGTTTATTAGCCGAGGCAGCTCTTAATAGCGCTTTATAAAAGTAGGAACTTCAATTCTTAGTCGTGCGCGTGTTCACGAAAGAGAGGCGTAGGATTAAATTTTAAAACCTATCCGTTAAAGCTGAATATCTTGCAATGGCATCGGTATGACTGCATAAAAAATACACCGTGAACTTTAAGTTGACACGAACACCGTTAGTCATGTAACGTAGCTGCAAATTGTATCTAATGACGTTTAACTGCTGTAACGAAAATGTATACTAATACTACTGGAACACTTAAATTCGCCATGAAAATATATACTAAAATCGCGAAAGTACGCAGTGAGACTTGCTGAAGCAGAACACCGTAACATCTCCGAAAATGCCATTCCCTAAAGCTTGTTATAATTATTATTATAAATGCTACTAGCGGACTAATCGTCCGGTGGTAACATATATTACACATATTATTATAAATCCTATCTTAATTTTTTAATTACAAAAATTTATATATTCACAAATTTATCCTTCCCTTCCCTCATAATGCAAGTTTTTTCAGGGTTCCCAGTAGGCCTTCTCGGCTACCGCAGCGGTCCCGGGGACAAGTCTCCGAACTTGTCCTCCACTTCAACTCTCCTATAGAAAACTAAGAAACTGTACACTTAAATAACATTTTTATCGAATCCTACAAATGAAGAATAAAGTATTAAAGTGAAGTATAAAAGACATTGGAGATTAAGTAAATTGGTTTTCTAAGTACAATGAGTTGGTTAACATCCAGAATCGTTAATTCATTAGAACTAAATCTTACCAATTTTTTCCATTTAAAGTCGGTAAAAGTTTTATTGGACAAAGTTTTTTATCCCGCGCAGAATCGATAAAGTGGTCTTAAGTCTCCATAAGAGACTGCGAAACAAACTTCGAAACTTTGAAAATTTACCAAAATTCTGGCAAAATGTTACGAAATTGAAGCAACTCGGATTTTCGCTTAATCATTTGATGCCAAGTTTACAGCGGTAATATCTTTTCCTTTAGGAATTAGTAGAAAATGAAAATCTTTAAAAAAATAATTTTCGTCCACAGCAGTTTGTGGCTTCATTAAGGAGAGATATTAATCATTCAAAATTGAACAGTATCGTAAAAACGACTGCTCAAGAAAACGACATAATTGTAGAATGTTTTGTTGTTAGAAAACCATATAAATTATAAACGCAGAATTATGCTTTGAATCTAATTTTATGCTTAAAATCAAGAGGAAAACAGTAGTCTCAACACAGATGGTAAATCGAGCTAAAAACGTGCATTCAATTAAATTTTACTATTTTAGGGATTCGAGTAATTGAAATGAGAACTGGTGTGATAGAGCAATATTTATTCCATAATAAATGCGAAAAAATTGACGCAAATGGAGACAGAAATTTCCTAAAACCCTATCATAACTTAAATAAGTGATATCTTTTCACAGATGGCAATATAAGTACAAAATAAAGAGAAAGACTTTCTTAAGTAAATTAAATAAAGAAACTAGAAATACTAGCTGTAGTGTTTTATGGATATGATAATAATAGGAGCGAAACTTTGCAGGCAAATGAAAGAGCGGCCCAGTCAGTCTTTCATTATATATTAATTTCCCACTCCGCGGACGAAACCGAAATAATTCAAAACTAATGCCGCCCATTGGGCGTCATTGCCTTTCCGAACTAATAAAAACGCCGCAGCTAAACAACAAAAAGCGAGGGAACACCGTTATCGATTAATCGTCTACTCTCGTATCTAATTTAAACTGACAGCTTTTGCATCTAGTGCGAATTAAACCTCTACCGTTCAGTACAAAATGACTTCCATTAAATAGTCTTGTATAAAGGGAAAACACCCTCAAATTCTACTTGGCGGTGTAGAAATAACTTTAATATTAACTTAAAAAAACTGATTTATTGCATAATATTATCTTCAACGAGCTGATTTATTTCAGGTATAAACAGAGGTGATAAACAGCGACGAAAATAGGGCCCTACAGAAAGTGAAGGACCTGGGTTCGAGTCCCAATCATGTGGCCATTTTTCACTGTGGTATACTTCTGCTTTTTTCAAGTGGACGCTTATAAGTGCAAAGTTACTTAATTTCTCTCATCATTTAATTGATTCGTTTAATGCCTGCATCGTGCGTATGTTGAAAATCGAAGTATGATTCAATCATTTGAAATAATATTGAATCAAATTTGAATTGAAAAAATTCAAGGAAACGCTTAAATATTTTCAACATTAATTAATGTTGAATGAGATCGAGTTCATCGTAATTATTAATCTTGTAATAACAATCAGATTATTAATACATCATGATAACAAAGAAAATGAATCTGATTTTGTAACACTGCTAGAAAGATGTTTATCAGGAGTAAAAACGAGCAGGGGAATACATAGATAACGAAGATGTTAAGCAAAGGCAAAATGAGCAAAAGAATACATAGAGGAGGCAAGAGCAAACGAAAAATGGAAAGAAAAAGTCGCCAACATATCATAGGATTGCCGCAGGAATACTTCATGTTAAGCGGGCCGCTTCACTGTGGAACACCGACGTTTCGGCCGCCCCAACTTCAGGGTGAGAGCCGATTTTCAAATCTGTATCAATATATATATATACACACACCAGGAAGGAAGAGTTAGCATATTCAAAACTAAGTCTTATACAGTAATGCGACCCGGTTAGCATCCCATAAAGTATTTATCACCCGGAAAGTCTGAAATCATGCAGTAGAAGATTATTTATTTAGCAAGAAGAGAGGAATGGCAAAACAGAGAAATCGAAAATCCCAAATAAAAATAGCCAATAAATCAAGTATACGAAATCAGAGGGAAGGATTTAGAGTTTCTCTATATCAAGAGAACAACTCTAGCAAGAAGAGAAAGGAGATCCTTCTTCTACATCTTTTCGAATCGAATGGACAATGGTACGAAGCAGCGAGAGACCAGTGTGCAGTTTCCACTACAAGGCAACGTCAAGGTACATCAACACATACATTTTAATGAACTAATCGATCATTTTTCGTACTGTGGCAGCATAACTATTATATATGCCGTAAAGAATGACAGATCTCTTTTTGAAGCATCATTGAGCTACTTACGAAGATGAATTGCATCTATTTATTTGCGTGCAACATTAACTCCAGGAGCCTCCTCATTCAAATCAGTCCTATCCACACCAATGACGATGGAAAGGATTGCATATTGTATCGGTTGTTATCTTATTATTGAATAATTGTAGCAATCTCAAACATAGAGGTGGAAGGCATTTAAGGTGTTTCAAGCGGAACCAGAAAAGCCCAGAAGCAGTTTGCTCCTTGTCACAATAGCGCTAATTAAGGGAAAAATCTGTCAAAGTTAATTCCAGAACTTGAGAAGAGAAATGAATGAAACCAATTAATCCGCCAACGAAAAGTAAAAAAGGGGAAAACATCCGAAGCTTTAAACATCGCGGAAAGACTGTTAAGCCCCCCTTTCATTTCTTGGATTAGAGCCTTCATCCTGCCCCTAAGACAATTACGAGGATTAAGAAATGATAACTTTATACGGAGCAATATGCGAGAGACCCCAATAAATGCTTAAGTTAGAAATCCCGCGACGGCATTAAATTCTCATGGTAATCGAGACGAAGGTCCGAATAGTTTGGAGTAACACGGCCAGGTGAGCAGTTCGGATATCCTCTCCTCGGACAACAAGGGGTCCCCAGACGACGCTCCCCTTCGCTGAGGGCTAATTGGGGCGAGGAAAGACAGGGTAATGCCGAGAAGGGGCGAGGAAGGGAATTAGGAGCGAAGAAGGGAGAGTTTTCTTCCCTCGGTAACTTCTTCGAGTGGGCCGTTACGCAAGATACGACGCCTCGATAAAGAGACTATGAAAATGCCTTCGTTTAACCGTCGCTATTATTTTAATGAGTTTGCTAAAGATCGAATGCAGATTTCACGGATATTAACGGCAGTTTTTAGAGATAGATTAATGACAGAAAACCAGAAAAATAAAACTTTGATAAACGTTTGGTAGGCCGACCCGGATTCTGGTTAATTAGGCGAACGGCCTGAAAGCTTTTTCAAAACGCTTCAAAATATGTGGGTAATTTGAGTTTAATCGCTACAAGGCGAGAAAATGGATGAAATCGTCAATACCGAACACATTTTCACTCTACATGTGCTATTCCTCGCCTCATAAAAATGTACCTCGAAAATCCGTCATCTTTCAATCTTTCTCCCTACACCTACGTCATGACTAGAGTTAACTTCGCGACTAAAACATGCGTCTCAAATTTAAACTATATAGAAATATTGTAAGGAATACATCTTCTAAGGGATGCAAAACAAAAGCGTGAATGAAGGAAAGAATCAAAGATCCTGAAACTCTGCGAAAGGCTTCGGTACCGACGGCACAGAGATGGACATCGGGTGGGAGATAAACACAGCAAACATATCTTTTCCTTGAATACTTGCAGCGATAAAGAAAACTTCGAAAATCAAAGGGTCGCATAGATCAAAAATACACAAAAAGCGATACATCACGGAAAGATAGGCAGAGAAGAATGAAAAGAGTAGACTCGATGGCGGGTGGAAAATATGCCACAGTGGAACAAAAAATAACGCAGAGGGAGAGAAAGAAAAGGAGGTCAAAAACATGGCGCTACTAAATGAAAATGCGGATGAGGGAGAAAAAATAGAACGCAATATTGGGGGCCATCGAGACAAAGGCATCCACCTAATCATTTCGAGGCGACAACTCCGCGGCATATAATATTATAAAATGGCTGACCATGGCGGAGGATTCCTAGACAGAAACAGTCGCTACACCGACTTTTCTTAACGGGGAAGTACGGGTCTGAGATGGATGTTTTTCGACCGAGAATTAAAAGAGTTATTTGCCCGTTCGGCGTCACCCCCGCCAGACGACAGAATAAGAGGCGATAAACAGGTCCAAGTCCTAATGAAATAGGGACAAATAGCCGGAGTGGAAAAAGTCGTGTCCCTGTACCAATCGAGGTCGTTTTTCATCCGCATTTTTCCAGCGGAACGCTGTAAATCAAGAAGAAATTAAGGCGCGCTGTGAATTCGAAATGGGAAACGCCGCCGTCGGAGAATAAACAGAGGGACGGAGATGAAGTAACTGGAGGAATGATACCAGGGACGATTAAATATCACTTTTACCAAAACATATGTAAAGTTAGAAAACGAAATTCTTCAAAACGATCTTTAATTAGACCAATCTCCTTTAATTAGAGAGTTCTTTTTGGAAGTTTTCTTACAAAAATGCTTCATATCTATATTCAATTTGAAAACGAGCGACATAGCAATCGTAAGAAATGAGGAGAACAAAATTAACATAATCAGTTTGCAATTAACTGAAAGTCGTCTTTTTCCCACGTACCATTTTTATTAAATACACAGAGATTTTTTTAATTTGTCAAATGCTATTTTTCTAAGTCGAAAAAATGTATAGCGGAGAATAATCCGATAAAATCATAAGAATGATCGAAAACAACTCATGAAACAGAAAATAATTTCCAACGATAAATTGTGAACAATTATATTTTCGGTTTAAGTATTGGGGTTTTAGAAAATAAATGAATAGAAGTTACTCATTACTAGAAGGATTTTAAGCAAAAATTAACCAAATTTATTTTATTTGCGAGTTGACGCAGAAAATTACAGACGGGAAATTTTTTTTACAAGAATAGGAAAATGACGCAAATCCGCAATTAAAACGAGCGCCATAATCTAGACGAGATCCATGCGACGCACCAATCCACACAAAAGCAGAGCATTAATTACACATAACATACTTACAAAAACAGAGCAATACAAAATACAATGCACTATACAGAGCGCTTTGGGAACGTATCTAGAAATTCGGAGAACAACATGGCCCTAAATTCAATTTTAAAACGTGGACGGTAGCCAATCCTCCAATCAGAAACGAGCAAATTTATATCCCTCCGCAATCCCTTAAATAAAAGGCCGACGCCTCGCAGCATCTTGGGGTCGTGAAAAGAGGATATGCATGAAACAACAAGAGAGCCACTCGGACTTCGGAGGGGAGACAGACGGTAGGGATATGGTCGTAGAGCCTGCGGCACAAAATTCGCATATGTCGCGTAGAGTGGGAGGGCATTGTGAAGGACAGTAATCAGAATGCAGCAGCCATGCAGCAAACATTCGTGTTTTATCAGGCGGAGAGCAATCATTTAAATCTAGGAAGGGAACTAAGGCTCTTCCAAAATTCGCTTTATGTTATACAACGCTTTTCCTGGCTTAGAGTGATCGCATTGGTTATACATACAAACCAACATGCTTATCTAAGTCAAATCGTAAGTCTCCGATAATCATATAAGATGCTGAGTTTCGTGCAATTAATGAAAAGTAAAGCAGAAAGACATTTCTTCGCAGAGTTCCATGGAAGATATACTATGAAGTAGCTATTATTATGGCGATTCAAGACGGACGGTTTCCAAATAAATTCGGCCGAAAGTAAAATGATGCAATCTCGACAACAATTACATTTACAAATTAATTCTGTCCGGGGGCGACCTGTGATTGTAATAAGTGAACGAGAAATACCTTAATCGCATATACTCCAAGTAGCTTTGAATGGAAGAATTAATTACAGCAACTCCCCGGTTCCATGATCATTATTTCATCGAGACAAAGAATTTATAAATATCTTAATTTACATCTTTAACTTTGTGCTTTAAGAAACCGTGTAAATAGAGAAGCAACTCCTTTGATAAAGCGTGCTTGAATTGTCAACCTCAAGGAACATTTCCGTATTTTCTAATGTAGAAGTCCTCAGCGTAGATCCCCGAGATCAACTACCAAGCCTGCATTAATTAAGGACATTGGTTAGGGTAATAAGTAAGTATCTGATAAAATACAGAAGATCCAAAAGGGGAATGAAAGAGTGTGAGAAGTTGGGGTCATTGCGGGGGGGACAAGTGGAAGAGTGGATTGGGGAGACGGAGCCAAAAAGGCCGCTTCGTGCACAAGAGTGACTGCCGTTCTCTGAATTAAAATAATTCCGAGGCTCGGAATAGTGGGGAAAACCTCTTGGGCGGGGATAAGACACGGAAATTCATTTCGGAGGGAAAGAAGCGGAAAAAAAGCTCCGAGATAAAAAAGGGAAGGGAGAAAGAAAATGTAATGAGAAATAAATAATCGCGCTCTTCGCAGCAAATGTGAATTAATAAGGCGGAAAGAATGTTCGCACCCGAAAAAACTATGATTTACTCAGCCGATGAACGGGTGTTGTTTGAAGCGTTCAATTAAAAGGGTGATAATGGGTTTTTTTTCGAGATGAGAAATGGCCAGAAATTGAAAATGTGAGCACGTTGGAAGAATCACATTACGGACACGAGCACCGAGAAATTTAACGGTTCATTTAAAAGATTTCCATATTGCATAAAGCATCACTTTCTGCGTTAATAAATTCCAAAAAATACCGTATTATTTTATTTAAAAAACAAATGTTAGATCACTTAACATAACGTAATCAATAAAAATTCCTTATTTTGTGAAAAAAGAGTTCCTACAAATTATAGTGCATGTAAGGATATGTCTCCGGCTGCTTTTCGATGCATAAAAGAATCAGATTTGGAAAAAAGTGTAAATTGAAGTGAAACAGAGACTACGATAATGTCGAAAAATAGCAATCCAAAATCCTATAGGAACCATTTTTAGGAAAAAGATTAGCAATACCAATACTAATTAACTGCAATAATGGATTAAACATAAGTTGTATCCGTTATAACTTTTATGCAACAACTATTATGCATAAGAATTCATTACACTCATAGAAAACCATTTAGCAAAGCGGATGAAATTTTATCGGATAATTAAAGAAGAGATAGAATTGTTTTCGGAGATGTTCGCACTTAAATTCACAAACGAAGAGAATCACGAGATTGCACGCTCTCGTGATAAAATGGCGAATTTAGAGAGCGGTACTGTTATTTCGACGAAATTGATCTCCAAAAGAAGTCAAAGTTAGGTAAACGTAAAATCCATCTTCCGAACTATATCTCAAAGCTATTCGAACAAATATGACCTCAGCCCACTGTAAGAAGAAAAACATGGCAAAACATTAAAGCGTCCCTAGCTGGACAAAACCCTTTTCTACGCCGATGAACCAGTTCCGCGGTCTAAAAAAACAAATAGCCATCTCGGAACCCTCCGATGTCCTAAAAAATTGATGCAAACGAGTTAGTTTACTTAAGCAAAAGAAGCCAAAAGATTGTGAGGGTGGATCGAAGGGGATCAAAGGGAGGGGACGCACTCAACCAGATAACCCCACGTTTCTTAGGGGCACTGCGTCATCCCACAGTCCTTCAAGCAGCGCCGACTCCTTCATAGGTCCCTTATATTTATCTCCATTCAACCAATGGACGTTCGTGATAAAACATTTGAATTGAGCACATTCTGCTATACAGTGCTCACCAACCGAGATGAAGATGGTTTCACGAAAATCATCCGTTATAGGTATGCAAATCAGATAGTTTGCGCTATTTCTTAATACTCAACAGGATATTTTAGACTTTGCTGGAGTATTAACTTAGAAATTACTGGATTTAAATGTCCTATCAAAGTCTGTTTGGATCAAAGTTCGAATGAACTAAATCACAACAATTATTTGGTTAATACCAATTTTTTTTAAAATAATTCTCCAGAAGTTAATCTTCGAAGATTATGAGAAAATCAGCTTCTCTACCAGACTGAGATCAGTCAAATTATATACTATTTGCTAACAAGTCAAAACGAATCGCAATTATAAAGTTCCTGGGTTTACGAAGTCATAGAGGCTTCGTTTAAATTCTCGAATAGAAAGCCAACAAAACTGCGGAAAAATCCACCACAAATATTCCAACTAAAGAAACGAATATCCTGCTTGATTCGAGAACACGAAGGTATCTCTATTAGGCAGCGTATATAGAGAGCTGCACGAGTGAATTCGCGTGACAGAATAGGTGAAGCAAACACGGACGACATAAACGTCACCGACCACTTACGCAAAAAATAAGAGACACTTTATCTGGAGATCAGCAGAAAGCGGTCACAACAGACTAGGGACCAAAAAACTCGAGAGGAGAAAAAAGACGCCATCTAGATACAACGTCAACTTACGTCTCCCCTATCCTTTCTTCTTCCTCCCTTTGCATATCTCCAATTACGTGGTAATATCGCTTTCCCTCGCATCTTCCCCGTGCTTTTAACATCTCCCCAACCTCTCCTTCCCACGCCTCAAGGCCTCGTCCATAAGTCACGGGTCGGATACCCTTGGACTCTCTTAGGAAGGGACGTAAATAAAAATAATAAAACTGGGAGAGAGAGGGAGGTAAGATATGCGAGTCTCTCGGAGAGGGGAAACTTCTGCATATGCCAAGAAGTAGAGAGTGGAGGAAGAAGTGGTCGGATGACATCTCCTTCCAGTATCATACGCAACTACCCGAATTCCACATATCTCCGCAGTAAAATCCCCACCCCTTTTTCTATTCTTCCAATCTAGAAACCAGAAAAATATTCCCTACCCCTGAAGTTGCTGAAATTTAGCATTCTGAGAGAGAGAATGAAAGTTAGCATTCTGCGAAGGACACTCTTTGCGGAGATAAACGGCCAGTTTTCTTGAACAAAAACCAATGTCCGATTGAATCGTCAAATTAATTGGATTTATCATCTATGGTATTCAAATATTTCCTTTCCAAACAGTTTCATATTTCAAAGAAAATGCGAGAGTTGAATAAAAATTAGAATGGTATTCAAAATGCATCTTATTACAGTTCAAAGGAATGTTACGTGGGAAAACTGAGTACACAAGACGGGTTTCAGAATGTTTATCGATTTACAATTAGTACCTGATTAAATGAACAGCCACTTCGAATGAGCATGGCGACGGGTATTGACTATGCATTTATAATCAGAGCTCACACGAAAAGAAATGGTCGACACGAAATAGAAAAGTTATCAACGGTAAAACTAAATGTAAACATATGTCCACGTTAACAGCAACGCGGCAATTGCATTAGATATGAACATTGATCAGCAGCAAATCATCTGACAGAATAGATTAAATGACTCGGAAAGTTCAGCCATTCCAACGAATTGAATAAAGCTACTTCGGATTTATAAGACTAGATTCCGAAGTAAATTAAGTAGCGTAATATACGTAGCACAACCGTGAGACGAATGCGAAGAATGGTACGCTTCTAGGAAAAACACACGAAATATATGGTGTCATTTCACCGAGGAATTTATTCATAAGAATTTGTAAACCTAAGAAATACTACTTCCAAATGACTACCATGTAATCCCCATTTCACGGTAAGAACAATACATAATCTACGTAAAAATAATATTACGAGTTCCTTTCGTGTAGCACGGCCATTTTGCTCCGTCTTGACCTCTTTATCACCAATTGGAAAGCAATTAAATGTGCAAAATTCGATAGTTAACGACGAAGGTGATAATTTAAAAAGAGTAGTTGAGGCTTTAGGGAGATCTTATTACCACCTAATTAGCCGCCTTCGTTCCTCATCGGTAGACAGAGGGAATTACGACGTTGGGGTGCAAAGACACGGGATTTGAGGCAGAGAACATTCTTACCCTGAAATAGACGACTTGCGTAGAGATTTTTCGGGGAAGGGGAGGGAAGAAGGGGAAATGGCAGAGACGACGAGGTATGCGGGTTCCCAGAAGAATCAAGTCCTTACCTGCAAAGAGAAAAAAACGAGCATTAACATTTGAGGGAGTCAAAACGGGGAGAAATGGTACTTCTCCTTACCCTCCCATTGTTACGTCGAGAATGAGATTCTATAAAGACTGAGAGTGCAAACATTAAGCGTTGATTAAATAAAGTAGGCTACCTCTGACCCTTCAGAAGAGAAAGAAAGAGGGCTCAAAATTTCGTCTTCGTTAATTCAACCATTACAAAAATGTTAAATTTGATGGAAATAAATGTAATCTTTAATTTAAAAAAGCACCCAAATTGTTAAGGCATCTTCAGTGCAAAACGAAATTTCACAAGTGAAGTACTGCAAGCTTTACTGAATTTTAATAATTCGTTTTAATATCTATATATTAGAGAACTTAACTTTAAAGTTACTAACTTTCTAAGTTACTTAACCCTTTAATTAATGAGGGAATAAGCAGATCATTGATGCCAATGAATTTTTTGTGGTTATAACCATAATACTGGACAAATACAACTTACAAGTTAGAATATACTTGTTAGTATGATGTAAACCAAGGCGAAAGTTGTATTTTATTCCAAGTCACGAGGGCAAAAAATATGTTCAAAGAATATTGAGCATAAAGACTTGAAATAAAAACATTCTAACAGGCATACATATTTAATACGAAGAAAATCACACGAAAGAAAATGTTTCTTTCAGTTACAGTAACAGCGCAAATAGCGGTACAGAAAAGGAATTTGAAAAATCTGAATACTTACAGAATCCAGACCTAAATTCTTATCTAACTTTCAAGAGGGTTCGCATCAAAAATTGAAATTTTCATACTAAAGATAAGGGTGGATACTAATGATGCATATTATTATGTTAAAATGACAGTTTCACTATATTTAAAGATAAGAATAGAGTACATCAAATGGAATCGAGAAGATTTACAATTGCTAAATATTTTACTTGAAGCTACTCATATGATAGCATTGCTTAGGACGCGGTAGCAAAAGGTAATTCGTGACAATTCCCCTCTTGGCGCCTAAAAGGACGCCATTGGTCAAGACGCGGTGGGGGCAAAGGAGGAGGCGGGACTCGAACCCATGGAGTCGATAGCCAATCATGGAACTCGACTGAGAGGATCTTGGAGATGAGGGGCGGTGCGAGACTATTGGAGGCGAGAGGGTGAGACCAATTCAAATCATTCTATTATCGGCTGTCGTTCCATTCCGACGACATAATGTGGATATAATCTAATCTGAATTTCAATTGCGCTTCTTTCTCTTCTTTTATTTTGAATCGGTGATCAGACCCATTCCAATCTCCTCTGCTTCACTTTTTCCCCACTGCTCGAACACGGCGCTGCGAACGAGGACATAGCGTCGCATTTTTTTTGACAAGGATCGCATGTTTTAATACGTTGCAAAGGAACATTGTAATTTTCCCCCTTGAATAAAATGTGCGAAGATTGGTTATGTAATTCCTTTATTCACGAATATAATAGGATGGAAAATGGATGTTTCCGTCAGATTTTGTGACAATGTGTATCTCTGGTTATCATAAACGTTGAAAAACAACCTCAAATTTGCTGCAAAAATTTCCACCTTAGATAAATGGAAATCTAAAGAACAGATATCAATAACCATGAGTAATCGTTGAACATACTCCTGTGGAAGAGACGAAACTAAGAAGGCTTTTCAGAATCCAACCATTCGATAGAAATCAGAATAACTTCCAAAAAGGTATGAAACAGAGACGCGAGAATAAAAAGGAGAAATGCGATAAATGAGCGTAGTTTCATTAAGGGGACCTCAAACTTTTTAACCGTTCTAGTCATATCAAACTATCTTCCGTCAAGGGATAGAAAACCACTGGTAATGATGATGGCACTTAAATATGAGAGCGTATAATTATTGGAGAGAAAAACAGTGGCGTTAATCCATCAGCAAGGGGCATTTTTTTAAACGAGTCTCAGCAGCCAAAATATCGTCAGACAACGCACGCACGGATCGACGCCGAATGAAACGAGAGAGAACGACTCAAAGGAGAATAAAACACGAAATCCGCCGCTCATTCCCGAAGACGCCACAAAGAGTCCACGGTAAGCCATCAAAGTCCGCAAAACATGCATTGGGACGTCCATCAAATAGAAAATAATAAAACATAGAACGTAGTATAGTCGGGAGCAGATTAAGAAAGAGAGAGGAAAAAAATGATACAATAGAATTCTAATTATCCCCTCCTCCCGTCGCTAACCCCGCTGGCGGTCTAGCCAATTTTAAACACGAAACGGTGTGACCCCCGTCTATTCCCCAGCATTTTTTTATAATTACCCCACCGCTGCTGCCAACCTAGTCCTCCAGACGCAACCCTTCCACCCTAAATTCCCATCAAACAGCCATCTTACCCCCTTCTCGCCAATGGACACTGACTATCTTAATAACCAGACGTCTTTTCTCATTCCGATTAGAATCAGGGGTAAGAAACATAAAAACTAAGCCGTACTTTTTCGAAGCTCCGACATTAAGATGCATTCGTCTTTTCCCACTCAATCCTCTCCCAATTCAGATCATTTCAACCCCAATCTCCCCTTACCGCCGTAATTCCCCGTTCTTTTTTCATCGTCCGAGACACAACTTAGTTAAAGCGTCGTAAAAAGTGGAATGAAATAGGGGAATAAAAGGGCATTAAGAATGGGGAGGGTTCTGAAACAGAAGGGTTACGCCAGGATCAAGAGGATGTGACTTTTTTATCCGCGAGCAAAAAAGGGTGACAATCCAGGAATAATGAAACAAAAAGGGGACGAATCATAGACCCGAAAATGAGAGTAAATTTATCCTTTTATTGGGAGAGAAAATATATTGCGACTTTTCCCTTCTAACGTGAGTCTCTAAAAGATCAACCGATTATCAACAGATTAAAAGGCCTTGCGGAGGCTCGTAAATCAAAGTAGTAATCGGCGTTGTGTGAGGTTTTGAAGAAGGATCGTTTAGGGAAAGGAGTTTACACTGGATTAGGGTGTTGATAAGGACGATTCGGGCTCCTAATTCACCGAGGAGGATTCTGGGGCACGAAGTCCTCTCGATGTTGCGTAAAATTATACAAAGGGATCGCAATGGATGTCGAAGGCAACCTGATTACATTCCTCTACACAATTTTCCCTAGTTAAATATGGAAATGAAAATAATGATGGAAGGTAAAGTCTTTTAATCGCTTAAGGATGAGAGAACTAACAACAGTTAAATTAATTTTCAATTAATACATTACAGCGTAGCTGCAGTTTTTAGATTAAGACCGGGTGAAACATTTATCAATATTAACTATTTATTAAACATTTATCAATATTATGGGGCAAAGTCATCGGTACTTTGGGAATCGATTATCAAATACCTGTCAAGTCTCAAGATAAGCAAATGAAAAGGAATGCAGAAGTTAAGGTGTCTCCAAAAATTCATTCGCAACGAAGTAGGAGTAGGAAACTGATTGAAGCGATGGAACTATGATTTAACATGATTTTGTACATTTTGGATTCGCGTAATCAGAAATCAGTCGACAAACTACAGGAGAATATGAGTTCGATGCTATGTTTACGTTTCCAAACGTATTGGTGAAAAGACTATCAGAAGAATGAGGGACAAATTGATGTGGTTCTTTTAAAAAAGAATAACATTCGAACAAAAACGTTTTTTTTACTATATTGGACAGTCGATTACATGTTCTCTAGTAAATGAACGATTTAGTAAAACATGGAGTTAAATGGAAGATATTCAAACATCGATAAGATTACCTCTCTGATGAGAAACGACAATAAGAAAAGAGAAAGAGGACACAATGCAAGCAAAGAAACTCATTTAAAAACTTACAAGCGAAAAAGAATTTTCATTTTTTTACCTTCTTGCCCTATCTCGAAATCCCTGAAAATAAAATCCACCCGCGCACTAAAAGTTCACATTTTTACTACTTAAAAAATCCTTCATCTGAAGTCCAACCCCATCCATCCATTTTTATAGCCAGCCGTAACTTTTAAGGGTAAAGAGGAGGGAAAAAATCATATCCCTAGTAATGAAAGTTTTTTTAAATGCAGATATACACATAACGGACCGAATGAGATAAAATACGCGGTGGAAAAAATAATAAAGCTGTAATGGGAGTAGCCTAGTAACACCCCACCCAACAGCAGACTCTTCAGGCTTATTGTCGCCTTAGACGATGATTCGCTTCTAGGAGGAATGAGAAAAGGTCCGACAAAAAAGAAAATTCTTGAATCCACTAGCCCTTTGGCAAGCACACACGAAATAAAAATGCAACGTAATGCAGAACACCTCGGCAAACTGAGAAAGGAGTGTCTGCGGATGGATACTGTCCGGATAACAATGCATCTTCCTTCTTTAGGAGTAAAAACAAAAGAAAACAATCTAAAATATTATCTCTTGTCATTTTGACCTTCGTGATCTCACATGGGCCATGAAGAGGAAGCAATCATTCTGATCACTAATCTTGGTGGTATTACGGTTTGTTAAAATGTAAACATCTGCAATAATGAAAGCTGCCGGAGGTGAGATTAAATGACGTGCCATTATCGTTTAGCTATACGATAACGACGAAAAATTCTAATGAGCAACGATAAAACAAATAATAGAATGTTATAAATGTTTGAAATTGAAAATCACATAAGTAAAATTGGTTATATTTTACATATTAATATAATTGTAAAAGGTTCAAATACTTCTTTGGGTAAATCGACCCATTCTGTTATCCCCCGATTCAGGATTCACCGCAACTCGACTTTGGCCTGAATTAGCCGACGTAAGCACGAGGCTTTGAAGATACAAAGAGATAGGATGCGAATGCCACAAAATGAAACGCTCCTTCCGAAGAGCAGAATGACGCGAATATTATAAAGGGAACGGTCGTAAAACCCCTCGCGATTGACAGGCATCCTTAGGATCACCGGTTGACACAATTTCCTTCAGTCGTAATGATATTCTGGCAAATGGAGCGGGAAATTCGAACGCTCTTCTCCAACGTGATGCGCAACTGAGAAGAAGAACGTTGAGAACAAAATAAATTAATGACAAAGAGTTTTGGTGGCCAATCAAATATTTAACTTCCCTGGTTAGGTTATCTTGTGCTGGGATTCACTCGTTATAAATAGTTAGGACATAGCAAAAAGATATTCAAATATATTTATATAAACCCTGTCTTCAGAAAATCGTCTACATATTTGAATACGTCATCTATAGCATGGGAGAAGAACAGCTGAGGGTTTAGTTTATTGCCTGCATAACTAGATCCAAATCCCAAGGAAAAACGGACTTGAAAAGAACTGACGCAGCCGGGAAGTACCCCGTCAGACTTTTTTCAAGTCCGTTTTTCCTTAGGATATTTCTCTGGGTGCACACCCTTATGTGCTAAGTACCTTTAACCCTTTCCTAGATCTAAATCAGTCATATACGATCACAAGTAGCATTATTTATGTTGTGCATTATGATAGTGATTAGAGGAAATATAAAATGCCTTTAGTGAAGAAACAAAACCCTGAGAAAATGTGAATCTTCCTGAAATGTGGAATCTTCGTTAAGATATCATACTTGTAATACTTCGTAAGTAAAAAATTATACTGTTATTGATTTGACTGAATTTTTCCATGAAAAAACAACAATGTCAGCACTTTATATGTTAACAATTATATAAAATAACAATTATTTTCTGATTTAGCAATAAACATAAATCGATAGAGAAAATCTCCCGCCCATTCTCCATCTCATAATTAATGTCAAGAAATGCGCATCGAATAAATAGACGGAGTCAGCACTTGTCGTCTAGGAGACGATGGGGAGTAGAAAAACTCATTGCCTTTTCCGCAGGATGAAAAAAGATACGAGAGGACACACTTCATGCAGCTCCCTCCGGCTGATATAAAAACGGAAGGACTGGGAGACGGTAGGGTCTTTACTGCCCAATAAAAATTATTCCTTCCCCAAAACGAAAAAAAGGTTCCCGTTTTATCCCTTCCGACCCTCCATTCTCAAGATATATATCCCCGGCTCAATGATTCGCTAATTGCGCTAATTTGGGACTGCGAGGGCCTCAGTTAGTTAGACTCTCTCTTGCAACATTCTAAAAATAAACGCATTGCACTCCAACAAGAGTATTGATCGTTTTAAACGCAGCGATAGACGTTACTGGTCGGTGTGCAATACAAAATTAAATTACCTACGATCAGTAAAAAAATTACATGTATCGCAATACCAACTTTAAAAATGTTTTTAGCGAAAACTGCAACGTTGTTTAATAAATTACCAATGAAAAGGTAGATACTCTAGTTTTATTACTATATTGTTAGGAGAAACTTAGATTTCTTAATTTTATCCGTAAATTAATTTCGCGTAATTACTCGATTAATTATATAGTTAATATGGTTCTTCGGTAAATTGGTAGAAAAGTAGAGGAAGGAAATAAATAAAAGGAGAACGGAAAGAGAATGCTAAAGATGAGAAATGCTACGGCACGACTATTTCACGAGAGATATCGATTGTCTACAAGACGGAGAATAGGATGAAGGTTGAACCAGCCGATTGCTATATTTTGTATGCAGTATCGTATATTTTTGCTGCCTTTAACGCATTTTTAAATA
Organism: Sympetrum striolatum; assembly: GCA_947579665.1. Lineage (NCBI taxonomy): Eukaryota > Metazoa > Arthropoda > Insecta > Odonata > Libellulidae > Sympetrum > Sympetrum striolatum. The sequence continues at coordinate 98,748,947 of OX388344.1, read as the reverse complement.
CAATTTAAGACTGGGTGAATCGTTTATTTAAAGTGAAGAGAAGACGATACGAAGGGGAACGATGGATGCGTAGAGTCGTGTAAAAGAAGAGCAAATGAAGCAGCGATATGAATTACGCCAAGTGATTGGCCTTCCTTCGATATCCTCTTGACGGCTCCTTTAGGAAAGAGGGGGTAAATTTAAGTGGAACATGTCTTGATTATAGAAAACAAAAGAGGACAGACGAAGAGAGGAGGCAATAATGCGCAGCTCGAAGAAGATAATAAGCGAAAAGATAATCTAGAGAGCAATTTAAAAGAACGAAAACACAGAGACACCTACGGGTCAACCATTACGTTTTACGATCCCATGAAATCCTCGAAAGTGTCAGTAATCCCATTATCTAAATTAAAACAAGTCTCGACACTGTTATTACGTTTTACCAATTATATCTTTTATGGGATGCAGCGCTAAAGCGGCTGATAACCGAATTCCATTAATTATGATTATCCAGCGCCCGATTCATCATCCACTGCAAAGTGAACTTCAAACGGAATGCGTAAAATATCCCACCAAATAATGTCGGCCTCTAAATACGCATTTCCCGTCATGACTAGGATCATTAACTCAAATCATTAATACATGAGGCAGCGAACGAATATAAGTAGATTATTATATTTAAACCGCACGGTTACAGAATGGAATAATTTGCCTGTCTTTTTGGTCTTCCCTAAAAAATAACGAGAAATTTATAAACAGTATATGTGTACCGTGTATGGATCGGGAGCTTGCCGATGACGCCATTAACATGGCGTAGGGGGTCCCAGGGACCGCCGTTAAGGCCGAGAATTCTATTTTCATCGTAATTATTTTTTTATGCATCAGGGGAAGCGATAAACAAAAATATAAATATGTGCGATGAATAATCTACTATATAGTTAACTCCGTTATGTAAAATAACCAGTAAATCAGTCAGTATATGAATTGGTGAAGATAAAGGCGAAAAATAGCGACTCTCCCTCTTTCCAGGCCTCATCTTCGTGAAAGTGACCAACCACCGCCTGGGTTCCTCATAGAGACAGCAGACTCACAAAGATATATAACAACAGGAAATCCTCCAAAGGATTGACAAAGTGAACGAGGAAAGAAAAAATTCTTAACACCTAAAGCTGTGCGGATTATTTAGTATTTGATGAGAAGAGCATTTTTTAATTAATATCGATTTTTCGCTCGTTTTTTTATTTACAACAGCAGCCACTTTTTTCAAATTCCTCCATTTCCTTCCAAAAGCAAACAAATCCTGTGTGTTTGGCTGATTTACCTCTGGTTTGGGGTTGAATTCAGAGAGGACCTCCATTTACATGTTTTCTCTCTATCATAGCCCCGAAGTTATCACTCAATCTTCTCTTTACTTATTCCATCCGATCGGATTCAACTAAATTCATTTCCATACTTCATTCGATTTCTATGGACATCTTCACTGAGGCAATAGATGTGGACTATAAAAATGTTTCAACTCTTTCCTCGCGTACGTCGTACTCCAAATCTGGGGATAAGTCGGAAACCTTGCATCCATTTCCTGATATCAGCTCTTACACGGACCCGCCCCTTATCTCCTTTCCTTCCACATCTCTTTACATAACTTCTTCTTTACATCTCCCATTTCTCTCGGCCCGCCTTTCTCCCTTTTTTGAAGGGTTTTTCGTGGAATGTTTTTTTTTATCTTCCTCTGGCGGTGGTGTACTTGGGTTAGTGGAGTTGCACGCATCCAACGGGTGGATCCGATATAACAAACTAAGTGTTCATAACCTATGGTGCAATTCCGATGTTTCACGAGGATTTCTTTCTCACAATGAAGTCCTTTGGTAAAAAAGTTTTGAAATTATGCAACGCATCCTACGGCTTACTAATCAAACTTTCCGTTGGTATTTCTAACATTACAATGCGTTTTTGCTACGTGGATTACCTCAGTTATAAAAGACCCAGTGGTTATCTATTTCATTTGTAAGACATATTGGAAATTATATTTTTTTTTCAAGAAGGAACGCCAGGAAGTAATTCCCTTACAGACAAAGAACAACCAGTTTTGAGAATATCGTAATGTGCCCTCATCTGGACATCATTAAAAGATATCTTCAGTAGTTCTGTAACTGACGGAGAATTTATCGCACTTTTCATTGATAAGATTTGATTTGAAGAATTCGATGAGCCAAGTTAGACGAAAGGAGTCCACAGGTCTGTGAATCATATTTGAAATGTTATTTTAAATATCAGATCAATTAGCGGATACATAAGCTGTTTCTTCTGGAGAAGATATGGATCACTTCATACCATAATGAATAAACCTTAGCTTAACGGAGATAGAAAAGTGGGCACACAAAAAACCTCGAACACAAAACCACAGACACAAAAAAGGATATTATAAAACATTTCTCTAGGGTATTAATTTGTACATACGTACATCATATACCTTCTAAAATAATTGAGGCTCGCTAACCACTAGTGATTTATAGGGGGTAAGGTTTATTCAACGAATGCAAAGATCAAGTCCATTGAAATATAAAATATTTCCCGTATACTCAAACGTAGCTTCTTATTGAGCTTATCGAAGTGATTTAGTAGACTTCACCAGAAATAGTCTATTCTTTTCACCCTCATAGCTGAAAGCCAAGATGACGACGGCATTCACGTTATCAAAAAAGCGAGCGATGCTTTCACACACGCGCGATTCATACTCATGGACTATGCGTTAAGTTGAGCTCAGATCGATCGTTTGCGTAACTTTAAGAGGGAAATAGTTTAAGCAGTAAACTACGCCCTCGAAAAAAGGTGGTTTACGGATTCTTCTCAGCCAAAGAATGGGAGATTCAACATCGATCTTAACAGAATTGAAAAATAAGTATACAGTTAGACTCGCATTTAATATTGCATAAATAAATTTATACTTGTGTATATCTGAGCGAGTATACGCAAAAATGGACTAACTTTTTCTGATTTCCCGACGCAGGAGGAGAAGAGGATAAACTGGAGAGATATCGCAAGGAAATCGAGCAAGGAAGAATCCTCAATTGGGCTCTATCTATGCACGCAAGGGGTCGATTTCTTCTTTCCTCCTCGCCCCATACTTCCAACGGGACACTGCGCATTCCTCAAGGGGGATGGAAATGGCAGGGAACAAGGAAAAGTGGTTAGATAGAGAATGGGGTGAGAGAGGTACCCACGGGAGAAAAGAAGAGATTGCGGTGAAGGAAACAGTGATTGCAAGAAGTGGGAGCGATAAGTGGGGAAACAAACAGATGCCTTCTTTTAAAGCGAAGCAAAGAGAGGATTCCTACTCAAGTCGATGTGCGCTCGAATAAGAAAATCTTTCGGGCTCGTGGTTCGCTGAAGAGACTAAAATAATGCCGCGTCGAAAACATGCTGCATAATAAATATAAACGCAATCTTCGAGAAGAAATAGTTAGGAAATAAACAGATTTCTATACAGCACATATTCGTACAGCTATATTTTTAACGAATTAAGTAAATGCTCTGATACAAGAAATACTGACCTTTTACAGATTGTTATAAAACGATCCGAATAACCTTTTTCTATAAAAACAAGTTCCATCGGGAGAAATACTGAGCATGCAGTGCGACCCATTTTACATCTTTAACTTATCGCCGTGTTTTATATTAAAGTAATCTCTATAAATGATTTAAAGCAAGACTTATTATCAGTATATATTATCAATTAGAGGGGTATTTATCAAGGTCAAACTCATAAATCTTCGCGATAGATAAACTGATGAAATTAATAAATGTTAAAAAAGAAGCAAGAGCGGCACAAGGATATCCCAAAAAGCGTTTTATAAACACAAGGGCGGACGAGGAAGAAGAAATACGAAGCAATTTCGCTGAAATATTCGAAGCATTGGTGAAATATAAGTTCTAATAAAAGGCGGAACGACCGAGTGAGTGCAAGAATTGAGGAAAGCAGACACTTGGGACAAGAAAAATGTGATTCCGTACAAGAAAGAAGAGAAAAGAGTACCTTTCTGCAAGAACTTTTTTAAGTTTAAACAAAAATAACGAATAATTTACTTAATTCGTCTAAATTTCGCCTAATAAAAACAAATTTACAATTTTTCTGGGCATATCCTAAAGGCGTCTCCTGCTGTCAGTTTTCAAGCTGCTTAAGCAATATATATTAACTCAATATAAAATAAATTACAATTTTATAGACGCAAATCTATTTACAATGGGGATTAATAGTCTAAGATTCGTAAACCTGTATAAGGCAGGATCAACGCAAATGAATATGTTAACATAATTGTATTTTTCATGAGACGATGAATATATGAGATGAGGTAGTTTCGAATGAGACACTTTAGAGGAAGACGTAAAGAAAAGGAACACTTATTTATAAAGGAGCCGTGAAATGCGCAACGAGATTGAGAAGAAAGAAGCGTCGAGATAAAGAAGGCGGACGTTTTGCATTTTGATTCGTGCAGCCATTTATGGGAGAGAGGCGTGTGTAAATTCTAAGGGTCGCAGATATGAAAAGGGAATGAAACCCAGTGAGTTAGGACAGCGCGAAATGAGGAAAATATGGATGAGTCCCCGAAGTATAAAATTTCATATTCCAATATCGTGCAATGGATGAATGAGAGGGAAAACATTTAGACGCTCCTCCACTCAATAAAAGAATTGCTAGTCACATTTTTTTCCGACAACGAAGAACTGAATAAAGATAACTACCGCTCTAAAAACTTGGAAAATATTTTTTAAATATAAGACGAGCAATCAAATTTTTACGTGACGAACGGAATTTCGTGGAATTGGTTTGGCGAAAATGAGGAAATGTAGGGTTTCTTATGGCTCCGAAAAAAAATCGTCAAAGTGATTCATTTTGGCGAGAAATATTTTTGAGCTCAAAAGTTGAACTTACGACTTCCACGTGTTCGGATGAAGATCAAGAGAAGCCTTTTTGGAATCACTCTCACGAACTGAACACACTTAAAGGCTGATTCACATAATTATTAATGAGAAAGGTGCTTCAGCAAACGAGAAAAGTTTTAATTTCGTCTAAAAACGGTTTTACGACAATGTACAAATATGTTGTGTGTTTAAACAATATACGACGGCTAAATTTGCATAAGAAGTTAATAGATGCGCCATCAACAATTTAGTGACGTTATATAACTGCCATCTGCACAAATCCGCAGACATTGATCAGTGAAAATATCTCACCTTAATGTAAAAAAAAGAACATTTGCTCTGATGATGACCGTTAGACCTGATGATGTAGTGACACTACGAAAACAGTCGAATTTTATAATACTGTGCGGTTTATTAAACGTTTTCCTATGGAGCTCGTAAATAATCACCACAAAGTTACGCCTGATTCTGTATTATGTAATTTGCCCTGAAAATTCCTCAAAAATGTTTTGATCAGTAACCCCAAGTTCTCGGGTTCGAATCCTGACTAATCAGATTTTTTTTCTGATCAGGGAGTGGTTTTATATATTAGATTTAGATATATTGATTTGTGTGTTTGTAAACAGTAAATTTTGAAATGGGTGTAATTGAGATATTGCTTCCTGTTTCCATTAAATAAGTTGTTATTACTATAAAATATTCGGCGATTATCTTAGTGCGTACGACCATTAGTTCCAGTATTAGTTCATACTGAGGATTCAACATATTAAAACATATTCTGCTCAACATTGGCGTTCCTAAAACGAATTCGAAACTTCCTAAAAAGTGCTTCAGCAGTCTGTCGACGAGGAACGAAGCAAATCGAACGTGTTCTCAAATACTTAAAATTCCCGAAATACTCTGCAACCGACTCATACTTCGCTTGATTGCATCTCTGAACAAAGAATTCGGTCCTAAGAGGAATGCAACCTCGCGTGAGAGAATGAATGAAAGCAAACATTTTTCTAAGACCTCGCGGGACCGGAAGCCCCTTACTCTTTGGACGTCTCCTTCGCGCCAGACACGCAGACACTGGGACCTCGGACACAAAATTATTGCCGTAGGCAGGGAATGCGGGGAACGTGGCTGACATTCTTCCTGCGACCTTTGCAGAGAACGAAAAAAAATGTGCTCGGCAAGAAAAACAAAAAAGTCGAGACTCAAAGGAAATTCAGAAATATATGCCAATTCCGCTAACAAGAGAGTGAGTTGACGAATGCGGCGGAATTTTTAAGAACTTATTTTGACGAGACGAGCGAATAAGTCACAAAAGGGAATTCACTTTTTAGCGCCGAAAGGAATTTATGACCAAAAATATTGACTGAGGTGATCACAAAATTAATTATTAATTACTGAAACTTAAGCATGAAAAAAACAACCGTTAAAATATACCGAACGTAAAGGTAAAAGAAAGTCCAATCACATCGATATATGTAATTGATTACATTCAGTACAATATAATCCGTTTCTGCCATTGATGCGGTTATACGTCACTATTTACTAATTAATATGACAAAATCATCAAATAGTATATGATATCCGTAGTGACCGCTAGTCTTATCGTACTCATTAATGGTTTTCTCAAAATTGAGCTAGATTTCAAAATAAAAGAAAATACTCTCCAAATTATTGTCATCGGAAATAGCTAATCGGTTCGTTTCAGGAGCAAATTACATCTTTAATTAAGTTTTTCCAAATCCATTATTATTATAAAGCACAACTCCCTTCCGTTATTCACTGAAATAGGAAATGAGTAGAGGTATGTTATATAAGAAGGAATAAAAATGATCTGATTTTTAATGCTGTTTAACTGGAGGTATTATGTGATTTATAAGACAATTGAATTATTTTTCGAAAGTGGCCCTAATATGTATTCCACAAATGAGATAACTCAAGGAATATATATACCTATAGGAAGTCGACACTCATAAGATTATGCTTCTCAACTCTACCATAAGAAGTAATGGCGACGATTAAGCAGATGAAGAATGGAAAATCAGAGGTGTAAAATAGATGGGGTGTTAGCGGAGTATCTGAAATCCGGTGGAACAGAGATTGCTAATGTTTTGGCACAATAACTCACTAATTGCAAGGGAGAATCCCCAAAGACTGGAATCACGCAAGGATTCCTTTTCTGCACAGGAAAGGAAGCAAATTTCAAGAATTACCGCCTCATTAGCCTCCTCCCAGTTGTGTACAAACCATTCATGGGGATAATTGCTGAAGGTCTTAAGATGACCCTTTCCTCAGCTCGGCCTACAGAACAAGCGGGATTTTGGAAGGGCTTTAGCACTATGGACCACATCCGCACACTGCAGGAAATTATCAAGAGAACGAATGAGTGAGAGACACCACTATACTTGTGGACTATGAGCAAGTCTTCGACTGGAAGCATTGGAAAATCAAGGAGAAGATGCTGAGTAGATCTTACGCAATATCAGTAAGGATGCCACAGCATCTGTAATGCTGCATGAAGAGACAAAAGAATTCAAGATTGAGAAGGAAGTTCAACAACGTGACTGTCTATCGCCCATCTTATTCACCGAAGTCTTGGAAGAAGTTTTTTAAACCCAAGATTTGAGAGGAAAATGGTTTCTGCACCGAGAACTGCTGAAGAAGATGAGGTCGAGGCAGTGCTTGATATAAACTATACAATCAAAGGATAATTGGAAACGGAGGCAATTGCTTAATCAACCAATTGATCCCTCAGAAGCCTTTCCTGCCCGTCAGAAATTCCCTCCAAACCAATGTCGTTTCTCACTCTTCGTCAGTCTCTCTCAAGACTTGACACTCGAGCGAAATAAAATTCATCTCACGGATTATTTTCTCATTAAAAAGACTAACGGGTTCTCCAATATTTAACACTGGAAATCAACGGGAAAGTCAAAACCATTTACATGCTTTCTTAATAATTTAGTGCAATTATTCCTTCGATAAACATAATTTAAATAAAGCCAAAAGCTCTTAATCAACAATCTTTTGATGGCATAACGAGATAAAAGCTACACCGAAGATGACTATCGTTTGGAATTCAGCCGAAGGTTTGAACTTATTTCGGAAACATAATCAAAGGAAGTAAACTGCATAATATAAATACCATAAACATCCCACAGAAACGTGACTCAAACTTCTTCATGGTCTCAATAATAATAGCGGTCCCAACTCATCCTCTTCGAAGGCGAGTGAACACACATAAGCCCTTAAAAGCTGTTCAACTTTCCCCTTCAAAAACCACAGGTAAAAGTTGTCGATCTCAAGAGCGGAGGGGACAGAAAAAGGGGGAACCATACCAAGGCACAACTACAACACCATCTTACGGCCTTCCCTCCAACTTTCTTAAGTCGTATACAGAGGAGGCTATAGTGCGAGAGACAGTTGGTGAGGGAAAACCTTAAGAAAGGCCAAGTCAAGTAAGCAGGGAAAAGAGAAGAAGTTTTGAAGAGAAAAACGAGAGGGGGTGAAACCCTAAAGAGGGTTGATTGATGAAGTGTAGCTAGGGCGACGGACCGAGAAGACCAACTCCTGTGCAGAAGATCTTATGGAAGCTGTGCAACCAGGTAGACGATCTCTACGTCCAAAGGAAATACTTTCAAATATTCGGAAACAGGCGATCTTTTGACATCCATAGCTCCAAACAGTCGTAACGTACAAGGAGATAAGTAAATATCAACGTCGAGCACCATTTGTCTCTAGATTTCATACGACTAAGCTGGTCATTTGAGAGAATTAGAGCTAACTTTATGTTCTTAAGTATCTGTTCTTTTATACTTGGTAAATTAATTTCTTGGGAGAAAGGTAACGAAAGAAGAGACTGAAGTAACTGAAACGTAAAATCTTGAGCACAAAAGGGTAATTATTACGGATCTACGAATATATTTGGAAAAGAATACCGCGAATATAAAATGAATGCGCTTTGTTCGATCGACGCTGCAACTTAAAGTAGTGCAAGATTGATGAGGGGAAGAGCACAACCCTAGATGAGAGCATGAATAATTCATGCCATAAATCCATCGGATCCTCCTAGACATCGACCCCGCACATCCGTTAATACCTGTCAACGTGATGTGTTCTTAAGGTCAACTGTTGGACGATTTACACAGACCGGGAATCAATTTATGATCCAAGATTGCCTTATAAATCCATCAAACCAGCTACTTCTATGAAGAGTGTCGCAAGAAAGTTTGAAAAATCCTTAAATAAATCCGTCACAGCTGCAATTATTCACTTGGCAGAAAAGAACCCTCGATTCAAAAGGACCGTACATTTTACTTTACTATTATTTTACGTACTTTGGTTTTCTCGGTATCCAAATTATAAAGATCTAACATAAGATTGATAAATGGGTACATATTACCCTAATTGAAAGAACTGATTAATAGTAAGAACTATAAAGGATTCGCCAAATCAAAATTGGATTTCACTTCTAAAAATATCTTGGTTTCAGATTCCGGAAGTTAAATAGCATAAAATATAATTACACACACATTTATTTCCTTATTCATCATTATATTAAAATTTCAATCAGTTTCTTTTAAATGTATCTCTGTTTAGGCGGAAGAGGCTGAAAATTTCCTTGGGTAGGCCATTCCAGGGACGGTATATGAAAAAATCCCGCATAAAAGTAAAAGTAATAAAATTTAAAAAAAGGACAGAATATGATAATTATATTCATAACTTAAAACATAAAAGTAAAGCGACATTCAGGTTATATATTAGGCATAAGAAAAAAGAAAATTCAGAAACTGATGAAATAAACCTCACTTTCGTGTTAGTCTGGAGGCCATAGAATACACAAATGACACGACTGAGATGCAAAATCAGCAGTTAATACGGTTATAAATTTAAAAGGCACTATTGCCGAATAGAAGGGTCGATGTTACGAGAGTTTTGTTATATTTAATACTAGAAAAACAGATTTCATTAAGGATGAGGAAAAGCAAAATGCTTTGAACCGATAGCATATTTTTTTTTAAGTAACACTTTCATATGCAAAACAAATACAAGGTGTATACATTGATCGACCATAAAATTGAAAGAGCAGATTAATTACATTTCTTGAACTTTAAATGAAGCATTTTGCAATACATTACATGTTGATGAAGCATCAATGACAATGAAACATGTAATAGATAATTAGCGGTAAGAATACAATAAAAGATACATATAATATGCGTTGTAATATGTACACTTTGCTTCAAAAATATTTGACTTTAAATGAGGTATATATTATAATATGGTGTTCTCGTTAAAATAATGTCACGTGGAGTTCATATAATAGCACAGAAGGTGGTAAATATACACAACACTTCGATCTTAATTTGTTGCAACTTCATCTTAACACAATAAAGCAAAAACAAAAATCTATTTACCTTATGTTTGTAATATTTAATAATGTTTACTTGCAAGAATATGTTGTAATTAAAGATACATCGATTCACTTTCAGTATGTTTACTGGAAAGAATTTGAAGGAGTTAGTATGTTAATAAAGAACTATTACATCTGAAGGGAAAAGCAAGCCGTGAGTTGCAACCAGAAGAGCCGATTACGACGGACAGGAGCAATGAGTAGAAAAAGCTAATCGATTGGACGAAAAACTAGAACAATGAGACGATCAGAAAATAAAGAATCACGAAAAACGTGAATGAAGATCATCGGCAAAACCTCGTTAATCACTGCTCCATAAGTAAAGGTGGCAATCGTCACTCCCTAGTTACCGTTTCATACACAACAAGGGCGATACTTCGGTTGGGTGATCCAACTTTGATAATAGTTCGGTTCAATTCACCGATTCGTTCTATGAAATTTAACTTTTGACAGTGTCTGTACTACATAAAGCTTCAAATAGGCCCGCCAAAATAAAACTTGTTTCACGAATGAAGTCCTCATTATCAATGTAAACGGGCGGAAGCGACGAATCGAAGGGAGCTGAAAGGAGAGGGTAATTTTTGGATGAATGGGCGCGTGACAGAATTTGCGAGACAGATAAGCCGCTCATCTTCTCGTGCCACCTCATTTCTCAATTCAGATTACGCTTGGATTAATAACAGCGGTTCCCGGAAACACCGCGAGAAATGAATAATTGCGAAATGTAACCGCGGACATAGAAAATGATTACTAAGGCGTAATGTAGAGTCAAAGATTACTGTTTCATTGCGCACTGTGATTCTAATCACTCCTTATCTTAATACATTGCAATATAACTATTACATTATACATACTTATACATTACTATTATCCTCCAATTGTGTATATTCAACCGTAGATTTTCCCTAACAAGCAGAATTTGAATCAGTTTGTAGCCCTGAGTATTAATCTACACCTTACTAATTAAGTAAAAATTTCACAATCGACAACTTACCGTATGAATCATGGCCGAGTAGAACAAATATAAAAATTAAACTCGACTCAATCTCCACCTCCAATATAATAATAATAATAAATCGTCTTTATTTGGGCGAGATTGAGACTTAAAAGTCTCTTCTTCCATCCAACGCATATTATACAGCGTGCCATTGACATACTAACAAACAAAAAACCAATTCAATCTCCGTCAAAGATTGTAGTAGTTCCGAGCGGAGAAGCAAGACGAAACACTCATAATTTACAGGTCATCATTAATCTAAGTAGTCAAAGTTTTCTTAAAATTACAATTTATTTTTGTTTTAATAATATTACTGAAGTAACCGACTGATTCAATGCATTCGATATCACACGAAATTTTTAAATTTTATTCAAGAAAGCAAACAAGTAATGTTCCCCGTAAAGCCCCCGCAGCGTGAAAGCAGTGTCTTTCGATGATTGTGTCGAAAGAATAAGTATATGTGGTACTGTAGGGTAAAGAAGAACGGAAAAATTAAGTGAATGAAGATGAATAAAAGTCTACCGAAAAGAACTTTTGAAAACTTGAGAAGTTTAGAGATTGAGCGAAAATATATGATGAGAAGTACCAGTGTGTGTGTAAGTGACAGGCATCATAAATAAGGTAAGATCACTAAGATGGAGGTGGGCCGGCCATGTGGCGAGAAGAGACTACAACCGTTGAACATCTGCAGTTATCAAATGGATACCGAGAGATTTGAAGAGACCGAGAAGAAGACCTAAGGACTTATGGAATAGCGACATCATCGAGTCTCAGAAGAAGCACATGAGAGAAAAAAATGGAAATGACTTAGTGAGGCCTTCGTCGGATTGAAAACGGCAGATGATGATATAAAGTGAAAGATGAAGGCGAGGAGATAAAACACAGGTAGCTCCAATTAAAAGAGCAGCGTATACTTTTAGGTGTATATTAATGTTTATAGGTAAAACTATATACAATAATATAAATTGAGTTTGTCAAACATCAATGTTAAGACGACATTAAATACTTACCGACATACTTCACGATAACAACCTAAGAAAAAATGAATGTCGGTCAAAATACATCAAACGTTTCCTAAAGTGGCATTTAAGGGAAACAGCATAAAATTGGACAGAATAAAATACTGCAATAAAATATTTAAAAAGTTCTCTTTCACTATCTTCGTAGCAACATCAGTTACGACAGACATTAAAAAAGAGTCATGACCGACCGAATAAAGGCATTAATCAATAAGTGGCAATCAGCACTACAGTCATTTCACCATATTTTCAAACTACAACTCATGCGACCACAATTTTTCCGGAAAACTTCTATTTACATCCGTACATCGGAAAAGCTCAAAACTCGCAGGTGCCCGCAGCGTCGTGCAGTTTCTTTTAATGAGTCAACTTTGGAATCGCAGTCCACTCCACGCGAAAAACGCGCTCGGAAAATGTCAGCCGCAACTCACTCCCTTCTTCGCTTCCCTAAACTAACCCCGAAATGCAAATTTCGTCGAGGAGATACAGATTTCAGGGCACACCGTCATGCGAAGGTCAAACCGTACGCCTACCAATCCGACCCCGGGGTCGTTCACCTACTCGTCCTGCATACAATAGCATTTTCCAACATAAGCCCCTTCCGACTTGTTTCCAAAACGATTCGGATGCTCCCCGAAGTACTTCTTCCATCAAATCTCGACATGGCCATCTATTCTCGATTGGCAAAGCGCAACTGGGAAATGGTGAGAGGCTAATGGGTTCGAACTCTCCACTGAATGATGGAGAAAAAGTAGGAATCTCGAGGACAAAAAATGCTCCGTCGCCGCTAAAAAAATGAAACATGGACAGACTCAACCGTCAATCGACTAGATCGCGAACATTCGATTACTAGCAGATACTAAATATAGAGTACTATGAGGGAAATTAATATGTAGCAATCGAAATACATTTTACTGATTTAGCCATCGGAAAAGACAAGATTTTCTCCTAAAATGCTGTACAACAGCATCTGCCTGAAAAAGAGCTAGTTAATGTGACTTTTAACCCTAAAATCATACATGTTTAAGCATTATATAACACTTTTGACGTTAAAAATAAACGAATTTCTGCAGCCAATAATCCACTAATATCTGAAATGAAGATAAAATTATAAATATAGGCTAAATTACTTTAAGATACACTGTAATTGAATTCAAATGGATGATTACTTACCTGATATTAAAATTGGTAAAGTATATGATCATAATGATTTTATATAATTTTAAAATGTAATTTGCACTCTTTACTATTAAAAGAAACCTAACTTGTGATTCAAACTTTGATCAATTTTACGACAGTCTAAACTATTTCATCATAAACCATAAAACAAACACCTCCTTCGTCCTTGTCTACAATGTCACGAACAAGTATATATGAGACTTTATTCAAATACATCAATAGAGAAAAGAGGATATTCTGGAATTCGACCTTTGGTTCAGTCGCTATGTTCGGGGAAATTGTTTTATTTAATAATCAAAGATAAAGGCTAACTTGAAAAACTACTCTGTTAATTTTGCTTTCTGCAAGTAAAGCAATACTAAGTTTTACTTATTTGTACTAATTTGTTTCTACTAACAAAGAATTACTGCAAGAATAACGCACCATGGCATTTTGCATTGCAACATTAGTTATTTTCCTTTGCCTCAAATTCCGAGAGCAAAAATCGAAGAAGTTCTTGCATATTTCATGTCGCTTTGTAGAGGGCTATGCATTTCGAATGCACCACGGAGCGCCAAACGATAAAATATTGCGGACCGTAAAAAACGGAGGAAACACTAAGTGTCAAACAAAGCATGTCCAGTAGAAAAAAACCCGCAGCGAAAGAATTCATGAAATCAAGCAATATGCGCCACCACTCCTATATATTCCTCTATTTTAGGGCGCTATCGAGGCCACCGTAACATACACGGGCGAATGAATATTTGAAGAGAGCGGGGGTGAGTATACACGGCCATTTTATATATCCAACCAACCCTACTTTCCCACGTTAACTTATTCCAAAGTAAAACCCACTCCCCGCCAACCCACTTGGGACACCCAACGTCAACCCCTTTTTTCCTACGCTTCCCGACTCTTCCCAGAAAATAAATTATTAATAAAACAAAACAATGTCGAAATGGACGGAGAGTACTTCACAGTCATGCTTCCTGATTCACAGCGCCACGGGGGATGAGGGAACTGGGGGGAAGGGTGGGGGAAGTGAATGGGGGAGGATGGGGAAGTGAATGTAGGAGTGTGGGGGAGTGAATGGGGGAGGATGGGGGAGTGACTGTGGGAGTGTGGGGGAGTGAATACGGTAGTGTGGGGGAAGTGACTGGAAAAGGGTGGGGGAAGTGACTCGAAAAGGGTGGGGGAAGTGACTCGAAAAGGGTGGGGGAAGTGATGGTTCAAAGAGGATGAGAGAAAGAAATCAGCGAGTCCTGGCCTTTCGCGCTGGACCGTAAAGAAAGAGTTTTGCTCCAATAAGATATAAAAATGTATGAGCGTTGAAAAAACGAAGATTAAATAATTCATTTCGCCGAGACAACGGCTGGTCACGGAAGAAAAATACGGGGTATTGCTGAAAAAGAAACGGCAATGCAAATTTCTAAATATTGTCTCATTAATGACCCAGAGAACAATCGTGACAAGTGACATTAAAATAGCGCATGCAATCTGGAAATAAAATAAGAGTTCCGACGAACCACTGAGGAAATCAACCTCACTAAAAGAAACAAATACCTTAGCTAAAAGATGATAAACGCAGTGGATCGTCCCCCAAAGAAGGTAGACAGCAAAGTCATTTAGCATGAAAAACCTCGAAAGACTTTAGAGTGATGAAATTAGAACAATTTTATGCATTTGACTCATCAAAATATCCCACATAAATATAATTTACCAGCTTGAATTAACAGTTTAATCAATAAATATCGCTTAAATGAAGAATTAACTACGTCAACCGTGACGAAAACAAACATTGAGAGATAAAAACGAATTAATTATAGGATCACAGATCGTATCGAATATAATGAAATGCAATTAATGTCATTGAAATCCCTGCAGTTAATTTCGTTATTACAGCTGTCATTCAAAAGCTATATTTCTAAATATCAAAGTAGATTTATGAAATGAAAACCATCAAACGGCCTGTCATCTATAAAATAAAAGTAATATAATTTAAATATTAATTGATTAAGACAAATGAAAACTTGACCGATTCGTAAACAATAGTTTTACTCGGATGAACGTAAATTTGATTTTTGCGAGATTTATTCATATCTTCATCCTCGTTTCATAATAAATAATGTAGGAAAAGAGAGATAAATATACAACTATACTAAATACCAACTCTATTCTGGTATAGGACAGTACCATACTCCAAAAAAGAGATTTAACTTTTTTTGAGTAAATTGTAAAGAAATCACTAAATATTAAAAATGTTCGTATACAGCCCTATCCTTAACTTCCCTACTACATAGGAAACTTTAATTCATAACCGATAACATACTCTGAATACTTTTAAGGGCCTTTATAAACACCATCCAGACCACTTGTCAATCTTCATCAAACGGGAATAATACACGAAGAAGACGCAATCATTCATTTCAAAACGGATTTCAGGACAGTTGTTAATTAAGATAATAGTCTTCATTTATTTGCAAAAACTCTACAAACCCTGAAATTAAAGTAAACTAATCGGTTTCGTCCTGATACCAACGTTGAAGAGGAGAAAATCAGAATGCTGAGGAACAGAACACTGAATAACATTCGTACCTCCAAAAAATGACATCGAAAAGAATAAAATTAAGAGCAAAATAATATTTGATATTATTTGAAGCGCATAACGTTAATCCAAAAGTTCGAGGTTTTGTCTTTCTCCAACACACCGGACAGATATTCTAATCACTGAGACACCACGCCGAGTAAAAACGAGTGCGCTTTTTAATACTTGGGTTTACATACCTAAACGTGTTCAGAACAGCTGGTCAATCACATAAGGTAAGACTGCTATTTGGATAGGTGGAACCTCAGAAGGATTTCCAGAGCTTTATGCAGTTTAGACCGATGAATTTCAGGTCTTCAATCAGACTTAAAACTATCTTATCACGCTGTTAAATACTTCCATTTCATAGGAGATAACAAACAAAATATTAATTCAAATATCCACATTGATTTCAATTTTCTTTTACTAAAATATCCAGCTATCCGTTTCACGGAGCCATTAAACTGCAGAACGAGCTGTAACTGGCGATACAGGGGTTTACGAGATGCCGAAGAATCGAAAAAAACAGAAGAATGCTTTGATAAGCGAAGCAAGGAGAAAGAAAGGGACGCATCAGCACTCCATCCAACTGAAGAAGTCATCGCACATTGTTCGACTATAAAAATGAGGAGTCGTCTGCGAGAGAGATTTATTTTTTCGGGAGATGTGCGAGATAGGCGAACTGTCTGAGAAAAGGTTGAGACGTAAGCTTTTGGGGGGCCTTTGTGACGACTCCTTCACACGTGTTCCTCCACCCACGCAAGCCGATCTCACCGCACAAGCGGTTTTCCCTCCCGACCGACCATAACTGTCTCAATCAACTGAGAATAAAAACGAAAAAATCGGGAGCGAAAAATATCGTATCCTAGTCTCCCGGAACATCCCCTAGCCGTATTCAGATTGGTCGTTTCCCGAATGGTTCCTTCCCAATATCCTTTGCGAGGCATGCATATGACGAGACCTCCGTTTCCCCTAACGCCGGGCGTTATTTCTTCTTGGCTCGATGCGATTGTCATAAGGGGGAGAAAATTCCGTCCAAACGTACTGAGAACACCTGCTCACTCCTCCGCCCATTTTATTGGCAGACATTGCAGAACGGCGAAGGATTGATTTACTCGGTTTCCAAATAAGACAAATTATTATAATAAGAAATGAGAACATGAATTATTATTAGAAGAAAAATTGTTACTGTCGAATGTCTCCCCTATACTCTTAATCGATCTTGTATCGATTCCACTGCTCTTAAACTTCCAACCATTTCATCTTTCATATCAAGCTGCACTGTTCCAGTGTTTCAATATACACTCCCTTCTTCAAACAGGCATACTCAAGCTTATCGAATCTCATAATTTATTTTTTTTTAATCTGATGCGGCCAACACATGACTTTCTCCATATTTATTGAAAACAGAAGCCTATGCCAGTAATAAATAAATAACTCCAAAACAATTAGTGTTACGGAAAAATGTTTCATACAAAAGTTATACTAAAATACATTATCTTTAACTTTTGTATGTAATTGTATATACCTACATAGCATTTTGACAAAGATATGTATGAAAAACTTCCATTTCTGTATAACCAACAACTTCCGGTTAACCATTATTCAAGAATAACTCCAAAACAATCGGTGTTACGAAAAAATGTTTCATACAAAAGTTTTAGTAATTTTCATTATCTATAACTTTTTTACATAATTGTATATACCTACATTGAATTCTGACAGAGATATGTATGAAAAACTTCCATTTCTGGATAAACAACAACTTCCGGTTAACCATTACTCAAGAATAACTCCTAAACAATCAGTGTTACGAAGAGTATTAAGACTTTCTCTATACTACGTATATAGAGAAAGTAATAATAAAATGTGGCAGAAAAATGGTAAGTGTATCACGACGGTTTTATAGTAAAACGATGAATTATTCGCAAAGAACGAAAAAGCAAGTAATCGTTGACTCAACTCAAATCGTCTGACACAAGGCCTTTCCCAACATTCGGGAACTGTCGGATTCGAGACCTTTATCATAAGGAAAACTTCAAGTTAAAGATGTTGCTAATAAAGACGCGAAGTTTAAAAGAAAAATTATAATGTATTTATTAAACGGACAAATGTGTACGAAATTTCGACGAGACCAAATTAACGCAATTCATTAGGGCAGTAGAAATTAAGAAAATTTAATTTCTTCCTTCAATCGCGTAATGGGTAACACTTAAACGAAATTAGCTCGAGTATTTAGAACTGTGACCCGCAATGCCTATGCTTTCAACGATAGTTTTCATCGAAACGAATTCTCTCTTCGTTACGCCCTTTACGTGACAAACAGCATCGCAGCCACAATCCGAAAGTTGCGGCTTGAATATAAATGGGAGGGATACCAGTTACATCACGTGAGATGCTGAGAGAATGGAGCAGTATTCCAATGGTTAGGAAAAATAAGTCATAAAATTAAGAATAGATTTACATTACACTGTAATGATAGCCGTTTATGCAATAAATTGAGCGTCTAAGAGTATGAAACAAGAAGAAATACCTTATAACGAAAGAAAACCATGGTTAAAAATTACAATTATTAATGAATTGTGTGCTACGAAAGCGTGTGTAAACGATGTTTACTCACAATCATCCAAGAAATACGTTTTCAGATATTTAAAATCGTCCCTGATGAAATATGCTTATAAAATAACCTGCGTAGCGAAAAAATCCCCTCATCTCAATAAAGCCACTTTTTCTTTCGAAGAACGTTCTCTGTTCTATAACAAATTAGGAAAGAGGGGAAAAGAAGATGTCGGCAGCAGTCGAAATGAAGGAAGCGAAAATGAGAGAGGGAGATAAAGGGAAAAAAGAGCCTCGTTAATGCAAATTACGGGCCATTTCTTCCCTCATTCATTCGGAGTAGAGATCATACCTACATCCAGAGTAGATCCCGACTCCAAAGTGGTCCACCCAATACACCATTCAGCCAATCTCCACAGCGACCCCCAAATTACGCCATAAAAAGATCGTTGCGCGTAAATTAAGGGGGAGAGAGCGTCGTTATTAAGTGAGGAAATGGAGGGACTCCGAAAGAAGACCAACTTTTTATTTCCATTCGGGTGGGGGTTGAACGAATATTTGTTTATAAGTCAGAGAGTATGGAAATGTGATGTGAATAAAATTAGCCAACCGCAGCTCGCTTTATATCAAATATATCTATAAATTCTTCATAACACCGATGTCACTCATAGAAGCCGAAGAGAAGCGTCGTCGTAATGGAGTCAGGAACTTTTACGAGTTTCTTTGACGCAAGAAAGCGATTGGTCCGGTTTAGAAGTGAAACTATTTGAAATGTAATCGTTAAAGTAGCATTAGACTGAAACTACGATTAATTAAATTCTTTGCAAATTAACTGTTTGTTTTCTATGTTAAAAACATTATCGAATGATCTCGCGACGCTGATTACAAAAAAAATCAAAAATGGCACAGACACGATGAAGTAACTTTGAAGATATATTTTCGTATTTCTTCAGACACAACAAACATTAAAAAAATGTGAACCATATCTTCCACGTTGATATATCATTCCCAATCAAAATCAATTGCGAAGTCAAAATCAATATTATTATCATTCCTGTAAACATTTTGGGCGGCAAAAAAGTTTCAATCGAAGTCAAATTAAAGAGCTTCCGCCAAATTATAGCGCTCTTCAGCAAATACTATCCGATTAATCTAATGAAAACGCACAACTCATTTTGGTATGTTTTTAAAATAATTCAAAGACGATGAAGAAAAAGGAGTAACATTTCAAATCTGATATTTATAAAAATCAACATTTTAAAGGTACGAGTCGAAGGGGACACTTTAATCGGATGATTAAGGACTGATGGGAAAATTCGACTAATCATTCAAATACTAGCTTGTTAACTACAATGAATACAATATTATTCAGGGTCGTAGAATTAATGCGATAACGTTTG
Source organism: Sympetrum striolatum (assembly GCA_947579665.1). NCBI lineage: Eukaryota > Metazoa > Arthropoda > Insecta > Odonata > Libellulidae > Sympetrum > Sympetrum striolatum. The sequence goes on along the minus strand of OX388344.1, from coordinate 98,728,930 downwards.
AATCGCTCGTACTAAAATTATTTTTAAATTTATTAAATGTGTGAAAGAGAGAGATTTATTCTTCGCGGATCAATCGGCTGGAATATTGAGATATATTTTTTTAATATAAATAACTCAGTAACTGGAAAAATCGAAATCAATTTTTGCCGTAAATTAAAAACACCTTAAAACGATAAAACGCAAATGAAAACTTTTTCGGAAAGAAACCTTAAATGACACCACAGACGGATCAGATGCAGAAAGATCCAGTTGGACTTGAGGCTGTTATTTAAGCACAACGAAAAATACCAACCAAAAAGTATTCAATTTACGAAAATATGGGAATAAGAGACAGAAAAAACGGCATAAGTACGGGCGATTAGAGGATTAGAGTTCGGGCGACGGTTAACACAGCCCCAATACTCGTTAAAAGCAGAAGAAAACAAGTAACGATGGGAAGTAATTGCGGGGGGTGGAGTGTCTTAGGGACATGACCAATTCTTACGGAGGAAGGAAATTTTCAGAATAAAATTCCCGCGGAGAGAAGAAGTAATAATAATTGAGCCAGGGGGAGTACATGAAATTTCCAGACAATTCCGAGCCACGGATGAAAATTTGAATACTCTAGAAAAGTCGGATGGAATTGCGGGGGAAAATTCGGAACGAGCTAAAAATGCAATCTTATTAAAATCGGAGAAGAAAACCGCATAGCCATTAAAAAAAGAACGATCCAACTGCGTATAAAAATAAAACGAGAATGCGGGACTTGGCATTCTGCAAAATCCATATCCTTCATAACGACGCTTAACAGTTCCTGGAACGGCAAAAATATCTGATTACCATCGGCAGCGATACTTTTTAGAAAAACGAACAATTATTTGCACTTCTATGATTAGTCTTTCTGAATGAGGATAGAAAAAGCATATCCACTCCGTATAAATTAGTTTCGGTAAGAATCCACTGCAAAATAACATTAGCTCAGGAAATGGAAAAATTATAGATGAAAGACATCCGCGAAAAATGCTTTCAAGCGTGGTATTTCTCTTCGATCAGGCGGTCTCTACGTTCAAGTATTCATCTGTCAGAAGTGACTATAATAGTAATACGAGCAAAGTTGGAATAGTCTCATCTAATTGCGAAAATTTGTTATCTGTATGACTTACCTTGATACGGAAAGGAATTATCAGCATTTTAGAAAATAGGTCCATCAAAATGCAATGAAGTTCTTCCGACCGCACCACATCGTGTATTACAATAAGAAATAACCACAAAAGGCGCGAGCGATTCGTTTAAAATTAAAATGAGGAAGGAAAGACATATGCGGAAGCCACGCTTTAAATTCGAAAAAAGTTAGTAAAGATTTTCTGCAATAAAATCCTTAACTTTCCTTGAAACTACTTTTTAAATTTCAAAAACACAAAACGACCAAGTTATTTCGTCTTTATTCCTGTTTGCAGCCGTTCTATTGGCAAAATAAAAGAAACATAACAAAAAGACAGCACCGAAGGAGCAACTATTTTTTATACCTTACACTTAGCCTGTTTTTCTACAACTATAGTTACTAATTTCAACTGCACGACTTTTTTAACTTAAGTTATAATATTTACACATAATTTAAAACTAATTACCTTGAAATTAGCAATGTTATTTCACAGAACAAAGGTTTATTCCACACCTTTGTCAGGGTATAACAAGGAAGTTAATCTTTGATAAAAAATTTACACAATAACCAAACTGAAAGCAAATAAAATGAAAAGCACGCTATATGATAGTATTTCCCCCTCCTAACCTAATTTATCAACTGAAACTTACACTTATCATGCTGAAACAAATTTTTTTTTAAATTGAGTACATTTTATTTAACACTTCATATATTCTAAGGAAAAAACGGACTTGAATAAAAAAGGATCTGACGGGGCAGGGACCTGCAGGGGCAGCATTAACCTTTATGGCCTAAACACTTTTGGAAAAGATTGAATTTTAAGAAAGAAATAAAAATTTCGATCAACTGAACAGTTACTGAAATGACTCTGTAAGGCCGCAATTGGTTCAAATGCGAGAATTAATTAAGTTTCGAATCAAGAGAACAAACAGATTGCCTTAGAGCTGTGAAAGAGTAGGTATCTCCATTTATAATAATCCTACACTTGAGATTATGCCGGAATGACGCAATTTGGATGGAGCAATGCGACTGCGAGGCAATCGTTCGTAATTGCGGCATTGACTAATCGATCCTTGCGCAATAAATACCAAAGAAAAAAAATTAAAGGGTCTGGAGATCCTCAATAACACAGCTGGTGAAACCCCTTTCACCGTTCAATCCGACTGAATGACACGATGAGGAACTTCATTGGCTCAAACGGAAATTACAAAGGAAGATGAACATATTTAATTTTATGCTTTAACGTAATCAAGACTGCCGGTTTCAGCGATTCGATGTTTTCATCAGGCCTAAACTATTCTACGGAAACTAAACAGTTAGAAGGAGTTGGTCGCGAGATTGGTTCGGGCGGAACGCAGGCGGTTTTGGTGGCGGAAGGTGGTTGCTCATATAGTATACATAATAACTACACACAAGGGTATGTATGTAGGCGATAGATTCTAATATTATATGATATCACTACGTACCAACGTACAATTCAAACAAATTAAAATTAAACCCCAATTTAATTACCCTGCGAGTGTTTATAACCTTTGGATCAATAAAAATGGGAATCCTACTTCTCTCTACTACTTTGTAGTAGAGAGAAGTAGGATTCCCATTTTTTGACACACGGTTTTATAATCCTCACATGATTGTATAAAGAAGGCAAATTGCGCAATTACACTACACTATGATCAGAGAGATGTGACTGCATTTGCAAAAATCCAAATATTGAAAAATAATAAAATTCATACGTGTAATAAAAACATTCCTTAGAGCGGTGCACGAAGTAGCCTTATAGTTAAGCTTTAGAATACGTGAGTAAAATGGAATTGCAAAAGGAATCATTGAGAGAAACGCGACTCCCTCGAGACCAGTTGACTCACGTGTCCCTCGAACGGCACGACCAAATTACGAGCGGCAAATTTTTCTAATCGATTAAATCAAAGAAGGGGGAGATAATTACATCCACCTTAATTTGAATTCGCCGTAAATAGGTCAAATGCGTGGAAAACAGTTGAACCGATACGATCGAACGAGGAAATAACAAAGGAGTCTAAGATTACGAACCTCTTAGTAATTGAGTCGCTCCCTGCAATCGCAACACAAATATGAATCAATATTTAAAAGGCCCTTAATTGCAATCCTTGAACAATGCCTACTGCAAACTTGCTTAGTGAGAAATAAGATCTTATAATAACAATTTTAATAATAACTGTAAAACAGTATCTTTGAATAGCCCAACACTTAGTGTGGACTGTTTAGTTTAGCGCGTAGGGTATATTCCGATGGAATACACCACAGATGACTTTAAAAACCAACGGACGATTTTGGATTTTCTCCTCCATCACAAACACGCAGATTTTGATGAGACAAATTTTTCTGCTTCTTTTCTCATTCCCCGCCCACGATTTCTTACGGCGAAAGCTATGGGTCCCAGAGGAACATGGAAATTCAAAACGCACACATTTCACACGACCCTCGCTGAAGAAAAATGAAGGAAGATGGATGGCGCCTTTTTAACATTAACTTTCGTACGCCTTACTGGGTGATAGAAAGAGGTTGGAGAAGAGGTAAGTGAAGCGATATATTCAAAAGGTTGACAAAAAAGGATTTTAAGAAAATGGTTGGAACAGAGGAGTATGGGGGAAAAGAAAAAAATCACAATTCCTAATAATTGTACAATACAAAAATCAAGTGTCTCTTTATAAAACATTTACTGGACTTAAAGTTCTTAGAAAATATCAATTAATTAATACGAGATAATTGGTATCGACCGACTCTTTCTAAAATTCCATCAATTCCTTAAAGATATCACTGAAAATAGGTAAATAAATGATGATATATTTTGTAAGAAAGTCAATTTTACAATCCGTTTTCAGATTTCCCTCAATCAGTAATGCAGCTGCAAGTATTCAAGTAGTGCTGAGACGAATATATTAGGAGAGCACATTGGTAATTCAATGTCAGATATGCAATTTGAATGTATATACGTATATATATGTGATACAGACAAAAAAATAACTTCCTATTCCGTGAGTCTACAGAATAGGAAGTTATTTTTTTCAGAGTATTCCAAAGCATTTAGCTTAGTTATCAAAATGAAAAAACCGACGGAAAAGACGAGCAGCAGCAAGAAACATTGGGTCTCCAATGTTATGAGAAGAATTTTCTGGTATCTTTAGCAATCAATGATTACCATCCAGTTTAGATTTAGAGGAGAATATTTACAACGATAATTTATAAGTGCTTATAATTGCTAAGTTATTTCCCTCCTCGCTATACTTAATGCAGTGATATACTTTCAATTCTTTGAGCATGGCTGTACGACTTACATTGTCGGATCTTTAACCAACCCCTGAACTCAGTTCCGACAGGGAAAGTGGCAATAACAACTTCGATACTTTACAAAAAGAAAGAATGACATAAGGAAAAGAAGTTCTACGAGGAAAACGTTTCAAACGTCATAATCGCTTCGGAATTAAAAAGAGCGAAGGAAGTCAGGGTTCTTCAAGAGCCACAGGGGAAGAATCTAAATTACGAGAGGGAGAAACACGAAAGAGCAAAAAGAAGACGTAAAAGCAAAAGAGAATGCGAGAGAAGGAGAGGAAAAAGTGGAAGTTAGGACGAAATTGAATGCCAGAACGCTGAAAGTTAAGCAAGCTTCAATCAAATAGGATGCAACCCATGGGAATGCAAGGGAGGAAAGAAGGAGACAAGTGGTGGGGGCGAAAGAAGCTGTGGAACGGGTAACTACTCGTAGTGATCTCACGGGAGACCAGACTGGAATGCGAAAGACACGGAAGGTCGAAGGGCTGCGCGATATAGAGGGAGGGTTGACTTCGACTAATGATATCTAGAGGTCCTGAGGGAGAGGGTTGAAGAGGAATGGAAGGTGAAAGAGGACTCCAAACACGCTTGCCTCTAACAGGCTTCGTTCGGCGAGCATTATTCATTCCAACTGCGACGAAAAATGTAATGGGTCTTCGTGGATGAATATAAACCAAATAAAACGGATCATTTTATCATCCGAATCAAAGGATCGATCGAATCAGAGCGAATGACAGCGATTTACATTGCATCCCGGAAATTTTCAGCGTTAAGTTATTTTAATAAACTCAAATCCGGAGTCTCCCTTTGAAGTTTAACGCGTAAATGCGAATAAAATCGATATGAAATGAAAGCGTAAATGCGAATTATGTTACCACAACGAAGAACTGGGCTGTATGAAAACAACATGATTAAAGGCGGAAATTTAAAAAGAGCAATTCTTATGAAGCGATGAAACTCAATTTACCCGAACTTCATTAATGCTGATAATCGATTAAACCTACCTTGGCATAAATTATTTTGTGAAAAACTTCAACAAAACTTATCTAACAAAATCACAAAACCCAAAACGCACATCTCACAAAACATCGATATCTTACTAACACCCTGAAATAAATTATTCAATCAAATGATTGGATATTAAAATAAATTGTCATGGATTTTTAACGCGTTAACAATATTAAACCTGAATCTGTATCGTTGATTGGGTATAATTATGACTACCGGTAAAGATGCAATCGTCTGTAGATTTATACTAAAAGATGAAGGGAGATCACAAAGGCCCCACAGAGGTTTAAGAAAACAATATTTAGAATAAACAAGGCAGCGACTCGAATTCATGATATGGACATACGTATGAAAAAAAGAGAGAGAAACGGCGAGAGAGGTATCGGAGACGAAGCGGTGGACGCCACATTCGCTGGTCATTCCACAGCACTATAACATTCATTGAACAGAAGTGCAAGGGAGCGTTCGATAGAAATGGGAATATGAAAACGGCAATTCCATCGCTAGACTCTGACTGAGGATAGAAAAGCATCGATAACATGAGTCACTACAGGTCACGGAAATTAGTAGACTAATCCACAATCTCTTTTCCCACAATTCGATGAATGGAATATTTTCTATGGGTGCTTTAGTTGAAGATTTTTCAATCACTTCTCGTTCAGTTTTGCTCCAGCCTGTGATTATCTGCAAGTGATGCACTCCTTATTGAGTGTGACTCGTACAATCATTATGCTCCACATTCATGGAATTTTTCCGCTCATAGATTCTGGCTCATGGAGGAAATTAAGGACGAAATACTCAAATCCTCCGTTAACCCCCTCTACAAAATCCCTATTGGTTGTGGGATCGAATCAAGTCTAGGGACAGATGATAGATGAAAAGTAAACGCAGTTTCCAAAATCACGTCTCAGATACGAATTTGAAAGAATTGACAATTTATGGCAGTTTTCTCTGAGGATATTTTTTAATAAAAAGGATAGCTATTTATGAATCCCATGAACATATTTATGCTCAATTCAATACGAAAACCTCATCATACTGATTCAAGTTTCGAAGAATCCTGATTCACTTGGGAAATCGAATTATTAAACTCGATGAAAATCTAAATCACCCCACGAGGAACGAATTTTCGAAGGTCAGCGAAATAAAATTCGGAATGTATCATTGCTTTCTTGGAAAGAGAGAGATCGCATTTAATCCTGGGGTAAAGGCAACTTCTTCCGGGCCATTCATAACCTAAAATGATTAATAGAGATTAAAATACAGTTAAATACCGTTTGATGGACGAGCTATTAAGAAAATAACATTGATAAAAGTTTCATTTCGAAGTTAGAGCCATGACAAATGGAGTGGGTATCCCCCATTTATCGCGACGGATGACTTTATCCGAAAGAACATTAATTCGGAAGCCGCCTTCGGCGATCATTTGGGCAGTGACGCTTGACTGATTGCGCGTCACATATACCCGTTGATGTGAGAGTTTTACTTAGAGAAGGGAAGTGCTAAATACGATCGAGCAATCGAGTCTTCCAACGAAAGATATCTTCCAATGGATTACACAAAAATATAATTTTACCTTAGATAGCTTACTCTTTTAAAGGGATGTGTTCTTGTTTTGAGAAATATAGCTCTGTTGGCCTAAGAAAATATCGCCTACTATCGCTCGAACCTTGTTCTTAATAACTTAAATCATTATGGGAAAGGGTTAATGGTACTTTGCACATAAGGGTGTGCACCCAGGAAAAATCCCAAGGAAAAACGGACTTGAAAAATGTCTGACAGGGCCGGGAATCGAACCCGGACTGCACAAGGGCAAGTGTAAAAAGTTGCACAAAGTTCCCTAAACGGCTTGTTAAAATGTTCCGGCCGGGTAGCCTAGATAAGGCAGCCTCCCGGATAGAGGAAGATCCTGGGTTCGATTCCCGGCCCAATCAGACGTTTTTCAAGTCCGTTTTTCCTTGGGATTATCTATCATTATATTTTTGTTCGTGCTAAGCTACTGTTGCAGCGGTGAATTCCCTTAAGCTCTGATGAACTTGTCAGGAGCTGCTCCACCAAGGCAACAGTAACAACGAACACACACAACCATTCCCTGATCGGAAAAATCCAATCAGTCGGGATTCGAACCCGAGACCTTGATAGCGATAGTGTAACTGGACTGCTATCCACTTGGCCACCACGGCCAGTGGGTTTATGCGCATTCGCTGTATACGGATAGGAAACAGGAATAAATGACACTTAAAAATGCGACAAGAGGGAAATAGTGCAAAGTAAATAGGTTGAAATTCATCCAGGGTAAATAATAATTAGTAACAAAGTATCGATTCAAAATAAAATCAAAGTAATGATCATTATGACGAATGAGGTTAATAATAATATTGAGGGACCAAAACTTGACCTTGAACGGAATTCTTGAATAGAATTAGTAGTCGTGACGATTCTTCTGTTTGTATGTTAGATGGGTTAGATGCAAGAAGAGACTTCCTAGTCTCAATCTGGCCCGAATGAAGACCTTTTATTATTATCATTATTATCGTTATGTTTGTATGCACGAAAATCTACATCTTTCTTCTTCAACCATTTCTCCGATTTCGACCAAATTTCGCATGCTTATCCATCGTATGTCGATAAACAAGGCTGTTAAGGTTTCTTTCAGTAATAGCTACAGATTCGTCTTCATAACGTTTCGAGAGGCTTCCAAAGGAAATTCAATGAAATATTAAGTTACGGAAAAGAATATCTCGATCGGTTGCGAATTTCTGACAGTTGATTAATGTTTAAATTTCACAAACACTCCTTTTCGTGAAACTTTCAATGGACTTCATAATTTGACCGTGATCCATTTACACATTTTGAATGACATTTGATCCTTGCATCTGCTTCGGTACGCAACTCAGTCATCGTGACGGAGAGTACTCGACTTACGAGTACATCTATATTGGTTTTCGCTACGATTTCGGACGAGTTAAAGCATTCCCATAAGAAGTACATCTCCGTAATACAACTTAACCGAATGAAATGTAATCCGTCGTAGTTTTCAACTATCCTCTTTTCTTCACAGCCATCTTTGATCAAATCGCTGAAGAAACAGACGTGAACTTGATCGGGAAATGGATTATCAAAAAAGAAGGGAATCTCTCGAGATCGCTCAATTGACACGCTCGGATCTCAAACAAAACAAAGCTACACGACGAAAAGATATACCCTTCAAAAAATCCCTTCTCACCAAAACATCCTTCCAACACCACTTTCCCTCGCTGACCGGACGAAATAAAAAAAATGCCCCACGCCACCGGAATGAATGAAATGATAAGGGAAAAACAAGAGAGCGACGGAAAATTGAGATATCAATGGTTCGGATTACCCGATAAACCGAATGAATAAAACATGGAGCACCATCTATCAATCGATCCTCTAACTGCGAGAGACAGGCGAAAGTAAATCATTACACGGCGATTTGCGGACGATCGACACAAAAGGGGAATTGGCTCCCATTTCGAACGTCGAAATACTTTTTATCAGAACACGGTCGAGCCTTGATTAACTTGTTTAGACAGCCGTTTTCAATCATTGAAATGATTCCGGAAAAATCCCCCGATCTGGATCCTGGAGACCGATAATAAGGCATCAAACATGAATGTCGGCCACGAACTTGTCGATGAAAATATTTGGCGAGATTGAGATGCAGTTCGGAGTATTTCCGAGGTGAAAAAAGAACCACAAATAAAAAATGTTGGTTTCGTGCCTTTTAAGGTTGTGTGTCGACAATTTTGCTTATACAACTACGTTCAAAAAGTTCCCGAATTTACAATCATTGTCACTAATGAAAATATGTTCGGGACTTTATGAACGTGTATACACATGTGAGAATTACTACACATTTAGTTCCTAAAGACAACAAAAACCGACTCCGGAGAGAGATATATCAACACGGCCAGTTTAGAGGGTTTAACTCACCTTCCACCAAGTATCGCTTTTGATTTAGTTTGTTCTATCAGCAAAATTTCCTTTTCACAAATAAAGGAGAATATTCTTCATATTCTAATCTCTTCTGAAAAAAAAATCTAGAAACAATTGTGCTCTTTTTCAGTTCATCCTCCTTTATCAACTGCATAGATGTCGCTCAATAAACCCACACATTACGAAATAACGCAGTCTTAACGGCAAACCTTAATATCCCTACCAAAAGGCGAAGGCTATTAATGCAAATGGTAAAAAATGTTATAATAACAAGATGTGAAGCTAAGATAACCAACATTCTACGAAGAATATCGATACGAAAGAACTAGAAATAAAAGCCTCGAGTAGATCTGTTCAAAGAATTTGCAAAACTCAGACTAATATACTTCTAACTCTAAGTTGATGGTTTAAATAATCCCAAAACAATTCACTTCAGATAAGAAAGGAAGGGCCAATCAACTGTATCCAAAAGGTATCCCCCAAAGTCAGACATCCGCGAATCGAGTCAACCATAACCACCACAATTTATGCCATCCCACATTCCTCCTCCTTCCCATTCTTTTCCCATTTCTCCTTCAATCGACCCTCTCTTTGTCTTCTCCTCCCCCGCTATTCCTGGTAAATAATACATCAGGCCCCCAACGCAGCCGACTCAATTTCCCGGGATCCAAACTGCACCCGGGGCGACCGTTCTTCTTTATGTATCTTGCTTTCCCTCCGCCCATTTCCGTTGATGGAAGGGGAGGAGGCTGGATGAGATCATAGGCCTCCCTTCATTACTTAAGAACACTTTCTTATGCGACGCATTATTCCCGATTGAAAGACGATGACTAGAGAATTTATTTTAATGCGAGGACTAAATTAGCTAAGATGAAAGATAAAATAAGAAATTGAAAAGTAAATTAGAGGATTTGAAGCGAGGGTTTTAAACTAATCACCTCCAGTGGACCTCGAGAAGAAGCTGGCAGGAACCGATATCGCTGTACCTTTAGTTGTGATGATTCTTCGAAATACGTTTTTTCATACTTATGATATACAGAGTGCTTTTCAGGACGGGATTCAAAAGTGTACCTTGTTTCTCATATCACGCGCTTCATAAAATATCTGAAAATCAATAGAATAAGAGGAATACGTGGTGTCGATACATTCATTTGACTGATTTGAGTCCACCTAATTCATTGTGCTTCCACGAAAGAAATCAATGAATATGCCGTTGGTCCTCTTCCCTTCGATATTTCCATGGCGTCTAATTTAAGAAGCCTTTAAATAAAACAGTTTAGCTCCCTCCCCTTCATCAAACGTCGACTGCTCCTAAAATAAGGTTCAATGTGAAAATAATTTGCGCATGCGCGGAGTTAATTTCGTCGCTTTTTACCTATGAGGAAGACAAGGCGGGGGAAAATGAAATTGGCTCCTTTATTTTCTCCCCATCGCTAGGGCAGGATGACACTCCACAGGCCTTCGGGGGGTTGCAGAAGAGCGTGGGAGAAACGTCTCGGAGCATCCTCAAAAGCGAGGCTTTGACGAGCGGTGATCCGTTACGAGTATTAAATTTTTTGTGATGAGCGAAGCCTAGCAGTTGCCTTTCGGTAATTACCTGCGTCTGTCGCCGAGAGAGGGAAAAACAAAAACAGGGCTTTGTCGGCGCACGAAAAATAAAACGAGGAAATTGGAAAGGAAAAAGCTCTTCTCTTTATTGCCTCCAAAAGTTATAACATTTACTCGGAAATAGTGGAAGCCACGCTCCGAATGCCTAGATTATGAATTGAAAAGTGAATTGCAAATTTGAATGAGTGAAACCAGAAATTTCCCGAAATTAATAAAGAGTGAAACAGAAGTTCTAGGAATATAGAGAGAACTTTCTCAGCATAAAGTTAGTAATAAAGATAAGGAATGAGAATATAAATTTGTATCTCGTTCTAGTTTACATTTCACATGCTTGATAAATGACACAATCTAAAGCACGATTTCTTACGTAAGTAGCGAAAGCGTCTTGTGTTCCACCATTCGGTTATTGCCGAGTAGCAAATGATCAATTTCTCGAAGGATTTGAGACAGCAGTGAAGAATACCTGGAGTGAGTTGCAACTTTCTTCATTTACCTGATTTAACATTCATCAGCTGAAATTTACGGAGTAACAGAATTAATCTTTACGGATACAACAACTAACCTCCCATAGCATGAAGTTCAAAAATACTTAGGCAAATATATTTAAATGCGACATTAAATCCTGCTCTACGTTAAATGTAACGAAACGCTCCCAATTTAAATTTGATAATGAAACAGAGCAAGGCGGACATCGAACTGATAAGTGGAACTAAATTACAAATAATATACTCTAATTGGAAGGCAAACGACTTAAGAGTCAGCACTTTTGGGGACACTCAGCTGTTCTCAAATCATTCTATACTTGAAAACTAGCCAAGAAAGGATAACTCAGACTTGACTACGCAAATCAAAATATGGGAATCCCTCGTCGAAAGCAAATAAATCTTACGTGCTTCTCTGCCGTACTTCGGTTAACTTCCTCCCAACACTTTTTACATCTTCTGGGCAATACTTCGTCCCCCAACCCCACCGCATCCTTCCAAAACCGCCCGACGCGCATTTCCGCGTGCAGCTGGACCAAATGGCCCCTAAACAATGCTCCTTTGTGCCCTCCAGTCGAGACCCCCTTCACACGCATTACAATATCGTCGTACGGTTGATGCTCAGGCAGCACGAACATTCACTCAATCCCCTCACTTCAGTTTTTCTTAACCTTTTAACTTTGGGGAGTCCATATTCAGTTAGCGATGCTGTTCTTCGTTGGACACAATTAGGTGAAAAATTGAGTTCGTTAGAGAAATGCAATTGAATCAAAATCGTGCGGATTATCAAGAACCATCAGAGCGAAAATTTATTGCAATCTTTGCTATAATATGATATTTCCCTAGTGTATATTGCTTCTGTTTCATTATTATTCCCTTTGTCAAAGTAACGAACGGACATTTCTGATAAAATATTTACATAGGGAAGCAGTATAATGTTTACGTATTCCAATTTTTAAATAAATACATTTCTGAAACAATTGCCATTACATGGTAAACCCACCGAGAGAATCGTCTCGTGACAACCTCATATTTGTAAAAATTTTAATGTCGTAAAATCGGACGCAAAGAGAGTAAACAAGATGAGAGAGAAAGAAGGAGGACACTAATAGGCCGATCACGTACTCCCTTTCAACGCTGACCCCTCAGGGCCAACCCCTTGACCACTGCTTACAGGAAATCCGCCTCCCCTCTCTACGAAAACCTCACTTCCTGCCGAGCATACAGTAATAGCTATACCGACATTACCACTCCTCCTTATTAAGGAAATTAAGCGGAGAAAAAAGAAAAGATTTCACACCGATGAGGTGCGCGTAAACCCTTAAAAATTGAGGAAATATTTTCTAAGACTCGAATTAATAAAAATTATCAATTTGTAGCGGTTAAATTAATCTGTAGATATGCGATATTTTAGATATTTCTGTCAAATTAAATCGAGAGAAATCTAGAGAATTACAAAAAATCCAATGAACCGAAAGGAGTATACTAGGAGGAACTGAGAATAATTATATTTATTTTTTAAAATATCAAATAAAAGTAAACAGTTGATAATTAAAAATGGAGATGTGAGACGAGCAAGAGGCAGTTCGTGAAACAAACGCCTTCGACACAATTTTGCAAGCATTGCTTCGACGCATAAGTTAATAAATGTTAACCTACTACTGAATGGAGAGCGGTGTATAATTTTCACTGAACTATCCGGAGACTAAACAAAAGAATTGTGGAAAAGTAGTATGAAGGTCATTTTCAAAAGATCTAGTTCTCATCTGTGGAATCTATCACGTCATACTTTCACTTGTAAATAGTATCATACTTTAACCCTTTCCTTAATATTATAGGTACTTTATATTACAAACTTTAAGGAAGCCTAAGAGAAAGGAGAAAGTGAAGTAATAAGAAGTGATTCAGAACGAATTAGAAATAAAATAGAACTTTACGGGAATTAAATCAAAGGAATATTCTCATTTTTAATTTACGTATATAATCCGAATTGCGAATAGGAGATTGAAAGAGAAACGAGAGAAATTAATCAAAGGAAAATAGGGAAAGTTTTATTGTATTTTCAACTTCTCTCCAAAAAACTATTAAATCTAAAGTGAAATCAATTTCTGATTTAATGCACTAAATTTGGGTAAAGTTCCTATTTTCCTTCTTTGCCTTGTTCCAATTACTCGTAGGATGATTGGCGGTGATGATGAAGTTCGGCTATGATTTTTACGTTCCTTGTCGTTATGGGGAACCATTCTCTAAGCAGAAAAACCCAATTATCTGGAACTGTGTTCGATCGACAGTAACTACAGCGCCACCGGTCATGTGAAGAAGGAAACAACGAAGCACTTTCACCCAACTTAGAATGAATCAACGGCGGGTCCAATTAAAAGTGGACACGACGAGAAAACGACAGCGGAATTCAGCCCCAAAAGTGGACCATTCGAACGCCATCTTTCGAGTCCAGGAGGAAAAAATAGTACGACCCATCGGTCACTCGCAAGAAACTGCGTCCTTCATCAAAAAACGCCCACCAAAGTTCCATCCGACCTGCGTTGTCAATTAAATCCGATGAGAATAACATTTAAGCGCAAAAATGAGTCGTCCGTATACTTGATCTCCACTCACTCTCGCTCCGCGTCCCCTCTTTTTCCCTTCGCTTTATTAAATTAGATGGCTCTCTCCCTTCCTCTTTAGCCGTCTACGACAACCTTTTTTCTCTTCCCTCTTTCTTCGTTTCCTTCCTATCCATGACAGGCGTTCCGCTTTCTTCTCTGATCCTTGGTTTTCTCCCAAAAGACAAAAAAGGACAAAATGCGAGCTCGTTTCCGTTCAGTGGAGCAGACAAATAAAATGGAAACTTTGTTTACAGGGAAGTCTTCAATGGAGTAAATATTACATCGATACTATAATATGACTTATTACACACAAGGTAAAACAGATTCGTTAAAATTTATTCATACAAGATTGAGAAACAATAATAGTATATACCTAAATATCATATAAATGGAGATATTTTGCAAAACCGGAAATTCGCTTCGAAAATTTAAGCTCAACTTCCGGTAAACCGATTTACACCAAAAACTAATCAACTCTGACAGTACCAATTGCAGTGCTATATATGAAGTTTGGTATTGATACGACTAATAGTTTTTACGTTAGGGCGCCCACAAACACAGACACACATACATCATTCCGAAAATGGTCAAAACTTGTTCTAGGGACCCCAAAACTTGTATTTCCGTTGAAATCTCGAAGTCGATTTTTTCATGAAAACAATACTTTCTCTATACTACGTATATGGAGAAAGTAAAAAGGTTTTCTTCAGCAGAATAATTTATTATCTGGGCCTACTCCTGGAGAAACAACAGAGATAGGGTTCAAAGAAATACATTATTTCCATCATTTACGCTCAAATCTCCCTAATTGGTTAATGATTAGCACATCAAATCCATAACCTCAAACGATTTAATCAAAACCTCGATCATTACCTCAGAATGCCAGTCATTCTCCTCGATATTCAAGAAGGATTGGAGAAAAAGTGACTGCAATTCGTAATACGTTTCTCTCATATTTAAGGATTTGCGAGGAAAGATGGAAGAAGTTGGAAGAACGCAAGGAGAACTCGATAGAATAATATTGGAGAAGTAACGAAAGGGGCGCCTTAAGGAAAATCATCATTTTCGCTATCTATTGCTCTTTTTCAACAATGGTGAATGAAAATAAAAGCTAAAAAATAACCAAAATGTTTGTTATAGTTGATGAATTCAAATCGAGCTCTCTGCAATAATTTCAAAATGTCAAGAAGCCCGCTCATTGCTCGCCTTAGTTGTGATCATTCAATAATATGAATAAAGGCAATAGAATAATAATAATAGGAAATGTATCGCCAAATAACTTCAAAAGAATATCCATTTTTTCTGTTTTCAAATTCTAAATGAGTATCTACACCACCAACCTCCCCTGCTCAGCTACATTGGGAGGCTCATAAGAATTCAAAAGCAAGCTTAAAGTTATCCAATGGAAAACACGAGCGTTTCATTCCCAGATATAGCTGCTTCGCTTCCCCTTCACTTTATTCTGCAAATGTGCGGAAATTGGAAGTACTACGTGCTCCGCAGTTGAGTCCAAAATTCTAAAGGTAATTCGTCTTCTTTAAAGCGGACGAGGGGAAGAAGAAGAGAAAGAAAAACACACGGCCCCTCAGAACGAAAACAGTGGAGGAAGACAATGAAGGCGGTCTTAGAAAGTCAATTTGAGAGGCAAGAAAAAGAAGAAACCCGGGCAAAAAATAAAAGAAATGGGATAAGCTAAAGACTAAAGCGGACGACGCCGAAAAAAGATAAAGAGGAAAATTACAGCCAAGATAAGGCGGAGAAAAATAAATTGAATGCGAAATATGGAATAATAGGTAGAGAAGATCGGCTAAGGAATATAGACAACGGGAAGAAAGGAGTTTAAAAGAGAAAAGTAGCAATTCCTCGGAAGGAGTGGTCGGAAGACCATCAAAGGAGAAGCAAAACGAAGGCGTTCTCTAATAATTAGCAATCCGAAAAATGAGATATCAATTTGATGGAAAAGTGAGGCAAAGACGCGGACGATGAGCGAAGATACATTTCGCGCATCTAAAAAAGGTGGTCCTCGACGCGATCCTCGCATTCCGCCAATTACCACGGTACGAACGCTGAATTCCTAATTACCACTGCGATTAAGCATCGGAGAGAAGAACAAATCGACGGGAAAGATATTTGAAATCTAACTCTCGACGAAAAAACAAAATGCGACAGAGGAGCTGACGTCAAAAAGTGCTTGCAGCATTTTAAAGAAGGCACTCTCGACAATGCGACAAAAATTCCAATTTCTGCAACACTTGTCTTGTTTACGCTAAAAAGTCGACTCCTCGTTGTGATTTAGATACGGGAGAACGAGGGCATAAACGCACTCTCGGCACAAACAAAACCTACGCCATCATTAAGGGAAGCGTTCTTCTGGAGCGAAGCGAAGTTACTTCAACCCTAAGCCATTAATAAAAACGCATCTTCCATTACTACCACGGACGCGCGGATGAATTCCTCTACCATTTTGACATTTATGTTTTATGGCAACAGAGGCAAAATTACACACATTCTAAATAGACTAATTATTTACGAGCAGGATACCGAGGTGAGATGCTTATTGATACCAACCTTGTTTTCGTTTTCAAACGTAATAAATTTGCACGGTAACAGTGAAGAATAGCTTATGTTTGAAATGAACTTGAAATTTACAAATGGTTCAGTTCCCATTCCATCAACTGACATTTCTAATGGCCATCCGCATTATTAATTATTATTTATTTCTAAGTGACCCACAAACAACAATTTATCGGATAGATAAAGAAAGGATTGACATGCCGAACAACCGTGACTTCGTGCCTTTGGTGTTAGTAAGAAAGAATATAGATTAGAATAATGTGAAAAGTGCAGAACTTAGAGGAAGACCGATACAAGCTGAATGCAGTGAAATAGACCCTGAACAGGAGTTTAAAAACAGCTTTACTTTAAAAGATTGCAGGGAAAACAAAAGACATGGGCAACAAAAGTAAAACGTCCTTGCTCCAAAAGGAAACGGCCAGAAGCACGGGTGATTCCTCTTAATCTAAAAAAACAAGAATATATTAATTATTATGAAAATAAATAATGTGTGTATAATAACCATTGCGAATTTAGATGAACATATTTTCCATCCATATTACAGCGTTTGGAAATGCACTATTTAAAGTTTTAAATTATGACTGTAAAGGAGAAATGGTATTTCCTCTAGTACAGGCCACTGATCCGAATTAATGATACTTCCATTCCAAACGTCATCAATTAGAACCTATTTCGAAATCACGATTCATTTTCTTCAGTGAAACAAAAAACGACAGTCGATATAACGCGACTTCAAACCTTTCAACATTGGCGCGTGATTTATTGAAATCCTTCACTTCTGTTACTGGAGGCATTCATTTCTCTAATTCACAACTCAGAGATAAAGATGTTTACTCTGATAAAAACATGCGACAAATGAGACAGTGGAGATGCTAAACATCGAATGTTAAACAGTAAAAAAGAAATTTCGCGAAGAAACACGAGTAGACATCGCGGGAGCCAAATTCTCCGAGGTGAAAACACGGTTTCGAAGGGGAAAAAGTATGAAGAGTCGCATTGATGGACTACAAAAAACGTCTGAGTGCGTGAGAGCTTCGGACGCGAGCATTTGGAGAGGAAAAATGGCGAAAATGCAGAAGAAGAAACGGGAGAAGAGGAAAAAGAGAAAGTGTTCGATGGAATTCGAGGGAAACGATGCAGACGTTAAGACGAATTAGAAGAAGTAGTAAGCAACGTGGAAAAGGGAAAACTGCCATCGAATAAATAAGCATTTAAAAGGATCGTTGGAGGACTCAGCTGGGGGAGACGAGTAGCGAGAAGGGGATGATACAAGAACCGTAAACCAAGGTGCCAAACGAGAAATACTTCACAAATATACTTCAATACTATCACAAACGGAAATCATCGAAGTTTCCAAAACCAACGTTGAATCGAATTTTCAGTGACAATTTTCAAGTATTCGTTTAATTTCGTTGTCTTATTTTAAGTTTAAGTCGAATTATTTCTGGCGATTTAAACGTATCTTATGTTTGAAATCCATCCGCATTCATTCTTTCAATTATTTTTCTGTTGAACGATTTGGATCAAGAAAAAATATAATTGAAACCTACTCCAAAGAGTGTAGAAAAGAAAAATAGGGAAATTGAGAATCGAAAAAAACAAATTCGGACAACTGGAAGCAAAATTCCACGTTATTGTCCTAATTTAGATGACAAGAAAACCAATGTCCCGAAACGGAAAATCATAACCTTAGATGACGAATGGAAAGAGAATGGGAGATACGGGTATAAATATTACGGTAAACGCAATCTGACGTCCAAAAGAGAGAAAGGAAGGAGATGACAAGCAAACTCAGGTCATGAAACTCCGTATCTTGATATTTATTGAACTTTTCTTGAGAGAGAGGACGAACGTATCCAGAATAATATGGATCCGACAGTTTCAAGAAATATATGCCTAAAGTTGCAACTCTAAAGGAACCCTACTGTAAATCATCAAGCAAATATCTTTTGAGTATAGTATAAACAAAATTAGATCGAAGATAAAAGTCGTAAAGAAAGGAAAACGCTACCGTAACAGATGTCTATATCCTGAAACTTCAACAAAAGTGTTTTTGGGTGTTCACGCAAGAGGAATGTTGCTCTCGTAAAGTTTTCATATCAATTTGAAGAATGAAATAAAAATAAATTGCCGAGTATTCTTTGAAGAGTAAAAACTTAGAAAATAAGAATAACTAATAACTATAATAATCTTTCGTAAAGAAGATAAACGGCTCAATCGAATGCGATCAAACGCCATACGCATCTTCCTGTTTGCGTTGAGGCAGTATTAATATTACGCCTGCTTATCTTATGTACGGATCACTTAACCAGCACCTTAACGCACACTTGATATAGGGTACAGAATCGACGCCTGAAGTATAGTTGCCGGAACATATTTACGTTCACAAGAATTATAATCAGCAGAATTCAAATACACGGAATACCTCAGAAGCACAAAGAACGAAAAAGCCAGTCTTTAACAGGAGATGCGTTTGAATAAATCCCTGGCAACACACGCGAATAACCGACTAGCATCATCATCCGTCCGATAGATATAATGACGAACAAAGAAACATCGAACCTAGTGACTCACGCTCGATTTGCGTTCCCATATTTTAAAAGCAATCCGAGGGGGACATTTCTTCTGAGAGAAGTGTTGGGGAGGCAGGGACTTGAAAAACAAAAGAAGCGAGAGATCCACACAGTTTCTCAAAGGGAGGAAGTGAGCAGGGAATGGAGCGAGTGACGCTCTCTCGTGCATGGACCGAAACGCTGGTGAGATGGAAAAATGGCGCACGAGATGCGCGATTATATTTACGCGCCTCTAATCCATCCAACGATATAAGCGAGGTTATCGCGAATATTCACGTCTTCGACTTCACCGGAAGTGGGCAAAAGTAGTTTCGAAGCAAAGTTAGACGCAAACCCATGGACAAGCCGTTCAGGGGATTCAATTGTTAGAGCACCCGAAGCAGCTACTCAATCCTCGATGGTTGAAATGGAAATTTAAACCGCAAATAAGACATACATTATATATATAAATTCATATTATTCGCGGGTCAAAACCAATTAAGCAGCCTATGAAAATTATATCGAAGAGTGTATTTCTCGCAAAAAACTAAAAATATTAAGTTGAAAGAAAAGACTACCTGAAGATGGCTGTCAATGCCGAAACCGGTCGAATAAATTAAAATTTATAGTGGAAATTACGAAGTCTTTTCTTTCAACTTAAGATGTCGTTCCACGAAGTACGGCTAGGACATATTGATTATATAAGAATATTAAATCCGAATAAGCGAATAATACGCACGGATGTATAAATAAACCCCTTTTTATGTTCTCGAAGATAAGAAAAAGCCTTCACAATATCGCAAATATTTAAATAATTGTGGGCACACCGAATCCATCAATCGGTAAATTAAGATTCGAAAAACTTCCGAAACTACTATTACCAAGTCGATACAGTTTATTTTATAGATACACTATACACTCAAAGAGGAATTTCAACGTAGGGATTCAGTCTACACTATCTAAAACACACTTATAACCTCTATTTAATACGATGGCTAGGCGAAAAATACGTTCCGCTGCGAAAGACCGAGTTTTTGCACGGATGTCGATCCGAATTAGCAGAGCCTTTTATTCCCTCTAAATATTTTTATCGAATCAACGACACCCAAATTCGCCCGCTCGGCTGGATAAACGCCCTTCGACAACGCAAACGAGGATGCACCTCAAACTCTCGACGAAAACCCTCCGAGACGAGGTAAACGCTGTTGCGGACGAAAGCATACACCCGGAGGACACACAACCGCTCATCAAAATGCAACAAAAACACCGAATGATATGAACGCAGTATATCGACAGAACGACACTCAGGGAATACGACGCGAGGGCACGGAATTAAAAAAGAAAGCGCCCAAGGGGAGAAACAGGTAGTGAGAGAGGCAATTGAGGCGAAAAAAGATGGAATCCCCACTAACGCACGTCTGGCAGTGACGCACGACACAAGAGCTTTTGACGGTTAAGGATCATCGACGGTTTGAGCCAATATCCTCTGGGGGAGTTGATCCTCCCACGCACCAATCACATCTTCCCACCAAACCATTCTTCGCATAGCGTTGCTTTTCCCTCATCCGCGAAAGACCTTTTCGCTCTGCACGATTTATCTCCCGCATTCAAAAAGAAGAAGTAAATATATATATGCGCCCCTTTCTAGCGAAAACCCATCCGAAAATGATTCCTGCTTTTCATAGATATGCCTCTGCCCCCACCTCTTCCGAAAGAAAAATTATTGTTCGATTTGACTCCTCTGCACGCCGTTCGTAGCTCTCACTATTTCTCCACATTTTGACCGAGGAAGACTCCCTTTTCAACTGATCGCTGCAAAAAGAGTCTCGGTAAAGATACTGCCTTAATATTGCCTAAGATCGCCACGGGGGGCACTTTTCTCCAAAGCGAAGTGTCTCCATCAAACATATATTGGTGAGCACGGAAGATATTGTCCCGAAAACGTCAGAAATGGGAGCCTAGTTTCTAGTTATGACGGGTGGAAGAGAGAAATTTGAATAGTTTTCTTTGATCACGTGCGGGCAAATAACTTGTACAAGGAGCTCGGGCAGAAATGAGTTTTTTATGTCTTTTTGCCATACGATCCGCTATGTTAAGGGAACAAACCCTGAGGTTATGGGATAAGGAGAAATAGCAATTAAGGAAAAAAACTAGGAAATTAAAGGGAAGAAAAATATTCAAAACGTAAATCGCAATTCCCCTCGTAGGGCTAGTATTAGTCAAATCCCTAAATAGTTATTGACAACCAAGATAATTAAAAAAAATAAAATGTGGATCAAATACCGGCTCAAAAGGTTCTACACGCTTTGCTTGAGTATCAGCCATGAAATATATGCCCGTGATACTTTATATTTTTTTCAAGTACATTCCGTACCATCAAAATTTTAATCATTGGACAATTCTAATCATCAAATAACATCGCAAAAACTTAATTTGGGAAAGAAACGTCCATGCATACGAGAAAGTCCAGAATCCATTATCCTGTTTGAATTCGGGTAAACTGTTCGTCACGAGAAACAAATTTAGAACAGTTTGAGAGATATTCCAGAAATAGTGGCATTTTATAAGAAGTCTTTCATACTCATAAGAGTAAGTATTCAAACGGAAAAGTATAAATAATGTAATTATTTCGCTGCAACCATATTTAAATCAGATAGTAGCGTATTATCTAGATGGATGGAACGATTACATAATTCGATTTAAACCTTACTTAGTCTTACAGTGCATCCCTATTTTTTTAACAATAGCATTTAAAAAGTTTGCGAAGCAATATTTTCTTTCTAAGGCTGGACTCCGTACTAATACACTCGACTGACGTTATTTTTCGGCTCTTATAAATTCTCCATTTTTTGCTAAGAGGTTGACTACCCGACGACACTGCAAAAATACACGAACAGCTCGAAAATACGGACTTCAACTGAATTCCCAATAGAAATGCGCCAACCCTACCGACGACAAACTTTATAACCCTAAAAATTGTCCCTCCTCATCCTTGTCCCACGGAAAAAATATAGAAATCTAGGCTCAGTACCAATCTGGACCGACAGGGACCACTCTTCGAGTAAAAAAAGAGGAAATCTTCCCTGTCTCGCAGCGAAAAAAAATCTTTTAACTTCAACAAACCCCTAGGGTGACCGGAAGAAATTCTCCGGGAGATGACAAGAGGTGTGGAAAGAGGAAAAGGGATGAGAAAAAATACAAAACGAAAATCGTCGTCTCCAGTCCATTTTCGGACATCTCCCCTCTCGAGGATCAAATCCCTCTTATCTAGAGAAGTCAGGTGAATATTCGATAGGTGAGGAAGCGGTTTAGGAATTGGAAGGAAGTAAACTTCCAAATGGGCAATATCCTCCTCAAAGGCGGGCTGGATTCGATATATATACTTTTGGGAGTTTGCCTTTCTGATGATCGGCTTTTTGGCGAAGCTCCCTGACAGCATAAAACGAAATCACTTAAATGCCGCCATTTCGCGAACGGGAGGAGGAAATTAGCAACGCGGGGAGAGCTCTTTCTTTCGAGGGCCCATTAAGGGAGTTCGCAATTAGGCTCGACAAAATAATTACTGCGCTTGCTCTATAATTTCACTTTGCCAGCGACGCGGAGATCCGTGGAGTGAAACTTCTACTCACCGAATAACGGGGATGGAGTTAGACCGCAAGTACGAAACCACAGCTTACCTGCAAAGGACGGAAAATAATATCAGTAAAGACAAGTAACATAAGATGGATTACGTTATGTTCAGAAATCGAAAACAGACGTACTAGACTGAAAATAACATAATAACACCATAAGTTAATGCAACCACTGCCTTGCAATAAATGGAAAAATTACAGTTTTATGATCAACTAAAAATTCTTAAAACTCAATTTAAGTCGTCATCTTTAAGTTTAATTTTCAGTTAAATTAAGAGAATACGTTTACATATTAAATAACGAATTTTACATATCTCAATAACAGTAAAAATAATTCAACTAAGAAAAGTAGGTGGAATAAAACTCTAGAAGAAACATTAATTTATCAGAATCAACCATAGTAATCTCCATCGTGTTTGTAAATCCGTACATTTGTGTTTCAATGTTAGTAACTCCCAAAAAGACATGCACTGCAGCTATTTTTGAAAAACAATCACACATAATGAACAATTTTACTAAAATCAAAATATATGGCAACAAAAAACGGGAACAAAACGAAACATTTCGATAATAAACAGAACAAAGGCATACTTAATAAATTTTGAAGTTTTATTTTATTAATCGAAGCATCCGCATAAATATTACATTTTCCATTCACTATGGACCGTCACAGTAACCCCTGCTGAACTTTACCTCCATGGCATGGATGGAAGATAGCAACTTTGGTATTCATCCTCAGGAGTTATGTTAATAGTTTTAACTACTCTCCGCCGTAAAATTTAACCGTGAGCGCCTTAAGATAGAAGGGTACAATTAGCCAATATGCAGATGAGGCAGTGACCTCAAACGATTACATCCCTTTAATAGACGACTAATGGAACTTCATTCAAAATTATGAACCGGAATATATAATGCTTCCCAGGAAATTTCCATTAAAACTTTCTAAGAAACAATACGAATGGATTCTAAGGAACTTGCTAAATGAGTCCATTCATGATGGCCCTCACAGAAGAGGGCAGTGGTGTGTATTCTTTGGCGGTGCTTTCCTAGATAAAAGAAGCAAACGACGAAATCCTTCCTGAATTGGACGAAATCCACATTAGTTGACTAAGAGTATCGCAAGAGAGACATGTTCGGGGAGGAGCTGAGGCACAATTATTTACTGTAAAACCACTTTTAACCTCTCATCTGGGTATCCCGAGTTATTTCGTCGAGCGCGAACGCACCGGTAGTGGGTACCCCGAGTTAATTCGTCGGCGCGATTTCCGGACCTTCTACTATGGGTAACCCGAAATATTTCGTCCAGCGGTTCTTCCCTTATCTTCATGCGTCCTTCTAGTTCGCTATTCTGGTAATAGATGGAATATGCTACCGTTCGCTTGCCGGAAATTTTCCGTTTTCTGAAACCTTGCATTTGTAATGCAGGTTTGCCTACCGATACACCCAGAATAAATCCGTATGTTGCTGAGCCTCAGAGCAATTTCTTGCGAATATTATTTTTTTTTAATTGTTACTCATTCAGATTATATACATAATTAATTCCTTAATGTTACTAAATGGTTAGATATTTCTTAAAAACATTTTAATACAAAATTTGGTGGTATGTACAAAAAGTGAAGCGAGAGTAAATTATCCCAATTTCCAATTCCTGTATAAGTAACGCTACATGAAATCCAAAATCTTTTCTGAGAATATCTCAATGCACGCATGAAAGCCAAAGTTGTTAAAAAATTTCGACGCGTTCTGCAGTTGCTAAATCGGATATTTTCGGTGAGAAAATTTCAGATACTTGTAGCCAGGATAACATGTATTTTACGGTAAGTAAGTAATTAGTGAAAATATAGTAGCGGCAGAATTGATTATTTTGGAGATGCTTTGTCGTTGCATATGCCATAAATTCTCTCTGCAGCATTTTATTTTATTTTAGGTCCGTAAATCTAACTAAAAGAGGCGCGGTCTTTGGGGGCACTCAAAAATTTCGAAAATGATCGCAGCTGCACAATTAGGACAGCGGCCCTCATTCCAACCCTGGTTTATTGCTACTCCGCGTGTGCCCTTTCCTGCATTAGCACTGCTGTGATTCTATGGAAGGGATAATCTTGGAAAAAAAGGTTCCCCACCGCACGTGCTCGCTCCTTTCACCCTGACTGCCTCGCGATGCCGCTTTCTCAGGGGCTTGCGCCCTGTCCCGTTATAACCCCGGTTTTATCCTACTCTCGGAAAACCCCACCGTGGAAATTCCCGGCCATCCAAGATGGCCGGGAATTTCCATGGCGTAGGGTCAACACCATAGGTGTTTGACCCTGGGGCTTTCCAATTAGTGCTTCCCTATCCCTTTCCACCCCCGCGCAGAAATTGCCGCGACTCCAGGTCTTTGACAGATCTTGTTTCCTATTGGCCAAATTTTCTAGCTGTATTCAAAAATATTTTCCGAATTGAAGTCCTGAGATTTACTTATATCTGGAGAGATCAGTTGGCCTTTGAGCTGTGTAGTTGGTGTTCTTGCGTTTCTTGAGAGTAAAGTGTGCTACTTTTACAAAGTATCCCCCATTATTGATATTTGCATCCAGAAATATCAATATTCCACATATTGTTATATTCATCCCTATCATCTACAAGCCTTAGTAGATATAATAATGGCATCATCCAGCAAGCGCCAGAAGTTATCCGAAACCACCGAAGAGGATATAACTTCTCATGACGTTAGTGATGAGGACAGTGAAGAAGATGTGGAGGACGTTTACATCAACACTGATGTAAGTGAAAGTGAATCCGATGAAGAGGAGATTGCAGAGGACGTCGAAGAAGTCACGAGCATTCCGGGGCATCCCTACGAATGGACTGCTGAGGAAGAGGCGGCACGAACACGATTTACATTTGTGGGTAACTGTGGATTACAAGTGCAAGTGGGTGAAGCAGAAAACGTTTTGGATTATTTCGAGTTGTTTGTTGATAACGAACTGTGCGAGATGATTGCGGAGCAAACAAACATTTATGCAAAGCAATTCTTTGATTCAAACCCTAGCTTGAAGCCGCGATCAAGATTACGCGAGTGGGTAGAAACAGACTCTAACGAAATAAAAACTTTGTTAGGTGTGTTTATTTTACAAGGGATTGTGTTAAAACCCGATTACGCCATGTACTTTTCGAAACGAGCAAGTATAGCCACTCCGTTTTTCTCCAAAGTGTTTTCGGAGAAGAGATTCCATCTCCTTCTCAAATTTTTACACTTTGCGGACAATTCCACATATACTCCAGATTGTTCAGGGAAGAAACTTTTTAAGATATTCCCTGTCTTGCGATATTTAGTGGAAAAATTTTCTTCTGTGTACATACCCCGTCAGGCAATCGTAGTGGATGAATCCCTTCTTTTATGGAAAGGTCGTTTATCGTGGAGACAATTTATTCCCTCAAAGCGCAGTCGATTTGGTATGAAGTTCTTCGTTCTGTGTGAGAGTCTCTCTGGGTATATTTGGAACTTTATAATATATACTGGAAGAGACACCAATTTCGGTGAAAAGTATAAGGAAGAGAGCATTACCGGTCGTATTGTTCTCGAATTATCAGATCATCTTTTAGACAAAGGATACACATTGTACTTGGATAACTGGTACACAAGTCCAGCTCTTGTTGACAAATTGGCATCAAGACGCACCGATGTTGTTGGAACAATGCGTTCTAACAGAAAAGAGTTCCCCAGTACCGTAAAGTCAGCGAAATTGAAGATTGGTGAAATTTCAGCAGCTTTCCGCGGCAAGCAGATGGTGATGAAATGGAAAGATAAGCGAGACGTAGTTATGGTCAGCACATTTCACGGACAGGAGATGTGTAGCATTGAAAAAAGGGGAAAAGTGCAGATGAAACCGGGTGTTGTGCTAGATTATAATGTAAATATGGGTGGAGTGGACAAAAGTGATGGGCTTATGCAAATGTATAAGATTGCCCGTAAGAAACCAAAAAAGTTTTATCAAAAAATATTCCGACATTTGATGGACATGGCAATGTTGAACGCGTTTGCTCTATATAAAATAAATGGTGGCAAAATGCAAAGGAAAGAATTCTTGATAACGTTGGGCGAAAAGCTGGTGGAAAAATATGGGAGAGAACAAAGTGTAGTCGTTGGAAGACCATCAAAATCTCCACGGCCAACTCGGCTCACAGAAAAACATTTTCCCGATTTTGTTCCTCCTACGAAGAAGAAGTCCCCCACTAGAAGATGCGTCATCTGCTGCAAGACGGGAAAGAGAAGGGAGACGAGATACTGGTGTCCCGAGTGTGAAGTGGGATTATGCCCCGCACCATGCTTCAGATTATACCACACTAAGGCTAATGTTTAATTTATTTAATTTTATAATATTGAAGATATTTACTTGTTTGTATATATTTGATTTTATTTCTTAGTTTCCATTCTGTTTTTTGCACCATTTCAAATTAAATATTACGATAAAAACCATACTGTATATGTCTTGAGTTATTGCTTCCCAATTATATTTGGCAACGACGATAGTTGTATTTAGCAAAAATTTTAGAGAAGAACTATACAAAGTTATTTTTTAAAAGCTTTTGGCTAAGTAGAAAGTCCCGCACAAAAAGAGCTGATTAAGAAAGGGATTATTTTCATATAAATTATATTTTTATGTAGGGATGCGTAAATAATGATTTATTTTGAATTTTTTATTATTTTTTCATTTTTTAGAAAAGATGTTCCGAAATTCTTCTCCTAATACCTTGAAGTATTAATACTGAATTATTTTGAAGGTATTTATTTCTGAAATTAAAAGTAAGTACGAAACCGAATTAAATTTCACCTCAAAATTAAATACCCACCACGGGTGCGACATCGAAAATTTAAATACCCAGATGACTGGTTAAGGGGAATCCCTACGGAATTAAGGAATGCGAGAAACTAAGAGATAAATCATTTGACCTTTAAGTTTGTGAGAAAATGAATCAAATGACTTACTGGAAAACTGTATTCACCAAACGCATAATACGCAAATTTTAAGGAGTACGAATTGCTGAAAACTATGATCAATGAAATTCGTCATATTTATTCCGAATGACTAGCGATGGTATGACGTCGATCTCTAATGCTTTAGTTTAGGCGCTGTTTCCGTTCGAAGTGCATTGTCGGAAAAATGCAGCACGAAGTAACGAATCAATTTGAAATTCTTCGTTAAACTTGGAATACGCGCCAAGAAAATATTAAAATAGTTTTTATTAGTGTATTTTAACAAATATTAATCAGGAACTCAAATTACTGAGGGAGTTCTAAGGTTTCAAAAAGTGAGCTGGCACGTAACCAACCCAGGAACGACATGAACTGATGAAATCATTGAAAAAGTCGGAAGATTTAGGAAAGCTTCGACTAATAAGATAGAGATCAGTTAGTGGATGAAAATTGACAAAGTAACCGTTCGACAACTTCTACTTGAAGGGAACATGGGGCAACGCACAGACGATCTTTTTGGCTAAGCTTGGAGTTGGAATACTATTCGTCGTGGAATCAAAATAAGAGAACATTAAACTACTCCTTATTAATTGGCAAACGATAATTTCGAAATGCAGCATTGCTTAATTCATACGGAGCAGATGGAGTATGAACTAAAGTTTCCAATGTAGCTATGTAGTAAACAAAAAGTTAAAATAATTTATGTGACGGTAATTTCAGACCAACTTTGTCCATTATTGGTTGTCATAGTTGTAACAATTCTTTAATTTCAACTTGACTATTCCTTTTTGGATTTTTCAAATCTAAGATCTTTAGATATGACACTACTGTATAGCCACGCATCTATCGAGGAGAAAAAATGGGTGCCTTTTTATTCCAAACGCATCTGTAAAAGAGAAGAATACACTCCGGAAGAAAATTCTTTATGCGTAAGTAAAATTAAAGAAAAAATACCACATTGAATGTTTCATTGCATACACATATAATGGATATAAAGGGAAATTTATTGTTTGTGATGAACGATCACAACGAAATACGGGAATCATAGATACGACTATGTACTGCATGCAAGGCACTAACATCCATATCAGTTTACATATCGTAGAATAGGTTTGATATAAAGGAAGATAAAGAGAGTTGTACAGAATACAAGATAAGGGGGAAGGGATTGGAAGGACGCCAGCCGAAGCCAGCACACAACAGATAACCAAAAAGAGAGAATTTCAAATGTCAGGAAACACACAGAGGAACCACACTAACTCTAACAAATTAGATAAAGTAACAAAAATTCAATACGAGTGCAAATGATTTTAACGGAGATAACGAGAATACCTAACATTGCAAAGTGACGATAAGCGATCGATGAGATTTCGTAGGAATACGTCAAACGGTTCAAAAGATATTTGTAAGAAGAAAGCTAACCCTACTAAACATAAGGTCAATGAAAAACAATGGGAGAGGCATAATCGAAGACAACAACTAATGGGAGCGTTTAGCGCGTACAAAAGCATGAAAGTTTCAAGAGTAAAAGAAAGAAAGGAATAAAGTAAACGAGCGAACGATTTTCATTCAAAGCTAAAACGACACTCATTTTATTCGTAAAACACATTAATAAACGTTTAAAATACGCATTACTTTTGGAATAACTTAAAGTTATCTAGCAAGTGAATACCAAAATAGGTTACGATTCTAGTGATGACAATTCTTAACAGCGTCGATCAATTAACTCCATCGAATATCGAGAGATAATTGAGATTCTGGTGAGGCGACACTTGCATGCGGCTATTAAAATCCCCCTTCGAATTTCACGTGTCAATAAAATCGAATGCATCAATAATAGAATGGCCGTCATCGACAGCAGGGCGAATGAAATTCATAACCGCCATTCCAAATGCCATCAATTGACATCTATGGTGCACTTAAATTCGATCAAAAGCCGCGGATGGAGCGATTGAAAACAAACAGGCCAAGTGTCGATCGATCCACGGTTAAATAGCGGAACAATCGAAAAAATGACGACAAGCGGATTAAGCATCGAAGAAGCTACTGATGAGGGAGGAAATGACGGGAAGATGCCAAAGGAGTGACAATCCAGGACATCCGGAGGAGCAAACACAAGCGGGATGTTGCGGGAGGCAGCGTTTCCAAAAAAAAGCCCCCTGAAAGAGGCGGAGCGGACGGGTTGACAGCGAGGGGCGAAGGATCCAAGAAGAAGGGAAAAGATAAGACGACAAGGAGATGAAAACAGTGGGCCGACCTCTATCATCCACCTGCCCTCCATAGGGAGGAAAAGAAGAACGTTGGAGCAGAACGAAGAGTATATCGGTGATTCTGACTGCCTCACAACTACGATTCCCTCGGATGACTTCTCGCCTCGTGCCCCTCATGGAGATGAGGCAATTTGAGCAAAGTAACATACAGTCGAAGAATATAGAATGAAGATAAATTACTACATTCAGCTTAGGACAAGTTGAAAACAAAGAAATACTTCATTTTCACGGTACATAGTCCACTGTCGCAAAAAGACAAATAATTATAAAATAATCTCTCACATTGTGATTCTTCTCTAAATACGATGTTTTCCCCTTCGACTCAGATCTGCTTCAGCTTCGGAAAGTAGAGTCTCGCGTTCTTTGCATGCACTACCATCAATTTCGCTTTCTTTTTGGCAATTTTGTTGCATGTGCACATACTCCCCTCTCCATATGTTAAATATTTACAACGTGTACTACATTTGCCTCTAACGCCAATATACTAACTCTTATGAGAATAATATCGATATAAAAATCTATCGGAGGAAGCTACAGATATTTCCTTCAATACCTCCAAAGAAATGATGATGAAACATTCTCATAAACTGCATACTTACATACAGCTCTGAACAGAGAAGGCGTTTGCGAATCTCCTTTACAAGACAATGAACCGGTAAAAATATATACTTTAAGCGGAGTTTAAATTTCAGCTTCATTTTAACTCCTAGAAATAGTATTTAATGGATTATTGAACCTTGACTGATATTTAAAATAATAATTGATGCAAGTAACAGATTGAATGAGCTTCAAATCGTAAATTATTATTAAACGTAATGAACGCCGCAAAATTGAAGTTACGCTTAATCATTGGATTAATTAACAAACAGATTCGACTAGACGTTATAACAGTGAGCCTCAATCTGTTATTCACTTATACTCAATTATTCACGATTTTCCAAGCCTCAACTCCGCAAATATGATAAAAATAAGACTTTGCAGAAGTCCCACAGAAATATTAATGCACATTAACTTATACAAAGTGTTTATTTTACCGTGCTTTTAATTATGAATTGATTTATAAGAAAAGGTTTAACTATCCCTAACATTACGGTTTCAGGGAGTTGAAGTGAGACTCACAAGGTGCACGCCCTTATGTGCAAAGTTACCTTTTCCTGTGAAGCTTACAGATAAACTCGAGTTTAACTATACATTACAATACCGGGCTTACGCGTTATTAATCGAGCTAGAAAATGTCCTTTTAAAAAATATAACGAAAATCGCAGCCAACAGAAGTTCCACGATAGAATATATTCACGAAAGGGAGACCACCATAGGGAGCTAGGTGTCCAACAATAGAGTACCCATTGCTTCATTTAAAATACTCGAAATGTAAATTGCAGCATTAATCGCTCGAAATCGCGCAGATCAAGTTACGGCCCTTGGGAATCCCTGGTGGCGATGCAGCTGCTGCACTCCTGCGATTAATAAGAACGCGGGGGGCACCGCATACACCCAGCGAATTTCGCAAATTAAACTCGATGCTAAAAATAACAAAAACCGTGACGCATAATGAGAATAAGCAAGTGAAAAGGTTCCTGGAAGGGTTTATATGCCTCCGGGGAAGGCGGAAGAGCGAGAAAATAAACTTTTCTACGTTTGCAGAAACATAGCCCCTCGGGAAACACCTTAAGGAAGACCTCCATTTATGTATCGACGTAGAGTTTTATCTCATGAATTTTCACCCAAGATATACAAGTAGGTCACTAAAATCTTCATGATGCTCAAACAAAACAAGCAGAATGTAAACATTATCTACAAGTCTCGACAGTCTCCCGTAATGAATATTGTTAATTAAGTGAATGCTGAATAATTTATAATAAAACGAAAGAATAACTCATGGAAAATAACCAAGTATAACTCGAAATCGAGCGATGATACATATGGACAATTTTCCTGATTCCTCCGCTCCGACAGGACTACATAAAATATCATGAATAATTTAGATGGAAGTTTTTAAAAATGTAATACTAAGGATAAATATAAATAGAACTCATCATTAAGAACAGAATTATAAGAAGGAAAAGCGTACAAATGGCTATCAGATCTGTTGGCAAAATCGGTGGTGCCACACAAGGCTTGAAAGAAAACTGGAGTAGTTAAGGAAGAGTTACTTCATCAACGATTAAAAGCGTGCGTAAAAGATTTCTCAAGCTATCAAGACAAGCAAGGGGTGCATACCAAGTTACATACATTTACAAATTACAAAAAAAAAACATCCAAAGGAATTCAAAGCCATTATCTTAAAGAATATTTGATTATTCCTATTAATATATCGGCGATAATAGCGAAGGAGAATGAGATAAAATACTTGGGTGTTAATTTAAGTAGAAAAGAAAGGGGAGGCCAGATTCGTGTTAGGGAGATAATGCCTTAGACAGATGATAAAAGAATTAGGTTGGAGCAGTGTAAGAGATAATCGGTTTAAATAAGACATTCGTGTGAATTTCTTCATTTATGAGAATAGGTAATAGAGCAAAGCAAGCAGGTTATTTAAGCAGGCGCGATCTCAAATACAAAGTGCGATGTATAAATCAAAAGACGATAATCGGAAATGATATTTTTTTACAGAGATCCATCGAGGAATGGTCTTCGAGCTTTTCCCAAAAATGTTGAGAGTTTCATCAAAAGTATAATGCAAAACAAACGACAAGTGCCAATGATGAACAGTGAGAGGGGATGTAGGGATTCGGTGGGCCCCACTAAGGTAAAGACAGCTAACATTGGCCATGACAAATCTTACGTAATACTGACAAGAGGTGTCATTGCAATTACATATGTAAGGTTATGATGAATTATTTGAGCTATTTGTGAAACGAGCAAGGTGCCTGTATAGGTTTTAGTTTCCTAATCGCAAATTAGCGTAGTTTGATTTCAATTGTAATTTAGTGTAGTTTGTAAACTAAAATAGTTACTGGACGAAGATTTTAAATGCCAATAATCTTCAGTTGTAAAGTTACAACTTTGAAGCGTAAGGTATGTGCTAGCAATTATAAGCAAGGTAAGTGAAATATTTCCTAGAATTTTATGGTGAGGGAAAGAATGAATTCCAAAAACACAATCTATAAAATTAGAATCTTGGCTCACCGATAAACCAGGTATAGTGCGAAGTTGTACTTGAATTGTTAATGACTAAATTTGGAAGCTGCCTTTCCTCCGATAATGAGCCCCCGCGAATCGGAAAACCGTGCTCATTTAAGATTCCGGAAATAACAGGAGCTCCAGGAGATAATTCCAACCATTTCCTCAGAAATATAAAGCCCATCTCATCCAATATATTCCGCTTCCGAAACACACACGTTCCAAACTTTTTCCATTTATTATGGCGCACTCGGCACCCTCTCTGCTATCGGAGACTCCATTCATCTCTCTTCGAACGACATTAAAACCCGGAAGAAGAGGGCTAAACAAGTGGGAAGATAAGAGCGGCATTGGCGTGTGTAATAAGGTGAATAGAAAAGGTTTATAATGGAGTCGAAACGCGCGGCTTTTCCATGAACGATGGCCGATTTCCTTTCTATCTTCTTCCATTTTTCTTTGAAATATTGCTCCTCTTTTTCTCCCAAAAAGGGAGGTATGGGGAGAATGCCCGAAGTATTGGGAATCGAGTATTTGCCAATGCTCGGATTTTGAATTACTTTAACTTATGATTTCATCAGAATTCCCATACATCACATGGCCATACATTTATTGGAGAAAACGTATCGCAAGCACTAAATCTCACTCGTCCGACGTTCTCCCCAAGAAGAATTAGAGAAGAATTTTTATAAAGGAGTAAATTCATAGCTGAATTCATTCTCAGGAAAGACACTTGAATGAAGAAAATATTTACACGGACGCGAAAAAAGGCAAGAATAATGAAATCCCATTCAAGGACAATACGTATTATACTTTACTGAATTTTTTTGTTTTTAGATGAGGCGAAATAAAGATATTGGTTCCATTATATACTCATACAATCATCGAAATATATCACTTTGAATGCAAAACATCAACTTCATAACAACTTTTCCTATCATAACATTTCCGCATTATTCCGTAACAAATCTAATGAGTATGTATGAACCTTTCTAATTTGAAGACTATCTAGAACTAGTTTTTCCAAGCAGAAAGGTACACACACAATTAGTTTTCAAAATTAAGGGCTTTAATGTGGCATACATATTTACTGGGAGACAGTCAACCAATCAGAAGGAAAGAAGGACTCCCACCGGATTGCTCAAGACTGCTCCAGCATCGACAATGAACCAGAGGAACATTGGTCTCAAAGGACTTGTTAAACTCTGCGCCTAAAATCTGCTTTTCTCAGAAAAACTGGTACACATGACGACGTTGGGAAGGCTCTTTCGTGAAAATGCCCTCTGTTGAACCAAATGAAATACCACTGGGAAATCAAGAGGAATCCCTATTGAATAAACAAGGAAAATGTTCAAGTGAATACAATTTCAATAAATGGGAAATATTCTTCAATTAAAATTTACACGACAGAATATTTTATTACTATTTCTTAGGAAAGTAGTAGGTTATATAAAGGCGTAAAAAGGGGATGAAGGTCACTCCAACTAAGAAAATCCCAAAGGATGAACGGACATTGTGATCGGAAATTAGTAATTAGAGCAATGAAAATGGATTTCAACAGATTCAAAGCAATTTTGAGTAAAAGTTTAAGGAAAGCGCCGATAACAATATGTTAATGTATCACAGCACACTCAATTAATCCGTTTAACGATCAGTTAAGAGCGCTACAGCAATGAGGTGTTTTCGATTCATACTTAACCAGCCATCGTGAATATCTACTGAAGAGCAAACGGACTCAATTTTAAACGCGTAAAACCGATCGCTGAGTCATTATTTAAAGTATTCCGTAAACTATATGGCGAATTCAGCCGGGAAAAGATTGACATCTGGCGATATATAGAGGAAACGTGCCCTCGGCAAAACAGAAGGCACAATTGATGGCGAAAGAAGTCTCAAAAATGTCAGGACATTGGGAAGAGTAAACGTTTTCCGAAAAGGCAGCCCACCAAGCCACGATCAGGAAACTTTGGGAAAAGCTGCTTTGACGGATCGACTCCCTCGACAAAAGTTTCCTCAAAAAATGAACCGATAAAAAAGCACGCGAAATTTTCAAATCGCGGAGAGAAGTTGGGTTTCCTCGTATGAAAAGAATGAGGCGTTCCTTTAGCGGAAGAAAAAGATCGTAGGCGATCCGAGAGGAAGACAAATGTCCGAAGCACGTGCGTCTTAGCGGAATAAAAGACAATCGCCGAGCGAATACACGGCTGTGGCGGAGTCCATCCCCAAAAGGATTTCAATCAATTCTCCCCAAAAGGATTTGTTTTCATCAGAAATCAATCAAATGACAGCGAAGAGGGAGGATCGAAAACATAACTAGAGGTAGATGCCCTAATGATTAAAGCATTATAAAGTTACAATTCGATTAATGCACCAGAGAATAGCTTGTAACAAATGACCTCTTGGTCTAATTCTTTTCGTTTATGGTTTTTATCCTTCGTGTGAATACAATTTTAAATATACATCTATCAGTACATTATCGAATACAGCAGGTGTACATTAAAAGGAGGCTACTATGTTTCTACGTTAAATACATCCACGCATACTCCAAGCCATGGAAGGTTACCACCTACTTGCAGCAATTCTGGTGACACACTCGTAGAGAGCAACCCTTTTACCAACGTGATAGACGAAGAACTAATAAAAGGACTAATTAAATTTCAATTCCCACGAGAGTCAACCGAAATAAAACGAGGAAACGGATGAAACTCGTCTGAGCACATTACTAACGATGAAATTACCTGAGGAATGAAATAGACGTTCATTGAATGAAATCTTGATAAGTAAGCGCAAATATGATAAAAGATATTTATTTAAAATTAAGACTTAATCACACTGTGTCATCCATAGCGCATAAATACCACGACTCAGACTATTTAGTGTAAAATCACACAAGAATAGCTCATTATAACACTACCAGTGTTTCATAAATTGAGATTAGTTTATGGTAATATTCTTTCTTTCCTAGGTAATTAATATCTTTTCCTTAGTAATTTTATTTTTTCCTAATATCTGCATCCTCTATGGGAGATTATTTATAATATAAATCCATCAACCAGAAGTTCAATTATACGTTTAATTACAATTAACAGTGCAAATATAAATCGTAGAGCTAACCTTACTAGATTGAAATTATTATTCCTTTAGAATCATCCCAGGTTGAGGACGTGCAAAGTC
The DNA here is from genome assembly GCA_947579665.1 of Sympetrum striolatum. Taxonomy (NCBI): domain Eukaryota; kingdom Metazoa; phylum Arthropoda; class Insecta; order Odonata; family Libellulidae; genus Sympetrum; species Sympetrum striolatum. Next base: position 98,692,543 of record OX388344.1, on the reverse strand, counting down.
ACATTCCTTGTTTTAGTAATAATTTTCATTCATTCGAATTCAAACGAAATTCAAAAATTCATCGAACATTCAGGAAGGCAATCCCAAAAGCGATTTGTGGCTATTGACGAAACATTTTATGAAATTTTGGCATTTATTAATGCTGTCCGTTAAGCATGGATCTTGAAAAGAATTTTTGACATAAGAAAATTAAATATTTAATCTTTCTTTATCTAAAGTTATTAATGAAATCGATTATAGAGAAGCAAGCCACTTCGAAGATCCCTTTCAAGGACATACTCCACTCCTCATCGACTGACTCTTTATTGCAAATAGGTGACGTTAAACACAGATTCTTGTTGCCCCCAACGAACTCGCACCCTCAGAAGCAGTTACGTTGAGAAACGAGGGAGAAATAAAAGAGGTCCTCCGAGAAGAAGAGAGAATCTGGAGTGAAAAGAGAGAAGACGTTTTTGGGTGAATTGGAGGGAGAGAGGGATGACAGCGCGAGGACACCGAGGAGAGAAAGGCTGCCTGTCCTGTGTATGACAAGCGGGACGTAGGGAGAAGAGCATAGAAGAGTCGACTTCACGATGCCGGGATTTTCAAGGCATAGTTTCTCTCTGATGTGCTCGGAATAAACAGCGAAGAACAGGATTTTTTTCTTTCGGTCGAATTAAGGTTTGCTAATCGATATGCTTAGCCTAGCGGAGTTCCAACGCACAGCGTTCAATAAAAACAGAGAGAATACCGAGGTTTTCCTCGTCTGTGTTAGTTTGTCGAGAAATGAGATCGATATAAGCCGATGAAATAAAAGAAATAAGCTGACCTAGAGGTAAACACATTTTCCGTTAAGTACGCAAAAACTACTTGCAGAAAATTATAAGTAGACAGGGGCAAGTTTGGTACTGGGGCAGGTTTACAAAATGCTCATTTCTCATATACCGTTGATCGGAAAGAGTCAGTTGCTGTTTCAGTTCTAATTTTCCTCATATAAGTGAATCTATACTCCGATACAATGACGTAGCTGATAATTTTACTCGCATACTTAGTAATTTTCCAAGAAATATAAGCTAGAGTTGAACATATTATATCAACTATAATATGCGAAAAAGAATTGGTAGTCTTCAAAATTTACTTATCAATATAAGTGTCAAGCCAAGACGCAGCCATCTCCAGGATCCTCAATTAAAGAATTGCAACCTCACCCCCCGCACTACAATATCTGTCAATCCGAAAAGACATATCGTCATCTACAAACACTACGACAATCAGACGCTATCGGATTATGCATTTTGTAAGCAAATGTACCCTAAAAAATGCCGACAGGGGGTTTGTAGGGGATTAACATAGATGTAGTTTAAATCAACAATAACAGCTAATCAGTGAACTTACGAATAGAGTAATTTTCACATTAAAAGGTGATATATATTTTTCACGAAGATTAGAAAGGAATACAGGTAATTTCAAAACGGTTGAACATGTTAAAGACATTATTATTTTTAGAAATTTTATCATACTTAGAATTAGTAAAAAAATTCACAAGATATTTAAAGACAGTGCGGTTGTCGTGTACGGGCTATTTGGTGTCTTCCCAACTGTTCTTAAACAGCAGTTTTGATAAAAGATATAGAAAGTGAAAACTAAGAGGTATTTTCAACTCCATGTGAGTAATAAGCTGAATATTTGAGAATTAAAAGAATATTAGCCTTTTTTCATCTATCTATCTCCCTGCCTTTCCTTTTCTTTATTTTTCTATTTTAATATTTCTTATAAATTTCATATTATAAATGTATCTCCATAAATGACGAACGGGGTTGACATATTCATGTCTAACCTCGCCTAGTAAAGGTTTAAATAATAATAATCAAAGACAAGGATACACAGCATCTACGAATGGAGGAAGGACGCAGACGCACGCTCCAAAGAAAATGGATGCGAGACCACGAAGACGTGTTTTGTGACGCTGAACGTGAGAAATCGTGAGGGAGCAGGTGCGAAGAGAAAGAGATTAATCCGAAAGAGGGGAACGGATAGCGAGTGCGCTTTAAAGAGGATTCGTGCCGCAGCTGCCAAACTAACGAACGGCGAAATAAAACGTAATTAAACGCGCTCATTTATTAAACATGCGAAGCAATAAACAGATTTTCGAGTCGAATAGTTTCTTCCGAGGCCCCCCAAAAAATGGAATATTTTAAATAAGTGCGTTCTTAGGGTAAAACCACAAATTTCCACAGTGAAAGACGATGAGATTCCTACTCGTGGAACAGAGATTGGAGTATCGCCAGTTAATTTCGTTTCGTTTAATTCAGCGCAAATTGATCACTTAATTAGATCTGAAACTGAATTAAATGCAGGAAAACATAATGTAAAATGTATTAAATCGGAAACGAAATCGATCTAAAATTCAAGCCTTTTCCGAGTTAATTTTTTTAAATCTGATTTTTATTACAATTTAAGAGACAACGGTAGCTTTAAAGATGAATGAAAGAGTTTGAGAAAACAATGGTAGCTTCTGTACAACCTTACAGTTTGCGTAAATAAGTGTTTTTAAAAATAGACAGCCGATGAACAATAGAAAACGAAACTGGAAAACCATCCAACCTTGCTAACCCAACAGAAGACTAGGGCTCCGGTCTCCTCTGATCATTATATTCATTATGCAGCATCATTAGGACGTTTCACAAACAGTTTAAACTCTTCTCGGGCTCTCTTAAGAAAACAAATGTTGTATTCCCAACATCGCGTGAAAAGCTGGATTTGCAACTGCTCGATACATTAAGCGAGAGCAGTGCGGTATTCTTATGCAGAAACTTTCTATTAAGCGATCGGTCTTCCTTAAGCACACATCATACGTATATGATACATGTAAATCTCATCCAAAAGTTTCCTTTGATTCGAGCTGGAAATAACACTTTTCTGAGGCTTGTGATTCAGACTTTCAAAGAAACTTTCATTTTATCTTATATAGTAATTAGTTAGTAATTTTCTGATATCTTGGGTTGAATCTTATTTAGAAAAAGGTGCAAATCGGATTTGAGTTACAATAAATTACAAAATATGTATTCAAATATATGAAAGTAAAGAGAAAAATTGTTAATAGAATGGGATGTTAGCAAAGAGAAAACGAGATATGAGTGATCTCAACTGTTATTATAGTGAAATAGTAACACCAATTATCGCCCTATCTGATATCCCCTCTAAACAATCAATAATTCTAATGATATATAACAAATAAAAGACAAAAGAAAATAATAAATTAAAAAATTCATTGTACTTAAACTATTTAATATTAAGTAAAGGTCGAGGTAAATGTAATTGTAATAAAATGAATCAATATTACATACATATGAAAAAAACTTAATTTTTTGATATCAATGGCTTTAATATTTCACATTAATATCAGAAAAATGAGCTATGACAATGAACCAACTATCTTAATAGAAAAGAGTTGAAGCGAAAATCCAATTGCAGATCTCACGAATCGAAACAATAAAAATGGGCGAGTCATCAGCGCGAAAAAGGACATTGAGCAAAAAATAAAACGCAGTCACTGCAGGGAAGCGGACAAAAGTAAACAAGAAACGTGGCCATAACAGGACCATAAAGACTGTGATATAACGGAGCATCGTTGCGATGGGGCGAAAGGAGAGAAGGATGCGAAACAAGAATGAAAAGAGCGGAGATTATGCTCCAACTTATTCAGATCGAAGACGAAAAGGTGCTTTGAATTTATTACAATCAATAAGAAAGAATGCAACGCTTGGCATCTGAAGGTTGCAAAATGTGACACAAGCGTAAAAGCAATCAGAAGTACATTTCATATTTCCTCAGCGAAGTAAAAATTAACACCAAGATCGCAAATCAATTAATTTGTAACTTTACTCAATCTGGTGAAGTGTTTCCTATAAAAAAACTTCTATAATTTGCAAAGAAAATTAGCAGAGGATCCTTTTGATGTACGGAAATTAGAATAAATGAATTTCCTGGAGATGGATCTTTCTTAAACATTTTTCGCAACACAGAATGTGTGACAACAAAAATAACTTATAAATGAATTACACAACTACAGACGATTTTCGGATATATTTCAAATGTCTTCAATTCTCACCTTGCGCTCGCCTTCTTCTCGACGCATCACAAGGAAGAAATCAAAAGTTATGTTTCATTTCAAATTTGATGGAATGGAAATGAAAAGTATTTCACAAATAAAAGACGATCAAAATCTATAGTTTATTATGCATTAGAGTGACATATTGCTGATTCAAGAAAGCAAAATTATTTTCGTTTTACAAATTAAAAAAAGAAACTAGATACACAATGAAGCCGCTGACAAAAGAGATAGTTGCCCATAAACATCATCACAGCGACCGTTCACATTTGAAGAATTCCTCCGGTCGCTGCGAGTAAATGACTATAAATATTGACTGAAACGAATTTCGGAGAAGAAGATTACGTTTTAATGTTCAAGAAAATGTTTCGAAGTGAAGCGACGGATGGCCGAGAGATGTCCCTGAAGACGGCTCATGAATCCCAAGGTGAAATCTGCATTAAACAAGGAATGGCAGGAATTGCGGGCAAAAGACGCATTTATGATCTCCGCAAGGAATTCTTCCGAGTGAGCACTTACTCCGTATAGAACCCAAAATGTTTTCTTCCGGTAAATAATGAAGTTTTCACAAAATAAGGTCTCAAAATTTGACTTTTAGACGGTGCATTCAGTTAAAATCATTAAGTTTCCACCGAATTAAATCGTCTTTTATAATTTTCTCTTAATCTCTTTCATAAAGTGATGTTCTAAGTAAACATATCCGACCCTATTAAACATCTCTAAACTTCGCTACTTAACGCGTTAAGTTTGAAACGACATTAAATTTATAATCGTACCGACGACAATTTCATCCATTATGAAGTATTCCTTACGTTTGGATATTCTGATATTTTTTTCTGTGAATTAAAGCGAAAAACAACTATCAATTTTAAAAAATATCTAGAAATGCGAGGATATAAACGGTTTTCTTACGGAGACGTCGTAATATCGAATTGCATGACTCCGAATCATCTTCAAATAGGCCATATTTAATATAAGATTCTGTTTAACGAAAAATAAGAAATAACGGTTGAGAGTATATCCGACATATATATTCTTCTTAAATAAGAAATTCGTATCAAAATCACCGAATGAAACTGCCTTTTACGCTCGATAGTGTGGATCATGAGTCCCGGGACAGAGAAGTAAAAACAACAAGGCCAAAATAAACGAAGTAAGCAGGTGAATAACTGCTTGTAGAGGGCAAACAGAAGTGGGCACGGGGTTAAGAGAAGATATGAAACAGAGTCCAAACATTTTACTGTCGGCGAGCAAACCCAAACCAAGCGCCGTCAACATGTCAAATAACTAACGACTGCCGCAGATCAACCGTTTCGTTTAAGGGGAATGCATCGATTCAGGCCAAAAAATCCAAGCCGAACGATAAGACCAAAAACAACACAAATTGAACGGCCATAAAAAAGGAACGCTTTTTTGCGGTCCCTCATCTCCCCACCTTCTTAAGGGAAGGAAATCCGGAGAGAAAAGCTATCCCCAACCGGGAGGAAAGTAAGAGATAAGGAGCTAGTGTTTCAACCGGACCAAGCAGAAAAACAAACGACTAGAAATGCCCAATCAATCTGCATTAAGCAAGGACGATTTCCCTCGACGCCTCCCTTCCATCAGAGTCCTCGGAAAATGCCTTTCTTTCCAGTCTCATCCGTTAGCATAACGCACTTCTGATATTAAAGATTTTTCGAGATACCGTAGCGCCTCGTGCGGAAACAACTTTCAACCCCCAAACAGAAGAGAAGGGGAAATTAAGGAAAACAAACACAAGCCGAGGTTTTGTGCACCCTTCCGCTCTCGCCATCCAATCTTCGGTCAAATAATAACCCATTTGAGAGAAGGGATGAAGAATGAATAGAGGGAGAACTGTGTGTGAAGGTGAAATATTGACGAGGAGAGAGGGACAGAGATTGACGGAATCTGCGAGGGGGGAGGGAATTTCCACTGTCAACTATGTGTCAAGTTAGAGCAAACAGCCGGTGAGAGAAAGATAAGGTATGGTTTTCTGCGGACACGAAGTTTAACTTGATAAGCGGGCTCTTTACTTCGAGGCGTGACTTAAGCGAGATACGGATTGAGATGGTGTTGCCAAGACGCTGCGTTTGAGGGCAAGCACGTCGCCGGGTCCAGTTAACGGCAGATCATTTCTCCTAGGGGCGATCTAAAGCTTGAATAGAAAAAGGAATGAGCTCAGCAATGTGCCAGCTACAAAATTTTGAAAAGAAATCTTTCTCCAAGGCTTAAAGAGACAAGGCAAAACATACTGAACAGAAAAGTGAAGTGAATTGAGGCGAGAGTTTGCGATTCCAGTTTCAATAAATAGGCCGAAAAATTTAGACAGGTTAGAAATAAGATCTTGAACGATGAAATTTCAAATAGTCCAAAAGGAAATAAATTAGTCCATTATTTATACTCCCTGAGCAAACAACGTCAAATGTTCTAAAATGTATCGATAAAAGTGTACACACAGTGTAATTATTTGCAGCATTTATCGAAATAGAAATGAATTGCAGAATATTAACTTCCAGAAACGAAATCAAAGGATTTCCTGCGAAACTTTGATTTAAGTTCAGCAAAATGATTAAATAGCTATATTAAAAGTTGAATAAATGGTGAAAATTGATTCCGAAGATGGGTTCGAACTTGGAAATCCCTGCATAATCGTAGCATTAATGAATAATTCGCATCATCACGCTCGAGCAGATTTGAGCGCACGAAGAGAGCAAAGCAGCACTCACTTCATTCCTGCTCTCCGCAGAAGAGGAGATGAGGCGGATGGAGATAAATAAAAAGCCTCGCATCCGGAGTGCAAAGAGGCATAAGCGAGCTATCGATTCATTTTCAATGCCGGGAAAGGGAAATGGAGAACATATATAAAGATGAAAATCGATGATAAAAAGAAAAGGAAATATATTCGAAACGACGATCGCACATCTTACGAATAAATCCTCGATTTTCCGACTTTGGATAAAATAAAATATTAGAAACAGACCCCGATGTTCGATTATTTAGGTTAAGTAAAAATGTTGATAATTACTTCCATCGCGTACGTCGCGCATTCAGGAGGTTTCACCGTTTTCATTTTTCAGTGAATCCTATTGGTCCTGATTTGACTTTTCGGTAAATACTTAGTAATCAGGATTGTCTTATTTCTCGCAAACAGAATTTCGCAATCGTGAGTAAAGCTTCGATCGGGAAACAGAAAAATACTAAAAGAGATAAAAAAACAGGAGACTGTATGCCCTCTTAATTTTTGGGCGTTACTGCCCATAACTATATAATACTCCAGCCCCTTGGCTTCAAATTCAACTTTTTCAATTTCCGTATCTTACTTAATGAAAATGTGCTTTTGCGTATTGGCTCCCACCTGGAATCCGGGACCGCTTTCACCAAAGGTAAACGCGCTGTCCACATGACTATCCGGGAGCCTGTAAAGTATACTAATGACTAAACTAAATATCGGTCAGTTTTAATCTATAAACCGCAGCAAATGCAACGAAACAGCACAATCGCAAAATATAAATACAGATACAAGATAGATTGATACCCAAAGGTCGGTTGGAGCGTGGGTAGGCAATACGAATTTTCCCGATAATAAAAAGTAAAATTATGAAAATAGAGCGATCCTTCGGAGGAAATAAATCAAGTGCATATAGATGCTGAATGGGAATGAATCATTTGGAGGTTTTTATAGCGTTGGAGACGATACATAAACAACGAGGGGATCCGGAATAAAAACGGGCGAATGTATAAATATAGTTATTGGCCAATAACGGAACGAAAGATCGAACGGAGAGGGACAGAAAAGGAGAGCAAAGGAGCGACCCATTTTATCAGAAATCGAAGAAGGGAAAAATGATCGAGCAAAAATGTGTGCGGGGGTTCTTTCTTTGGCGGGAAAATGTACTCCTCGACGACTCGCTGCATAGTATAACGGGAAAACGGTGAAAAAGTCTTGTTGCCGTTAATTACTTAACGGTGAGATCGAAACGTATAACAGGACGCCGATATTTAATAACGGTATATTAAAGATATTTATCTATTTCGATAATTATTTGAACAAATATTCTCTTCTAAAAGGAGAAAAGAAAAGCTGGATATAAATAAGCCCCCTAAAGAGAAACAATGATGTCAGTAAAAACAACGAACAACGAATTGCTACGGAATGGGTCGCGTTTAATTCAATTCGAAAATTAAATTGAAGATAAAAGTTAATGAGAACGGGGCTCAGTCGTTCATCTGCCCAAAGAACTCCTAAATAGGGAAAGTTAATTAACTAAATTTGCAATTATGGGATACTTTAAAATGAAGGATGAGATATTCGCAGTTGATGATACAATGGTCAACTAAAACTCAAAGGCAGCACATACAAAGAGTGGATATATAAATGGAATAATTTCTAAAAAGATCAGCAAGCCGAGTTTAGAGTGGGATCAAGTTCCACTTTGACAAGTACAATCGAAGAGATCTGCGAATGCATCGAAGAATACACGGCGCACCAAAGTATTTGAGATATCAATTTTCGGAGAATCGCAAGCGATTTATGCTTATGATTGATCGTGGAAGATGGAGTTTTCCGACGTATCAGAAAGGCGTACTATAAGTGCGGCGGATTATCTCGAAATAAACTTCGATTCGTCACAACTACCGATATATCGACTGGAATAACAGGTGATTCGATCTTCGCGGGCGAAAACTGTTCGGAGTAAATACTTATCGGCAGAAGATTTGTTTCGAAATACCGTCTTCTTAAATTCTTCGTGTAAGGAAGAGCACGATGGCGAAAAAATAAAATCACGGCACAAAGTTTAGGGCCACCATGACGAAAAGAGTGATCAAATTGGATAAGAGAAAATTACGAAAGAACGGCAAATAGCGACATCTCTCGCATTGTAATAGAAATAATGTTGTAATTAAGTTAAAGTGAAGTATGTAAGACGAGGGCAGAAGAAATTTACGGATCGGAAATGAGTATCCGCGGGAGATGACGGAGAAAGACTCGAGATGAATTGCAAGCAGAAGCAATGGATTATAGCAGGTAAACATCCCCGAATCTTGAGATGACGAAGGTTTTGCGGTTGCTTCATAAGTTTTTGATTTTTTAGTTTTTAATTAAAATTGCTATCGGCGAGTCAGGCGACAGGGGATGAAAGTAAAAAAAAAAAGACAATGACACGAAAGAAGTCGAGAAATAACACCTTTCTGATGGCTCTTCGGATAAACTTGAACATGTCATCATGTTACAGACTAAGGATACTTTCCCAGTCCGCTTTTTGCACGTTTCCGCAATATATCCTCTTTCTTGGACATGAATCTCTGCACATGAAAGCTCTTCCTTCCCTCGCATTGTTTGATGCCACTTCGGCATACCTAAAGGCCTTTCTCACGCACACGCCCCTCTAATGCTGCCAACCGCGATTACCTCGTAGACATTCCCTCTTGTGCTACCTGAGGAAGAGCTCGGAAGTTAGGCAGCGCTGTCCAAGTTTGGGGTTTTTGGGCCTCTTATTTCAGCTGACGTGGGGGTGGAGAGAATAACTTGGTCGGAGGTAACCGAGAAATTTGAAGCCCGCGTTTGGAAGGAGCAAGAAGTTTTCGCGTCTATTCCACGTGGGAAGACTAAGGATGAAAAAGAATGAATTCTAGGATAAAAAAGACCGAAACAAACAATTTTAAATGTAGTTTATAGTGAACTATAGGAAAAAGAGTAAACGTTCAAGGGCTTTGAGTCATTATCAAGTGAACTTTGCTTAAAAAAATCACTTGGACATCCTCGGTAACTAAACTGAAGGGTAAATAAAGCTATAAGAATAATCTAAAGTGAAGATATTATACATTATTTCACAGTATATAAGGTAAAATACAAAATACTTCTGAGAAGTAATAAAGGAGTAGTGATCAACATTTTTCGCTGATAGGTAGATTCATTCGAAAGCTATCAAGAATAAAACTTCAGAATTTTATGAGAAGTCAGAATGTGTCCAACTGGAAGTAAAATATTGTTATAATTAAAAAGGAAGTCAAAACTTTCTTGTCAGTCCTTTTGGTATAAATATAGGATACCAAAATCAATATCCCAGATGCAATCTGAATGCCATAAAATAAAAAATGGAAGATATTCATAAAAACATTAGACAGTACCGTTCACAAATTCCTCAGAAGATAGAGGCAATATGGACTCTCCTTCTTAGAATCGGGAATAAGGCATTCGTTAATGTTAAACAATGTTTTAAAAAAATGTTCCCTTTGGTGAACTTGTCAACCAAATAGGCTCAATAGTTAGAAAGTTTCTGAGCCAATCCAACATACGAACCAATCCTCGAAACAACAGTTAATAACTCAACCTCTTCTCAGCACCTCTCTTCCTACATCAATTGTCTTCTCCTTTGCATTCATTCATTTCTTAAGTGAATCATTCCCACTCTCCGCTTTGCATAAAAAAATCACCGTGAAAACCTTCCAAAACCGACCGCCACCAGCAATTGTTAATAAACATACAATTTTCAGTCAACGCGACGACCAAAAGTCTATTGACATTTCAATTTCTTCTTTTCCACCGCCCAACGAAGCTAAGGATTTCAAAACTTTTCAAGCAACTATTTTTCGAGACCTTTTGCAATCAGTTCCCTTCGTTTGGGGAAAATTATTCGAAGCCGTTTGATTCTAGGATACCTCACAAAGGCTAGACAAAATTGGTACAGATAGAAGCAGAACCGATCAATTTCCAGGTCACCTACTATCATTAATTATCACCAAGCGAGTAACTTGATTTGCGGCGTAAGTAGATAAAGGAGCGGCTCCTAAGACGCATTAAATGCTTGGTTTCGGGAAAGAAATTCCCAGGGCCTCACAAACGGAATCCCTTATCGCACCAAGGAACAATTTCCGATGAAAACTTCTAAATTAATCATTCTCAGGAGTAAAAGGCACACATCACGTTAACCACAAACGGACGACATTGCTTCAGCCACTCCCGGAATTCACGAAAAAGATCGAAGCGCTGCATATCAATCAAAGCGGCTTAGAGAGGGAGAATCGAATCGAAACTATTTGCTCACCCAACAATCCATAAAGAAGATCAAACTTCCTAGAGGCACGTCAAGCTAATTAAATGGCGAATGAGCAAATTTACAAGGAGACGCAAAGTTCCAAGGAGAGTGGAGACAGAGAAGCGTCCAACTGCCTTCTGACGATCGCATCTCCAACAGGAAGGAAGAACGGAAGGAGAAAATCTCGCGTGGAAGGGAGGGAGAAAGAAATAACCCTTCCCTTGCAGAGTCGTGTACATAGAGAACGGCAGAAAGATATTCGACGGCCTCTCCATCCTCTTCGAGACTTCGCTACTTGGAAAAGCGATGAAATCCGAAGGCAAAGGGAGTCTTAAATATTTGATCTGGAGGACTGTTATGAGAGAAGAAAGCTCGATGAAAAGGAAGGAAAATAAATAGAGGTTAAAGAAGGGGGTAAGATAACGGGAGAATGAAAAGATCGACAATTATCTAAAGTGCGTGCTTTTGATTATTACAAAATAATTATTTGGAGGATATACGGTAGATGAGTCTTCGCTAGACGTTCCCACACAGTTATTTAAAAGCGAAATATTTGCGCTAGAGAATGCCGAAGTTAACGGCGTGCGAATAACACGAAAAGATTTATCGAAATAAATATCCATGCTCGTCAATCGCAAAAATACGAAAATATCAAAGCGATACCCGAAATAAAAAGGCGCTACTTTCGGCGTACCAATGGAATGAACGAATAAAACAGGAAAGTTCTTCAGAGAACGAGTGAAAAAGGTTATAAATGATAAGTAACGAGCCAAATTCTCCGCTAAAGCGATCCTCAGACGGATTCGTTGGGACTCTCTCTCCGGTGAAGGCACCTTCCAGCTAGACATCGCTCGAAGGTTAAGAGACAGAAACTATGACCTCATTTCCGGTACCGCAAGCATCATAGGTTTCTCCTCACTATACGGGTACGAAATTAATGTGGAGATGAAATCGCTCGTCTTCGCCCCCCCAAAGTGCCTATAAGCGGGGTTTAATTGCAACCCTCGGTCCGGAACAACAATCAAGGAGAGAACCCCACTTGGAAGAAGAGAATGGATGGATGGGAGTTTAAACGGAGATTCCTTCTTTCGAAGTTGGAGAGGGGGAGGAAGAGCCGAATCATTATGTAAATTCTATTTTAATAACGCCTCTTGTTTTTCTTTGAAGAAACCACTTATGCAATCCCCCTCAAGTCATTACATGCATCTAATTACAGAAGGGAATTATATTTCAATTATTGACTTGGTTTCGGAAGCCAACATATACTGAAGGTACATACGTACAATGAGATCAAAATCAAGTTACTAAAATATAAAATTACAAACCTCTAATCGCCATATGCATACACACAGTTATCGATGTTTTCGTAATTTTTTACATACGTAGAAGAAATCATATCATGCAACGAAATTATATGATTTGAGAGCTGTAAGTGCACGATGCAAATGTTCCGCGAAACGGTGTGATGATCGAATCGAACGTATAACTCAGGGTTAATGCGAAGAAACACAACTTCTTTCGAACCATAATTCGTCACCACTCTAAAGGTTCCGCGAAACCTTCGGTGGCAGACGGGATTCTTATTTCTTGCATAATAAAAGCACATTTCTCCCATACTAACCAGCGATCCTCTTTACTCTCGCCTTCCTATCACCAAACCAAGCCTCCAAAACGGAACATTCGGTAAAAATCCTTAACATATTCATTCTTCTTTGCTTAGAAAACGAAACCCCAGCAAGAAATCCCAACGTTCCCGTCCAAAAAGAAAAAAGCAGTTTATTTCAAACGAGAATCGCGCTGTGACGAGAAGTAGCCCAGGCTTCGCTAAACTAATTCTGGCCGACGCCATCCACTAGCAACTCGGAAGAGGCGACAAAAAAACAAACTGAAATAAATCAAGCTCTGCTAAAAATGCGCCCTTTTTGGCAGTCTGTCGCAACGTTTTATCCACGCCACCACGCGGAAAATGCCACTCCGTTGTCCCTCAGGAGGCGTCGCATGTAGGGAGCCGTCACCAACGGCCTACCTGGTCTTCTAAGGATTGCGCCTGCCTGGGCTCGTTAGATCCGATATGAGGGAGGGGGAAATATGTTGGCGTCAGAGAGGATTCGATCGATGTAATTCTAATTGCAGTGCCTCTTCCATAGATACATATATATATAAAGAAAAAGAAATTTCACGTTTCTATAACCACGCATTTTTCTAAGTTGTACGGCTAATAAAAATTTTGTCGGCGTCCATTAAGTTTCATTAAAATTGCGTTCGTAATTCTCCCCAGTCGATTTAAATAAAAATATTATTTAGATTCGTGCTTTGCGGCATTGTTTTATTTTATCGATTTCAGAGAGCTTTTAAACCCTAGTGAACTGACTGAAAGCTCTTTCACGCACACGCTAAATTGAAATTAATTTATAAGACTTTTAAATTAAGCATCTTAAATAAAGGGACACTTTAGTTAAAAATGCAGAAAACAGTAAAAATTGTAGATATGAAGAAGCTTTTACCAATAAGTGCATGCTTAAATTTTAAACTAAGTTTAAAACGATGAATCTGTGATTAAAATGAGTTGGGCTGCCGAATCCTACGTAAACAGCCGAGTATACTATCTACACACTACTCCTTAAGGACTAGCTTAGGCTTTGGTCCAAATTTGATATTATTTACACGGCAGGGGATTCAGACATTAAAGTTACGGAAGATAATAAATTTAAATCCAAACGGCAAGAAAGACAATCAATGGAGGAACTTTTATCTGAGAGGATATCATGTTACCAGAGAAGGAAATTAGAGAGAAATATTAATTCAAGTGCAGAGAAGTCACATTCTGGACGTTGATTTACCTCCACTATTAGGAAATTCTAAAAATTTAGAAATAAAACACTAACAAAATGTAACGATATGACGCCAGCAGACGGCGCATGCGACAGTCGCGCTCCGCAGAGATTTTTGTAGTTTGGCTTTTCCGAGTTTTCTCCTTTTTTATCCGCTTGATGCTCAGTAAGTAGGACCAACGTTTCTGTCAAAAGATATACTTTTAGCTACCGACTGCCGATTTTTTGTTCGTTTATTTATGAACAAAATTAGATTCGCTCTGTGCAGCGAGAAGGCTTTTCGACTTGTGAGGATCATACGGAAGTAGGTCAGCAAAAGTAGCGAAAGCTGGATCCCATTGACGATTCCACTCCGCAAGAGAATTAACGGCGGAATCCCGTCTGCCTCTAAAAATAACTTGGAGCTCATTTTTATTCCGATCCATTGAAAAACGTCGCCAATTTTATTGATAATACTATATTTAGTGCAGTCATCCGCAATAAAATTAGTTTAAAACTTTTCAAAAGTAGCAACGGAAAAAAGAAGCAACTTTAGATTTACAAATTTTTTTAGAACACTTAACTTTAGTATCATCGGATTTCTAATAAAACAAAACGTGATTTTCCTAAAGAATATAGAAAAAACTCATTTAGGGCATTCGTGAGTCGTAAGAAGTCAAGTACAATCACCTAATAAAAGTTCTCCAATACAATTTATAGCACCAAAATAACGTTCAAGATAAATAATTATGACTTGAGGTAATATAATAACGTTTTAATTTACAGAAGGTTCATCCCTGTCTTCCGTTCAATCGATATCGAAAAGCGAATAGATTCTACATTAAAATTAAAATTCCTAAATGATTTTCCCAAACTGACATCTTCATTTACAGGGCCTTAAAAATGTACTCCAACTTCCTTCAAGTAATTTCCCTAATATTTTCAAGACATTTGTCAATTTTTCAAAACTCATTTGGATTTTCAAATCAGGATGGAAGAAATATAGAAAAATCTGATGTGGCCAGCACATCACTTTCTCCATGTATAAGATGTAAATTTACATCCAACCAAATCTACGCCCAACAAACTAATCGCTTAATCACAGTCATATTTTCAAACTCAAACGAGAAAACGAACTTCTAATCCTAGCACAAGTAGTTAGAATAATTACCGATAACAGCAATTCTAAAATACGCGAAGAATATGAAATTATTGGTTAGAAATAACCTAATGAAGGTGTAATTAATTATGCAGGCCAAATATACGCATAAAATGACTACTTCCGTTATCGATGTTTATCAGCCAAACATTATCCAGACCAATTAAATTACTTTCGGCTCGGCGAAAAGTAAAATAGCTTCAAAATGTACTAATTGCGACTGATCGTTATTACTGGAAATTAGATTCATTTTGCAAAATGGAAATTTGAAGCTAAAATAATTCCAGGAATAACTGAAAAACGACACCTTCGAATAATTCAACCGAAATAAATAAGAATCGTTTTACAGAGGATCGCTAATCAACGGAACATTGTAATATTAAATTATTCATATATTTATACTTATCAACGACAGTATATTCGAACTCTATATTCAATCTAAACACGGAAGATATATAAGTGATCAATTTATATCATATTAACGTTTACGTCACAAACATTATAAATAATGTTTTTTCGGGAGATGTTCTATGAAAAACGGTGAATTTGCCTTTCGAGTCTAGACAAGAAGCACTATAGGATGAATAACAAAACTGATTATAATAGGCGATGGAAATGAAATTAAAATAGGAAAGAAGATCAAAAAACATACGAATGACACAAATTATTAACAAAAAACAAAGACTACATATTTGAACAGTGGAAAGACTTCCGGGAAACCGATTTATTCCAAAAACTAATCAACTCTAACCACACCAACCAAAGTGCTATACCTATGTATGAAATTTGGTGTTGATACGACAAATAGTTTTCATGTTAGAGCGCCCACAAAGTGCATCATCTCAGCCCTGCTGAACTGTTCAGCAACTTCATGTTCATCAGTATTTCATGTACAACTCCTAAAGAATCAGAGATACCAAAATGTGTTTCATACAAAAGTTATAGTAAATTACCTTTTCTAAAACTTTTATAAATAATAGTATATACCTAAATATCATATTTATGGAGATATTTTGCAAAAACGGAAACGAGATTCGAAAAGTAAAGCTCAACTTCCGGTTAACCGATTTACTCCAAAAACTAATCAACTCTAACGACACCAACCAAAGTACTGTATATGAATTTTGGTGTTGAAAGGACAAATATTTTTCATGTTAGAGCGCCCACAAAGTACATAATCAGCAGCTTCCGTTTCATCAGTATTTCACGTATAACTCCTAAACAATCAGTAATACAAAAATATGTTTCATACAAAAGTTATAGAAAATTACATTTTCTAAAATTTTTATAAATAATAGAATAAACCTAAAAATCATATTTATGGAGATATTTCGCAAAAACAGAAATTTGCTTCGAAGAATAAAGCTCGACTTCCGGTTAACCGATTTCCAAAAACTAGTCAACTTTGACAGCACCCACCAAAGTTCTATATATGAAGTTTGGTATTGATACGACTAATAGTTCTTACGCTAGAGCGCCCACAAACACAGACACACATACATACACACACACACACACACACATACACACAGACATCATTCCGAAAATGGTCAAAACTTGTTCTAGGGACCCTAAAACATGCATTTCCGATGAAATCTCGAAGTCGATATTTTTTATGAAAACAATACTTTCTCTATACTTCGTATATGGAGAAAGTATAAACATCGATATTTTCCATAATTGAGAGAACTATACAAGTTCAATTACAATACTAGTGCATCAGTACACCGAGATACGCAATAACTACCAGTGTTAGAGGCATAAATAAGCCAAAACCTCCAGATGATATCCCTTATTTGCAAGAAAATTGCTGCGCATACATCCATTATTTTATAACTTAGAGAATATCATACGAGAATAGAACATTTTGAACCGATAAATAATTTATTTTCCGTAGGCTTCTACCATTATTGAATTATCACGAGATGAGTAAAGGAACGGAATCCAAAGACAGTCTCCGGAAGTCTCAAAGTTCAATATTCGGGGGACCACTGGCAATCCCTCCTCCGAATTACATTAGCTGCTGGGGGTATTTTGGCAAGGTCAGAGGGCATTACGAAAAATACAGAGTGGCTTAAAGGAAAAGTCTCGTAGTCAGATTGGGTCTCCACGTCAAATGCGATTCAAGCGGAATGAAGAAACGCGGGAAGGGAATGACGATGGCTGATTGACGGTAATTGCTTCCAATTGGGGCGCTCCGTGAGGAAAAAGTGGGTGAGCAAGGGGTGGGATTCTCCCCCTCGCACACAATTCCTAGGCGTTTCCGAGGGTACACATCGCTCTTTCCTCAGCTTTTGACGCGGAATAATTCCTTGAAAGGAGACGTTCACGCTGTGATGAAGTCATCGCAGCCCTCGTTCGATGCTGAATAAATTGAAGTACCGAACGGAAAAGATCAAATCTTCACAGACAAAATATCCTCGACATTTTGGCCACTCTCGATGTCTATTACGGTTTCAAGTATTCGAGGCATCTTACTTCGCCACGAAAATGTTTGAACCGACGAAGCTCCACTGCTGCCTCATTGGGTCCATTTAGTCTCATTTGTAATTATTCGAAGCGTTAAATAAGTTCGGGATGAGTATTGGAACGTCTGCTCTGATTAAGACTTAGAAAAATGACGACACTACAACAAGGCAAGTCGGTGAAAATAAATATAAAGATCGATAAAAGATTCTATTTTTTATTTGAATTAATAATTTTAGTTTAATGAATAAATAAGTTTAACAAAATATTTAAGATTAATACCTTATCGCGTCAGCAAAGGAAATAATAATTTATATGAGATTATCGAATAACCTGATCATGATTCAGTAACTTTCTGCACCAGCGTTCTCTCTATGGCTCACATCTGGGCTCTTTCTTCTTCTAGTTTTCAACCAAACAGTAAATTATAGTTCTCCCGAAATATTTTTAATGCGCATTGAGATTCCGAAACCAATTCCTTAGCACAACTGGATCCCATCTCTATCCATTCCCTCGCGTTCCCCTAAACCAAGAAAAAATAACTCCCTATCTTAATCCTCTTCCCACAGCTCGTTGCCAATTCTTTTTCAGTTCTCCACCCCTTTCCATGTCTTCCTTTCCTTCTTTTAGGTAATCCCACACAATCCATCCCCTCCTTTTAACGGAACTCTATATCTGAAGAATACAGCGTCTCGCTCCCCCTACGCTTTGCCCCGCAAGACGTTCTCATAAAAGCCATCCCTATTACACCCTTGGAATGGAAACAGACTTGAATTCTGATTTTCGAACTGCCAATGGGGAGAAAAACACTAAGGTCAAAAGATCCTAACAATTATGCGCCGTCTTCACCACAATCAGAATGTGCCATATCATCATATATTGATGAAAAATAAGAAAACGAGCGATAAAACTAAGGTGAAGATAAATAAACTACATAGTAAAATATTAATACTACTTAATTTAATAGATTTAAAATTATAATAGTATAAAGTGCTAAACATTTTCTTAAAGGCGTTAAATATTTACTGCGTAATTGCTTATTTTTCAGAACGCCCAACAAACTAATCGCTCAAACAGTCATATTTTCAAACTCAAACGAGAAAACGAACTTCTAATCGTAGCACAAGTAGTTAGAATAATTATCGACAACAGCAATTCTAAAATACGCGAATATGAAATTATTGGTTGGAAATAAACTAATGAAGGTGTATTTAATGATCTACGTCAAATATACGCATAAAATGACTACTTCCGCTATCGATATTTATTAGACGAACATTATCCAGACCAATTAAATTACTTTCAGCTCGGCGAAAAGTAAAATAGCTTCAAAATGTACTAATTGCGACTGATCGTTATTACTGGAAATTAGATTCATTTTGCATAATGGAAATTTGAAGCTAAAATAATTCCAGGAATAACTGAAAAACGACATCTTCGAATAATTCAACCGAAATAAATAAGAATCGTTTTACAGAGGATCGCTATCAACGGAACATTGTAATATTAAATTAATCCGACGCAACATTGCAAAAGTCTTATCGTCCTTTTGCTTGGATTCGTGGTTGCACACTTTTCGATGATAAAACCGCTTATCACTCAATTTTGATAGAAATTTTAAATTGTAACCGGATACGAAACAAACGTTTTTACAGAAATTGATAAAGTAAAAATTATTAATATTTTTTTATGTTTAAAATAAATGATACACATCTAAGTATCTATCAATGCCGTTCTTAAAAAAAATGCAATGAAATAGACTGCGGGAAAATTTCTGAAGAACAAAGGCCCGGAGTAAATAACGAGGATAAAATACAAACACCCTCGTCCCCTTATCGAAGAGATACAAATAAATATATCATCGATAACGTATTCTAAGTTACGAAAAGAGAATTAAGATTACCGGAAAATCCTCAAAACAAAAACGTTAAAACTACGCAATTTAGTAAAAAGGTTCGAGAAGCCTACACAAGTAACGAAGTCATTTCTCAGTCCAAATCCACTTCGCGTTCCCCTCTCAATACGCTTTTAATCTTTCCGCCAATCTCGAGCGACCAACTTAAACCGCTTCATACCTTTTTCGGTCCCCGCACTTAGAGGAGCCCAAATCCCCTTTCAATTCATCTTAAGAACCCCAAAAGGAGCCGCTCTTCTTCCAAAACACCGATCTTTACGCTTTGGTCTTAAGCCCCCTCCAATATTTCATCTCTTTTATATAATTTTACATAAAATATAAATTTCGCGCCCTTTTCACGCCAGCATCCAAATTTGTGGTTTAATCATCGTGAGAATATTTCTCGTTTACAAGTTTGCTTTCCACCAGCTTTGAGGGGTGCGAAAGAAAAAACTTGAATCTCATCAGCTTAGGAATGCCTGCTTGTTTAGTTTCTTAAATTGTACTGCCTTTGTTCCAATTCGCTATTTATGCGACGAAATTCATATAAAGCGGAATTTTTCAAATCTCGAGGGAGTTAAAGACAATGATGTACTTATTCGGATAGGAAATAATATAAACGATTGCTGTTAAAAGAAAAAAATGATAAAATAAATACAAAACATACAAGGAAAGCGTTAAAAGGGGGAATATACTTTCAAAATATATTATCTCCCGAACAAGAAATTACACGCAAGTGCATCTGATACGAGACTGAAAGAATTTAACTCTTTGATACTCTTTACTGATATCTCTGTGATATGCACTTTATATCGTAATTACAAGTAACTCGATCGTTGTACCTTTTAGGGTTCGGCCTACAACGTAGTAGTATCAGCCTTGGTTAAGATGGCCTTTGAAAGTGGAGAAAGTTTTAAAGAGGCAAAATTTAAATTTACAGATAAATAAAAGACCGATATAAGAAGATAAAGTTTATAGTTTGTTTGTAGATGCTATTATAGATGTATTTACGGTAAATTCATACCTGATTTTACTCATAAAAAAAACAAATATTACATTTATACATTACGTTTGTATGAATTGTTATAACTAAGCTTCCCCCAATTTTATAGCTTCTCAAAACGGAGATATTACTTCAACTGACGGATTAGACGTCATTCAAATTAAGATACTAACTTAAATTCGATTTCTTATTAGTTAGTCTTATCATACGAATACAACCTATGAAAAATGAAACACCCAACATCAAAATTGGATTAAATGAAAAAAATGCAGAGTATGGTTGAACAAATTTAAAATTCTACGAACGAGTAGTTAAAGAAGTATGACGCAAACACCTTTGAAGGAATTTTTGGAAAGAACTCCCTACGAACATGAATAAAAGGAAACTTATTTCCATCACCGTATCCTTTTGCGACATGGACAAAATCGGAAAATTCCAATTTGACGAAACGAAGGTTACATTTACGATAAAAATAAATTTTAATCAATCTCGGGTGAGAAAAACGTCCAGAGTAAATGTGTAACGTAAACAGAATTTGGATTTCAACGAATAAAGTTTTAAAAATAAATATGAATGCCCATTCCAGAAACGATTCCCAAATCAGACTTCCGTCAATTTGCTCCAATCTCTGTAAACCCTACTAAAGAAACGCCTCGACAAAGGACGACAAATCCAGTAAACAAAAGAATGAAGGGAACTCCCTAAAAGAACTCGGCAGAAATACGTCCACGTTGACCAAACACCTTGAAAAATAAGACAGACACCTCGGCACAACAAAAACCATTTTCTTTTCGTCATGCCCTGCCTCTCTTTCCATCAGATATTCTTTGAAGAGAGGACTAAAGCGATAATAAAATAAAGGTGGGAAGACATCTTTAAGGATCTCGAAAGGCGGAAGGAGCTGAAAGGGGAAGCGGAAGAGGATTGAAAACCTGGGAGGAAATCTGCGTAACATAAGTTTGACAGATCACCCCTCCCGCCACGGGTTGGTTATTCATTCGGAGATTGCGAGGGGAGGAAACAGAGGGAGTTTTTCGAGAAATGTGAGAAATTCGTCCAATCGAATTGTCCCGATGGAATCGATTCCTCCCTCCCTTTAACCCTCTCTACTCGAAAGCATCCAATATTTTCTTCCGTTTTTCACTCACATCCCCTCAACTATCTCGCCCCCCGCCAAGAGCAACCTCTTACATTCGATTACTTTCATTTCACCCCATGTATTTCTCGAGGATAGCGATTTCTCTCTTTCCATCGAGAGGGATCTCTCCTTTGCATAGAAAGAAGGGACCACTCTCTTAACTCCTCTTTTTTTCGGTTATCGATGATACAGAAAAAGGGATAAAATGAAAACATGAGAAAATTTAGCAGTCAGATAAAAATAATGATGGGAGTTTGGCTAAATACATTCTCGACCCATCGACCTAAGAAGTGTACAGATTTAGGATATTGGGATACAGAAATAGACTTGTGATATTGGCGATGAAAATTCTCTGTTTCAGGAGATTAGATTTTCGAGAGAACATCATTGAGAGGAATATATAGTTTACATAAAAATATCTGACAGTGAGAAGTAATAAATTATCGGATTATCTCGAAAAAGATTCTTCGGCACGAGGAAATATCCTTTCCGAAAAATATTAAATATGATTCGATAGTATACAAGTACTAAATTGATCTAATTTATGCAACCGTAAATCAATCTAAAAGATTTAAAATAACGCTGATAAGAAATCGATATAAGAGTTTTGAATATCCTGACGTAAGAGCAAGTAATAGGTAAAGCATTTAACCATCCAAAAATTGCATTGGACTATTAAACGAGACCATAGCACAAAATGGTTTGGAAAAACAATTGGTGTAGGGGATGCTCTCTAAGATCTCAATATATAATATATATAACCTTTACCCTTTCCTTGCTTGCAAAGATGTCCTTGGCACCGCTAACTTCCCAGGCATTCTCACCTTTACGGGGAAACAATAAACTTACAACGTCGCTGCAGCAGACGCGTTGGACTCCGCTTGATCCAATCTCTTATTTCCGAGCCCAGTGTCAAACCCTCGACGTGTCTCCCTAAAACCATTCCGACGTTCCCTTCCGCCGCTCAGACCGTAAAAGAAGCAACTCCCATTATTTCGGAACGTATCGACATATTGCCCATACGGATTTGGAATCTCATTTGCCCATCCTTTTTGGAGAGACGCTTCCCTTTTTTATTAGTAACGGCAAATCCCTCTTCGCGAGCTCTCTCCTTATAAAGAATCGAAACGACTAGCGCCCGCTATTGCTTTCGTGCCTTTTCCTCATGGATGCCAACGTATATTCCATAATATTCGGAGGGAATACTTTCGAGTGATACGACTATTTAAATACCAAAAGTGGTTCCATCTAAATTACGCAATAGAGGGGAAAATTAAGCTACAAATATTGCATGCATTTACTTGGAACATATTATGCAAAGCGTAGCTGAGAAACAGTAAAAAAGTAGCAATTTTTTAGAAAACCAACAATCATTTAAAAGCAAAAATAAAAAAATAGTTCTCTTTTGATTCGTTTGCTTAAAACGCAATTCGCGGCGTCGCATTTGTAAGTTTAAAAAAATTCATCGGCCTAAAAACATTTTTAAAGAATAATGAAAATAATGATTTTTCATGAATAGCTATATATTTTAAAGAACATACAATATGGTACGTATAAATATTGTCTTCTATAAATAGGAAAATACGCCTGAGAAAGTTAAAATCATTTACGAGTCTTGTTGCATCGAACACGTGCAATGCGCGAATTACGTTAAACGGCAGCATCATGCTAAGATTTTCCAACCACTTGCAACATAATAAGAGTCGGTGTAAAGACATACGCCCGCAGAAACAAAGCAAGAGTGAGCAAAACTTAAGAAGAGGAAGCATCGACCTGAACTAAATTGAGAACGTAGACGAAGGAGTAACTGACCGCATTCAGTTAAGAAAGTTGCAACACCGAAGTTATTTCGAATTCTCTGTTAGCAACTGTTTGCAAATAACGCTGCGACGCTACGATCGACAACCCCGAAAGAAAAACCACAATTGCAGACAATCGTGCGGATCGTCCCCTCTCAATTTGCACCTGAATCCCTTTTCTCTCATCTGGCCTAGGGTCATTAGAAGGTCTGAAAGCGAAGGGGCGACCCCATCCAACCCTCTTTTCTGCGACCCAATCCGTCTTCATTCACCAAAAACTCATTCCGGAGCGCCTCGCTGAGAAAAGCGTCGTGCGCTTGTCGTAAGCAGAGAAGACGCCTCCGTCTGTCGATATTCGAACATCGGAAAAATGAAACTCGGCTTCCGGGGCGCGAAATAATCATGGGGACGCAAATGGATAAAAGTCGGCGAGAAATTGCTGCGGACGAATTTCTCGCGACACGATTACATCCAAACGAATTTTAGAATATCATCGATTTAAAACGTCACACGTTGGCGGTAAGTGCAGATAATGCACTCAGCAATTAAAATTTTAATACTATTTTGCGATAAACAAGTAAAAGAAATATTTCGGATATACCTCTGCCTGTCCTTTTAATCACATCTTCAAACAAACGCTCATACTTTAATGATTTTATAATGTGCCTAAAGACGACAAGTTACAATTTAAAAGGAAATTGTTTACTTTCAGTTTACTTGGCGAAAGAGTGAGATTTCTCACAAATAATTTCGATTAAATTCCACGGAGGAAGGCGATGTTTTGTTGAACTACATCACAACAAAATAAGGGAAGAAAGTACACTTTTCCATTGTTTATTTGAAACCACAGGTTTCAACGAAACATCGTCATCATCAGGTGAAGATATAAAACAGGAAGCATATTTATATAGTCTACTATATAAAGTATTATATAGTATAGTAAATATTGAAACCGGTCGTTTCAAATAAACTGTGGAAAAGTGTACTTTCTTCTCTTATTTTGTAACAATTTCGGTGTTAAAGTATTTAAATATAGGAACACATGAGTGGCCTTACGGTTTCACACGCCTTCCGACAGATTCCCTGATTCAGGCTTTTGACGAGACATCTATTAAGGAAAAATGGTAAAGAAGTAACCTTGCACTTAGTAGTAACTTGGATCCTTCCCCTAATTTTCTTATGGCCTAACTTTTTCAGTAGCATGCATAACTGATATGAAATATGCGTTTTTAAAAGGATTTCGATCGCAACGTATACATGAAAATTCATAGCTGGATCTCAAAGAGAGGTTCAAACATCATGGTACATTTAACATATACTTTTTCTTTCGATAAAAAGTGAAAATTAAAAAACTATTACTTAAGTAAGTGCCTTCGACGAAAATCCAAAGAAACATAACTTAAGCAATACATTTAATGCAAAAATCTTGCCTGATGATCGACCATCTAATTCTCCAACCAAAATACAAGACATGTAAGTAATTTACATAATTAAGGCAAATATATAATTTGAAGGAGGGAATCTCATTCACATCTAATAATATCTAATTCCTCTAAGCTTCTTGATCAATTCCTCATTTTCGAGAACAGCAAACAGCCTGTCAGGGTAAAGGTAATTAAATACGCTACTCTAAAAATGCGCCACTCTTAGGGAAGACAATATTTGAAACTCTTCTGCAATAGAACTCTGAAAATCATCTGGTAAGAAATTATGACTTAGGCATTGAAAATACGAAGATTCGTGAATGTTTTATTGATGGACATTAAACATAAATATCTATAGATCTCAACTCAAACCTACTGCTGCGTGTTCTGAAGGTTCGCAAAGATCACCGAGAAATTAAAGACTCACTTAGAAGCAAGAAAGAACTTTAATCCGTAAAATAAATGGCGAAATACAAATGAGAGAATCTTTTCTATGTAAACCCGCAATCTCTCTCTCAACAATGCTGTTTATTCGTTGCTACATTGTGTCCGGTGCGACGAGTAAATAAACAAATCTTGATCTGCGACCTTACGGCCATTCTTCGCCTCAAAAAGGGTCCAAACGCCGCACTATCATAACGAAGGGAATGACAATCCCCCGATATTTTACAAGAAAATAATATTTCAAGATACACCTTATACTTGCAGACATTAAGAGTATTTCCTAAAGTTTAAGGGAGTTCTAGCATCATTAATATTATACGAAATACGAAACTTCGGGAAAACGAAAAAATCGTGAGCAGCGAGGAGGTGTTTCCATATCTAAATTTACTCCCAGCAAAGCAAGTGGAGATTGCGAGAGCATAATTGGACGAATCGCAGAAGGCTCTCGGATAACAAAGCATCCCGATTTGATACTCTTTGTCGAAAAAGAGCATTTTGAAAGATAAGATTTCCTTCAAGAAACGCGGATTGCTCCAGAGATCGCCATCGATACCGCAAAGATGCGTCTTGAGAGGAATGACGAGACAAAAGGAGGCAACACTGGAGTAAACATTACGCGCACGGAGGTTCGCAAAGGAGATAAGGGGTTTTGTTAGCGTGCGTGGCGATATGATCGAAGGGCTTTGAGAAGACAATGAAAGGAGTTGCGGTACGAAAGGGAAAAGGTGCCCTTATACAAAAGAGTTTCTCCGAGGGACCAAGTTTAGAAAGAACTCGAGGTAGGCAAAGTTCGCGATTTCGCGAAATGAAGAGCGATAAAAATAAAGACTTCCGTGTAAAGGAAGCAGCTTGCATTCGAGAGCCTAGCACATTGGAAAAAATATATCTTCATGGAAAAAAATGTCTTGAGAATTTCGAATTTCAAAGAACAAGTCCTAAAGTTATTAAGGTATGGGAAAAATAAATTCGTTCCCGGGTTGGGCTGCTCCTTGAATTCGAGATAATCATAAATCACTACAGACTCTGTAAAGATAGAAGATATGACTAAGGGAAATTATAATATATTTATAGGGATGAGACCTGTATCATCATGATGAATTATTATATAAGAATTTATTCAAATATAGAAGTTCCCCGGAAGGGGCATGAAACTCTACCTGGCTCACACATTAATGACAAACGATTAATGCTATTAAAAATTGGGGACGGGTGCAGAACAAGGCTGGAAAAGATTTCCACTGCCAGTATGAGTATAGAAAATCCTGAAACGCGAGAGTTTACAAAGAATCACATCCAACTCAAATGAATGTCAGTAACTCAAAAACGAAAACGAGCAAAAATTTCATAAATTCTCAATTCAACTTTTACTTGTCAGTAATTGAATTACTACAATTTTCAAATAATTTTGTAAACATGTACTCTATAGTACTGAATATGTCTTCGTTTAGATACCACGCCAGTAAATAAATACTTTGGCTTGCACTTTTATACCTCAAAATGAGCTTTATTGTAAAATTCTATGAATTCGAGATAAAATCTTAAATAAGAGCAAAATCAGAAATGTTTACAGGTATCAATAGGTCCTTAATGTCACAATTTCCCAGGCATTAAGGGCATTGAACATTTCAACGAGCTCTTCAATTCAATGACTTGGGTCTGCAGTCGTACTGCGGCAATTATTTCCTATAATTAAGTTTATAATATGAAACAGATGCAAAAATTTCATAAAAGACCTTCAGAAGGGTTTTATTGCATTAAGAGAGAACGTGGAATCTTGGAGAATGTAGTTTTAATGAGCTGAGGAGATTCCCACCGAAATTCTCGAAGGGATCGTTGAAGGACGTGAAACCGAGAAAAGATGGAAACTCTAACCATTGAAACTAAATCACTGTGTGACTGAAAAGACCAGCATACAAATAATTGGAAACACGAATATTTTGACAAAAAGAAAACCCGATAAAATAAAAAACCCTGCGGTGAATTCCTCAGAAGAAAAAAACACATCCGGAACGTAGAGCTAATGAAACGAGGCTACCAGAGAACGATGTCAGCATTTAATCGCCCTTTTTGAATACTAAACAACGGACGCAGAAAAGAATAAATTATTTTAGCCTCAAATACAAATGGGATTAAAGAAGAGGCAGTTAATGAAGTGAATGCCAGCACATGAAAGCACGAACAGAAAATGCTTATAACAAAGACAAGCATGAACTTGAATCACGATTTTTAACATAAAAGCCTATTTTTGTGGTGCGTGCGAAGGAAATCCAAAAAAATCGAATTTAATGTTAGAGATATTAATTTTTCGTAGATAAACAGTAATAAAACGACGAAATAAGATATGTCGATTCCATCAGCAACGCTTGCTTACTCAATTGCTTTTAGTAAGCACATTCGGTCTCGCCAACTAACCAGAGCAGCAAAGCTCAAAAGCGTCTTATGAAGCCATTCTGCGAGCTGATGGAGCAGAAAGTAGGCTAAGTATTCCATCTGCAGCCCTCAATTCAGCCACTGATCCTTACTGATATGGGTACTATATGAACTGTAACATATTTACGGATTAGGTTGGTAAAAATGGTGGAACGTAAATGTGACACGTATGTGATGAGACAAGCGAAAGCATAACATAATCAACCCTGATAAGTAAACTAAACGTGTGTGAGAGTAAATGTGTGTCCGAAAATCCTTCTTCCTCCAAGCAAAATACGAGCCTTAACGATTATAACTGAATACCTAAATGTAGTAAAATTCACGTTTAAGTTTTCTAAAATATCTCAAATAAAAGCTAACGATTTTTCAAGCAATTTTATATATTTTTACATACGCCGTGCAGTAATGTAGCAGGCGTATGTAATGCGGTATTAAAACTGGACGTCGTCTCATTGAATATTTACTCAAAAAATATTCGTAGTAACGTGTGGAAGAAAGATGGGAAGAGTGAGACGACAAAGAGTCGGCTTTTCCCTGCACCCCTGGGGTACGCAATTAGATGAGAGAATTTAATAACAGAAGCGGGGGTAGAGAAGAACGGAAGTTAAGGGAAAGGGGAATGGCACCTTGGGGAGTAAAGGATATTACACAGACGGCCCTTCCAACCTTAAAGTCATGAACTTTCCTGGAAGCCTCAAAAAGTTATTTACGAATATGAGATAGAATAATAGATAAAAAGCCTATCTAAATTTCGTTATAGCTCTTCCGTGCAGGTATGGCATTTCTGTTAAGATCAATTACGCAACAACTCATGAGGTTCGTAAATGTAGCTATTAAGAAACCCATTTAAAAATTAAAAGAAGTTTTAGTTTTAAAATTATTAAATGAACAGTATAGGGGCATTTAATTTTAAGAGAAAAAACGCTATCTTTGAGATGAGAACTTTAAGCTGTCATTTCACCTGAAATTACAATTTGATGAATCGAGGGCGATCCCTTCGTAAAGTAAGGGTAATGTAAATGGAAATACAATTCTAAACAAACGTATTTTTTATTACTTCCGTGGAGAGGACTTCGGTGGAAGAAAAATAAAATTAAGACTATTTCTTTTGGAATATTGCAGAGGTGGGAAAAAGCGAAGGGAAGAAGGGGAAAACTTTTTGCAGAAGGCAGTCACGCCAGTTAATGAAATTGGTCCCGCGTTAGCTCAGAGAACGTGTTCCCAAAAACCTTTCATTTTTCAACTTTCCGGTTCCCTCTTCGAAACATAACCGAATTACGAGCGTGGAATTTTGGTCAATTTCGAGAAGTGCATGACAGAAATATCTTTCCCAGAATATGAGTGAACGGCTGCGGTTTGCACATACTTGTTTCATTCTCGTTGCGCTTCCAAAGACTTTCAAGAATCCACACCTTTGGACAATGAGGAGATGTTAAATGATCGATTAAATTATTATTGTAGCCGAAAACATCAAATGCAATAACCACTAATCTACGAAAACTATCTGAGTCGGAGAGACAATCATTTCAGTAAGAATTCGCTTCAAAATGAAACATCGCCCTTCTTCGCAAATCCTGAGGCAAACACTTTTACTTCGCACACGGATCTTCTTCATCACCTTGAAATATTTACTACAGAATTTTAGTATCTCCTATATTTAGGAATGTTTTACACAAAAAAATTCTTAGACATAAATATCCTACGCACGTTATTCTAAAATTAAGAGAAAGAAAAGCGAAACTTTATTTCTACAGAATGTTAAATGCAATTTTCAGCCCGCGTAGTGCTGAAAATGCGCAAATGTTGAATCTTGGTTGATTTTCAGCCAAGAATTCATAGACGGTTACAGGGGAAGCGATAAAGCTCAATGAAAATGATTGCACAGCTACTGCCTATGACTCGACAAAGATAAACACACACGACTAGTAATTCGAAAACTACCGAAGAATCATGAAAGTGCCTCTTAAATCATCGAGGCACGATTAGTGGTAGCTGTTGGTACGAAACCCATACAGGAGAGATCGAGAGATGTAAAACAAAGATCGCGCAAGTGACACGTATCCTATTCCAGTCGCAAAACGGATATGAGCTCGTCGTCGCCAGAAATGTCGGCGAAGCGACTCAGACGAGCGATTGAAAACCTCCGACAGCTAAGGAACAATTAGAAAAAAATATCGGAACACAGAGATGAAACGTGGATGCCAAAAAGTCTGTGAACCCAAATTAAGGGAAGAGGCGGTGATGGCGCACCGAAATGGTAATTGGGAAAGAGGGGAAAGAGGAATACGTGCATTGGGTGAGATATAGGGAGTTAGCGGAAGGGGAATCAGATTTTGGACGACCGCCGTCGGAATTAACACTTGTCACACATCGAACGGATCGAACGCCGGCGAAGACGAGGGCGGTAACAAGGTAGTCGAGGAGGTAGTCACGTCACAAGATGGCGATTTGAATGATTTGGCAGAATAAATATGCGCTTTTTGAGGAGTGTATTTTGGCTTCACTGAGGAGAGTCGCAATTATAAGTACTCCTTGGAATTTATTGCTTCCAAGATTCAGACAAAATATCATTTTCTAAAGACATTGATAAGCTGTATCCACATCACAAGTCCAAGTTAAAAATTTAATATGATTCGCCTGAACTGACAAATACGATAGGCAAAATAAGGGAAGAACAATAATAAAAGACATTCGAAGGAAAGCAATCCCTCACTTCTTCGTAACTCCTTCAATACGTATGTTATCGTTCCACTCACAAGGGGAGACTATCACTTTTGTCCAGGGATTTTGATGAAACTTTTTGTGATGATGCAGGAAGTAGATTTATGAAAAGCTGTATTGGCGTTCGTCAAAATGGGCCTTAGTTTTGTTGCAATAATTAAATGAAAATTTACAATCTGGGTATAGGCAACCCCACATTACACGCCCTCGCTAGACCCTATCTGTAAGGAATAACCCGCTCTTTTCGTGTATTTCTCAAATCTAATTTATATTTCTTTTGATAAATATTTTCCTTGTTACTCAATGATAGGCATAATGGCAATACTTCCATTATTTCACCCGATTTCCGATAGAATAACCTTATTTCAACCGAATGAACTTCGATGACAGAGAGCCTCGCTAAAAGTATGATGAATGATGTAAGTGCACAACTGTAAGCTTAGCTTTTGCCTGCACTTCCCCAAAAAAATGAGAAATTTCTGTATCTCTCCACACCTTACTTGACTTTCATACATATAGGCTGCCTAATGGTGATTCCGCGATTGAAGAAGGAACATAATAAAACAAATAGTGAACGATAAAGAGGTGAATGTATCAGAGTTACTTTCCAAATAAACACCGTGGTTATCGGCTGGATTTGTGCCCGAACTGATAGAAAAAGACTGCTTTCGATGCATACATAACCCCCCGACATTTTATCAACAGTACATTAAAGAATACTCAGTATTATTTGTAGAAGAGCCTCTAGTTTGAAAACGAGCATTTCCTAAACAGACAAGAGTATCGCTCTATTTTTGAAGAGTACATCTCGGGTGAGTTTCCGATTAAGGAGATTACTAGCAACAGAAAGTTACAGCAAAATATTTTAGACCCGAAGTGAGTCAAAATATTAAAATGTCTCTTTCTAAACCGCAAAATAGCCTTAGAAATCGATTGATAAATACACTACTGCTTCTTTTGTTTGGTCGTTAATTCGTAATCACAATATCCAAAAAAGCGGAATTTCCTTTGGTGCGGAGGGAGTGAAGATGAAGCACTCGATGAGAGCAATTTGCGGCGGTCGAAAGAGATGCAGCGAAAAAAACGTGAGATGAATGACGAGGGGGCAAGATAAAGAGATAAAAACGGAACGTATAAAACTAGTAGTTTAGAGAGGATCGGAGAAAAGGAGGGAATCTTGATGAGAGTGGAGAAAATTTTGATTTGGTTTCCTTCGCAAACAGCTCCCGAAATTCGACCACTTTCGAGAATGGCAGCAATAAAAATAAACGAATTTTGAATGAATGATCCAACGGAGAAGGCGGATGCAAATTGAATTACAAATATCGACGACTTTGCGGATAATTAGCGAAGATTATTTTACTATTAACAGTTATAAATGACGGGTGGGAGCCAGACGAAACAGGCACTTCATTTCAGAAAAAAATATCAGCAATAAATTTACAGCGAAGTAATCGTCAAGAACAGCGTTTTGGATTTGGGGTGATAGAAACCTCTTACTCAAGAAGCAGATCGAAAAGAAAGATTAAACCATAGATTGCCCAAATTAAATAATGCGACAAAAAATTGTACGTAGGATAGCGAACGATTGCTAAGATAAAACCAAGAAAGTTCACGCAACAAAATATTTTTTAACTTATACAGATCAAAAAATAAAAAAAAAAATTGCTTGAACTTCCCTGGTTTTATTTCAATAAGCGAAATACTTTCCTTTAATTCCCACTTGATACGATACACGAAACTAGGAAAGAAAAAAAATATGGCCCGATTTTCTGAGCCTATAGATTAAATACCTACGTAAGTCTTCGTGAAGCAAAGAGAGGAAAGAAAAATACCTAAAATTTCGAAAATAATTTTAAGGATTTATAGTTGGGTGTGAAACGTGAACCCTAAGAAAGAGGAACATAAAATGATTAAGGCCTTCGAAATATGCATGTGAATAGAAAAGCAGGAGAGGTAGCGCTTGAGGGGTCTTTAAAACGAAGCCGAGGAAAACATCGAAGCTGTGGAGAGAAAAACGGAAAGAGCTCGTTGTAGTGGGAGGGATAAATTGCCGATAAGTAAAGGAAAGAAGAGAATTTAAAGCCATAGAGACCACTGGCGATAAACTCACGAATATACTTCACAATGAGGTAACGGATGAATTTAATGATAACAAATGCTAGATGTTAAAAACGAAAATGACATTAATTGCGCAATTCGCTGCACTGCATTTCATTTTTTCAGAATTTATGACACGACTGACGTTTTGTCCCCACGTTTTTTATTACTCTATAGTCTCGATGCACGCTTAAAATTACGCCGGGGACCAAGAGGCAATTGTTAAAAATATGTTTCCTATACCCAACAAAAATTTCATACACAGCGCACCGTTTGAATGAGGATGTAGTATTTGTCGAATAAAACTTTTTCGCCATAAAGGAAGAACAAAAGGAGAATGAATTCCCAAATGACGCCAATCCCTCTCTTTCGCCCGTGAAGTAGTTACGTCAACCGGATAATGATGTATTCCCAGGATTGGATTTTACCACGACTGCTATTTCATCAGCGAACTAATTTGCCGCCGTGGACAGCAATCTCTACGACCACCGATCCATCCCTTCAATCGACAAAAAGAAGAAATATTAACCTTCGAATGAATGTTTGGGAAGAAGAAATTGCAGTTTCGAAGAGGAGCGAACATATTGTCGTTGCAATCGTTTTATGCCCAAAAGAAGAGACAGCTGGAGAAACATATCAAGTCCAATGCATAAGTATCGGTAGAAATGTAAAAAATTACAAATTTCGGGAAGATCGGTAGCATGAATCCGATAAAGTAGTCACAGAATAGCGAATGAACGGAATTCATTAGTTAACAGATTGAAAGGAAAAATATGTTTTAAACTTTCTGGGAATAGAGAACTATCGCTTTCGTACTAAATAACATAAATTCCTGACAAATATAAACTAAATTTCAAGTTATGTTGAATTAAATTTTATCGTCGATTTCTTTCATTTAAACTCTGCAACATGTTACCTTTATAACATTCTTTTGAGGGAACGGACTGATGAAGAAAAGGATCGGATATCAGTGGTGTACGTTCGATGGCGTACAATTCAATCACTGGATTTCTATTTTACTTAGGCTGCAATTTTACATCAACAAGTAAGCAAAAAAACTTATTTTTTGTACTACTAAAGACTTAAATATTAAAATTAATAAATATTATAAATAAACATTTCAGTTTTTGCTGGTGTGAATGAATTCTTCTGGGGACCTTCACCAGGTCAAATGAGTTTCCTCCGACGTTTTGACGGCTGAAGCCGTCATCGTCCTCGGGGTAATGCCACTATAATACGACTTTCAACTTAATACATGACAATGAATCACTATAGATGAACCACACATGTCGATAATCGTTGAAACACGAAGCAATAATAGCAAAAAATGATTTAAATGAGAAAATATCGTATTCTTCCACTCCTAAATTTATAACTCGGTGAGGATGGGCCAAACAGGCTGACAATTGCAATGCGACAATTGGAGGCGACGTAAAAGCGAGAAACAGATAAACAAATACATCAAGAAATTGAAATATAGTTTAAACAGGTAAATTTATTCACACGACCATGGTTTCAGATTTGGTTACAACATAATCAGGTACAGAAGTTTCAATTCAATTCCTTAAATGAAAAATATATAGTTTATGGACCCACTATAATGCTAATTGGTTTCCTTACTTTGTAACCTTTTCATACCCTAGTTTTTTAAATATTTAAGCTATTTAACTGTAGCTTCTGTGCCTAACGATTGTTTAATCAAACACCGATACCTTTGGAATAAATTATTCTGTGGACAATAAACATTTTAATTTATTGCTAAAGTTTTAGAACGACGTTCCACCAGATTTCACTTGAGACTGCCGATAACAAACAGCGACAGATTCCCTTTCTTATTCAATCGTAAATTCCTTTTCCTAAACGCCACACCAAAGAAAAATGAGCAAACGCGTACAAAAAGAGTGACTTGGAAAGGGGCAATCACGAGATCTCAATCAATTGGGCGGCGATAGAGGAATAGCCCCTGAATGAAAGTCTGATCGAATTCCACGCTAGGTGTGCGCCTCTCCTTTTTTATTCGGTAAACATTAATCTCGTTAACTCGCTTAATCCTCTGTTAAGCCGTTGCAATACTTTTAGGGTCCGTGTTTGGCACATACGTGTGTTTTCGTGTGGATAGCGTGTGTGGGAGAGCGCTCTGGAGAGAGGCATCGCATAATGGAGTAATCGCGAAGGGACGCCGGCGAAATATTTCGCGCGCACATTCACATTTGTTCTGCTGCGAATTGATGATCGAGAAATACCGAATGAGAGAGTAAATGCGATTTAATGTAACGAGTTGTAGGCGAAACTTCTAGAAATGGGAAACTCCTTTATCGCTTTATAAAACAGGATGTAAATGAGAAAAAACACCGTATTTACAGGGGTAACTAACGAATGAAGAAGGTTACTAAAAAGAGTTATTGATAAGGTTTTAAAACTTAAATAGGAAGAAAAGTACTAAGCTAATTTAATGAAAAGGTTTAAGTTTTCAATACATAAAATATGCAATTATAGAAACATGGACAGGGAGAAAAACAAGAAATATACGTAACAAAAAAAATCGAATTCGAGAGATAATCAAACATACTTTTTCATAATACAAACAATACATGATGTTATGGTTTCATAGAGAGCAATTATGTAAGCAATAAAAATAGTTGGTTTAATATCATTTATAACTTTAAAATCTACTAAGTTTCTCACATTTCCATACGATAAAAAGTCCATAAAATATTTAATTCCATCGTAAATTATTCGTTCAAAAGTTTAAGTTTCGTCGTATTGTGAAGTCCAACTGTCACTGGTTGCGACGTCTCGAATCTTTTGCTGGTCAACATGTCAAAACCAAAAAACACGAAACTAAATATCGAATTCGCATTCATTTACGCCAAATTTGCTTTGGGGAACGAAAACATCAAGTCAAAAGATAAAGACCCAATGTTTTCGGAAATAAAAGAAAACGACTTCTGGACTATAAAAGCGAATAAACAATAAAAGACAGGTCGGAATGACGAACGTCATAAAACACACCATACGACTCCAAATTTTCCTTCTCTGGGCGAGAAGGAGCTTCCGATTGATACGCGATGATCAATCGCCTCCAGAAATTAATCCAACGCGGGAGACATCAATCCTTTTCAAAATTGTCGCTCGAAATGAACGGCAAAACGCCATCTTTCCCGCGGCGATGAGATTGGCATTCTATGACCTTTGGCACGAGGACACCAATATGAAAAAGGCCAAATAGTTTACGGCGGACAGAATCCTCCGGAAACTTTTCGACAGTTAGAGTTGCCATTTTCCTTCCAAACAAAGATGCAATATATTTTGTGGATCAAAAAGACATCGGGCAGCTATCTGTCACGAATTCTCTACGAGAACTTTACAAAAAATATTATTCTAAATACGAGTAAACATATTTATGTAATAGTCACATGGACAGCGGCTACGCGAAGTTACGCTTATGAATATTCCAAAATAATGACTATCGCGGATTAGTCGATAATCAAGCAAACTGTATCTTTTCCAAAGCACAATATACTACAGAAAAAACGTGTCATGACTTTTCTGACAACCAAGTAAATATATTGCATTTGAAATGAGTTTCAATTTCCAAATTATTCATCAATCGGTACGCGATTATGATTAATAAAAGCCATAGAATAACTAAGGCAGTGGAAATCGAATGAAACTCTCCTAAATAAAAAATATTGAAAAAATATCAAAAAAAAATTACAAATGATTAAGTTTTTCCAAAAAGAGAAGGAACACATGACAAAATTGTCGGAAACGGGAAGAAAAATTTTCAGGAGATTCGCGCCCCATCACATATTCAGTTTATCGCAATTTTAAAACATTGCTACTCAGCAGTTTCAACAGTGATAACTCACAAAAGATATTGGGCAATCGATACAACGATTTTGTTTCGAAAAATAAGTATAAAATGGCATTCTCCGCTTCAGCATCACAATAAAACATGTTAAAGGTAAAAGATACGATAGTAAATGTATAGTAAACGTGTCATAAGTGGAAACATTAAACAAGACAATAAAGAAGAGAAATAATTTTCAGAGAAAACATGGCGTACAATAGGCAGATAATAGAAACGTTATCAAAGGATTTCCTCTTTTCCTATTGGGACACTTTTCCTCATCGCTTCATCGATTTAATACAGAAAGAAGTATCGAAGTCTTCACACTTACAAACTCAAAGATTCCCACGCAATTTCAGACCATTATGATATTTAAGAGAGACCAACAAAATGAGTTCTAAACAGCTCGAAACAAGAGAAAGATATCAATAAATTATCACGATTTACCAAAAAAGCCCACCATTGAAAATATACAACCAATCGAATTTTAAACCATAAAAAGGAAACGGGAGTAAAGCACTCGCCGACTCCCGTTATTCCCACAATAAAAACGACGTTGCAACACTGGAAAGAGAATACATTGGATGAATGGAAGATTGGCGGGTGAGAGGGATGAAAAATTAAGCCCCCAGGGGGCGTCGCAAAATGACACGACAATGATGGCATTTTAATGACATTTTCTTTTCCCACACCCCTTTCATCATCGCTCCCACACGCAGAGGCGTTTGACGGAAAGGCGGCAAAGAAGAGCAAGTCATAAAGTCGCCTTGATTGGCCACCGATGGAATCGATTGCCATCTTTCGGGCCATCAAGCGAACCGCCTTCGAATCTACCACATTCGTGTCATAAAGCATACAGCAAAGACATATGGAGTAATTTCCAGAATTAACTCCCACTAAGCTGACATCGTTAACATAGCGTATAAGGAGAATGGAATGTGAAAAGCCGCGGTAAGTCATCATAGTTTCTCCTTGATTCCGTGATACGTAAGTCCATTTTAATCATTTGGGCTTTCAATGATTATGTCGAACCAAAGAAAAGAAAATCTGACATTGAGGTAGCGAAAAATGTTCCTCTGCAGAGCGAAACATAATCTACTGTCCACGGGAGGTTTTTGGAGGGGTTTCCCTCCCGTCCTTGGGCCAATGCCGGACAGATTGTATTGTTATTCCCCCTCAACCGTTGCCACCTGGTATTAATACGAACTTGCAGCGTTTTAATAAATAAATAATATTCAAGAAATGAAGTTAAAAAGAAAAGTGAACGAATGATATCCGTGATCATACCATGCATGCATGAGAAAATCAGAATAAGAAGTAAAAAAATCAATACAATAAATACTTTTAGAATAAGATAATATGAAAAGGTATAAGAACGTTAACAAGGTATAACAACGTTTATCTGATATCATCGAATATATCAGGTAAAAATTGATCACGAAAAAAACACTTTTACGAGGAAAGATCGCATATAATTACGTCGACAAGTTATATGATTGATAAGAAATACAATCATTTCCCTATACGTTCCAAACAAAGTAATAATAGAGGCGTTTTGAATCTAAACAAAAGGACAGTTGAAACGTTTGCTGACGAAACAGCAAAGTGTTAACCAAAAAATGTTCATATTAGTTCGTATTAATATGGCATCAAATATATCGTTAGACCAACGATGAGAATGAACATGATTTTTGGAAAAACGTGAATGAATGAATAAAAAGCTCTCATAACTAAGCATAGATAAAAGAGAATGAAAGCTGATTGAAGAGAGAATCAAACATGACTCGACCTCCTCGAATAGAAATTAATAAATAAAAAATTAACAAGCGGCGAAAGTGAGAATTTAGCGGATATGGACGTCTGAATTTTCCACCGTGGGCCCTTGGTTCATTAGGGCTGCAAAATGCGACCTTCGGGGATGCGGGCGTGTTAGGACGGATTAGGAAAGCGGGGTCCGGTATGGGATGAGGTGGTGAAATGACAGGGTGCGGGTGAAACCGTGTTTAAGTGAGCAGGGTGACAGTTTCAAAGGGGAGGACGCTGGCAAAGTTCCAGCCGTTGACATAGTGACAGAGACTGAATATCTGTCAACTACAAAGGCAAAACCAGCCCACTAAACGTGTCTCAATTAGGTATCGCGGTCTAGGGTAGGAGGCGATATCTCACGCGGCTCGATCTTTGACATCGCCACGGAAATTAGCACTGTGGGCCGCAAAGCCCTTGGAGCGGTCTCGCGAAATGGCAATAACCACCTTTTTTCTACCAGGGTATAGGTGAATCGGATCGAGGAAAAAACTTTTTAGTCATCATCTCGCAGACATTGTTTTTATTACGAATAAAAGTTCAATTAGGGCGTTTAATTTCAAACTGATTGGTGGCGATGTCAAATTTAGGCAGTATGGCTTCAATTATATACAGCCATATATAAGTACAACTTATACATTAGGGGACATACAATCGCATCCGTCTGAGTTTAGGGAAGAGATGCGGAATTTTGAGAAACTAAGTAAACGGCGGCCTTCGCATCTAAATTCTACAGCAAACACATTTCCTTCCTATTTATGTAGACATTGAGATTTCTCCTGAACAAACTTATGCAATAATAAAAATCCATTTATACTAAAATGATAGAATACTCACAAGTCTTAACATACAGTGGCGTCAAAAATTGCTTAAATATTTATGCTTACACCCCCAATCTTAATAAGACTTTAGATCAATTGGAATGAAATGGAAGGACGTTGCAGAGATAGTAATAAAGCACAATAAACTGCATGAAAGTGCGCTACTAAGGTCCAAGCGGGAAGAAAAATAAAAATAATGTAACCGTAAAATTAGGTACAACATTCAGAGGATCACCAGTAAAAATAAAGGTATTAATTAAAATTGCCTCTGCATGCAAAATAACTTCGATGCCAGTATTTTTTAATTAATATGTTACGTTGAATTAAAGTGATTAGTTCAGAGAGAAATGGTTTCTATACCACGTAAAACAACATTAAGTGGAAGCATCTTGCAGTAAGCTAGATGACAGTTTAAAATATTCTAAAGTATGAACCACTAGAGGAAGGTAAATTTGATAACAAGGACGAGAGTTGGGGGATGACTGAGAGGCATTCAGAAAGGCCGACTACTCATGACGTCACGTACCTCTAAACAACAAATGACGATAGAGGAGACCCACTCCCACCATTTTACGTGAGGGCACTGCATGGCCCCTGAAGAATACCTCTTGTACAAACGCTTTAAAGGACAGGGAACGTGGGAAATTGGAACAGACGAACAAACAGACGCCCTATCATAAAGGGAAGAGGATAAGCAATTACAAGATATATGTTCCGAATATTTTTCACAGGGAAATCTAAAAACATTCCGCGGAATTGTCCAAGGGAATTTACTCCGAAGCATTACGAATTCCCTCTGTTAAGATTGGTATGTTTGTCCAAAACCTTCCAGATCATAAGAGAGTATTGTAAAGGAAATATCTTCAATGCTTCATTCAAAGAATTCATTATTTTTAAAAGAGAGACCCACTCGGAACCTATTTCGTCAGATTGCAATAATAAATGTGCAAAAATGCGAACAAAAGGACAGAAGAAAGCTGATTACATACATTCGATCGCAATATTAATATTTTTGAGTAAGTTACTTTAGCAATCCCAACGATTCATTTTGCAAGAGGATGGGACGAACCGTTGGATAATCCAAGCATGCGCATGCAAAACAAAATTAATACGGAATTAAGCGGCAGAACATGTTCATCAAATAAAAACGAATATTAAGCAAACCTTCCACAAAAAGATAGAGGAATTTCGTGGAGTTATTAGAAGACGACGCAAATTAGTCGCAAGGGACTAAACATTTTCAGAGAGTAAATAAGAGATGGAAGGAATGAAAGGGAATGGGGGATGGGAGATGATAGGAAGATGGCCGAAAAGCTCAGTTACGTGGCTGTGATGTACTCTTGGGACGTGTCGGGAAAATTCATGAGCGAATTACTTTAAGTGGGAAGGAACGAAGAGGAATATTCGATGGGCGTAAAGGGTTGAGACGTGAGGAAAGTAACGTGGAAGAGAGATGTTTGTACCACTTCTCAAGGTAAAGATAGAAAGTGGATCAACCGAACTATCACGAATTTACTTAAGCACGAATTAAAAAACCCTTTCGACTGTTTTTCGATAAATGACTCCTTTCCCTTATTAATGAAGAAAAAATAATTCGAGCCTCGCGAGCAAGTCGATAGCGGGCTCTCCCTGACAACGAGGGGAACAAAGAGTAAGGCCGAGAAAATAATGGAAAATCCTCGGAGAGTAGCTAAGGGCGATTGGCTAAGATAGGGGTATGCGAAACAATTTCCCGAGACCAAGGAAGCGGCAAAACAAAAGGGACGAACAGATGGGGGTAATTGAGAGTCGGCAAAGATAAGGAGATGGAGTGGAATGGCGAGGATAAGCAAATGAGCCGAAGAAAGGTGGTCTCCAGAACATGCTTTCCAGTGCCAATAGAAATGCTGAATTCGGATCATCGCGAATCCAAAGAAATAAGAGGAACGTGATAGCTCACGTACAATAATTTGCATTTAAAACCAAAACAAACCAAATATTCTCGGTGAACGTACGTGTTAATTCGAATTTAGCAGCACTTTAAGTTATTATTATTACTACATGAACACTGTAAGTAGATTAAATATCTGGTGGACGAGGTTTCCAATATAAAGTAGTAAATTCAAGTATCCAATTGCTGGCTCAGTTCATTTGTCAAATTGCTATAAAGAGAGAACTCGCAAAGTATACTGACATGGAAAATCTCGCTTATAGAGGCGATGAAATCTCTGAAAAAAGCGGAAAACTATTTAAGTTTTCTACTTACACGAAATGGTACAAAAAGCAACAAACGTCTTTCTTATTCGATTACTAATTAACTCATAGTTTATTAACTCATATTATTAACTCATAAAATTAAAAAATTCAAAAGAAGAATTATTAGGTACATCCATCACTTTAATATCGCCATATTCCTAAATTATGGAACACGCATAAGCATACAAGACATATGCTTGATCATCGAAACCCTGAAGCTAGAGTATCGAACACGAGGCAGAATCTCCTACTTCCTGGATGAGTGCTCCTAGAATCATTTCATCTATCGAGCCTTCAACTCGATTCAAACAAACAATCGATGGAAACTTACGCTGTAATATACTTCACCGAAGAATTTCGAGGTCGATAACCTACACCACGTCGAACATAATAGAATCGATTCAGAGTAATTGATTCCAAGTGAAATGCGAACAGTGAGTCGCGTCAAAGAGAATGCGGCACGACAACTGGTTTCGCTTAATTGGTTTTATTCTTCAATACCAAAGGGAGAGAGCCGTCATTATAACCAGGTCCCTTTCATAAATGGCGTAATTACAAGTGGCATCCTTTCATTACGTACGCACAGGCAGACACCAACTTTCTGCGCCTTCGCCAACCGAGGCGCGATGGAATAATAAGTTATGAATGAAACCCTCCGAATGCATTTGCAGAGAGAGGTTAAACGTCCCTTCGATTTAACGTCAACCGAGAAACGAAGCGAAACTTGTTCTAAATGACCTGCCGAAATGACTACTGTTACAAAATGACGGAGAAAACTTCATTACGTGGCGCCAAATAAAAATAATGCTATGCAAGTGTGCTTCATTTTTGCAGGATTTGTGGGTAAATATTTCGAATCTACAAGAGGTAATAAAAATATAAATGAATACATTTTTATAGCAGCATCTGCTGACGTTCCATCCTTATAGAGTAATAAGTCCGATTGATCTTCTGAGATAATCAGTGTCAAGTTTGAAAGAGGTTTGACTTGTTAATCGGATTCCAGAAGACTGAGGTCGTGTTTTCCGTGTATGACCGTGGATTTCGAGCAGCACATCAACACTATGTTTTGCTTTAAGTTGCTAAAAAATGCCAGAGTAGCTCGTGGCAGGGCGATAAAATTGTGACTCTGAAGACTGTTTAAAACTGATTTGAGCAATTTAAATGCGGAAAATGATTCGGTTGATGACAAATGACGGTCGGACGTCCTTCGACATCAAAAACAGACTATATCTTGAAAATAAAAATTGGCAAAGTTGATCCGTTCAAACGAGCAATTGACTGTTTGAGAGCATACCGAAGAACTGAATATCTCGTACGGGTCTGTTATCGTATCGTATGGGTCTGTGCAAAGCAATTTAAACGATAATTTGCAAATGAGACGAGTGAGCCTTGAGTGGCTTAACTTTTGAGTGGCCAACAGAAGGAAAACCGTGTGCACAGAATAAAAGAATAGTCTTGATGCAGATTCGAAATAATTGTCCAAAATTATGACTTGAAAAGAGTTTTGGGTGCATTGCTATGAAAGATGAACAATTTAGTATTGGTATGTCATTAAAAGCAATGGCAAACCACATCTTCGCGGCGATTATCGTTGGTGCATACAAATATTATCATTCCAACTTAATGATAATCGATCATCCAAAATATAAGCTAAAGGAGATTCGCAAACAATAGTAAATTCGATAATTTCTTTTTATTTTTTTAAACATTTAAATCCCATTCACGTAATGAATAAGAAAATAAGTTCCAAAGGGATAATTACCCGTTTCTAACCCTCCTTCAATAATACACCGAAACAACAGCAATGAAAAACACAAATATATTAAGGAACACAATATAGTTAA
Organism: Sympetrum striolatum; assembly: GCA_947579665.1. Classification (NCBI taxonomy): domain Eukaryota; kingdom Metazoa; phylum Arthropoda; class Insecta; order Odonata; family Libellulidae; genus Sympetrum; species Sympetrum striolatum. The sequence continues at coordinate 98,649,469 of OX388344.1, read as the reverse complement.
TCCGACTCTCTTCAAACGAAGAAACGTAAGTAAAGATAGAGCACGAGACATAAAAGAACGACGTTTCATATCTAAATCTCGTACATTCGATAAAGACACAACTCATAACGGATATCTTTCCAGAACTTCAAGATAAAATCAGAAGATCAGAAATCTACGATTCCGAAAGTCTCAGAAGACACCTATGCATAAATCGGCACTCCGTAAATTGACACTGTTATATCCGCATCGTCCAAATTCCCTCCTAAAAGTAACATCACATCCAAAGGACATTGTGAAAACCCAATGACGGCGGCCCATTTATCTTCACCACACGCTATATTTAAAGAGCTTATCTGTAAGTAACCAAGCAGCTCGGACAACGGCGAGCAGAAATAAAAAAATCAAGCTCTCTCCTTGATTTAAGGCGAATGATCCGTCACCTTATTTATTACGAGAGATCTGTTTGGATGCGCAGATGGCTGAATTACGAACATTGAAGAGGATGGTCTTGCATGCATTTCCCATGATTAGGAGGGAATCACAAAGACAAGTTGACGAGTATTTCAATGTACTCAACAGAATGAGAGCACAGATATCTCGAATTATAGTTGAGAGAAATCATCTTCCATTGGCTTTATTAGCGACTTTGATATTCCTTTTATAAAAATCTAACATATAGACTTAGAAAACACCTTTAGATGGCTCAAACTGATCACGCAATGTTGCATAGAAGGAAAAGTATCCAAAGAATAACGAAAATTATCTGTTTTGTTTCTATCACACTTAAATAAAAATATATTTTTCAAATTGAAAGATAAAGGCGACTGAAGGTGCTAAGGGATGCTGAAGATCTTCCACAGCTTACCGAATTTCTATCGAGACATTTAATGAACGCAAGTACGAAAACGATACCGATTCAGGATTAATTTTGTGGTACTTATTAACTTGTAAAAAATCCATGGTAAACAAACTTTTAAATTAGTGGTCTAGTAAAAGTTTGTTAACCATGGATTTTTTTACAAGTATGATAACTTCCACGATGTAAATCATCATCGATGGGGAGACGAAGGTACCAGAGGAAAACAAAACAGTTCAAAGGACTGGACGCAAAGAGGAACTATGCTATGATTGGAGAAAGGAGAACTTTCTTCGCCTGCCACACTCCAATCCTTTTATTTCCCTTATCTCGGCTTCAAGAGGAGAAAAAAACCTCGTTTTTTCACACACTCTTTTGTTGACCTCAAAAGCCTTTCCCTTCCGTTGCCAACCGCTTTTTCTTCATCCTGCACGGAATTGCCATAACTATACCGACGTTCATCAAAAGTAGAATCTCGATCACGATTATATTCTGTCTCTTATAATGCCCATTCGTCACACGGATTATTAAATGTGAAATATTGCTACTTGTTGGATAGAAAAGTTTCATTGCTTCGCTTCCAGACCTCTGATTTAGCAAAACCTTTGGAATGTTGAAAGTTCGCAGATGACGAAGTCGCCTATGCCTCCGATCTAATAAGAGACCAAAAATCAGATTTAAACTAGTTAACTTCCTATTTTAGTTGACGTTACTTTTCGAGATGCATCTGCTGTTTTCTGATCCCCCTGTCTAAGGTACAGTGCACAAGCAAAGATACCAAGGTTTGCAATTATTTATTAAATGGATTAATCGAATACTTCCATTTCAATATTGCGACAAAGAGTTTGCTAATAGATAAGCAAGGCACGAATTATTAATGAACCAAAATAGTTGTTGCATTATGATGAGCAACTTTAAATTCATACTAGAAAATTGCATGTACGATATTTTCAAAATTAGGTCGACATTTCTACACTACTTATATTCACTATTTCTACACTATTAACCTGCATGAATTTCCCCACGTAATGCGATGATTATACAACCCCACCTAATCCATCTTCGTTTTTTTCGAGATCCTTTCAATGCGTTGCTCTTTTTTGATTAAGATAAAATTATACAAAGCTCCTGCATATATAGCTGAACATACCTTTTTCAATACCTGTGAGGTTAGTTTGCCATGCACGTATTCATGTATTCTCTCTCAAAAGCGAAGCATCGCGATGCACAATATGCACCGAATAACCCGTTCGGAGTATTTCTATTTTACATTTTACGAGAGCAATGCGCACTAATATGATCGACGGAAGCGATGCTTTTATCTATTATTGCTTCCATCGATCATTGGCCCCCAGTATCACTCAGTCATTTTTCATTGAGAGGCATCCATTATCTCTCTAAAACCCGCCCCTCAAAAAGGAAAATTCTCGCTGGAATTAATGCAAAGGGAACTTGCAAAGGCCTCAACGCTCTTAGTTAACTTTTTGTGTCACGAAGCCTACGTTTCGTTCAACTGATGAAAACTAAGATTTGACAGTGAACGGCTGAAGACGACAAAGAACAAGTTTGAACAAAACAAATCAGAATTTGTTCAACGAAAGCTATCGAGTTCAGTCTTTCTCATTATAAATCAATAAAATTTAGGCAAAATAATTTAAGAGCCGATCAGCAAAAGTATGTTTGAAGCTACAAAACAGAAATACATCACGATTTCGTATAAAACGAAGAGCTTATCTAAAATGAAGGCTATCACGCAGATGACAAAAGGCGTGACTTGGTTAGGAGGATGCACCAAATAAGCACGTCTGCATGCCTCTGATAGCATCACTGGAGGAATGCAATGTTACCCCGAGGGTATTCGTATACACGGAACGAGATTTCCTTGTTCTGGAACGGTAAACACGAGAATCCGTGAGGAGATGAGACGATTACGCATTCTTACACAATCAGAAGAAATAAGCAATAAACACAGTCGAAAAAAACAATAAAATGCAGATCTCAACAAGATAATGAATTAGATGAAAACAATCGACTTAAAATCTACTTACCAAAATTATTCTCGAATACGTCGAAGGGTTAAGAAACTCAAAGTGTTCACCCATTTTCAACGACTTCAGGGGATGTATTATCCGATGAAGATATAAGAGCACAAATTCGTCAGTTGCCGTGATTTATCTCGACGATTCACCATTAGCTAGGCAATACTCAAGAGTCAACAAGGAGAAAAAACAAACGGCATTCCTTGAGCAAAAAGTGACCTTGGGACGATGTAATTTTCGAAAGAGGCGACATTTGACACTCGACGAAGATGGAGAAAGAGGAGATGAAGGGAGAGAAAAACCAATAACCAGCAGAGACTGTCTTACCCCCTTTTACACCTCACGGAAAACCCTTCCCCCGGAATATAGCGCTACTGTTCAGTCTAATGAATACCATTTGCATATCTTCCCCATTTACTTTGCCTTCTCTTTCGGGACTCGGAACCATTCTTTTCTCCCTCCTCATCTCCGGAATCCCACCCCGAGAAAAAATACACAAACCCACCCCTATGGGGACGCTATCGCGAGAAGGGGAAATAGAACGGAATAATAAAATGGCTGGTGGGGGGAAAGGAGTGATAAAGAACGGGTCGATGAAGAAAGTGGGGAAGGTATACGACCTTAGCGAGGGTTGGAGGAAAAGAGATAAGGAAATAGGAAGCTGATAATGGGGACAAAATCGACAAGAGTATCGAAGGAATGTTACGGATTTAATAATAAGAATTCGGTGGATGTCTACCGAAAGGGGGAGACAAAAGAAAAAGGGACGCCCGAGCTGTTTATTTTCGCTGATTGGATGTTCAATTCCTCTTCTTAAAAAAGTCTTTCGGCACAAAGGGATATCGGAATAAGTAGACGGGGAAAAATGGAATCGGAATTAGAATATCTTCCGAAAGGAGACACCTAAATAATAAGCGAGGAAACGGAGAAAAAATTGCATTCATTACTGCTGAATGGATGAATAAAATGTACGTGAAAGGGTGACAAAACGCGATCAATTACTCGCAAATGAAGAGGGTCTCTGAATAAGTTAGGCCATTAATATTTCTGCGATAATTAAAAATTCCCATCGCGGCGGTACTGCGTCGAATGATTAATTCAGGGATTTTATGACGTAAAAATAGATGCCGAGAAATCATTTATATTTCATCGCGAGTGGAAATTAGGTTTAAAGATAAATCAATTTGAATGGATTGACGGAAGCAATTTCCCTGCTCGGACATATTAATTCGTCATAATTAACCGAAGGATCGAATATATCGATAAATGGCTAATAATACCCGTAAAATTGCAAAGAGATTTTTCTGATGATGCAATCGTTAGTAAGATGAGAAATGAGCTTTGATACAGCGCCTACCCAAATGTCATACCGGCACATACTAGGAATGGGGAGTTTCTTTTACTTCAAATATAAATAAATATCTCTTTTTGAATTTGGCGCAGAATAGACGCAAATACTCAAAGTTTCGCATTGAGACTACTATCAAAGGTTTTGCGATACACACAACCTCTAGCGGCAAACTAGAAAGGCACGGAGCATAATTTGAAATACACTGAGACCGGAAAACACACAGTCGAGGAGCTAAGCCAGGAATCTCTGAATTAAGATACATTCGGCAGAATTAATACAAAAATGAGGAAACTTCGTCAATTAGTTAATGGATCCCATTTAGACGGGATTGGAATTCTAGATATTACTCAAAAAGAGCCGACGGCAATGATTCAGAGATACAAAGGAGAATTCAGAGGTACAGCAAATTTATGTACTTATGAAAATCAAGGCGGTGTGTGACGAAACGAAAAGAAAGTTTCCTTGAGATGAGGAAAAGCGAAATCGATTCTGCTAAGATATGTAAGTTAGCAAACTATTGATAAATAGCGGCTTTAAGTTAGAAAAATAAAGCTATAACCTAATATAATCTGCCTTTCCGCAAAAAATACATACACATCTATGCACTTCTAAACGCTAAGATATAATTTTGAGACTACTTACAGCTTATTACAGTTAATTTTAGCTAAAATCGCATTGGAGAGATAACATGGCGAACATCGAGAATGGTTACACAAATTATAAATATTATAAACTTTCAAGAACGCATTGCAAGCCGGCTCTAGTATCCCAAGGCATCAAAATTGCATCAGGAATTGACAAATTTAGAGCAACAATATCGCTTAAATTACGAGTGCACGTACAAATAAATAATATTAAAAAAACAAAAATCACAGCTAGCCTATGAATAACTAAAATCTGCAGAATAATGCAGAAATAACTGAATAAGTCATATTTGTCGCCCTTCATTATATTTTAAATTTCAGAATATTTGCTTCCTATCACTGAAACCTAAAGATTGCGCAAAACAAAGGCAAAGTTAAACAGATTTCATATGAAAGGAAATAAGAATCTCGCAAGAGGAGAGAAAAGCACTCATAGGAATTGGGGGAAAACCCGACGATTATAAAAATATCCCAAATATTTCTTTGGATGTTTCGGCAGCGAAACAAGGAATAAAAGAGGATGCGAAACTAAGGGCTCAAATTGAAAATAAGAGCTGGTGGATGGAATGTGAGACCCCACGCAACACTCCCGGCAAATACGAAATCCTAAGATTCCTCCAGGGATCGATCGAAAATAGAAAATGGAAATTCGCCTCTCCGAGGGTACTGCAAAGAGAATTAATCATTAAAATTGTTACAAGAGAAATTCAAATTATCGCAACGTGACGATCGTACTATCGACTCGAGACAGTTTTTCTTTGCCGCACTCACAGGCGGTCCAAGGAAGACTAAGCGGAAATTTCCACACTGTGAAGAAGACTTGATTTACAAAGGACATATATTCGTGAACTTATTGCTGCACGAAACAAAAAAGAAGAGAAAAATTACCTCATTAACGTCCACTTTGCTAAGTCAACTGTCTTTCGGAGATTTAAAAATGCATAACGCTAATTAACGTATCTTTTATGAATCATAATATAAATATTTATAGAAATATGGCGAAAAGTAAACTCCTGAACCGTACACAAACTTAAAGCGTATAAAGCATAAGTAATTACCCTCGCTTGATTGAAGAATATAGACACTTATTTCCTTTAATAATATAAAATTTTACCCGAATTCAGCTACGGCTCTGCTGTATGCCAATGAAAAAAGAATGTTTAATTCTTCTATGAGAATTGTGCCAATAAACAATATTAGACAACCAATATTCCGGAAGTAGAAGATAATATTTTAGCAGCTTAATAAAGCACCGTAAAATAAGAAGGAGAAGTATAAAAAGACTTGCGGACTAAAGATTTACTTAGAACTGAAAAGAGGATGTGTAAATATTCCGTAACTCAACATAAAAAAAGGAATACTACATGCGAAAATACGAAATAAAACGAACAAATTACGGTATTTCAATTGATGACGTTGAGTCGGTATTTGAATAATTATTATATCTGGATTTAATTTATTTTATGATAGTAGTATTATAAAAATGAGATATTGGTTGAGTAGGTATATTTTTCGTGAGATCATTGCATCAAAAAAGGAAGGAATGAACGGAGGTGACGCCTCGTATTTGGGAAGACGAAGGGAAACAAGCGAAAGAAGTAGTAAAAATTAAAGGGGTAAAAGAGTGGCGCATGCAAGGAGCCATTCTGTCGCCATCAACAGTAGGTATCGCCTCATCCGAAAGCACCTGCACTCGGCAGCGATATTCGTTTAGGTCGTCAACACCTGTCCTCAAACAACGCATCTCAAAGCACACATTTCAAAAGGGGGAAGAAAAGTTGCTTTTTGTATGGCAGTCGAAATGAGGGAACAAAATGATACTGAGACCCAGATCTTACAACTTGAGATGATAGAATTTTAAGATTATTTTTATTCAAGCAATAGAATTTACTCAATTATCAAACAATAACTTATTTAATTAGTGTAAAATAAAAATTCGCATCATCCGCAACTAAATAATACCAAATATGATCGACTTTAGAAAACTTAGTATGTTGATAAGAGACCAAGTGCCTAAGAGAGAATTGCCTCATTAAGGTTGTTGAATTAATGACTTTTAACGACATATAGTGGAACTTATCCAAGATCAGTCGATTGAAAGGTTTATTAAAAAATACTCACAGATGCCTTAACTCCCAAATATTTTCAGAAGCAAAAATGAAGTAACCTGACAGATTCCACTCACCAAAGTCAGAGAGACAAGTGGTTCACGAAATAGACGATTTCTTACCTAAAAGAAAAGAAAAAATGGTTAAGTATCGAAAAACCTTTTCTTTAAAGACTAAAATAAAATAAAAAAAGCTATGTAATGATATGTTACAAGTTTATCTATACTAAATATTTACATCCTATAAATATTTAAATTCTAGTTCGACTTTATGGAATAGATGCATATCTAAAGAAAAAAGAACTTGGTAATTTCCACAGAAAAAAAAATATATATATATACACACACACACACACATACACGCACTTAAGTACAGTGTGACATATTACGAAATACTTAAATAAGATGAAATATCAACGTGGTATTACGTCAAAATATACTCCAGAAAAAACGTTTTTTCCGTCATATTTACATTCAATCGCTTCTTTGTCCTACGTTCCTCTTCATAAACATCCTTTTAATGTAAATGTGATACTAAAAATATTACCAGTAAAAAAATGTACACGGTATATTATATGGGAAGTAGGCATCCCGTAAACTTACGATCACAAACTCTCATACTGAATTCAAGACTAACCTTTGGCTTCTAAAACCAAGAAAACTTCAGATACGATCTCTTGCAATCAGGAGATGTCGATACGTTTGATTCATCGCAAAACAGTCGTATCATATCACGGCTATTCATTCTCATCAGCAATAAACTTTTAAAAGCATCGGCGGATTCGCCGCTAGTAAAATATACACAAGGTCTACACAAAGCAGAATGATGTTACACGTATATATCCTTTAACCAAACACATCATGGAGAAGCAAATTGTAACAGATGACACGATTTAGTCATATAAAAGTAAACGCTGAGCTAGGGTGAGCTGAAGGGAAACACTTAATGAAGGTAGATGGCCAGTTGGAAAGAGAGCAACTTCATTCGGAGAATGAATTGATATGAAAGGACGATAATATACCTCAAGTCCTCCTTAAATAAGAAGGTATTGATAACTTATGTATAGGTCTATAGTTTACCTAAACTCATGGGAGAATGATGTTAGTATTAAAGATTAGAAAGATCATTGTCTATCGTTGTAAATGATAAATTATCTCGAATGCAACATAATTCGGTGGATGTAAAATCTATCCCTCAGTTACAGCGACAAAAAGCGAAGGAATATCTTTACATTGATTTGAGATTTTCCCCTCCTACACATAGAATATTTTTCATTAACATAATTAAGAAGTAATGCCAGAGTCAAATCGCCTCTGGTATTTTCACTTCAATATTTTTTATTTCTACCCTTACGCGGTCAATTCATTTATTCAAGCAGTGAATTAGAGTTATACCGAAAAGAGAATTTATTTTCATAAATTTGGCATCAAAGGGAAGAAGAATCAAGCATATGCCATTCAATGGAGGGGGATACAATTTCCAAACACGAGTCACATAAAAATAATTAACATCTCTTCGGCTAATTGGATAAAAATATTCCCTTCGCGGTGCAGCTTCACACAATCCGCTTAGAGCGGCTGCAGAGAACGAAAAGTTAAAATAAATCTTAAGTTAGAAGTGTTAATATTGCGGAGACTGAGGGACCAAGCGAAATCAAGTAAACGGAGGAGCGGATGGCCCAAATGAAGGCATCAACTGCACGAGATATCGACGACGAACAAGTAATCACAAAACACGAGCCCATATCTCAAATTCCTTCTTTGCAAAAGGTAAATTAGGATTTACTTGCGGCGGCAGCGGATACTCCCAAAGATCATAACTTCGAGAAGCTCCTTCGAAATGACGACCGAAGAGAAATTAAGCTTAGTAATGAGACAGTACTAATGTATTTGAAGCATTCTAAGGATAAAGGTATCCTCGAGAATTAATAACTTGTAAGTTTTCGTTGAATAATTTATTGCACTTGAAATTTAGCTACTTTTTCTCTTACTTTACTATCCTAGGTAATCAAACTTTTATTTTAAATAACACTTTATCGAATTGAATGCAGTTAAATGAAAGAGAGACGAGAGATGTAAATAAATAAAATAAATAATTAATAGGACAATTTGCCCGAAATAAGATAATTTTCATAAATTTATGAATCCAAGGATATCATCTTTAGGTGGTATTTTATTATTTTTTACCACAAATAACGAGCCGGCTCTCATTTTCTGATCTCTGTGGTGGGTATCGGATATAAAACACGCGAGTGCAACCGAATCATTCTCTTGATGCGTAAAGCAAACATTCGGGTCATTTACTAGTTGAGATGTTTTGATAGATTGAAACCAGTACAACGGCATTGTTAACTTTACCATCAAAAACGTTTATGATTGAGCGACAACACCTTCGTAGCATTTCAAACACAGCTCTACTTGAAAGTTTTTTCTCTTTTAGCCTTATTCCCATCACTTATGGGGTCGGCTGATGAATGATGTTGGGTGAGGATGACGTTCTTTAGTTTTGGCGACGACTGACTTTTACGGTCGGATGCCCTAACAGAACGGGAAAATCTGACAATCACACATTGGCTGATTAGAAAATCCACATTCCCTGATCAGAAAATCCCGATCAGCCAGGATTCGAGCCTTGGGGTTGGAGCGATAGCGCACACTTAACCACTCGGCCACCGGTGGTATTCTACTTCTAGTATTCTACTCGAAAGTGATTAAACGACGTAACCGAGATAAGCTGATCGATAAAATAGTTGAAAGTAATCCTTGTAATTCATTGTAAAATATTTTAGTTGATGAAGTAATGACAAGCAAATAATAAGGAAAATAAAATATTTTTCAAAAGGCCATATGGGTCATGTCTGGCTTAAAAAAAAGGATTAATAAAATCGAAGCGTAAAGGTGGAAAATAAACAAAATCAACCGGACATCTGCAGCGTCTCGATTGTCCGCCATCCAGCGTTCGTCCGTTTCGATCCGCTCCCGAAAGGTTTATTACCAAGTGATTACCTCAATTGCGTCTCATTGAAAATAATCGCGGAATAAATCTTCCGTCATTTAAGAGAGTCATCGTGTGGTGTCAGATATATTAAAAGGTCAAGAATGTCGATTCATCGCAAATTTCTGTTTCACACATTTAGAAAGGTTTGCTCGCACCTACTCCTTCACTTCTAATAAATTGATATTCGTAAATCAAAAACTGAAGCGAAAGTGTACTTACTGTTACTACGGTTAAAATTTAGGCTCTAGTTCGGTCTCCGCTCGGAAAAAATTACTTAATCATTGCTTTGGTTCAATGACCTTCAGAAAATGAAATTAGGTGGTGTATCGAAGACTAAATTTATTCCAAAAATATTTGAATTAAAAATGGAACATGATGTGAGATTCGTTAAAACAACGACGTCAACATCTCGCATCAAAGAAGGGAAAAACGAATGACGATAAAATGGAATCAAAGAACAGGAGGGACTGCAACAAGCGCGACAGTCAATTGAGAAGAAGGGATCTCCTGAAAAGAGTCCTCGGCGTCACGTTCGTCTCTGGGGAAGGGTCTGCTTAAAAGAAGGTGGCCACTCTCACTGCTTTCCGAATCTTCATGAAAGCGAGTCTCTTTAAAAAGAAACTCTTAGCGAAAGATGGGGGATGAAAGGGAATAATGTCTTTTAAAATGCCCTGAAGGAATAGCTAGTTTAATGCATTATTCTTATCTCTTCCATTGCACAGACATCCTTCTCACAATGGACGCGCGCTGAATCGCGTACTTTTCATAAGTGCAAAACACATTCAGACAGAACTATAGGACGAAATTGCCTCACCAGTTCGTTTAAATACTTTTTTGTTCGTTGACTGAGTTTCGCAGCGAAGGAAGGTAAGTATGTTGTAGGATGACGCCGCGGCGAGCTCGAAGATGCGGAATCTGTCAGTATTCTGAAGATAACAGCAGCTTATACTGCAATTTTTTTCCGGGAGCGAAAGATTTACATCAGATCTCTCTCTTTCGTTGGTGCTAAAATTTTTCATTAAATTGGAAGATATTTAACTGCGTTTCGAACATCCTTACGAACAGACGAGATGTCAGTAAATATCGACAGGTCTTCAATAATATGAAGCATCGCTTCTACTCCACGTCTTCCAGCAGAGGTAGAGTTAGCAATATAAATGTGATTGAAATGTAGAGAAATCCAAGAAAATAATTACTTTTCCGAGTATTTTAACTCTAAAAGAAAGAAGAAACATCTGGTGTATTCGCTAAAAGTTATACATCTCCCTTTGAAGATAAAAGGCCGATGGCGCTCGATCATGAAAGTGAATGAAACTTGTAATCCCTCTTCTTTGATGAACGCATTTGGAAGGGATTTCGCACTAAACAATCGTCCAAATGGAATTTCCCAAGTTTGACTACTATCGAAAACAACAATTTCTGAGGGTTACTCGTGTCGTTAAAACCACACCGCCATATTAAATGTGAAGTTGAGCTAAACTAAAGTTAACTTGCTATTCCAGTTTCATTCTAATGCACTGGAGGGACACTGGGTCACGCCCATCTTTCGTCATCATTTCATAACTGCTTCAATAGTAACGCAGCAAATTTACACTTATGGTAAAACAACATTGACAGCCAATTCCTCCTCTGCGAAACTAAAGACAAAATCCAAAACACATTCATATAATCTATTTAATGCATAGAGCAGTCTCGGATTTTATCATTCAAAGCAATATTCTAGATTTTTTCAATTATCTTATTATTCATTATGTCAGATTTAAATTTATTTTGGTTAGTATTTCGTTAAAAAACATGATTTTGTACTACTTTTACTTAGAAAACCTCCTTTAACCCTTTAAGGACCGTAAGAGAACTGCTATTGTAATACCGTATTTTTCTTTTAAATTCTGTTTTTTAGGTCAAATGATGATAACAACTCAATTCTTATGAAAATATATAGCTTAATTACGTACGAATTTAATTAGAACACATTTATCCCTGTAGGCAGCCTATTCGTTAATATGTATGTGTGTGTGTGTACAAACGTTGATGCCCTTGAATAACCTGGACTCCACTTCCTTTATCAATTAACCACGATAAGCATAATGTAAATTCTGCATAAATCAGCTATGCCCTTTAGGTTGGATGAATTTTGGAAGAGGAAAGAGCTATAACCCATGTTTTAATAGAGGCATATCGGGCTCAAAAGGGAATTTTGCGTAAATAAAACCAAGCGTAACCCCTAAAGCCCCCACAAAAAAGAATAAAGGGCCATACATGAAGGGCGTACACTCAATATCGAATAGAGATGATGAGAAAATCTGAGCAGCGCGATCGGAGGAAAGAAAACGATGGGATGGAATAAATACAATTGACTCATCGCCCACTGGGAGTTGGTTGGGAAGGGGATCGGAATAAAGGAATACCGCGGAGAAGCAGGAACTTCCTCAAGACTGCTTTATAGAAATCTACCATCATCAACTCTTTCAAGGTTTAAGTCCAAAAGCATTATTATATAAGTACCCATTTCTTGAACACCACCAACAACGACTGCTTGGAGTACCTACACATCCTAATTAACAAATTTAATACTTCAAACAAATAAATACCGACTAAGGCTACATCATGATTGAAAACTGCCGGTCCTAATGAGAGACTTCAAACAAATCGGAGGAATAGAGTAGAAAGGTCTTTTCTTTCATCGTTCATAATATCGATTCCACAAAAACACGACAGAAACATGAATTTCTTGAGAGAATATTTGACACAGCCCTTTACAGAGTGGACATTAACTCTGATAGAAGAAATAAAATAATAATAAATGAATCTAAACGGTGAACTTCAAAAGAGAGGAGCTGGAAATATATAATTTCATAGGAATGAAAGGTTGCCATATTAAAAACACTGCGACGGTAACCTTTTTCCTCAGGGGTACTACATTCGAACTCTCTAACGTTTGTTTAATCCATCGCCACGAATTTCCGCCCCTTCATAAACAGGAAGCGGCGGAAAAAGACAACTCTCATTCGGAAAACTTACTTCACTCAGAGGACTCAATTTTGTCATCTCCGATGATGAGGTCGACAGCTTCAGTTCATTATTGGAGAAGTTTTGACACCTAGGAGGCAACCTAAAGCTTTCACAGAGTTTTGCAAAATCCTCTGTACATTGTCGTGTATTGTTTAAGTTGTTTAGACAGCTTAGGGCATCGCGCACATGCGCTTCCTCCAGGAATCGAACATAGGATCGCTTTCATCAAAGCCGAACTACCCACTAGGCTATCCGGGAGCACCAATAGTTTCTGATGAAAGAATTTATGAAAGTAAAACCTACTAAAGAATCTTAGGCTTCTGGGTAACCAAGCGGGCGGCGCCAATTTACTCTGCACTTTTGACAGTGATATTTAAACTCTCCTCTTCCGAATATTTTCAGGCCTGAACTGCATAATATTCTGACTATTTTATTATAAAAATCATCTTTATAAAATAAGTAGCACGAACTTATGTCTCCGGGAGAAACGAAAGATGTTATATCTTTATCTCAATGTTCCTTGAAGAGAAAGTTGTACTTTTTTGTCTTTTGATTGCTAGAAACTGAATCAAATTATTACTAAAATTATCTTGTCTTCTGCAAGGAGTGTGCTTTCCAAAATAGATATAGAATCGAAATTAATAAAGATGATTAAAACTGAGTTATATATGCTGTTATGAAACCCACATTGGATGCTTACATTGAAAACTGATAGTCATGAGAATTCGCTGGACCTCGTCAAGATATAGTATGCCCATCGGTTGTAGGAATATTCTTTTTCGTCACTATTCAGGGCCCGCAGACGTTTCATGGAATCCCGAAAGCTGTAGATTTGGAGAACCATTCGTTTCTTTATAGACCCATCATGACATGGTAACAAGTTTAGGTCATCTTTGAAACAAACGGGTTTCCAATTCCGCTGATAACAATAAAAGAATCTAAAGACATTGGTGCACCAGTAATGATTAAAGGAAAAAATAGTTTCGTACGCGTTTGTCAATAATATTTAATCCCAAAAAGTGATGGTTTTGTTAGGTGGTTAGGTTATATGGAACGAGAGATACAAAGCAACCAGAATATGCAATAGAGCAACGAAAATTGCACAAGGAGCATAGCACAGCATCCCTGCGAAAGACGCGATGATGTGCTAGGTTGCTCCATTATGCTCATAGCTGGACCACAGACGCCATTGCATCATACGCGAAAAGAAAGAGCCGACTCAGCCTCACATATCTGACGATCTATTCTCTCCAATACCGCCTCACCACAGAAGGAGAGTACAGAATGGGGAAGCAAAAAATACCTCTTTCATACACCTTCAGACTCATCGATCGGTTCTCGGGCAAAAGAGGGGACTGGGAAGGGGCGAATGGGAATGGAGAAAATAAGCGAAAAAGGCAGAAACAAAAGACACCTGCAAAGCGAGCGAAACGAAATTCCCGCACGACGACGCCGTGCGTTGGTTTGGTATTCGGACGACGAGGCGAACCACGAAAGGAGAGAAACATTTTCCTTCATTTTTTCCTCGATATTTGCTCAATCTTGTGCGCGGCTCTCTTGGCTGTACCTTCTTCCACGATTTGATGAAGGCAAACGAGGCCTTTGATGCATTGTATTTATCCGGTTTATGGCCGAGGGCTAACAAACCGTGGCCTTTAAAAGTGCGTTTTAAAACTCTCGTGAGGCAATGAACGATCGGGCGACATATTGGGTGCCAAAAGCGCAATCGACAGAAAGTTGGCGCCGTCCCAATGAAGGATAATAAAAATCTCTCTTAGGAGGTTTCACCTCCAAGTTGTGCGGATTTGAATTACGATTGGATTACTATCGAATAAGGGAAAATAATTTGGGATATGCCTCAATACATAAGTATATTCTAATTTAAATGAACCGAATATTAGATTCAGGCACAAGAATCTAAAAGAATACACAAATTCTTATGAGTACTTAAGAAGAAGTGACAAAAATCAGCGATTGAAGGGAAACGTTTAAGAATATCAGATAAGCTATTCCGATTCTACAGATTGGACGTCTCATTTTTACAACAAAGTTGGTTATTCATTGACTTCTTAATACTCTAATGTTAAAAAAATCTGCAGTAAAACAATTAAAAAGCTCGGATTTTAAAGCAATAAATTCGACGTTAAGTCTAGAGAACGATGTTATTTCACCTCGGTAGGGCCACATCTGCAATACGCGACTGTTGAATGGGATTGGAGGATATAACATGTAGGTACCCGCAAACTCGAGAAAGTGAAGTGCAAGACTAGGTTTTGTTAAAAATGCTGCGATAAAAAATACACGTCTAGCATAAAGTCTCTCAAACGCAGACTTCGAGTAATTGAAAGAAAGGAGATTAGAAGCGGTTCTGCAATCGCTTGATATATTTGAGGAAAGCAAATTTGCGGAAGATATGATCCGTATCATGCGACCTCTGGCAACTACGGTCGATCAAATTACGAGCGTAAATTCAGAGAAATTGATCCTAAAAAAGTCGTTTTAAAACTTAATTTCTTCCGAGAACGATACGTTACGATAACAAACTAAAAAGGAGTTCACAAGTCTGCTCTAAACACCTGCTATCTCGCGCCTAAAGGCGGCTTGTAGGGAATTAATGCACTCATAGGCATCGATCGAAAGACCAACGTTGAGATGATAAACATTCAAAAATACCCAAACATTAATTCTTCAGCATTTCCATTCATTCGCGAATTCTCCAAAACCGAAACTTTATTCCCATTCAATTGCAGCAGAAAAATAAATAGAATCCGAAGTTGTGTCCGTAGGCGCGTCTTGACAATCCACTGAAAATGGCTCTTTAGCTGCATTCCCGTATATTATTTGTCCTCGACTAAAGAGTGAAACGAGAATTAAAAATAGCGTGGGAAAAAGGAACGTAAAGAACCAGCTCGTTGACCATTCACATCGAGTTTGTAAAGCTGTAATTGCGCGTATCTCGACCTAGGCTTTTATCCATTTTGGCGGCATCGTCCCTGGAGCCCAGAGAAGCCACGTAACTCCCACAAACAATGGAGCGATAACCATCAAACGGTCAGCGAACGCGTTGTCGGGCAGCAGAAAAGGAATCGCAATTTAGTAGTTTCCATTTGATAGGAGGGAAATTAAGCAAAAAATGGCCAAGAGAAAATGTTTAATATTGACCAAGTAGAATTATGATGGCAAAGAAATACGGAAGTCAGGTCAAAATTAATCCACGATAGTATCGGAGTTTTACAGCGAGGCTAATCTAGACTGGATCAGGGTTTAAAAGAGAGGGCAAGGTATAGGACAACTGATTACATCGACAGAAGACACTGCATTAAACACATCAAAATTTAGTTTGCTCATAGAAAGATTTGATCTTCCAGCAAGTATAATCTACCGAATATTATAATTAAATAACTTCTTGTCACTGAGAAATACGTACACTATGTCAAAAAATATATGGAAGATGACTATTAATGTTCCTATGCAGTTCAATTCACTATTGAACAAAAATATTTCATAATTTGAATCAGAAATGACACCCGTGCCACATATCAAAACAACATCGCATACCAAGAAATGTGAATCTTTAGCAATCCATGAGGAAATAACGCGTTTGTTCTGTAATTTATTATCAAATATTGAAATAGTTGGCCATGCGATAGGAAGTATTAACAAACGCTCATAAAGATTTATTTCATCGCGATGCTCCTTTGGATACGGATGACAGGTGACTGGACCATTGAGAACTGTCTTAGCCCATCATCGAAGAAAACAAGCGCTTTTGATCGAAAAGGACCAAACGAGGTCTCATATGACTATACTTCATTCGTAACTCGAAAAATTCGAGATAAGATTCGCTTCGGTTTAGAGACATCTGAAAAATCATAAAAAATCAACAATGCAATAACTGGACGTATGTCTCGTTCCGTCTCATGCGGTAATTAGTCAACGAGGGCTAAAATCGTTTGGTGAACCATCTCAATATCCTCGAAGAAGATCCTTAATTACGTACTCCTGAAGTGGTGATGCTCGCTTTGCAATTTAAGGACATATTCGGTAAAAGCAGTTCTTAGAGATTTAAAAAATATATAGTAATCAGGAAAGAAAAGAGACTTCTCTTTCGTGTGATGGATTTTCACAATACAACGCCTTCCTCCGAGGATTTTACTATATCCTAATCATCAGAAAATGTTATCTTGAACCACTTAGTTTTAATAAGAATTCATTATTTAAGAACTCATTCATAGACAATATGTAAGCAATTAGAATACGCTACAATCAGCCCATTTCATAATATTTCAACGACACGAAAGCAGAAATATAAGACGGAAGTAATTAAATCACACGGAAATGTTTTCGTAAGAATGAGTATCCTATAGAAAGAAGCCCGAGAGACGAGAAGACCGAATACTATGAGAAACGAGCCCTGGAGACCAGAAGACCAAATACTATGAGAAACGAGCCCTGGAGACCAGAAGACCAAATACTATGTGAAACGAGCCCTGGAGACCAGAACACCAAATACTATTTCCTCGCACATGCTACCGGTATCCGTCGTTAATGTTTCCTAAACACGGAGTTTCAAAGAGGAGCCTTCAAAACATCCATCACGCGTTCCTTATAAGCCCATCCATAACGACCGAAAGCGGCCGCAAAAGCGTTCCCTAATTTTCGGTGCGTGCGTGCTCGCCTCGGGGAATCGTGACTACGTGACCATCGTCGTGACCACCGCTCCAATCGTCTCGCATGACCACTTCGGACGGATCAAAAAGATGCGCCGTTCGACGCAAAGGCCTTATTACTGTGAACGCACAGCCCACAGCAGAGTAGACGATGGAAATTGCGAAGAAAGATTCAGAAGATGCGGAATCGTTGCATAAGATTAGCACGATTGAAAAAACACATCGAAATTACGACAGAAGATTATATCAGCCACCAAATAATCGGTTTTTTTAATTCGTAGAATATGCGGAAAATGAGGGTTGAAATGGACACCCTCGATGGATTAAGGGAATCGACGAACAAAATAAGTATTGTGCTTGGTGAGGCCAAAATGGACGGGAGAGAAAGGAAACAGCTGAGCGAATTCCTCCTCCATGATTGTATTTTCCATGAAAAGGACGTAAAACACTAATTACTAAACTATTACTCTTTGAACATAATTGCACCAACAGAAACACCCTTTAATTTGTAGTTGTATAAATTGGATTTGCCCTTTTTCTTTTATATGATTATGTTTGTATTTCAACACTTGTATGTGATAGTATTTTAATATTGTATAAGTCTGTATTGTATTAGTCTTCATTTTTATTTTTTTGGTATCATATTAGCAAAGTAGTACTTTGTATAAGGATGTATTATATTAGTATTCTTTTCCATTTTGTTATATTTAAAAAATATATTTATATAGACTTGTAATTTATTTTGTTATATGATTTGAATTTTTTATTATACTATGTCATATGTATTGTAAATGTTTATGGTTAAATGGAAGATGGGACTAAAAAGTCCCTATTTCGCCTAATAAAGACCTTTGTATGTATGTATGTAAAACACGAATGAGCGAATTAAAGGCTCCGTTTGTAATGAAACCTCAGAGGAAAATGAAGGAGGAACTCAGTCACACTTATTTTCAGGTTCTAATCATGAACATGAATATCATTCAAATTTAATTTGTTCTTCGTTTCGAGACCGATTAAAAAAATCAATTCGGAAACAGAATCAGTACATTTTAGGAACATCTGTCAAATCTAAAAAGCACAAATGGAAATAAGCTGATACGAAGAGAAAAACTAGAGTCTTCGCGGGAATGGAGAGGTATCTCATGTATACCTTAAATAAAGGAATATGACGAATATACCTTGGAGAACTTGGAATATAAAATTCAGGTTACCTTTGCGGTGACAAGCAAAAGTGAAGCGAAAAGAGCCGAAGTCTGGACAAAATATACAGCAGCAGAAAGTGAGGCAAAAGAGAAGTTGTTAAACATCTGGACCAAGTGAAAAATAATAATAAAAATAAAGCTTAACTTTTCCTGTAAATTAAATCCGAATATCCAACAACTCTAAATGATATGATCTATGATAAACGTCCGAAAAGAACAATAAACATTGAACGTCCACACAAGTCACTGGCAAATCAGGGTAATAGAATGCTTAATAAATTGAAACCGATAAAAAATAGCATCCCTGCCAAATATTGCTACAGAAATTTAGGATGGCGAAAATAAGTTTCACTAGCTATGTTAAATAAAATTTTGAGTAGCAAATGCAAAGCTTATGCAAAACATCATTAGGAAGATCGTTAGTTCTTAAATTGTTTCAACAGATATGCACATCTTTATAAGCATATGATAACGATACTAAAATTAACATCGCTAAAAATCAACTTATCTTGAAAATCAAGGGATATATAATTGTATACAACAAAAGATTCCATGTTTCCGTGCACTATGGAAATGTTATTCAAATAAAATATGGCTGTTTATCGTCGAATAATTGTGTATTGGCTCAATTCAGAAACAGAAAGTCAATTATTAATCAACAAAAATCTTTCAGCGAGGAACCTACTTCGATAGTGGCACTGGCGTGAGCAGAGTTTTCTTTCGACTGCTCTTCCAAGTGATCTCGCTTCGACTTTGGGGAGAATAAGAATTTATATCTGAAGTAAATATGCACTTTGAATAGCTTTAGGGCTGCAGGAATTGCAATTCTCGAGCAACAAAACTAAATAACATACTTAAGTGCGGCGATGAAGAAATAACTGGTGGACCAGAAGATGCTACTCCGGTAGCGAAACCGGTCGTAAGCAAAATAAAAGTGTGGAAAATTTAGTGTTATCCTCCATTACCTCAATGGATTTCCACAAGGTAACGCCTGATCATCTAGATTTCATACTAAAGTGCGTACAGTGCATATAATGGCATGAGAATAACCGCAATGTAAAGCTAAATTACGACGTTCAGCTCAATGATCGATTATTATTATTATTATTAACTGAACGTAATAAATTATCATGCCTTAACTCCTTCAGGTGAAGGCTTTCGCCAAAGTTTTAAATGTACTATACATAAGCTTTGCATTAGAGTCTTAAAAATTTATTTCGTAAATGGTAAAAACTAAGGATATGAAAAAGAACTCACATTTTCATAGTAAAGACCACATTAATTATAACGTCGTAACGCTTAAACGAATCGCGAATTAATTCCGGTCTCTTCTTCGATTGGCGATGAAAATAAGAACATTCGACCTTCTAAGCCGACGACATTCCTTTGACTACCCGAGTATGAGGGAGAAAAGAGGAAAGTAGCCTGGAGAGAGAAAGGCTCGCTAATTACGAAGAAAAGATATTTACTGAAGCGAGACAGCGAGATGCACAAAACAACGCCCACCTCCGCCTCATTACAACGGCCAAAACCAAATTTATTCCATTCCTTATCCACACCGCATTGTTTCATTCGAGACTCGAGAAGAAACTAACTAAATAAGAAACAAGGAGAGAGGAAAACTTTGCAGAGAGAAAAGAAATGGAAAAAATGAAATAAACTCCCGGGGATAAAAGAATTAAAAGCAAGAGTTTTTAAGCATTCATTTCCCCTCGCCCCGGAACCTTCCTCACTCC
The DNA here is from genome assembly GCA_947579665.1 of Sympetrum striolatum. NCBI lineage: Eukaryota > Metazoa > Arthropoda > Insecta > Odonata > Libellulidae > Sympetrum > Sympetrum striolatum. Next base: position 98,628,872 of record OX388344.1, on the reverse strand, counting down.
GGAGAACGCACCACTTTTTCATTAGGAAAAGTTCTCATTCCCCTCAACTTATTCAATTTCTTTTATTCCCTCCCCCACTTCTAAAAAAACACTTCCACAAAGTCCCACAGCACTACTTGCAATCTCCCTCTTCCCTTATTGTGCTGGCAGTAGTGTTTCTTCCTCTTCTTTTCCGTCATTGTGACGAGTTATATAACGACTTTTACATCCAAGACGACACGCGGCCCAAGAACTCATTTGCTTGAGAGGCAAGTTTTCCCTCACACACACTCTGTTGCCCTTTTCCAAACCGGTCCACATCTCTCCAGAGGGGATTTACACTCGCGAATTCCGCGCGCCATAAACTCGCCCTCGTCTTTCTTACTTCGGACGCCACACTTCCGCGAGAACTTTTGATTACTACGCACACAATCGAGAGGGAAGTTAACTCTCCAATGTGACTCCAAAGAAACAAATTGGCCATATTAATTCAATTTCGGCAATAACACTTAACGGCAACTCCACTCTTCCCAGTAATGACGTAATCGTTACATAGTTTGTCGCCAAAACCAATGGTTGAACAAAAAACGAAGGCAAATGAACTGATTAAAATTTCCGCGATAAAGATGGATCGCCAAAATTCAAGTGTATTGACCATCTTAAAAGAAATACACTAGGTAGCTTCCACGATAAATATATAATCTGCCGACCCTGTACATGTTTGCCAGATGATTATGATGATATTTTAACGAAACAGGTCGCAAGATTATATATTTATTGTGGAAGCTACCAAGAGTAATTTTTTTAAGATGGTTATATCACCTATCTAGGAAGGGAAGATTGAAAATTTTAATTTTTATTCAGGTGCGTTTCCTTAAATTCTAATAAACATTGTCAATGTCACAATATAATTTTCACTTAATTTGATCGAACTCGATAAAATAGAATCGCGACTTTTTATTTTTCGTACGGCCAAAAATTGAAATATCAAACGATAAAGAAATTGAGATGAAGGTATATCACTAACTTAAAATACTTCATGATTTGAAAATTCTCAACAAAATCTTTCTGTCTCAAATGCGCAGCAATTCACTAAGATATGTTCAAGAATATCAATCAAAAAGAACCACAAGGACAAACTGGCGTGGAAAACGTTTGATTCGGTTCTCGATCGGCTGAAAAGCAATTACGTTTTCTTTACAGAGCATCTCGTTTTGGGAGGGAAGAGACCCAACTTAGTCATCGCTCATATTGAAGTTTTGAATACCAAAAGATTTTTTTTTCTAAAATTCTACGATTAATACCAACAGATAATAAATTGAAAACTTGTTTGAAGTCGATTCATATGCACAAAGATGCCTTTACTGCAAAATGAAATCAAAGTAAATCGATGGAGTGATTTCTATCCAAATAGCCCTTACGATAAAATATCTTATTTATTGTTCGTTTATGAATACATTGCGTTTAATGTCTTTCTATGAGTATCTCTAACGATGAATTCATCACACTGATGATCAACTGCATACACACCCATGAAAATCTAAGTTGCAGTCACAAAGGGCTGTATCAAGTCCATTTGACGTAGGTTTCGGAAAAAATTCAAATGAAACTAATAGGAACAATTACAAGCCATAATTAAACATTGACGTTTGATATGTCAGTGCTCATTTTCATGCGTCGAATGAGTGTATCGAGCGAGACTTATTTCGAAAGCCATCAAAAATGCTCTCGTAAAGGGCAAAGTGCTTTCGTCATCACACGTCTCTCCAGTTGCTGCAGTAACCACAGAAGGAGAGACAAAATTTTCGAAAAGGACATTTCAGAGGCGAGCGCACGATTTGAAAGATCATCATCTGTTTTATTTCTTCATTGTATTTTTTATTTGTAAATTACTGTAGACAATTAGGCGCATTCCTCAAAAATGCTGCCATAAGACGAAAGAAAAGTAACTTTTCGGAACAAGACTAAAATGCTGGAAAAGCAGCGAAAGATTGAAAAAAAAAACATTTAACGAACCAAAGAGAAGGACGATTTCCAATGAATATTCTTACATTTAATTTAATTTCAATTTCTTTTATTTAAATCAAGATTTCACATACAGCAAGTAAGGCAATTTACAGTGAAATATAAACAAATTATTGATATAAATAGAGACAAAAATACATAACATAAGATATAAGAAATTGTACATCACAAGGAGGGAAATTAGTGATTAAGCAAGCAAAACTATTTCTTATGCAATTATACTAATTTTGTTCTGGTCTTCGAATGAAAAGCATTCATAGAAATTCAAACAGTCACGCAGCGAGATAGACATTCATTGATGGCAGAACGATCAAAAGAGAGGATCACGTTAAACTCTCGATCAAGTTTTCTTAGTTTAAAATTACATTCTTTCCGCGAACGATGCGCGATTATAACTGATTAAAAACGTAGCTCAAGCATTTAGTGTTTACACCCCCTCCTAGCGAAGTGATAATGTAGATGAAAGGACAAGAGTTTCACAAAATGACAAAAATTTCATTTTCGAATGATTCTCCGAAGTAAGCATCAATCGAGCTGCATTGATGTATAGGTGAGAGTGCATATAAATGAAATTCCATTCATCGGCAGTGAAGAACCGGAAGTGAACTTACAAAATGAAATCAAAGAGAATTAACACTCCTCTTTAACATAAACCAACAGTAACTCGAGAAACCGAAAATATCGTCGCAATATTCTACGAAAGAATGCGAACTCGCGGCTTACGTATAGAACCAAACGTAGGCTAATTTCGGAGCAAACTGCAGCAATGAATAACGCAATAAAGGGCAGAGTATGCAAGGGCAATGCGAAGGGAGACTCGGGCGAAAGGGAGAACGGCAAGTGGCCGAGAGGAAGGGTTTGGGATATGGAATATTCGGCACCTGGATAAACATCAAGTCCAATTAGCTCTCGTTCACTGCGGTGCGTTGATAACGTACTGTCTGACGAAAAGGAGAACTCCCCCTACTTCGGACAGCCCCCTACCAGGCTTTTACTGAATTTCCTTCATTAAGGCAAACACACTTCATATCGTGAATGCAAAAAGTGAATGCACGAATACGAAATCTTGATTTTTGGATAAAGGAAACTAAGCGAAACTAGCCAAATCACTCAAATGTAGGATAGAGTAACTCGCATTCTTGAAAATTCGGTAAATTATCCTTAAATCTAGATAGCCTCCGTTGCTTTGCAAAATGGCAAAAGGCTAGAAGCACGATTTTCTAATCAAATTAAATGCGAATCAAAGGTGATGTAAGAAAAGCCGGTGTATTTCACGATGCTATGGGAATCCTGGGGATTCTGCCCTCCAATATCTTACGGCCCGCAAATAAAGGTCTGCATTTGGCCCTCCTAACCAAAATAATACTCCAGACAGTTTGATTCTAACATTGCCAACAGAACCAACCATTTCTGACTGATTCACAATTAGTTTCAGATCTCAAACATTGTTTAGCGCACTTTTCGTCACGAAACAATTCCACTTGTAGAGAGGAAGGAAAAAACGAGGGGATAAAAGGGGAAGAAAGAAGGATGGCTGCAATTACGTTAATACCCCGAAATAACGAGAACTCCGCAAAATCCCCTGACGCGGCGATAGCGCGCTAAAACTTCGTTATAACGTCCTATGCGCAAAGCTTATCCGAGAGAGGAAAAAAATTGGCGCTAAGCCAACTGTTTATGACGGCTTCATTAGTTAAACCCCCTCTTCGTTGCTACGCATAGAAAAACAAGCTGAAATTTACAGAGGCAGTGCGCATGGGTAGCTCGAACTTTGTAAATTCTCTTCGTTACCTAATTTTCGACGCATGCAGCTTTTTTATGATGGCAATATTTCATCGGCATAAATTTTGAAACTACGTCGTTATTTCTTCGTCTATTGCGGAGCACACACGAGAAGGCGACGCCTGGTTCGAAGCCTTCAATTATTCCGACTCAATGATGACATGGAAAGCTTATTAATTTTACAGCCACGTTCGTTGCTCAATAGCTCGTTTTCGTCAGTAGACTACATTCACTATAAATATAGGCACTTTAGCGGTGCCCAATACTAACGGTAGTCACTGTCATATAGTTACAAAGCCAAGAAATGAGGATGTCCGTTTACATTACGGCCTCGATTCCATGCATTATTCCGATATTTTACTTATTTCGACGGAGATTTTTCAGGTTCGGGATGTTTGATTCAAATCTCGAGGGCCTCTCGAGTATTCACATGAAAAACTTCAATGAAAGTATTTTCTCCTAAATACAATTTCACATAACAAATGGCAGATAGATGACAATACTTCTATCAGAGTATGTTTACAACGATCACATTTAACTGTAATTCAACGAGATAATAAATCAGTTATGGTTAATAGATTCGTTAATTTAGATCACTCAACCTCGGGACTCCTTCGATCTGAGGTTATAAAAATATCACAACCATATACGATACGATCATTAGAGAAGTGCAAAGAATAAAATACCAGGTCCGTATTGCTGCCACCCTTAACTTTCCTATAGAATTAATAAACTAGCATTTTTCACTGAGTCGACGATAAACAACGCAAGAGTTTTCACGATTCCAAACTCTTCAAAAAATATCCATCCCGCCGCAGAGTAACGTAAAAAACATCAAATGGGGTATGAAAAGCACACCAGAGACACTGTGCGAGGTGACGGAGAGAGAGAAAGGAAAAATAAAACAGAGACGAATGAGAGGCTGACATAGCTGCTGAAAGCCCCTAGGACGGAAAACAAAAGAAGGGAGTGCGGCACAGGAAAGGGTCAAAGGAGGACGCATTAGGGATGGAATGCCACGGAGGAACGAAAAAGAGAATTCAAATGAAAAAAATGAAAAGCGCCGAACGAAAAGATACCGAATGATTCGGAGGAAGGGAAAGGGTGTTTATGTTTCCCTAATAAAGGCGAGGAAGTGCTAAGGAGCGAAAGGGAGCAAATGAGTTGCATCGAACGAACTATGGAATCCCTAGATGGTGGTGACCAAAACAGTCCATCAACAAAGAGGCGCACTCGATTCAAAGGAAGTGAGGTTGCAGATTCAATTGCCACTGCGGAGGATTCCAAGAGCTTACAGTAGCGACACTCAAATTGAAGCCTAACTCGACCACGAAAAAGCGTGAATACGGATTGTAAAGATTTTTGTTTTGACAAAATTATGAAGGTGTAAATGGATACGAAAGAGCTTGATTGAAATTTTTATATGAAAAATATAAAATTGGAGTGTGTGACAATTATTCAATACTTATTACAGTAAAATAGAAATAATTCGAATCAGGTATAGATTATTATTATTATTATAATTATTATTATTATAGACCTAACGATTTAAGAACAATATGATCCCGGCGGAGTTTTCTCGTGTTGTCAGCGAAAATGAAGGTGAACGAGGAGCCATTTCACTTTTCTCAAAGTTTAATTTTACGTCTAATATCAAAACGAGATGTAAATGATGACAAAGCTATGAGCATTGATATACTTAAGCGGAGGACAAGATTAGCGTCCGATCAATCCTCGCCAAGACTACGTGCCGTATACGCGAATATCATTAAGAACTGTAAAACCACGAACTTTCAATTTAGACTACTTTCTTTTTACTTTTGAAAGTTTCCCAAAAAGTCTCTCTACTTCAACGGTTTTGCTCCACGAGATTTGGATATATTTTCGTAATCAGCGATTCCTTGACATGAATTTTCACAGTGAGATTTTAGGCGCTCGTTATCATTAGAGAAAAAGAAAATGTGACATAACTATCATCATTGCGTATTTATGTGAGGCAAACAACATTCATGTTACAGAAACCAAGAACACGATACAAGCTGAAACATATCTAGGAATATCGAGACTAAATAAACGCCTTCAATTACCTCGCATAATTCAAATTTCAATCGCCAGGGGCCCTTCTCTCATCAAAGGACGCCATTTCCCGCCTTTTCGCCGACGAATTGAATTTTTCATTAAATGCAAACATTGCCCCACTAAAGGAAACAAAGACGAAAACCGCTGACCCATAATATTCGGCGTTAAATTTAGTCGCGAACATAAAGGAACAATAATAATAATGGGAAACAGAAAGACCCCAATTACAACCATTTCAATAAATATTACTATTTACAAAGACACACAACAATTCCCTAGCCAGATAAACCCGGCTAACCGGGATTCGAACGGTACGGGTACGTATCAGCGGGGATGATTATTAATTTTCGTGAAATATGCAGCTTCGATTTCTAAACATACTTGGACAAGGTTAGAACCCTCTTCATAAGCTAAGTAACTCATCGAGAGAGAAACAATATTCATTATATTCAATAGGTTAAAATGAGAGACGCGAGTAGAGCGTAAAAACAAGAAAAGATTGAGAAATAAAGGTGTGGAATGATGGCGTGTATGAGCCAACGGACCTTTTACGAGCGAATAGAAAAGGGAGAATATTTGGAAGGGGCCGTTGCCCGTTAATTAAAAAGCAATGGCCACTCACGCACTTTGGATTAATGGCGACCTTCATCTCTTCCCTTTTGCGATCCCCGTTAAACCATAGAAGGGAATCTTCAGACGGACCGTAAAAATAAACACCTGCTAGTTGAAGACCGCACGAAAAGAAAACATTAAGCCTACTGTAGCCACGGCACAAGGGAATTTGGATAAGAAGTAACCATACTTCGAACAGAATAAGCTGACCAAAAATAATCTATTAAAATTATAAACTCGGAGGTATAGCAATGGGAATGGAAGAAGAGATGAAGGAATGGAAGAAGAGATGAAGGAATGGAAGAAGAGATGAAGGAATGGAAGAAGAGATGAAGGAATGGAAGAAGAGATGAAGGAATGGAAGAAGAGATGAAGGAATGGAAGAAGAGACGAAGGAATGGAAGAAGAGACGAAGGAATGGAAGAAGAGATGAAGGAATGAAAGAAGAGATGAAGGAATGGAAGAAGAGATGAAGGAATGAAAGAAGAGATGAAGGAATGGAAGAAGAGATGAAGGAATGGAAGAAGAGATGAAGGAATGGAAGAAGAGACAAAGGAATGGAAGTTCTGGGTGGGACAACCAAGGAGGAACGAAATAGTGAATAATAATGAAATAGATTCGCCAATTAATTAGTTTAGAGGGGATATACAAAATGGGAAACATGGACCGTCTGAGGATATTCGATGCTTTTGAGATGTAGCTTAGACTTAAATAAGTGAGTTGCGCGGACAGAAATTCGAAAGAGGCTTTGATTGATGACACATAACGGGGACAAAAAGTAACGAGTTTGTGAAATGCTGAAAGAAGATGGATTGGAAAAGAGTAAATGAGGAGGATAAATGATAAGCACAAAGGTAGTTAACGAGAAAATGGGATTTGAGCTGCGGTACTAATGAGTCCTGCAATAAGTGGAAGATATGCGAAGTGAATAATGAGAGAATTCGGCGATCATGGTCACCTCAGAGATATAGTACATCATAAAGCATGGCGATTGTGGCTAGCACAATAAGCATTAAACAATAAACACACAATAAAAACATGCAGCAACACAACGAGGAAGGCAAGAAATGAGGGCAATCAGTTGACTTTAGGAAAATTTTGAACGTAACCATATGGATAAATTTACACCCTCACATAAACACACTATCGAAGGAATTCGAGGTCCTCTGGGAATAAAATGAAGAAATAATCGATCGTTTGAGCGAAGCTATTCTCCAGGCCGAAAGGCATTATTCGCAGATTCCTGTAAAATTGAAACTTTGACCTTAGAATAACTCCGAGGGAAAGAACATTTGCCGAAGAAATGATTTTGAGATTAACTTTTGCTGAGAATAAATAGAACATGACGTGAGAAAATCAGGGCATGAAAGAGTCAGTAAACGCTAAGAACGTTTACGCATAGGACAGAGGCAAGTTAATCTGTAATGAATCTGTATTTGACCTATATTGAGCTATTTAATGGTTCAAATATGTGAAAAAGGCAGGCGTCTTAATGATCACATAGAAAGCAGCTCCACATCACATTATCCCTCTCAATCAGTGTATTCGGGCTACGAAGGATTTTATAATCTAAATAGCTCAACTTTTATTTGTCCTTCCTTTTGCCAACGACAAAACATCAAGGAGCAATGCGGTGACTCATTAAATATACTGTGGATGGTTTATATAATTTGCCCGTGATTCATAGCACGGAAAATTAAGGAATGAAATTGAGTATATGATAAAATGAAATAAAGATCAGAAAAATTCACGGAGGAGGAATTACGACATGACGATAAAGATGCCGAATAAAAAAATATCCATACAATATATATTAGCAATAGGAATAGCAAAAGTAATTAAATGTCGTTGTTCGTAAACAATTTTATTCAACATCTTCACCATCAGTACAATAGAATAGTACCGAGGATAATTCGCTCCGGATAATCTACATCAAGAGACTTCCACGGGAAATCAAATCATAACGGACACTTTCTTTTCACACATACGTATTTCTTGTTTGCAATAAGAGCTAGAAAATGGGAATCAATCTTCAAAGACGAGATAATCTCTGTCTTCTATTAGCCGAAGTTCCACTGTTAGCAGACATGTCCCTTTATCAAGTTTATTCGCCTTTATCTGGTAAAGAACAGCAGATAATTCAATCCCGTTGCAGAAACCCAACGTAGAGACCATTAAAAACGTACGAAAAGCATAACAAAGGCGGTGGTGAGCGATGCTCCCATCAGAGCAAACGCATCAACGGTTGTTCCTCCTCTACGAAGGGATCGCGTGAGAAACATTCGTGACTGGAGGACCGAAACAGGAGGATCAGGCGGACGGCTTGAGATATATAGATGAGGGAGGAGATGGGGCGGATACACGAAATAGGGGAAATCCGAAAAAAATTCAGTTTCTGCCGGGAAATCCATTTTTGCTCGCGATTGAGAAGATGAGCGCAGTGACGAAAAGAGTAAATGGCGTTAAAGGAAATGGCAAAGCAGACGAAATAAGAGCCTCTCGGGGATACTTCAAGCAGGAGGGAGAGCAGGGAGAAATTTAGGGGCGAATTTTCCTCTATTTATCAAAAAAGGATGAAAGGAAGGTACTTGGCGTGGATTTTTCTAACTGGGGGGGCGAAAGAAAATGAAATGCGAAATGCCAGTAAGGTGTGGAGGAACGATGTATAGGATTCCTGGCGAATGAGAGATGAAAACTATTCTGCAGCGGGCCGATTCATTTCAGTCGCACAGGATTACCTCAAAAGGCGTTTGAGCGATCAATTCTGCGGACATTTTGGCGATTTAAGTGGGAGGAGTTAGAATAACGTATTGGATAATATTTACCGTTTCGCAACATTTACTACATGCTTAGTATATTTATCACTTTGTTTTGAAACCATGAAATACATTTTTTACATATAAGGAAAGGGTTGAGGTGATTTTGCACCTAAGGGCGTTCCTCTTCCTCTGCCCTTGCGCACAAAGTCCCCAAAAAGGCTTGTTGAAATGTTCTGGTCGGGTAGCCTAGATGGTTAAGGCAGCCTCCCGGTTTGAGAAAGATCCCGGGTTCGATTCCCGGCCCAGTCAGACTTTCTTCAAGTCCGTTTTTCCTTGGGAATATATTCTTTACTTTCTAAGTTTAATGTTTAATGCAATTGGAACGTTTTTTATCTTTTTGTGAGGTTCAGCTCTGTGTAACTTTTGCAACTCAGGAATAAAATCAGAAGAGGATAGGTTGCTTACTAGAAGATGCATACAACTATAGCAGTATTATCAGAGCAAAGTCATAAGCAATAGCAACATTCTCATAGATCCATCGAAGAGGAGTTCTTGCGAATAAATCTCCCGAAGGCAAGATCTGCGATAGGTCGCTTAGGGAACTTCACCCGTGAATTTTCTGGAATGGCATCGTTCCAGTGGGTGTCCACGCTAGTTGGACTGTGGAGACGCACCGCCATTCATTCGGAACCCCATTTATGGAAGCCGAGGAGGAGTAAGGGAGGACGTGTTACCCCCAATAGGTTCTCCGCATCGCAATGCGCGGATCGGAAGGCCTCCGAAGTAGCCGAGGGAATGCGAGAGGGAATTATGAGAAGTCGAAGGCCATGCGGGTTTGCCCCCTTAGCAGTAAAGGGCAGACCGGGAGGGCGAGGGTCACATTCCGGTGTGTTCCCTCGGGGCGAGCGGCCCACGGGTGCGGTTCGTGCGGCGGTCGTGCCCACGCGTTGCTCGGGTGGTATCCACTGCATACGCCCGAGGAAGGTTCTTTTGAACTCTGAGGTCACGCGGGTTGTGGAGTCGTTGGGCATCGAAAGGAAGCTGTACTTCTGCAGCATTCTCAGTTATAGCGATAGATACCATAAAAACACTCTAAAACGCAAGTTTCGAGTATCATAAGCTAGGCTCCGATTGCGTGATAAATTCAGGAACAGTACATTCACTGAGGAGACGACCGGCGTCATGCTACTTCGGTCGAGAAGTTCATAGTATTTAAATTCCATGTTAAACGCCTAAAAGCGGCTTGTGGATGATGATATGTAATTTGGCGAAAAGAGTGAGCCTAAATCCGCAACATTAAGGGCCGACGTACAAAGTCTGAGTAAAACTCCGAACGCCTCGAATTGATAAAAGGGGATTGAATCAACTGAATGAGTACGAAATAATAAGTGAACGCATTATGAAAATGCAGCCCAAGTAACGAATTTCGAAGGCAGAAATAAGGATGGAAATTACGCAAACACCGAGGAAATAAATCAAATATCATACAAAATAAACGTTACCAAGGTTTCCTGGACCAAAAATGCAACCGACGCCTTTTGCAGTAAATGAGCACAAAAACTAAAGTAGCTGTTATTTAAACTACATGTGTACGTAAGAATCGACACGAACAGGCCTTTTAATAGAATAGTAACCGAAATAGACGAGAGAAATATTCTTGAAAGGAGAACGTAAATGGTGAGGAAGGCGCAACAGAAGTCTGCTTCCAATAAATGGAATCATTTCCTCCGACAGATCTTCGGGAAGAAACCACAGGTGGGGGAGGCAACACATTTCTCGAAAGAAATACAGCCTAGAAATTTTACTACTTACTCATTTTCCACATTTCCTGCCTTTATCACAATGAAAATGTTCATTCGTGCAACAATTGCGCGTCCGAAAATGATTCCTCCCAAAAGGAAGTTTCGGTATTGCGATTTTTAGAATAAACTACTATTTTCGTATTGCATCGATGGAAAGAAACCGCAAACGGGATAAAAGGTTATTCTTTGATTCAAAATCATGTATAAGAGGCAACTTAATGGTGCCGATTCTGATTACAATTAACGAAAGGTTACCACAACGTGATAAAACGTAGTAAATAAGATTAAGCAAAATTAAACCCATTTAAATAAATGCAGCCGATTGGATCGCCCTGAGCAGTTGAAACAGAATAGCAATTATAATAATGCTGATTTTATTTGGGTGAATTTCTCTCTTACGAGACTATGCTATAGACTAACTTCTACGCCAAGGGGGACGGGAATGCGTTCATCGGAGTAAATAGAGATATAAAACCAAGGAGACATGAAAACGAGATAATCTTATTGCTTCCAGACATAATCCACAAATTCGTATTACTTTCAGAACATTCAAAATATTGCTGAACAATAATCATTGCATAATGGAGCAGACCGAGTTTATTTACTTAAGTTAGAGCATTTAGCACAATTGGGGGCTCAGTATCTTCTATAAAGTATTTGCGGTCAGCACGCAATGAAAACTATGAAGTTGAAATTAATAATTATTCATCAAAAATAGTTGTTAAATAAATTTTAGAATTATATGTAAAGCATAGTGTATAGAAATGTTCAGAGAAATTACGTTCTCAGATGATGTAACCGATATAATGCGACCCCCCTGTTATATGGGCCGTTCTGATACTGCCAGAAAGATTAGGGAAATAGATGCTAGAACGAATCGTTTCAAAAATTCATTTTTTCCGCGAAGTATACGCGAAAGCAACCGTTTAGGAAAATAGAGTCAAAGTGCTTGCACCCCCTGCCACACGCCGAAAGGCGGCTTGCATGGTTCTTGGATAGACATAGAAATAAAAGTTTACTCGTGTACCGTGTAAAAGGAGCAGTTACATATAATGTCACATGAATCAAAATACTTCTTCGAATCTGAATAGTGGCTAACATGACGAATTAATACGGGTAAGCCAATGACTGGTGTAGGAGGAAATCCAATCTTAGGATTAGAATCACAAACATTTTAAGAAGTGATGTAAAGTAATGCCAACCAAGTATTTCACAGTCACTGGGCGGACACAATCCGCTCGACAGCAAAAGACTTTCATAGTCACTCTCCGAAATTCAAGGAAACGACACAGAAGCGCACAAAACCCAGAATGAAGAGGGAGTACAAAGCGGCAAATGTGTGGGACTTTGAAAAATGATTAAAAGTTTTCGTCATCAGTCAACGGCGCAAAGCGCGCTTGGGTGGAGAAATAAACAGAAAAGCGAAATGAATGAGGAAATGCGGAACGCAGAGTGGGGAAATATACACGAGGCAAAATGAGCGCGTGATCATCACGGAAGAGGGATGGAAAATGATTAGCAGCAATAAGAGAAAGTCTTAGCGTCTAAAACATGGCATCTTTCTGGTGAAAGAAATGTAACCATTTCAGACAATGGCTCGAACATAAAACGAAGAAGCAAAACCGAGAGATAGAAACTGATGTGTCAACAAACGATCGGGAATCTATAAACGCATAGAAATAAGACGAGTAACCGGAACCACAATCTGCATTTCCAACTTCTCTCCGCTGTACTGTGGTTTCATTTGCCACCTCACAGTTGATCGGTCCATAATTTTGGAAATCGTTTTCATCTTTATTCCACCAAACATAGAAGAGAAAATAGATTTGAGTGCGTACCAATGATGATTTGAACAGGACGAAACCGATAAATTTGAGAAATAAAGAGTTTGTTTAAATATGGTATCTTATAAACATGATAGACATTCTTCCCAGATGTCAAAGGTAAAATTAATTAAGCATTCACTGCTAGTCAAAGTAGTTTCCCAGAATATGTATCTCATCAAGCATGAATCTCATAGTAGTTGCTAAAATAGACTGCGAAAGAATTACTAGAAAAAGATAGAAATATAGCTTATATCCTTTGCGCGTACAAACGAAAATATCTAAATTTCTAAGTATATCATAAATGCTCAATTTGTTTACGGATATATGGTTAACATGGGTATGCAATCTCTGGTAAATAGAAGCAGTAAGCAAAGGAGAGTGAATACGAAAGGATCGAGGACAACGACAAGCAATTGGGAATTCGTGATACATTTCAATTTCAAATCCAACTCTAAATCGTAATTCAGTCAGAATTTTAATAAATAACATTAACCTTGTGTAAACGACAATCTGCCAATAAATCTTCAAGACTTCTCGAATTCATCTCAAAAACACTTTCACCAATTTCGCGAAAGATCGTCCGTCCGCAAACACTTAAATCCAACAGCGACAAAAGCCAAAGAGAATCCTCGGACATTGACAGCGATCACTCCACCGAATGTCCCCGCTCGAGATCTCCAATTCCTTAAAATATGCCATCTTAGAGGCTTAAACGAGACGGCGGAGAAAATAAAAAGCGCGGAAATGCATCGGATCGATGGAGGGGGTCAGTGGCCGCACGACCTTCGGCAAACGCACCTCAGAGACGCGTGTGGGCTTTGCGTGTGTTCTGGTGACCCGATTTCCACGGACCTACCTTACTCCTCGGAGGAACAATAAAATACACTTCGAAGATGCGGGACCGAGATGATCCATCGAGGAATTTAATTTGATTTGTTTACTATTCTACGTGAGAACGAGTGTCGAACATGTCGGATGCTTACGAGGAAAGCTTTAAAATGTTTATATTAATATGGCGGGAAAACACCAATGGTGAAGATGAAACATCATCACTAGAAATGATGCAGAATTTTCTTATCTCGAAAAGGAATCTAATCAAACCTGGTATAATATTAGTAGTTTATCGGCAGAGAAGGGATAAGGAGGAGCATAATTCTTTCGTCCATTCATTAATCTTGCTCTTTAGCTTACTTCGTTGTCTCGAGTTTCGTCCTTGTCATATTTTTCCCTCATACTTATTTTTCCCCCCCATCATTATTGTTCTTTTCCCTTACATCTCCTATTGTAACTTATTATTACTATTTTTTATTACTTTATCTTATTTTTTCTCATTTATTTTAAATTAACCCACTAACATTTTTATTTTCATATTATACAAATGTTTGGTTGCATTTCAATGCTGCTTTGCTGATATTTATAAATATGTTTATTTCAATTTGTTGTTGTACGATTCATTGTAATTGGTCTAAATGAATATTAATGAATCAAATTTAAATAAATAAATAAATAAGGAAAGCGATCTTCTCCTCCTTGCAAATATATGCTTCTTCCATAAATAATACATTGGACAACTTTTAATTTACTTCGAGGTAAAGAGAAGAACATAGAAGATTAAAACAGCCGCTATAATAAACTAAAATAATAATAATTATTTTTAATTATATTAAAGATATTTTCAAAACGGTACCGAAACTGAAACACCAGCCGTTGCGTATCTAAAGGCTCCGCTATCCATAGATTCAAGTAGATCACATTCATAGATAAAGCATTAATCGATTCAAACGCGTAAGAAAGAAGGAAATGCCTCCTCTCGCATTCCCCCTCGAGAGGGAACATCGCAAATAATGAAAGGATCGCCACAAAGCAAAACTAACACAATTGAAAGTGAAGTTCTGCAGCGAACAAAAGCGCTACGAATAATCGCACCAGCGAGTGGGGAAAAAACAAGGAAAAAATGTTTACAACTCCGAAACTTTTCCCTCTCCTGACCACACAATTCTGTTTACGCCTTCACACTTCTCGCGCGGATCCCAAAGATGATTTTCCCGGCCCAAGATGAAACAGCGGAATACTAATCAAGGCCCACCCTCGCTGCAGTCGCCACTCGCTGCAGACCTCCGCGACTTTTCAACCCTTTGCTCTTCCTCCAGGATGGCGTCAAGAGTTAATTACGCGGAAACTGAGGGGAGACAAAAGAGGGTGTATACGGGAGAACGATAATTAGAAAGCAGAGGATTCGGAAGGAGGATGGTCGGTAGACGAATGGAAATATTTTGTTAGGGGGAGTACAGAGGGCTCGAATAATACACCGAAATGACGTCAATGTTACGAAGTTAAACAAATTTTAGGGAAATTGAATTACGCAATGCTGAAAGCTGGAATTTTTTAAGCAATTGTTACGAATTTAAATCAAGAATTAAAACTGATGAAACGCAAACTACGAGAAAAATAAAAAGCAAACATTAATTTTCCGCGAATAACCAAAATTAATCGATAAACCGATAGAAGCGCAGTCCGTGAGTTTAGAACGACATTAGGACGGACATTTAAATTTAATTAACGCGAAAACTCGGAGGGAAAGATGTCTAAACCGTGGCGCATGTTAGAAACGCAACCAAAGAATTAAAAAAATACAGCAATAATGCATAAAACACAATACCCACAGCCGAAAAAAAATATCCTATCTCAAAGAATAATTGAAATGACATTTAGAGAAAAAGAATGCTAAAATTCCCTCTTTATCGTAAGCTTTCTCAATCGTCGTGAATAGCTCAAATGTGAAGACTAAGTTACTGTGCTCCTGAAAGACGCAACCAGAATTCAAATAAGTATTTATATGAGGAGATTCAACGTGCGAATGGACTCGATTTTTTAAAAACGATTACATCAGAAGAAGAGGAGAATGAGGAGGTTTAGATAAGGTGGAGGAGATGATAAGAAGGAACGAAATAGAGACAAGAGAGACAAAAGAGGAGGGAATGAAAGGGAGGAGATTGGAAGGGACTACAGTGCGGGGTACAAAAGGGAAGGTCGATGGGATTTGAAAGAGACGGGGAGAGGTCATGACCCTTAACAGATCCACATTATTTAAACATAAATGGTCAAAACTAAGTGACCCAATTCTTTGACCTTTCTATTAAAGGTTATAATTGAGGGAAGATGGCTGAAAAGCACATTTCGCGAAATCAGCGGTATTTAATCATTAACACTATGCTCCGAAGACTCGGAGAAGCATAAGACTCCACAACATTTAGAATCAAAACGGATCCCTCGATCGAGAAAAATAATTTACCACGATTAAAGGCTCACTTATCTTAGAAATTAGCCATTTTCACAAATGGACATCAAATCAATTATTCCTCTCAACTAATTTACTTCCACTGCATGGGTATTCCACAAATTTAACATGAATTAACGAAGCAATCTAAAACAGGTTTGAGATTGTAGAACTTAACACCAAAAGTTTTCTCTGGAATAGCATCAATTAAAAAGGAAAGAGAGCCTGGATAATAACCAGAAGCAACGCACCAATTTAAAATTATAACAAAGATCGAAAAAGATCTTCGTTAGAGATGAAAGAAATACGGCAAAGGAACGGTTTATATAACTATAATAACGGAGCCACATTGACTGAGGATATGAGGTTAATGACCTTGCTGGAAAATAGTACTGTGAATATATTATTAATAAGAGACATTTAAAATGTTATGCTAGCAAATCACTTATATCATAACATTATCAGGACATTTAAACTCCTTTCGAGGAACTAAAATCCATAGCCACCAGTTATAAGAAGTTACCTATTTCAACCAAATTCCTCTTCTACAGTTAACTTGTGGGGAAGGGAAGAAAGATATTTCTAAAATCAGGAGACTGTATTCAATGGTTAAATTCAAAAAAGGCAAACAGCAATGGGCGAGCAAGGGTTTATGCTATCCTGCAAGACGGCAGGATTACATTCCACATGTACGGCGTGGGTGCATACATTATAATCCAAATGTCAGTTGGATTCATAGCTTGGAAGAATCCATTCTAAAATCAATCACCAACAGGAGTTTAATAGTCATTAATTAATCTTAGTTGGCCTTGGCTGAATTTCTTGTCAATCATCTCCTTCAAAGACCAACATCGCAGAGCCTTCTTACGGTGCATCCAGAAAGAAATATTTTACAATAAGTGAAAACTGTGCAAGTACGAGTGGGCCAAGCGCAGTGAAGAATTAATAAATTATACGCTCTCACAACTCCACTTAAGTAAAACTTCACTACTTTCTAATAAATTTTATCCCGTTTAAAATTGAATTCCTGCGTATGTCAACCAGAATCTTCCGTGTAATAGCAAGTACATGCCAATAGCAATGCCATGCCAATAGCGGGGAAATAAGGAGGAAAAAGTGGGAGGGGCCAGGGGGAATCACCCACGTGACGCCCGTAAGACTACCCTCCCCTGGCGTCCCTTCTCTCCGCCAATCAGATTCCTCCAAAGAATAGTTTTTAAGGGGGTCAGGCGTTGAGGCTAGAGGAGGAGGAACGGCCTGCGACCAGTGGAAGGGGTGAGATGACGAGAGAGGCTAAATGAGACAATTTAAGACGGTTAATGTATTACGGTGCACACGCCGATAATAACCGCAACACCGGGCGGCAAACGTACGCATCCTCAGCAGACACAATAATTAGTCCAATTAATAGTGTGCTATACGCGAGGCAGCGGATATGGAAATAAAGTTGAACTACGTTGGTAAAATGGATTAAAAAATGTTAAAAATTCTTCGTAGTGAAACTTTTTATAGGCTTTGATATTCATATAATCTAATTTAAGAGAAATCCAGAATTATAGCTTATGATGTTTAAAAATGGGTTGTCAAGAAAATATATGATGAAAATAGTTCTAAAAGTTACATACTTTCGTTAGAGGATGTCTCTAAAAATATAATTAAAAATGCTCACCCAATTACAATTTATGGAATAATGAAATGAATACGTCGAAGATATGAATCTGACTATTATTCAAAATACATTTGCCTGTGGTTCTATATACCGGAGGACTTAAATGTGTGTGTGAAGGTAAAAATGCAAATCATTGTAATTAGAAGTATCTTAAAAACCCTGATGAAAATCAGACATGAAAAACGACTGACAAGACTCGGACTTGAACCACGATCTACAGCATTCGGGATATATTTCCTCGAGATATAACCTAGTTGAATGAATTTTGTGCAAAAAAGACAACTTAGCATGGGGGATTTTTATTTTTAAGTAAAAGTAAAGTACGGCTCTTATCAGAGCAGCTGCCAAGTGACTTACTCGCAAGAATTTATTGTATAAATTAGATCTGTTGTTATAAGGTAACAAAAGGAAAGTATTTACTCCATTTAAAACAAAACTTTACGGACAAGAATATGTTGATGAGATCATCAGAGATTTTCCTGTTTATGATACATCAGAGTGTGACCAATTGCTTTTACGCAACTGACGATTTAATTTCCATAGCTAACAGATTATTTGATTACTTCACAATCGTGAATTACGACAAAAAATGCAAAACAACACATTTTGAACTTTAAGTGTTTTACGACGAAATAAAATGCGGGAGCTCACTCATTTAGAATTGTAAAATTCCAGTCATTTCAACAAATTCGTGTTGCGTGAATTGATAATATAAACTACTGACATTAACTCGGAAGCGGCAGAAATAATCCGAGTCGTATCTCACATTATATCAAGACGACGTTCACCGACTATAGGCAGGACATTTAAAAATATTTTCTAGGAAACGGTGCTCCGCCATAAACATTCTCCGATAAAACAATTTACGCCCGGGTAAAACATTATTTTCACACAGTGACGTCTCACGGGCCATAACGCTCTGTAACCGCATATAATGGCCCTCCGCGAATTCCTCGCCCTCCTAAAATACGTCCCCTTTAATCATCGATAAACTATTTATTTGGAAACACGGCGCGGAAAGAGGAAAAGTCACGCTTTTAAAGAGAACTTCCGAAAAGATCTTCCTTCGCCATTCTCTTTATATTTAAAAAAAGGGCAGCGTCGATACGAGGAAGGTAAGCTCTTCCCTTTAAATATAAAATGAAACACCGAATTCTTAAACGATACAAGCAAACCAACTTCAAAGGGCCCTCCGATATCCACGGAGGGGCCTCTAAACTTGTGGACCCGAGGATTGCATTCGTCTAAGAACGTGTAAGGAGAGGGAAATTCAAAATAGAAATTTAAAATGCTTCTCAAATTCACACGGGGCAAATTATACTCGAACGATGCGGGATTCCATAAATTTATTTAACCTCTAGTAATTGCAAAAATGAAGAGCTTTGAAATAACAAGGTCCTAATCGTGAAGTAATCAGCGGGAAAACTGCTTAGGATAAAAGAAAAATATGAAATATAACTCAAAATTAAAAGTCTGCATAGGCCACACATATTGGTACCACCCAATATTTGGTAAGTTCAGAGTATTACTCATCTGTGATGCTTACGATAGATTGTACATAAAATCAGAAATGATAATTTAAACGCAAGCCAAGTGTGAGATAGCATCGACGTAAAAATGCAAACCAAAGAACATAAAAGTTCCGATATTGAAGATGAGGTTGACCATATACGCAGCACCTTGCCAACAATTCAAATCCATGCCTCACGTACGACAAAACTTCAACAGTCCTCTAACAATTAAATGATGCAGCATAAAAGCATTGCGGAGTAAATGGGCTTTAAGGCGCTGACAGAAACACACTGCATTCAATTGAGACGAAATTTATTGTGAGGGATAAAGACGATATCACACTTCCAAACACCTCAGCATCCAATACTTCCTAGATAATGAGGATTATAATCTTCAATTGTTTTGTTTCATTCGTCCAAAGTACGAAGGAATTCGTATTCAAGCATTACAAGAGAGAAAATGGATGTTTTCAAATTCTATCGACGGATACGATGAAAATCTTTATCACATAATCTTCGCTTTCAATTCCTCCTTTTAAAGCAACTACAGAGAAACAAAACAAGGCTTAAACCTAAGGAGCGAATGAACGGAATTTAGATCGCATGCGTACAAAATCAAGGAAAAACATTGCTAGTGTCGGAGAAGGCACAATCAATGCTAATGAGGCATGGGGTCAGGGAAAGGAAGAATCGCAGAAAACTGGTACACGTATATAAAGCGGAAAGTGGACGGAGATAAAAATATGAATAAAGCAGACCCCACCCACACTCGGCGCTCTCGCCGCTCCACCCCTTTAATCCCATTGGACGGAATCTGAGCGTGGGCGGAGGAAGCAAAGAGTAAAAAAGAAGAGAGAAAGAGGAGGAGAGAGAATAAATGGCGGGCATAAGGGCGATTCAAACCGATTTATGCCATCAACCAAAGACCGTCCCGCTGGGTTGTGCTGTTATATGAATGGCGGACGCGTCGAATTTGATCCAGAGCTATGCTGGAGTAAATGCACTAAACAATTTAAACTTTATACAGGAAATAAACGCCAAATGTCGGAGTATGTTTAAATTTTAGATTTGGTTTACATTCTATGGTAGATAAAGGAATTCACGAAGACGCAATTGAATTTACTGTAAATGCATTTAAAAAAATTAATGATTATCAGGATTGATTAGATCCGGGAGTAAGATTAAAAGATTTTAAACACACATTATTTTAATCAAAGGATATATATTAATAGACCTACAAGGAAGTGAATTTAAAATTGAACAACAAAAAATCACGATTTATCAAATCCATCACTTAAAAATTAAATATCAAACCTAAAGGAATGGCAAAAATAGAACATATTTTAAATTCAGCATTCGTAATTATTAGGCACTTCAAAAGGCACAAGAGACAACATTTGTAAAACATCTATATTTAATAATTTTTCCACTCTTTCTTTGAAAAGCACGTTTTTTTCCAAAGAAAATAAATATATAATGCAATGAAATCAGAACTTCGGCTGTTAGAGTTCAAACACGAGCTGTACAAAATATGAGAAAGGCGTGGACTCCTTCTAAACACGGAAAAGGAAGACGGCGTTCTGAAAGTACTTGAGCCGGAAGTCGGAGAATGCAATAGCGGATGCGCTTCGGATGAAGAATCAGAGCAATGGCCAGAGCTCGTTAAAATGAACGTCTTTTCTATTTCATTTAAGAATGACTCAGAAGTCATCCAAAAATACAACCAATTTCAAACAAACAAGTTTTAACTAATCTCATGTTTGGAGATAACATTGCCCTGTGCTATGCCACCATAGGTGTTATTGGTCGTTTCGGATTTCTTAACATGACCCTGATATCTTACACTCAATTATTGACATAAAATAAAAAGAATACCATTTTAAAAGTATTTATACATTACCTGAAACATATTCCTCATCTGATACTAAACATGTGTATGTGTGTTATTACCGTCATTATTATAGGTGTGGTCTTTCAGTAGGTTTCAATTAATCATCTTTCATTTAGTTGCTATGAGATAGAAGGAATTCGATGAAACCTGTCTCACTAAAATCAATGGTCACTGCAATCTGGAGTCCGAAAGGACCCCCAAGATATTCCCTCTTTTGAAAGTTAGCAAATGGGAATTTTCCTCTAAAATAACACATAAGGTTCGGACACACTATTGAGATCTTAATTTTTCCAAGATTTCATTTCTATCGCGAAATATGTAATTCCAAATAATTTCTAATTAACTTATTCAGTAATTTCCCCCTGTCATAGCTGTTATTTCTTTCTTTTCAATCTCGCAAATTCCTTGTGTATAAATGTTTTTGCAACCGAAAAGAAACAAATTGCCAAGCCTACATTGATAGGTGTGCATAATGAAAACGCTTTAGCGCGACCACTTCAGTGAAGCGTTGGAAGGAGGCCCAATGAAGCGTGCGACGAATATTATTATTGTGACTGTACAAAGACATAACTATCTGTTAAAATGTTGCTCAAAGAAATGTTGATTTAGCAAAATAAGTGCCAACCGCGTCGGTTTCATAAAATGGATTCACAAAGCAATTTCTTCAGAAATCGGAACGCTCACAAATCTGTTTAATAACCAAAACGAATTTTTAGGACCCCTACTTAGTAATGGACCATGTATTTGTAAAGGTCTCCGGGCTTATAAAGACATAAGGCAGAATTAAATACTAACATAGAATTACCTAGCTGACAACTAATGGGCAAAAAATTGTCACATTTTATTTCTTTTAATTTTTGTCACATATTTTGTTAACCAATTAAACTATATATTTTGTACGGGGAATTAATATCTATGGATCGTGAGAGGACCCAAAAAGAAATGAGAAAAAAATGCCAATCACGAAAAGTCTACGTAACCGCCTCTACATTATCGGTGTCCCATAGTTTATTATGAGTGATAGAGACAACTAGAATCGAACCCTGGGCCTCTTTAGAATGTGTTTAATGCGAATATGTAAGAGAATCTAGCATATCTCAAGTCAGCTTAGTTCAACAGCAATTCAAAAACAGATATTTCCAGTGACGTACAAATCTTTATGGCGCAAAATGTGAGGCTGGGTTGGATACCATGTCGCTGTATCACTTCTACCATAAAAAGGAATAAGAAGCCGTTGATCGGATATTTGAGATGCATAACGTCTCTGAAGCTATTTTAAACATCTTACTAGTGTGTGTGTACCCCAATCGCCTATATGTAGCAAAAAGTCGCAATTACTTAAGAGAACACTGAATAGATGGCACTTATCATTGGGAACGTCGTCGAAGAATCAAAGATTCACACACACTACGTCATCAATCTCTAGTCACTCTGCACTACATATAACTAAATCCATACAGTTTTATCTACTAAAAGATAACGATACAGTTTAAATTCAAATTGTCTTCGAAAGGGTTTCAGCGATTCAAAAAATACTTAACGCGATGAGGAAATCGAGCAAACATCTTCAGTTCCGCTCCCATCTATCGAAAATTCGGAGAAACTAAGCAAACCCAAAACCCCGTCATGAGGAACGGAGACAATAATTGTCATAAATAAATAAGAAACAGAAGTTCACATTTTCCGCAAGATATTTTATTAGCATAGTACGGCAGCCATCATCAGGTCATTGAGCTGATAATGGCCGAAATCGGTTGGCTATTAAAAAATCGAGCGGAAAATGCGAAGTTTGATTTTTCATTGATTAAATGGCTTGCCGAGAAGTCAGATCATATCGATTACCTGGAATGGACAACTAAAGCGGAGGAATTCCACTTAACTAGTACAATTGTCGGTCCGACTGAAAAAGCAGGCCGTCAAAAGCAACAACAAGGAGAGGAGGCGTCGGACAGTCTTTCTGCCGGACCCTCGACAAAGTGCCTCTTCCCCACTCCTGGCTCGCTTCCCAAAACCACCAACCGAACGGCCGAATCAAGCTGCGCAAACAAAGATAGGCCTTATTCTTCCCCATCTCAAACGCTGAGACAACAAGTCCGTCCTCCCTTTTCGAAAAGCGACCGACTTTCTTCAAGACTTAGGTGAGACTCCCTCAGACGTGTCTTGCGGTATTAATGTTTACGGCGGCGAAAAGAAAATTAAATTTCTGTTGTGACGTTCGCTTAAGACTCCTTCCGTCTTAATTAATATTGCGGAGGGAGGAAATTATAATCCGTAAGGTTTAAAAGCGCAGAATTAACGACCCTTGACTCGGAAATGGAACAATCTGGCAGCTGTAACATTTCGAATATGAAACGCAACGTGTTCAATTAAACTTAACGTCTTCCCCATCGTAAGGTAGGATTTTAGATGTACCAAAAGTCTCGCTAGGATTATCGAGGTGGTTATAAAGATAAATAGGTTCGACTTACATAACTACAAATACGAGGATGAACGTAGGGGGAGTATTTAAATGAAAAATCTGATTTGGCCAGCACATGACTTTCTCCATATACAAGATGTAAATATTTATCTACGACAGTATTTTCGAACTCTAGATTCAATCTAAACTTGGAAGATTGGAAGACAAATACATTTTTGTAATTTTTGTAGATAACTGTATACCTAAATATCAGAATAATGGAGAAATTTTGCAAAAACGGAAATTTGCTTCGAAGAATAAAGCTCGACTTCCGGTAAACCGATTAACTCCAAAAACTAATCAACTCTAACGACACCAACCAAAGTGCTATATATGAAATTTGGTATTGATACGACTAATAGTTTTTACGTTAGAGCGCCCACAATTACACACACACATACAGACACACACAATAACACACACACACACATACATCACTCCGAAAATGGTTAAAACGTGTTCTAGGGACCCCAAAACAAGTATTTCCGTTGAAATCTCATAGTCGATTTTTTTCATGAAAACAATACTTTCTCTATACTACGTATATGGAGAAAGTAAAAATGAGATGACAACGCACTCAGAATCATTACAATTTTGTCGATTTTCTACAATAACCTTTGCCTTTAGTCAAGTAGAATAGTACAGCAATCTCCGTAACTAGGGGGTAGTGCAATACTTAGTTCCGAAATTTTGTTAGTGAAAAGAAAGATGAATCGATAAGAAGTATAATAAATCTTCAACATTGTCCAAATTAATATGTATTTGGAAGAACCACGTATCCTCTTATTTATTTGCTAATAGAATAGAAGAGTGAATCAACCATACAAAACAAAAGAAAAAATACATGAAATGTGAATGTCACTCCAAATCCTAAATTTAAAATGAACGAATTTTGTTCAAACTTCACATCTCCGCAGAGACAAATCTATGTTCGAAAAATCTCAGAAATTAAACCGTTGAGATCGAATCCGCTCCTTTAAGCCGTGAAAATATTAAAAGAGAAATCTCAAAATTCTAGTATGAAAGCACTCGAGGGAGGTTTCTTCTTCTTGCGCGCACCCACTCGACCCTCTTATCGCAACCACCCCCACACCTTCCCCTTCGTCTGTTTGATCATGCAAATTTCGGGATTAAAACCGTTTGCATAAGCCAATAATTTTCAGAGCTCCCGCAGCCCTTCCCCACTCCCCCGAAACACAGTCGCTTTTCTCCCTTTCACTATTTAGCCCAAAACTCACTCATACCTCTTTCCTTTACTCCCGAAATTGCACAAAATGATAAGGGTAAAGTAATAACAAGTAAGAAACGTACTCTGACCAAGTGCTGTACCGCAAGTTGATATGAAAGCAGTAAGTTCCAAAGTGAACAGTGACTCTGAACGTAACTTGCAAAGTTGGTTGAAAAGCAATCACTATTTGAACCTCGGCTCTCCTTGGCTGATCCAACCCACGCCCAAACCCATCGCGAATTCCTCTCTTTAATTCCTTCCCATTTCTTCCTTTTAATTCACACTCCCCTCGAATTCCCTCCACGAAAATATATCTCCACGATACACTAAGAGATTCAGGATATTGAGAATGTTTTTCTCCATTCATTACGAAGCTTTTGAAGGAAACTACGCACATTTTTTCGAGAATGTTCGTTGATAAAAGCTGCGAGAACACTGACAAACTCTGAATACCAATACCTTGAGATATAACTAATTTCTCAATTACTCTGAGTAGCTTTGATTTGTGTTTAAATAATTAATAAAGAGCGCGATTCGCCATAAAAAGGCCGAACAAATTTACATTTGATGAGAATATACTGTAGAACTTTCGCCTACACCGAAAACAGCGAAAGCAAACAAAAATCCGACAATCAACGCTTCGTCTGATTTCATCAACCTCGTTTGAATATTATTTTAAACTAACAGATCCAAGAACAATTTACACTTAATTTCCAAATCGATACTTTAAATCAAACACCGTAACTTAACATTCATAACCACAAATACCATCCTATTTATTGAACACATTCTTTAAGCATCAGTAAATTTAATTCTTACAGGAATTGACGAAACAAACGAATAATGCCTCACAAAACTATATGAGATGTTCGACAGTAGAAACTGTAATGCAGCGTGTCTAAGTTAAAATGTACTCAATTACCAATCTTGGCATTACTTTCCTCGTCTGTTCGGTAATGAGAGCATCTCAAAGCAAAGGGCATTTATCCGCAGCGTGCATTCCCTTCTTTGGCAGTCGCACGAGCGGAATATTAAACGACATCTAGAAATGAGAAACTAAACTAATTAAGCCATTAAATAAGAAAACTCTTAACGCGTGCTCCAATTTAATTACCGCACCAGACGACTACCAATGAGCCCGTGGGAACGCAAATCGCCTGCGAGCTTAAATTTACGAGTACATGCACAATGATAGGAGGAATAAAGGGTGGGAATCCTCTCAGCATGCACACGGGAAGAAAAGACCATAATGGATAAGCGAAGGGTGCCTATTGTGGGCCACCTGGAAATAACGCACAAAGGGTCAAAAGGCCACACTGATGGATAGTGATGGAATCACACAAAAGAAGAAAGATGGAGAACGCGCGTAAATGCATTTGCACAGAATTAAGGGAAACCAAATTAAAAATAGAGCCCGTCCGGTTGACATTCAGATTTAGGTTACATTAATACCCCGTCACAATGTGGCGTATGGCAATGGGTACAACTTCTCCATCAGGATATATTATTAACTCTCCCAAGAGAGTCCGTGTATCAAAAAAGGAGGCAAAGAAAGGAATGGACCGCGCGCGAAATGAAAGTGATATTCGATCTAAAACATTTTAATCATTCCACTTAGAAGCGTATCTGAATCTCTTTAATCATCGTACCCACAATTTAAGAATGCATAATAATAAATATCTGTCTATTGATTTATTAATAACGTGCTCGCAGGAACAGTCAAGATCGGTGTTTTTCTAAAATTTCATTTCCGAGATTCATCCGCATCTGATTTTAGAATCCACTGAATATCCCATGAACACGAGCGCCCGAGAGGAAGTTAAGTAGAAAGACATTCGATGTACGCGCGAAGAAGAGAGACGTGAATTTTGCCGCTCGGACGCTTTTGATGCGCGTTTGTTTCCACGAGCTCGTCAAATAAACCTCCCTTCAAAACAAGTAATCCCAGAACTAATCTGATACACATACGGAGACGTGGATGAAGACATTCCCTGCATAGAATATCTCACGCGCAAAAATGTTCTAATCCGACCCCACCATGGGCCTGACAAGATGAAAAATCTGAAAAACGAAACTGACGATAGAGAAGCGATCGATCCTATTTTATTGAACCCTTAAACATCCCGATGGAACAAGGGTTACGAAGTCGTGTGGTGAGTGAGGAATCCAAGAAATGACAAGTTTAAAACAGATGTTTTGGTTATTACTGAGACCGATAATGTTATCGAATGACCGATTAAAATGTTCTATCGCAATGTAAACGTTTTTTTTATTATTTAATGTCCCTTGGGATATCCTAAGAGATGATGATTCCATACTTAAATAAAACGGCTGATAAGGCAATCAGAACGAAAAATGTAAAATAATCAAAGTTATTCACTATTATTAAATAAAAGTTCAGAAAAAGGAAAGTATTTGGGAATTCTAATATATTGCCAAATGTTTTAAATAAACGAAATTCCCATTTTCGTGCGTAATTTAACACACCGTGGAAAAAATAATTGATACAGGATACTCGGTTTTCATCACCAAAAAGTCGACGAAAAAACAAATTTAGGCTACACAAAGGTTTGATGTTTTATCTTTGACTAAAAAACGTATAGTGTAAATTTGTCACTTTCACCCTTTTACATAAACTAATGAATATCTTCAAATGGTTCTCAATAGCTAATATTTTTTATTCAACAGTATAGTTTTAACTTTAAAAAGTAGTAGACGCTCTAGAAAATAGCTGGGAAGCACTAGAAGAAATATAAATCTAGCGCGAGGACACCGCATTTGGATGAATCGTTACTGTACTTGGTTGTACGAGAAGTATAACTATACTTGCTTATCCAGAATAAAATAAGATATTTTCATGATTATAAAGAAAAATACACAGGGATTACAAAATCCGTAGAGACAGTTTCTCTCTCATTTAACTCCCTTGACTGTAGGCTCAGCTGTAGGTAGACTGGTTTGAGATGGATAACATTACTTTCATAAACCATCTCTAGGATTCAAGTGAAACAATTCGATAAGTATCCAATGAATTGACATTAGGATGATTATTATAAACTGCTTTCATTGGACTGTTTCAAAAAGCCTCAACAGAGTATGCAGATACTAAGGAAATGAAAGTCTTTGACTTTGGTATCCAAGCTGTCAGTCGCAACATGAAATATGTATATAAATACTAACAATAGTCATAACAAGAAACAGAATTACATTTGAGTGAGAATGAGACTATTAATTCCCAGAGGTGTCCACTGAATCTAAACTGGGATAGAAGTATAACTAGAGGACAAAGTAAGCACCTCAAAATAACACTTTCATACGGTCGGAGTCGTACACGGGTCGCATTCCGGTTTCTTCAATATAAATGTCAACTCTGAACGTCTCGGAGTATAATGGAAAGGAAAGTGAAACGTTAAAAATAAACGACATACCTAAACATAGATCAGAATATTTTTAATGATTAATCCAATATAGATGGGTAACGACAAATAGGAAACGAATTGATAGTTGCGATGAAATCGCGGAATGCGGCATCCCTCGTTTGAAGCGATGAGATTCCTCTTTCGGAGAGGAAAAACGGGTATAAATTGAAAAGAGAATTGGCCAGTCCCTTTGAGGAGCGCAAGGAGATAAAAATCTCCAAAGGGATATAAGAAACACGAGTAGACATCCGTGGGAGGAAATGACGTCGGATGAAGATCGAAGCTGCTCCAATCAAGCGAGTACTTCCGGGAACCATCATGAGGTTTAAGAAGGCTGTCTGAGAGAGGAAAATGGCCGAGGAAGGAGGAGGGAAATGTTGCTGTAAATGAAACACACAAAGATAAATAACTCAAACTGACGGAAAACTCGATAATTAAGGTAGAGATTAAATCATTTATATTGAGCAACGGGAGATGATTAATCATCCGATGATGTTACCGAGAAAAGATATGTTTATTAAATTGAAGCTGCATAACGTCCCTTTGTTTGAT
Source organism: Sympetrum striolatum (assembly GCA_947579665.1). Lineage (NCBI taxonomy): Eukaryota > Metazoa > Arthropoda > Insecta > Odonata > Libellulidae > Sympetrum > Sympetrum striolatum. The sequence continues at coordinate 98,600,003 of OX388344.1, read as the reverse complement.
ATCAATATGAACAAAAAATAAACGAAACAAATCATAAATTATTAAACCCTAAGTTACAAGGATCTAAAGAGAATTCTCCACAAAGGGAATAACGAAATAAATTAGCTCAATTAGTTCCAAAGCATCCCAGCAGTTAGCATACCATTCAGCTCCATAATCACTGACCTAATATCGCATTTAATAGTATTATTGCTCGGAATAAATTAAGTGATAAGTACAAGAAGTCGAGTAAATTTCTGAGTCGATTGTACATTATCCAACTTTCATTTTAACGAAGAATAAACTGAAGAAAAGGAAATCACTGAAATATTTCACGAGAAAATTTGTCAGTTTTAGCTCTTTAGTGTTTGAATCCTACTTCGATTGATTTCCAAGTAAATGAGACGCTAATAAATAAAAATAATACATAAACCATAACTAAATATAGCCGTTGCTATCATTCATACCCAATGTTTAATGCTGCGATTAGCCCTAACTATTTTTTTTTTAATAAAACGACAGAGATACACGGAATGGTGTGAAATAGAATAAATGTCGCGTCATTACAAAATCGGACCTAGAGGTTAACCCTTTATTTATTTCCAGGCGATAAAAACCAAACGCTTTGTTTCATTATTGACTCTATCTACCATCTTTTTCAAAATAATTCCGCATTAATCACCAATTAAGATGGATTCAAACCATTTTCTATGGAATCCATTCGGAAGTAAATATTTTAATTAACATTACGGATACAAATGAAGGCTAAGCGCAATTTCACAGGTGAAACACGAATGGTTGTAAATGCGCACAAGGAGCTGCGTTGCTTCGCAGAGAATTTCATAGATGACTCGGGAGCAGTGGGTATTGAATAATGCTAAGATGGAATCCTTAGAAGAACATTCTCGAAGCCGCAACACTCGGGGCTTCCCGCCGACGTTTTCCCGAAGACGTAAGATAATTGCCCAGACTGCGGGGATAAATAGAGGCGGATAACCTTTATGAGACCTCGGAAGAAAGAGGAAGTCGAGGAGGACTTCGACCCGGAGTGTCCGCAGATTCACATCTGGGAGAACGTCCCATCGGTCAGGGCGAAATAATCCCCTTAGCGTGCCTACGTCCTGCTGGAATAAAATTTAAAAACAGAGAACGAACGAAAGGGGATGAAAAATAAGAGAAACAGAGTGAAACCGCGATACAGGAGGGGTGAGGAAGGGGAGAGCAAGCAGTGGCTGGGGTCGAGGAAAAGATCAATACAGAGGATCGGAGGAGCAAGGGAACGGGCGAGAACGTTATTTATATTTTATGTATACATTTTTAAAGGAGTAACGCGCATCGAGAAAAATATAAACTTCCGAATAACCCCTCCGATGCGATTCATATGATATGTATTTGCATTTATAGACGGCGGGAAATCACTAAAAAAAGAAATTCCGCTGATCTCATTCCGATTCGAACTTTTAACCACCGGATCATGGCTTCAATTAAAGAATGGTGGAAATTTCTGAAATTAAAATATTATGGAAACAATTACAATGAATGGTATAAAGAAGACACACAACATTCACAGCCTGGAACAGGCTAAATTAATTTGTGGGAATTTGTAATGCAAATTCCCTATAGAGGAGAGAAAATAGATCGAATTGAACTTCTGTAAAATCGAAATGAAATGGTGAATATAAATTTAAATTACCATCAGAACTCATAAACAAGGGCATTCGAGAAAAGATAGAAAGGAATGCTGCGGAAGAAAAGCGGAATAGTGACCTATTTTTGGTCAAAGGAATTAAATCGGTGGGAAGTGAAACTTATCAAATTGAAATTAAAGGAGAAGATTGGTAGAAAATATAGATAAGAAAGGTCCGAAAAAACTATTGGGTCGTAAATTGATATGAACGTACGAAATACACCAAAAGAAGGATTTGTTAACGACATAAGAGTAATAACATATTGGTCTTCAATAGGAATACTTTGGAGTAAGTCCTGTTTTCCGAAAATACTCTCCAAACGAGATATCATTCAACAATTCGAATTGGCGACTTAAGGTGGACACGACTCGTCTGCCAATACGTTTGAAATCATTCACAGATTCGAACGTCTGGTAAAAATGAGCTAATAAAAATCTTAATGCCTGAAACAGAAGTCTGTAAGGGATCGGATTTCTCAGAGATCCGTAAATCTAAAATTACTAAATGGCAGTTCAAAATTAACGGGCAATTGTAAACTAACGGTAATACTATAGGCCTAACGCCCTAAGGTATTTCTGTCACACTGAGAGAAAAGAAGTAAATACAATTACAGATTAATGCAGTGGTAACAAGAAAGATGGATGTTAATTTTTATTTTAAAGGCAGAGGGAGTTACATATTGGGCGCAGAAAAGGAAACAGGTAAGTTTCGAATAACTGTGCTGAAAAGGAAGCAAAACTCAGACCACCCGATTCCTCACCGAAGTTCAAGTGGAGTTACTCAAACGGGACACGAGACTACAGTCATGAGGGAAAATAGAAACTTTAATGTGAGAAGAAAGAGAGAGTCAAGGAATGGTTAGAAGACCAGTAAATCCAGTAAATGAATAAACTTCTTTGGGTTTCGAAAAGTCTAAAAAATAAAGTTTTGAATTGAGATTCATATAATGAACTTAATTCTAAGGATATTTGTCGATAAACAGTACGATATTTTGCAGTGTTCTAGCACTGGAAAATGTACAAAAGCATAACCGTTGGTAATGGACCAAACTGAGTAACGAAGACGAGTTACTCTCAAGCACACAAATAACAATTAAGGAGAAAAAGCATTCATTAAATTTTAACATAAAAATGGAATGCATATGCATGATGCACATTATTCACTCTGAATTCAAAGGAAATAACGTAAAAGTATAATATTATAATACTGGAAGTAAAAATGAAGGATCGAAGTAACGGCAGATATGATAGCGAGTAGCAGATTCAGAAGCAAAAAGATAAATCGAAAAGAGATAAAACAGATGATGAGATCGGTAAAGAAAGACTGGATGACGGAAGAGGGAAAATATGAAAGAGATGGCAAAAGGGAAAACAAACAGCATCTCCAACACGTGCTCAAGCAAATGAAGAGACGTCCGTTGAGAAAGGTGCCTCTGGGATGCGGTGAAGGGACAAATCACTCCCAATGGGTCTCTGCCGCCTTTATCGGTTTCCCCGATTCACTTCTTTCGGAAGGAAAGTGGCTCAAGAGCGAACTCACAGATAACCACGCAGAAGCGGAAGGCAATCGAAATTCTATTTTCTTCATGCTAACTCTACCGACTATTTGAAAATGAATCCGAATTAATATCCGAAAAACAAATGCACACCGATGTTTGTAACGCAGCATATTGTTAAATTTCAAGATTCCCTTAAATAGTCAAATAACAATAATGTATTCAAAACACATATTATCCACACAAGCGTATATCTATACATTATTTAGAGAAAACGTATAATACAGTACTTAACGAGAATTTGTTCTCATGAAATGCCACGTAACTAAAAAAAATTACTATATCGAGTAACTTCATGTTTGTGTAAGAACTGAATGCTACTGCTGTGAAAAATGACAGTCCACGAGAGATATCTGCATCTCGTAAATGGAACCGGACCGATGAAAGATTAGGCTCGGAACCTTTAAAAAGATATACGATCCTATAACATAGAATCTCACTAAAAACGGACCAGTCCATATATTACATGTGAAATGAAATTATGAAACAGTGTATGTTAAAGGTGATGAAATTAGCTCTGAATCGACACAATATGTTCTAGACAGGATATAACCGGTGACTTCTAGATTCTAGAAGTTTCGACGTCAAATTGAGAAAGAGACACTTTAAAAGAAACACGAAATGAACAATGCAAATTAAACCGGAATCAGGAGACAGAAAGTTTAAATCTTTAGGGAGATACAAGCGGCTATGAAAAGGAAAGAGGTCAAGAGCGGGAAAAGAAGAAAGAAGAACAAAAGAAAACTGAAGTTGGAAAATTCAGATTGGAGTAGAAGTCGGGCTGAATACATTCGACACAAAAACACAATAACTGTAAAAGAAAATCCATCCGAATAAACACAGCGGATGTAGAGGGAGATCAAATAGCCAAGTCCAGCTGGAGCAGCCGGAGTCCCGCAAGAGTCAAGTTTATGCGCTTGGGAGAGAGCGAAATAATGGAACAACGGTTGAATTTCTGTTGAACTTACCGCCATGCGATTCTGGGCCCAGAATTTGACAAACTGTGCAAGCGGAAATGGATCTAAGCTAAAATCCTTAAGCTTTCATGACTAACCAATTGGTTGGTGGACAAAATGTCTTTATGAATACACACTAATTGTAACCTTCTAAATCAACAGGAAAATAATTCAGGGGGTAGTGGAATATTTAATAACTTCGTTACTATGACAAAGACTTTCAAAGACGTCGTATACTGGTGTTCCACTTAAACTAACATCCTCACTGTAAAATCAAGCTACTCTATAACATCAGGAAATCCCGGAACGAGGAAAAAAAAGAAAGCACCACCGTCGAAGAAAGATCAAATGAAAATACTCACAGAACCTTGCCGTGAACCTCCTTGGAGTAGAATAAAAACCGAAGGGCTTACCTGTAAAGACAGAAAATACTACGATTAGAAAGGGGAGACATTACTTAAAAATTTCTTCCAAAACATGCAAAATATCAACGTGTGGGAAGAAGAGGGGTTGTTCATACAAAAATCGATAAATTTCACATGTTCAGACTCCAAAAATGTCCCAACCATAAAAAGAAAGGGAGAAATGGAAGACTTTTACTGGCTCTAGTCGCTATCCTTGCGCACTTTTCCTCAAATGAAATCGCCAATTTCAAAATCGGTTGCATATCGTCAGCCTGAGCAGAAGCAAGAGACGGAATCTCGGATAAACATCTCCACGGCTAAGTCACTCCGGGAGAGTCATATGAGGTCGCACTCGGGCCCTCTTGGAAATGGTCCTTTGGGGGGAGAGAGAAAGCTTTTTTCCTCCACCCGAAGATACAACCTCCCGACTTCCTCCGCCTATTTATTCATATCTTCCCAAAAACCCACTCCATACGCTAGCCATTTCTCTAGGCGACGGGCGATTTTGCAGTGGCTAGCGAGTGGTTGTACACGGACACATTCATTTCACGGGGGGAGAAAAAGCAGTTCAGACTCGCAAGAAGTTCGCCAAGGATGTGCTGGAGGCACAGCGGAAAGGGCAAAGAAAAAGCGTGTACACGGACGGGAGAAAGGAGGAACCGCATCGCGCAACGTGAATGGGAAACGTCGGAAAGCTAAACCAAACGATTGCGGCAGCGGAAGGAGGGGCAAATTACGATCAAGGAAAGAATAGGAAGGAAGGGTAAGGAATGGGTCGGGAAGAGAAAGGGCATAAATATACATATGAGAATTCAAAGACGCAGGAGTCCCATAAATAACGCCGTAAAGGGAGGAAGGGTGGATTAGAAAGACGGGGTTTGTTGGAGGACAAGTCCGAAACAGAGTTACCGCGGCCAAAATTTCTCCGGTTTTGTCTCCTTCACTCTTCCCACAACTCAAAAACCTCTTCCCCTCCCTGTGAGTTAACCCTGGGACTGGGTGGACTTTATCCTCCGCTACTTTGCCCCTGGGAGTCACCATCCATCTCGGTATCCATTCGCTGCAACCGTATCCTCGCCGACCTCTTATCCCTTTGCCCCTTTCCCGCTAAGGCCCTGTGCCATCTTTACATCTGCCCTCTGCAGAGATTTATGCTAGGCCAATGGTCATCTCTCAAGCTTAATTTTATAACTTACATTTGCCTCCAGTCCTGTGCTGCAATTTTCGTTAGAATTAATGGCTTGAATTAGGGGAAGCAAAAAGTTTCGAAGGAATTGTCAAATTCATAACTTTCGCGTCTTCAGACAAAGATTCTCCGTCTGGTCAAATTATTCTCCAACGCTGGATTCGTTCCAAGTTGTATTCCTATATATATTTGAAACTTTAAATGATTCTGCAAATATGTTCCGAGGTTGTGGAGCAATTCATCCAAGTCGAGTAATCCTTTCCCAAGTACTACTAGATTTGAATAATTGCGAGAAAAAAGAAAATATCTCCAACAGTTGTCTGGACGATGAAATCAAAATACCACAATAAAATTAAAGAATTAGACTAATATTAATCTTGATCTCTCATACCTTAGCATTTACAGAAAATAAAAAAAAATATTTCGATTTTTAAAGTGATAAAAAATAATTCCATAAATGTGGAATTGTGAAAATTATTGTTACAAGTGATTTTGTTTCAATGAATTGTTTTGTAGAATGAAAATTAATCAGAGAATCAAATTTATGTACAATTATGAGAAGCGTGTCCTTTCTCAAGAATTCCCAAAAACCTAACCTTTCGAAATGTGTAATCTGAAAGGAGAAATAGCGGATTACAACATTTATGAGGTAAAGCAGAACGTGACGCATAGATACGCAGAACACTGACTTCACAGCAAATCAAACCATGATACGGTGGCCCACTTATGAGTTACTATGTTGATATCATACCACTTCGCGAAAATGAATCTTTCGGAAGATATATCATTAAACTGATCACTTATTCCAGTTAGTTAGCGAAAGTAATGTTTGTATTTCAAATCCGAAAATTCCAATGCATTTGAAAATAGAGTCCGAGTAAATGTACGTGTTAAAAAATGAATTGGACGATTTTTCATAATTATTTCCAATTCCTTATTGGAAAGGGCCTCCGAAACCAACGCCAAGGAAAATTTCGAATCTCTAAAGTGAATTGGCAAGAATACACGGACTACACTCTTCTTCATCTCTCTGGAGGACTGATTACGCATCGCGTTGAAATTCCCCCTTTTCTAGCAGATGAGGGTGAAAAAGCAGAAAAGAAAGCACCGCCTCACACTTTCCAAACGCCCAACAAAATGTTGCCAAGTCGAGGGCCCAAAGTATCCATAAAGAGGAACAAGGAGAGGCCTTCCGAGTCAAAGCGCAGTCCAAATTAGATGTCCTCTCGACTGCCGTCGACTAACGTCCGCTACAATAATTACGTTCCCTTTGGCGGTTATTTGGCTATGATTTCTTACGAAAGAGCAAAATATAAAATAGAAGCAGGAATATATCTTGAGACGAACTTCAAAGGGAATTGACGATGCGAAGAATGTGGTAAATAATCTAAGAAAATTGCATCTAAATAATGAGCGATGCTTTGAACTTTATTACATTCCACCAGAAAAACAATGTGAATTAATAAGAGAGATCAGCAATTATGCCAGTCCAGAAAATATAGACAGGAAATTCTTCTAAAAAAATGTTTTAAAGAAGATAAGGTATTTTATATATTTTATAAATAACAAATTCTACAAATCGCAACCAAAGAAATAACTGAATATGCTCCCAAATTCGAGGTATTTTCCAGTTACATGGTATAAGGGCGACATTTTTGCTACAACTCGTATTTTTTTTTAAACTTAAGCCAAATTTGACGATCCAAAACACCACAACATTACCAGATAAAGAGAACTGTTTTTAAGGGAACCGAATGCATCATCGCCTTCCGCCGCAGAGCAAAAAAAGAAACATCCCGAAAAGGGGGAAAAAACAGATAAACAAGGAATTTCGGAAGAAAGCACGCCGTAAATTCAACGCTCGGTGGACGCTTAAAGAGTGGAACGGGAGATCAGATCGGCAATGCACGCAAGAGGAGTCATCCTGAGAAGGTCTGCAAAATAAAGGGATTGCTAAGATTTTTTTGTGTGAAGATTTTGGTGGAAGTGAAGAGGGGAGAGTGGGCAAAACTGACCTTCTAGAAGTCCTCGTGAGCGTCTTTGTCACAAAGGAAAGGTTATCCGTCCTATGCATACATATTGTGTAACATGGGTCGGGACGGGAGGATTATTAATTAACGCCCAGGGTGAAATGGCGGAAATAACACGGGGGGCAAAAAATATTGGGGTCATTCCTTAACATCTCAAGTGATGTTGAGCTCGATAAATCCCATTTCGCCCAAAACAGATTATCAAACTGGAAGGTTTACTACAATTAACAAAAACGATGTGAACTGGGGGAACAAAGTGTTTCGGCACTCTTGCTTAGAGATCGATAAGAAAGAACTATTACAACACACGCAAGCTGCCCTCTGCGAATGCTTGATAGACTCTCTCATTAAACGAGATTTAATCCAGCTTCTGAAAGTAAGTCTAAGAGGGTCGTCACCTGTTTTGGCCGCATACTGCAAGCAAGACTTTCCAAACAGTAGGAAATTGATTTTAGCAACGGATGATAATCAGAAAACATACATTTAACACAGGGAAATTAACCCTTCAATGAATTCACTCAGTCTATTCATGGCTGAAAAAATACCGTTTTCTGTCTGTGACTGAGAAATGACTGCGACTTTGTCTCGATCAATCAGAAAGTTTTTACCTGTAGGTCGCCTTGTAAAGGTTCAAATTCACCAGCAAATGGCTCCTAAATTGTAACGAATGTCCAATTACAAAAGTCATCACAAATCGATCATCGCATAATTGCTCTCGATTCTACTCTTTGCATTGTCTCATTTCCAGTTAATTTAGAGTTCGTAAGGATCTTTGGAAATCTCGGTAAATTAATGAAATGCAAATTTAATTGATTAGAGGCAATATAAATTTACAGAGAAAGGAGACAATTCGACATAATTTCCCACAGATGAAATCCTTCGACGAAAATTCACTTCATACGGAATGAGGTATGAACTAGTACGGATCTTCAGCCTATCAGCATAATCACATACCTGCGTAGTAAACAGGTGCGGGAAGGCAAAATAAGAAGGTCGACAGAGCATATGGGATGGAAAATTATCTTCCATATGAGAGAGACGGGTAGAAAGAAGGAAGGGGAAGAATGGTGTTCGCAGACAACCCCTCTGGCTGTGAGCCAAGGAAGGCAAAAGTTGGTGAGAAGGGGAGAGTATATGTGGAATGAATAGAGGAAAAGAGAGAAGGTGTATTAAGTGCATTCCCTACGTCCACCGAGCGTGACCAGGATGGATTTAGGGCCATTTTGAGGGCCTCCTTCGTCCTTCTGCCTAATAGCTCGTAAAATGCTGCCCCTGTGAGGGAAGTGTGGATAGACGACAAGGTCCCTTCCTCTCCTCCGAAGAGGGGAAATAGTCAAAAAATACAAAAATAAAGTTTGGGAGATCAGAGGCGATGGGGAATCCTCCGCAAATGATTCCACGAAAGTGAATTAAAAAATACTTTTCCTCCGCTCATTACCCCTTCTCTCAAAACTTTGCCTTCGAGGGTAAATAATTAAAGGCAGCGAGATTGAAAGAGATATTTTATAACAGTCCTCGCGTACGCTGAAAAGTCAATTGTTTCACAGGGGAAACTTTACGCTGGAATATCAACTTTGCTCATAGGAGACAAAACAACGAAACTAACAAAGCTTCGACGAAAAAGTTTCTGGCGGCGAGGACGGTTTTTTTAACGAACGTAAAGACGCGCGCACTTCTTTGTAAACGTACACTCACCGTTTATAACTAAAGCGAGGATTTCGCAAACATCGTACAAATATTAACATTGGACGAAAATGTAACGTCCCTTCAATATATATTGAAAATATTCACGTGCGCCGAACTCGTTTATCAGCAGAATACACTTTCATAAATTATCTAACGAACAAAATCCTTCAACCATCGCACGCAAACATCGCGCCTTGAATTAAATCCGCTAATTTGAAGACGGCAAAGTACTCCGAGCGTTGAATAATACGACCGTTATTCAGTCGGAAAATTGAAGGAATAGAAGGAGAGTCCGACGCATTTCCACCGTTTAAGGGAAGATTTTTGGCAACTAGGGTGAGAGGGCTGAGTAATGGGGAGTGCGTTTGACAAAAACAGCGAAGCACATTCGATCGAAGGAGGGGAAGTCGTTCTTCGAATTCATGATGAATGGGTCCGAAGGAAGCATCGTTGCCCATCTGTGCAGAAGGGCATCCAAGTAAATGAACTTTTATGCGATAATTACAGCGATAATCCTCCCGTGTCCACAATTAAAAACGCATCCTTTGAAATCTATTTTGGGGAGATTTCTAGAGTTAAATAATGGATAATCGTTCCCCAATTCATATGCCAGAGGATATATGTGAAATTAATGTTAACTCCGAAGATGAAAGTCTCAAATGGCTTTTCATCACTCTGTGATATAGTTTCCAGAATTTCCACAGGGCCCGAAAACCGTTGATCCCTGAATCAACCATTAGTTACAGTTATTGTTGTTTCCTAACCAATAGAACCTAACGAATCTACAATTTGATATAATAATTTCAGAGTATCAAACAAGAAAGTATATAAATAATGGAAATACGGAAGAGATAAATATATCGTCGAATTTTCCAAGGGGAATTCAAAATGCATACAAAAGATATTTTCAACAATTCGAAAAGTTTAACGTTAAATTTGTTATTTTAGCTCAAATTTGAATATTTATAGTAGCAGCAGTTTCGTGCTAGTAAAGATATAGGAAAATATTATTATATTTTAGACTTTGCATACGAAATAATAGGCGAGATTCAATGTCGGGCTCATGAATAATCGGCAAATTCCGTTTCAAGCACATAAATAGCATCTTTTAATGGAGGAAAAGGTTGCCTAATAAGAGATAGGTTCCTAAAATGAGATAGTGGGTTATTTGAAAGTTCGTTTACTTTTCGCAAGTGGCGCTAGTCTCGTTTGCTTACTATACTAATTCCAACAATGAATATTATCCTTTATCCTGAGCAGAAGTTTTCCAATAAAAATTATCATATGAAAGTTTATATAATGAGTATACATGAGTGACAATTAGATAACCAATCCAAGTAACCAGTTTCTAATTATCTTTATCTATAACTAGTTTTTAAAGAAATGATTACATAAATTCCATGTCTAAAGAGTAAACATACGACTAAAGTTTACTAGTAACTTGAAGAAAATAAAGACAATACACGTGGACGCATATAGAGCGCGTAAGAATTTACAAATAATATGTTGGATAAAAAAGCAAGTCATAAAATACCGCAGCATTGAAAAGGTTGGGTAAAACACGACAGGAATTCCTGCCGATAGATTGTGGGCGTAAAGCAAGAATCTCACAAGGAAGTCACTTGAAATCGATCGAATATAAGAAAATACGGAAAATTCTTTTGGGTGCAGAGACAAATTTTTTGGAAGTTCTTCATGAATGTTTTGAGGAATAAATCGTTGAAAACTGTTTTCACTTCCATTTGTGGGATCAAGATGGCGGGCTTAGTAAAACCGATTAAACTCAAGTAAAGATATTGAAAGGGGTAAGAATAGCTCTCGGGCTAAACAAATGCCTGGCATTCCTCAAGGGGCTCACGTAGCAAGCACGCACGGTCGCCCGGGGAAGAAACAGGGTCAAGAAGGGTTCTTGAAGGGAATAAGGGTCTTTTACAATGATACACTAGAGAAGAACCCCCCCAACGCAACTATAAGGAAACAAGAGAATCGTTCGGAGGAAAGCAAATTCACACTAAAGCAGCATCTTATTTTAACTGCCGTTGGGAAAATTCGGTAGATTAAGTTGAGGGCAACCGAATAGATCTAGTTACTGATTGAGTGTCAAAAATACCTCAAATGGTAAAGAGTAGAGTGATGAAGAGTGGAGATCCACAAGAGTTAACCTCCTGATAGGAGAAGCTACCAATTGATCATGAGAATGACAAAAGTCGGAATTAAAGGAACTTGCAAAACATCAAACTAGACGCTGCTATTTCATTGAAAATCCAAAGACGATGACGATGTTAATAATGAGCTTCGACAAAGACGAAAAAGCGACGCCACCAAACAATTGCACATTTTAATTCACGGAATAAGTTAAATAATTTAAATAGATAAAATACCAAATAGATAAAAAATGAACAATGAATTTGAATTTTTCCGAACTGAACGAGGAGAAAGGAAAAGTGTGTTTGATGGAGCAATAATGGTTTATCGTTTACAGTTTATATTAATGTTTATTTATTCTTGAAACTGCATATTAATAGCGTATTTTATCGCAAATCCACCTCTCGCTACTGTGAGAAACTCTAGAATTAGAAGAATTTGAAAATTATTTAGGTAGTTTGGTGTTTCGCACCCCCTGCCATACGCCTTAGTACGGTTCGCGCAGTACTAAAGTAATTGTAATGTAAATGCAAACGGCGGAGAAACTGGCGACGACGTGAAGCAGATGAAGGACTGCTTAGCCTCACTCGATCCCGCAGAAATTGATTCTTTCGGAGAGTCTTCGAGAAATGCCTCTGAGAATATGCAGAAGGGAAGAGTGAGGCTAAAAGTGCTCCGATAAGTGAATGCATCGAGCGAAAGTGGAGAAGAGGGCGAGGAAAATGGGCTCAATTTCGACAGTCGAAATATATCACTTTTTCACTTCCAAATCGATATCGCAATACGCGTTATGCAAAATAAAACTAACATTTGAAAGAACATGGAAATGTACTCCTGGCCCTCAAACATGTACAGGACTGGGAATTCTTTATTAGACTAAATGAAAATAAAATCTCTATTTTGACAGGGACGAACGACAGACATTATCTGCAAGCAGCAAAATTAAGCTGAGAATTTCGTTCTAATGTTCCTAGGGCTTCGTATACACAATACGAAGATGAATCTTCTTCGATAATGAAAGAATACAGTTTTATCATCTACAGAAGCGTTTTACATTTACATAGTAACCAAAGACACCGAAGTAATAAAATTAGAAGCTGACCGATTTCAAGGCATTCTCTAGAGAGCATTCACAATTATATAAAATCATAAAGGAGTGAAAAAATCACGAGCACTGTGTAGTATTTGAAAGAAAGTCTCTATCGAATGAGAATAAGGAAACGAAAGCATCACCGTGACTTTTATTCGTCGAAAGGAAGTTGTCTACGAGCAAAATATCAAAAAATAGTACTGAATTATCCTTTTCAATAGTAAAAGAGAAAAAGCAGCAACTTCTGGACGCGTTTTGCATGGGACACCCACAGTAAAAACGGCCGAATCAGAAAAACGACGAATAAAAATATTTTAGGTGTGATCACAGTCAAGGTTTCACTGCGTCATAAAACTAAGAGTAGTGAATTTGATGCGTTGCAATGCGGTAGTGCTTGATCGATAGAGCACATGGATTACAACTTCATCGAAACATGACAAACGAATGAACACAAGGAATCAGAACAAGGACGAAATGGCTCTAAGACGGTCCTAAGGTAAGGGTTTTGCGGTGCGGATAACTTTTAATGGCGGATGGCTGACGAAAAGTTCTGTAAGGTTTGATGGGGTCGAAGAGATATTCGGAGGAAAGGGGAGAAGAGGCAAGGGTCAGAAATGAGACTCTCAAAGGAGATAGTTATGGACCAGTCCGTACCTTTTTACTCCAAAGAGCTCTTTGGGAAGTTGGGAAGATACCCGGATGTTTAAAAATAAAAAACACGAAAAGAAAGACAAAGTGAAGAAAAAGGAAGCTATACACAAAAAGCAGGATCGAAAGACGGCGAGAAAAAATGTTATGCAAACAAGTGACGGGATTCCTTCTTAATGGCGTTAGGAAGAACTGCAACGGACCAAATAGGAAAGCAGAAATGGAACCGATTTACTGAATGAAACCTAGAATGCCTACTCAGAGAATAAACTTAAAGGAGTCCACGTTCACAGGTTCAACACCGGGCATCCCATAAGAGATCTCCTTCTCAACAATTAACAAGGAAAGGTGGCACGACAAGGTGTATCTAGGAAAATTCGCAAGGAAGAACGGATATGAAAAAGACCGGGACTCGAACCCGGATCTCCCGATTACCAGTCAGTTATTCTCCCAATTGAGCAATCAAGCCAGCACAAACAGTACTCACCCGATTTACTATTTAATTCATAGAGTGAATAAAATTAGAAGATAAATAAAGGAGTGCTTCTTTATAACTACTACACTTCTGAAACAAGTGAACTGACCCACAATGATGGCCCAGAATCATTTTTTCAGCTGAATATAAGCTCGGAATTTAAGATTTTACTCGAATCGAAATTTCCCTTTGAGAGAATGCCAATATCGATATTAGAACACTGAATCCCTTCCAAACAGCTTCATTTCATACGACAAAAAGTGAAAGTCATGATGACGATACCACAGGTATCCGAATTGCAAAAATCAATTAGATCTCAAATTTGTTGAACCCAAGGAAACGTCTTAAGCGTACAGTTGGGGAAAAGGAATTTGGGTGGAGAAAAAAGAGGAATACCACAATATCGGAGTAAACATGAATGCCGCGGCAACCCGCGGAAGAGATCAATTTCACGATTCAAATATTATAGGAAAAAAGATATAAGAAAACCAGACGAAGTCATTAAATTGCAACAAAAGGAAAACACAACAAGGTAAATTAATAAATGTAAATAATATTAAAATCGATATGAACTGACTTTACTTGGTGGAACGCCATTTATGAAAATAAACCGCATGTTATAAATTCTGTCTGTTTTCTGTTGTATGTACCTGAGGATGGCTGTAAGGCCGAAACCGGTCGTGTATTAAAAATTCTTTTCAGAAAATACAAAGTCTGCGGTTTATTTTCGTAAATAATATTCATAAATATATCAAAATTATTATCGCTCCTCCTGCCGCAACAAGAAAATAAATATTTCTAAAAATATCAGAAATGAGAAGTATAATTTGAAGATCGCACATCGACCTCTTAAACTCCGATGTTGCCAACCTAAAATGCCATCACTACGGCACACCTTTCCCCGAACGAGTATTGACAACTTAACGAGGAGAAGGTGGGATGGGGGAGCGACTACAAAGGGTTGGGAGGTGTACGAGGAACTTCCAAGTTAAACAACACGGGAGGAAGAATAATGCAGAGGGGCGACGGAAGCAGAGCGGGGGTGGTGTCGTATCCCAAAAGACGGAGATTGAAAACGGAAAAGTGGGAGAGAGGGAGGTCGTCAAATGAAAGACGTTTTAGGGGAAGCGAGGAATGAAGGGGCGCCCAGGGCCGACAGGTTAAAACAGAAACGAAATGAAAATCAATCGGCAGTTAAAAACTGAACCACCGACTCGCTTTTCTGGAGCAAACTGGATTCTGGATTTCAAATGTTCATATTGAAGACCTGAGAAAGCCAAGATAGAGTTGAGAAAACAGCTCTGACTTGAACAGCTCGTGCGTCAGATGTTTCGCATTTCTTGTGGGATTTGGAAAGAAAAAAAATGACGATTGAGTTGCAAAAAAAGGAAGAGCTACTGCAATCGATAACACAAAAGAGCGCAAAGTTATATCAGAAGTAGAGGTAGGATGAATTCATGAATTTAAAACAGGAGATTTATTTATGCTTCGCATACAGCAAGACGCCAATTATAAGCAATAGACAAAAACATACGACCATTCGCAAATAAGAAAAAATCGGTTAGCCGGGATCAGGACCCAGGATCTTGGTGTAAGCATGATAAGCACTTCGCCGCCGCGGCCGGTATGTTAACGTTCACAAGTCTAGGAAAATATGATGAAGTGCTTAGAATAGATAATCACCTTACACATTAAGGTAACAGCGATATCGTTAAACATGTTATTCAGTAATAATGTGGGCAATGAGAATAATCCAAATCGAACTGTTGTCTAGTGAGGGGAGAAGTGTAGATGATACGCCAACAACTGAAGAGACAATACGTTCTTTGCTTGCCTATTCCACCGAGAAGACCGCTAATCAACGCAGATGCAACGATCGAAGCGGTATTCTGAGAGGTTACCGAAGAATATTTTCTAAATCGACCGAGAAAATTTTGTGTTCGCAGTCGTCCAATAGACAGACACATTCACAACAAGGCAAAGTTCGGTGAGAGGCTAAAACGAAAGTAGCAGCGCGCGCGCGCACACACACACAAAGATTATAGAGCTACGAAACACGGCTGAGAGATAATTTTCGGAGAATAGGAGGAAGACGCGAGGGAAAACTTTAAAAGCATCGATTCCTCAAAACGCGAGGATTAATGATCCCAGAAGAAAAAGCGAGTAACAGGCGCGTACACAATGGACAGGTATTTCGGAAATTACGTCGCCAATGACAGAGCGCTTTCGTGAACACTTCTCTCCTTAACAATATAACCTTAACTTCCTTCGCCGTTGGGAACCCTTCTCCTCCGCGTCTTATTGGCTTTTAAAACCGGGCGTAATTAAAACGTTGGGAGGGCAGTCTTCCGTGCAGCGGATGATGAATGCCTCCCGAGGGTACATGATATTGAAGGCAAGAGAGGTGGAAATGACACAACACCGTATCCAGGTATTTCAATCTTCCAGTACAACGACGCGATATCAATCAAATGTCGGGACAAAGTCCAAGAAATCTTCCGACGCATTTACTCAAATTGCTTCCTATAACTGATTACTCAATTCGCTGCAAAGTTAGAAAGGAATTTTGCCGAAGACGCGACGGAGGCGAGTAAAAAGGACTTTTGGAACTTTGGAAAGTGATTTCAGAAAGAGCAGTGAATGGAAATGCTTTGAGGTTGAGAAATCATTTCTGAATCATTATTCTACCTCTCGATGTGCGGTACATGTGCATACGGCATTCGAAGACAAAAATCAAAGAAAAAATTTAACGAAGTAATTAACAAGTTGCAAGTGATGAATTAAGATTAAAGAAAAGGGCAGATTTTCTACCTATACGATTATACGATCCTCACAAATTTGCGGTGGAATTCAAATATCGTAAAGAACAAACCTAAGATTAAGTAAGTGACCCGCAATAACTGAAAAACTACAAGAGTAAATTGCATAACCTACAATCAGTCGAAAAACATGAAAGAATTCCTTGTTCGAATTCCAGACGAAACTTAGTTCAGGTGGAAGATCTTAGGGAGGCCACCAGAAAGAGGAAAATCGCAAAAAATAACAGTTTTCCATAAGTTGTTTAAAATATATATTCGCATCTAAATTTGATTATTACCGAACTGGAATATGCGATAATAGGAAAACCGAAATATTTTGTAAAGGTGTAAGAAAGAATTACGTTGGTAGTTAGGCTAATTACCAAAAGGTCGTAATTCACGTGGGACAATAAACAACAGATCCGGGAGAAAAATCAGCAAAAAAATTAACCAAGAGACTGTCTTCAAGATGGAGTTTCCAAAAGATGAAAACGCGAGAGAGTGCGAAACCTCACACGTTGCGGTTACTGTGAGCCCAATTCTTCGACGGACGCAGAGAACGCCCTCTACAAGGTCATCGGTGGTGAAAACAACAACCTGCAGCCACGTGGGAAGAAAAGATGAAGAGCGGAGATCAGTTCCTTCTTAATGAGAATGCGTTAATTAAGCCGAAAAACATGAACGGGCGGAGAGAGTATAGGGGGGCACCAAACCATAAAAACCGCAACATGAAAAGAAAAAATCGATGTCCGAGGGGATTATCCGGAGTAGAAGTGTGATAATCGTTTCCTCGATTCGAAAAAATACGGAATATGATTAAGAACGATCCGACGACATGATTTTGTTGGATTTTTTTTTCAGATTTTAATGCAGATTTCTGGAATACTTGGTCTGTACATTAACTCAATGTCGAATGAAAGAAAAGAAAAAGCACAATGAAAGATCCAATTACATCAGAAATTTGGATTTCGTCACTTTAAAACGCTGGGTCAGAGCTATCTATCTTGCTTACTCTTCACGCATCTTTATAGGCTTAAAACATTAATAAAATCTAATCCTCTGTAAAGAAGAACCGTTTAACTATTGTTATTCCTCCATTCGTTTGAAAGTAAGGATCTACTAAAATATATTATTTATAAAACCGGCAGATTATTATTAAACGTGACACTTGTCTCTCTTTCGTGCATTTGTATTCGTTTCCAAACGTGTCATTCCCCATAAAACTTTCTACCATGCACAAATATTTTAATGAACAATCTTAATTAAACAATATGGAATTGAAAATTTGCTTAGCACGAGGAAGAGTGCGCCTTAAATCCAAGATTAAACAAGAAGTAAAAAGTAGTAACATCGCTGGGACTCGAGGAAACCTGAGTACCAGTCAAGTCGCTCTTTTTTCACTCTTTGTTTAAACTTGAATGTTAACTAAACATATTTTTTCCAACGTTCTCAAGAAAAACCGGGAAAACATCAAATACGGCCGACGGAAAGGTTTTCAAGAGTGCCAATTTCGATTCCATATTAAGGATGGACACAACACAAAATCATACAGCTGAGTAGTTCTGAACTAAGGGACTGCTCTAAATAGGAGAACCTTATCCATGGATTTCTTTGTTTTGGTTCCATCCAAAGGTGAGGCACTTCAGAATAGTGAAGGCTTTACTGTTCCACTATTTCCCAGGTTACATTGGTTAAGCCTTCTTCGTAATTGGTATCAGGAAAACATTATCATAATAAACGGCAGCATTTTTAGGGAGAGAATTTTCCTTCTGTGCTATTTCTGTTACCTTTGATACATGAATGAATGGCTTGAAATATTTCGAGAGAAAACTTTTCGCTTTGTTGTGTTAGTTTTGAAAAAATAAACGAGGTTTTCTTCGTGGAAAGGTAAATGCAAGAGCTTTATCTACGCCAGAATTGAATAATCAAAAAGAAAATAGTCGAGAAAACTCACACAGCCGTAATTCACCGAGATAAATAAACTGAAAACAGGATAATTTCTTCGGGGCGGTTCCGCTGCTGCCTGTGGTGAGTCCAGTGTCGCAAGGGAATTATCCAAAACACTAAATACGTACTTCGGAATGCATGGTTCCATCTGTCCAACAGATCTGCTGAAGATCTGACTGAATTACGGCTACGTGAGTTTTCTTGACTATTTTCTTTTTGATTATTTACTAACATCCGTGTCTCCTTCTTCTATTTCACCAAAATTGAAGCCAATGTGACCACTGGGAACTGCTGAATAGATGTTTGAAAATTTATCACAAAATTACCAATTCTTACCCTATAGCTCACATATTACTAGGAAATTCAACATAGTGCAGCTAACTGATTTTATTTTTACTCAAATCGGGCACCTTATTAGCTCTGCTACTCATGGTCACATAATGTAACAGCATTTCTTTTACCTTTCTGAAACATTTTGAATAAAGGGAATATTAAAGAAGATAGACCTTCTCAAAAATGTATTCCTTCAAAGAAAAGCGGAAATTATATTGTCACCTCAGTCTTCGATAGGTTAAATATGTTCCCTCACAAATAACTTTTCTAAATCAAGATATGCCCACGCTTGCCGTAACTTCATTTTTTAATTCTCCGAAACAGGCTTTATATGCGAGAATCCTGTTCCCGGAAGTTGTTCTCAGTCGTCCTAATTTAATTTACGAAAATATTGATATAATGTTCTTAAAAACGAAGAAACTCAGGTTTTTATGAGGTCATTGAGTGGGATGAGCTCAGGGAAAACTAAAATCTTCCTTCAAACGAACCGAAAGCGTGTATATCTCAGATGGAATTCCAGTGAGTCAAACTGAACAAGGATAAAATGGCTTTAAACATCGTTGTACAATTAAAGAACCTGCCTTCTAAGAGGCGCTTCCCAGACGAAAATTATTCTAATCATCATCTTAGCAAAATTTAAAGACAAGGAATTTTAAACATCGAGTTTTTTTACCCCAAATCAAAGGTCACTCATATCTCTGACAATGTTCCAAAGACTACTAAATTTTCCATCGACAAACACAATATCTCTTCCCTCACAACGTTCATGACCACTCCATTGGCCCCGAATGAATTTACTTAGCGTTCAGCTCTCTTTAAACGCACTCTAAAGATACGAACAATCATTATGTCACCCTCACGAATCACATCCAACATTTCAACGCAGTCGGACACAAAAGACAAGCGTCATATTCAATCAACGGAAGCCCTTCTTTTGAGCTAAATAAGGGACCCTCTTTACAGCGAAGCCCACGTGTTTATTTCGAAACAGCATCACGGATTTTACTAAATAAAACAGATGAAAGCAACGGACAATGCAAAGAGTGGCACCCAAACCATTACCGCAACGCCGACGCCTCTGCCAATGAATTCCGAATGAGAGTCCGTAGAAAGAGCGAATGAAAACAAATCAGAACAATACTGAGGTTAATTAATAGATTCTCATGGCGATGCTCATGAGGCGATGATTTCAGAGTCGTGGAAAATGAACGCATTACTTGGGAATCGTTAGAACTTCACTTGCGATGGCGTAATAAGAAGAAACATTCTAGGAGATAAACGGGGAACAAGTAATAAAACATTTTGGCGACTTCCAAGTAATTGATTTATAATCACATTTCACTTGAATTTCGCAAATAAACTACCGATACAAATGGTAGGATAGCCACGTGAAGCAGTAAGCCGTGAATAAAATTAAATTATGACCGAAATCAAAGTTTAGTTCGATGCGTAACCGACAAAAACGAAGGTATTCGATAACAGTCGACGGACATTCCGGTTTATTCGCAAGACGTGCAGCGTATGTACACTCCTGGCTAAAATTAACGCAGCACCTACCTAGCGATCCTTACGGCCGGTGCTGCGTTAATTTTGGCCAGGAGTGTACATGAAATACGTATGTACATGAAATACGTATCTACATGAAATACGTATCTACATGAAATACGAACGTACATGAACTACGTATCTACATGAAATACGAACGTACATGAACTACGTATCTACATGAAATAAATCGGAAATGCAGCTAAGAAAATAACCGAAGCAATACGTAAAATGGCGCATCATACGAGGGGAAGAAACGCGACAAAGTACTTGGACATAAAATCTCAAGAAGAGAAGAAGAATATACTGAGTAGTCATAAAAAACAAACGTTTACTAAGACGAGGGGCCAGCAGGTGGAAAGCGTGTTTTGGAGGAGGCGCTGATGCAAATGAAAGAGGAGAGCGAGAAAGATGAGCGGTGACGTAATTACAGCGAATAAGAGAGGAATAGAGGCGGAGAAGAATTAAATGGAAGAAAAGGAGCGTCCCCACTTGACTGAAAAAGGAAATAAATATGAGACCCAGTGAAAAAGAAAAGTGCATTAAAAGGAGGCGACGACAGAGAAAAATTGAGATGAACAGGAGGGATTGAGGCGTATCGCCGACGAATAAGGGAAAATGGACGGTTAGGGTTTATTCGTAGGTGAAAAGGTTTAAGAGCATAAATAAAGTGAGAGGAACAATGAACAGGTAAGGGCGAAATAAAATGCGAATTATGATCGTAAGAAACGTACACAAAAAAGGCGCTCAAAAGTTCAATGTTAAACATAAAATGCCACGGAAAAAGCTTTCCTCTGGGAATAGAATACAATACTTGTATATTTCAATAAAAGCGCACCGAAAAATAAATCGTTAGTCGTTCCTTTCGTATCCGCAACATAAGTTGTTTCTGTTAGCTGTAAATCATCCAAGGCACTTGAAATACGCACCACAAAAAGGTTATCTTCAACTTAGACAGGGCAATATCCTATATAATATGAGACCTCCATAGAATGGCTATAAAATTAGAAGAATGTACACATAAACCGTTGGTTATAGCTAAAGTTGGCTTAAAACCCGTTTGTTACAAATTATAGCTAGTAAAATTCATACATTTAAAAAATGATACAGCAAACAATTTCCAGCCAAACTCCAGCCAAT
The DNA here is from genome assembly GCA_947579665.1 of Sympetrum striolatum. Taxonomy (NCBI): domain Eukaryota; kingdom Metazoa; phylum Arthropoda; class Insecta; order Odonata; family Libellulidae; genus Sympetrum; species Sympetrum striolatum. Next base: position 98,578,398 of record OX388344.1, on the reverse strand, counting down.
TTCATGACTGTGCATTCTTACCTCTAAACAAATACTAAAATATACAAAAGCTAACTTTTATTACACACCCTGGAACGGGAGAAAATCCAAAATTAAAAAAATATGAAAAAACAAGACTTGCTCGATGGCTCAAACGAGTGAGAATGGTATCCATCAAAATGGCGAATTTTAACATTACGCACACAAATGAGCCCATTCTTGGATTCGCTTGCCACCGGATGCACGAAGTGGAAACTCATCGTCTTAAATTGAAAACAAAAAATAAAATCTTACGCAAAATACAAATTCGAAAATTTTCTACAAGCTAAGGAATAAATCCAATTAGTAAGCTACACATCAGCAAAAGCGAGGGGTTTTCGACTATCCGACCACAGTCGCTCCAGAAACGAACGATCGGCGAAAAAATCGACTAACGGGAGAAACGAAAGGAATCGCACGGCAGAACCCCTTTGCTGAACAGCCGTACCAAAAAAGCACCCAGACTACGGTCGGACCCCCCATACGTTAATTTAACTGTGTTAAAATCGACTGCGTCACCACCGGTGCAGCTTCCAGACTCTCTTTCCACACCACTTCCTCATCCACTATTCTTTTTCGCCCCTTCGTCTCACCCCATGTCTACGACCGATGGCCCAACCACTCCCGGTGGCGGCGTGTGTTTTATAGCTCGCCATTACCAGATGGGAGGGTGCAGAAGAAAAAAAGAGAAGCATATGGCGTAGAAAACTATGGTTTCTCCTAGAAAAGGGGTAGTGCTTGATTGATTAAATTCTTCGACGCTAAGAGAAAGGGTTTTTTTTGGAAGATCTTCACTTCCTGTAGCGAATCGATAAGGTAATTAATCTTAGGGACTAATGAGCGAAAGTGAGATACATCGAATATTGGATTTTTAAAAATTTAATTACCTGGCAAAGTAGGATGGCTGGTATTAAGTTTCGAGAAGTAATTTTAATTTGTGTCTGCGAAAAGTATCGTAATTCAGAGCTGATTATTTCTGTCGTACTTCAGAGGTTGGTTTCTTATATTTTGGTATATACAGTACTAGCAATACATCAATGAACAAGATAAAATAGAGAATAATTCGATAATTAACTTCTTTTAGTTAATAGTATCGGATTTCTTCCAAATTGCACTGCTGTTTGCGATATCTATTTACCTTGAAAAGGATTTAAATTTTAACTTTAACATCGAGGATATAATTTATAAGCTCAAGAGAATATTTGAAGAGAATTAATTCGAAAATTTAAATATCTGAACTTGAGCTTATTAGAAGCGGCAGTATATTTAAAAGAAAACTCCGGTCATTCCTTAATCTAATATTCGTCACAACAACGAAGTATAAACTAGAAATTTAAGCAAATATGAATTTTAAGACGCAGAAATAATCCGATTTTTTTGTTAACTCCGAGCGTAGACAATTCAACTATTCGCAAAATGAAATAACCTAAATAAATATCTTTTCCACTATTCCCTCAAGATAAATACAACTTAACAGCTTTTTCAAATAGCAGCATAATCATATTTTCTTCCCGAAGCGTAGGCAAATGGAGAGAGGGTTAAACATACAGAGTCGGGAAACAATAGCCAATCAAGAGCGAAATGACGGACGAAAAATCAACGGGAAAAAAGAGACGATTGAGTTCTGGAGGAAGACCAACGAATAAAAAATGTGGAAATGCGAAAAGATACGAATTTAATGTAACTTGATTGCGTCCTTTCATAAAGTTTGACCAAAACCGTTTTCTTCCCGAATTTGAAACACTCAGGGACAAAATGAAAACTTATTAATATTTACGATATTCGGGGTTCTTGATAATTTTACATGATTCACACTATTAAAATAGAGATTAAAATTTATTTTTACGGTATCCCTTCAGGGAAAGGAATATTTTATATTCTAGACATAAGTCAGCTTCTTAAGTACCAAACAGTACATCGTTAATTATAGTTTTGGTGCACGGATGGCTATTAATGGAACATTCATAATTCCGTGATTTTCTATTAAGACGAAGAAAAGGTTTTCGCGTCTATCATATCCAATACGCGGAAACATGGAATTAACCATTATCAAGCGTAAAAAAGTAGCATAATAAAGAGAGCTGTTGAGAACGTTCGATGACGAAGAAATGGAAAATATCCAAACAAGCAAATAAAATCATCCGTGAAATTCAGAGAGACAAATATCTTCGACAGTAACGAGGAATGAGATATTAAGAATAATTAATGAAGAACTCTTACTTTGAGAGCAAAATTGTTTAAAAGCTAACCATGCTGATATGAACTTTTAAACTATAGGTAGTGGATACTTCCATCTAATATTTAGCATATTACTACAAATTAGAAGTCTAAAAACTAGAACCACTGCATGCAAATATGTTTTCTTAGCATTTTCATGAATGATGAATATTATGCCATCGCAAAAATACCGAAGTACAGAAACTATCGAATCAAATGTACGCAACGAGAACATGGCACCAAAACTACTGTACCAAAAAAGGCGGAAAAGATCTTCGGATGGATGAATTCTACGAAATAAAAAGTAGCTGATTTTTTTGACTGTCCATCCCAACCTAAGTAAAACCATTGAAAATAAAATAAGCAATTCCTCGAGAATTACACGTTAAACGAATCGAACCAGCGAATGGGCAAGTAAAAGATAATTAGTTTCAAAGGAAGAGTCTCGAGTAGAAGTAGTTGTTTTATGATCAGGTGAGAAAAGAAAGAGACAGGTTAGATGAAGCATTAATCCCGAGGGAAAGCTGAAACTGAGGGAAACGGTTTTTCCGTCATCTTTTCTATACAGACCTCATCCAGTGTAGCAGTTTCTAATTTAATTTCAAGGGAATGAAAGCCGGACATAAAACTGGAAAATCGAAGGATTATTGGCGGGAGTAGATCATTGAGTCCAGTGAAAGTAAGCGATGAAAATCTATTAGGAGGTGGAAACGAAGCGATTATTTAAACGTTTGAAGGGATATCGGAGAAAAACATTCTGATAGAAACTGCCATCCAGGAAAAGGTTAAACTAAATGCCTTACGTTTTGCTATAATTGCAAATATGAATTAAGGTGTCATTAACATGCCCCTGAGGCGAGAAACGACGAATAAAATTTAACTCATTTCAGACTTACTCGGTAATGCTAGTGATAATGATCTCCTAGGAGAGTATTCAACTGAACAAACAGCTACTGCGATAAAAATCAACAAACCGTAGGGCATTCCCTAAATACGTATTCTATGAACGATAAGCATCAATAACCAACTAGGCTGGCGAATCATAACCAATGCTTGTACTCCTTAAACCATAACAACGTGTTAATGCACACATTCGCTAAAAAGAGCGATTCTACTCTTAACAGGTAGTTAAATTTAAGCTCTCCACGAATCCCTAAACACGATTACAATATCTACAAGATAAAGCTTTAAAACAAAAAAAGAACAAAAGTCATTATGGTCCAATTTTGATTTGAGATAGATTTTACTGTTATAATCAAAATCGTCAAACCTGGAGACAATTCTCCTAGAATGATTTTCATAACTTATCAAAGGCGAATTGTTTTTGTACCTCCGTCACTCATGGTTTAAGAAGCTTTACCCGGTTACGAATCACAGATCCGAGATATCAAATAGAACATTCAACTCGCGTTATATTCTGAAAATGACTTCAAACTACGGATAGGCACGAGGAATGTCTACCGAAATAATCGCTTAGTTTCATAAACGCAGTGATGACACTTCAACGCCAAACGATTTCAACAAATGAAATTAATGCGAATCAGAATGATAGAGCAACGGGAATGCTTCTTCCACGAACCCCACGAAAGGGGCGAAATAAACTACGCCGAGGAGAATAAACTGAAAACCCTGCCTCACGCACAAACATAAATGGCATTTTCCCGGCAGCAAACCGTGAAAAGATCTTTTCAAATGACTAAGCAACGAATGAATGGGACTTTTAAACTAAACACGCGAGAGATCCAAAAACATAACAAAGCGGTGAAAGGAAAGCCTGGCTAATACGAGAGGCATCGCGACGGGAAAGCCTTGCTAATATGGAGACGAAGGGAGCATCGCAATGGCAGCAGAGAAGTGCAGAAAATAAGGTCGCACGGAATTCTTTTTTTCCCCAACCCCTTCTTTCCGAAGTTCCCGAGGAACAGCACTGACGAGTCTAACCACTCTGGTTTTCATTAACGCTCGCAGTCAGGTCCAGACCTTCTTGAGGGCGAAAACGGAGGGAGAAAAGTCATGGAAAGCGATTTAGTGGCGACACACCGTTTATCAAACGGATTTAGGTACGTAAGAATTGGGATAGAAAACTATGGCAATCCGATTTAATTCAATGTTTGAAACATAATCGTCGTTCTGCAATGGAAGTCCGCAGCATCGCGGGTACGAATGAACAGAAGAATATGCGACAAAAAGGTGGATGAAGATCAACTTTAACGTGATTGACAGTGAAGTAAAATTTCACGGTCCATCTATTAAGAGTGTAAATGTACAAGGCACGAATGCGAGTATATCTTGCACTGAAACAACACGTTGAGTTTGGTGAAAATCGGTAAAAATGTGAGAACTCCATGAGTAAGAATGCAAAGCATAATCGATAAAAGAAAACTGCTGGGAGAAGTCGGTTCGAAAAAATTCGTGCAAATCTCTATTTGATCCAAAAAAACGAGGATTGAAAGGCAAGACGATGCAAACAAAAGACAACGATTCTTGGAATCGTCGTCGATCTTTATAAACGAAGAAACAGAACTGAGGATTTTAAAATATTTTGAAACGTAAGAAGAAAGAGCAAACGCAGAATGATGGAGGATAGAATGGGGGACGAAGGAAGAGAGAAAGCGAGGGAATTCCGTTTGGAGAAAGTATCAGGAGGAAGAGTTGAATCGGAGGGAATGAGGCGAGAAATGGAGAAAGCGCTCTCGTGGACATTACTAATGGCTTCCAAAAGACGTTTTTCTACCTCCACTTCTACGGAGCATTCCAGATACCAACTATAGCAGATATCCCCTCTAACAACATATAGAGGAAGGAATAGGCAGATTCACAAGTCCCTGAATACCACAAATGTGCTTAATGGGTAGGGATCTCGAAATTTCCTAGAGTTAGATTTCATACTCAGCATGTCACAAATTGGCAAGGTAAATCTACCAACATGCTATTAAAGTTAACAAAGCAGATATTCAATCGATAAAGTTTCTAAATGGATACAAAATGTATTAGTATAATTTATACTCATTTTAAAAAGTTGAACTTCGAGCCTTAGTATTTACGCATGAAGTTTGATTCTGAAGTGGAATATAATATTAACGAAAAAATAACTGAAAAAGTCTACGCTCAACCTTTGCAGATCACACTGTATGATATCTATGCAAAAATCACTGTAGGAAATGATAAATATATTTATTCTATCTTTGAAATGCCTATGGAATTAAATGAAGAAGTAAAAAATCCAAGTAACCCGACGGTACGCTATTCCATCAACAGATCAGAAGTGCGCAAAGTTGATAAGTTAGCGCGAATAGAATCCAGCAATACATTCGCAGAGGTACGAGTTGAATGTATGGATGTCTGCAGATAGTGGAGTATCGCATTATTTAGGGGTTACGACGTAAAGAGTAATACACGAATATTACGAAGAGGAACAATAAAGCGGTGCGAATTGAGTCAATCGAAGCAAAGAACGAGGACAGGCAGTTGCGTGCGTCATCACGAGCATGCATTCGGATTTTAATAAATGAGTCATCCTTTGGGAAAAGAATACAATTTCCAAATTTCCCTGAATGGTTATGCGAGAATGAAATGAGCTATGGTTCGTCGCAATCGGTAGTTTTGGCCGAAAAAAGAGTAAATTTAAAACGAAACAAGTAAACGCTCTTGGAGGGAAAAAGCAAAACCACTCCCCGTAAACTCGCAATCAATCAAAGCAAATTTCCGTGTGAAAGCGTCAAAGGGCACGCGCGATAAATAAAAGCGGCGATCTGAACTTGTCTTCTTTGAGCGGAAAATAGAGTTTTCCGGAGCAACAGGAAGAGGTCGAAAATATCGCACAACTCGCGAACCGCGGAGGGAAAATGAAATATTTTCATGCGACCCTTAAGTAAAGGGTTGATTGCGGATTTCCATACCTCCCATGAATCCCATAGCCATTTCTAAAATAGAACAAATGTACACTCCTGGCCAAAATTAACGCAGCACTTCCCAAGCGATCCTTACGGCCGGTGCTGCGTTAATTTTGGCCAGGAGTGTACGACAGACATTTTTGCCATCGGAAATAAAAATACATCCATGACAAGATAACTATTACCATTTCTCCGTCTGAACGAAATATACGACTGCCAAAGAAGTGTGATAACTTCTTGCACAATAACGAAAATCAGCCAAATATACGCTTAAAGCAGTCATTCGTTTAAAATGTATTCAAACTTCGTTCCATGAGTGCCGAAATGAGTTAACCAGGAGCCCTCCAGCTACAAATTAATGCCCAAAGAGATCGAACAAGCATTCCGCGTGCCGTATTTTCTTGCATTCTTTCCGATCCCTAAATTTTCATTCCCTCGCTTCCGAGAGTAATTACGGGGCCTAAGGAAACGTCCGTGAAAGAGAGGAAAATAGAAATAAAAGCGAATGGTCAGTCTCCCCTTAGCGGCGTTCCACTCCGTTGATTCGCCATGGCAAGCGGTCGGCAAGGGGAGGCACTTGGAGAGAGAGCCTCTCACGTATACCGACGAATCTTTGAATATAACGTGCAGCTGCACCGAGGTCTTGAGGATCAAACGTGAAGGTACGCATAGAGCGCGTGTTTTATTCCATGGGATGGAGAAACGAGAAAGGCGGAGGGAAAGACGTCTGGTGGAGACGCAACTCGGACAATTTCACAATTCAAACATTGGGAACAGAAACAGTTTGGAGATAGTGTCTTAACCGACGGCGCAAATGCTTTCTCGAATAATCCGGATGTAAATTAAAATCCCTTCTTATCACCCAAACAGCATCCCAATCCTGAAACCGGGAAACATCGGTGCTGCACACAATTCGGGACCTCACTTCGGTCGAACTTAAAAAAATACATGAATTTTCCTCCTCTTCCGAGATATTCTATCGTCGAATGGCATTTATCAATAAAAGTATGAAATTCTTACTTTCTAAACCAAGCGTACTCTTATTTAATAAATTTGAATCCTAAAAAACTAAAGAACTTGCGGTTTGATACTGAGCTAATGGGTGATTTCTCTTTGGAATGAAGTAATGAAGATCTCGAAATAAATGAACGAGGTATTGTTTCTGATTTCAATCAATACAGAAGAGAATAGAAGATGCACTCCAAACCGAACCACCCAATGATCACAACCATTAAATAGTTCAAATGAAAAAAGATCTTTAAAAGAAAACGAATGAATTAAAAACTTAGACAAATCTCTTCCCGAACAGTTCTCATAAATACACAGCTCAAGAAATTTATCAGCGACTTAAAGCCACGCATCTATTCATAAAGGGACCTCCAATCCGTCGGAGAGATAAAAGAAAATCTCCTGCTTTTCTTACCGCTGCCCTCCCACAACAACCCCTACTTCACTCCACATCCGCTAGGAGGAGCTCATATAATCCCCTTATTCTGCTTCCTTTTGTCTTCTTTATGCCCACAGTCCCCTCCCCATCGCTGGCGCCTCCTTACGCCTCCAGCTCACGTCTTGTTTTTCCTCCCATTGCCCTCTGAGGCCCGTAAAAAGACTCCCTCCAAAAACCAGGAGCTTTTCTTATCCACCCTCGATAACCCCTTCTCGTCACCTAAAGCAATCCCGGATACCAAAAACTAGATACTCTGAGGACTGCACAAATCAGTTTTACTCGGAATCTACTTAGGACACGGATGAGACCGTTCACCTGCTGCTTTGCATGGAATTCGATATCGTGCGGTTAGGAGACGGATAAGCCTCCACGAGGAAAGAAATAGAAACGGAGACCTTCTAATACTTTAAATGCCTAGGCATACAAGTTTTAAACCGCTATATTTAAATATAATGCTCGCAAATCCGCTGAAACGACGGAGAGATCCCAAAATGACGTCGATAGAGTCCGAGATCGATATTTGCGAGACTTGGATAGCAAAGGCGAAGTATTGAGAGATGGAGCCATCAAAAAATAAAAATCTACTTACTTCAATTTCATAATGACTCCCTCCTCGACACAGAGTTGATAAAAAGTCGGATATTTTTCGCATCTCCGGTTCGCAAAAAGAGGACACCGCCGTAATCAAATTACGTAAAATCTCAAAATGTATTCATTAACTCTTTTGATGGAATCCTCCGGCAATGCGAAGGTAAAAAAGATAATCAAAAAACATTTCCTCGGCCTTTAAACTTCGGCCAATTTAATAATTCCAGCACGAATGCGACCGCCTAATCTTTGGCGAACGTAACCAGGAAAGTGATTTCTTGTCGTTTCAATTACCTTCGAATGGAAAATTTTAATTAACCTTATTGGAAAAACAGAAATTTCCCTCGCAATTCTCCTCTACCCCTCTCAACAGAACCCCTAAGCGGACAAAGATTGAAGGTAAAAAAGTCGCGGTAGGATTAAAAAAAAAACGAAAATAAACCCGAACGGAAAAAAATTCTCTTGATTAAAAATCGTAGCAATGTGTACGTGGATAATATGAAAAGTAGCGGAATTTAGGTGACAACCCATTCCTCGGCAACGCAAATTTGAATTTTGCTCTGCTGAAAGCTCAATCGTGTCGACGCAAAACGAAAATATTTTCTTTACGAACTTCCGGAAAAGTAAACGGTTTAAGCAGAGAAGGTTTTCCGAGGTATCTATTTGCTCATGCAATCCCATCAGACGCAACAAGGGCGATAAAGAAAGGAAAGAATATTATTTTCATAGTTTGGCTCCCTTTTGAAGGATCTCCTAACCCTTCACCCATCCCTTAAATTCGCCTCTCCAAAGAGCCGATGCGAGAGAGGGGGGAAAAATGTTTCTCTCTCCAAGAGACAAAGATTAAACGGGGAAATCTTAATCAAAAAAACTCGAGAGCGAAAAAAGAGAAACGGAAAGAGAGGAAATTTCGAATTAACGGGAAAGAGAGAAATGCGCTAAGAATGGGAGATGGCGCGGGTGGAGGATCTTAAGCTGAGACGCAAAAAAAGGAACGAAATAAAATAATTCATTGCGAGAGTTCGTCAATATTTAAATCTTTCCTTTCCCCTTCTCGCTGGAAGGAAAACTTGCTCCGCCGTCTCGCGTATTCCACCGTTTCAATTAAGTTCATCCCATATTCCCCTCTCAAAAAAAAACTTCCTCCTCTCCGCATCAGTCTCATCCAACTTGGAAAATGCTTCTTTTTTCAGCTAAGACGGCTTTCAGAAGCATCGGCGGAACCCCATTCGCCGAGAGTGAATGAGATCTCTCTCGCAGCTCCTTTTTTATACGCAAAAATTAGATTTGACCGGAGAAATATTGTCGGAAACGGTAATATGTTTCAGTTTTCTTACCTTGACGCGATGCAAGACGAGATTGTGGAAGGAAACACTCTTTTGCCACCGGAAGAACGTTAGATAGGAATTATACACCCGATATTCGAGCATGCTACTCTTGCGACGTATCTGATCGCCTTCGGATGATCCTGCGTAGGAAATCACTGTTTACATAACTATCATTCTGAAACAAAAATCGATTAAACACAAACGAGTGATAAAATCCACGGAGGAGGCGTAGTTTTGTGGAAATCCATCACAATAAAATAACAGAAGTAAGTACTTTTTTCCACAGTTTATTTGAAACGACCGGTTTCAACGAAACATCGTCATCATCATCACCTGATGATGACGATGTTTCGTTGAAACCGGTCGTTTCAAATAAACTGTGGAAAAAAGTACTTACTTCTGTTATTTAATTAACAAACGAGTGAGTTCCTTTTATTGTACTAGCTGGACAACGATGCGACCTGTAAATAACTGACTTGAATGACAAAATACTAATACCGTTATCTATTTCTACTAATGTAAACTACAGAGGCGCCTCAAAACCAGGAGAGACTTGCGAAGCGAGCTCAGGTTTTCCAAAATTAACTCCTCTACCAATGGCGAAGCCCAAAAATTGACTCTTTATTACTATTATTACACGAATTTCAAAATAAAATTCACGGAAATCGTCGATACCCTGTGGAGTTGCGATGGTGAAGAACCAAAAGAAATACTTGTCTCGGAACGAATTATGCTAGTATAGCAAGGTAATATAAAATTTGTTTAAGTTATCAGTTATCATAAGTTCAGCAGAAGAGCATCAAAAGAAAACTTATGTCCACAGCCATAACTCGATAAATTGAGTACCTTTCACGCGTAATTTGATACAGAATAAGAAAAACATTCCTTTACTTTAGCATTTATCACCGTCGTTCAAAACTGTATAAATGGGTCAGCAAATGAGGATACTCCTGTAAGTGGACTTCCTGTAACACTCACAAAGGAAAGGCCAAATGGCTTCATCTGCCAGGAAAGCGTCATCTCCGAACTTTGGACCCAATGTGCTGACAGGTGAGATGCTTTGATTGCAGCACCGTGCAAATTCCTTTCCCTATTTGCCACGATAAAGACATCCTCTTCCAGAAAAATAAAACACAAACTGCAGAACACTGCTCGAGACTCGACCTACTTAAATAGAAAGTAAACATAAAGCAACACTTCTCGCGCGATAAAAGAGAACAGACGTGGAACACTCTGTCCGTCCAAACCGACGACGAGATTCCTGGAAGTACTTAAATATCTTCGAAGTGATCGTAGTTGAGAACACGAGCATTGAATTCGAATAAAATCGATCGCTCTTTCTTAAGGAAGAAAGTGTGCACTTGGTGAGCCCAAGAAAACCATTCTAGGAAATTAAAACAGAAGTGAATAGGTGGAGGAAGGGGAAGTTTAAAAAATAGCGAAAGAGGATTAAAATTCGGATCGCAAACCGATCGTCCGTTCGATATCTCGGCGCGCGAACGGAAGAAAAACGAGGATTCCTTTCATCCCGACTAGAAAAAAAGCGAAAATAAATAAAGACGCGTAAAGAGATACATTCCGGTCGGAATTCCACCTTTTTTACCCGTAGCGAGAGACGGGAAGAGAGAAAGGGGAAAAAATCATTTCCCTTCAAAGGAATATATATCCTCTAAACTCAGAGACATCACTCTTCAGTCGAGGGAAAGCTTTCATTGAACGGATTTCATTCGGCAGATGCGGTTCGAATCACCCGTGAGCAGATTCCGGTCTCTGGGTCGGGCTTTTAAAGCCCACACACGCCCACCTCTTCTAAATATTACATGCAAGGAAGAGATGGATGGAGGGACTCGTCTATCGGAGGGAAAAAAATACTTATTGCGGGAAATAAACTTCCCAGATTGATGCGATTCCGAGGTTTTTTTTCCTCCGGAGATTTCCTTCGCTCGAAACTTTGATCTAGTTAAGATTTTATTTCATGTAAAGGGTGCCGCATTCAACCTCCGCTTCGACATCCATCTTGTATTCGCGGAGACACAATGCGACGACGGAGTTCTCTCTCGAGTTCGTGTTTATCAACAAAGAGCGACCTCGGCTCCGAAAGCAATAAGATTAATAGCAGTCCGACGAGATGTGCGCACGCAATCGGAAATTAAGACTGCAGGCAGTAAAATATCGAACTTCGATTCTGATTTCTAACAATTGTGGACATAATTATTACGACTCGATAGTTAAAAACTACGAGTGGGTGCAAAGGGTAAAATGAAGAAAACCGATGTAAATTACATTAAAGATTAGTGTCAAAAATATAGGTAATTACTGGAAACACAACTGGCCGCCATGACCGAAAATTGTTTCTTTGTGATGTTCATCTCTGGAACCCAAATGAAGTTGGCGTAATTTTTTTACATTTCTATGGCAACAAACTGTTGGTAAAGAAAAAATAGGTTATTTTAAACCATGAATATTAAATAACTTGCCTTCATTTCTACATTTCTGATCAATCTGCACATTTCTCAAATAGGTCTCCTCTGCCAAAAGAAAAAGAAAATACGTCCATACTTATTTCGTTAAATTTAATAATCCCGAAGCTCCTGAACAAGGAGATCCACAAAAAGTAAAATGTAGCAGACATATAAACATTGAGTACGTGATGAAAAAGAGGAAATATAATTCGCAAGAAAGCAGAATATAAGTAAATGCTCCCGGTTCGAAAATTGATTACTATATATACAGAAATTAATGGCATAGTACGATATTTTTTATAACAACAACGTTCAGCGAACTTACATTTAATTCGCTTTTCTTTTCTATCGCGAGGAATCGTTACGGAATTGAAAATGAACGAAAAATAAAAACAAAGAATAACTTGCGAGAGAAGGTACAGGCGTATTTCAGTAACAGAGAAATTTGCTTACAAGAAAGGGAACTTCAGAAGTGAGCCGAATCCTAATTTATTTCCCGGGTAAAATATGAAGACCGTCTACTTTACTCGAGATTCAAAACACCTCAGAAAACCTAGTATAGCCTAAAGAAAAAGACTTCCATGCTAATAGCCATCCCCATAACATTTTGAGATACATCCTCGAAAAGTTAGAGCTTTTTCTTGAAACAACTCGTTCCGCCTTGAGGCGCCACCCACCCTTCCTTTATTCTTTCCCAACGGCCGCTCAAAAAAAACCGCCTCTTTTCCTCATTTTCATAAGTTTGAGACTCGTTGCATAAATATTCAAACACGACTCCTCCCTCGCCAACCCCATCGGTTCCTTCCTAGGGATCAACTAGCCGCAAGCGGAATTCCAGAGAAAATGAAGGGCGAAGAAAGAAGGGGAAGAAAAGGAATTAGCGATAACGAACGAGATTTTGCGGAAGAGGGTGAGAATGGGTTAGTGGATGAGATGGACCAAATCCTATCCCGAGTTAGATTGGGTCGGCACAAATAGCAACATGGAGTCCAATGCCAAATCAAAACGACACATTTTTAACGGGAGGTAAGAGCTTTTAGAAAGATTTTACAAGTGAATGAGATAATAATAAAATTTGCCTTCGTAAAGGAAAAACAAGAAGCTGAATACTCCATACGGTCTCATTTTTATTAATATTGCTGCGCCCACTGTTATTTGATGGGCTTTTGTTTACAATTATAAATATGCGACGCGGCAATTGCCAAGGGCAAAAATGGTCTCGAGAGAAATATAAATAAACAGTTAGTTTTTCGTGTTGAGGAAGAAAGGTGTATTGTATTGTGTAAGCTCGGATATAAAGTGATATTTTTTCGGATTACGAGAGTCGTCAGTAAATTACCCCACGGCTCGTAATAATATGATAGTGCGCCAAAATCAGTATGTATTCTCAGACGTTAAACGGACAGACTCAGTTGCGATGGTTTCTCGAGTATGGAACTACAGGCATCGGAACATTCGATACGATAACCAAAATTGTTAAGAAATTGCGAAATTTAAAGGCTGCGCAATTTTATAATTTTATGAAATGAATATTTACTTATTATTGCAGGTTTTGCTCTGAGATTCAAGTTAATAAATTAACTAAATTTATACATGCTTGAAGGAAACAAATTCGGCGTTTTCAGCGACCGAAATCTGGAACGAAAGAATTTGATGACTTATCTTATTTTAGAATCATGTTCCGACCTACGTAATTCCGTTTTTAGTATTTATTACTAACTAAATAAATAAATTTAAACCAGCGAGATAATGATAACCTAGGAAACGGAAACGTATTTATCAGCTTTAATTTTGAAAGAAAATAAAGAATGCGCACGAGACTGAAGACAACGTAGAACAAAGTCTGATTGCTGGAGATGGCTCAATCAATTTTGCAATGCCAAAGCATTAAACGAAAGAACATGAGGGGTCGCTGTGAGAAATTTTACCTGCAATTCCTCCAAAACAAATCAATGAGAACCAAACTAACGTAGTTGTGCGAATGAAAACAATAATTTCCAGGAATCGTTCTTCTTCGTGGTAAAGAGGGTCGAGGAAAAATATGAGTCATCATCGAAGAGCAATCTGAATGCAGTTCAGAAAGTGTTTCAGCGGAGGAGAACGTGGCCACCGGAAGTGATTGTTTGCAACGCAGAGGGGGAGGGGAAATGAAGAGTGTTTCCCATTTGCATCCATTTCCTTAAAACTCCCTTCGACTTCGTGCTCTCTCGGAGTGAATGAGGAAGGATTGACAAATTCGGAAAGACTGCGAACCTTCAAAAGGAAAACATCGCTACCGTCGAACGGCAAAAAGTTATTACTTCGTCGCAAAAAAGCGAATCGCCGTCGTAACCCAACTCGCTATCCATCTCTTCTCTTTCAAAAAAAGAATAAAATGAACATTCGGTAGGGATTCCGAAGCAAGTTCATATACATATTCGAGACAAGTTGATGGAGAGGATCAAATTAAAAATGCAGTTCCCATTAGTTTCCGGGAGGAGAATGCAAGGGACAGAATCGGAAAGGGGAAGAAGATGAGGAAGTATTAAAAAATTGAAAGATCATAATTATTCATATATGCACCGTGGACCCGTCGGCCTTCCTCCCCAATCGCCAGAGGGGCAAAAAATAGATGGCTGACATTAAAGCGTTTGCGTATCAAGTTTCTGAGCCCACTCTCAATAGAAGAAGTGATTTCTAAGCATGATCAGTTCAACTACAAAATAAACTGCACCTAAATGCATTATATACTGAGAAAGCGTTTTAAAAGAGCGTCGAAGAAACCAATTCTCAACACTCGGATAATTCAAACAGCACCGTCACATTTCGTGGAGAAACTTCGGTGCTCTTCCGAGCCAAGTTAGAGAATCAGTCATCAATAAGGATTTCTAAAAAATAATAAACATCGCCATCCTTCCTCCTTCTAACAAATTACTTGAATCGCGACCGTGACGCTGGAGAAAGCAACATTCGATAAAGTCCGCATTCAATAAAACAACTAGAGATGCATAGTGAAGTTGCATAGTATAAGAAATGGAGTTCGATGACTATTATACACAGTATTATTTTCTAATGCTATTATACAATATCATGCCACGAATATCGTAAAATCGAGTCGACTTTCGTTGTTCGGACAAAGGTAACTTTTCCATCCACTTTAGGACACAGAAAAATAAAGAAAAATCCTTCGGTTGATCGAGACGGTGGGTACGTTTTCTCGAAACAATACGGGAAAATTAAACCCTTCGTTCGACGGATGAAAATGAACAGACGGGAAGATAAAACAATAAAAGGGCGATGTATAAAAGATCATCGGAAGAGGGTGCACAAGTGCGTAGCAACGAAGGAGAAAAGAGACAATCGACTCTCGATGGAAATGTATTCATGATCTTAAGCAAGCAGTTTTTCGAGGGGAAAGATGTTTAACCCTCTTTTACCCTTACGGAAGAATATTTTTCAAGGATTCCCTTTCGAGTGGCGGCACCTACAAGCGACCCTCTTCAGCCATGAATTTGTTAGCCAATAAAGTGCCTTTTCTCGCTCCCACCAAACCCAACTTTAAAGCACGCTTCCAGAAATAAGTGTTTAGAGAATTATAACGACAATGAAAGCAAAGCTACCGGAATTAAGCTCAACTTGGTGTCTAGAGGAATGTTTGGCAATCGCTGTTCCGCCAAATATTCTAACGATTAAAGCGCTGAGTTTGGCAAGAATATCTATAGCGAATTATAATACGAAAAATTAATGCAATTTAGCAGAGGTGAAAATCCCAGATTCATGCCTTATCCAACATGAGAATCGCCAAACCAAAAAACAACGATACTGAGACAAAAACTGCAACGAAAGAAGTAAAATATTACCAAGATGATTAATGTCAACAATAAATGGTGACCAGCCATTAAGGCCATGAGTTTTTCTTAGAAATGTTTTCGACTATCCAGGGAATTGTACTTCAAAAATTAAGTACGATTTTGCTAAATACTAGTCCTGTGGTAAATGCTAAAAGCTCCAGGAATGACGCATTTCATAGATCCATCAGGATTTGGTGTCTGCGAGCCGTGCGAAGGCAGCGATAGCGAATGCTGTTAGCAAATACGAAGCCTAGGCTCAATATTGAAGATATCAAAATCGATAACTAAAAGCTTTGGGTTACGACAGCGATAAACACGGACCTAAGTGTTGACAATTTTATCAATTGAGGCAACCCTCAAACATTCACGGCTTCTTTCTTCGCGAATTCTGGAAATATAATTTAGAATTTATTTTCCGAGATCCTACGAAAATCACAGATAAGTCGCTACATGAAATAACAATTATTGTTGCCAGTACATTACATGCAGAAAGAGCACGGCTACTTCTTGTAAGCTTAAAGGCAACACTTTCATTGAAGCGTTTTCACCATTCGAGGTATTTTTACAGAATCGAGATGCATTCCAAAACAAGAGAAAGATTCAGAAATTCTAGCTGAGACGGAGACTTTGATAATAAGACATTCGGGGAAAAGGCGAACTAAACTTCCGATTGAATATTCAATAATTTCTAAAAACCGACCAAAATGAAAGCGTCAGAGTCACTGATCTCGAAACTTAATAAGATACACCGAAGTCATTGCAGGAATTCCCGCCAAATAGGCTGAACCACGAAAATCAATGGAACTAAAATTAACGAAACAGTATGAATCCCCAAAAAGTGGAAAAACAGAATACACATCAAACTTTATTGCAAGACATCCATTTCGAAAAATGAGAAGAAATTCTGAGTAATGGCAGAGGGAGAAGAAAGGATGGCCGCTCATTGATTGCCTCTCAGATCGATCCTAATCATTTCAAAATGGAAACCGCTCCTCAAAAATCTTCACTCTATCGAAAGGATGCAATAAAATATTCGGATTCTGTGGCGACGGCAAATCAATGAGATCCAGCTGGAGCAATGCTAAATCCCCCTCGGAAAAGTAGTACCGATAAACATTAAGCGTTATATTAAGAGAATACGCTTTAACATCCAAATTTTTAGGTTGTATTTCTCACTAACATGACAAATAGTTTCTTCTGTAAATGCAGATGTTAAACAATAAAATATTTAAACCACCGCCGAATGAAAAAAACAATGACGGCTCTCGGTAAGATCTTCCATTATCAGACGAAAGGAATAACGAACTTTCAATCAAATAGATTAAGTTTAGATATTTCCAAATTTGGCAGAAGAGAAACTGTTCTAAATGAATTCCACATTAAAGCGAAAACAAAACACAATAGCCACATTAGTTGATATTCCTCACAGTGTAATGTAGGATTGATGAGTTTCGTTCAACCTGGAACCAGCGAGTAGGAATATTTAGCGAATATTCTCAGCAATGTATGCATTCAACCGAACCCTCCATCGCAATCACGAGTCATTCAAATGATTATAGAAACAACAGGATTTATTACAACCATACCTTATCAAATTATCAAATTATACTTCTACGAATTTCAATCCTCAACGATTGAAGCTTCCGTTAATCGATTTCACAAACGTTTATGACACAAAAAGGGAAGAAATTGAATATTGAGGCGAGGTAAAGACGTTATTACCATCTAAAAATACATAACTCCCTCCGGAAACCTACTTTAAGAGTCTCTCAAATTGAGATTTGCCCTCGAAAAGGAGCCAAAGGCTATCGAAGGACAAGAAGACGAAAAGAAAATAATTAGAGAAAGAAGCATTTCTGCGAAAGAACGTGTTTTGAAGACGGATAACATAATCTCCCAGCAGTCGGGCATAACAACCTCAAACATTGGCAACAATCGAGAGAGCAGCAAACAAAACCCCAAGTGATTGGAAGGAGCCACGTACAAGATAGCTGCAGTCAATTAGAGATGGCTTAACACGTTGAAGGCGGACTTTCCCCTCGGGATGAAAGAAGAAACGTCGTGAAGAAGCAGAAGAGGAGCTCGAACGAAGAATAAAACCGGCGACAACATCTTCCCACACTGGAATAATAACTGCATTACGAAATCAATCGAATGTAACATATTGAGAATCATAAGCAGCTCTTAGGACGAGCATTCACATTATTTCGAATCTAATCCATGAACAGGAGGAAGGGCAAAAATTTTCACATCCGTTTTATTTATTGAGATAAAAAGATCAGTATATTCTTCCAATTTATTATTTATTTATAATTCTTGAGCATAAAAGCGTATGATATGAACACTATGACATCAGGTGTCGCTGAGCTAAAGAAAAACAATCAAAAAATAATAAAATACATTCTTAACCTGAATTTCCCCTAAGTTTATCCCAATATAACTCCACCTTTCAAATCTTTCTAATTATTTCCATCTGAGGTAATTTAGACTGCAAAAACGTCGAGTGTAATGAAAAAATACTTCTTCCGTGATTACAGGAGGAGCGAAACTTCTTTTCAATGAGGAAGAAGGGCTTGTTAAGAAGGGAGGAAAGGAAGAGAGGAAAGTGGACGAAGAGAAGGTGAGAGAAAGTAGGAGAAAAAGAGGGAGAAGACGACAAGTCCATTACTGGTTTCAATATTTCACGTGAGCTGACGGGCCGCTACCCCGGCCATCTCCCCTTAAGCTCACCTCAACCGCCAAGCGTTATCACGTATATATATTTAGGGGCGGAAGCACATAGGGCGAGAGCGAAGATGATAGGGGAGAGGAAGTCAGATTCCATCGCTTGAGTTATGGAAGGATGTGCAAAAGAAGAAGGAAGGACGGAATAGAAATCTTAAATAAAGTCTCACCGATATAACGACAAGCATCTCAAACATTAACAATATATTGAACAAAATTAAAGTAGAAAAATACAGCGAAATGGAAGGAAAAAGAAACGAAAGACGGTTATCAACAGTGGCTCACAGCTTCGAAGAAGCGGGGCACAAACAGGAGAAAGGATAAACGTGTGAAATTCTACCAAAATTATAAGAGCCAAAAGCAGAATCGAGCTTAGTCCATATCCTCCTCACTAATGTGGATTTAAAATAATAAAAATAAGAATAACTGAAGAGAGGCTAAGTAAAGCCAACTTCGAAGAGGAAAACTAACTTCGCAGTCAAAAGGACGAAGTAAGTGAAAAGATAAATTCCAGATGCTCTGGTCTTTGTGGAACACCATTTACAAAAACTCAAAGCAAACGTTAGTATTTTCCACAGATTTCAATTCACAGGTTCCAATCATCATCAAGGGTGAAGATCACAATGATCTAAGGAGGAAACTTTCATGTTTCAACATAATTAAAAAAGAAAGCGGAGCTCGAGCCAAGATCTTCCGATCCCAAGCGTCGTTGAGCAGAGCAGTCCCATTTCGGATGATTCAATAATTACACGCACTTTAAATAGCGCCAAGAGAGAAAAGCTGATACAGCAGATATTTTCGGGCATGTATATAAATTACCTTTATGATATTTCCTAGGTGCATTTCTTTACGTGCGAAGTCGCCCATTTCTTGGCTCAATAATACCTCGTTGTTGCTGTAAATCGCCGAACAAAACCGATCGCAATTATTACGTTTCCGCGTGTAATGCAGAAAGTTAACTTAATAAAGAGACTTCCAAAACAAAATAAGCATTAATTTACTGAACTTGTAAAATAGACGAGATATTGAATATTGACTCCGTTAATAATGGCATGATTACTTAGGTCTTGGTGTTTTTAATGATGTAGTTAAGGTAAACATAATGACAGTAGAATAGGTGAAATATCTTAGTCTAACTCTCACGAATAATTTATCAAGAAGTAGCCACATCCGTAATGTATATGGATAAACACGGCTTCGTTAAGAGAATAGTTGGCAGTAGCTAAGAAAAGATCGCGAGCGATATTACTTAGCGTTGGTTAGGCCTCATCTTGAGTATAAATGTAGTGTGTAGGACCCTGTCGACAAGTGTCATATTCGGGATTTAATAAAAGTACAAGGAAAGGCAATGCGGTTCGTAAAGAATTGCTACGATAAAGCAGTGAGCATTTCTCAAATGATTCAGGGCGCGGGATGGGAATCTTTACAAGATAGAAGATTAATTCAAAAATTTACGAAATAAGTTCAGGGAAAGCACGTTCTCAGGAGATGTTATAACGCGACCTCCTTGTAGAGGACGTTCTGATACTACCAGGAGGGTTATGAAAATAGATGCTAGAACAAATCGTTTCAAGAATTAATCTTTTCCGCAAACGATAAGCAAAGTCAATCGATTTTGGAAGTAGAATCATGTTGGTTGCATTCCCTACTACATGCAGAATGGCAGAGTTCATAGATAGGCCCAAATTGCAGGGATCTTACTTAGACATACGTCATTAACTAGCCGAAGGAAATTAGAATTTTTAAGACATACCCTTTACAACTTAGTAACGCCATTAGTAGCTTAGTATCTGAATGTAATACGAATAAATGACTTTTGAAACTAAAGACTTGGCTGATAAGTTATATAAATCACTACTGATGTCACAAATGGATTAAACTAACAGTTGAGACATGAAAATTTGATGCAAATTGTAATTCCAACTCAATTTAGATGTGTCTTCCTCAAACAATGATAGATGAATGTCAATGTGATGAATAAATGAGTGTCAAGATGAAAGCATTCAGATAATAAAATGATACAAATGCTAAAAAACGTTAGGATGACAGAATGTGGCACTAAAACCGGCAAAATAAACCAGCACAGGGAAAATATTCTTAACAACTGTATTAAATTACGCATATCTACAAAAATCGTTTTATTAACACCATCGGAAAGATCACTTCGCTACCGAAGAGGTTCATTCTAAATTAAAATCTTTTCCTGAACTATTGCATCTTTGATTTCGCTAGTAGAACAATATCATCAATATTAAGTAATCGTTAATTTAAGTTATATTTTATCTGATATTCATAAATAATTTAAGCTACCGAAACTAGGAGTGATTACAGTGATTGAATAGCGAAAGATAAACCTATCAAACAGACCAGAGTAACTTTACAATTACACCTAATAATGTTAAGACGTTATGATTCTGACAGACTTGATTTGAATTTCACTCATCTTTCCCATCAACTTACATCTCAAGATTCAACCTTCTCTTGGGACGTCTCGTCCCGCTTCCGAAGGATCAATACCGAGATGGTATAAGTTAACTCTACGCAATAATCGAACATTCAGTATCTTTGAGATGATAGAAAACTTAAAATAACTCGATATATCCACTGCAACGAGACTCTTCGAGATTTGATTACGAGAAAACATGCAAGTGTTTATATATGCCGATACACTCAAAATAGTCTCAATCGACGCAACTTACAAATAAGTAATAGTGAACCTATTTCCGGGATTGAAATTTTTAATAAGCATACACTCAACATATTCAAAATTCTGAAATTGAATTGGAAACACTCCCAAATTATCCTGATTCATATTTCTGTGGAAAACCTTAAAAGTTATAGATTTCGACTTCGCAGAGTCAATATCAGATGACATTTGTGGTAATCATTTTGTGGAAATCGTCCGTCTATTCCCATTCCTTCAAGAAAAATCTCCACTGGTTCACGGCGGCTTCCGTTGACTTTGAATTATAATTACAAGATGAATTTGTTTAGTATACCCAAAAACCTGCTTCTGCTAACACATATTGAATCATGTCATATTTTTGTCTCCTTTTTGGGGCAGAAGAAACATAAATTCGTCTGTCTCCTCGGTTTTTCATACCTGTCATAATAATGAAAGCTACTGATGTGTGAGCGATACTCAACAGTGCAATCACTCACTCCGTATTGACTGTTCACGAAAACGTTATTCACCAAGTTATTGTGCTGTGTTAACTCCACTGAAAGCATTCTGACACAAAAGAGGAAAGAAATGAAAAACTACCTCACTCTTCATTCTTCCTCGAATTGAAAAGCTTCAGACGGCAAATAACAAATCAGCTGAAACTCTATCAGCATTGGGAATAATTACATCATCCATAGAATCTATATCTTAGTCGAACAAAGCAAATCATTTAGCCAACTTATTCTTGGAGGAAACAGCTTCCTTGAAAGGGATTCATCAGTAGCAAGATTTACTGATATTACAAGAGTACTTTTCATACTAAGGCTATAAAACACATGATAAAGATTACATTTTTGGAACAAAACATAACATTTAAAACTGACTTATATTAAGAATGAATCAGATTCCAACCGACGCAAATGGAAGAATAGGAATATAATGCTGCATCTCTCTTAAGAGTCAAAATCATCAATGGAGAAAGCATACGAAGCATACATCAATTATACATTAAAGGACGATGAATTAGAGCCAAAATCCCACATAACGAAGATGAAAACAATCATATTTTGCAGGCCTTCTAACAAATTATTCCTGGAAATATATATGCAGACATTTATATCTACCTAATTAACTTGTTTTCCAATTTATTTAACTTCTACAGCTTCATTAACATTTCTAAGAATATTATGTTTTAATTAAAATCATACGACGAAAAAAGAATTCAATACCAAAAATAAAAAGCAAAATATATGATGGGAAGTACATATCATATATTTGAGGATCATGTCTATAACTATCCAGGTAACTACAGGATTTTCGATTCAAAGGAGCACTTTTAATCTTTTCTCTGCAAAGGAAATATGCACTCTCTCCCAAACACGGAAATGTGGGTAATACACAAGTGCGAGTTTGTGTGAGATTCTTCGTCAAGTGGTTCAAAACATGCACAAAATAAATCCAATTTGCAGCTCCGAGCAAAGAGAGAATAACCGCGAATTGCATTACAGCGACCAAATTTAGTATACTAGCCAAAACATTAGGGGGACGAGAAATTCGATTGCCTCCCCCCAATCTCCGTTCAATTAGATCGTACAAGTATCAAATCGTTCCAACTTGCGCCATTCGGCCTACCTCAAATGAAGAACAAACTTCCAGCTCAAAAAATACATGTAAATGTAATTGATACGTCAGTCGCGAAAGCATTAACCGGCGACAGTCGAATAAACATGCACAAGCGTGCAAATTAAAACCAAGGCAAGCCATGGAGTAGCCAAAATGAAATTGTCGATCGACGACATTCGAAATGACCCTTCAATCTTCCCTGGTCATTTAATGAATACATTTTCAGCTATCATCTACATTTTATATACAAGGGAGGAGGAATTTAATGTCTTAAAAAATCCACAAGATATATCTTATGACAGTCTACATGGGTTGCCTGATGAAAAGCTTCCTGACAGTAAGTATAATCGGTAAGATATAAGAGAATAAGCATACAAGTCTTAATTAATATCAAACAAAAGAGGCCATTATTAAATATCGATGGAGCCTCGACCTGTATCGCTATTAATCTCTGACTTAGTGACCAAAATTGTGACCGATTCATCAGAGTGATCGCCAAAGGGTGGGATGTGCCAAGGACAGCCAGGAAAAGTGATAGGAGAAACCAATATAAGGGATTTACGGACGGGGATATGATAAGGCGAAATGAAGAGGTGAAGTAAATAAAAAGTAGTGAGTTAGATGAGGGCCTCGCTGTGCAAGATTCATGTGAGGAGCTAATAAACGTGAGAAACATGGTTTCGCTGTCACCCTCTCGACTAAAATCCCTTCTTTACGACACACAGGCTCGCTGCATCGCCGGCTTTCACAACATAAATATGTTCACGATAAGATAATTTACACGGAGGAAATATGGATAAAAGAGCCGAAATGCGTTAGATGTCGTATACCAATCGCATCAGTAATTCCAAGAGAGCCTCTTCATTATTTATCGATTGGACATTTATTAAGGTAGAAATGCTATCACAAACCATTAAATAATGGAATTTGAAATCATTGGCAAGCTTTCGAAAAAGTTAAGATACATAATACATAATACATAACTGTGTTACGATGCTCCACCTTGAACACACAAATAAGGCCTGGAGAGGGAAACCGAAAAACTGATTAAAATAAAAATCTAGATCAACTATAACGATTACAGTTTTAGCTAAATATAAAATAGAAACATTACCTTTCGAAAGGTATGAAATTCTCTCTCATTCATAGAGTGAAAATTACATACACAAGACCAAGATGAAACAAAACATTCAAACTAAGAAACCAACGGATATTCGACTACCTTCTATCATTTAATATCCAAGCTAGCTAATAAATAGTGAAGAAAACATGAGAAAAAGCTACCATATGTCAAAAAGAATAAACTTTAAATAAATATGACAAGAAAGGTAGCTATAAATAAATATCGTAGCATGAGCCTGTAGTGGATAATGACAAGTACATTCTTGAGGGAAATACAAGGCATAACTCGTTTCTGCAGGTGTCAAATTAGTAAAGGAAAGAAAAGCAACGAATATATATTAATATTAAGCAGCAGTATTTAAATAGGCGGATAGTAAAATACATTACATACGGCGAACGGCAGTCTACTGAAATATGTTTTCAAGTCGACAGTTGTGCTGATTTCAGAGGTAAGGAGAAAAAGTTTCAACCAAACAGTTACAAATTGAACCCATTTTAAGCTAATTTTAATATATGATAAAAATTTAACAATATCTAGGCTACTGGATGAATACCTACATCAGACATATATCGGGCAGGCATACATGAACTTTTTAACAAACTACATAAAAATTCAAAGGCAGATAAACGTACCATTCCGATAGTCTGCATGTAGCAAAGAATCTAGATAGAGATCTAAAAGGTGACACATGTAAGTTCTCAAATTACAAAATTTGACTCATATAAATTAAATAGAATGTTTGTGTGGTCATACGATCATGTAAAAACGTGAGAAACGAAATCTGCACAAATTTCAAACAATTCTTAATGCTCTGCATATATATTAGACTACAATACTATTTGGTTTACCAAACCGTCCATGTTCGACCTCAGATGAGACATTTCTATTAGAAACGAATTTAAGGCTCATTTCTATCGTGCGCAGGATTTATTTATTTCTCAAAATTAAACACCATATTAGTTAGAAATCGAGAAGAGCACCAAAAGAAGGGAAACTGAATAAAATCTCTCATTTCGGTCATAGAATATTTAGATTCGCCATTTGAGAATATTTATGAAATAAATTATTTATTTTTTAATTCCTGTATTTACCTCTTGACGATCAACGCGATTCCTGAAGTCGAGTTTCTACTTAAGGAAATAATAATTTTAGGGCCATGTAGAAATAATGGCAAAGAGTAACTATGAACTATATCAAGAATTTTATCAAAGAATTTTCTAAGGCTCCACCTTTTCCAGTCAGGATAAAAAAAATGGTCCTAGCACGGCAATGCAAAAAGGTTAATCAACAGTCCCAACATTGACAATGGATGATTAAATGATTCTTCATCGAGATCAAGAACCGAAAAAGAAAATTTTTCTCAGTGCAGGGACAAAAAACAGAGACTTTTGGGAGGGTTTGGAAGAATTTAGCAGTTGAAGTGAAAACAAAAGTTGTTTAGCGGTTACTTTGGTAATATACACCTGGATTTCTTTTTGAGGTTTTTCTTTTCTCCGTTTCAATTCTACAATTAAACACACAAATACAAAATCGAAAGTAAGCCGTTGACATGATTTCCAAACAAAATGGGAATATGTGTGTTTTCTCTTCCATGCCTTTTTTTACAATATCTGACTATTTTTCCTTGAGAGATTGTTAAATTGAAGTTAATATGATATTTTCCAATCGAGAACTATGACCAACTCAGCCACAACATCATAACAACGGTGAACTAGGTCCTCCGTTGCCCAGATTAAAAATATAAGCAATCAAATAAAATGTAAAATGGAACATGAATGGAAATAAATCGGACGAGGAAACATTTTGAAAGTGTTGTCATTATTCTAAACAAACTCCTCTGTTCATCTCTCTTACCAACGATACTTTGTTTTAAGACTAATTTTGTCCCATTAACATTTCTTTCCTATTTGCTTCAACCACATTATGCCTTTCAGAGATTTAACAATTGACGTCGTCACATTCGACATGAAGAGAGCCCTACCCAATAATCAAATTTACCTTTCAAAATATTTAAAGTTAAAACGTCATTTTGATCAAATTTCCTCCACTTTCTCTTCATAAGAATTTAAAATCAGATACAAAAAATGACAGTGAATATACAGAAAAAATGCAGCAAAATGGATCCAAAAAGACTTGATTGCTAGAAATGGATTCCTACCTATGGCTAAGGAAACAACCCTTAAGTTAATTTCAAAATAATAAACCTACATTTTCCCAAAGTTACATTGTTGTAAATTGTAAATCATTTTCCTACGAAATAAATTCCAGTAAATCTTTGCGGAGAGCTATTTATGCTACAAGTAGACAGGATTTCATTTGGTATACGGAGTAATCCAATAAAAAAATATACTATTCATATCACCGTCATAGGAAAAGAATTAGTAACATTTTCATTCTCATAATCTTTTTTGGTTTTCACAACAAAAATATAAACTCAAACAAGTAATTTACAGGGACAGAAAATATTCCATACTTATTATGACGGAGAAATAAACAATGCATTTCTAATGAAGCGTGTCGCAAAACAGCAACAAAAAATTTCCTCTGTGATCACTCAATTTATCTTAATTTTTTGGTGTTCAAAAAATTTCAATCTTCCTCTAGTATCATTTGTCCATCAAATATAATTGAATATAAACGATGAATGGAGGTGATAATGATGGTGAATTACGGCTATATGAGTTTTCTTTCTATTTTCTTTTTGATTATGCCTTGAATATCTAAAAAGCTAGATATTTATTCAAAAATCCCTAAGCGATAGGTTCTGAATTACCAGAACAACTAAAAAAAAGGAGAAAACATTTTCACTTGAAGTCTCTTTATCGCCTTCATCATTGTGATGAAAATAGAGCCGACCATTTTAATATGCCACAGTTCTGCCAACCGAAGAGATATTCCCTCCAACGGATAGCAATTTTATCTCTATCTGGAACGAATTCCTCCAGCGATATACACCACCGTGGCTGTAATATATATTCATATTAAATGAATACGAGACTCAAACTAACTCCCATTCTATTCGACAAGCGACTGTAACTACCTTGGTTTATTCATGGGAAATCTTAAGGTTGGCAATCTGTATCACATCAAGTTCCTCGTGTAAAGGGTCAGTGGGACAGGAGCCATGCGGCATGGACTACGTCTCCTCGAACGGTGAACCACAAAGCACTGGTGTGCCGCAAGCAAGGCTTCCGATGGTTCTCAAGTGAGTATGGAGACACTATAATCATACATCGATTCTTCAGCTACATATACATATATTGGTGAGAATATTTCACAAATATACACGTCGCTGACAGCGCTTCCTGCCTTAAACGTGTGACTCAGATACAAAATAAATCAACGTAGTCCAGTGATTCGCGGAACTTAGGCCTACCGGTGTCGTTGTCTAATATGTCGAAGCTCACCTTTGATTGAAGGCCGTAGAAGGTGCCAAAGTTTCCTCCGTAGGCCGGGATGAAGTTGGGCACGGAGAATGGCACAAACAACATGTGTGGGTAGGGGGAGGGTGCCGTGGCTGAGGCCGCGAAAGCCGGAGACGGCGGGCAAGACGAAGAGGAGAGCGACGAGGCGGAAGAAGAGGAGGAGGAAACGGGGGAGGCGACTACGGCAGTGGCCGCAGAATTCCTATCCTCGTTGCTTTCGTTACCGGCGTCCTCCTCCTCCACACCTTCTCCCTCCTCCTCCACAGCCTCCTCCACCGCAGACGCCACCACGTCCTCCACTGCTCCCTTTCCCTCCACCGCCTCCCTTCTCACTCTCCTCTTCTCCTTCCTCCTCCTCTTTCGACCTTCTCTTCCGTACAAACTCCCTCGGCGTCTCCTACCCTTAACGGCGCCACCCACGCCTTCCGCACCAGGGGCTGTCCTCGCTTCGGCAGCTACCGGAAGGACGCCAGCGTAAGATTCCGGGAACGGAAATACGGGGAGCGGGAGAGCCGCCGCCTGGAGCCGCCGGTGAAGCGGTGTAGCAACTGCCGGCGGTGCGGCGGGTGCCGGAGGCGGAGGAGTTCCGGTGGTGGACGATGACACGAAACTTCTAGACGAAGGATCCGCAGCTTCGATGGCGGTCAGGGTGTGCGACGCCGGCGGCCGGAATCCGCGGTACGATGTCGCCGGCTTACCAACCCTCCTCGGCGACCTCGATCTCCTCTCCCTTCTTTGCCGGCTCCTGTCGGATGACTTTCCACAACACCTCTGCCTGTGATGCCTCCCTCTCTCCCGGAAACTCGTTAATCCGCTGGGGGAGGAGGATCTCGAGGAACCGGAAGATGCCGCCGGACGCCTGGGATCTGCCTCACGGGGGCGGCAAGGACAGTAAAGGCAGTGCGGGCAACGATCGCGGGCCTTCAGTGACGAATTGGAGGATCTTCCGCCGCTCTTCCTTCTGGGACTGGATGAACCCCTTCTCCACCTACCGCCCCCAATGCAGCAGCCGGACCCACAACTGCCCCCGCACCGTCTTCTTCCGCCGCCCCCTAAACCACCTTCTCCCTTCCTCCTCCACTCCTCCCCAACCGCCTCTTCCTCCTCCTTGTTGCGCCTCTTCCTCCCCCTGCCCTCTGCACCTCCCTCTTGACGCGTCCCGCCGCTGCTCACTGCTCTCCTAGACAAAACCACCTCCTCAGCAGCCCTACCGTCGAAGTCTCCCTCTCCTCCTACTCCAGATCCAACCACCCCTTCCTCCACCACGACCTCTCCTCCCCTCTCCTCTGCCTTCGCTTTCTTTTTCTCCTCTGGCACCGTCGTGCAAACCTTGAGGTCACTCTCGTAGAGAATCCTTATGGGGCAGGCTTCACGCGGTGCTTCCACGTCGCGCGGGTTGCCGATGCCTGCAAGGGGCGGGTCTCCGCAAGAAGAAAGACGTCGAATCCGGTCCACTTCACGCCGGTACAGCCTCTCCGCGATTCCCAATCTTGGCGCGAACTATTTCCTTTTGTTTATGAAAGCATTAATCGGAGCAACAGGACAGCCGGACTGTCATCAGCAGAAAACACCTTTCAGTCGAGCATCGAAAGATATGAAGAAACGTTTCACATCGACGGCCCCAAAAAATATCACAACGGTTATCACGGACAAATACTGAAAGTGCGAGTCAGTGCTTATCACTACACAGGTGGCACACGTATTTCAAACACCTTTCCCGCTGTCGAAACAGGGATCACTGCGGAAAAACACAATCGATCAAACCAAAAGCGATTCCGAAACCCACAGAAACAGAGGGAACACGACAACCTGAGCGGGAGGAAAGAAACGTGGCCGATAATAGGAGGAGGGGAATGCGCGAAACCCTTTCCTCGTGTTTACGAGCGGGCGTCGCGTGCGACAGTACGCCGTCCGCTGGCGGAGAATGTGCCGGGAATCGCAGGCGACCGCGCGGGGGGAGAGGGAAACGCCAAGTGGGCGAGAGCGCTATAGGCGGCGTATCCCAGATACACTCACTCCCCCTTCTCTCCTCCCCTAAAACCCTTCCTCCACCTCCTGTTGTTATTGTAGTGGTAGTGGTAGCGGCGGTGGTGATGGGGACGGGTGGGGTGGGGTAGTACCGCCGCACTCCAGTGGGGGTCGCTACCGTCGCTGCCGCCGCCGACAACTGACTGGCGCGGTGCGAGAGCACGTGACACACGCCGCCGACGTCCGAGCCCGCGTGCGAGGAGGGAGAGAAAAACCACGAGGGAGTGGGGGAGTTCGCAAAAAACCCTCTCAACGCACATTCCCTCTTCGCGAACTATTCACGGACGGCGTGAGCCTGGCGGGAAGTACGCCGTGACCTCCCAAGTTCAGCACGAATACACACTCATCGAGAGTTATTCCAAATAGATTCCCTCGAAGTTCCCTCAGAAGAAACTCCGTGAATGAGCGTGATTCTCGCATCGAAAACGCCAAATTCCTTCCAACGAGATTCATCACCCTTCTTTTAAAGCGAATCGTTAAATACTCCGTCTCGTCACGCAAAATCTCCTACGGCAGTGAGTCGTAATTTTTCGTCTTCTACTTTCAAGACATACTTCTCTTCTGACTTAAACTTCGAACTTGTTTGTTTTGAATTTTTTTTAGAATTTATTCCATTTTTTTACACAAAACGATGAGTAAAATCATTTTTTTCTAAAGGCGAATCTAACTAAAAGTTGAATACCCCGTAAATAAATATCACGCGGAGAAACGTAGGATCCTCTCGGTAGTCATTGTAGATACAAACCATACGTTGCAGCTGGCATTTTACAGAACATGCTGCTTGGGAGGCGTTGAGCGAAATACGAAACATTCCCGCTCGTTTCTACAGAGGCAACTTTGATCGATAAGTAAAAACTCAGAGCGGTCCCTTCTCCGCGACACATATTCCAAACGAGAACGATATCACAAGAGACGAAGATGAGACCAATGCGTTTGCAATGAGGAAAAAGAGCGATACTTAAACTCATTCAGAGATTTTTCCGTCAAAATCGTTACCATCGACGCCCACGTCCCGAGAATAGGAAATCGTAAACTTCGTACAGACTGCAGAGTGTTCATAGTGAATGAGCGCCCTTCCACGAGAGGCGGGCCCACTATGGAGAGGGGCCTCAAAAGGGGTGGGCCCCGATGGCCTCTATTTTATAGTAGAAACGGAGGAAAATTGGCGAAGGGTGAAACTCAACACCTTCGATCACTTCACTCGACTAAATTTCCCTATGAACATCGCTAAGAACTTTGGTACTGGAGGAATTTGCGATCTTTCAATTTTAAAGCTGTCTCTTATTGATACATGAAAAATAATTACAAAATTAAAGCAAGAAAGAATGAGTCCCAATATATATAAAATTCATATTATTTGAGTAGAATTTGAGTAGAAGGCTCATAAATTTTAGTAACAGCAATCTTGAAGACTAATAGGAAAAAGCAATTCTACTTTTAGCATAGAATTCTGTGATAAAGATATGTGTTTTTCTATTAGTCTTCAAGATAGAAAGCTACCACTAAATCGAAGCCAAGCTGTTGGATTCTAGTAACAGCCATGATTGAATAGTTCTCACAGCATGAAATAAATTAAATAATGCATCGTATGAGTAAATTAGTAACTCAACCAATGTTTTAAGGGACGCATACACATATTCCGATCAACGAAACGAGCTACATAAAAGATAAAAAAGTGAAACATCCACATCATCAATCCATCGCACAGAATTTAGCGTTATCGGCTTTGAAGGCATGAGTTTATTTTTAAGTTCAAAAGCTGCTCAAAAGCTACCTAGGTAACTAACATAGAAAATTGTTTACGAAAACACGAGAAGTACGTCTCATGACTATAAAAAGTATATTGAACGCTAATAGGAATGCAGCGTCTAATTATAAAAGGAAGTACCGTCAGATTAAATCGAAGGAAACAAGAACCGAGATAAGGGGGAAATAATGAGCATCAAATGAGTTTATAAAAAGAGAGGAGAAAGATAACAAAAGACGAGACGATGAAACGGGAAAAAGACGAATTATTATAAGGAGAAAAAATCATAAGAGAATGACAAAAATAAATGAAAATAAAGAGGAATAGAATGCAACGAGAAGTGATATGGCGGGTTAAATTCAAATAGATACGATTTCGTAGATCAATGGAACGAAAGAGCCAATAGATGTAAATGAGGTACTGAGAGGGTCAGTTTGCAAGCGATGGTGGTGAAACAAAGTTTACTTTTCCAACTCCTTATTCCTAGCCCGAGTTACCAAAGAAATATAAACAAAACAACGAGTCTCACGAAAAACCCAAACACTGTCACTTGGTTTCGGAGACAAAATCAAATGAACAGACAAAACAAAGGAACTAATGTAAACAGTTTACCGCAACAAAATATGGTAGGTGTGTGAGCAAGTAAGGTATGACAATAAAAAAATAGACCAACCAAGTACGTGTATCAAAATTAAAACTTTCCTAAAAATAGGGTAAAACCAATATTCGACGAAACAAAAAAAATGTTTAATTAAAAAAAACGTTATATATTTCTCGGAAAACACAAACTTCGATCCTTGAACCGCAAGTCAAAAATAAAAATTCGAAATGCAAACGTGTGGATGTAAAATCGCATATAAACAACCAAAGAGACATTTTAATGTGTAAAAACGATCAAATGACAAATTAAACAAGTTCACTCCACTCACCGAATGCAGTTCATTCCTAAATACGTATTTTGAGAACTATGTTGTCATTCTCAGTGACTAATGAAATGAACGAATGAATATTAAACAGGAAAGGAACAATTAACCGGAAGAAGATAAAGAAAGGTGCAGCAAAGTTTCCAGAAATAGAAACAACGAAACGATGCAGAAGCAAATGTAGGAAAAACATTTGTTATGTAAAAAGTGGAAAAAGAAATACAGGATGTAAAAATAGGTATAGGATGGAAAATAAAAAGAGCGAGGTGGTGTAAAGATATATACACATGCGTATCGATTGGTCGTCCCACGTGCCTCAGCGGGGGTTTGGTGGGGAGAGACACCGAAGGCGCGCATGGCTGCAGAACGTTGTGGGCGTTTAGCAACGACGGCGGTGCGTTCAATTACGAGTCTAAGAGATGGTCATTCAATCGCTCTATCGGAGGACGGTGATTCCGGTCGAAAATTCAAAGAAGGCTTACCAAGAAAGAAAAAATACGCGAATTCCGATAAAATAACAAATTTTGGTTAATTTGCTTGGCAACAAAGATTTCCATTTTGAAAATAAAGAAAAATATACAAGGTTATAATAAAGGAGTTTAAAGGAAGAAAAGTGCCAGTGCCAAGAGATTTCCTAAGCATCCCACGACAACGACTTCGAACCTCTACTCGAGCATGTTAATGGTTTCATCCTATTCGTGTTTCTTTTTATTGTCCTAATATTTCGCTTTAATGTTTATAAATCCTCCATTTGTTTCACCGAAGTTTAGGTTGAGTGAGTATCCTAATCGATTGATCGAAAAAACTTATCCAAGGGACCAAATAATCGAAATTATAGCGATTAATATTTATAAGAGATTTAACTGGCAAAATACTTACATTTCTACCGAAAGCCTGTGAGCGAACAGCAAAGAAAAACACAAATACGACTTTGAAGTAAAAATGAAATACGATATGAATGAAAATAGAGAGAC
Organism: Sympetrum striolatum; assembly: GCA_947579665.1. Lineage (NCBI taxonomy): Eukaryota > Metazoa > Arthropoda > Insecta > Odonata > Libellulidae > Sympetrum > Sympetrum striolatum. The sequence goes on along the minus strand of OX388344.1, from coordinate 98,545,383 downwards.
AGCTTATTCCGATATTATAAAATCGAAAGGATTAAGGAGTAAACACGGAACATGAAGAATCATTTCATTTCAGATAAATATAGGAATAAATAAAAAAATAATATAAATTCAATAGCATTATATCGCCACAGCAGGCAGATCAATAAACAAGAGAAAATATTAGGGGATAAGTGACTAGAGAGGTAATTTCACCTAAAACGAATGTCGAATGGCATAAAGGAAGCGAGTAAATCCGAATTAAAAAGAGAAAAAGAAAAAAGTATCACTATCTCAATAAGAGGCGGATAGTGGCGCAAAGAAAGGACGGACGAGAAAAGTTAGAAAATGTTGACATTACGACAAGGGAGAGACTGAAGGACAGAATTACTGTAAATGTAAATTAAGAGTCCTTTATGGAAACGTCAGAGAAATATATAACTAGAGATCATATCTTATTAAAAGACAATTCTGTACGTGTCCAAACCAGCAAGCAGTGATGTAAGACATATGGCCATTGAAATATTTCTCCGTCTACGAACTCCTGAGAGTCTCTAGTTTCTATCTTAGACTTAGGATTAACAGGCAGCCAAAATCTTAATTTTTACCTAAACTTGATAGTAACGAATTCCGCATTCATACATCGAACTTAAATGTCAAATTAAGACAATGAAAGGTAACGAAGATTGAAAATACCAGAGAGAAACAAGAATTACGTTTAGAAAATGTTTCTTATGATTCATCTGAATTCTTATTTTAAATGTTAATTTCACATAATTACACAAAGTTTTGATTGACATCGAGGAAGACAATCCGAAACGTGTAGAAACGGGACGTGATCATTTGGAAACAGTGAGTGCGCTAAAACGGAAAAAGTTTACAGAATCAAAGCAGCTCCAACTACATCGCAAAGAAATATTTCTCGGAATCAGTCGGAAGGGAAAACTTCTCCGAGATTCTTTACGTAGAGGAGCGAGATCAAGCTGTGACCAATTGAACGTTATACGAAGTGTTGAAGAGTATTAAAACTTCGAAATATGGCGTCACGAGAGGAAATTTAAGCTAAATCTCCGTAGGAGTGTTGAGTTGCTTTTCGAGAACTTAGGCATTCAGAAATCGGTAGAAATCGAGACGGAAACTATAAAATATTGGATTCTTCGGAAGCCATAAACATGACATCGTATTCGATGGGGTCAAAGGCCTCATCAGCAGTATCAAACACCTGAAAATTCGAACACTAAAAAATATCGGCCTAGATAAAAGAGTAAGAAAGAAGAAGCGTAGAGCTGGGCATTCAAAAAGAACGCAAAGCGTGAGGATCGTCTTAAGATACAAAAATGAAGCGTAGCTACAACAACCGCCTCCGATGTTCATTCCGAGCGCACAAAAAGTGCATTAGAGGACACAACTAAGCAGGAACATCCAATCTCACAATATTTCATTAACGAGTAAAAATATTATTACAAAGCGAAGAAAGCTGTAACAGCGGTTATGACTCGATTACAACGGATCATAGTTTTGGTATAATAGTTTCATTCAGCTGCAAAGTTCTCTAAATTTTTTTTTCCTATATTTAAGCAAGGATTCTAAGAAGCATCACGGCCTTAAACCAATTTCTCAACAAACAATTTGTAAATAGTACACCAAACATCAAATAGAACGTCAGGAGGCCAACAAAATTAATCACATAGAAAACTTCAAAATTATTAGCTAAACAGCCACGCTTAACGACAAAAAAAAACTCCCTCTTTGCATTTACTTTCAACTTCTCCCAACAGTTAAACAAATGAGCATCGAATTATTCGAGGGCTCATTGAACTCGGACAGTTATTCTACTAAGGATTCCGAAGTGTGAGAAGAAGGTGAGAATTCGATCGGCAAATTCCTAGAGAGAATTCCGCAAAGAAAAGAGGTGTCCGAGAATTCCTCAGAGGGAGACACAGGTTCATCTCTATTCAGTTGAGAGTGTATTATGCGGTTGAGCGGAGAGGAATACAAAAAAGAACATAAGCGTTAAATAAGAATATATACAGCTTTATGTGGGTCAAACGACTTGGGGAACATTAGCGATGTGGAAAGAGCTCTCCAAGGGAATAGCACACGGAAAAACGCCGGCGCTAAACTAATTTTTCGAAAGAATGAAATTTACATTATGTTAGCGGCCATTTTGAAAGCAGACAGATGGGATATTGCAAGTCATTTCGACTTCATTACTGCATCAGATAGGGCCTAAGTACGGATCTTGGAAAATAATTAAAGTCGTAAGCATCTTTGCCTATTGGATAAATATCAGCTACACCAGATTATGACAGTAATTTATGTAAGGGTATTTTCCAGCGCTCTATGAACATGGAATTTAAGAGCATTGACTCCCAATAATAGAGTTCTAGGCTCTACTGCGATAAGTGAATTTCAGCGAGGTAGGATTCTTTCTTTATAAAACGAATACTTTCGCATCTGTAGAGTAGAGAACTTGTTAATGAACTCGATACTGATAACATTTTATATAATATACGCATTTGAAAAAACAGCGATACAGTGAAGCTTTGAAATTCGAAGCGTGAGGTGGCGAGGGACAATTGTATATCATAAGCATTTTCTTTAAAATGTCCTTTTCGGCATTTTCTGCAAATTTCTTTCTTAATTCTTTAAACGAATTTTCTGTCCTGCCCACTTTATCGATATTTATACCCTTTCAAGTATGCTATTGACATTTGAAACATTCTGAGATTAGAATATTGTAGGAAAGCCAGTCTCACCGAAACAAAACCCAAATTCAGAACATCGCGTTCGAAAATTTCAATTATTAGCTGCCCATGTACATATTCGTCGAAAGAAAGAAAAGGAGGACCAAAAAAAGAAGGTTATAAAACCAAAAAAATATTCAAAGAAAAAATGTCGACGCATAGGCGAATTGAACAGTAGGAATACTTCGCCGTAACATTGAACAATTTGCGATACACCCAATCAAACTGCAAACCACGGAGCGAGTCGAAAACTGCCATAAAACACATCGAATAATCGCGTCGAAATTGAAAACGAAATCCACGGAATGACAAACACGCTCATCGGAAAACGCGTCCAAACATAAACAAAGGACAACGGGGTAAACAAACACGTCCGTCGGTTGAGAGGGACGGACAGATCGCCGGACAACGCGGATAAATCAATCGTATATTTTTAAAAGTCTAATCGGAAAACGAGAAAAACTCAGCCGATACGTTAACAAGCGACTTGATTAGGTCCCAAACAGCGTGTGAGGGCAGACGATGATTCAACTTTGATAAGAACACGAATTCACCCGAGTAAAATAGAATAATTTTCGTGAAAGGACGATAAATACATCGGCGAGTTCATAAAGCATTCGGAGGGTAAAGTTATATCAAGTTTATAAATACAGTTAAAACGTTTTTGTAATATCTTCTTTGAAACTAAGTAGCACATTCATGGTTCTCAAAAATTTAAACAGAAAGAAATTTAATTTCACTACCTTGCAGATTATTCAGGTTTTCTTCGAACCAATAAACATTACTATGAAGCATTCTTAAAGTATTAAAACCATAAAAGCTACACAAATTCTCAATTCTTTCAATTCAACGAAAATAAGAAGTATTATTAGGTATATTAGTAGAATGACTTTTGTCGTGCATTTATATTAGCCTTTCACCAAAATTGAACCGGGAATTTAAGCAACGGTCGACCAATCAATGTTAACGCCTATTAAGAGCTTTTGCTACAAAATGGAATTTTCTCAAATTCTTAAGTTATTTTGTTCGCGAGATTAGAATTTTTATCGGATAATGAAACTAAAGTAACGAAAATGAAACATTGCGTTAAGGTTGTTGCCTTGGCGTTAACTTAACCTAATTCACGGATTACTTCGATGGTTTAGGGTACTTCCGCACGACAGGTTGTTCGCAAACAACGGCTATTTGGAGCTTATTTAAACTCTAATGTCAATTGATGCTGATTTATCAAATTTCTGAAAAATTTGTTACATGAGAGATTAATAAAATAGATATAATATTTATTGCAGCTAACATTGATTGAAGAGTACATAGTATTAAATTAGTCTAAGTATGATAGTCTGGATGTTAATAATTTCTTCCCCAATTACTTTTAACGCCAATTATTACTTTTGCACTCCCAAAATAAAACTGGGATCCTAAATTCCAATTTGGCTGAAAAAAATGATCCATGTCTCAATTCACGAATTCTTGCGAGCATCCACTAAGACACGAAAAATAATTTTTCTCACAGACTTCACTACACCAAATAGGAAACAGGAAGAAATTGCAAAATCGATAAATTGAAATTTTAAATGAAGATCGCTTGATCTTCTATTCACCCGCATATGAAAAAGAAATTACAAATAACAACTACCTGAAAGCGATGTAATATACAGTCACTCTTTAGTCGCACCATACGATGGAAAAGAGAAAAGAAGGGAAATGCCGCCCATCTCAAACCTAATTCCCTCTCACAAAAAATATGACCAAAAATGAAAAGAGAACAGAAATATGCGCACTTGTGGGAGAAAGATTGATTTTTGTTGCCTTTCTCCGCCCTCCGGAAGATGCGATACAGAGGATGGATTTCATGAACCATGATGGATGCCCTAGGACGGGATTGAAGTAAGGGGCGGAAAACCCGTATTAAAAAGACGAGATTAAAAGAGTTTCGGAAAAATCTCGGACCTTTCCTTAGCACGGGATTTAAAAAATGCGATACATTTTGGCCCACTCGACTACTTTTTGACAGTTTACCGGGAACTGGGAATTACGGAGTTGCGATGAGGGCGTGGATAACCCGCAGCGGGGAATTTTAGGCAAAACAGAGGCTGCGAAGTAAGAGCGGGTTCTAAAGAGGGTCCAAGTTGCCACGAAGTGGAAAAATCTAATCGTGGACACAAATGATAAACAAACTGTTTTCAGAAAAGGAAGGAAAGAGAGACCCTTGCAGATCAAGAAACATTAGGGTGGATTTGAAGGAATTTCTAAGTTTACATTTTATGTAAAATTTTTTGATTGCAATCAACAGGAAATAGCTTTTCGGAGAAATGTGCATCAATCTTCACAAATCATAACCAGCCATAGTCCCGATTTACATGGCCCTACGATCGGTTTTTTTATATTTCTGAAACATAATTAATGTGGGAAAAGAATCAGAATTTGATATGAAAGCGGTTGTATTCAATTTTCACCTTAGAAATTAGGGCAATATTTTCTGGAAAATCAGTTACGTTAAGAAAACTTGAATAGTTTTGTAAAAAAATCTCACCATCAGATAAAACGATTTCCATACGTCTCGACTATAATTTTCTCCCATTTATTCCTCAATTTATATAATTGTAAATCAAAACTGTCAATTAGAGAAAAACATTTAAGTCAGAAAATGAAAGAGGTACAAAGTAGCTAAAAGTACACATAATAGCACAATGTCAACAAAGATGGGGCATTTCATTCTTCTTGTGGCATAACCGTATATTTCCGCAAATAAGACAACCTTCAGATAAAATGAGGTATGATTATTCGTCGAAGCTTTACAGTTTTTACATATAACTTTCCTACAAGACTACTGCCAAACTATAAATGGCCTACGAATTAATTTTAGATCAGCAATCATCATGTGGGTGGTAATACTGTATAGCGTATATAGAATTACGTCCTATTTGTAATTTTTCGAATGCACAAATATTTGTCTTGTATCCAGGAGCACTGAATTGTGATTGCTGCAAACAATCTCACTGGTTACTTTTGTATCCGTCTTATTAAATGACCCCGGATTTTGGGGATCTTTATATGACTGAACTTTTATCCTATCTTCGGAAATACGGTATATTTATATCCTTTTTATGACAACATCAAAAATTCTTACGGACATTTAGCACTAATCCCTCAAAGAAAATAACGACCAAGCAAATAACCTACATATTAGCAGAACTCAATCGGTTCTGTATTTTAATGAAACCACACAATCTCCACATCATAAATATTCCTCCAAGACATAATAGAATGAAATAAACAGAAAATAAAGAAAGATATTGCGGAAATTATGGCCATTTGCACTCCCAAATCGGCGATATCTTCCTATCTGCAGTTACTCAATGGCACAATTGAGTGATCGCATATCTTAAGAAGTCAAATTTCTCGGAAGAAGGCGCTATTTTTCTCAGTGGTTCCACCATTCTCCGCTTGGAGCGTCTCTATGTGAAAGCCTTTCTTACCGTGACTCCTCGAATCGAGCGGCCCTTGCTGCACCAAATACCCGTGATTCACGAGCTCACGTAATAAGCTGTTATGTCCAAACTAGACGACGCTGACTTCGAATCTACCGAAACATTTAAAAAAATAATTTCAAGGTTAGTGAAAAAGTTGCGACATGACTGGGAATCGAACCCAGGTGTCCCACTTTCAGGGCAGGTATTCGCACCACTTAACTACAATGCTGGGTCAATTCCACTTCTAATAAACGTAAGCATCGGGATACTTGTAAGCTATCTCCACATCTCTTATTGGGCACAAGCTTCAGGTTGCTTCTGATAATAGCTCCGCATTCAACGATTTCGCCATTCACAATTAATACTGTTATTACTACCGAATAAGTATTTTCCCAATCCTTGTCATCTCTCAAGGCTTAAAGACTATTAAAATATATCTTTCCCGAAGTCTGCTCAGTGTAATCAAAATGTAACTTAAAATGGAAAAGAACATACGGTATCTGAATTACACCTGGCAGAAAATAAAAAGAACAAACGGTCCCCTTTGCGATATAAAACAGTTATTTAGATTTAAAATGGCTAATATTTCGAAAATAAAGGCCTATTTTTAGGATGGCTAACTGGGGTAATTGTTAAAATCAGGTGGAAAAGGAATACATCGGCATATCCTTCGCAATTAGGGAATAGCGATGGTTCGAGAAAGCGTAAACGAACGCAGAAAGAGGCATGAGATGAAGCATTTGCAGGACATCAACTCAGTTCGCAATGAGGTACGAGTTACTTTTTCAGGTACTTTCTGAGGCCCATTAAGAATCAATCTTGGAAATAGTTAAATAACATTTGGAGGGAAAATTTGGTTCCATTACTTAAAGCAGTGACTTTTCCGTAGAGTTTTATACATTTTACTCCAAAACTAAAGTAAGTAAAATATTAGTACTATTTTAGCATTGCTCTCACAGGAGAATTTTCCTAAAATTAACAACTTCCCTTGGCGACCCTTCGCTAAGGGATGAAATGCAAATGACCAAAGAAGAAGCAGAGGAGGGAATTAAGACTAAAGAACCCCCTGAACTCCTCAAATGGAAAAAACCCTTCCGCACCAATTTGAAAAAGCCCTCTCTTTTCGAATGGAAATAGAAGGGAAATTAAAAAGAGTAACTTCTTAATTTAATTTTCCGATTGGCGGACAGGTTGTCAAGGGAGGGTGGAGACGGTTGGACAGTAATGAGGCATATAATATGCAGTCGGAGGGCGACTAGAAATAAGACGAATGAAGCAAAAAAAAGGCATCTAACGTAATTACTCCTTTTCCTCGATTTAGGGATGTCATGCACAGACATCTTGCCTCAAAGGCGCCTTACAAACGCAATTACTTTCTCGAGAGATTCAAAATTCGATAGAATTAATTTTCCTGAAAGTCAAAAGCAAATATATGAGCCGCTAATCCGATAAAAATCGAAATGATGAATTATAAGGGAACTAATTGACTGAGGGTCGCAACTGTCAACGACAAGATGTTTGACTCTTGGCTTGCCTAAGTGGACGAGGAAGGACATTTAGAAGTAGAAACGGCGATCAAAACAACGATGCCAAGCTATTGGTAGAAGACATATATAGTCATGTTAGTATAAATGAAACTGTCAAGAGATAATATCACAAACACGGACAAATGTGAAGCAGCGTAAAAGATACGCGCCTTTTCTATGAGTAAGTAAATAAAAGAGAGATCGCATTTTACGCTATAGTTTGAGCGCTGCGCGTACAGCTAATAAAAATCAAAATACGTTGGTAATCATGGTATGGTTTACGAATGTAAAAATATAAGGTTATCAACGAATTCGTGGCACATGAACCAACCGAATGGTGGAATACCTTTGCTGGTTCCGAAATTGTAGAAGATTGAAATGAATATTGATATTTTGGCTATACCTTTTAAGTATTAGCAATTATTTTGTTAATAATGAGGGTGACTTGAAATAAACGATTTTAATAATCAGTTTCCCTTAGCCAACGCAAAACGGAGATGCGATCAGACCGTCAATAAGCAATATATGTGGAGTACTCACCAAGTACAGGACAAAAGGAAAACACATGTTGACATACCTGAAACGAAAAGACACCGTATTAAATATATGAAGACCTCGATCGCTGCAAGGGATTAAAGGGTTTGTTTGTTTGTTTGTTTTAATTAAATAACTATACATAATGTAAAAGCAGTCAGCTACGGTGGATGCCTCGAAAAAATAGCTTACTCTGGAAGAAAAACACAGCTTGAAGAATTTCTCCCTTTTCACTGTAGAGCTGAAAAAGCTTTTTAAATTAGGAGCCTATTTAATTTACATGAATTTAAATACAAAAATGAAGTTTGAAATAAGTGAGCCCAAGCGAATAACATTTATATTCGAATTTGTTTCTAGATTAGATATACCAGAGGAAGGAAGATCACGCATACTCATCGAAAGCACTCAAGAAAAATGCAAAGAATCCGAGGAGGAACGGCAAAGCGGGTGAGGGAGTGGAAAGGAAAACACAACATCAACACTCACACATAATAACACGAAATGATCGTTCTCACTCGGACCATTTACCCAAACATTCTGCGTACACCATTCGAAAAGGAGACATGAAATGAAAAACACTTTCATCAAAAATATTCAACCCCAAATTGCATACGCTCGAGTAAGAAAACCAATCCCTGACTCCGCTACAAACACCAAGCGTACAATTACAACTACAATTTCCTAATGAATCCATCAGCCTCTTATTATCTGTACAGAAACTCTTGATTTTATTGTTGACGCTTACACATTCGCAGAGATCTACGGCAGCAACTGCGTATTAAGCACGAACGTTCTCCTCCAGAAAGAAATAAAAACGAACTGTTTTTTAGTGACGGATTCATTTATCAAAGAAAAATTGAAAATCTAAAATCTAATCATATCAACATACTGTCGATATTCCATAACCTAAGGCAAAAATTTAAGTTTATATCTCTCCAGAAGATTGTGCAAATTACAAAAATGAAAAATCATAAATTAAACGGTATCGATTGAGTTATTGCAATTAATGACTATTAAGAATTAAAGGATTAATATGTTTAAGAATATCCAACTGCGCAAACATTATAGAATAAATCAAAGTGAATTGGGCTCACAAATGTGACGAGTGATGGAAAATTTGTGCGTGAATTTCATAAAAACTCATATAAGAGACTTCTATTAATCGGAGCACTCGAGAGCATCGAAGAAACTGTCAGACCACGCACGAGTGGCTTAAATTAGTTCAAATTGAGCGAGGATATATGTATTCAACAGCTAAATAAATCTAAATAATCAATTTTCCATAATTTTTTAACTTGATGTAACATAAAAGACTAGATAAAAATTGTATAATTATGTACCTTTGTTTCAGAGATAGCCCTACAAAACCATAAATGCCCAACCTTTAGCATTCCATAACAACTGATAACTTTTACCATTTTTTAAGGAAAATATGCCTCCGAACATTGCTACGAAACTATTTTACTATATTACTGTATTACTACGAAAACAATAGTAACAGATGTATTTTGGATTTCTAATCCTTATTGATGATGTTTCTTCTTAGCAAAGAGCAATTAGATTTGAAGTCTAATACACTCATCCCCAGGGAGCTCCTTTTAAGAAATGGTTGAGACAAAAGCGATTAGTAAACACTAAGGTCATCATGAAGAGGCGATTTCCTTCAGAAGAAATACTTAAATTTCAGACACGCACCGAGAAGGCGTCCAATTAGCGAAGGGAGTGTGTGTGAAGGAAACGCCATATCGATCCAAGTAAAATTGATGACGAAAATCGGCTGAGGAGAGTGACGATAAGCGAGGGGGGAAAGTTTCGTATCGAAAGGTAAAGAGGGTTAAATCAATTAAGAGCCTGTGCAAAGGAGAAGAGCAAAGATGAATAGACTAGAATTCGCATCCATTCATGTCAATTGAAAGTCAACCTAATAGTCAATTAAAAGCAAAAAACTCTTAAACAGGGATTTCTGCATTTGGAGTATAAGTTAACAAAGTTTAACATATACTTTTTGCAATTGACATTTCCACTGGAGGAGATTATTCCTCGCATTGAATATTTGCCACAATGTTTTTAATCTAAGTTTCTGCTAAATTCCTACTAGTTCCAAAACTAATGAAGCGAAATCGAAGAAAATGTTATTAAAAAGATTTAAGAGCGACAGGATTTAAGAAATCTCCGAAATTAAAGTTGACTTTGCCAAAGCATTGAAAACGTAAATAGCAACCACTCCCACTCGTATCAACAACATGATCCGAAGTAGACGCACTGACCACACGGAGAAACATTCAGGGTAAAATTTGATTGTAGGACGGAATTCACAGGAGGAGCAAGAAAACAGCTCAACACGACCTCTCATGGTATGTATAACACGACAAAACAGTCAACAAAATAACCTCCCTTTAAACAAGGCTCTGATTTAGTATTCCCCTCGGCGTAGTACAACACCCTTTCCTTCGCAGTAAAAACGATGAGTTAAAAAAACTCTCTCCTTCCGAACCCGGTCACGTAATCTTCACTCCACCTGACTCCATAAAAAATATACACCTCCAAATTACGTCAGCATAAATAGACAACGGCCTCCGCAATGTCTGGACTTTTTATCACAGACTCCGAACTTATGTTCCGTTACTCACCACGAGAAAAGGAAATCACCTCCAGTCACTTACGAGGATGGTAAAAAAGCAGTCAACGGCTCCTTCGCGGGATGAATAAAAGTTCGCCACACCTTTAGCATCGTCCTCTTCGAATACAGAAGAATCCTTTCTCCAAGGCACGCGAAATTACACGCAAGAATAGCGTTTATCGTCTGGAAAAATGCACGATGAAAACAAACGGCTGTCATTTGAAGGAGTAAATAAACGAAAGCTACATATAACTGAAGGTGATAGTTAAGAAGTTCTTCATCCTGGAGAATCCTTATTTAAGGGAGAATGAGTTTAGATTTCTTTTTGAGCTCTATTTCTATTCGCAAAATTGAAAAACACGATTCTAATCACACGTCAGCAGTAATTTTTACAAAAAAGGGAGAACTAAATGACAAGCTCATAATAAGGCTCCGCATCAACATCAAATAAATAAACGAAAAATAAGAAATTTTCTTCCGAAAATAATTTACAACGCTGTTCCAACCCTCACCCTCATTTGATGAGATATACGCGAATTTCTCTGAAAATAAAATTCTGGCTGGTTAAATAGCGATAATGTAATGTACAGATGCTTCACAAAGGATTCTATAGAAGAAAGGTAAAATAGCATTAAAAGTTTTCCAATTGAAGTCCTTCCGTAAAAATGAAATATTACTAGAAAAGAAGATAATTAAAATAACTCCAAAAGCAATATAATGAAAATGTATCACATCGGCCATGACTTGAATTTCTCCTTAGGAACGTAAGATTGAAAAAACTTTGTCTTTAAATAATAAATGACACTACCGCTCTCGACGTGTTCGTATTGTAACCAAACAACAAATGAAGAATACGAAAACTGTATTATCTTTTATTATGTTTGTAATAATGACAAACTTGTTTACAAACTTATGTTCACAAATAAACCTTCGATTTCACGCATGCAATTGTGTACTTACATTCACAATTAAAAAAATTTCCACAGCTGTAGATCCCAAAATTCCTGACTTATCAATTCTTTTTGAATTTCGTATTCAGCATTCAGTTCGAAAAATATATGAATAATAGTTGGGCCAAATAACACATTTTCTTCACAAAAGTTGGGATTAAAAGGAAGAGAAATAAAGTTAAACGTTATGACGGAAAACTGAGTCTATCCGAAGTTTCTAGATCCGACACACTGACGTCATAGTATCAATCACGTTCCTGATTTAGTTAGCTTGCTTCAAGTTAGTTTCAAAAATGACATCTTGCACTAGAAACATGAACAGATAAAGATTAATCGAATAAAGAGTCCATTAACATTTCTTAGCTTGATACATTTGCGAAGTAATCGGAAGCGGGATATCGCCCACTAAGGATGCGCAATGTGAGAGAGGCATTTCCCACATAAGTGAAAAATGGATAAGACGAAGACAGAAAAAAACTAGCTTTGAAAGCGAAGTTATTTCTATACGCGTATACACCGTTCAAAACCAATTTAGAGCAACAAAGTAGCCCGTAAATAACAGAAACATGGTTGGAAGAGAAGAAAGATTATTCAGCGAAAAAAAAAAGCTGAAATTTTAAAGTTAATTCGGAAATGTGTCCGAAAGGGTTTAGAAACGTGTATTCGTTGAATTCCATTCCATGAATGATATGCTGTCAAAAAAGTCCGATTCTTTGAAAATAAAAGTAAAAAATGGCAGCCCCATAAAAATGTACAAGTGAATGTAGATTCATTAAAATATCGACTTTTTTACGCAAAACAGAAGACAGGAAATCAAGGAATCATCAAACATTTTGGTTCAATATGGACCCTGAAGGCACAGAGAACCACGTTGAGGAGAAAAAAGAGCAATTTCCCTCGCGTCTTAATCCTTTCCCGCCATTGAGAAATCGCTTCCGATACAATTGCAATGATGATCATGAGGAACGCGAACCCTTCAACAATCGCTCATAAAAAAGACGAACGGCTGGCGATATAGAAATGAATGATGACTCGTTTGAATCTTTTTTACGACAGAAGTGGAGGAGAAATTGCCGCCATCCCTCAAGGCGCTTCCAATCTTTCGGATTAATGTCACGAAACGATAAACAAAACGATGGCTATAAATTACGCGCGAAAGATATCTGCGTTTTCCAAATCCCGCCTCCGTTTTGCCATTCCTCTCGTATTCTCAATGTTAAGCTCAAATTTATACTTGTGAGAGATAAGGAAGAGTAAACAAAATCCCTGCAGAAAATGGAAATATAGTATTTTCCGGAGCAAACGTGTGTCATACGATTAGCATGACTCCATCGGAAGACAGAGGGACACCAACATATATATTAGCTAATAATGACACCGTGATTGCGCATGCAGGATAATGAGTATGCGAGAGGGCAATTTGCGAGGAATTTCCACAGAAGGCACTTAAGATAGCCGTAAGAACCGCATTCTCGGAATACGAAAGAAAACTACGGAAGAATTTTCAATCGCAAATTACATTCATTTCTCGAATCACAAAAATTATTCTATTCAAAACGACGAAAGAAAAATCATGAACGTAATCACGCGATTAGTATAGGCAGTATTCATAGTTGATCCAGATGAATTTCACTACCGCCGAATAGAATATATGGAAGAGAATTCGACCGTGGATCACCAACGATCAAAATGACGAACGCATGAATTCGTGTAAGCCTTCGATCCGAGATCGAAGGTAATCGAAGAACCTTTTGCGCGATTGACACACTAAGTGCTTGGGGATAATTAGCAGGGGACCGAAAACTTATTTTCGCGAGGAAATATAGGAGGGAATATCTTGCGGGAGCCCATGGAGAGCCGTTCGCCGCACATAACTCAGCACACCTGGAGTCGTACGACCGTCACTTGGCGATTACGAGCCGAAATTTATCGAAGAATCTGCGCCCACCTCGCGAGGCTGTAATTTATTGGAGCGGAGGACGGACAAAAAACTCGAAAAATTCTTATTTCAGAGCATCGAAACGAAAATATCCAGAGAAAACACCGAGGCATTCCGAAAGACTTGAAGGATACGTCAATGTATATATGGAAACTACATTGGACGAATTTAAAATCGCTACGTTCGGTTACTGAATCGGTAGTTACTTTTCAATGATGGCTTCTGTTATACGTCAATTAAATAAGTACATTGGTATGCACTAATTTTATTCTCATACCATTTGACTCCTGCTATAGCACTCAACTAATGAGGTGTAAAATACCGTAGGCTTAGTCATTGGGGGATATCCTAAAAGAAATATAATTTAACTTGAATAAACGTAAGATTTGATGTATCATTCGTTAGAGCTTGTAGGTAAATGTACCTTAAAATATAATAAGTACCAGCAGAGAAAAAGAAAATTAGCCATATTAAACCGAGCGATACCTTGATTGAATTGTCATTTGTCCTATCCTATTTTTAATTACTCGTGACAGATAAAGAAAAATCCTAGCTCTGTTTCTCATATCATATATCACCGAAAGACCAATATTATTTATAGTTTCTCAATAGAATTTCGTAGTATTATATAATATTGATTTTCGCAACAAAAAAGGAGCCAGTTATTTTCCTTTTTAGGACACATCACTTAAAAATGCATTTTTAGGATCATCCTCACAAACCATACACAGCTTTTTAATAAAGGCGATTTCGAATTTTACAGTCGAATAATATATGAAAATATAATTAAAATTAAAATTAGATGCAACTACATTAAGAAATATTTCGCAACACGATTCAAAATCACGATTAAAGAACTTTCCATGAATGCCTAATCAAAAGAGCGATTAAACCTAAAGCAATTTTATTTCTTTAATCATCTAGAAACAAAATTTTAATCTTTTATGTTTACGATATACAAAGATGGCGACTTCCTACCATCAATGAAATAAAGGGATAAGATGCAGAAGCAGTTTCACTCGCGGTATTTTGGATATACGAAGAACTATTATTCAGAAACTGGAGGTGATTAAACATCCAAAATTCTTCTCTCCAACGATGAGTTTCTGTAAAAACTACATCAACTGTAAAACACGGGAAGGAGGCAGATTTCGAAATAGACTGCAAGGAAATCTCATTCGGTGAAGGAAAGGAAAGCGGGTAAAGAGACGAAGGAAAGTGGCTGCGCATAAAATACAGGTGAGAAAAATTCATAGTTATTCCCTTTGGTACGAATCAATTCTTTCACTTCATAACAATGTGTGAAAACTGGAAGCAAAGAATTTTATTTTGATGGATATAATATTTCATTCCGAAAGCCGTTCTGTGGAGTAAAATATTTTCGAAATGTCACCGCTGAAGTCAATGCGAACGTATATCCTGTGCGTACTGCAACACGTTGGACAAACGAATATGCCTACTTTAAAGGCGCGAAGACGAAGGCTTGGCTTTCGAATTCGGAACGACTGACGAGAACAGAAAAATGAGAGTAAGCTCTGTTGTCCAGAACAGGTCATCATCAGAAGATTTGTGGGCAATGATGGAATGGACACTAATGAGTTGCTGATGTTGTATGAAATTGGAAACAAAATATCTTGCAACTCAAACTAAACCGACTCCTTTTGGTATATCTTATTCATTGACTTCCTTGAACCTACAAAGCTGTACACGATAAATTACGTTTTTTCATGACCTCGAGACTGACGCCACATAATTGCAGCCTCTTCACCTCCCCATACCTGCAACTAACCGAATGACATTCAATCTATTTATCATAAGTGCAATTTCTCCTTCACCACTTTCGCCTTCAAATTCTATACATACCGGTTCGAAATGCAATAGAATATTTCATTCGGCCTTTCTAAATATAACCACATTCCCTTGATTGCCTTAGAACACTTTATGGCAGAAAATCGGTACATTAAATCCTCCATAAAGATTCATAAGTAAACAAGAAGAATAAAACCCAACAAAAAATACAAATTTGGATTATGATTTCTGTTGAATCAGCGGTTTTAAAAGGAGAAAAATTCTTCGACGAAAAGATTCAAAAGAGGGTTGAAGGCATCCATAAATAAGCAATTGATTCACTCAAAAGCAAAGAAAAGGTTCAAACACCAACGAATGAATATTAATAATTAAACAGCAAACGAGAGTTGAACCTGAGCTGCTCAATCTCGGCGCATCAATTGCGGATTTTATCGAATAACTCTTGTTAAAAACAATCATTTATGCAACATGCATTACGATAGTCTACGGATGTAATAATTTCGTAAAGCGAAGATATGATTAAGAGACAGAAATCATAGAATCAAATCTGATGGTAATCTAAATATCAATTTAGTAAACCGAAGCGAAAATATCATGACACATTTTAGACAATTTGTGATAAATTAAGACAAAGTCGCGACTTTAAATACTCAGAGGTACAAAGATTGAGTAAAGGAATATAATTGAAGAAAGGCATTTGAAGATAAAGAACTGAGGAAAAGTACTTAAACTCTCGAGATGATAAAGAGCCTCGAAAAGGACGATGTAATAAAGGAGAGCTTAGGCAAGCATTAAATTTTTTCTTCGGAAGAATAAATTAGAATTAGCCTCTCATATTACGGCATTTTTTCCTTTCATATCGTTCCCTCATTACTTCTCTCCAAAGGCTTCGACGTTCGTGAATATTAAAAAGAAAAACATTTTCCCCAAAGGCTAGCGAGGAATTCATTTTTCATGAAATACTTTTAGCTGGAGAGAGGAGCTAAAAAGATCACAAGAAAGTTTCACGTTTAAAATTTCCCTTAAGTGTGTTTCGTCGAGTTCCCTCGATTCTTCTCGTAAGTTATGAAAAGGTCCAACTCTTCTAATCAAAATTGAGGGTTAACTTGCGAGGAAAAAAATTTACCGCGAGAAGCAGTCAATATCTTGATGGATGAGATTTGCTGACAGACTGTCTGATTGACAACATGTGAATTTCATATTTCTTCTATGTTCTCAAATACATTTCTGAGGCGTAAAACTGGTATTGAATACCCCACACATAAAACTGCTACTGAGCAGTTGTACTTGATTATCACTGGATGTCTAACCACAAGAAACACGCAAAAAAAATTAAGAAAACTTAGAAAACGTCGCATAGCTTTTCTCGATCTCGATTCTTCTATTTGCAAATGCAATATACACTTCTTCCAGAAGCTTATGCGTTTCAACCGAACGCCACTATTTGCTCGTGCATCAACTTTGTAAGATCACGAGGCACCGGGAGATCAATTTGAAAGACGAACAAAAGCTACGCAAAGACTAAGACGAAATAAACAGTAATGAAAAGAACCGACTTCAAACAGAATACCTTCGCAAACGTAACACATAACGATAGCATTGTAACGGATTCTTGGCCAACGGATCACCACAGAAACAACCACAAAAAGTGATGCTGATTTGATGCTTCAGAATTCCTTCAGCGGAACAGTTCTCACCAATACTCACAAACAAGATGGTTCATCACTAGATACCCCAAGCTCCCTTACGATCGAAGGTAACGCGTCCAACATTTTCTGCCGAAAATATGCCAAAAAATCCTGAAAATCGGCAAATAAATCAAGGCCCCAATCCTCTCGGCCAAAGCATAATGGCTTCATTTGAATAGAGCCGCTCTGATTGAAAATCCATCAAAGGCGGCATCAGAGGCGCCGTCGCATCCAGACACTCTTTTTTGCAGCGACGAGCAAACACCCGCACGCAGACCAAACACAGACAGCGGTCACCAATTGGGGACCAAGTGTTCCACGATTTGCGCGTTCCGCTGGAAAATAATGCATTTTCGTGATTCCAGTGGGGCGGCCAAAAAGGATTTTGAAACTTCATAAACAACGACCTTGAAACGCATTCGGACGTGGCATATTGCACTTTTCGATTCGGAGGAGCTGCTTTTCAGTTCTTATTAACGCTTTATCTCATTACTACTACTGTATCTGATGGGAAAGTACACCTTCAAGAAAAATCTACCAACTAGTGTTTAAAGATCGACAACTATATAGGTACAATATGTACTATGTAAAATTTTAGATAGATTATGCAGTTACGACTGCAATCATGATCATGTCGAATTTTTTTCGGGCTTTGAGGTAACACGTTACTAGCCAAAATTGCTATAGGCAATTTCCTATGTTTTTTAATCAGAAAAGAGAAAGTAAAAATTAATTCTTTGATGTAATATCTGTTTGTATTTGATCGATATTCTGCGATGGAGTCCCTCAATGGCACTTCGGTGAACGGATTGACTGTTTAAATCTATTGTAAAGAAAGGATTGAGGCTAATAAGTCTTTCTTAAGACTATCTAGCAATGAAGTCGCAAAAATTGGAGTAATTCGGCCTAAATCACGGCAAGCGCAATCTACCTCTTTAATTTATAGCTCAGCTTTAAATTTACACACCGATTATTTTCCGTTTTCCATCGCCTTCTCTTTCAAAAACAATAAACCTGATACGTAACGTTAAAATGCTATTTACAAAGGATAAGGTAGTTTAACTGGTAGCATGGAATATTTCCGCCATCTGTATGAAATACTCAAATATTATATACTTTTAAGGAGAATTTAAATTCAAATTAGCGCACGCTTTTTTTCTTATTTTTGCCACAATATGGAAAACGCGGATCTAATTTTTATTTTAAATAAATCTCCAAGTGCTAATGTTTAATTCACTAGCAGTCGGGAACATCGCAACTTCAATTCAATAATATTGGCTTATCAACATGGTGGATTACGAGATACAGAGAGGAGAGTATAAACTATTTTAATCGTTTCATAAAATGATACTCCTATAAAACTGTCCGTCGAGGAAATATTATTCAGGTACCCGTCCTATGATAAAAAAAATACGACAAAATATAAAATAATCGACAAGTCGCAGAAATTTCTAAGATATGAATTATTTCTTAAATTAAAATACATTTCATTTTTTAAACACTGAAAAGAATCGGAATCAAATGGAAGATATGCTTTATTACTTCAAATATCTGATTGATGCCATTATTACGTGTAAACACGTCGAGTCTAAAAGTGTATCCAATAAAAAAGAAAGTAATTCAGCATTAATAATTAAATTTAAAAATTTTATATTTAATTTATGAATGTAGTAAAGATTAAAAAATATTTAAAGCTACGACGTTTCATGTTTCAAAGGGAAGAGAATGGACTGTAAGGAAAGGTGAGATATTCTTTAGATCTCTCAATTGGCTTACACCCAAAATTGAACTTATCCATTCCTAGAGTAGTATCTACACGCAAGGATCTTCAAAAGACAGAACTATGACAAAAACTTCGGAGGATGAGATAAACATTTCCGGTAAATTAAGCATTCTAGTTGGCAGGACTAGGAGAGATAGCGAACTAGGTCATTCTAAAAACAATGAGTCTCTTCTGCTTGGATACAGAGCATAAATCTGAACGAGGGTCCAAGATACTTGAACAAAACACGCACAAATCCCATCGTTCCTTACATGACGAAAAGCAAATTTAATTATCAAATATGGATAAAAATATTTGACCATCGACAATTTGAAAAAGATATATCAGGAAAAACAGTAACAAAATCGAATGAGGAATATATTAGTAACAAATCTGGGATTACTCAGTAGTTTAAGTTATCGTCAATAAATAACTGAAATCTATACAGCCAATGTCTATCTACCACCACATAATAACCTACTATCCTTCGATGGTAGAGAAATTTGAGGTAGATTAAACTTAAAAATTAAAGATAGTAAAGTGGATTAAACGAAGGACGATATCACTTAGCAAAATCAAATGTTCCTTATTATCAACGTAACTTTATTTCAGTAACCCGATAGAGATATGACGATAAAAATTTTTTAAGCTAGAACTTCACCGTTGCTTGCGAATAGTACAATGACACCTACCAAACGCAGAAAACTGATGCACTCCCTATTTAATCGTCCTACTCAAAGCCTAGTGTTTAAAAACCTCTTTCAGTACGGCAATAAAACGAATTGGCGAAATACATGCCAAAGAGGCTGAAGTTGCCTTGTCTAACTCCCTTCTCAATCTTGACTTTCATTCACCCTACATTATGGCACTGTTGCAAATGTAGGAGACGAATGTATTCTGCATCTACACCTTAATCTTCTAAAGTGTGGAAGAAGTACTTACCGATTCGAAGGCCTGTGCATTAACCACAAAGCAGGGTACTAGAGGGAAACGATCCTCGCAAGGTCCTATCACGTCTCTATTTAGTGAATAATTGCGATAAAACGTTTGCAATCTCTGTTCCACTGGTACTCCGCCAACACTCCTCTATTCATCATCTGTTTCAACGCCACCTATACTTCTTCTGAGAAAATAGAGGAGAGATATTGCGGGTGTTTTCCTTCACGTGGTCTATTCCATCGTTTACTCCATTAGGTTCTCTCCTAGTTCCATATTTTAGTAGGATTTTTCCTTAAGAACGCCTTTGTTATGTACGTATTTTTACACGTTGGGACCATAAGGTACAGAGAAGTTGTAAGGTATTCAGCGTTGTCTGAGGCCTACAACAAATGTTCTTATTATTAGGTGTAAGAAGAGGAGGGTGAGAACGGGGCTGTGCATTAAGGGAGCAACTGGAACAAGATGTCCGTTGGAGGGAGGGACCGTATAATTGAGCGAGGTGGTGGAAATGCAAAACGGCGGAAACATGAAGAAAAGGCAGCTAAAATGGAGAAAAAGATGAAAAGGTACGGAAAAAAGACGAAGCGGAAAAGAGAGGAAATGATGGCTCATCACTGCATAATTTGCATACAAAATGAATGACGTCGTGGGCGACAAACGAAAGGCGCACACCGCTACTAAAGAAATTAATGTCCTTCGGATGATCTTCGTGGAAGGCTTTTTTAAAGAATAGTCACACTGGGACGCACGAAGATCCGCTGCTAGAATACGGGAGGTTAAGATTGCTCAATCCGCTTTTTAATTTTCTTCTCATCACGAGGAATAATTGAACAATTACGCGAACAAAAGAAAATAATTGAGCTTCTCTGACCCGAAATCGAACTCTCAAAAGAAAATTCTAGAAACCTCTGCCAGAAATTTTTCAGAAAATTATTTAATACAGTGCCAAAAGTAAACTTAAACATTAATGGCTAAGATCGAATTACATTTCAGCTTCTAGGCTCGTACTCGAAACACGTTTTGTAAACAACCAAACGGACTGAAATTTTATTTTTTTATACAAAATATACTATATAATATATTTAATATACAAAACAGCAGTAGAAAGGAGAAGTAATATAAGCGAACAAAAGAATAATCTTCACTCGAGATTTGCGGTGTGGGGTGTGCTCTGAGATGAGCTAAGAAAGAGCACTGCCATACACCAGCGAAAAGTAGAGCGAAGGAGAGTCTTAGCACATCCATAAATCGTTGGGAAGGTGTGGGGTGGACACGAGGGTGCAAGAAGAAGAAAAATGAAAAATGATGAGATAGAGGGAGTTCCGTGGGTTCCGGGATTAGGGATGAAAATAGAAACTGGGGATGGAAGTGGGTGCTCCAGGGAGAAAGGCGATTAAGGGAAGATAATGGATGGTCTGAAGAAAGGGAGATCTGAGGGGGAATGGAGGAGGTTCAACTTAATCGCGCGGAGGAGCAGCGTCGAGGCGAAACGAAGGCAAAATGTGCGAAATCACGCAGAAACGGATGTGCGAATCACTGAGAAGCGGCGAAAAGCTGAAAACTGGATTTTACTCCAGTGCAGAAAATTAGCTAAAGGTATACCAACAACTTTGTATCGTTTTTACAATATTCATTGTAGGGGTGCGACGTGAAACCTGCCCAATCGATCGCTTGGCATTTTCAAAATGGAGGTAAAATACAGAAATCTATCAAACCTTATGCTATATTAT
This sequence comes from Sympetrum striolatum, assembly GCA_947579665.1. Classification (NCBI taxonomy): domain Eukaryota; kingdom Metazoa; phylum Arthropoda; class Insecta; order Odonata; family Libellulidae; genus Sympetrum; species Sympetrum striolatum. The sequence continues at coordinate 98,523,690 of OX388344.1, read as the reverse complement.
CAACCATAATGTAGGAAATGGAAGAAAATGAATCAAACGATTTAAGCCTCACGCTTCTTCCTGCTATGTTATAATCAATTTCCTCGACACTGTGGTAGGATTCCATCTTAAAGAATAATAAAACACGTCGCCTGATGACGACCCAATGGTCGTACAACAATAAACATTTCTTGTCAAAAAATGTAGAAGCTCGGTGCATTTTAACATTCTTTAAGAAAGTGAATTAAAAAAACATCGACGGAGATAAAATATTCTAAATATCTATTCGTAGAAATTTCAATTATTTTTGAATGAAGTAAAAACACCCGCCATACGAAAAGAGGCTTTCAGGGTAGGGGAGACTGGGGCAGGTTGACACAGTTTTTCAAAAACTATATTTATTTTTCTTAAGTTGTTGCACTTATTTACCCGTTTTTCATTCTAATTCATTAGCTGAACTTACAGCTTTGTTGCGGTGCATTTAATACGCCTTAAATTATCATTGTTTTTAATTTAATCAATTGTTTTTAGAGTGATGTCACCTGTGTAAACCTACCCCGTTATAGGGGTGAGTTTACATGGGGTACAGGAAAATGTTTAGATTTTCTTAATAAAATATGAAATTAAAGTTTACTTTAATAAGGTAATTTCAAACTCTTATCGTAATTAGCAAGAGTCTTAAAATTAAAACCAAACGTAGCGGAAACCTTTCTTAAAGATTTTCTTTTCTTAACCTCTTCTACCGCCATCTCCGAAAGCAAACAAATTCTTCGAAAACTAATTCAACGAACGATTAATTTTTCGAATGTAGACACTTCTGATGAATCTGAAATTGTCCAAATAAATATAAAAGGAACTGATTCGGAATTGAATCATATTCAGTTAAACCACGACATCTCTTGAAGATTGGGTTGGGTGTGGGCATTTCATGTGGTATTTTACCGTGGTATTATTTTCAAATAATTTATCATTCGAACTATTTATATTCCACAGACCTTGCCTGTAAACGCCATCTTCATAGCGTTTAGAGAAATATTTTTACTTTTACTGATTTTTATTGTGTACTTTCCAACCATATTTTTATCTAATTACACTCAAACATATATACAGCCATTCAAAATTGTTAACTAATATAAGGAGTGATATACACAAGCTCAGGCAGATTTACAAAGCGTGTAAACCTGCCCCATGTGCCTTGCGTAAACTTGCCCCATCGCCATGTTTTAGTTACAACTAAACCTCTAAGCTTTATTCATGAGGTAAGCAATTAGCTCGCAAAAGAGCTATCTACTTGAATTAAGAAAAATTATTTATAATGATCTAATGGTACAGGCTTTATTATCACCTTCACATGGATGTATATATTTACTCGTAAGATGAAAGATAATAAAAAGCTGTCTACCTCACTGGTAACAAGTTCAACTTTCTCCAAATTGCCGTGAATACAAATAGTGGCAAGGTTCTTCTACTGTCCGTTTCCATCATTAAAGGTCCATCATACTTTATAAATCAATTGGAGAAAATTCAACACATCAATAATAATAATCCATACTCTAAATGCAAGGAATAGAGCGAGCTTAATGCGTTCCCTCGTAAAATATAATACTTAAAATATTAAAATGGATTCTCGAAGAAAGGATACACCGAAAAAGGGAATATAAATGCATTTCATGTTTGAAAAGTGGAAAGAAGAAGCGTCACATAAACGGGGAGTCGCGGTACAGTATATGAGGAGGAAGTTATTGATATTGCGAGAGAGGCATCAAAGGGCAGAAATGGTGGCAATAAGGGAGACACCCTGAAAAGGGTTAGAGTAGATCAAGGATATGCAGAAAGTCCTCCGATCGATACGGGAGTGCAGGTAACCATGCTTTATACTCTAATGATCACGAAAAGAATTGAAAACACAGTAGAAAATGTATGTGCACTACTCGTACATTTTAAAGGAGTAATAAACACGCAAAATATTCTATACTTTCTTTTTAAATCTACAAATTATATAAACTCGGTAAAACCAGGAGAATAACTACCGACGTACACAATTAACCCTTAGTAACTCCCGTGAAAAACATAGTTGCGTAACTAGCCGCGTATTTAATAAAAAATCTTCTTTCTCTACCCAACTATCGTCGGAAATCGAAAGAGATCGCTTTGAAAAGCAGAAAAAAACACTTGATCCGATACATGTAAAATTCACTGAATAAGCGAATGAAGAGAGAGGATGAGGGAATGTGTCAAATTCTTTACGTGGAATATTTATCCCCTATCAGCCCTAAAAAATGATTATAAACAGAACTATGGATGCAAATAAACCGCAATACAACGAACACTCCTCCGAGAAGAAGAGAATGCACTGTGGTGGGTTTTGCAACCCCTTCTCTGATACATGACCACATACAAGGACACCGCATCCACTCCTACAGATATCCGCGTTGTCTCCCTCGTTAAAACACCCTGTTTCCCACACCCCCACCCCTACATACTCCCCCAATCTTCGTTACCGAGCCTCTGACAAGCCTTCCGCTCTCCCCACGCGCCTTATCAAGGTGTTCCATCACGCGCGGAGTGCTCTTAATGATACAGTGTCATCTTCCCCCAGATTCCCCCATCACTACCCTCCCATCTTCTCCCCCACCCATCTCCTACTCCCTCCCATCTCCTTCTGCCTCCCATCTTCTCCTTTTCTGCCGCGTTCTCGTTTTTCGTGACGCCGTGAGCACTTCTACTATTGCAGCGTCAATTAGTTTCTCCTATTGCGACGATTAGAATCGCCTTTCATTTTATCGCAGTAGATTCACCTCCCCAATCATTACGAACCTTCTCTTTCTAATTTGCTTATTCTTACACTCGACTTTCATTTGATCGCTTGAATTCAGCGGATTGATCTTTACATTAGGAGGTTTGATAATTGAATATAACACTTCCACGTTAGAATGCAGGTAGACAACTTCTCTTTTAATCCCATTTGATTCTGCACTCGAATAAATTAATCTATGTTCGCAATTTGATGAATTAGATCATGCATGCCCTAATTCTATTAAAATTAATCCATACAGTTGTTCTTCGGTTTTCCAAAATATTCCATATCGGGATAGTGAAATCACTCTTTCCATAATTTTCAGTACCTTTCATTTAGTCAAGTCAATTCTATCATTCTTTTTTTCTTACATGTAAGGAATTCCAATTTAATGTTTCATCGCCTTCGATGGTTCGAGGTCAATTCGCCAACCAGATACTGAGAACAAAACGATCCGCAATTGAAAATTGTAACCTAAGCAATGAATCACAGAAGACAGAAATCGGAAATAAACGTTTTCGCTGAAAGTAGCAAATCTCTGATAAAACAGGCAGACGGATTCTCACGAAAATTAGCCCCACAATGGACAAGAGAGACTAATTTTCGCGTGTATAAAATGAATCTCATGATATAATCTTAAAACAATTGAAACAGTCAAATATTTTTCTGTTGTCGGAATCTAACGTCGACAAGCAAGAACCGTCAAACGCACTCAAAAACCTTGTAACAAATTCTATTGAAATCTGCTCGTCGGTTTCCTCTCTCAAGAGATCCATTCCCATCAAAATCACCGCATTTTAATTAAAAGCAAACTTGCGCCAATCGCTCGAAATCTATAATCTCACGCAACAAACTTCGCCGAGAGAAAAGGAAATCCACTCTCTCTCTCTTCGCTCAAGTCATCAATTCAACTTTGCGGTTTAATTTGGACCGTGCTTATTAAGAGCTAAGGGAAATTACAAAGGAGAGGTGGACCATAATGAGATATTCAGAGAGGAGTGACGGCGGGAAAGCGTTTTAAGCGAGTAAACCACTCTTAAAGTAAATTTTAAAAAATCTAAGGAATTGTTCCTTACTGTGGCACATGGTGCCGCTACGATATACTTCCTTTGAATTGTTCATTGATCGTAAAATAATGCTCTGATTTTATTTTTGCAAACGCGATACTTATTACCGATACATCACAAAATTTCATTTTTTTCTTAATTTCCAAGTGATTCAGGCAAATAATTGGTAAAAGATACGAAGAAACCCTTAATGTGGAGTAATTGATTATCAATCTGCTTTGGTGTCGTAAAGAGACTGGAGACTAAGCGAAAAAGAAATGAGAAAATAGATGAAATTCGGAAATGAAATCTAGAATTGATCTGGCGCTTAAACGTCCCTTTAACAGAGGTGCGGTTGATAGTAGTTTAGAGGTTAGAATATCCGCCCGCAAAGCGGGAGACCATGGGTAACAGTCATACCGTTATTTTTCACTTCTCTCAACTAGTAAACATTGGTATCAGTTTTTCGGCGCACATCCGAAGTGTATAAGCCCGCGATGTAAAAATACTGAACAGTTCCGCTTTCTTTGGCTGAAATCGGTGTCAAAGAGCGGAGAAAAAAGGCAAAATCGGGAGAGAGAGCGAAATTTGCTTCTTATCGCGTTCCAGAATTCGAAGCCTTTTGCAGGAAAGTGAAATTGGCGACATTCAGGGAAACGGAGAGAGATCTCTAGCGTAAGAAAATTTCGCAAAATCAAATTAAGGAAGTAGGCGATGTAAAACTAATCATGATAAGCAGATGATGCTGTTGAACCTCGACTCGAACACAGATTGGATATGTTACGCTAAATTCCGAACGATTTTAACGGGGACTCGCAATTAAGAAAAGTCGGCGGAAAAAATGAAATCCGATAGAAGAGCGCGCTTAAATTGGTTATTGTGAGGAGAAATGGAGAAAAGGAAGCTTCCAGAACTGCATTCAAGCGAAGGAATAATTAAGGGCAGCGGAAGCGAACCGAAAAAATGTAAACAAGGTGACGGGAAATCTGCCCGAAAAGAACAGAGAGAGCCGCAAACAATTTTGCGAGTCCCCGATTTGCGAAATAAATAGGATAAAACAAGTAAAACCTGCATCTCATGAAAATGGCGCTGCCGTAAAATAATGCGAGAGTGGGACATAAAAATTTATCTAAGACCTTTAGGGAAGAGAGACTGCCTTGATATGGTAGTGAGTGCGAAGGAGCTTACAGTGAGGGCACTAATTCCAACTTAACTACACATCAAACGCAGATACAAAGTTCCCGAATATTCCGAGGATATAATTTTTCATTTTAGTATTAGATATATTCCACTAGTCATACCTTCGTAAATTTCTTGTATAAAGAAGAGACAAGTTCTTAAAGATCCATATCTGACGCCAATAATACCTCTTCTACTTTTAAATGAAAGGAATTTCCATATTAATTTACCAAGGTCCCTAATTAGCCCGACGTAAATTACTCACTTAAATTAAAGTAAATTGGCGAACTGCATTGAGTTTGTACACACAAGGAAACACGACGCACAAGACATCCCCCGAAATAAGACGGATATAGTCGCTCTACTTTTGCTAAGATCGCAATGAAACGTCAGTTCCACGTGGGAGAATAGGATTTCGACTGGAACAGAAAGGAAGATCAAAGAAAACAAGCAAGTTTGACGGAAAAGATGATTAAGAAATGAATACAAGATAAGGGAAGAGAAGTCACTGCATAAAAAACACCAAAGGATTTCTCAAAGTGTTGAGCGGGGTAAGGATAAAATTATTTCAGTGTTTCAAAGGCTGAAGAGGACAAATGGAAAAATAAATACCATGGGAGAGAGATCAGAGTAAATCACAAAAAGAAATGAAAGAAGTGCCGAAAGGGCGCTCAAAAATAACGTAAAAGTATGAGTTGAGGAGAGCGCATAAATACATCTTTCGGCATACGAATGGAAAAGAAGATGCATAAAGAATAGCAGCGCGCGGAAAAGAGAAATCTTGTGCATCTTATCAAACAGAATGCAGCGATCGACAAAAAACAAGGCAAAGGTGTATCCTGCAGAAGAACGTTCCGCACAGTACTTCCAGAGAGAGCTTTAGAAGCATATCACTTCTACGACCAATACTATTCCAAGTGAAAAAAGGAGGTTAAAACCGAGAAGGAACAAAACGGAACGGATAAAGGTAATTGGATCCTTGGAATGAATTAAGCGAAGTAATTTGGTTGCGCAGCACCCGTAAACCTAGATATATTAAATGGAAGGTAATTAGATATTTGAGATTCTAAACTAACTGCTGAATTATGAGTGATTAAAAGTTGAACAGGAAGTCACGGCGGAGGGAAATTAGAACGTACCCGATTAGAAGAACTCAACTTGTCTAACTGCACATAGGAAATGATAGATTCAATACATGTATCAGCGATTGTATAACATTAAACATTAAATATTATTATGAAATTATTTGAATGTTGCTATAGTGATGAATATTGACAGTTTATTTCAAACGCATTTTTATTTTTTATATTATAATGTATCAAATTGCATTTACTTTGACCAAGTTTATTGTGAAGGAATTTACGTGGATAATCTAAATGTTTTATACATACAAGCATATTGATACACAACATATATGTATTGATATGCAACATAAATGTAATTACTAGCAGCGTATATTCATTAATGATGTAGGTACAAACGTGACTACACTCGTTGAAATACTTCGTATATGAATTTAATCAGCTGTATATTCATATTTTATCATATTCTCTCTCGTTTTATAGCCACTACCATCAAAAGAAGGTTATCTTACCCCCTTGGTGAGTGATTTGTAGCAGCGGAAAATTCCTCTATAAAGATCTTTGACATATTGATATACCTTCATGTCATTTTTCTGTATCTATAACTTTAAAATTAATAACTGTACAAAATGTGACGATGGGAAGGATGAAATTTCGTGACATATAAAGCCGCTTAATGGCAGAGGCGAATATAGTATATACAACTGGAAGCAGTTCTTCGAATCACAAAATCGAGACTCCAAAACGCCTTCATTCAACGAGATCACACTTTTACTTTCCATTTGACTAACAGTTATTTAATAATTAATCGCTGTTAACTCTTTACTAATAAGAAAAAAATACTAAATAGAATTAAACTTTTCCCTCCCTTAACCCCTCCTCCCCTAAAAAATGCCCGACAAACATCTTTATTTCTCTTCCTCTGGAGATAAAAAGCTTGGAAATGACTGTTTCGCTGATTTAAAAAATACAGAGCTGCAACGGATGATTTAAAGTTCCCCATTTTTGGATTCCTTTAAGAAACTTATTTGGCTGTTGAAATTGAAGAGTCGTCGAAAAATAACCTCCATAAAGGGCGCGATGAATCTGACTTTTTAACGTCAGAAGCTGCACACTATAAAGGCCGGATGGATGATAGCAGATGAATAATTTTAATATTTGATTAATTGATATTAATTCAAATTAATGATAAATATTACGGATATGGAAATCTACAGACAAGTGTCGCATTCTCGAGATAGAAAAGACGAAAGACGCTTTCTCAAGAAACAAACACCGAAGCCGAATTGCAGAGTTCATAGATAAACGAGCTCAAATTTTGTGTGACCTAAGTTCAATTTTTAAACTACTAGCCAGTTGGATAAATGAGATAGAAGATATTATAAATAGACTGCTTTGAATGGTAACATTGTTTACTTGTGCTAGCTTTAATAATAATAATAATAATAATAAGCCGTATTTTTTGTGGGCGAATTTTATCCTAGGAAGGCTATTCCTCCAATATTGGTACGTGGATATTCCTCCCTTTTCTTGATTTTACTCCTTTTTTGCATTTTATTTTATTAATATCACAGACACACACACACACACACACACACACACACACAGACAACCATTCCCTAACCGAAAAAAACCGATAAGCCGGGATTCGATCCCCGGACCGTGAGGTTGGAGCGTTAACGCGCTAGCACGTTAACCACTCCGCCACCACGGTCGGTAAGCTTTACGTAAAGAGGTAACAACTACAAAGAGAAGGTATAGTTTCGCTTTCGCGCCATTATAAAATTAATATTTATAAAGATGCGTACGAGGAGAGGCGAAAAATGAAGCATTTCAACGGGCACTCCATTTCCCATCAAATCCAATCGCAGTCATTAAACGGGCAATGGAATAACGATTCAAAAGGTGCACTTACCGAGAGGGAAAAAAGCGCTCCCAACAGGCGCACCCACCGGATCTCATTCACCGGCGAAAGCCTCTCAAAAAGGATACATCCTTCAGGTCCTCCGGGAGATTAGCGATACAGACGAAGAAATAAAGCGCACAACCGCGATAAGAGGACTAACGATGCCAGGAATCAACAGAATAAAAGCACCCTGTGCTTAACAACAATTTTTGATGCATAAAAATGCAGAAAAACCGCGCAGAGACCTTACATTTTGAGTGCGAGGAGTCCTCAAAAAGCAACAAAGTCGCTTCCCCGAAATCAAGTTACACAGCGACGTATTCCCAACCTCAAACGGAGGATTCCGAAGAGTAAAATCAATTAATCGCGGAGGGAAAAACAAATTGCACCCCATATAGGATGTATTACAGAATAAGCAAAGAAGCCAGAGAAAAGAAGAACAGCATTCATATCCTTGAATGTTTACCCGATTTCTCCTTGAATTATTGAGTTACTCGAGCATTTAAATCATAATTGAAAGTTGGAATTTAATATAGGAAACATTTTCATCTTCTGAGGGTACTTACGCTCGAAGAATTTCGATATCAAAAAAATTCATATCAAGGAACGCAAATTTAATTCAATTAGCCTACTCCAGCACGGAAAATGCTATGTCGTCAGGAGGGAAAAAATAAATAAAATCGGAATATGTAGAAAGATTAAAATTAGATTATTTTAAACACTTTTGGGATAGGATGGATTCAGGCGATACTCAGATACAGAGCTGATTCTTCAAACTTTAGAAACGATCATTCATTTGGGCAGATTCTTCTTCAAATTCTTACGCGTTGAACCGTCGAAAAGCAAATATTAATTATTACATAATAATTAAATATTATTATCATATTATTACATATTAATCTAAAAAATATAATCTTTTTTAATAAATGATAATGATTTTAATAGTGGTTTTCCTTACAGACAGAAATTGTTCCTTCAATAGTGCAGTTTATATTAACTATGAGACCTGCCATCAAGACATCGAGTTACTCGTGGGCACAAAGTACACCGCGGATTGCACTAAAAATGGGAAGATGTGGAGAAGCAAATAAAAGTAAGTAGGTAAATGTATCATCGGTGAGCCGAATGTCCCGGGGAAATCAGACATAGCGACGCTCGATACAAGCGATAGGCGCATTCCCTTTAATCCTCTCTTCAAAGAAGACCATATTGCGGTCGAAGGGAAAAGGCGAGACGTGGAAGAATAACCGACAAAAATTGACTGGATGGAAGTACGGTCAAGTATCCTAGGTGATTGTGTATCAGACAGACTCGTATCAAACGCAAACATGAATTAAAAAAAATACATGACAACCATAAACACAGAATGCTGACACGGTGCAGAGGCGTCATCAGAATAGAAAGCGAATCAAACTGACAGGAAAATGAATTTAGGCATCTATAAGAAGTTTCAAAGCCATCTTAAGATCTAAAACTCTGAAGACATCTTTCACATTTAATTAAGTCGATTTAAATACTGCGAAGGAGGTACAGAGCCCTAACTAGCATCGTGGAGGAATGATGCCTGAAAATTCTCAACCACCCAGAAAAGTAAAACCATGAGTATGCATTCGTCAATTAAATTTAAAGGACACATCTAAAATTATGCTCCAAAGAGTAAACTGCGAGGTACTATATATTTTAAAACAAATAAATCCACAGAAAGATATCCCGACATATCCTCAGGTACTGACCAAATAAATGCATAACTAAAATCGATGAGAAAAGAGGGAAAAGAGATAAAAAGTCATAAAAGATGAACAAACGTGGTTTGCGATGGAAGGAGGAGGGATCGAGGAGGGAATTCCGGCGGAAAGTCCATCAATTTAATTCCCGTGGGACGTCGTCGAATGCCAAACCAATTCAAATAACGGAAATGTTTGGCAATGCAATGGGAGCATTCCGACCTGAATTACTTCATTCGGTATGGAATTCTTTGTCCCGATTATATCAAGAGTGAATAGTTCCAGTGACTTGCTCGAGCTACATTTTAACGTTGCGACGCATTACAAATATCGACAGCTCATACTTTTACGTTGGAATGAATACTTTAGACACTCAACGACTATATTTCATTTCGAATCGTTTGATTCTTTGTATTGATGAAATGCTAGCGGATGCGTTTCAATGTTTTTAATCACCAACGGGGGCGAATGCAAATCGTTTCGACTCCAAAAAAACAAAGGCCAATATGAAAACGACAAACGCTTAATCAGATCACGACCCAAACAATGACACTGTGGTCACTGCACCGAAGTCACATCAAAAACTTTTACTGTAAAGTCAAACTCAATGCCCACAAACATGATAACTTACAAGGAATTCCACGGTTTCTTATCGAGTCTGCTGATTGTTCAATTCGAATTCAATTAAACAAAACACGAACGTACTTAGATCGTATTCCACTTAAGTCATCGAATCCGTGGAAATGCATAGCCACACGAAAAATCGTACGTACGTAATTGCAAAACGCGCAACATTTTTCCAGAAATAAACGAAAGCAAAAAATTTCAATAAATATCGGAGTATCGATGAGGCATTAAAATTTATTGAGCAACGTTTCGATGTAAGTGCGGTGAACAAAGAACAGCATCAAAAGAGAGAGGCTTCCCTTTAAAAACTCGTTCGTTTTGGGCTTCCCTTAAGATGATTGGAAGGGTCGTCCCGCGATGGACTTTTAAAGAGCCAATAACCCGAGTCAAAGCTCAACACGGTGTTATCGATAGCGAGATGTGCGAAGAGGCCTCGTTGGGGTGAAGCACTTAAGGGGAAGTCACCAATCCCTTCGCCCGGACACTCAAGGACTTCTGCTACTTAAGGCGGCTGTCTTCCTTAATGACGATGTGTTGGAGAATTCCACCCTCGATAGGAATAGCCGAGGGCTGGAGGAAATACGACTGCGTTACTTTAATGCTGTATCCTTTACGCAGTACAATAAATTGTGGGTCCGATGAAACGGAGTGGAATGGGATGAATTGCATATGTAACAACAACTCAGATCGTTTTCAGATATGGAATAAACTTTTAAAAAAATAATCACGCACGTAAATTTATTTTCTTTGGAATAAAAATTAAAGTAGTAAATAAATACAATTAATGTAAATAAAAGTAAAGCAAACTATTTGTTACACTTTCCCGTAAAATTGCTCAAATGTCAACTTCGATAGTTTCGCAAACTCATGATGGCTGATTATCTAATCAATTTAGGATAACAAATAAAACCTCGCAAAAATGAAATAGTTAAACTAATAAAGGAAAATAACTGACCTGAGCTGTCGAAACAGTTTTAAAAAACAACCAACCATTACTAATATAATAATCTAAACTCTAAGTCAGGGGTTATAAATATTATTATGCGACGCGGGCCGCACGAATGGGCTTGGAGGACCGCGGTTGGTATGAAGTAAGTGATGGTCTTTCCTCACTGGGGCCCAAGAGAGCCAGTATCATTGGCGATAAATTTATATATCGAATTAAAATAAATCGCATTAAGAGAAATTATGAAATTAATTTCATTGAAATTTTATCAAATTGAATTACTAGCGACAAATCGCAAAATATAGATATTTTTTCGAACGAAGAAAAAAAAACAAAAGACTCGAGGAATCGATTGGAGGAGATCATAGTGACTTCTTCAAGTGCATCGATTGGAAGGAATCGCGGTCAAAACAACGTGCATTGATGGCCTTAAACGAATCAAGTAAGGCTCGGAGTCGGAGAAATTAAAATCGAAAGCATAAGTATCGATCTTAAAATATAGCAAAAGGGGGCTTCGTACGGAGGGGGAGAGCGATTGGATGAAAACTGCGATCGAATTCGGAAAAAATGATATCGGCAGGGATTTGAACATTTTTCTCTTCGGAAGGGGAAACGGGAGATCTGCAGCGTCAAAGTAATTTTTTGCTTATTTTTATGGCGAAAGAGCGGTGAGGGGCAATGCAAATGCCGTCCGTAATGAGTCTCCATTATAGGGAGTCGATGAACCGGAGGCGCAGGTAGGCGGGAAATAATGAAGTACGGGGAAGAGAGGGTAAAAATAGCACCTCTCAAACGAGACGCCGAAGGAAAATAAGCGAACGAGTTTATTGGAAACTTTTTAAAGGAAAGATGGAAGGGCCGTTTAAAATGTGAATACCGGATGCGATTATTTAAAAGACAATTCAACACTTGTATGTGATAGTATTTCAATTTTGTATAAGTCTGTATTATATTAGTATTCATTTTTATTTTGTATCATATTTAATAGAGTTGTACTTTGCATAAGGATGTATTAGTATTATTTTTCATTTTGTTATATAGATTTATATAGTTGTATTTTTTAACTATTTTTATAGACTTGTATTTTATTTTGTTATATGATTTGAATTTTTTATTATACTATGTCATATGTTTCGTAAATGTTTTGGTTAAATGGAAGATGGGACTAAAAAGTACCAATTTCGCCTAATAAAGACCTTTGTATGTACGTATGTATGTATATATTTGTGGAGGATGGTAAAAATATGTAAGCCATGATGAATTTCAAGTCCCTTTGATTCTGTTTTGCCATTTGAAAAGGGATAGCAGATAACGCTTTCAAAATGGCACATCTTTAACTTCATAAACATCTATGTTCCTCGAATGAAGTAATATGAAGCGCTAAAATCATTTCTACGAGTTACCTCGAACATCGAAATTATGAATACAGAGCCTAAGTATAAATAATAGATTCGTAATGTGTAAATCAGTTCACCCGTGCACGTTGAAGCGGCTTTTCAAGAAGGCTCATCACCTCAAGTATACATCTTATTCCCTCGAGAATATTGCGGCGGACTCGCCGGGGGTCAAACGAAATTCGTCAAATGCAACGGACTGTACCAACCCTCAGTTGCATCGGAGTTCTTTCGACGAAAGATTTCAACCGTCAATATACGATTCGAATCCTGCCCAAATAAAAAGCTAGCTCGGTCTACTTTCGCGAATTAAGTACCCAAATGGAATTTCATTTCGGAAAATGTGCCATTTTAGTGGATGAATTGCGACTTTTACAGCTCGAAAACGGATTTATGGAATCCGTGCTCGGATATTCGAACGAAATTCGCTCCGCGATAAGATTGGTGCTGAGGCGGAAAACGTGAAATATCCCGAGCTGCGCTTCGAAAACGGAAACTCCGAGTTCGATTACCGATTTCTGAAGACGCGACAACGCCAAAAAGAATTACTGAGAAATAAAAAATGAATCTCGAAAAGCTTGCCGTCGAAGATACGCCAAGGACACCCAAACTTATTTATTACGTTTCTCAATAAAAACTCGCAGAAAAAAATGAGTGTGGCTTAGGCCTAGTAGGGAATGAAGAAATATGAAAGCGGTGACAAATAGATAAAGTGGACAAGTGAAGAAGCGACGACTGCCTTGGAACGAATAGAAAGAATTCTTAGTACTATTACACAGGCTTATGAGCCCTATGTTCGCAGCGGCACAATTAAGCATATACTCCAGGGGTACTCAACCTTTTTTGGCGCCCGGGCACCAAAGGGCGCTTCCGAAAGCTAAGCGGGCACCACATAACATTTCCGTCCATGGTGACATTCAGGCCATCCCTTGGCAATATTATCACTTTACTAGTTAACCGTTGGCCGTTTGAAAAAAAACGTTCGATGGTAAATAAGATCCAAAATATTACAAGGTATTTTCATTACAACCTCACATCTCATCCCCACACCCCAATTCTTTTAATTGTTTACCTCTTCTGTGTAATTTCTTTTTATATATATGTATTTGTAATGTTTTTCCTCCTTTTCTGTAAGTAATATTAGTAATCCTTAATGGTTAGGTGTAAGAGAGGCCCTAATGGGCCTAACCTCGCCAAATAAAGAGTTTTTATTATTATTAGTATTATTATATGTGATAACCTCTCATGTGAGAAAGTCTTTATCTCCGAAGAAGATTTGATAACGGCGAATACATCTGGTACGAAGGTTTTCGCTGCATGTGCACCGCTGCGTTCCCAAAAGCAGCAGTCCTTGATTACGAGGAGTTTAATACATTGATAAGTTCAGCCGAGCTGAATCTTCGCATTCATATAATGAACTAAATATGACATAGATACGCGTCTTGTTAATCTGGCGATAAGAGGGGTAACATGTTTACGAAACCCAAGACCAGGACAACCAAGTTTCTGACCCTTTCCCCGCAAACCTCCACTCTATCCCCGATCCCAAGAAATAATGTTTTAGCAAATAAAAAATCCTTTTTACCGAAGCTTTTCGGGCACTGTACGAGGTCGCTTCGGGCACCAGATTGAGTACCCCTGATTTACTCGGACAAAATTGTTACATTAGGTCTAAGGAGAGATGACTACTTCTCCTTTTGACATTAATGAACGTACTACTCAGTAAGTGTTATATTCGAGTATATAAGCCCAAGAATAAAGATTACATTCAATTTAGTTTTAATCTTTGATTTTGTATAATTACGTATCTTGATATACGTACTACGAAGAAAATTAAAGTTTTTCCTATTTTTATTTGAAATATGATCCACAATGTTAAGAAGAATTAAATTTGCAAAATTTAGAGCTTATCAATATCATTAAAATATCGTACTAAGTTCATTGACTTCCAAGAAGCGAAGAATGGGAAAATAAACTGAATAAGGTATTATTAAAAAGAATATTCAATACTGAAAATTCTGTGCTTCAGAATAATAATAATATTTAACCACCCAAAAATAAAAAATAGATAGAGGTTTTAGATATTTTAGGATAAACTCGGTTGACAACAGTTGAAAGAACTAAATCGCTTATTTTTTGTTGAACATATAAGATCCACTAAAAATCTTCAAGAAGCTCGAAGAAATATTTGGTGGCATTACATACTTACTTGCAAAAAACAAGTTTAATTACTATTATCATTCAAGATCACAATTTGCTGTGTGGACCTTTGGATCTTGATTATAGGGAAAGAACGCTTACGATTTTGAGTAACAAGCGACTTCTATACTTGTAATTAACATTTTTAAATATCTATAATTGAAGAGCACGTTTAATCAAAACGTCTTTAATTAATAATTGAATAAAAAATTGGAATGATTTTGCAAAAGTGAGCGAGAACATATTGTGATAGTTAAGAGGATTCTAACAGCAGAAATTTAAAAACACAAAAGACGAAAAACAAATATGTAAGTACAATAAAGCTCAAGTGTTCACGAGAGAACATATGTTATATCCAAACATAATGCAAAGGGAGACAAACACAGCGATAACATAAGCCAATCGATGAGCTCATCCATCTCCATCGGCCAGAGATGTTTGCAGTTCCCATAGTAACCCTCTTAAGGCAGTTCATCAAAACGACGCTCTTTCCCAACACTTTTTCCATTCGGAAAGATCTATCATTTTCAGACACAAATCTCGATGATTCACAATCAATTAAGAAAAGTTTACACCTAACCATAGTACATATTTTAATTGGGTGTTTCTGTTAACCTTTTGACCAAGGTGAGGTATACCCTATTGAGAAGGCCTGTTTTTCTAGGGATTACAAACAAATCGAAAAAGGTTCCTATTACTAACCCAATTATTACCCAATTTAGTAAAGTATGAAATATTATAGTGTTTTTGATAAGATAACCTCTAGGATTAGGAATGATTAAGATAAAGTAAAATGTGAAGTTTCGATGTAAAGTCTGAATTCCTTCGTTTATTTTAATGAGCTGCTTTAAATCTACAGTTAACTCTCATTTATCCGAAATGATCGGGACGGCGGCCGGGTCGGATAACGAAAATTTCGGATAAACCGAAGTCCCGCGTGAAACACCCCGAATTGCGTCAATACCGCGAAATATGATCGTAAAACTTGCGTACGTAGAATGCTATTGATATGGTTGTGAATAAGCCTGCATGTTTTTCACTGGAAAATTCGTGTTGACTTGCTAAAAAGGCACCAAAGTACAATTGAAAACTCAACAATAAATAAATTCAATACTACACTAAGGAAATACAGTTAACAAACTAATTAGAATTTTAAATCTAACAAATTTACAGCAAATAAAATTACGGAAACAGCTTAAATGATTCCTTTTTAAGGCCATATTTTATGTTTCCCTATTTAATATAAAATATTGCTTCCAAAACTAAGGACTGCGAAGAACAATCGAATCGACGTAAAACAAAAAGTGTTATCAACATCTGCATCAAAAAATCAATAGTTTCCATACTTCACAATCGTGCAAAAATAGAACAATTAAAATAGTTGATGGAAGTCTATCTCGTATTAACAATTCTTTGAGGAATATACAATTCTTTGAGGAATATAAACTCTATAAGATGTATAACACACGCCTAACGGAAAGAAAGGTAAAACAATAAGAGAAGATAAAACGAAGTGGAACATCCGCAAAGGAAAAGACAAACTGCAATAACTGAACAGCAGTAAGGGGAAAAATAAAACGAAGGAAATTTAGTGAATTAAAGAAAAGATTCGTCAGAACATGGGCAAAGAAGCATTTCTATGGCTGCGAACGTAAAAATAAATGAAATACAAAAGCGTTTTGGGGAACCAAGAGAGAATGGGTAGTCGTAAAATAGAGGCCGCGGGAGATGACGAAGAAATATTCGTGGTAGGAAAATAGAGAAAAGGAAGACAATGAATAGCAGGAGGCGAAGAAGAGGTGTAAAAGGGAGGAGGCATTAAGTGGGGCTCCCTGAGGAAGAGGAGATAAGAGGAAAAGTGGCAGGAAAGAGAGACGGTCGCAGAAGATGGTGAAAGAGATAAGGGTGAAAGGATGGCTTATCTTACACAACTCCTTTTCCGATACTAGGATGAAAACTCGTTACGAATTTGCTACTGTAAAATATTCGCAACAAAAGTCTTCGCAATAATTGGAGCGGATATAAAATGAATCAAACTGGAACTCTAGAAGATCGTGTTTTGCGATAAAAGGGCTCAATCTTTTACAAATAACAGTATCTAATATAACGAAGAGAAAAGAGCTTAAGTCGGGAAAGACAAAGAGATATTTCTAAAAATGAATTAGAAACTATCGAAGACACGTAAGAAATACGCTTACGAGTGTGCGTAGACATTAAACCGCAAACAAGATCAAACAAGGTAGACACGATACGACAAAAGATATCGAATCAAACAGAATAATGCGATAGGAAAAGTACACTGAAATCGGGAATACAAAAATTAGGAAAAATAAGCCCAAACATACGATTCTGGGCTCAGGGACGCGTGCTGAGAAAGAAATCTTCGTATCCTTAAATATCTTATTGCAAATCATCTTTTCTTGAGCACAGTTTTACTAATAGGGGTTCATGTACACAAATAATAGTGCATTTTTTATGTAAGTAATTTCATAAAAAATAATCTCTCTTCAGCAAACGTATCCAATTTATTATTCAGCTTTTATTTTTGATGATGATATAGCCTATAAGATTAGCGACCTAAGCGCACATAGTGATCTAAGTAACGCAGGCAAAATACTATAGTAAACAATGCATAAAATTGACTTCAACGTGAGAAAATGAGGATGTAAATGGTATCGTCAGACGGAAATAAAGAAAAACAACAAATGAGCGCATATTTCCTCGCGAGGCTAGATTGGAACACTCCGTCATAGAAGAAATATGAATCGGCTACTTCCTTCTTCGGCTATACGGGAGAACAGACGCCACACGTATGAAGGGAAGATGGCGAGAAAGTGGGAGGATGTTTATCCATCGAGGGAGTGCATAAAGAAAGGTGCGTGGGGGTGAAGGGGGATGCTGTCAGAAAGAGGTGCTTTAAGAATGGAATAAACGGAGAGAGGGAAATGTTGACACAAGAGTCGAGTGGAGAAGGAACAAGTGGAAAAGGTGAAGAGGGTGAAGATAAAAGGGGTGTTTGGAGCGCAATAGGGGCTGAAGGGGGAGAAAAGGGCCGCAGACATTTCTGATGGAACAAAAATAGACGACAATATTTATGAGACAGAAACGATTTATTAAACAATTTGTTGTTAAACAGGAATTACTATTCTTCGCAATGGAAGGCATTCTACGAAGAAACAGGCTACAGAAAATGTAGCAAAGAAGAGCTTCCAAATGCGCTGAAAAACATCTTACGTTTGAATTACATAACAAAAAATACGAACATATAATGACTTTAGAAAAATGCTTCTCATTCAACTTGGATGAAATACGACATGATGAAGGGTGATCAAAATATAGCTAAACCAAGGGTAGGAGGAAATAATTTTAGAATGTGCTCATTAAAATAATTAAACGCCATAAGATGCGAGACGGTCAAATTGACGAAGGGTTCGCCATAAGGGAAGAATGTGCAAAATGTTTCCACAATCTTTTGTACGGATCGTATGAGGTCGGAATGACACTCATTCTAAATAAAACTGACGAGTGTTATACCGAATTCAATGCTCGAAAAGGAGATATGGTCCACCAAAAATTATAAATATATATTACTTTCAAAAGCAACTGATGAACGTTCAGAAAGAGGAAAATATCGTGTTTAAGAAATGATTTATACTATACCATTACCACTAACAGCACGTTCGTAGATGAGACAACTTGGCAATTATTTCTGCCGAGGAAACGAAAATAGGACTATATATACATTTCAACGAAGCAAATCAAAATATTTTGCGATATCTGGAACTGTTTCAGTTTCTCAAAATCAGTCGTTCTTAAATGAGGAATAGCGTTAAATTTCGCGAAAAATAACAAAAAGAAAAGCCGCCGTCAAAACAAAGCGTGCAGCACAGCCAAAGATGAAATGAATACAGAACTGCGTAAACAGTCACCGAGGAACAGGCGCATTGAAAAATAACAAGACGAATCCCAAAGCTTAAACAAACCTTAGCCGCATAAAGAGAGATAAAGTTATTCCAAAGCGAGCGCGTGATACAATAAGAAAAGCTAGGAAAAGTAGGAAGACGAACATCTGCCGATGCATCAATCGAAGAGATATAGAGAGATGTATTCATGGATGGGGAAAAAAGAAATTCAGAAGCGCTATTTTTTCAGAAGGGAGGAAAGATGGAACGAACATCGAGAAGGCGACAAGACACCGTTTCCATTTCAATCATTGGAATTCAAAATGTTTTCCGTTATTTTTGTCACCAGATGGGGAAGAGGGAAAGATGGGGGAACTCCGTCGAGTAAAATATCCGGAAATTTGAAAGAGGAGGCGGAATAAGTTGGTCGGGGGAAAGGAATTCAACACGTAAAATGAGGAACGGCGAGAAATAAGTTTGGGCAAGGATTGAGGGGCCGCCCTCGCGGACAAATAGGAAAGGGGCGGAGAAACAATTGAAAAAGGTATTTTCGAACGGAAAAGGGAGTTATTATGAGATCAAATGGGCTTCAATTTCGAGTGAAACTGCGCTTCATGGAAAATCAATATCCCCGAGGAGAATGACGAACCGCCAATTTTACCCGCGTTCCAAGACCGAGTGAAATGACGAAATTCACTTTTCACTCGAAGAATCACCGCCGTTGGTTTGAGAAAAGATCTCTCAATACGTACACGTGGAGTTGAACATATAAAATGATCACTAACAATGATTACACTTATGAAGACGTCTATTTGAGATAACGCTTAAAAACTTTACTGCGTAATAAAGAAGCACAGCGAATCAAATGAAAACCAAGTCGAACAGTTATGTAAAAACTAAAAAAATACGAAATTTCCAAGAGAAATAGAATTCAAGTACATCGACCTAACTGTGTACCCGAGTCTCCCGTTTTCTGGGTAAGTATTCTAACTGCACTTTAAAGCCGCATGGCTATAAATGCCTTTCCATTTAAATATTGACTGTAATAAAGTAATTGATTACCCGGCAAAAAAGCTCAAATAACACGACGTAAATAAATTTGCGTATTTATCATCGCTAAACATTCAAGAAAATTTCGTTACATCCAAAAATTCTACGGCTGAATGGTTTGGCAAGTTTGGTAATGTATAAAATGGCGAAAGGCTAATTTCGCGTAAATCACATGAACCCAAAAATATTCAAATTCGCAATAAGCGCTGATAAACAGGGGAATGTAAGCAAGAAGATTGTCCCATTTATGATAAACTCCGAAATATCTGGCAATATCTAAGATGATCGCGGAAATCCATCCAACATAAGCAACATACACTTGAATAGCAAAATCTCTTCTGAGAAAGTTGGCGAGAAGTGGGGAAGGAAACACGACGACGGAATTGAGGGAAGAAAGGAGTGTGTGCTACAGAGATACCCACACGTACTATTATTTCTATAGTACTATATTTTAAATCTCAATCTCGCCCAAATAAAGACGATTTATTATTATTATTATAGGAACACCTTTGGCGCAATATGATTGTAATTAATTATTAATTTTATTATAATTTGTTATTACATATTAATTATTATAACATTACTCGTTATTCCGGAGGACGGCTCAAGTAAAAGAAAGACCGAATTCCAAATGATGCTTTGCTATTTTACATACATTTTAAGACTGAAAATGAAATGCAAAATTAGACTTTTTGCAGACGGTTACCTAATTTACAAAGAAAATTATAGCTTGAATAACTGCCGAATTTCGCAATCAGATTTAGATTAAATTGGACTGTCTGTAACAACATGCTTGATGATGTAGAAAAAACTAAACTAATTCGATATAATAGAAACGTCAAGATATATTAAACTGGGATTACACTTTAAATAACCAAGTATCGATGAAGAATCGCGATTGCAAATATCTACGTGCAACCTTTGGCTTACAGATCGTTTACATATCATAATGAGGGAATTCGGAAAAGGCAGTTAGATGAAATTGCTCCAATGTTCGAGCTTCAAAAAATAAAATGGGCACACAAAAAAACGGATTTCAATCCTATTAAAAGCATGAGCCATCGATTCACTTGCAAAAAAGATTCATTTTTAAGCACATCTTCCCGAAAGAATAGATACAGCGAAGCAGTTCGCCACGGATAAAAAAGTAATCCCTCTTTCGGAGATAATAGGCAATGACTTCTAGCGATGGAGATTGTGGGCAAGTGCAATCCGGGTGTTGACGAGGAAGGAATCAGAACGAAAAATAGGCGAGATATTCATTGATAAATCCATCACCATGACAAATCCATTGCAGGCCAAAATTGAAAATGATGTTAGCTCTCGCAAAGGTTAATCCCTAAAAGAATCTTTTCCGATTACCTAAAAGCCAACTTCCGGAACGAGAAGTTTCTATAACAGGCATTTTCATAAAAAAATACGCAAAAATTTAGTGATAAACATTTAGACAAATAACTTTGTTTTTGAGACATATCATAATTTAAAAATAAATTACCTATACTTGGAGAAATTTGTTCAAGAATGTTGATTTTTCTTCAAACATTTGAGTAACTTCGTAGTTATATCGTTTTTACAATTTGCATATTTAAAATTTTTGATTACTTGCTTCTTCAATTATATAACCAATTAAAATAACTAATATTGTCTATTGATACATTACTAACAACTAAATATCTTGTTATTATGAATATAATGACAACAACCGTAAACTTTCAAAATCCAGGAATCGAGAGAAACCCTGACAATCGCTAGTTAGAGAAAGTGGCTGCGATCTTCGTCTACTTTCGAGATAGGCGATACTTCAACAAAAACTATTCGTGGTGCATCAGAAACGTGCCGCCAAATAACTCTAATAAATACCATTACTACCACGGTAACACCCGCCCAGAGTGATCCATCGAAATGTGAGATCAGCCATCCTCGAAGTTAGGTGATGGATATTCGACTTTGAAGCAAACGGGTGTCATCGCACGGCCGTTCTTTCGGCGGACCGTTTTTATTGTGAAGCAAAAACGACAAACATTTATGCTTAAAAATTGTGATCAATGTTGGAGGACGTTTAGAGCACTACTATGTAGAAACATATTAATAATTTGAAAGTGGAAAGAAAAGAAAAAACAAGCTCACCGACGATAATCAAATTAATTGCACGAGCGATGTATATTTCCATTAAAGAATATTATCTACTTTAACAAACATTAGATATATCTGCAACATACATTCATAGAAGCTAAGCTGAATTAATGCCATAAGAACAATAAACATAATTAGGAATCGGTTCAATTTTTAGTACCTTTGAGATAGGATTTTTCTATAATTCTTTACGATCACGCGAAAGGATGGCCTTCTAAAAATAATAATCGATATCTCATATTTTTCCGACTCTCGTCGCATCGTTTACTCGATCAATTAAAGCGGGAAAGTTCAAGTATGCGATATAAAATCACAAAATCAGGCGTTGAAAATATATTCGTTCCTCTTCGAAAAGCTTATTTAAACTCCTCAGTTGCGACGTCGAGCAGGCAGAAAATCTCATCCGAATCGAGCCTATACTTGCTCTGCAAAAAAGCATTTGAAAAATACTCAGTCACAAAAGAAAATGCTGAAAATCATTCATAGGATGCATAATTTACGGGCGCTCCACAGCAACCATCGACAAGATCCATTTGAGCAAATGCGGTGAAACATGAAGGGAAATAAGGGCACATGAACAGTTCATGTGAGTAGCATTTGAACTGTGATTGGGGCATTAATCGGATGATAAGCAAACATTTAACTTCGCATCGACGAGACCGAGAGAAAAAGAACGGGAAACGGAATACGCGATTCACAGCGTAAATATCTTAAGAATCATTTTGCATGTTTTATGTGAATATTACATAACAAACTACAGTGAGGATTTCGTCCAATGTGATAGCGGTTTTCCTGAGACTCCAATGATCGACTGTTCATGCCCATCAATTCTCACTTTAACATATCCAAAGACATTTATCACTCACCTGCTGCACATGACCTAACTGTAATGGAGAAGAGGCAAAACCGAGCACTCACCTGAAAGGAAATCATAGAAAAATTGATAAAATATTGTATAAATTTCAAGAATACAAAAAGATAATAGCACTTTAAGTGTTACATCGCAAAAAAGTAAACATTTCACAAATAAACACGCTTTAAATTAAAATTTACAAAATGAAAGGGGAATTAAAACAAAAACTATTTTCGGCATATTTTTATTATTTCTTCATTATGGAGAGCCACCACAATGTTAAGGCAAAAATAATGGATTTTCTTCAGATATACCTAGATACAATTTCGAGCTCTAAATCGTGATTAAATTCATAGAATTTTTGTGACTTTGCCAGGTGTTTGTCGCATTATTAATTTGTTCATATAATCTTTTTAGTCTCTATACACGGATGTACCCTTATTCAAATTTTTGTGCCCTTCTTCTGTTACGAAGTTTACATTTTAAATAAAACATAAACACAAAGTTACAGAAAAATAATCGAATAGCTTATTAAATCAGAATTCTATTATACAATTCTATAATAAGGAATTTAATCGTTAAGGTCACTTTACGGTTCTACGCCACGCAGATAACACGTACTCCAATGTAAACTACTGCATTTGTCCCGGGTTTTCGTAGCAATGAATCTCTACACCCAAATGCATACATATATGTATTCTATACATTGTACTTTTCTCCTCTTACGATTTAATACGCTCATCTCGGGGCAATTTACTCACTAACAATTTGCTAAATATAGCTCCATATAATTGCAATTTATTCGTAGCAAACATGTAGCACGATATACTCAGCGTCCGTAACCTTAGCAGACAGTAAAACTGGCTAAAGGTTAAAGTACACGACAAATCAAGCACTCGATACTTTTAGTGGGGAAGCCAATGATAAATGCAATAAACGCGAGTAAGTGATTCAAACATAAATCGGGCTGAGTGCATATTCTTCACCGGACCACTGTTTCTGGACTTGAATAATTTATGGGCCCCTATTCCGGCCGTAAAACCGGCAGTGGAAAAAGGGATTTGAAATAGGGGAAAAGGAAATTGGGAAGAAATGGAAACTTTGGACGTTTCCATTCCTTAAAACATTAAAGCTGAGCCGGAATATGCACTTCAGCCTTTCCGCCATTACAATCAAATGGGACCTTCATCTAGATTAAGACACGGAGGGGACTCGCACGAAAATATTGGGGGATTTGAATTTAAAGGTTTACAAATTTGTACACGATAATCCTTGTTTAACGAAATCGAAATTATTTGAACTAAATCATTGCATTAACCTATAGATAAGATGGCACGCATGAAATAAAACAAAAATGCTTAATTAAATCGTTTTAATAAGCTCTATAATTCCAGATTCAATTAAATACGTTTATGGTTGAAACAATTAGACTATTTTATAATATTATTGATCGGAAAAAATAGGCAGGATCTTTTCAGGACTTAGGCAGGATCTTTTCTTCTGACTTCGATAACGAATGAAAGGAAACTAATAAACCTCACAGAATACTAATTCTCAAACCGGGACCAACTCCCAAACAGTTATCATGATTTTGAAAGAGTATTAAAAATAATAGTAAAACAGAAATTCTAGCAAAGAAAAATGTTTGTTCTCTTCAATCGGTTATGTCCCCTAACAAATGCAGTAATCATACATGTGTGATCACAGAAATGTGTCATTTTTTGCTTTTATAAAAGTATTTACACATTGATTAATATCTCACGAAATCTAGAGAAACGAATAAACATTCTTACACTCGTGAAGGAATATTTTTTACAATTTCTATAAATACTTGTACCCAGGCAGAATGGTAAAGAATGTCGCATAGCGAGGTGATCAATCCTCAACATCTAAACAACCGTTTCTTGAGATAATGTGAACGAATCATCAAGTTGATATATTATGGATTATAATGATTTTAAAATCGAGAAATTAGAGAGATTTAACAGAGTGTGTCCTTGATTGTTAGAAATAGTTAAGATTGGAGGTATTCGTAGTAGCTAAAAGCAGTAAACAATACGTATGTAAAATCAAAAACAAACTTTGTAACTTCTGGCAACTAAGTCTGCTTTTCATCAACAAATACGTCTATCAGCAATACAAGTAGAACACTTTTTGATCCCGGCATTTAAGAATTGCAGTAATGATACAGACAGAAATAATTGTACGCATGTAAGTTTCCCTCGATATTAACACAAATTTCGAAATCAAACGATTAAAGGAGGACGTTTTCATGTTTCTAGAAGAGTCGACCGCAAGAGACAATCCTTAGCAATAAATGTGACTCTCAGGGAAAGAAATTATTTTGGCCAGTTCAGCCGAATTCAATCGTGCAAATTTCACGAATTAAAGATCGACGGTTGCCTGGCAACAAATAAAAGCTGATCTCGGCGAGTTTAGTCGCAGAATGCTTTCGCGTACTTATTTCTGCGGCCAACGAAACGATTAAGCAAATTTCCAGCATCCAAGTTGGCACAAAGCCCTGCATCAAACAATATGATGCACACGGCCATCAGTCGAGATTTGACGTCGCAACCTGTGGCGAAGTTTGGCCCGACAACACGAGCTTCCTTTTGACACTTTGGCACGGATAGGTTCCATTCTTCCATGTAACTCCGCCGCTCTAAACTCCATCGATCAGCCGCTCAGTCACGTGCGGTCTTTTACGCGCCATAAGCCGTCAAGAATTGAGAGCCCTCCCCCTTTCGGTCGCGGAGGGGACCAGCGATGGGGAGGGAAAAAATCTCCGAAATAAAACCAGGATATGCCGTCCTTTTTTACAGCCTTTCGTAGAGAATAGAGCAAATCTCGTACCCTTACATTTCGGCGGATGTGCGCTCCAAGATTTATGCCGTCGCATAAAATCGCAAAAATTGAGTATATATGTACATGCCACACCCGCGCGAGAAATATGACGAAGCTGCGTTTTATCGCCTCGTGTGCCCTAAATCGGCATTATTCGAAACATAGTGAGTTTCCTCACACTTATTTGTTATTGTTTAAAGCGCTCTGTTTTATAAGCAATATATGAAGAATACAAGCACTAACAAATTTAAAAATCACCGAAGCTAGCTTCTCAAGGAATGGTGATTTTGACTTTCTCCATATACGTAGTATAGAGAAAGTATTGTTTTCATGAAAAAAATCGACTTCGAGATTTCAACGGAAATACACGTTTTGGGGTCCCTAGAACACGTTTTGACCATTTTCGGAATGATGTCTGTGTGTGTGTCTGTATGTGTGTGTGCTTGTGGGCGCTCTAACGTAAAAACTATATGCCGTATCAATACCAAAATTGATATATAGCACTGTGGTAGGTGCTGTCAGAGTTGATTAGTTTTTGGAGTAAATCGGTTTACCGGAAGTTGAGCTTCATTATTCGAAGCTCGTTTCCGTTTTTGCAAAATTCATCCATTAATCTTATATTTAGGTATATACAGTTACCTACAAACATTACAAAAAATGTATTTGTATACATCTTCCAAGTTTAGATTGAATCTAGAGTTCGAAAATACTGTCGTAGATAAATATTTACATCTTATAAATGGAGAAAGTCATGTGCTGGGCACATCAGATTTTTTTAATTTACTACAGATACACGGAGAAAAGTAGGCGACATAGAATATACTCCGAAAGTATAGAATACGTTAATCGATTAATTAGAAATTTGAGGACGTAATTACTCATCAATTGAAAAGATAAATTAAAGCCGATCAAAATTATGCGATAATGTTTCGATAATAAAGTAAACGCTGCAAAAATACTGTCAGGCACAAATTGGAAATATTCCAAAGAAAGAAGGAAAAACGCTAATGTGCGATTGATTGATGAATTTATGGATAATACTTTTTTTAAAGACAATCGTGAGATTCCCTGCCAATTCGGCCGATCCGATAATTAAATTACGATAAATACGACAAGTCGTTTCAAAAACTAATTCCTTCCACATGCGATACGCGATAGACAAAAGAGTAGTTCAACGCCTAAAGATGGCTTGTAGGATATTAATGTAGATGCAGACCTGTCATCTGGAATAACATGGAGAATTCCTAAAAAAAACATCGTCTTATTTCCAGACGCAACGCACACGGGAGATACACACTTGCTTTGTTGAAGATCTGAGAGAACAAAACGTTGAAGACTCAAAAAGAATGAGGGCTCGAATATTTCAGTAGCTTTGTAGCCCATATCGTGTTTCCAGCATATTTTCCTAAAAAGAGATTCCTTAGGTCAAGCGGTACGCTTACCCACGAATAAACACTAAAGCAAAAATGCGAATTGGGAAAGAAAGCGAGCAAGGAGATGGCAAAGGGCGTCGGATCGGAATTCGTCGGATGCGTGGGTGGGCAGTGGAATGTCTTTATCTGCGTGACCGGAATAAGAGTGACCCGTTGCAGACGGCGTCCCTTTGTGCCAGCGACTTCGATATAGCAAAAAAGACTGATTCCTGCTTCCGGTTCGCCGCTCGCAGAGGTTTGTGAACGGAGTCTCGTATCGGATCCGCAAATTCGGAAGGAAAGTATTGCGACCAATCTCGGAGGGACACTTTCCATCGACCACTGGCGTAGTTTTATTTGCGCGTTGGGTTGAGAAGATTCGTTCTGCAAACTGAAACGAACCCAAGACGCATTTTCCCAAAACTTAACCACTCCTTTCGCTATAACAGCTGCTTGTATTTTATAACGAAACTACACGCGTAAAATGTATGCCTATACAAATGTATCGGCTACTTTTAAAATTAACACATTCTTATAATTGTGTCTTAAGTGAGAGGTTTAATCAAAAAGACTTTGTTTACGCTACTGAAAAGAATGTTGACCTCGGGTCGATCAAAAGAGGAACTTCGCAAAAATCAAGAATCACACCGTCATTTTACCTCTACAACCGAGCTCTTAAAACAAAACACGTTCAAAATACGTTTACCAAAAAAAAACGAAAAAAAGGAAATTCGATAAGATATTGACGATCGCACATTGAGCAGACAGATTCTGAAACTTAACGACATTATCAAAACTTTGAGCCAAGTACGAAGAGATCCCAAAAGCAATCATTCATGGGTAAGCAATAAATGTAAGTGCAAGAAAAGGCTAATAACGCTCAAAGCGATATCATTGTAATAAATTAAACGTAATAATACCGCAATAATAACGGCTAAATAGGTCATCGTCCACAAAAATATATTCAGAAATAAAAAGTTTTATGAGCACTCCCACGGGAAAAAATTGAACTTGAATTACACCTACTTTAAATGTTCATGATAGACATGATTGAACTTCTAGCAACTTACTCCACGATGTGGTTGAAATGGGTAAACGGAGGGCAGCGCCGAATGTATACTCTACAACACGAAAGACACGGCAATACTCGGGAATAGCAGATATTAGTTTGCAAATTTGGATGCGAATAAAATCACGAATGAAAAGGATCACAACCGAACAATACGTTCATCGAACAAATTACTACAAAAGCAACTTCCGGTCACAATGCATCACATAAAACTAAAAACCGGTAATGAAAATAAATAACATTTACCGAATTCACCCGTTTCCATTGCAATTCATCCGACGCAATACGCGTTCACAACACAAAACGTAAAATTCACTTTTGGGTAATAAAAGCAATTTTCACACATGAGCTTCGGAGGTACGTTTCATTACCCTCGATTAATTGTATTTCAGAGAGCGAAATACGTGAGATACAACAACTAGCGAAAGAACCGACACTTTTGTCTCCCGAAGGACAACGCTACTCACGAAATAAAAACGGCAACCCCATGATACGCTTTATGATTATGGAACCAGAAAAAGGGTTTCCAAATATCACATGCCATCGTCAATTCTTTACAGAGGCCGGGGCGGGAGGAGAGCAAAAACATTGACAAATGCCGCTCTTTATTGCGGTCTCTTCCTTTTCAGAAAGAAGCAACATTACGAAAAGGCAGAGCAAAAAGCAATCTAATAAATATGCGTTCGTCTCGAACGGCCGACCTATTGTCTAGGCTCAATTTACCCTTCGCGATACACGCACCAAACAAATTCATAATTATGTTAATTCACATTTCGAATGCCACACGTCAAAAGGTACCGATTAACCCCATCCGACAATCGATCCGACGAATAGCGCGATCTCGCGGATGAGGCAAAGAGCATTAGGTCGAACTTACGATTCGTTAGAAACCATTCCGTAAGTAAAACTAAAAAGAGAACGGATGTATTTCAATTATTCTTCCTATTTGAGTCGGAAACATTCTGCAGATGTACGAGGGATTCCCATTTGCTTTCCGTCGAACCCATGTTCCTTTCGGTGCCTGACCTTTTCTGAAATACGAGCGTCCATACATTTCGGGCAAATGTATCGCTAAATGCAAAACGCGCGTCGACACAATCACAAAACCCTTTCCAACAGAGCAAAAAATAAAATACCAATTTGGGGTTTCCCCATAAACATTTTTTCTTTAATGATGTAAATTCATATAGCATACGCTAACTCTACTTTAATCGAGTAGGAACAACGTAAAATGATAATAATATGCAATATATTGTTAACTTAAAAATTACACTTGAGCTTTCGATCTTAGTTAATGCACGATAACGTTAGAGCAGAAGGAATAGTGAAAATAGTAAATTAGCGATATCTTTACGAATAAAGTGTACGTCTCGTTTAATAAATATCGTCCCAAATTTAGAACTATTAATAAGTATACGATTCACAACAGCCATGCTAGAGTGCATCAAAATATTAAAATCTCTTCCCAACGATGTATTTAGCCAAAATACAAGAGCTGAAAACGAAGAGCTATGGACGAGTTCAAGGGTCATCTAACATCCCAATTGAGACACTGCAATAAATTCATAATTATGTGGATACCCAAAAAAGAAACTCCAACATTACTTTAACATTCAGGGCAAACATCCTCGAGAATAAACAGTAAACAAACGCATCGAACTTCAGTTAATACCAGCGAAAAAAAATGTTTATACGATCACTCTTGTCATCCGTTAAATTTGTTGCATTCAATAAACGAACACACGAAAATAGTTAAAAAGGAGAATCAATAAATCCAGGAAGTAATGGGAATTTTGTGTTCATATTTATATCCGCGTTACATCCTACTCAAAGGAGACTGAACTATTCCGGAAAGATCAATATTTCAAACTAACAGGTCTCTCGATATTTACTCATTCGAATCCTTCATCTATTCCTTTATCTCATCCCCTTGGGCACCCCCTCCGATTCATTCGGTGCCCCCTGGGGCCACCTCAATGGGCATAAAGAAGAGGATGCAGCATCTCCTCCCGCACGCCATCCTAAATTCGATTACGGACCAAACAAAATATCCCTGGTACGGAGCAGTAGCGACGCAAATACGTACGCACTGACCTGACGAATAAAGCGGACAAAGAGACGAAAGAAATTATCGAGACCACCCTGAAATTCAATCCCCGCTGATTAGTAAAGCCGGTAAACAGTGGAAATGAAATCTTTACGATTAATTATATTTGTCTGAATTGGATAACATTTAAAAATTCAATATTTCACATTGTGTTCTAGCGATGATAATATCTCCGGATACATCCATATGCACATACACGACTAAGATATTAATTGCATAAAAGCTAACTGAAAAACAATCAAAATGTAAAGTATTCGTCAAATTGTTACGCTTCTCAGTTCCGAAGAGAAGTTACCCATAATTTCTTCAGTTAAAGCCGAAATAGAGACTTAATATTACCCGATTTAACTTCTCTAACTTCACCATGTACACAGACAAGAGGTTCTGTTGGTAATAAAGTGAATTTGGAGATTGGTATTATCATGCATCCAAATATTTGCCACAAAGGTGGGTACAATTACTGAATAGTGACCTCTAACTACGAATGTCCCTTCTCACCCTGGTAACCACCCGTCTGTAAATAACCTGCCCACCTCAACAACGCAGCATCTCTCGGCACAATTTTTAGAGACGATGAATTCCCTTCCGCTGTTCAGAAAGAATCGCTCTACGGGAGGATCTGAAAGTGAAAGGAACCAACTGTCCACCTTCGCCTGAAAGAGGAAACAACTTTCAGATGAAAAAACGTACCAAGGGACCGAAAGCTCGCTCTTGACCATCTTATTTCCAAATGGGGGAAACCTTTTCTACGATATTTTTCTCGTAAACATCTTCAGAAAGAGGTGATGGGCAAAAACACGCACCGCGGACTGGGAAGGGACCGAACCTTTCAGGAAAACGCGGAAAAGGAAAAATATTGTACGAAAATAACAAAACTATTTTTGATGGCTCAGAGTCGCTTCCCTCTGCATTCCTTCAAATACAATGCGATTAAGCAGACAATCAGAAACAGAAATACTAACTACAAGAATCGGTGAGACTTGCGGTGTTGGTGAGAGGGAGAAAAATCAAGTAAGTTACTTAAATCGCAAAACTCGGACCACAAATAATACAGCGGTAAGGAAATTAAAGTTAATTTCTCTAAAGGGAAACACAATTTTTAGTAACTTCTGAACACAGTATAATCATTAAACATATTTAAATAAAAATTTTAGAACTTATAAAAAATAAATTACGACAGAAAGCAAATTTCGTTCGTATTTTGTAAATAAAGTAAAAGATTAGGGATACGTGGGTAAATTTTATAGTAAATAATTACGCAATTAAAAAATTAGCCATAGATTCCAATTTGCGAAAGTATTTCAAGTTTTAGTCTGAATTCAGCACTACAAAGTAACTTATATTCCTAAGCCCAATAAACGTTTAGAGCAAACTGAAAGGAAAATAAAATATTTCATTTAATATTCGTCCTTGATATTGCAAATAATGGTAATAATAAATCGTCTTTACTTGATAATATATAAGTGGTCAAAAAACTTCATTATCAGAAGAGATAGACACTTTCGCCAAGAAGTTCAGATAGCATTAGAATGAATAATCCGCAAAAAATGGTTCTTCTACCAATATCAAAAATTCCCATGCCAAATGAGTATTTGAACAGAGACTTCATCGGCGACATCTTAAGAGTGAGAACGGCAGCCTAAGAAATTTCCGAATCGAATCTATCGTTGAAAGAATTTGAGCATTATAATTTCGCTCAATGATACCCAGGTGGGCCATATTCGTGACTGAGAAATTTTCAATAGTAATT
The DNA here is from genome assembly GCA_947579665.1 of Sympetrum striolatum. Classification (NCBI taxonomy): domain Eukaryota; kingdom Metazoa; phylum Arthropoda; class Insecta; order Odonata; family Libellulidae; genus Sympetrum; species Sympetrum striolatum. The sequence goes on along the minus strand of OX388344.1, from coordinate 98,491,691 downwards.
AACTCCAGATTTTACTCTGACATCGTGTAGCACAAAAAATGCTCTAGATGGAATAGATAAGTGGATACTGAGACCAATACTTCGCGCGACAAAACTTCCCGACGTTAAACTTGGGCAATGCAACGAAATATATATCGTCAAACGATAGGAATGAAAAAGAGAAAGGAGCCAAGATAGGAAAAAAATAAAAACAAAAGCCGCAAGTTTGAAAGTACAAAAGGGATGGAGGAAAATGACAAAAGCAAAACGAAAAGCGGAGGAAACTTTCGGTAAAGTGACACCTAGCAGTGGCGGCGAGTACTTGGATGTGGAGCAACTTCCTCGGGGGCATACCGCAGGTGTAAATCCAAAACGAAAAAAACAAAGGCAGAGAAAGAAGTTAAATGACAAAAGGGAGGAGCGAGAGGTGAAAGCGGCGGTTCAAAGATGGATGGAGAAAACGCACAGTGGCTCCCTTTCATCAAAAATGAGAGAAAAATATGGAGGCAACGGTTGGAAAACGAGGAGAAGTTCGATAATTAAAAGCGTGGAAACTTTGGAGCAAAATGAATGAGCGGAATACAAAAGTCGCGAGATTTAAAGAAAGTTGCTCGTGTACATTATAACTGACTCTTTATTTGAGGTATTCTAAATTTTCAGAGATTAATATGATTTCAAAGAAAGCATCTTTTGAAGCAATAACAGTTATGCTTTGATTTTAGTTGAAAAACCATTTTGTCTCCATTAGGTAGCTGATTCATAAAGTGCCTTTTTTGGCAGCGAAGAAAAGTTTTCATAACGAATTTAGAACTGGAGTCCTTCATTCGAGATACGATACCCACTCTTCATTCGCCAGTAGAAATGTAAAAGAAATGCAATAAGTACTTTCCGTTGCTTGAAAAGAAAAACAAAAAGGTTAAAGGACAAAATAACGCTGTTTGAAATATTCCTAACAGCGCATGTTTCATTGCTTTCCCTCCAAAATTATTTCCGGGGCTTTCAAAACCTCTTACCAATCCATTTTCTTTCCCCGTATGATTAAGGGTTCTAAATCTTCACCTCAGTGGAAAAAATATAATTAAATATTTTATAACGGTATATTTCATTGCGCTAAATTGATCCCAAATCCTCAAAATAGAGGGAAAACAGTAAAGAGACTGCGAAGAATTTGTTTAGGGACGATAGGTGAAAATGACACAAGGATTCCCTCATAAATAGTCTTCATAGACTTCCAGATGATGGCCTCGCTTACCTTTTGTTTCTGAAGGGTTCCTTCAAACGAGGGAAAGACAAAAGAAAGGATATGAAAGACGTCCAAATGTGACAAATGGGAAATTGACGGCTTCTACTTGTTCCCCTTATTCCTTAAAGTGAGAAGTAGGGAAGCAGGAAATTTGACGGGAAATTAGTACAGTGATAATCCCAAGAGTAATGGGGTGGAACTACAAAAAATCGATGATTAATAAGGAGAAATTTGAAAAAGGTCTAATTTTGATATTAACGAAAGTTGACATTTTCGATACATAATATTACATTGTTATGAAACAGCTAATTTATGTGATGGTATGGCGAAAGATGTCACCACCATCATAATTAGGAAATCATAATACAGATTGCTGTATTCAGAGAAGGATAAACGACTCCAAAAAATTGGAAAGTGTTCTCGTCGAACGATTCATTTCTGAACAGAAGAATGGCAAAAGTTGAATAATTAGCAACAATTTTGAATTAGATACTTCTATCTTATGTATTACAAGAGTGTTCCTCGAGACAAATAATTGTTTTTAGTATTACATCCCATACACACGATGATGCTCGCAACATCGTAAAATTAGCAATTGAAGCATAATTGTTACTTGAGATGTTATTTTGGCTGAAAGTCGATAAAGGCCGTAAAACTGAACTTCAAAACACCATATATAACGTAATATTAAATTAAATAATACTTTGTAATTTAGGTGTTTTTAAGCATTGGTATAGTAATGTCAAAAATGATTTTACATCATAGTCTAACATCGTATTATTTTCTTGATGTTAAGTTTAACGATCTATTGCCTTTTATTCTTCGAATCATCAAAAAACCTATTGTATGAGAGATAGGAATAATTTAGCAAATACTTTCGGTGTGATCGATCAACATATATCTTTTATATCAACTGCTCGGCTGGAATATCGACCAAAAAATTCGGAGAAATGCAGTTAAATCGTCCGTTAATTCCGGCGGTTTTTTTTTTCGGTGGAATCTTGCGAAGGTGCGTCGGAAGACACACAAACACACAAACGCATTTTCTGGATAAGTGAAAGGAGTTTCGAGTCGATTCATCCGCTGTTTTATTTTTAAATACACCACTGTACGAGAGTAATTTAATTTTAAATGCGCTGAAATCGTCAATAAATATTTAAAACCAGCCTCAATATTCTTAATGTATCCTAGTCCTATGAGAAACCAACAGCGAAATATCTACTTATTTGAGTAGAATAAAATAATCCGGTCTGATACCGATTACGAACGAGCATGAGTGAGCAGTTAATATAAAACACACAACGACAGGATTTAATACCCTAGAATTCCCTAAATACCCTATCCTTAATATTAGAACAATAACTTCGAGATACACACATCTAAAAGCAAACTTTCTTAACTAATTTCCAACATTTGTGATCTAAAAAGAGGAATGGAAAATTTCAGAATGAGAAGATGGACGAGAGTTGACGAAATGAGCGCCATTTCATCCAAAACAGCATTAAAATGGGAAACTTTTTCGACGTCCCTCAGATTCAATCCCTCGCAAGCCATGGGTTAAATTGTAACCTTTGAGAGCCGCTTAAACTATTTTCTCGCCTTTGTTTTTTCGAGGAGACACTCGGATCCTCGAGGATCGGATCACCGGGGGATTTGGAGTCGAGGAAATGATGAAATGGGAACCCAAGATATGTCCCTTCTTTTTTTGTTTCGGCCCTTTTTCCAAATCCGTCGCTCGATAATGCGTTTCCGATGCATTCGTTTTTTCCTGGGCCACTCCGCTCCAAAACTTCTCTCGCCCCTTGAGAACCTGCGATCAGTCGCAACTACGCTTTGTGAGAATGCAACGGTGCTTCCACAAATATAGGCGCTCGACTTCGTTCTGGGGGAAAGTAGTGGAAATACATCGAAACATAGGACCAACATGGATGATCGTGCAATATGCTATCTCACTAGGCGCGAATTAAACCTAAGGAAATTGCGGACCAATATATATGAAAAATATGCGTACATTAACCACAACATAAATGGAGAAAAACTTCTACTTTTCGGGGTGAATATGAGACGCCAAATTATCAGATCCGCCCTTAATTGGCATCACTCTCGGAATATAAAGGAAGGATCGAAAGGGATTAAAAACGGAATGGAGAGGAAAGAGTGACTCGAGGTGGCGACGAAACAGTCACCGTGAAATTAGGATCTCAGATTAAATCGCCCCTTTTCAGGGACCTCTTTAAAACTATTCTACCGCCCACTCTATTTCGTAGCTGTTGGTGATTGGTCTCCCCGTAAGATTAGACCTTCTGCAGATACCTTAGATGAGAATCTCCAACAGAGCTGAAAAAAGGAACCTTCTCGAATACGGTCTTTGCAACGAGATTTCAAGTGCACTAATAAACTTAGTTCTAATTTTAAATTACAAAATTAGGAAGAAAATTCGTCCAGCGGTAAATCTCACTCACCCAAAAAGTTTCGTGGTGAAAATTCCCGAATATACTGCCGTTCCTATTCTAAGTAGAAACGATTTATCTACTATATATTATATTTTATCTACGAAAATTTCAGTAGCCAAAATACTACGCACCTTAAAATAGACAAATGAATCCTTAAAAATGGAGGAAGCTCTTTTCCAGTTAATTGCGAATTTCTTAAGGTATTAGTAAATCCAATTTTTGAAGCACAGAAGAACTACTTTTATCAGAAATTGTTACTCTTCGTAAGTTGCATCTTGCGTTGAGTTATAACAAGACAGGGGTTAAACTAAACAAATTCGAAGAAATGAGTAGGTGTAAATTAACTTGATACCCCTCAAGTACACTTTTTGTAGTCGAGATCTTTTAAAGACAATTTTGATTAAAACTATAAGTAAAGGGAAATATGGCAATCAGTAACAAAGCAACGCCGAAAATTTAGTACTGAACTTGAGAAAGTCGTGGAGGTTAAGATTGAAGGGAGAACTTTGATTTAATAGCTTGAATGATACAAGATCATGTAACTAATTTTTAATTAAATAATTTGTACAATTAAATGATTTACTGAACCGCGCTATTACTAGCGAACTATTCGCTGAGCGATGCTGCAAACCTCCGTAGATCTTCGCTGTCTCCCGTGGATACTTAGCGAGAGGAAAAGGAGTAATTCCGTACATTGGCAACATCCTTTGCAGCAGACGGTGTCCACTCTAATCCGACCGATCCCCAAACTGTTAGAGTCCACGAAACAAAGAGAAGCGGAGAAAATCATTTCCTCCACACGTAATTGAAAACGGGCACAGACACTATCTATCGCCCTTTGGGATCGCCTCTTAAAAACGGGGAAGATTTATGCTACTCAGAGTAATTTAAGCCTGCAAAGAAGGAACACCTAGAGGTTATGTTCATAATTATATACTCGTGGGCGAAAAGGGGAACATTTCAATGAACACTATGAAAGAGAGGGAAAATGTTCGGTAGTGAGAGGTTGAATAGCGTATTGCGAAGGAGAGTGCTTTTCCGAGTATTTGCTGGGATCGAGAGCACACAAAAACTGATCAAAATGGAATCATAATTTGTTTCGGAATGCATTCGATTAAATCTCATAAATACACGACTTTTTCAGATAAGTATGGGTAAAATGTTTACGAGAATCTTCTGGAATTGTAAATAGTAAACCACAAAGATTATCAAAGAACGTGAAATGTAAAAAAATACTCGTGAATAAATTTAACTATTCAGTCACGTTCCATTTTCAAACGATTTAATCTTTACTATTGCAACAATTCCTTGCACTGTAGCAATCACATAATGATAAAATATCGATCCTCCGGCAAAATGTTGTCCACATCCATGGATAACAACGGAAAAGAAATTCCATTCATAATGGCTAAATAAAGATTCAATTACCTTTTCCAGGAAGACTCTCTTGTTCATGGCTGCCAGCGCCGCTGCCGCCGCCTGGTGGTCGGTGAACTCAACGAAGGCATAAGGATCATTGCCCGGCTGTGGAGAGAAAGCAGAGAATTAACAAACGGCCGTTGAAAAGCCTCGGAGGAGGGTGCGATCCTCTTTGGCCGGACAGTAAGGAGATAAAACCCACTGACCTTCCGAATGAGATCGAACTATAAAGAAGTCTCGATGGCCGAAAGAGGAAATGAAGAGGATATCTTCTTCCCACGAAACAATGGACTCTGAGGAACTTTCGAAACGGACCGAAGGGTCGATGGAATACACGGCGAGAAAACTGAGAGCAAAACATGGGTGCGAGAGATGTCTCTCACACAAATTTGGAGAGCAAAATATGTGACATGTATAACTGAACCGTGGGCAAGATGGCATCTTATTATGACGCCAATAATAATTGCCTCACAATGCATTTGGAGTATGCTGAGGAATGAAGGACTCCCCCAAAAGGGGACTGCGTGCCAAGGAAGCGCGCTAGAGTCAAAAGAAGAATTCTGTAAAGTAATGCGTTATATAATTGACAAAATATTCCATCGTATCATGGTCATATTCATTCTCAATTCATCCAATAAAAATCCAACAAACCACGTGTCAGAAATATATTAAAGTATTATAGACATACGATTGACATCTAGCGTGTTGTTAGAAAGACCAGAGTAAAATGTTTTAAAATAGTTCATTGCTTGACGGGGAGGTTTACTAGAAATTAACATAATTATTAATACAAATTCAATTCATAATTCAAAATATACAAGACACATATATTTTTATTCACTAATACTTATATTAATACCGACATTAATATTTCACGATAAGTCACCTCACAGTAAGTTCGCAAATTTCGCGAAATACTCCCATAGGGGTCTTCACAATTGTTTATAAGCAACCACCCATGGGGGTGCTTACAATTGCTTATTGCCAATAGTGGAGACCCCTATGGGAAGGTATTGAACCCACAGTGATACGCGCATAACATTTCTTCCCTCTACACGTCCGAATTGGAGAACAATACAATATACTAACAATTACTCTAAAAAAACATTATTTTAAAGTGAAACCACGAAGAGAACAATGTAGATGCTCATATTAGTAAGAAACCAAGTGGGTAACTACAATTTCATTTTAATCGGAATTACGAGAACTACGTTAAATAAACGACGAAAATTAAGTAAAACTTTGTCTCAGTAAACAACCAGTCCCCCCTGACGACCAAGGCGACAGCTGAATCCGAGCTCATGAGTTTTCCCATAAGAATACACGGGAAATTCAGGCCACAATAAAAATATAGTTAAGGGATTACAGTCATTTCTATAACAAAGTAAATTGCTGAATGGGTGCTTACCCCTTTTGTTTATAAAAACCACACGGATATAATTAGGATACCTATTTAAATTTTGCATATTTATTTAAAAAGAAATTAAGATCCATCGCAGCCATTTACTTGTATATCTATAATTTGTAATATAAGAATATAAGTGGAAAATAAAAATTAAAAGAAGGAAAACACTGATTAAAAATTGGTATTGTATAAATAAGAAAAGGCATAAACCGCTGAATATTACTATTGAGTAACACTATGAAAATAAGCAAGGCATGAACTGTTGAAGTTTCCTGGGATTTCTCAGCGCTTTTTAATACAGCGATGAAATTTAACTCGAATTTAATCTAGAATCGCAAAATTGAACTATGGGCAACTGCAAAATCAAAAATCATCAAAAGTAAAGAGAAATTTCCCTAAATACACAATGAATTAGTCATGTTTACACAATAGCTACGACTTTTTAGAGCTTCATTATAGAAAGAGAGTAATGAGTTGAATTCTCTCATTCCTCTTAATAAATTCGATATTAAAACAGTGCATAAGTACATTTCGTAAACAGTTAATGAGTATACAGAGTCAAATAATGTAATCACGCGAGCAAGACAAGACAACGCAGTCATTTATTTTATCGCTGCACGTTTCCTGAGGTGCCCTGAGGTTGAGAAGGTAAAAACGGAGGCGCAAAAAGCAGGTCAAAATATGAGCCTCGATTAATAAATACTCTCACTATATTATCCAATCTCTACAAAACACAACAGGAGGACTAATGAACGCAATTAGCATAAAGTTAGTACGAACGCAAACTTCATTACGTTTTGAATATCTTCATGAACGGCCGCATTGAGCGAGCGATAGAGGAGTTGAAGATAAATGAGCGCTTTTAAGAGAAGCGATGGCGACTCAATGCAAAGATCGTCCGAGGCAAAAAAGGAGATAAAAAGTGAGAGTATGAGAATATAGGCGGTGGAATGAGAAAGGTCAGGCGTCCATCAAGGCAATGAATCGCTCCATTAGGTGGAGGGGAAGGGAAGGAGGGGGGAGAAGAGGAGGGGGAGGAGAGGAGGGGAGAGACGAGGCAGAGATACGCCGATCAAAAATCGGGAAATTTCTCTAAAAAGTAATAAAATTGGATAGTATAGTAGGTAGTATTGTTAAGTTTGATACGAAGGCTGAGATCATTTCGCACATGTGCTCCCACCGGGAATCGAACCCGGAACCGCTTCCACCGAAGCCGAACGGGCTGCCCACAAGGCTATCCGGGAGCCAAAATAAAATTACATACGGATGTGATCGAACAGTGAGTCCCATATTGTAATGCGGTGTAAGCGGCTATCCTTATTAACGAGAAAGTGGTTTGATCATCGAATGTGACGCTAATGAGGAGATTTTGGAAAATGACAAATACTCCAAAAAATCGTAAGGAAGTGATACATTTTTTAATCAGAATCTATTTTCTCAACACGGAGTCGTGAATAAACGAAATCATGTTATAAAGGAGATTTCCTTGAGGACTCTAATGCAAGCGCTGGTAGATCGATAACGTGGGAATTTTGTAGCCAATGGTGATTCAATCCTGATATTCTTATGCCATCAAATTTTAACGAAAGAAAGGTGGAGGAAATATTATTACTGTCCTTTATACGTTTTTTTCCTTGTGTTGAGATCAAAATGCGCCAGATGCAGCGGCTACGGAAAGCACACTTTCTTGTGCGGGCGGACATTTTGAAAGATTACTGAAAACCGAAAAAAGCAGAAAACGTATGGAAGGAGGCTGCTTCTGGATTCTTAGGCTGTTTTTCCCAACCGTCGAGGGCGGACACAGGCGCAGCTCAAAAAAAGAAGATCTATTCCCATCTTTCGAGGACACACTCGCTATATTTCAGAGCTTAATGTATAGGTAAGCAAACGACGGGAAAGCAAGAAACACTCAGATGGACGTGAGACGAGAAAAAAACGGTTTCCTTCGAAATTTCATCCCTATTTCGGAATTTCCCGGCTTCAAAACGCAATAAGAGAACCTTTACTCACGTTTTATAGTGGATAAAATAGGTGGAAATTTACAAAAGAGAAAAAAGGCAGGGATAAATTTTTGGGTTTTAATATTTCTAAGCGGAAAAAACCTCATACATTTGACACAAGATTTTGCTTTATGTGTGAAATCAATAGACTGGATTCGGGCGAAATATTCACTGAACTTTGAAAGTAAAGGGCTTTTCAACATTTACGTAAATATATAAAACATCGTTATTGATTTTAAAACTTTATTTAATTAGGTAACTACGGAGAGTGGGAGAATTTGCTTTTTAAGTGTTGTTTTAAAAATATTAAAAAGCTTAGTTGGATAGGTAGGTACATGTGCGAGTCATCGAAATCATGTCAATATGATTTCGTCAATTATTCTTGTGACATTCTTATGAAAAAATATATTACCACCCCAATACAATATAAAAGATTTAAAAATACGAAAGTTTCGCACGACATATTTTAAGCATAAAATATTACTTTTTATTACTCATTGAAGGAGTCAACAGCGATTAAAATTAAGGCCTAAATGGACAAAACAGTGAGACTAATATAATGAGTTACAACTTCTTATATTTTTCGAATTTTTCCAAAAGAAATTCCATGAAAATCCTATTTACATAATCAAATAGAATGAGGATAACGGAATTATTAAATCTTTTTTAATTCAATGATAAATATTTAATTATCTACGTTATACATTGATAACAAAAAAGCAAATTCCTAACGTATGCCTAAAAGTAGAAGACTTCTTTATTAAGTTGATGAACCGATTTACGTAAACTGGCTTTGGTTTGTATAATTATAGAGCTTAAACATAGTAATGACCCGGCAACGTCAGATTTACGAACACATACTGTTTTAAATCAAATTTTATGAATGTTTCAGCAAAAATAGCTAAATAAATTTTTCCTGATAAATAGCCGATGATTTGGTGGAGTTTTTCACTAAAGTAGTCACCAAATATATTAAGTATTTTTTTAATTGGCCTCAAAAATGCTGAGACATTCAAAACGTCAAAGTTTGTGAAATTTTTAAGTTTTATTCTGACTGAATGGTAACAGTTGTGATACCTGTGATGCCGGTTATTTTTTGACGATTAAGGCAGCTATTAAGTTATTTAGATATAACAGAAACACTGTATATAATTATTTAAGTTACTATGACCAAACATTTCCTGAAAGTCACGTTATTTTAATACCAAAAACATTCGAACTCGAAAACGAATAGAAAGCGGACACCCTTAATGGGGTGATTCGGGTAGAGGAACTCTACCTCTGTATCTGCGCTTATCACTACTTTTTGGACATCCTGTACAAAAAAATATAAAAAACTCAATTCCCTCATGAATCCAAGACAATTTGAATATAAACAGACAGATCTTTCACAGAGAAATCTCAACACCTTCAAATGCATCTCACGGATGGCGAAGCCGTTCCTCTACGGTTATAATAACATGCTAATTTAAAATTCGGCGAGATACTGTGACGTGATGAGCATGGATAGGAAGTGCTTAGTCGTGAGATAAGCGAGGGTGGAATCTGCGCATAATTACGTCACAAGCGAGGACCGCCACCTGCCGACGTCTCCCCAAGCTCATCGCGTAGGGGATTTGTCAAGGTGCGGCAGGACTATGATGGATGGGGGAGGGAAGAAGGGGGATGGGTGGTTCATTAAAATTCATTCTTTCCAACCTGGAAAATTCAATAACTGGTCGAAATGGACATGTTCGTGAACTCATATTAGTAATTAGTTAATTCAAAACATAATTCATCAACTATCGCATAGTAAATAACATTCCATCGAAAATCTTCGAAGCCCCAATGAGAAATAAGAACCAACTAAAAAACCATTTATAAGTGAATACGTCCGTTACTATAACATGAATAACCAAAGGAGGTTATCCAGAATAAAACAGACACTTATAAGTAATTTATAAGAAAGGAGAAGTAATTCTTCAAAGACATGGCAATCGATTGGACATAAAGATTACCAATGCGCAAGTGATGGAGAAGATGCAAAGGAGAAAGGTATGCGACGAGAAAGGGCGTAAGGAAGTGGAAAATTAAGATGCAAAAGAGAAAGAAGGCGAGATTAATTAAGTGAAAGGTGCTACATTTCGCAAACATATATGATTCGTCGCTCTCCCGTATAGTATTGATCGATACACTAATTCCGTGGTAATCGAGTGATCAATGATAAGCATCTGATGTACAAATAAACCGCGTAACCCATCCAAGAGACCTCCGGAGATTCATAATAAGGCATCGGCGGAGAGATGTGTGGAAATTTCATCTTAAGGATTACTCTCTCGGTGAATTCAATTCCACAGATGCTAAAAGATGCAAATTATACGTTATTCAAAATACATCTAAAAATTCTACTAGAAAAGCTTAAACAATGTATCAATTTTACTCGACGATAAGTGTTCTTTCCACTTCTTAAAATAAAAAAGATATGACGTTGCAATTAAAGTCACATTTCAAGTAAGAAAAAGGTGAGAAAAGATTCACACTCCTAAGGTTAAGGGAGAAACGTATACTTCTTCCGGGTGTACGTTCCAGCACTGTCCAATCTGCAGATACAATCACATTCACAAAAATCATAAGAGGTGTGGATGAGTACAGTTCTGATAAGACGAGATCCTCAAGGGAGAGTCCGTGATAGTGGATGAAGTGAAAGAAGAAAGTGAAAAAGGAGAAACGCGATATTAAGCGTCAGACCAAAGTTTTCGGAAGCAGGTGGAATAAAGCTTTTCGGTTTAACTCTGGTTCGATAGACCAATTCAACTTAAAAATGACTTACTTATTTGAGGAAAATAAAGCGCGAATAAACATTTCCTCAGTTGAATAAAAAATCCTAACGTATCAAAGCACAGAATCCTCTCTCAAAAGATCAGTAAGGAGTATTTACCGCTCATTAAGCCTTCCATTGTACACTCTTCTCCCTGAATCGGAATATGCTGAAAAAACCCTCTAATTACTCCTCATATTTATCAGTTCGATGGATGCAACAGCCAATAGCCAAATTAACTTTTAATCATCCCTTTCGGGCAGTGAACGAATGAAAATTTCAACCGTCTCACTGGATTCACTCTCCCCATCGCAGAGACCTTCGCCGGTGCATAAAATCCGAGAGACCCTAAAAAGGTCCCTTCCTCAGCCCCCAAACCCATCCGACCCTCCTTCGTACTAATAATATTCCCTCGACCATCCTCACGGAAACCAGGTTTCTTTTCCCAGTTGCTCCACTGAATATCTTGTCTCTACATTGACTTGACAACAAGCTACTCTATGCGATCAGCCATTGAAAACATTCACAGAGCCAAAAACAGTTGATGAGCGGTTTCTAATTATCATTTACAACCAAAGTATCGCTTTAGAATATTCTTTTTCAAGATAAGAATTGTAAGCTAATTTACATCGGATGATAATCTTTAGTTAAGTTTAACTGGCATTTCAACAATTTACCAACAAATAACAGTGAATGGGTCTCGAAATTCCTATGTACCGAATGGTATTGTTGGCTGTATTTCCTAATCTTAGTACAGAAGAGTAGGTGGTTATTAGTAGGTGGAAATGTAGAGAACCGATAGAAGATAACTTACAATTAACATATAGTCCGTATTTGCGGAAAGTCGAAAAAATGACTTTTAGCCAGCTTTTTTCAATTTGGGACCACTGTGCGGCGTAGCACATTTCATCGTGTAAATTACTGTTTAAACATTTTTCGGATAATTCTTGCCTACGCTCATTTCTTCTTTCCTTAACAGATTCCAAAGTCTTCGACTCCTGATGATGCTTCTACTTAAAAAATGGTAATGCGTTGACTTCTGTAAGAAAGGACCGAATCCACTGAATGATATGGTCGTCGATTGCCTAAGAACCGAGTTTTAGCAGTAACTTCTCGTGTGGCACTAAATAGTCCGTATTTGTGAAATTGATCTCTTTTTTTATTTCTTGAAGCTAACGTTAGCTCGGACGTTTAATCTTATAGATAGAAGCTAACTACACCACAACTAAGAAGTCCATTCTTAGTTGTTGTTTGCAGTTCAACATGCAAAGAGCCACATGCAACGTAGATTTCAAAAACATACATTTCCTTAATTAAAAAACAATCGACACTTAACAGCGTTTCTTTTGATAACCCTTTTCACACACAAGCCGGAACTGGCCCATTAAACCGACATAATATGTGAGCCCCAAACGCACTTGAAACCACTCTCCCCCGAACTTCCTCTGTGCCATTCTCTCCGAGACGCGTCCATAATTAACTGCGTGGGAGGCGAAGCAAGCGGGAAGAAAGGGGAGAACACGGGAAGGATTATTCGGACAGGATGTGGGGAAGAGAGGCGCATCGTTTGAAATGGTAATCTGAGTATAAATGAGTGGGAACGGGTGAGTTTGCGGCTTTTTGCACCACATAATTAATTAGTCCCGCGGGCGAGGGAGTAAAAAGTAGGGCGCAACTCCCGATTTTAGGCTCTCTGCGATTACTTTCGAGGCAACCGAGCGAAGAAAAAGTGACGAAAGTCGAAACTATGAATGAGCTACACATTAGTCAAAGCGAAGATTTCATAAAATCAAATATGATTCCCTACGTAAAATAAGACGAATTAAAAAGAAATCGTTAAAATCGAAGCGTCGATTAATGTCGACTCATTCCCTCCCTCTCTTCCACCTTTATTCTATCTGGTACTGCTTTGTACTCCAAGCGGAAAATTTTGTATACGTGCTCAAGGAAAGCTACACCTTGCAAGTATAACTTAAGTTCACCGTATCAGAAATATACGGAAAGGTGTGGTAATACGTGATTCGAAGAGGCAACAGCCAAATTAAGTTTAACGGAGTACAACGTGATTTGAATAAATTTGACTGAAGTAGATAATAATAATATTAAGAGGAATGGAATGGAAAACGAGCGACGCCTTTGTTACGCCTAATATCGCGTTGGCGTAATATATATCTTCTAATAGAACTCATAACTGCTTAACTCATTTTATTATTTTGAAAAGTAACTACGACTACGAAGGGGGTATTATTTACTTCGCACGCAGTAAATATGAATCCCTCGACCATCGATTGTGCTAACAGCGAGGCATTTAGATTAAATCCCACAGCTAAACATTGTAATTCTTAAGATTTGCTACCACAACATAATTGCGAGAAAAATACCAACGGAGTAGTTCTCATCAAGCAACTAGTTCTAAAAACTGGTAAAGATGTCATCTGATCTACACCAGTGATTCTGTCTAGTCACAGGACAATGTGGGAAAGATCTCCCAAGAGGAGAGAGCAACAACCAAAACACAGACCGCGATGGCCTCGAGTTGTCAATGCGGCAATTCAGAGAGACTAACACGGAATGCGCAGTGCAATAAGGAGAGAATGGGGGAGCAGCGTGAAGATACTGGAGCGGGACACTGGTTTTCCCGTGGGAGGCGCAGACCGGTAGTCAAGGGCCATTTAGAGGGGAGGATATGATATGACGGAGAGAAGCACGCACTGCCAATCCATCGAGATTCTCCCATCCACACACATAAACAGCCTCGTGGTCCGTATGCGTGCCGAGATTTACTCCTCCAAGGGATGCAGGTAGGTAATGAACACCCCCAGGTGCGGGGAAGGCATTGTCGGAGGGCAAGAATGGATTAGAGGGGCCCTTTCCTACGCTGGATGATATTCAACTGAATGATGGATGAGACGACAAACGGTAGAGTACTTTCATTGATTATGTAAATGAGTCGCAGTGAATACCTTAGCGAAGGGCCGGAAAGGGACAGTGAAAAGCAGAAGGGATCCTAAGAATAAACAAGAGAAGGAAACGTCAAAATTAAAAACACAGTACAGTTTGAAATGCTCGAGATCGATGCAATTCTTTAATCTCCGTTTAGTGCAGTGTATGAGAAAATCATCAGCGTCGTTAAAATTATGATCTATCAAAAATTACTGTATTATATCATCGTGCAATAAGTATACGTAGGAAAAGCTCTAACAAAATATGGCTGAGAATATTTATTGGCTCCAGAGAGAAACGTGGCCATTCTAAGAGAGGTAGACCTTGTAAATCGAAAGGAAAACATAGTGTGTGGGATATAGAGAGGATCTTACTCATTAGTATCCTGAAACGTAGAACGAAAAGAAGAACAGAAATAGTATAAACTTAGATGGATAGAGGTATCAACTGCAATTTCAGTCCTCAGAATACGTAATAAGGTTTATTTCAAAAGGGGAATGCGGCCAAACGGAATAAAGACGTGATGAGATCATTAGAATATTTTGTACGCTCTTTGAAGTTCCCAAACAGTTGTACTCATTATATCCAAAACAAGATAATCGACCATAAAAGAGCATAATAATCTGCATGTGAAAATAAGGGATAATCTTTGAGAAATCTAAAAAGAAAAAATACCTCAAAAGAGGGATATAATAAAGAAATATTAATTAAATCAAACACAAATTAATACTAAAATTTAAGTACGCCATTGAATGATTCGACGATGATTAGTTAAGTAAAACATAAATTGGGACAGAATTGTACCCTCACAAATATAATTAAAATTTTAAAACAAAAGATGCACGCCAACGATGAATCATCATTTCATTTCCCAAAGTAGGTAAAAGTGAATGTGGAAGAGGGATAAAATATAGAAAGGACGCTTAAGCCAAAGTGAAAGGAAGAGGCCTATGATTGACGTCTAATTGGCTATGAGAAATAATTACGAAAATAAATGAAGACATACCCGCACCACTTTTTCATGTAAACGTAGTACTGATTGTGTCGTTGGCTACACAAAAAAGAAAGATGAATATTCGAACGAAAACGGATAAAATGAAAATGAACAATTCGCGTTTAAAACGGGGATTAAAATGGAAACGAACGATTTGAGTAGATAGGGCGACGACAAATTACCAACGCTCAAATTCGCGATTTGTAGGAAATATAAAAAAATGTATTTTTTTAAACAATATAAAAAGAATCAGCAACTATTATGAGATCGTTACACTTTTAAAAATTTAATCCCACAACTTGAAGTTTTTTCCATCACGTAGTTCGAACTTAATAACTTTTAAAGGATCAAATGATTAAAATCAGCGTATTATTACTAAATCAGCGTCGGACTCAATCAAGTCCGAGCGAAATACAGTATTAATTCCGTCCGCTTACACGGCGAGCCTAAGAAACGTGATGTCAGCGGGGACTGGCACCCAATAATAACATAGCCGCTGTCAATCCATGAACGACCTCGAGGGAGCACGCGGAATAACTCTCACGCATCGGCTCCCGCCCTCGCACACGGCCGTTAATGGCATTGCATGGAATCCCTTTCTGTACAGCAGCCGACGGCTGAGCGACCTCAGCCCGCGATAAAGTTGTCTCTTTGCGAGAAGGAAGCCAATCCGCTGAAACCATTTCCCCTCCTGGCAATGCAGCTGATTGCAGATATGAGAGAGGAAGGCTCGTCACAAAACATTTATTACTCGTTCATTCACTCGATAAAACTTCTAAAAGCATACTTTTTAATCCAACCTCGGCCTAATTGCAATAATTCAATATCCGTAAGTTCGAAAGATACGGTGTAAGGCAATGAAAGGTTAACACAATGATATAAATCATTATACCATCATGTGGTGCCTCCGAGCCTAAATAAAGGAGAGTGGTTCCAAAAAATCCAATTATTTACGGTCAGCAGAGGAGAAGAGGTTCCTAATTACAGTTCTGATGTAAGCATGGGAGATGCTGCATCCTGACATTCATTCTGCTTGCTTCTTCTCGAATACGCTTTACTCCTAGAGCTTTTATATTGCACTTTCGTTGACTTTTAGCAATCATTTTGGTGCAGCCAGATGCCAAACTACTCCACTTATCCTCTATAAATCTTTTCGTGTCCATGATAGAGGCTACAAACATTCAACCAGTTTCGGGCTGATTAATTCACAAAAGAGATATACAAATGCGCAGTTTAATTATCTACATCTACATTAATACCCTACAAGCCGCCTTTCGGCGTGTGGCAAGGGGTTATACATAAGAGAGATATATAATTAATACATAAAAGAGGTGCTAGAACGGGTACGCTCGCGATTATGGCGGATTCGTTATCGATAAAAATGTCTCTATAAAAACACTTCAAATCGAGGAGTATCGCATTCGTTGACTGTACTGCCCTCTGCAGAATTATCTTCGGGTGAATCGCAATGGAAGCCGCTCAACCGCCCTGCAAACGCAAACACTGCGGAGATATGCGTGCGATTGTCACGCAAGTGTTTCCGGAAGAACGCAACTTCGTAAAGAGAGCAAATACGGTGTTTTTGCGACAAAACATTTAAATGCGACGACTGAATGGCAACAGCGCTTTTTTACGCGCGCGCCGCAGCTTTTATTTTTTCATTTAGTCGCTTCCATTCCACAATTCTATTCCGGATCATGCGTGTCGACGCACAATTAATCGCCACATCTTCAATTCAATTAGAGGGGAAGATGAACGTATGAACCGTAATTTCCCGGAACTAATCCGACAGTTTACCGCAACGACGACCCAATATGGAGATTGAATTATTAAAATTTCTTAATACATTATCCGATAGTTTTCAAAATACACAAAGCAATATAATCAGCGAACTCAAGAGCTTCCATAGCTGCGAAAGCGGTTTTTACACGAAGTTTGTCCAAAAAGAGTTCCGTTTGGCAGTACAAAAAACACACTAAAAATTATTAGAAAAATCCTAGTTGAATTTGAATTGAACCTTGAGCTACTTAGCAGAACTCCCACCATTTTGAGGGTTCCCAAGAGATGTAAAACAGCTGTGAATTCAACCAAATAAGGACGGATTCCTGCATTCGCTATTGAAATTTTGGACACCAAAAATAGGTGCATTAAGTCTCTAGGCTTTGAGGGGAATTCCTAACCAATATCTTTTTAAGAATAGCGATGTCATATATGTTGTGTCAGGGCATTGTCATGCATTAAAACAATACTAACTAATCTTAATAAGGATTTCCAATTTTCTTTGTCATTTATAACAAGGAGAGAGAAGCCTACACATTAGATAGCCAACATTAAATGACAGGAACTCTTTAACAAGGAAATATTAACTTTTTTTGCGTAAAATATCTATAAATATATTTGTAGAGATTTGGAATAAGGAAAATACGCGATAACATCTTTTAAAGAAATGGATCAAGAACGACTTTTCATATTCCGGCATCGCCTAAATAAGTAACCAACTCAATAAACTCATTAGATAAGATTTCGCCTTCATTTAATGCGTCATTTCGAAGACCCTCTCCATGAGCAAGCCAGACATTAATGAGAGCAAAACCCGAGACATGAGCACGCAAAGTAACGTACTCCATGACGAGCTATGCTAACGAACGCACCCCATTCTACCGCCAATAGTAAGATGGCAACAGATCGGCCACATAAACGCGCAGCATAACGACGGAGGTGCAGAAAGGCCTTCGCGCGAACATTAGCGATCCGATGGACAAAAACGCAGAGTTATAAAAACGATAAAATCGGTCTCGCGGAACCTTTAATGCTCTCTCGGCAGCAATTGAAAGTTTTGAATGAATGGAAGCGCGTTCTGTGTGTACGAGAACAGTTGAATTACAAAGAGTTTTTGGAGAGGCGTTTGATGCCCAAATGGCATCCCCGGTAATCGAGTCATCAACGGATTGCACAACGGCACTTTGGAGCCAATAAATAAATTCTATGAGTATTGTAAATGGACAGGGGGCGATAAAACGCGATCGAAGGCAAAAATAACCGCCGCCACTCAATGGGGCGAAATGCGCGCTGCCATCAAATTGAAGGACGACAAATGCAACGATAGCGAAATTTATAAAACACCGAGATTCACAACTATGATGAAAACTTTAGGATGATAACGGTGAGCCCAAAATAAAAGCAAAACATTGTAGTACAGAACAGTAAATGACTGGTAATGGTTTTCCCTTAGAAGTTAACATAGTAAAATATGGAAATTATTACATAATATATCAATCATACTCGTATATATGAGACACTTTTCTATAATAAGTTATTCCCAACCACCTAAATTATTAAAATTGCCCTTCGTGTTTTTAATGACTTTGAGTAGGCGTTGAGCACAGCCAATATACCCACCATAAAAAGTAGTAGGAGTAATGATTTTCCGTTTAATGAATTGCAGTGTTTTCTTTTGGGGACACCAATTAGTAATCCAACTGCCTTCTTTTGCAGCAAAAGTGAACAGCACGTATGGGTCGTATGATCCCAGAAAACTGTACCACACTAATGTACGAAAAATGCAAAAACGGAGAGGCCGATTTTATAATGTAACATGAATAATACTCTGAATAACTTACAACAGAGATTACTGATACGTTCATTCCATGACAATTTGCGATCGAGTTCAAAAAGTTTCACACAATCAATGTTTGCTCAATGTCTATAGAAAAGGTTATGTTTTGATTTTTACCCTAATTTAATATTAAGCCGTTGGAACTAAACCAGTCTTTGACTACATCTAATAATAATAATTAAATAATAAATAATAATAATAAGACTTAGAAATAGTGTGATTTTTTAAATATATCATCACAAAGGACCAAGGTTGTATCAACCGCATAAAGAATACATTTACAAGGAATGCAGAATCCCAATCATTGACTGAAACAAGAAATAACAACGGCCCAAGATCTGAGCCTTGCGGAGCATCAAGTTCTAATAATTAAAGATTAACGAGTAAGAATACAAATGGACTTTGAATGTAAAAAGATGTTTCCGAAGTATATCAATTAATATTTTCTGAGAAATGTCACCAACAGCGCTAAAACATATAAAAATAAAATATTAACATAGTGAAATTAGCAAGAGGCAAGAAGTAGCGAAAAATGGGTACAGTTGCAGCATACTTTCGGCACACGAATATACGGCAGAAAAACCAGCATTTCCGTAACCCGCCACTGTCACTGCCAACTTCATGAAATCTAAGAAGTATTGCGTTAAAGATGCAACTGAGAAGAAACATCGGAGGGGAGACAATCGCTGACGGCAGTCGATCCATGGCCGAGTTCCTCTTGCTTCCCTGCGCCAATTTTCTCGTCCGTTTCCCGCGGTTGCAATCACAGTCCACCATTTATTTTCTCCCTCATATTCTGGCTGCTATCAAATATCTCCCTCCCTCATCACGATCCTGAAGGAACGCAATAACCGCTGTCCACTCCCTACGCGACTCTACATTTTTTCTCCTCAGAATAACCGTCCCTTGCGGAAGTTTATTCTTTAAAGGGAAGAATTCCGGTGGAATGTTTGAGTGCTGGGGGCGAGGTCCAACTGGAATCTGAATGTTATAATTCTGGTGTGTTAAAAAAGAGCACTAGAAAGAAACCCCGCATTGATTGATTTATATTATTCGTTATATACTGCCACGTTAATGGAAATTGATTTAACGGGTACTTCATAAAATAAATTGTAATTTCTGTCTTACTTTTTTTAAAGCTGGAAAAAAATGCTTGTAGATGGTTTTACGGTTTCTAAGAAACAATTTTAAGAGGATCCCCAAAATAGTTTGTTAAATATTTCATAAGTAATGGGAGAAATGAAAGATTAGATTATACAGAAATTTATGTGCACCGACCTCACTGTCGAAATAAACATTCGGGAAAGTCACTATCGCTCAGTACGAAATTTCGCAATGACAAAATATATCAATAGATAACGAATATATAATTCATTAACGACCACATAGGCATCTTTATTCTTTATCTTTCTTTTCCATACATTTGTACCAGATGAAAATCTATAAGCACGTGAAATTTGGAATTATTTAGGAGTAGAGCAATTTCAGTGAATCGGCGACAACTTTTGGAACCAATAAAAGCTCTAAATTATCATTTATGCGCAATTTCGCGACAACAAATACACGAGATCGAGTACTTTTACCGATAAATACTCGCAACCTCGAAGAAGGCATAAAAACCATAAATCAAATCCGATAGATTGAACAAATTGGCTAAAGTTAAAAACATACGACTCCGTCTGCGTTCGCACACGCAGCAGCACTCTGGACTCATACAAAATGGATCCCACTGACGCCATATCTCCATAATTGACTATTAAATACTTAAAGGGCAACTAACATCAACTACCGTTGCACATTTTCTTTCTTCTCTCTAACCCTCTGACCAACTGCCAAACGACGTTCAATTGTCTGTTTTGAGGGCTGTACATCAATTTGGAATCCTCTAATAGACGAACGTGCAGTTTCGATACGACTCTTTAAAAGACGCGAATCCAAGAACAATGTCTCTACAACATTAAATTCTTACGAACCCAAGAACGTTTTCAAAGGGCCGATCAACTAAATTTGCCTCTCTTATGACGTAACTTTAATGACTTAGTGAATGCCCCAAACATTTACATACTTGCATTAGAGAAAGTAAATAAGTACATCCTTATCAAATAAATATTATCTCCTTTTGGTTTATAACGAACAAATCTGTTGTGTTTCTTTTGGAAAGATATCATTCCTCGGGGAAAGAGAAGCTGAACAGAAAGGCAGAGCGAACATTGAGCAAGGAAAGTAAGGGGGAGAGATGAAAAGAGGGGGATGACGGATGGGCAAATGAAAGAGGCAGCGAATTGAATTATGTGGAGAGAAAAAATTGGGATCATAATGGTTTGTGAAGGAGAGGGGGAAGTGCGAGGGTCTACTAAATATACGGCCCAAGAACGATGGGAGACCATTGAGATAAATGTGAGAAAAAAAGTAGATGAAATTAATAAAAACATGTTCCAATTAAGAGAAAGGATTTAATTAATTAGGATCCCGTAATTCATTTTTAAGTAAGACCAGGTGTTGATATATATATAATTTATTACAGGGGGGAGAGAAATATTTGCGAGTTTCTAAGAAGAAATTCCTCCATTGTAGAAGTAAGATGGTACAGTGAAAAGAAAAAGCTTTACGAAATAAGCAGTAATTCACCGGTAATTACGTCATACACTAATCAAAACATACAAAACCTCCATTTTACAAAGGAAAATGAACTGAATGCAAAATGAGGGTTTTATTAAGGAAGAATCTTCAGAATGTTTGTGTATTGTTACTAAAAATGTAGAGAAAACTTTAACCAGTTAACTTTTTCATTGCTGAGTGTTTTAGTAGAGTTTGTCAACATACTTATATAAGTAAACCTAAAATGCAACACTTCCTTGAATGGTGAATATAAAATATAAATCTGTCAAATTAAAATTCAAACGGTATATATACAAAACGAGAAATGAACGTCGAGTCGGAAAGCGCGCTGCTCATTTGTAAACTTAAGGGAAATGGTATTAAAAATATAATTACATAGTATCCACGATAGCTCTCCAGCGCATAATTGGAGGAAAAGGATTTTCGAATGTGTGAACTAAGGGGAATAGAAAGGACAGCAATTGTAACATAACTTCTCAAAACATAATAGAGATATTAAGGTAATGGATAATGAATAAAAACAGTGTAATTTTCCACACTTTTAATAAATATTGAAAGTGTGGAAAATTACACCGTTTTTATTCATTATCTAAAATGGCTTTCCACAAAGTAACGCCTGATCATCTAGATTTCAGAGATATTAAGCTCGATCAAACGGAAACCAGAGCTTGCTCTAGGGATGAATATGCTTGATTTTGCGGAATATTTACAAAAGTGGAAGGAAAATTAAAAGAAGGCTAAGAGATCGATGGAATATCTCCCCTCGGCACATCTCTAAAGCAACATATCTCCATTCGGAAGCATCCCTCCAAGTCTTTGTTATCTCACAGACGCCTCGACGCCAGCACACCTTGTCCACTGCACCCTTATCCTCAAAGCCCTTGAGGATTTAGGACCGCGGGTCAAATCGAAAGAAACCCACGGGGTGTGGGTCGGTGGTAAAGATTCTAAAGGGTACTTCGTCTTTTATAAAATGGAAACACTCCACATTCCGAGGAAAATGTTAATTTGCGGATTATAGCGATTTCTATTTGTGAGCAAACAATTCTGGCAGGAGAAAAAATTGAATCAACCTAAAGTAAAAGAATCAGCGGAAAACGTTTGTTTAAAACTTAGAAATCCCAAATAAATCTTTAAAAAAATACAATATCGATAAGGATGGAGAAAATTCTACTTTAAGGGTTCATATAAATTAGCGATAAATTAACAATTTCATTTTGTTTCATTTAAGATTCCAGCTTCTTAAATCAAGGAGAGGATTCAATGCACTAACCTTCACTTTAAAAAATACTTCCAATCAACACTTTAAATCTACTTCTCAATATTCTGTTAAGATAAACGCGAACATCGATTTTCATTCAATTTCTTGATTTACGATTAAAAGTTTCAGAAATAATTTTTAATCTCGGAAAGACCTTGAAATAGAATTTTACGCCGAAGCAATTCCACCTTCAAGTTCGTCGTTAAATATATTTTACAAAAAACCGTTAACGAAAAAAAAATCTTAAACGTCAAATAAAACGAAGGGAATTCAAACTAAGCAAATTTCAGCCGCGTGCAAAATATTTGGCTCAAAGAGAAATCGCAAAAAGTATTAGAGCAATTCATTTGAAAATGAACCAGGTTCAATCGAAGTATGGCCGACACAAATAAACCGCTAAGCTCTCCCAACTTTAACAAACAAACGGATAAGACACGCGATATCCCGTGGCAACAAAATCAACAGAAAATTATTCTCGATTCAATTTCCCAACCGAGCAATAAAAAAATAAAATTTACCGTCAGTCATAAACATCGATGACGTCCCATGACATTAAAATGACGAGTGAGACAAACCTTTGAAAGTCCGCATCTGCGGGGATAACTTTTCGACATAAATCACGGCAATTTCAATATCGCGTTTGACGGAAGGCGAGAGAGAAATTAAAAATAACCGGGATTCCAAACTCTTCCATCTCCACAAATAAATCCCACCTTCCACTTTATCCATTCCACCTTCCGCGACCCCCTGCCGCGGGGCCATGCATTTGAATATTGGACTTGAAGCATTGGGGTAAACACAGTTTCTCATATAACGCTCTTTTGCCCTCCCTCGCTACATGAGTCCTTCAGCCTCGGTCAACAAACTCGGAACTTAAAAAATATTCCTTCCTCCAAGTAGGAAACTTCAATCCGAAATAATCGATAAGTTTTTCTGATAAAAAACTACCGAAAAGAAAAGGGATTCGAAAGGATTGATGATCGGCTCAACCTACAAATACCATTAAAAGGTCTCGAGAGAGAACTTCTCGTCGCATCAAAACTTTGAACGGATAGAAACTATACTAAAGTATAACTATGCGTAGGAGTCGGTGGCATCACCACGTTACTGGTGGAAATATTTGCATAACATCGTCGAAATAACCCAACGGTTACGAAATGATATCACGTCCGGATTACGATATGATATTTACGTATGTACGAAAATCTGATATGTAAAAAGTTCCTTGCTAAAACATTGTTCCGAACTATAGGTTGCAGGTAAAACATACAAATTTATGATAGCAGATTTATTCGAAGTTGTACATGAAGTATTCCATGGAAAATCTTGAGACAGAAAACATCGGAAGAATAGGAACAAAAACTAACATTAAACACGCATGTTTTACGTCGAAAATCAACTAAGTATACATCATACCTACTTATAATCAGTAATTAATAATATAATATCATTAGAAGGCACGAGATACTCGCAGACATAAAAAAGGCATCGAAGGGGAAATGAACAATGAGTGCATTTTCCAACATAACGAATGGTCAGTTTTGTAAAATCACACTAATAAAAACAAAATAATCTGAAAATCAAACCATCGGTGGGCTTATACTTGGTCGCGGACATGCATTGCGCCAAATAAATACAAAGGGACGAAAACATTTCTATTTCGCTGAGTAAAAAGATGGAAATTGAGAGAAGGGGAAAAGAGGAAGAAAAGAGAAAAAGGAAAGGGAGAAAGAAGGAAAGGGAGAAAGAAAGAAAGGGAGAAATAGGAAAGGGAGAAATAGGAAAGGGAGAAAGAAGGAAAGGGAGAAAGAAAGAAAGGGAGAAAGAAGGAAAGGGAGAAAGAAGGAAAGGGAGAAAGAAGGAAAGAGAGAAAGTAGGAAAGGGACGAAGGGGAAATGAAGAATGAAGGAAAGGGAGAATGAAGGAGGGAGAAAGAAGGATAAGGAGAAAGAAGGATAGGGACAAAGAAGGAAAGGGACAAAGAAGGAAAGGGACAAAGAAGGAAGGGGAGAAAGAAGGAAAGGGAGAAAGAAGGAAAGGGACGAAGGGGAAAGACCTCACTGGACGCTGGTGCTGATTTGAGCAATTTTTCCATCCAATCTATCTCTCCACCTCATAGGGGGTTTATTATTTTCCCCTCTTGGTCGCCTTCATTGCAACATATCATCCGCTCTAACACCACGATTTTTGTGAGAATGATTACGGAGGAGGACTCGAAGAGAGAAAAGCGAAAATCTGTGATAAAAGACTAAGATTCCCCGGATGCAGTGAACGGTACAAAATTACAAAAAGAGAGCGACGTATTTCTGGAGCAAGTAACAGCGGATTCGTACAGTTTGTGCAGCGTGTGATTCACGGAAATGTCGCAGAGCGAAAGAAATATCGCGATTGTCACTTTGAAAGCAAGTTCAATTATCGCCCGGAAGGTGTCATTTGAGGGCTGGGCTGCGTCAGCACACACGAAGAACCTTCATCTTTACCATCCACGAAATGGAAAGGAAACTGGAATTGACGAAA
Organism: Sympetrum striolatum; assembly: GCA_947579665.1. Taxonomy (NCBI): domain Eukaryota; kingdom Metazoa; phylum Arthropoda; class Insecta; order Odonata; family Libellulidae; genus Sympetrum; species Sympetrum striolatum. Next base: position 98,466,445 of record OX388344.1, on the reverse strand, counting down.
CCTTTTCTACATGACAGGAAGACAAGGAACTATAAAAAAGCTTCGCATTTCCCGTACCAGTCAATTGCAAGATTTCGGCAGCCAAAGGTAAATTACTTTTTACTCCTACGATAACTCTATTGTTAATTTTCGCTACTTATAATGTTACGGCGGAACAGAAACCTCCAAATTCAAAACCTCAAAAATGCAGGCTTTCGCTTAATTGAGAGGGCGGAGGCCTATTGGAGTTGACGGCAGGAAAATAACTGCCTTAGAGCAGACCTAAGTCAATGGCTGGAAACCGATAAAGATGGCTATGATTAAAAACAAAAATGCCTTACAAAAGATTCATCTAAAATAGAAAGAAATACGTTTAAAGAGACAAGATAAATACTAACATCTTCATTTGTGGTCCTGTTCTATAGCATGCAAAATAAAACAACAAACAAGATAGACAGCCACAAGCCTACCAAAAATATGATATCAGAAGGTTTAAATCCTTCACTGAGATATCTATAGTAGCAATCATAAAGCATCCATCCAGTCCATACATTTGTTAATAATACTTACTAAGAGGCCTACATTCAGGCTGATAATGGTTGACGATTATGTAAACATAGGAAGGGAGAATACATGATTAATAATCTAATTTATGTCTACAATCGCTGAACGACGCTTGCGAACCTCAACCGACTAGGAAAAGGCACTTAAAGATGAAACTTCCGAGAGATAAATGGGAAGGATAAATTAGGATTTCCGTGGCTGCGATAAATTCATGAAAAATCTTTAACCAATTGCCATATGAAAAAATAAATATAAGATCTACGGATGCGGACTTGGATCGAGTTATTGAAAAATTGAAGGTGAAAATGAATCACGTGAGAGAGACCAACAGCGAAATGTACGAGTGGAAACACGATTTCGAGCGAAAGAGAAATTGGCGAACGAGAAAATATGCCGCGAGCCGCGCTTTATTTTGCCAACATAAATTAACAGCTCCGCAATAAAAAGGTCAACGTGTTTGAGGATCAACAAAGACAAAGCGAGAGGGAAGCTTTCGTTCAGAATGAAATAGGTCGAAACGCACAGGAGTCGTAAACGAAATTTTGGCAAACATTTTCATTATTCACGATTTTACAAAGATATTTATCATTTACTTTCTCTTTAACTTTAGTTTTTATTTTCATTTAATTCTTCGCAGGCATTCTATTTTTCCACTCTACATTTCATTTAACAGAGCTTTGGGCTTTAATGAACGACGAAGGGATTGCTCTAATCAGCAAAAATGCAAGGTAAAACTGGATGGATTTACGTTAATCTATGTTTCCAAAACTATAGAAAGAAAACAGAAAGCGGTGAGCTCATGATCGACACATCCGAAACGAAATTAATCCGACAATACCTTATACTCCAAAGTTAACATTCAATGTTAAATAAGAGTTCCGTAAAAAAACGGAGTGGAGGACATTCCGAAAGAGCATTTCGTCGGTGTTTAAACGAGAAAACATTCTATCCGAATGCATCGCTCACGGAGAAAAGGAAATAATTGACTCGAAGGCCCACGGAGATCGTTTCCATGCGAATCCCATCTTCTACTCCAAATCTCAGGATCCCGTCCCTCTACAAACCTCCCATTGCTGGAAAAATAAAAACACTCCGAACAATTCCTCCATCGTTTACCGCCCAAAAGCCTACAAAATGTTCCTTCCTATCCGCCCATTGTCTCTTTCCGTATCATCTACGCCATCCCGACTTTCGGGAACTTCCCAGATTTCAACAGATTCGCGTCTCTCGTCCTCCTTTCCAATACTCTCCAATATGGCTTTCGCCTCACTTTGATGCGCAGTGCGGAAAGTTTCTTAAGGATTAGATCGCATTTTTTAAGGCTGTGGAATACGACGCATTTCCCCTTGACTTCGCAGCAGCATTTCTACGCCACACAACGGCTGCACAACAGTCATTACGTTTTCTTCGATACCGAAATATAGCGAGGATTTTATACCATTTTCAATTGGATCATCGTTCGCCAAAGCACAATTTGCGTGAGCGGACTTATCGATGCTAAAATCTGCGCGTCATAACCTTTCGCAGGATACGCTTCTCCCTTTAACCTCATTCATCTCGACGCGCATATGCTAAACCGAACGCGAGATGGTCCAATTTAGCGATCCCGCGATATAACGTCCTCTTCGAAACAAAGCGATATTTGGCGTTTTCTTCCATCGCGAAAATAACGGGGAGCGGTGGGAAAATTGGGAAGCGAGAGGAAGGGATAAAGTTTTACTCCGAACGGTCCATCGGACGTAAAAAAATGTCAAAAGGTAGGAAGGGGATATCGGAGGGAGTGAGGGGAGAGGACGGTGGAGGGAGTGGGGGGAGGGGACATCGAAGGGGAGGGGAAATCGAAGGGGGGGAGGGAAGCGATATTTTTACGCTTTTTTTGAGCCGCGGTGATGATTGGAACCGAGAGTGATGTTGCGAGGGTGGGGCTATCTATCGGTAGTGGTTGAATCCACGCATCCCCAAACCACTCCGCTACAACCCATCGCGAGCTGTCAAAGGCGCAGATAGATACAGCTCCACGTCCCATAAAATATACGCGAAAGGGGCGAAAAGGGGGAGGGGCGGAACGAGGGGAAGGAAGTTTGGCAGGGATTTAGGCGGTCGTATGGAAGGAAGGCTAAGGGGAGAAAACGAGATACAGGAAGATATAATGGCGGACAAGATAACGTGCGGGACTGATAGGAGCGAGGGAGGTTGACAGAAAAGAGAGGGGAGATATTAAAAGGAAGGAGAAATGAGGGCATAGAAAAAGTAGATAAAAGTGAAATCCAAACAGATGTGCCAAAATTCGATACTTTTAAAATCATAGGGAATGGAAGGCGAACGTGAATGTAACAACTATAGTTAAGTTCATAAATATATGCAAATCTGCATTTTCTTTTGATTAAATACTCGTGTCATTACATATTCGCGTAATAGACATTTTGCCTGATGTACTACAAAGAATCGCTTGCGCAGTATCATTACAGAAATCCGGAGAGATTTATGTTCAGAGCAAATGATGCAGAACTTACAAAACGCGGTTACCGGAAAACTAAAATTTCAATTAATTCCTACCGGTTTAAAAAACACATCAAAATCGAGATGACGACATTATCACGATGACAATTTCGACAGAAGACACACGACAATAATTCAAACTACATTTTATACCCTATTTAGCGGGTAACATCCATCTTTTAACTTCTAATAAGAACTTATGTGCCTTCAATTTATCTAGGAATTTCTCATCTCAGGTAGGTACAGGTCTTGGTGGCTTCAAGGAATATAAATGACAGCGGCAATACGCATTAAACACATGAATGAAGAAGATAACAGACGTAACTACGAATAGACTGCTCTCATTCACAAAAGTCGAATGTAGATACAGTTTTAAGCGTTTTTAATTATTGAGCAGAGTTAGTTACATAACGAGACTAACGTTTTAAGCAGATGTCGGAGTCGTTCAATTTTTCAATTAAAAACAACTGATATCGAATACTAAAGAATAGAAGTTTACAATGAATCAAATAGAAAACAATAAGGCCATCGTGGCCTCATAGTAGCAATGGCAGTCGCCTCTTCGTTTCCTCAGACTAAGTAGAGCTACTTAAATGATTCCCGCCAAAACAGAAGTTGAGATAATTAACGTCATAAAGCCGAGGAGATGAGCGCGGGCCTAGGACGGAGGTGCCTTGCGACGCCTAAACACGAGGCTGCAACCCGAGCTACTGACTGCTGTAATGACGTAAAATATCGATTATAACACGGCAAAAACCACGCCGCCGCCGCTCCGCTGTTTACGGGGATTCAACCGACTCAAAAAGACCGCTGGGATATTTCTAAAACCATTCGATGAAACCTAGCTGAAATGCAGAATCTGGAATCTTTGATCGGATGTCAAAAGATTTAACTTTTTACTGTTAGTGCCACAATTGGAACATTAGATGCAGAGCAACAATTTTGTCAAATCTTCCTCTAGGATAGCAATTTTTATTCAATCAAGCTTTGACTATACTTTGAAGGCAATAATATCGAAAGTATGAGGAATTCATCAAAGTAGGTCTTCTGAATGACTACTGGTTAAACTAAAGAGAATTAAACTAAAGAGAATCTCATTTTAACCACGAAGTATGGTTTATTCGCATGTATAAATTTTATAAAAATACGTCATTTCAGACGAAAATTTGTACAACGAATAACACAACAGCATCTCACATCTCATCGAGATTATGGAATTACTACTTCCACCTTACAGTGCATAACGATTCCTCAATTATGTACTTCGTGAATAGAGAGCATGAAATACTTTATGCATGAGCAGTTTACAAGGTGTCCAGCCATTACGAAAATTCCTGACTTTTCCAAAGTATTCCACATCCAGAAATAAGTACATATTTCGGCTAAATATTAGTCCTAATTACGAGCTCAAGATATGGCTAAAAATAGTTCATAGATCCATCACGATTTCGTGAGCGAGCCGAGAAACAGGCGACCCTTCAAGTTGAGAATATGAGGCATCAATGTTTAAAATATAATAACTATCAATAATTTTAACCATTTGTTTTTAGTTTTAACTGCGAACCGACTTAACGCTTTCATTGTAACAACGGTATAATTTATTTGATAATTTAACGCATACATTTTTCATTTATCGTACAAAAATATTGTATGACGTTATTTACGGATATTCATTCTTTGTGCATTTCCGTATCAAAAATGAATCCCTAAGAATAGCCTGTTTCCTTTTACGATTCATGTGAACGTCTCTTTTCTCTCGTAACTGATGGTGTAGACAATCTCGGATGGTTGAGAACACAGAGAAGAAGGCGTTTGGGAAGAAGCTAATTCCAACGATTGGAGAATACAAAACCTGCAGATCCAAAATGAACTTGTGCTTTCTATTTCAAGATAAATTTGAAAAATTAAAACAAATTTAGAAACGAAACGGCGCCCTCCTTGTCTGCTCACCTAGAATTCTATTGCTCGCAAACGTTTCAGTTAAAGTTCATTTTATGAAAATGAAAAAGAAAAGGTAAAAATAATTAAAAATAATTAGTGAAAAAACCTCATTCGCAAAAAAGCAACTTCCCTCAATTCCCTTATCAGCTGCTTCGCCGCCGTGAATTACGCTCTCGGATACGCAAAAACTAAAGTCCTATTCAAGATGTCGCCCGGAAACCGTAAACAAAAATTTCCACATCTCAATTCGTCTCGCGCTCTTCGTAACGTGAGAAACGAAAGTTTTAGGCGGCGCATAAACTGGGCTGCACGACCACATTTTTTGGATCTTTATAATTAAACAATTATTTTACTAATTTTTGATTTCTCTAGAATAAATCACACGTGATTTATAAGCTAATATACTAACTGTTATACTAATATTACATAGAGTAACTGGAAAAAACGGATTTTATATTGAATATGTAGATAGGTTAAAAATAATCACTCGTGAAAAACGTAACCTTTCATTTGACATCCACTTAAAAGTCGATACGACGCATAACACACACAATAAAAACACGCATAAACGCTGAGAACAATTCTCCCTTAATGAGAAAATGTTTATATTGAAGTACATCAAACGAATATCACGCATTCAGATGAAGAAGCGATAAGAATGACACGTAAGTGGACGTCTGATGGCGATGAGGGAACGTTGATTTGCTGCGCCTCGACTCAATGCTTTGGATTTTTAAAAATCAATAACTTAAAGTTTTGAGTTTCGACGGTGTATTTGTAAACACGATCCTGTGTTAACAATACGCTAAGTTGCAACCCTCCACACTCACAACAACAAAATTCTCTGGTTAGGCGGGAACACAGTAGTTAGATGAAAGGCGGATATCACAATATCATGGAAAGAAATAATTACACTGCAACCATAAATGTCAATTTATACGAACAATACGGTTAATTACAATTTGTTAATAAGGTTGATTGCAACTATTTAATACATGACAGCTCGTATGATCATTTTACTGCCCTTTTCAATCAATCCTAAATATGGTTGCAAGACACTAATTTACAAACTCTGTACCTCTGATCCCTGTGTTGTTATTTTAATATTATTATCACTATATTTCGCAATTAAAAGCTTAAGAAATTGTGATTTTACTGATGATATAGTATTTCATTGAAAAATGTCTTGTTTTGTGAGGAAAGTCTGATACTGCCAGAAAGATTAGGGAAATAGATGCTAAAACGAATCGTTTCAAAAATTAATTTTTTCCGCGAAGTTTACGCGAAAGCAACCGTTTAGGAAAATAGAGTCAAGGTGCTTGCACCCCCTGCCACACGCCGAAAGGCGGCTTGCAGGGTTCATACATTGACACAAACAAATATATAGAAAGTCAATACAGCAACTTAATCCTCCTCATGAATGAGGAGAAGGAAACTTGTACACAATTAGTGGAATGAAGGAATTGAGAAAATTCTAAAGGATGACATAGCAGATCCTCGCTAAAGAATCAAGATATTGGAGAATAAATTAACCGGTACAGTTGTAAAATTTTTTGATTCCCTCTCTACGTGAGTATATAATGAGACTGCTATTATGCAACAAATTATTCACAATATTGATTGTAGTAGTAGTAGTATTGATAAAAGTGCTTCGACAGCTTTGGTCATTTCGCACATTGGCTCCCACCGGGAATCGAACCCGGGATCGCTTTCACCAAAGTCAAACGCGCTGTCCACATGACTATCCGGGAGCCTAATATTGATTGTATACAAAATATTATATACACAGTCGAAGAATATCACAAATGAAAGTTACACTTGTAATACCCCAATAAAAGAGGAATGGGTTTATGAAATTTAAGTGCTGATAGCAATCACAAACCTGAAAAGTATACATTTAGTTTAAAAAGGATTCGCAGGAAAGCAACTTAACAGCAATATATCATGGCGTGTTAACCAGTTAACTGGTTTCAAAGAAAATAACAGCGATTTTATGAAATATTTCGACATGCACTTCAATTACGGAGGTGATATGCCAAGGGAATAAATAAAACCAATCGCCTGACTGAATCCAAATAGCATTCGGAAGATGATGAAAATTTCACTCCGTGAGAGAGAAAATACGAGGACTGTTATCCCAGCTCGGAGGAAACGCAATAATTTACATCTAATAGGTTAAGTTTTAGTTAAAATGCGTTCTTTCAACGAAATTAACCGTAAAAGGGAACTCATGCGATACCAAAAAGTTTTCTTTACAGTAATATTGTAAATCTAATTTTTCATTTGAGAATGAACGAAATAGCTGCATCTTCTACTAATACTACGGTCACAAATCACATTGTAATAATTTTATCTCTGAACTCTAAAGTTGATCTATTTCCATAAAATCAATATTCAATTACACAGTGAATAAATGTTAAACCTGTTACGTGTAACCTTCCCTACATGCAACATTTTATTGCAGCTCCGTTTGCGTCATTATGGAAACTACAGCCTGAGAGTAGAATAAATTAGAATGTCCATTAGAGAAAAGTTTAAGTCACTTTTAAACACATAGGATATTGCAGACGAATTACATTTTGAACTTAAAATTGCAACGTCTGTGTAAATAGCTAACAGAGCCGATCCTCTTTCATTCGAACGAAACTCCCGTAATATTTACGAATAACATCCCGAGACCGTATATTATATACAATTTATTCATACATACATACACTATATACATATACGTATACATATATATGTATATAAATATATTTATTTATTTATTTATGCACACAACAGTGTTGGAAAGTGAATAGCAAAATGGAAAAAGTGGCGTTGGAAATGTTTCCGCTGGACGAAAATAAAATAATTAAAACTCTTAAATTAAATAACATTTGGGCGGTGTATATTGAAATTCGATGAATCTCTCAAAAATACACAAAACGAAAGGTAAGGAAAAAAGAGTAATGAGACGTGGAATGCGCGGCAAAATGCAGGTTTCAAAGAGTTGGAAATAAAAACATGATCAGACTTTTTTATAAAAGTCGCAGAACGGGAAATTGCGGTGAAACGCGGGAGCTCAAAACGAATATTAATTTCGTAGAAATAGAACTTTTTCATTTTGCACGTCAAAATTAAACATGTCGAAAAAGAGAGCGACAAAAGTGAGCATTATTTAATGGGAAATCATCGGGATTCTGGATATTGAAATACCACAGTTTCAATTGCATTGATCTCATATTCATATAAAGCTCTAAGTAAAAAATCGACCTCGACCGAAAAGAGAGACAATGTTAGGACGGAGAGATCGATGGCCAAAATGGACGGATAAGTGACATCCAAGCCTTGAACATTCTTCACCGATTCCACCGATAATCCGTAAACAAAGCTCTGATTGGCACTCATTTTACCAAAAGGACCCTGAGGAAGACCTAACTATAGTCACAGAATACAGTAAGAAGATTTGGAGAAGAATTTGGTATTTGTTAATACGATAATAAAACACGAGGATTTCCAAAGAAATTAAAGTTGTTACCATTTATAACAGAAGCTGTGGTTATTAACTAGACGCACACATACGCACATGAGCTATTATATCAAGCCGTTATAAATTTTCAATTCATGAAATAGCGGAGTTTAGCCACCCGGATTGCTGTACATATTTCGAAGGGATATTTGGACGTAAATTGCAGGATTTGATCCAAAGATAAGAGAATTGCCCGAAATTAGCGTTGGTGAGCAGCAAACGATATCGCTCACCCATCAACAACGAAGCGGATGAGGAAAGAATCAACTCTGCCACCATAATGTGCTCACCTGAAATAAGAGATATATAAATTAAAATTAATTTATTGCCCGATAAAATAGAGAAATTATTAAAAAATATTACGGAGTTAATAATGCAATATTGAATCATAAAAAAATATAATTTCTGACTGAACAACGCGATAACAATACCGATATGACGAATTTAAGAATGCTTTTATTATACACTTCTTTATTTTGGGGACACGCTCACAAGACTAAGAGAAGTGGTTCCATAAAGATCAATCATAAAACACAATTTGAGAATTTGGGAAATAAACATATCACTTCACTATTTAACGAAAGAATTTCCGAACGTTTTCAGAAACCACCCTAATCGATGTGAAACTCTCTCTTTAAGAATCATTTCGATTCTATTCATTAGATGCTACGTCGTCATGCGCAATGATTTCTTGTTCGAAATCTCATTCATTCTTTTTTTTTGTTAGAGTTTCTCAAACCTAAGGGCACGAGTATTATAGACTCATTTTTTTCTCCTACAAAATCTATCAAAATACATTTCTTCTCTAAGGTTTTTAATATAAACATGGGTTGAACGGAACTTTTCTCAGGTTCCATCTCGCCAAAAAAGACTATTCATTTATTAATTACACCAACAGCTACGAGGCGTAAATCTACCAATATCTGGCTGAATTTTCACCGAAGAATTCCTAGAGAGGAAAATTTAGGTAGAACTAAAATCATTTAACCAGAGAGCAAGGATTAATTTGGGAGTAAGTAAGCACACAGGGCGACACACAGTCATGAAAAGCGAAGGCATTCATCCTGTGAAAGACAAGCGTGACCCAGGGGCAAACCATGCGTACATTTATGACGAAAGGCACGACCACCCTTCCATCCACACACTGCACCACACCTGTGGATCGGAACACATCGGCGTCACGCCAGAGCGAAAAAATAATCACGAAAGGGCACGGGGAAACGTGACCGACGGGGCGGGGCGGTGCCAAACGAGAACAATGGCCGCTCGGTTCCCCTCAAATCGTGTTTTGAGGTTGCAGTGCCAAACCGCTCGCCCATTCACCCCTTTTTATTTAAGCGTAATTTCGGATCAGTGACGAAGGGCCGTGTTATTGCCTCATTCCTGTTGATTTTTGATGCTTTGCAGAGCGGATGTCACCCGGGTGTGCGAGCAAAAACGAGAAGAAAACTGCTGCATTTCCCAGCTTTCATTCCTCACAGAACACCCCCGGAATTTAAAAATTTTAACGGTGCAGCTGCGCTATTTCAAGGTGGATGTAATGGCGATAAAATAACTGAGCGAGTAAACGTAAGATTGGTAAAAACACAATCCACATGTGCAGTTCCAAAAACTCTTACACGTTCCACTTAGAAATTATGGGATTCTGATTATCCTAAATACGATCTCTAAGATGGAGGATTGTTTTATATATATTAGAAGAACGAGTTAGAACAAATGTTTGCGTGCTTTTTTTATCCATTCCCAGCAATAGCTATAACTACCGATAGAGGCATATGCTTGATTTGGAACTAACGAAAATATTAACTTTTACAAACAGCAAGAAATGTTATTTTTGAAAAGACCATCGTTTGGACTGATAGAGTCATCTTCAGGCGTGCTAGCGCTCCAAAACCAAGGGCCCTGGTTCGAATCCTGGCTAATCAGATATTTTTCACACCTGGATGACTCCGTGACTCGAAACCATGGTCTTCTCAAAATAATATTTCTCGTGGTTTGTAAAAGTTAATCTTTCCATTTGTTCCTGATTGAGACTTGCCACGAAGTCACGGCGCAAGTAATGGACGTTGCAGCCTCTCAGCCTTGATTTGTTTTTCCAAAAATGTGCGATCCTTTAACGGCTATTTTTTCTCTTTATAATGATAATAATAATAACTTCTCTAATGGAAACAGGAACATCCCAATTACAACCATTTCAATAATTATTACTATTTACAAAGACACACAACCATTCCCTAGCCACAGAAATCCGACTAGCCGGGATTCGAACCCGGGACCGTGGAGATGGAGCGATAACGTGCGAGCACGCTAACCCCTTTATTATTTATTGATTTACTTTGATTGCTATTTATTGGCAATTATTTTATAATTGCATGAAAACTGTAGATAATTAAACTAATAACTAGTTGACATTATTTATCACAACTCAAAAATTAAAATGCAGTTTCAGCGTTGCGCGGTTCGATACTTTTGAGGGAATACCTTTAGTGGTTTATCGATTAATTTGAGATGAAATGGACGAATCATAAATAGTCTTCAATTGATGGAAATATTTCAGATGTTCTCTAAAGGGTCTATTTCCATACATCGGCCGAACCTTAATTCCATTATGTGACATCAATGTGGAATCAATTGATTCATCCGTGACGGAGGAATAACACACACATACGCACAGATGGCAACAACTGCGCAATGAAACGACATGATAGAACAATACCGAAAGCATGTTTAGCTGGATTCATGAGTAAGTGGCGTAATTGGCCCGTTGAGCCTTCCCACAATGATTTGCATTAAGAGGGAAGATGACACCTTTCGGGTGGAGCTCCCTTAATCCCAATCGCTAAGACGTTGCCCTCAGCCGTAATCCTCTTCCCCAAACCGAACAGGGGAGCCACGAGCACTTCATCGGCCCACAACATAAATATAGCTCTTCTCTTTGCTGCTTCCGATTTACCACAAATACTGACATTTTGAGTAGTAATTTGCCGAGACATACGCTAAGCAGGAAATTTTCTGTCTCAATATCGTATGATAATGCCAATTCGAATTAAGATTTTATTCCGTAAAATAATTTAATTGGTAGATGGTGTTGTTCTTGATGGCTCGAAATGTAAAATTTAAAAACGAAAGCGATTGAAGATCCAACTTTCAATGATAATATCTCTATTTAAACACGATCATAAGTTTACCCGCCAGCTGAACTTGAGATAGTGTAGCCTTTACATTCTAAAACTAAGTCATCTGGCTTCAGCGATTTTCCTACCGTTACTTGGTAAAGTATTGATTAAGTTCTATTATGAGTCTATGAGTACGTTCGGTAGGATTTTCCTTTTCCCAGGAAATACAGAGCTTTACCTTTACAACCTTTAGCATTATTTAAATATATTTTCTTGAAATGCGGCAATGCTCCAGAATTTGACGTAGAATTAGAGCAGTTTTTCGCGGAATATCGAGACGAAGACGCGTTTATAAACAAAAAATCTAATAATTCCATCTGGAAACATATACTTCTATTCATACCACAACGTTCTGATTTACAAGGATACCACAATAGCTTTACTTGACACTTACTAGCAGATAGAAAACATTATTTAATCCTATAATTTTAAAATAAAGCAAGGTCAATCATTGCTTATATATCAGCTCGAAAAAGTTCAAAAACTAAAATTTGAAGCGACTCTAAAAGGAGTAATTCCATACTAAACAAAGAGTTGTTAAACCAGACAAACGAACCATTAAAAAAAAAGAACGTCGTTAAGACCATGATTGTCGCATGACTATCAGCTCCATCGTCTTTCCATTAGTGCTTGAATATAACTCAAAGAAAAGAAAGTCTAGATATCGAAATGTGAGCGGGACTTTGACTCGAACAGCCGTGTAAGTAAAATAACTCGATAGAAACATTAAGGGCTGAATAAAATATAAAACTGAGAAAGCGAAGCAAGAGGACAGGTGACAGGGGAACGTAAAAGCAGGTATTTAATAGATTGAATGGACCGTTGGGTCCAGAAAACCAGAGACTATTACATCCGTGAAATGCGAGTTGTAAATCTAGGAGAAATCAACAAATTATAGAAAGATAGATGGCTAAATATTGCAGCAGCAACAAAAGCAGCGAAAACGCTGCATCCGCATAATTACTTAGGAAATGACCCAAGATGGCCGTTGGCAACTATATAAACTGTTAGAAATAGTTCGTCCGAACGAATGCGAAAACGTTAATTCCACTAAAACCAAGTGATGAAAGGAAAACAGCCGTCACTCCGAGCATACACCGATACAACCAAAGCGGGAACCAAATTTCCAGCACATTATTTGCTCCAACTTAAAAAAGCGACTAATCCACTTAACTCTCTGGGTGTCTCCCGCACGCATCGCACAATGGCCGTGGATTTCATTCCCTTACGTCAGCCCTTTGCAATTCGATTAACCCGCATTTCAGCCCTTCTCTCCAGACGCCCAACTTAACGTTTATTTCACGCTTTTGCCACACTGCGAAACGGTCATCAACGTACCACAGAGTTTGATTGGCAACATACCACGGTGCATTAACCACCAATAACATTGTTTTGAAGTTTCGTACAACGTTTTTTTCGGCGAAAACAGGTTTTTGAGCAATTTCGATTTCTTTCTAAACAGATTTACTACTCTTGCCATGTATTTATCAAAATTGGAAGATAAATTGACGGCATCGGGAGTTGATAAAACCCTGCCGAAATAATCAAAGGAGGGTGTTTTTATCCATCTATGACAATGTTAACATCCCTAACGACTTCAAGAATAGACGTGGTCTCTCATACATCCAAGATCAGAGTTACTGCGAGGAGTCTTATACAAGGTGGAGGAGATGATTTCGGAGGACCAATTCAGAAGACATAGAGATGCAAGTGAAGCAATACTGTCCCTGCGGGTATTCTAGAGGAAAGATTTAGGATGGAACAAGACACCTACGTCGATATAGAAAATACTTATGTGAGGTGGCCACTGATGTTAAAAGTTTTAAAAATGCAGTACAGAAATTCAAGGACAAAAAAGCAATATGGAGCATACACAAGAATAAAACAGCAGTGGTCAGGTTAGGACAGGCATGAACAGAACATGACAGACACAAACACTGACACAGTGGCTGTGGCGCCACGGAATGCCACGGGACTCGGCCTGTGGCAACCTACCTCTCCTACCACTACATCAACCCCGCGAGTAGATTCCCTCACTCGCTACCACGACCTTGGTTCGACGCTTATGCGGGAGTGAGAGAGAAAACCTCTTTCACGCTAGACTAGGCCTTTGCAGTCATTCAGTCTTTTCTAGTCGAATAGCACCATGGCAAAAAGGGTTTCGGCCTCGGAAGGAGGAGGAAGTAACCCTTCCTGGGAGCTTTGTAAATATTTTCATACTACTCTTGTAAAAAGCATACGCATGAAAACAAATGTTAAGTAAATTTTGTAGTTGTCCGAGTTATTGGTTTCAATAATAATAGCAAAGCCCCATTTGACCGTGGTACGTTTGACCATTTCTGTCTCCGAACCGTCCGCTGCTCCTACCGCTACCACAACACCGTCTTCCGCAGCCGCAACTCAGATTCCCCCTATATCTCACAACCGGGTATGCCACGGTGATGAGAGTGGTGGCAAGCGGCTGCCACCGTGGCATTTTCTTTGCACATGCCTGGGTTAAGAGATTATACCGAGGAGGCCAATATCAGACGGGGGTAATGCAGGGATGCTCAGTGTCGCCTATATTGTATAATGCTTGCATGCAGATGTGATTGGATAAGGTCAGGGACATACTGCAGCAAAAGATCCATCCAGTCCGAGGCCTCCTGTTTTCCATTTAATCGGTCACCTTCCATCACGAGGGTGATTAGCCCACCAATCACTTCACCAGTGCCATTGACTATTGACTATTGACTTTTCACGGTTCTTGCCTGGCCATCTGAGCTATCAGATGGCCAGGCCAGGCCATTGTGCCACTGCTACGGTAGCAGTCATGAGATGCAGAAATCCCCACTGTACAATAGCAAGCCATCCGATACTTTTCCACCTCCTACGAGGAAGACGTAGGGATTAAATTTGGTGAGGTCTGACACAGAGAGAATGTGCGAATATAATCTTTTAGAGTGGTTGGTAAATGTAGATGGGTCAGTATACGTTGAGAGTAGAATAACGTCTCATGGATGCAGTAGGAAGGAAGTAGCAAGACCAATAAACGGGGCGAGTACAGCTTTTAATAATAAAAAGAAGATTTTCACCTCGAACAACATCAGCTGGCAGCTTAAGGTATGTCTGCTGAGGACTTTCGTCTGAGGTGTGCTCCTATATGGAACTTGGCCAATTGGAGCTGAAGAGAAAAAAGGGTTTGAGATGTTGCAGAAGAATGCTACTCAACCCCTTGGGTATATAAGGAATGAGAAGATGATGATTGAGGGAGGATCGGATGCGTCATCAGATTCTTGCGGCAGTCCATCAGTCAGCTGCTTAAAGAAGAGATTGGACAGAAGGAGGTCCACTACTACAAACAAACAATAGTGTTAGGATAGAAAAAGAATTATATCCAAAATAAATATGAAGAAAATTTACAAATATCTCTACAGTGAAAATATGATTCTCAGGTAAATTTTCCTATGTCTCGTATCCGATTTTCCTATATCCAAGCGGAAACACGTATCTAACAAAGATCTAATTTCAGTTACCACCATCGGTACTCAATCTTATAGTATATTTTCATGGTATGCCCTTGAATGCAGTTTCAAATACTCATGTCGATAGGACGGCAGAGTCCCATCGAACAACAATTTCGTCTGAGAAAAGTGGAATGAAACAGAGGACACCAATTCCATTATCTCTATCAAAGAATTCACTTATACCGTCACCAAGCTTAGGAACTCTTATGTTGATTACATATATAAATATCGATGCAATTTATACTTCCAACAATACTCTTAGATAGGACTAGAATAGCTTAAAGACATATAATATTGAATCAAGAATCAAACGTAATCTGCAGTCATACAATAGTCAATGCCGACATAACTTATTCATGCAGCTGTAATCATTGTTCTTAAAAATCATTCAATTCCAACTTAAGGTCGATTTTCGTTCCACGACATCTCCTTTTTACGCCAACCGTTTATCCTCCTTTGTTTCTTCTTTTAGTCTAATTTCTCCATCAATCATCCCTCTCTTTCACTTACCACTCGTACAACAGTCTCCCCAGAATGGAGACTCCCTCAGATGAACCCACAGACGCCCCCGGACCACGGCGAAGCCACACAAGGGCAAAAGACGACATCTTCAAGGCATCGGATTTAAGGAAGCGAAAGATGTCCTCTTTGTGCCCGAAGAAAGGCACTTTTCGAAAACAATGGCTTGCGATAGAAGAGTCGAAGAAAGACAAAAGGATTGGGGATAATTGAGGGAGATAATAAGAGAGCGTTATTTGGACTCTAGCAATTAATTGATGCAATTTGTAAGACGGAGGTATTAAAGGGAGTTTATTATGTTACAATTAGCGGCAATTCAAGTACATTCACTACTAATGACCTTAATCGTAGAAAATGCTACGATCTACAACTAATATTCATGGGCGTGAATTCTCTTCAAAGTGTATCAAAGCTTCACCAAGCTATGAATATATTCAAGTAACGGTAATAGTACGTTATTCACAAAATAGAATATTGCATAATAAATGTATTCAATCCTAATATTATAGTCACTGTTAGACCAGGAATGAATCGACTAAGAGAAGTTTAGTTTGAAAAGTTCGAGAGCTCTATTTAAATGATGAGGGATTGCAGCAGACACATGGAAAAGCAGATTAGCACATACTTAGAACATTACTTCTTTTCGAGATAAGCACCCTCGTTTGGATCGTAAGAGGCGATACACACACCAAAAAATATCGAAAACATAACATTTCCAAAGGAAAGCGGAAACGCCGAATGCCGAGGAAGTCACTCAAAAACGCAAACGAAAAGTAATGAAAAAAATTCACAATAAAACTAATTAGAAACGGTGCGATAAAAATCAATTTCCATCTATATATAGCAGCTAATACATTACTTTATAAAAGAAGATTTAGATTATTAATGCCGTATCGAGAGATTGCGAAAGAAGAGGAAAAAATCGTCGCCAAAAAGCTTTAATTCAAATTTCCGATTAAACTGAAATAAACTTCCAGAAAATAATCCTGCTTTTTTCTGCCGAAACTAAAGCTTACTCAAAAGCCTTAAAACTTTTTTCGAAAACTGCAAAATCCACGAACGAGTCAATTAGAGCGGCATTTAAAAATGAAATTCGGAAAACCATTACGACTGGCGACTGCGAGTACCCCTTTTTATAATAATTAATCGACGAAGACTACTTTATCGCCGATAAAAAACCATCCGATTTTTTTCGAGTCTCGAGTGCTTTCAGGCGATCAAACTTTTTTGCTTAAATAAAACTTCTCGAAATAGATTCAGCGAAATGAGGACGACGATTGAAATTAAACCATGGATAAGTTCCGCAGTCCGCAAATGAGGAAGTTAAGAGGAAAAGTGGAAAGGGTTTAGTTCTTGGGAACCGCTAAATCCTATTTCAAAAGAAAATAACTTAGGTTTCCAAAATAATTAGAAAATCGAGGGAAAAGGTATGCAGTGTAACAGGAGGAATATCAAACGAGTTTTCAATGGTAACAATTTCCATATCGATGATTGAAACAGCATCTTTGATAGTAAACAATTACTTAGCAATATACGGACAAATTTCGTTATTAAGTTAAAATTCCGCTATAGACCGATAAACAATATCGTGAACATTTATAACCCAATGAATACAAAAATGTCATCATCAGTTAAGATGCGTATCGTAAGTCAGCGAAGGAGGATAAATTCAAATAGATACTCTACTGAGCTGACGGTTCGACTTGAAAGACTGTCTGCGGAAATGTGGATGGTAATCATCGGATTTTTACTTGAGGTATTGTAATCATCGAGTGAAACAATAAAACAAAAATAACCTGAGAAATCGAGTACCATCCTTTTTATAAGACGAAAAATTTGTGCAAAATTTTTAACTTCTGTAATGCTTGACCTCCACTCGAAAAAACATGAAGGTGGGGTTTTTCGTAGCCCTAATAAATGCTTCCCATAATTATTAAACGCAAAACAAATATATTTTAGTTAAGGCAACGGCAAAGAGAGTGCCTTCTTGTAATGTTTCAACAACTGTAAGAATAATAGGAATCGTGATTGGATCGAGTCAAGAGGGCAGCGCTGAAAGAAGTACCAGGTTCGATTTCCAGAGGGAGCCCACAATGCCGTCGAAGCACAATAGAGAAACAACAATATCAAAATAGGGTATCTGTTCCCTTGCATGAATTTGCGTAGCACTAGAGATGGCCGTAACAGCACTTATAATACAATATGGGAATGAGAGATACGCCTTCAAATACAACCTCCATACATAAAAGCGAAAGAAGATGGCAAAATAAAAGGCGAGCGCTAATGGCAAAGAAAGGAAAGAATGAAAATAAAATGAGCCTCCCTGGGCCACCTGGCGATTCGTGGGAGAAACAATCTTCTCTTCATCAACACCTGTAAGGCACATGCCTCTTCCTCTATCTGTCACGCTTTCTTCCCCACAGAAATATCTTCGAAGGAAAGAGAGGGAAATAAATACAAAAGACGCTTCGCGCTTAATATCTATTATTTTCTATGACTCGAGAATAGTAAACAAGAGACGAACGAATATGTCTGACAAGCTGAAAGGTAGCTAAATACATTCGAAAACAGAAATGGAGATTCTAAATAAGAGAAATTTTTTATTTTTAAGAATATCTAAAACGGCATTTCCCGGATCTCATCCCAGGACTTTCGCTTCCTGAGGTGCATTCCACCGACTGCAGAAATAAATGCTCATCATCAGCGGGCCGCTTCGAGAATCATTTATTGGTGCGGAACTAATTTTCAAAGTAATGAGAAATTAGATACCTTCTAGGGGCGATTTGCATTCGCCATTGGACTCAACGGCACCAAATACTAATTTCCACAGTTGTAGAACTGTCGGCACTAAAACTATAAATATTTTGTAACGTCGGGAAAATGAAGATTCAGACCAATTTTATTAAGTTAGACTGCGCATCTTTGAAACGAAATAATTGGGTCTAATGAAATCAAGAATAGTTTTAAGTCCATAAACTTATCGATATGATTCTTCATTTCTCATGTAAAATTAGCCGATAAACAAAAATTAGGAAATTATCACTTATGGAAGATCGCCAAAATTGATACAACAACAATAAAAATAATAAATTAACTGGAGCGAGAATTCAATTATATCGCAGATTGTGCAGAAGATATAATCTAGCGGGATTTGCAGATGCAAAACCTGGATCGAATGCAGTTATAAAAACACGGATTCCTGTACAACTATACAAATTATTCCTATCCCTCGCAAAAGCTAAAATTTATAACTTAAATCTCAGTCCTGAATTGAAAAAGAATATCGATAAAAACACGTCTTGGAGATCGTTTAAGGTATCTGCAAGTGTAGCACAAAACAAAGCACGAGCTCTGTTTTGTGTTCAAAAGAGGAGAATGTCCGACGAGAAACAGAAAAACAACCACTGCAGAGCGAAAAATAGTCACAGTTCCTCAAAAAATACTAAACGGACAAACTTTTTACTTAATTATTCCCGTTTCGTAAATCCATTCGACTGGAACAGAAAGGGCAGAAGCACAGCAAACCTCTTTCCTCGTTGAATTCCTGGAAAGAGGAGCGCTGCGATGGGTTTTGGGTGGATAAGGAGAAGAGGCGGTGCACGAATTAAAAGATAGATGGCGCGGAATTCACCCTTGATCATAGAAATGAGGTGGAACTCGTTCGGAGATGGGAATGGCTATGATACTGATGGAAATAAAAGAATGGAGGAATTTATTTAAGAGGAAAAAAAGAAATGCCCACGGAAAAGGTGGCAGTCGAGGAAAAATAAACGGAAGACACAAGAGCAGAGTTATTTCTATTTCAAGAACTTATTTTATGGAAACATTCCAAGCATTGACGAGCATTAATGACAAAAGTTTTGACATGTTTTTTTACTGATCGATAAGAATTTTTTAAGGATTGGCTGCGGTAGCAAATAAGACTTCCTTCCAAAACTTATAAGGGGGACACAGACTTGCGACATCAGATGATGCCAGGACACAATGTTTTAGTTGCGATGCGCATAAAAAAATTTCCTCTTGCGCTGTGCGTTGCATTTCTGAATTTCCCAACGAAAACGGATAACGCTAAAAACCACACTTTGGACAGAATGGGACAGAGACTTGGCTACCAGAGATGCAAAGCCCCGTTTCACGCAACACACAATCTTCATAATTAATTTTCTTGGACAAAAATAACGAAACATGATCGAAATTAAAGTTTTACGAAGACTGAGATGAACTTTCTAATTCTTTTACTTTTAACTTCTATAGTAATTCCCAACTCGATTATTCAACAGAGTGAACAAGACGTACTATTTTCTTTCTCTTCCAGGAAGAAAATTAAAGAAAGATCAGCCCAGGTCAAAGAAGAAACAAGATCCAGAAATCTCGTTTCAATCAAACTGGGTCACAGGTATATCGCCGATCAATTAATTAGAGACAGATATGCCAGAAAAAAACACGTCATACATCAGTCCTATTAAATGATATATAGAATTGAAAAGACGGAACTGCCAACAGACCACAAAGATGCATTGACAGTGGAAGCAAATCGCTCCGAAAATGGATTTTGTCACACCAACTAAAAAGCACCTCAAAGAAACCAATCAGCACTATAAAGGCCATCACCCGAGGCAATATGAAAACTGCAGATTCAGGAACAATGCCAGACACATTGACTTCCATTTGGTAGTTAAAGATTAACTACAAACGAAGCAATATTAGAATATTACAATAAGATAAAGACATAGAACGAGTTTTATTGATATGGCCGATAGCTATTATGAAAGGTTGCGCGTTAATAGACACACACACATATATATAAATATATGTATGGAAAAATGTTAGTCAGGAAATGATTTCTTCCAACTGATGACTACTTCCAACGAAAGAGTGATGGCCAAGAATCTATTTAAAACAAGAAGTAATATAGCAATCTCCAAATGGCAGCTTGTTGGAAAATATATCCTAACTAATGAGCAAAAAGAACTTATTCGGCGATATAGTTAGAGCACAATGAATTCGGGGAGAGGCGATATTCAACCCTATACATCGAGATTCCGTGATAATGCAGGAAAAAGCGTGAAATCATAAAAGCGAGTCACATCCCGAGACGAATAGGGTATTCAAATAAATTGATTTATCCTGATTAAAAAATGATGATTCGGAGTGGTGATGACAGCAAAGAACAGATATATCAAAGTATTATTTTCTTAATATAATGAATGAAGCTACCGGAATCACTCATGAGGCCTTGTCTGATAATACAAAATCATGCAAAAGAATAGTTTCAGTGTGTTGTAGTGATGTAGGGACTTCTGGAGAAGTAAGGCATTGGTTGACAGTGTGATGTACGGTGGGGTTCTACCCCGTGACTGCAACGGTATCAGAGAAGGCCTGAAATGAACCCCGAAAAATGCAATAAAAGCAGTTACATATCATATTTTGCATGCATCATTTAGGTTTTCGATAAAAATTATACATGTTTGTAAGAATATTATACTTATACTAGAATTTGATGTATATCATGCATGTATTGCATATTAGTTGTTTGAATAACATGTATATGTGTAGATAAAAAAGACTGCAACCAGTCTTACAGCCTACCAAGTGTTTATTGCAAGCAATAATAATATATCTCTTTCAACAGCAAACTATTGAGAGGTTCATATTCAAACCACAAGAGCTCGTCTCAAAAATTCACTAACAATTACTCATTACACTCTGGTATGTGGAATTATACAATTAAAGTACATTTTCATCATAATGCCATGATTGTACATAAAACAGTAAACCCTCATTCCAAGCCCATACTTTGGATTTGTTCAAACCGGCTCAAGTTTCGAATTTCTTTCCCTTGAGCCTGACATGATATACACCCGACCTAAGCTATCTCCACTTCAAGGTATTTCCACAAAAATCTGGTTTTAAATATTGTGGAAGTGTATTTTTTAAATTATAATTACATTTTTGTGAAAAAATGTCGTGCCATCGCATGAAAAGATACCGAACAAAAAAAGAGAATGAGTTATATGTGCGGAAAATAGCTCTGAAAGTGGAGTGTCCATTAAAACTGTGCGAATGTTTTACTGTGGAACAAACAAACGCTTCCCTCAGCTATTTGGAGGCACAACGAGAGTTTATAACACCGGAAGAATAGTGCCAAGAAATGCTACGACAGTGAGTGTTAAGGGAAAAAAAAGATAAAAGTAGTTGTAGTATAAACAGCAGTTAACCGGAAACACTGGCTAAATTGATATTCATCAAAGTTTTTTAAAGTGGAATCGATTAAATCCTAATTAATTCAGACATTTTTTAATTTGAATCTACTGCCGTATGAGAATTAACAATAAAAATTTGGAAGTACTTAATCGAATACGGGACAAATTACTTTCCAGGAGTACATCCTCGGGACATTGAACCTAAGTCCCGCAATGTAAGCGTCGCTGAAGAAGAAGGGCGAAACAGCAGAAGGAACAAAAAAAAGAAGAAAAAATAAGGAAGAAAGAAGGGAGGAAAAAAGAAGGAAAAGAGGAAGCGGAAAATGGGTTGCGAAAAGTGGCAAAGCACGCGACGCTGGAGCGCCACTAAATCACTGACGTCAGAAAAGAGAATTATTGGTGGGAAGGGAGTGGCGAAAAGGAAATGCGCCCACGGAAAATGATTCCGAGGGGAGAGAAGAACACTTTGGGAGAAATGATAAACAGGAAGACCTCTGGGAAAGTAGAAAGGGGCGTACGAGGAAGGAAGAAGTACTCTCGTAGAGAAGAAGGCTCTTCTTT
The DNA here is from genome assembly GCA_947579665.1 of Sympetrum striolatum. Lineage (NCBI taxonomy): Eukaryota > Metazoa > Arthropoda > Insecta > Odonata > Libellulidae > Sympetrum > Sympetrum striolatum. The sequence goes on along the minus strand of OX388344.1, from coordinate 98,443,986 downwards.
TTTGATACGGGTGGAACAATAGAATGCTGGATGGTATAGGATGACCCCGCCGAAGATATACGACGTCCTTATGGAAAAAATTGCCGCCGTGAAAATGAGGAAACCCAGGGATTCGCAGATCAGAAGTTTTCAACATTTACTTGATGCAAAAGGGGATTTGAAAAACATATTTGCGAGATAAGCAGAGCGAGCAAATTAGGCAAATGCTGAAAGTTTCCCGAGAGCTTCATATCCGACGGTTATTAACTTTAAAATTTATACTTCGCGCTTAAAGCTAATTACATTCGAGAATGTCCACTCCTCCTAATCGAGTCCAAATCCCGAGGAAAGCCGTTTAAATTTGTCTACCCAATTAAAAATTATTGGAGGGATTTATAATTAGCCATATTTACGCCCGGCTTTTCCGGACTAATCTTTATTCGTAAATAAGGATGAGATTCAAAGGTTGACTTTTCCTTACGGGAAAAGAGTTTTAATGACGACAACCAAGGTGGTGATTCCTAAACCCTGCGCTGGGGATCATACAAAGTCATATTTGGTGTATGCTTCGATATATATAGTTAAATAAATCTATCGCTGAAGTCCTGGGGAAATATACTTCGTAGAAGGTTCGACTGATATATATGTACTTGGTGGTGGTCAGTGATGCGAAGGTAAAAATAATATTTAACAAGTCTAAATCATAAAATTTACCGACAATTATTTAATAAAATGCTTGTTCTTCAGATGGCGCAGAATCTAATTCAGTAAACAGCATACCTTGAACCATTCTGATTGGCAAACTGTCAAGAAATGTCCATTCAAAAGTTGGTATGGATTAATGGTAAATATATTTACGATAATTCTACATCGGGCTCATTTGCTTGCTTAAAACCCTTCGTGTGGACTGTGCGGGGATGCATCGCTATGCCGTATAAAATCAGTCAAAAATGCGTCCAAATAGAATTTTACAAATAAGATATCAAACAGGTCTATTAAAGTGATACCGAAGTAAATATCCCGTAGCGCTTAATTACAAACAACTTATAATGGAATGTGCATTAATTTGAAAACTGGACGTCAATTAGTAAAAGTTGATCTCTGGATAGCAATTGAAAACGCCAGAAATGAATTCTTTACCGCAGCAAGTAGTGCACGGAGTGATTATTTTAGACATCCGCATCAAAATTTATCCCGATTTTCATGTAAACGATCATTTTTAAAAACCACCGGTCCGGAAACAAAATGCAAATTTCAACAGAGAGGATCCCAATGATGTGCAGGTATGCGCGATTTGCACACTCGGAACGTTTTTATTTTAACTGTGGATGCGCTAGGCAGATGTGAAAAATCGCTCATTAATAATCAATTGCGAATTTCGACTAGAAGCCATGACGCGAAAGCACCGAACATAACCCACAGAGAGAAAAATTGGATATCGGAGAGATGCAAATTCTGTCACAGAAATCGAAAAATCGTAAAAACGAAAGAGACTCGTAGGGAAATAGCAGGCGGCGCACGATTTTTCATACGGAAGAATATCGAACGAGCAAAAGCACTCAAATTAATCACTAAAACAAACAAAAGAGTTACGCAAACGGATGCGCGTCGAAAAATAAAGTCAGCTCGAGGCGTCACATTCCTTCGATCATAGATTAGAACAAATGAGGAATAGTTGACCATTCTTGGCGATAGATAAATGAAACAAGTACCGCAAACTTCCGATACAAAGATGGTTGAGGGGAATAATGAAAAAATCCGAAAGCAGACGAAAAGAAAATATTTAAATCGAATTGCGAATAAAGGCTTATTCGATAGACTTGAGAAAGCTTTATCACTCAAGTCAATTTTCAATTAACTAAGATGACATCCATGTTGCATTCTTTAGCCTCGCAGATAAAATGAAAAGGTCGAGACGGATTCATTAAAACATTGATATATATGTATATATATATATGCGGTTTTTTACGACTGCTGTCGTCTCTAGCTTCTCAACTTCCACTTTTCACGGTCCATCCAGTCTCCTTTATGCAGGCCTCTAGAAGTCATTGCCTCCTCCACATCTTTCATCCAACTTCTAGGTGGTCTGCCACGTTTCCTCTTTTCAGGGGGTGTCCACTGGAAGATCTTTTTTTGGCCATCTACTATCATCCATCCGTAGGAGGTGCCCATACCACGTCAGCCTCTTTGTTTCTATTGCCTCTATAATATTACCTTCTACCTGCATAATTTCCCTAATTCGATCATTTCTTGCATGGTCCAACCTAGAGATACGGCAACTTCTTCACCAATAATCCATTTCCAGGGACATCAGCTTTCCTTTAACCCTCTTGGTCACTTCCCTTACCTCTACCCCATATGTACTAATGCTTTCGACAATAGTTTCGTAAATAGTTGTTTTCGTTTTTTTGAGACATTTTTTTAAGACATTGATAAGTCCGGATAATGTTGTATAATAATCTGAATAAATAAGTATCCTGTTCAGTTAATTACAAATTATGTTATTCTTTGTGATTTTTGATCAAGGCTTTTTACAAGGATTACATTTCCGGAGCTTTGGTGTGAATGCATCTAATGCAACAGTAACAAACGATTTTCATCACTGAGGTCTGCAGTTTTATAGTATCAATTTTCGTAAAACCACCAAAACGGTGAGAACAAATATTTAATTACTTATTAAGTCCTAAAAATAATCAGTAAGGAGAAGAAATTGGGAACTCAAAAGCAGTTTTTTTCTAAATCGGAACTAATTGACAATATCCAGCTTAACCAATGACCTGCTCAAATCCTACATTTTCTCCTCGAAGTTGCGATTGATAAGCAAATCAAAAGTAGCGACTGAGCAAGGAACACAAGCACGACGCCATGAATCCGCCAAATTCCTAAGCATAATATTAATCAAGGTTTCCACGGCTAATAGTCGGACGCGATGCAATTACAATCGACTATGAGAGGCATCTCCGCTATGCGGCGCGACGAATGCTCAAAAATCAGCCGTAATGCACCTAATTGAATGGATCCTCTCCTCCAGGAAAAGAAATGACATCGAATGGCGAGACTCAAAGAGAATAATTCAACTTGGGGAAATTCAAAGGGCGATTCGGATAATTCACCCGCTTTGCTTAATGCAGAGGGCATTCATTTTAATTTCGGCGACGCATAATGTCCCTATATGGACGGCAGAGAAGAAATCAAATTTGCGAAAATCACTAGCGCTTTAAAATGATTCTCCATCCATCGCGATTTTAAAACCATCGGATGCGGCTGATGGTTTAATTTCCACGAGGTTGACTCAATTAGTAATTTCCGAAAATTATTCCGAATACATTTTACATTCTTTGCGTTGCACGACCAAAGAAGAAAACATGCAAATGTTGAAGGAGGAGTAATAATTATTTGTTTGGGGTGAAAGAGGGATACGAAGCGCTCTCTTCAATGTTTTCATCTGATAGTTTTACTAATTACTATACGAGATGCTAATCAATCGGCTAATATTTGAACGAATCATTGATAAGTCCCACCACATATCGCCAATTTGATTAATGGAGTTATTATATTAATAAAACAAAGTTTTAAAAATAATTTTACAGGCGACTCTCATATTGCGAATTCCTACATTAAAAGGGTTTAAATAGGAAAAACATCCGAGGAGAGATTGCATTTAACATTTTTATATTTAAATTTTATTGTCGATGACATCTCAGGTTATCTATATATTAGTATATTAGTTCTCGCTTTTAAACATATTACTTCAAAGTTTAACATCAACTCCATGTGAAATTTCCAAGTTAAAAATTTATGGAGGATGAATTTTATTTTACCAGCTTTTATTTTATTAGAAATTAATAAACTTACGTACGCTATTTTAATCATCCATTACAATGCCCATGGAAAGAATTCGTTCATAGTTTGAAATTTGTAGGCCTCAAACGTACGAATTAATTTCATATTTGTAAAACAATTACAATCAGAAAGAAGTTAGAAAAATGTGTGCGATATGTAAACTGCGAAACTGTGAGAACGATACAGCAAAGACAGCTGAGTTCCGCATCGCAGACAATCACACATCCAATCATGATACTAAAATCATAAATCTATTCATTACTCTGCATAGGGTAGTTGAATGATTAATAGTATATTAACAGTAATTAATTAACAGCTATAGACAGGACCGTTTTAATACTAGAAGCTCTCCTACCCTCCGGATACATAACAACTGGATTAATTCCTAAATGGCGGAACTGCATACACACAATATTACTGAACACCAATCACAGGTAATCAACGTTACTGTCATACTGCTAATTGAGCTGATGCAATACCGTCAATTGGTTGCGGTAGGTATCAGCTTCATAGCGCGACGCCCAAGATGAAAAACTCTGACAGCATCCCCTTTAACATTCGATCGGAACGAGTAATTAATCCCACATAATTCCATTAATCAAATTATCGATGAAAAGTAATGCTGGCGGGTAAAACTAATGCTCGCAGTCAATTGTACGCATAATGCGTACGATGATAAAAACATCCGGCTGATCCAGACGAGCGCAATAAACGAGGGCTGGGAATGCGGGGAAAAATTAAATTCGGCGGAACATCCATCAATATCGCGCAATCGAAATTACTCTAATTGCGACTAGCTCAATCCCTGCAGACCATAAAATCAAATAGGGAAAGAGCGCGCCATCTCACTTCATTAGTGCCAAACAAGACCACTTCCATACACGGTCTGGACGGCCAATCGCAGCTAATTGATGGAATGGCTATCGGGAAAAGGGAGCGTCCCTTCATAAAGGCTCCGCGGGGGTGCGCTGCTGTTACTTGGACGGGGACCAAGGAAGTGTCACCACCCGACCTGCTCCCCGCACGCACTCGCCTAAATAATTACGCGTCTTTCGCCCAACGGAGATGCGAGTCACATTTTCTGATGGAAAAGTGCTTTAAACTCGTACGAGCGGCCTGGTTTAAGCGACGTGTTAAATCGTGCTCGAGAGAGAAAATTTTCAATCGTATTTGTTAGCAAGGGCGCTCGATAAAATATCGGCTTCGATGTTCCTTCCTTTTAATTCTGACTACCGAGTTTAAGGCTCATATATAATGATAAACAATGCTGCGGCGAGATTACGATGTATAATTTTATATTTCAATTTCAAACAAATGCACAGCTATGTTCCCATTATCCTTGATATTGATTGATATCCTTGATGGCTACGGACAGATAAAAGGATCATTAATGGGACACAAACCACCTCCAAATTATAGTAGGATATAAAATGGACGATCGATCTACCCATCGTTTTTCTAGTTTCCAGGAGTTGAAGATGTTTTCAGGTTACAGGTAAAATATTTTCGAAGCATTCATCTCAACTCAGACAAACGGCGGATTTCCTGTAACAATTACTTATCAATGACAGACAGGTACACGCAGAAAAGATCAGTATCGGCATACAGAAATATTCAAAGGAGACATAGATCGTGGATTCTCACGAAACGCGAGAAATAAACGAGAACGGAAAGATGAAATATTTTCGCTGTAACAGGCTGGGAACGGAGGATAAATCACAAAATGTCTTCCCCCCAACGTTGAAATAGGAGGCCGTCATCCTTAAAGAATTACCCAAAAAAGGAATTAAAAGGAAAACGCCTCTTCGAATGGATTTCTTGCGGCGAACGACAACAAAGAAAGAGGATTGCGAGGCGATCGGCTCAGAGGGGTGGCAAAAATGACTTATCCTCGACAGAGAGTGCAGCGTGACGATAAAAGAATTGGGGAAGGCGCAAGTGAGGCGGCGGGAAGGATAGCAGGTTAGCCAACTGTTGCAGACTTACGTCCTCTACGCCCAACGTTCTTCAATCTGATTCAAAGGGTACATCAATATCAATCTCTTTGCCCACGAAAAGAGTTGAAAGGATCGCTAATCCTCGAGAAGGTGCTTCGAGGAAAATGCGGATGCAGTGCAGTTTCCGCACAGTAAAATACGTCTCACGAGATGTCAATACGCCAGATAACCCTACTTTTAACTTAATGCAGGTATCGTTCTGGATTCTGCGTCTCCTTATTTGAATCTTATCTCCTTTCTTGATGGATTTCTAACCAAAAGTACTTCCAAGAAAATACTTCGAAAGAGATAAATTTAAATTAAGATTTAAACTCCACAAGTTTCTATAAACACCATAAAAGAATAGCAATTAACTCTATAAGTCTAATCAGTTACAATAACTAGGGTACTGATAAATAAAAAGACATGCATAACAGCCATAAATTCAACGACTAATTTTCAGATTCATTTTCCGATAAACGCACCAAATACGGAATTACCCCAATATAAATTGAACAAGAAGGATTTATAATTAGTAATTTTTAGATGAGGAATAGTCAGTGAAAATGTCACCAATTACGTATGAAATTACTTTTGGGCGGCCTCTGGTAAACAGCGTCGTTTGCAAGTAGCATAGCTTGAGGATAAACACTGCGCCATTCGGAAACAACACCGTCGGCATCAAACGACATTTTAGGACGCATTCACGCTTTTATTCGCCTTTTCCGGAAAGGACGCCTATGAAAAAATGAAGGCTTTTCCGCGCACAGTTCGCCCAGCTAACAATTCCGCATTCTGACTGTATCCTGCACACACGGAGCGGCAAAAACGACCAAAGACGGTAACGCACGGATTGGAGAAATTTCGGAAATATCCCATCCCTGCAATTTTTGACGAAATCTGTGAATGCGGCATTTTTGGTCGCGAAAAGGTGCGGATGAGCGAAATAAACCGGCTTAACAATGTAACTCATAATTTTACCTGAGCTACCGTAACTCTATTCGCGTCTCCCGGGTAGCCAAGTGGGAAGCGCGTTCGGCTTAGGCGAAAGCGGTTCCAATTCCCGGTGCGAAATAGCTGTCGAAGCACCTTCGACGAAACAACTAATACTCTACTCGCGACCTATCGCAAAGCTTGCTTTGACGTAAACTCCAAAGTTGTGAGCTTTATTTTCTCACTGAAATGTAGGCTCGAAAGTATTCTTCACCGATACTTCACCAGAAGAATGCTCATCAACGTAGGAATTAATAATCGGAAGCTCCACTTTTAAAGGACGACGCTCTTTTGCACGAGCTGTTGAATTATTCACAAGATCCGCGAGATGCGGCGAACCAAATATCTTTCGACTATAAATGCGAAAAAAGGAAAAAACCTTTCCGGGAAAACGGCTTTATTGCAGTTTGAAGATGTGTTCGCTTCGCTTTCTATCGACCTGCAACGCATTTACCTGAAAGAAACACGCCATTTTGGGGGTGAAATGTCATTCACTACTCCACGTTGTTTTTCCTTCCCTTCTGAGGCAATGCTATACACTAAGGGAGCAGACAGGATTTGTCTATAGGACTCTAGTAAGGATGTCATCCAATGGTTAATTATTTCATTTCTATTGTGATTACGCTAATTTTATATTGCTCTTCTATCCAGCCCATGTCAGCAAATTCAAATATTAACTCGCTAGATCAAATATTAAATGAATTGTTGACATAATAAAATCTCATGTATCCCACTTACAGTATTCTTTCACGCACTAAAATACCTTTCCTTAAGATTCCTTAAAGAATTCTCAGTGAAATTAGGTCTTTCTTTCGTAAACAATTTTAAACTTCCGTATCGATTCTCCAGAAATAGTTTCATTATTTAAATAACACGTTCCGATAGTCTTACTCCTCTTCTCCTACGTTTAGACAATCTCTACGTTCTATCGAATTCCTATCCATCTGAACTTGCACCCTTTCACTTGTTTCGTAATTAAAATTATATCTCGTTTAAATAATTTTGCACTAAAATATATTATGTAAATATAAAAAAAAAATTCGTTGATTGGTTTCAAGTCCACGCCTTCATACATAGAAATTGTCAATTTATTGTAGCTCTTAAATTCCCAATAAAATGATGGAATCGACAGATACGACTCAACTGGATAAAAAATTCATTAATTGTATAAATATAAGAACAATTCCTAAAATGAGAAATGGTTTCAATCTCTGAATTGCTATATTTCAATCAAATAAGAAAATTATGAAGTAGGGATTACTATCAATTCGACAGAATATAAAAATAACGGGAATTAAAGTTAACGTAATAGCGGAATAAAATGAATTAGTTCTCAGAAAATTTATGAAAAATTCGGAATATTGATGAGAGATGTTTTGCCGGAGACAAAAAAAAATATTTAGGCTTAGAGAGAGGTTCAATTAACTTCAGTGGCTTCCGCTGCGATGTGAATAAGTAATGAAATTTCAAAAACGGTGAGAATTCAAAGCTTCGCAGCAAATAGATTTAATGAACGAGAAGCAGGGTTTCGGTAGCATTATCGCAATCGACGCTCAGCTGCGGAATACTGCAACTAGGACAAACAATATTTTCATCCACGTCTAATCTGCAGCTGAGGGAAGAGACCTCTTTTATTTGTCCATAAAAGAGTGAAATCAGGGCACCTTAGGCTGCGATCGAGAAAATCACACCATCAAACAAGCCGTATTATAAGCCTCTGGATATACAATGCAGATTCGGCATAAGAGCGACCTTCATCCTGATGAATGGCCAACCACGCCTTACACAAACAAGATTCCTCTTAACGATCTAATAAATAAATCGCTTTAAATGGAACGGCCTCCTCGTTACGCCGCCGTCAATCCCGATGCTTTATGCCGCTTGTGCAAACAGCGCACTTTGTTTATAACTATGTTTAATCCTAAAATGCTCACTCATTGTTCTCTAATGGTGCGTTGGCTGAAACGAATTGGATTTAAACAAACGCAGACTCCAAATTAGGAGCTACGAGGAAACACTATTTCCTTTACCGAAATGCGGATGACCGTCAATCTAATTTTTATATCGTGAATTGATTAGGGTAGCCAAATAAAGTTATCATAGCCTAGTAATAACTGTAATTCACGGCAGTAGATTGGTAGCAGTTTAAAAACGATCGACAAAAAATATTATGCTGCCGTTTGCAAAATCTGAGCATTAAATTTGAGAAGCTACGATCCCGGAATAGCTGCACCAAATTACCCACACAATTCTCTACAAAATTGTTGAAAATAATAACGATATTTTATTTGAAACTACAAGAGAAAAAATGAAATTTTTTATGATGACTAAACGAAATATAAAATATAGGAATAAATGCGTTAGTTTCCCTTGCGAATTCGGGGTAGAGGCGATATCAACTCGTGACAAGGCAATGCTTATAACGAATGACCACTGAAGAGTCATAGGCCAAATTGCAACAACTTTGAAATGCATTCGTCGCACGGATTATTCCATAACTTCATTCATATTCATTACAATCCAAATTATAAACATCTGCAAGTACAACTAATCACCTACCATAGAGATCACCTTAGTTTTCTTTTAATATATATCTATGATTTTGCGAATTTCACACCAGAGGACAAGATTGAAAACCCTGCTCTGGGAACAAATCGATTTATGAGAACTAAACTTACGGCTGCCGGAAATGAATATGAAAACATAAAAATCGCCTAAACACATGTTGAAGTCGGTTGAACCGACCAATCGACATATTTTTCTTGGCGATAAAATTTGAGCGACAGATTTTGAACATGTGATCCGTAGCCATTCCAGCGGTCGTCGAAAACGAGCGAACGCCCCCTTGCGACAGACATTGCAAACAAAAGAGCGCCGATACCCGCACGCCACCTCGACGCTGAAAAGTAAATTTCAGATCCTCACGCCTCCTGAAACAATGAGAGCGACGAAACAAAGGACAAGCGATATGAAAAAATGGCGACTGCTAAAACACAGACTCGGAAACGCTCATCGCGGTCTCGGATGCATTCTTACATAACGAGGATTTCCCGAAAATATTTCCAATTTCCTCGAGGCGTGCGATATTATAAAAAACATGATATGATTATATAGGTATTTAAGTTTTAAATAACATGTCGCAAACATTAAAATCTCCGATAAAATTACATGCAAACATGACATCCAATTCTAGTTAAAACGATGTGGAGAGAGCGATGTTCGATCCTCCTGAGATTACTTATGACTAGAGGTGTTTGAAAATGTTTTCATTTTTTCTGGAATTTGTTGATTTGAAAACCAAATTGTGGTGTTTTGTGTTTTTATTATGTTTCCTATATTTGATGTTACTAATTTTCACAGACTCATTTAAGCAAAGAAATAATATTAGGCACACTTTAGCATAAACATTAAAAGCATTGAAAATATTATTAACTGTAAATGATACAAAATATTAAATTAAATTTATTTAAAACTGTGCAGTTTAAACCTAAGGAAAATGCGTTCACAGCTGCAGATCAACAAAACATGATATTTTCATTAAAAACATATTGGCACGATAGATGTTAGGAAAACAAAAAAAAATTCTTGGCGGAATTATGCGAGAATTTGTGATAATCCATAATGGAAAGAAAGTTTTGTGAATTTATTGCAAAAGATCCAAGCTGAATTCGCGTAAGCAAAGATTTGTGATAAAAATAGATAAAAAATATGACAATAAATACGTAAATAATACAAATATATATTGTACATTTATTTAAATCGTACCTAAATTACATTTCCCTTTCTTGCAAACGATGAATGAGCGAAAATCGCCAAAATCCGTGCTGCTTGTTAAAACTGCCAAAATTAGCGTTATTTCGCTAAATCGGCCAAAATTCGCGTTATTTGTTAGTTTTATCGCTTATTGCGAAAAACAAACACCTCTACTTATGACTCATCTAGAAGCGCACGTATTATAATAGTAGTAGTAATAACCAGATTATCAGAATCAAATCTATCAAAAGAACCAGACTATCAGAATCTATCAAAACGTTCAATACATACACATATTACATAAATGGAAAGCAAGTACTGTTTAACACAAAATAATTTTGTTTGATTTTTCCACAAAAAGGGATAAATACACTATGAGTGAAACCTTAACTCTCATAGATTTCCAAAGAATGCGAATCAGATCCGTTTTGATGATTACATTTAGGATTAATTCTCAATTAATTCCACTCCAAGCGAAAACAACGACATTCTGTCTGTTCGTAACCTCGCATCGATGGAATGGATGCAAATTTCAAAAAATAACAAGTGGATGTATTTTAAGTTGAAAATATCCTTTGCAACGAATTGTAATGCCATTTGAAGAGGATTTCGGTAAAAAGATAACTTTATTTTTCCAAAGACCAACTTAAGTACGTATAGGACAAGTCAAAGATCTAAAATTCCCAGTTTAACTAATAATGCAATATAATTTTTAAAAATACAGTAAAGTTAGTGGAAAATTCTCCTCTTAAAGTGACACAGACTATGCGGGAAAACAAATCAGAAAATTCACTCTTATTTCCGATACGGGAAGCTTAAGTAATTTCACGTCCTCGAGTATTCCCGGAGGATAAATTCAACGTACGCAGAGGATCAATCCTCCAGCAAAAGACAAAAATTTGAAAATAGTTTCCTAATCGGATCTAAACTAAAAAGGAGCTTTCATTTCTACTCTTTTCGATGTGCAGATCATAAGTCAATGAATAATAAGCAGATGGCACTGCGAAAATAAACATGGTTTAATTACTAATAACACTAATTAAATTAATCTTCATAAAATTTATAATATGCAAAATATAAAAATTCCAATGATATCCTCGTGATCAGCACATCGAAATAAGCGAGTCCACATTGAACACCAAAATAGGTTTCCTCGTCAAAACAGAACCAATACGTCCGTCCCCGACGAAGTACCAAACGAGTTTCAAAAACACCAAGTACGACGAAAAGCCATCCATTTTTCGCAAGAAGCGGTTCCTCGCCCACACTCTCGGCGATATCGAAATTTACGGGGAAAAAATAAAGGCGGTTATGCATTGAATTACGGCGGGAAGTCCGTGAGCGGCCAAACCATTGAAGTCTGCGAAATTTATAGCGATTGCACGCACCTCGGCACAACACGGCGCCACACCTATCCACAGCGCATCACACACAAAGAGGCCATTTGCATCGCGCCGTTTTCAATCACGAGGGACGCGTAAAAGTGGGAAAACGGTGCATCCACAGATTTGAGAAAACATTCAGAGTCGGGCAAAAATTGGATACATAATGAGAGATCGAGAGGATGGAAGCAAGCGATTGCTGCAGTTATCAGCAGATGGCATTTGAAACTAAATTTCTTAACTGGGATAATCGTAATCATAACCGAGAAAAGAGATATCACGGTGGAACGATCAAAGGATGAGGAATTTAACAAAATAACAAAAGCTAAATGATGCCTCGGAAAAAACAATGATGTCGAGTGCTTGCGATAATCAGAAATCTGGAATTAATTGTTAAAATTAATACGGGATTCGATTTTGAGATTTTATTACTTAAAATTCGCAAAATAGAATTCTTTTTAATGTTTAGCTTCCCTTTTTCATCTGGAAACACTATCGACGAATGAGGCAAACTTTCTATCGCCGAAACGAATAAAATTGTATTTATTTTATGCTCCCGGCGTATTTCATTTTTGTTATGTCTTTCTAAGTGCTTATGGAGATCATGTGTCTTCCTAGTATTCTTCAGATTGTTACTTTTCGATCTATTTGTAAAAAACAAAAATAGTATCGATAAATATTATGCATTGGTCCTTAAAGCATCATATACTGTCTGATGACAAAATAAAAATATTAAGAAATGGAAAGCACGGAATCGAAAAAATTGACATAGTTTATAGTTTATTTCAATAATTAATTTACAATGAAATCAAAATAATACCTTTTTCATCTTAATAATTATCAAGATTTATATCAGCGCCAGAAGGAGCGTCATTATTTTTTATATTAAAAATATTGATTACTAACAGCGATATATTATTTGTCATCCGCTTTCAATCGCCAAAATTTTCAATTCGGCCCCAAACTCGCGATATCCCGATAAATGTCGAGAGCCGCAATAAATGTAAATCCCCTGATTTAGGGATTAGGCTGTCTTTCTCCACACGAGAGTGCGTGGGGCACACACCACTCCACTTCGGAGGGTGGGCACCTGGGCTTTATTTGCACTGAGTGTACGATGTACATTGGCGCCTAATCCCCAGCTCGTTCCCTCTTTGTCGCTCACACAAACAGGACTCCCCAAACATGCGCTCCGCACCTCGCAACCAAATCCTTTCCCCTGCGGTTCGCAGGAATTCCTACCGTTTCTCTCATTTCCCGTCCCTAACCTAAAGTCTTCCCGAACCTCTATAAACCCTTAAACCAACCACCGCTCATCTTGTCGCTCCTCTTCAGCCGATTATTCCTTATCTAATTAGATGTTTTCCCGCTAAATGGATTAATCGACGCTCGACTATGAGATGTCTCACGATGTTATTTTAAACAACAAAAAAGGATCTTAGATCTAGATCAAAATACATTCAAGCAACACATATGCATATTTGACCAGAATCTCGAATCGATTTATCTTCACATCTTCACAACGCTTATGCATTCATCTTTACGCCCACATGAAATCTTTCAACTAATAGTAACTCTGCAAATCTCACTCCGTTTCTGTACCTATGAAATACAGATTAAACTACACAATTATCTCTCATAACACTCCCATCGTCCCGTATCTCCCTTTGATTACGATAGCAAGTTTATGTTTCTCTTCCTGATAAGAAAGGGTTCAAAAAAGTATTCATCTGATGAGCTATTTCTGAAAAAAATCAACTTACCGTTAATATTATCAGCTGAGTTACTCTCATTTTCTCCATAATAACTACTTCGAAAACGATCTTTCGACACTTTGACGAAGCAACAACTTTTTAAGTCAACACTTTTGTTTTGAGAAAAACCATCTAAAACAGGAACTGGAAAATGTCCTTCTCGAAGTCACCAATACTCGAAACGGTTCGCCCCATATTTTCCCCATCGGCTTCGAAGACAAATTTCTGAAGAGTAAACTAAAAACAGTGAACACCGCCGACGAATAAATTCTGATTAAAAAGGCGAACGTGGGCGATTGGTGTCTTTTATGTTCTCGTCCATTTATAACGATTTAGCACAACAAGAAACGCTTCTTCTCCAAGAAGAAAATATCCCACAATTCGAATTCCAAATCTCACCGCAAATCCGCGTGCGTTAGAGGAGAATTCGACCCAATTTGCATCCATCCGCTGGCGATACGCTTTAAATTCCTCGCGGAATGAGATTTGTCACCTGAAGGATTTCCCGAAGAATAAAGCGCGGATTTCGCTCACAAATTCCATTCCTCGAAGACGCGTATCTCTCGAGCATTTATAAGTACACTTCGAAAATCCAACTTCCGTCGATCTAATCGTAAAGAATCAAAATTATGGTGATTGCGTTAGAAGTGCGGTTCGCGAAAATGCGGATCTGTAATCAAATACGTCGCAATCGGGATCGCTCGTTTACTCGATATTTTTATTAATCGTGCGTAATATTTATAATTTAGGATTTCGGTATTAAAATATGAACTGCAATCACTGTTTGATTCCAATTAAAATAGTGAATAAGGAGACCAATTATTCTCGCCAAAAGTGATCGAAAACTCATTGAATCACCCTTTTCGCTTTCTAAGTGGGAAAAAGATGAATTCGCCGATGAAAATAACCTTACAATTAAGCGCTTTTTTCCTTTCCTTTTTGAAAACTTATAAATTGATATAAAACTTCAAGTTTTACATTATCATCACCAGTATCCTTACTAATTTATCATATTTAACTTTTCCCACTACGGCTTATTATATAAGAGGTCGCATTAAATGCACAGAGAAGCCGTCTCTATTTCTTCCTTCGTATGCAGGATTGACATTTCAATTAACTTCAATTAATGTGAAATGTATAGGTCTTACTGATTAACTATGACAAACGTATGCATCTTCCTACACCCTGTTTTTCATAGTAGTAAATGAATAGAATCTGCTAATTCGGCCTCGACTTATGGTAGTTCTCCATAAAAAACTTGAGAAAAAGAACACTTATACCTTTACCACAGTTAATTTATTCACTCACGACCATGGTTTCGATCTATAAGATGATCCTGAGGATGGATGGAAACCATGGTCGTGAGTGGATAAATTAACTGTGGTAAAGGTATAAGTGTTCTTCTTCTTTTCCTCAAGTTTTATTATAGAAGTAACTGCTAGCGAAGGCTTCATTAAAGGGATGCGAAGACTCCTTCCTGAGGTAGAGCGCTAGTCAATTTTCCTCCCCCAACAGTTCTTTTCCAGTGAAATTCCCTCTTTTCCAGACATTCCCCACCAAACGACACATACTCTCGCCCCCGCTTCAAATATTTCTCCGCCCACTTCAACCTCTCCTTCCGTAAATTGGGGAGACCATTCCTGACGGACCTCATCCTTCAATAGCTCTTCAACCACCCCCACCAAAATTCGAAGCGCTTACTGCCAACAACAACTTAATAGTATACATAGCCAGTTTTTTTTACAAAGCCTAACAGCCCATCCACACCGTAGCTCCGTCGATAATTCTCGCGTGATTATCTATGACGACACAAAAGTAAAGCATATAAAAGAGAGCACCATCGAATTAAATTTGATGGGGTCCTCTGAAGGATTAAAATTATGTGAATATGAAGTTCAAATCTATGTATGTACGACACGCTTTCACAGAGTATTGAAAATAAAAATATTTGTAGATTAAGAAATGTAAGCAATAAATACGTTATATAATCAAAATGTAAAGAGAGCAGAGCTTTACGGACTGGTAGAAGTGCTGAAACTTGAAAAATAGACCAAAAAAATTAAAATTTCGCTAAATTCTCAATTTTCGGTGCTTTTTTCGATAATTGTATGTGGAAATGACTAATAGCAAGCAAAATAGACAAAAAAATACACTATATTATCAGTTTTCGGTGCTTTTTTCCATCATTTTGATTATTTATATAGGATTTATTTATTTATTTCGATTATTTAAATAGGCTATTTTAATTTCCAATATTCCTTGATACCCGTACAGACGTGCTAAGTCGCCTCTATACCTTTCCTTATTATTTCTAAAGAATTCTTTTCCCGTTAAGATTTTGACAAAAATTATGTAACTCCAGGCAAACAATTATATTTCAAGAGAATTGCATAGCCACAAGATACACTGAATTGTATTATAAAAGCACCTGCTTCGCCAACGTCAAATTTTGCTAGATTTAGAGCGAATTCAAAAATATTTTAACGTTGAGAAGGCATTTGCCGCAGTTGTCGATGCAAAATAACCATATACTGCGACGATGATTATATCATTAGTCAAAGAAAATCAGATTTTTATTTCTATATTGAGTTTTGACTGATCAAAAAAGTTTCGGTTTTGGACCAATCAAAACTCATTTTCGGTTTTGGATGTTTTGAAAATATATAAATTTTCCCATTTTCATAGTCATCCCAAAGTAAAGAAGAGAAAAGAGTAGAAGGACAGGAGAAGAAAGAGAAGAAGAACAGGAGTAATCAGAAAAAGAATCGCGAATTGTATTCATTATCGTCGGTGATTTGAGGAAGCTGTTCTCACGGCATTAGGGGGTGCCGAGGGAAATGGAGAATTGATGAGCGAAAGAATAGGCTGCGAATAGGGCATGAAATTGAAGGAATCCACTTGCAGGCGATTGGTCCGCATCTGGCCAATCCGATTAAGCAAAGCCGCCTCGCAATGCGATTCCTCCGCTATTCGCACCTTGTAACCACGCCATCCACTTACTAAGTTTGCGTTTAAACGTAGTATTCCATTTGTGTTCCGGCGAAACATGAAAAACTAACTCCGGGTACCGCACACAGATGAGCTTTTCAAACATCGCCATTGAGAAATAAATTCACAATTGCGACTTAAGGTTCTCCTGAACTCATTTGCATGATTTCTCGTAGATCGACGGTAAATTTGTTATTTTCGCTAATGATTTTTTTGTTACAACGATGGTCAGCATGAGCACTCACACACGTAGATTAGATGACTCGTAATAATATGATCAGAAGTACTAAGGACCTAGTTGCCACTTCATAGTGTGACAGCAGTCATGAAACACGAGATGGTAAATACTGTACGACAGGAACATTTCGCTCGACCATAATGGCTGCTTTCCCTTCGGGAGATTTGATTAAAAATTGCCTTCCTCAGCTCCCATTCAGCATCCTACCTTCATAGAGAAGATCACAACTTAAGGCAGTGCAGAGAACTGAAGGAATGAAAGAAGAATGCGAAAAGAGAAATTTCGAAGAAAAATTAAATGCAGAGAGGAACATAGAACGAGTTAATTATCCGAATATAGAATGAACTAAGTTACCGAAAACCACTCCAACTACCACTTGAACGAGGCAACTTCTCGAAAGATATCCCGTTAATCTAGGGAGTTTGTAGAGTCGTATGAATGAACTTGAGGAAGTGGACAAAACAAAGAGAAGATGCAGAATGCGAGAGAGAGACATTCTCAGGGAGATTCAGAAGCCGTGAATTTCCGATAGCGGAGTGACTTCCAGTGTCACAGGGCGGCCTTTGTTGGCGATAACCACCGAGATCATAATAATGATCGCCGAATCTATTACAGTCAGATCTGAAAGGCCAAGCTAGAAATGAGATACTCATTCATGAGTGATCTACCTTTCGGTAGTTTCATGTACAATAAGAAATCCCTATTAAGCGCCATCTCCTTCACTTCCTTATGGTTAACCCTAACCTTAATGTCAGCCAACATATTCTGTCTTTGCCTTCCCCTCTGTTTTTTCACTCAATTCTACCCTCAATTACAGTCTTCATCGACCCCTCTCCCCTAATTTGACCCAAAATGATATATACATATACCCTAAAATTACAAAAATAGAAATTAATGTTAAACAAAAAAAGGTTTGAGATAAGATCGTGAGGGGCTAATCAAAAGATTTACTCTGAAGTGGCTACCGAATATTTTCTGAATTATGCTACGAATTGTATAACAGATGAATAAACATTGCTGGATTCATTATTGGTGAACTGACAGATGTAAATTTCATGCTTCTTGACATAATTATTGTAGAATTACAAAAATGAAAGTGACGGAAACAAAATCTTATTTAAATAAACACCCAGCATCGCAAACTGATCTTAATTAGGAAACTATCAGCGCAAGGAGAAAGCAATATCGATAATACACTGATCATGAAAGGGAATGAAAATCATGATTATCGTACTTCGATTGGTTGCAATTTGTTTTTTCTTATGCTTTCGGAGATTGGATGCGACAATTATTTCTCGAAATATTAACTACGCAATTTCTTAGAGGTTAATAAATACAACAGAGATGTACAGCTTGAAGTATACCTTATAGCCGAAATTCGTAATTTCAACCAAGCGGTGAATAACAAGTGAATGCGAATCATAGCTGAAAGTGGAATTCTCCAGTGATGGCTGTCCCCACACAAGGCTCAACTCTTCTCGGTCGACGGCAGCAGTATTTGAGAGACTTAACTGAAACCCACGCGAGCAAACAGCCGAAAGAAAAAATGCGCGAGAAAAGAAAATCCTCAGTCAACGAGGGTACTCAAAAACAAATATAAAATACACAAAACTCTCGACCTACAAATCAATTCCAGATCTCCGCCACCCGAACCCATTTCCCCAAAAACCAATTTCTGCTAAAATCCCGCCTCAATCAAGCGAAAGAAAAATCTAAACATATAGAAGGGCTGCGGGATATCTTGAGACAAACATGTGACACCCATCTCTCACCCACGCAACCCTAAATCTGCGAAAGCGTTCGGGACGGCCTAATCCTCCGGGAGGATCCTTCTTAGCCCCACCTGAAACCCGAAAAGCAATTAAAACGGAAGGACACGGATGAGGGAGAAGGGGCGAGAGCAAGAAGTTGCCATGGAAATGAGTGACGAGAAAATCTGGAAAGAAGGGAATGTGATGGAGGGAAATTCGGAGGTGCACTTTCCATTCCAATTTCTGAATCCCATTCGACCAACTACACTGCAAACCTGCATTTTAATCATTCGTGAATCGATAAATACGAACATGGAAAATATGCAATCCTAAAATAAAACTAAAATCTGCGTGAGATAAACAATACGAATATGGAATTTTAATTTCACATTCCTACAAATAATTGTTCAGATTACTCATAGGATAATCTCATAGATTACATCGATAGAGCTGCTTAACCGTAAACTTCGAAAGTAATGAAAATGATTCGTTGGACCTAAAGAATAAATAAGGAAAGAAAAGTTTTTAAAGTTGATATAATTAAGAGAATCGTATAGTTTAGAGTTAGAACAGTTTTATGTAATTAGACGAGATTCCGTTTTTACGGATACGTTAACATTACTGATAATATATGTGAATGGCAAATGATTGATATGTCAATAACATTACTTATTCAAGCAAAAAAATCAATGTGGGACAAAAAGAACTACTAATCTCCTCAGAATAAGATACATTCTACAAGATAGTACTGTCCCAAAATGAGAGTATTTAAAAATTACTTTAGGCTGATTATTTTGCAGTTAAGATATACGCTTCGCAAATTGATCCTGTAAATTGAGTTTCCCGCGGGTTATTTTCGGGCCGACATCAGAAGGAAAATCAGAGCACGATGTTTGATGTGATGTCACTAAAGCACACGGCATTAGCCCCGACGTACTCGATGCGAGATGTGAATAATATATTTGATTACGAGTAAGAATGGGCGATGAAGTCTAAATCTTCTTTTTAGACGGAATTAAAAATGAGTTATAAGGTCGGAAACTACTATTTCATCTTACGGAACCTTTCTTTGCTTCATGTTTGCCTTTCTCGTCACTTCCATTTAAATCAATATGAAGCCATCATCTCATTATAGCACTAATGCTGCTGCCAATCTACCCCTCTGCATAATGGTGAATATTTCCTCAAACCACGTCTTCTGCTGAGTGAAACACGGTGGCTGCCTAAAATAGCATTTGGCAAACACAAACGGCACAAGTGTGCGAGCGGGAAAAGGGTTAACAGAAACGAGGATAGACGGAAATGAAAAGGTTTAAAAGGCGGGATTAGGCGTGAATAGAACTTAGCGTCGGTATGAGAGAAAAAGAATGAAGGAAGACGCGAAAGAAGGCCTATCCTAAAACTAAAGAAAACGAATCATTTTCGGAATTCTAGAAAGGATAGATTGGGTCAGTAATAAATTTCGCCGATAAAAGACAAATAATTTGAAAAATAACCGTGAATAGCTACGTCCAAAACAATTAAATTCGTTATAATGAAGTAATAAGTGGGATTAGGAAATTACAAACTACTCTGAATCCATCAAAACAGCATTGGGGCAGATGGCGTACTTGATTTGTACTTCTATAGAGGAAGATGAAGTAGTGCTTCAAGACGGGAAAATAAAATTTGACGAAAATGGCACTAAAACCCATAATAAATGCAACATATATTTCATCCGTATACATTACACATACTGATGCATAGAAAAGTACAATATTAATCACGAGCAAATATAAATGATTGAAGAGGACCATCCATATTCAGCAATTCCAGTTCACATGATCAGCAGTGAGACAAAAAAATTTTGTCTCTTACAAAACCCTCACCGCAATTTCCCATCTTAGCTTAAACAATATTTAGCATAAAGTATAAACTCGATATTCTGCTGAGTCTATATATTTATTAATAATGCTGAAAAAATAAGATAATATTTTAAAACGTTGTAAAATGTACCAAATTATTTTTTAAATGATTACGTTTTGTACAAATAATAATAATGAATGGCTTTTATTCGGGCGAGCCTAGAAAGTCTCTTCTTACACCTAACTCATCGTCATACACAATTACACACAACATATACAGAAACAACTTGTCGATATAACAGAAAGTTATGTTCTAAATATTCTTGTAGTTGTCGTTGCAGTAATTATTCGTATGTACATTTGAGGTGTCTACCAGTTATGATATGAGAACGGTATCGCGTTTTATGTGAACTATCTCGAAAATAGGGGTTTTCTATTTGTCCGTCGATATTTTCTCGAGTAAACCGGAGTATAAAAGTGGTTCCATCTTGAATACCCATTTTCAATATATCAGAATGTTGAAATCGACATTTTAGGTTAGAACCAGTGATCTACTGAATTGAATGCTGTTGGCTTAATACAAAAAATGCCTTAAATTATTCAATCAAGGGATGTTCATGGCTGACACCAAACACTCCGGAGCGATAAATTTGCACTATTATAAACGCAAAGTCCCGGAGTGAAATCAATGTTTATAACATTGAAAAGAAATAATAAAACACTGAACTCCGGCGCAAGTTCCTGAATCTGATTCGCTTTAAAAGGCGATATTCTTTCAGATATCGATAAAATTCGCATGTCCCGAATTAAAGACAAATTAGTTTGATCTAAAGAGTCACGTGGATTCGGCACACGCCGATTCGCAAATTGAACTAAACCCTCGATCACGCAAAACATCCGCCATCATTGCCTCGTTAGGGAGATAAACCGTAAATTATGGCAGCGCCATCCACGGAGACACCGGAACTAAAAAAATCGCGTTCTAAGTGCGCATTGTTCCACCACTATGAATATCCACTGCACCGAAACAAAACACAAGCAGCGCTGCTTAATCCTCTGTCGTCATTAGGACAGAAATCTGTGAGCCTCCGAAGTAGTCCAATCAGCCGTGAGTCGATTCGTGAACGCCAAGAGCAGGAAGTGACGCCGAGCTAAATACTCTTTGTATTGAAATACGATTCCTTACGAATAAAATTAATTAATACCTCTAACGATTTAAAACCTTTTGAGCTTGATCGAAGTACAGCTTTATTAGGTGAATTTTTAGTCTTGATAGACCACTCTTACATTTAAAAATTTGAAGCACACACTATAATCATGCCCTAACAAGGATTCGAACCGGGATCCCAGCATTACAAGGCTAGAACTCAGATCACTACGCAACTATGTAATAGAAGCAGCAAAGCAATGTTTGACAAAGAATCCACTTAAATTTCATTATTAGTGGTCAAATAATTAAATTAGCATAAAGTCAATGTATGGTTTGCTAATTTCATCTGTAACTACCAACTGACAACTAGGGTCATTTTCCACAAACTACGTTTCAAATATATTGAATATGGTAAGACGTAACCTCGTGAAAGGCCATTACAATGAAATGATAAAAACTTTGTAATCTTCCACAGAAATATATTTAATAACGACAAGTTTCACCGGCGAGCCAGCATTAAACTGGCTAAAGGCTAACCAGGCTCGCTTGCGAAACCAGTCGTTATTAAATATATTTCTGTGGAAGATTACCAAGTTTTTATCATTTCATCATTACGTTTCGAATCGTTAACAGTAATCATTCACTA
Organism: Sympetrum striolatum; assembly: GCA_947579665.1. NCBI lineage: Eukaryota > Metazoa > Arthropoda > Insecta > Odonata > Libellulidae > Sympetrum > Sympetrum striolatum. Next base: position 98,421,689 of record OX388344.1, on the reverse strand, counting down.
TCAATTACGTTAGGAAATTCATTCATATAAAAGAAGTACGAAGTAATATTCATCAGCAGAAAGGGATGAACATTAATACGCACAGTGGCCTAAATAATAAGATGGCGCCATGCGCAGACTCGAATCGTGGTAATAAAGCCAGACAACGGAGGCAGACAGAGGAGAGACGAAATGGTGGGGAGGGTGGAAAACAAAAGAAAGTAAGAACGAACGAATAAACAGAGTAGACAAATACGAATCGAGTGGGATGAATGAATACAGCCCAACACGCGGAAAGCGATGAGTTAAACATGAAGACAGTTGACGATGCATCGAAAGTCACGTGATTGTGTAGGAATGCATGTGTTGTTGAACACAGATCGTCTGAAGGCTTGGTTTTGACGCGGGAAATATATTTTTAACGAAACGGAAGCAGGAAAGCAGCTACAATTACTTTCTGAGGAAAACCTCAATTTTTCACCAAATCTAAAGATTCTAAATAATCCCTATCAACTCGATATTCTTCGGTAGTTATACAGTTGTAAAAACATAGTAATTGTGATTCACAATGAAATATGAACAAAAATCATATAACATAGAAAATATTTCTGAACGCAACTTTATAATAACTCAACAAACGTATTGCCATCATAATAACAAATACCGCCATCACAAAACTACGTACGCTCTAAAAAAATATACCTTAGGTCAGTAATTCCTAGACACCAAAAGACTCTAGTTGATCATAAGCCCTAAGAGAAAACGGCCCTGAAATATTCAATCGCCAAAAGCTATTCCTCACACGCCGCAGGGGCGATTCATTCTAAATCCTCTACATCTTTCTAATATAGTTTGCACCTCTCCAAATACCTAAATCCCGTAATGAATGGGAAATCGGAGAGGCAGAGATTTCCGCGGAATCGTTTTTCAAACATCGTAAAACACGAGTTGCTGTTCCGCCAATTCCCTTCACGCGCAACTTGGCAGAGATAAAAGACTTCGGAGGTAAAGAGGATGGAAACTTGGAAAAGGGGGGCAGGAAACTTCGGATAATAGTGATGCATGCTCATTGACTCTCCCCACCGAATATTACACCAGCGGAATTCGTGCACTCCGTGTGATTTCTCCCCGTCTTGTTTTCGGCCACTGGAAAAAATCACTTTGGCACGGAGTTAAAACGTTAATGAAGATGGAGCGCGGGACTTTTATTTCTATCGCTTACGAGTAAACATTGGCGACACATAATCACTACCAGCGCAGTCTTACAAACGATTATCGAAGAATAATATAAAGTTAATAGGTCTAAATATTGTTTAGAAGCGTGTAAAACTGGATTTTGAAGCGACTATTAATTCCATAAACTTGAAATCATAGAAACTATTCTGTGCTATTAAAGGAAACATTTATTCCCACCGTGGTCTCGAACTGTATGAACTCGAGCTTAGCATTGATATAATTTAACGAAAATTGGAAATGAACATTTGGAGGGAAATTTAGGAGAAACCTCGGGTCAGAGACCGATAAATATGTACACCGACAGGAAGCAAGGAGAGTTATCAGTTATTTTTCCGGTCACTTAATAACTACTACTTGACGCTAGTTTTTACGAAAATGAATGGATCCACTTTTGTGTATTTTGTTGCGAATTCGTCTTAAGAATCAAAGAACAAATTCTCACGTGCAGTTGATCCTCTTCAAATTAAAAATGGAACTTAATGTTCGTAATCGAAGAGAAGATAATCATTTATAAGAATATTTGTTGTTAACTATATGTTATCTCGATACGTGAAAAAGTATAAAAGCCATTAAATTTACGATAACGCTCATTGAAACACAGGCTATTTGAAAAATAAATTTATACATAAATGTATTTATATTTGATTCCAGAACGATACTGTCTTCCGCTATAGTTTGAATATCTCTGATCTGCGAGAACACGATGACGAAGTCATAAGGTTTCAAGAAAAAGAAATCACCGCAATGCGAGAACAGACAATGAGACCATCAAAACTAAAAAAAAAATATATTTTATACACATAAATCCACCGAAATGAGCGTTGAAGAAACGCGAAACACTCCATTCCCAAGAAGAAACATCCAAAAAAAAAGTGGGAAGAAAATTTTTCCGGAGCGGAGCATCCTCCTTGAGAAAAAAAGCATTCTTTCCTTCGAAGCCACAGACCATCCAACACTCACGGTCTTTCCGATTCCCAGGAGGGACTTTGGGGTCAGAGGAGGGCCAAGGGATAGAATTAATCGAGGTTCGGTAGGCGCACCATTCCGCATCGCTAAGGGGTTTAAGAAGACGGCAAAAAGAAGAACACAGCTCCTTGACCACCGCTTCGGAATTCAACTCCCGAAACCCCCAAATCGACTTCCGCGCCGATTCCCACGACCGGTAAAACCTTCGGGTTCGACACAGAAAAGAGCCTCGATGCAGAAAGGGACGTAATTGTGAGGCGCGGAAACCCCGGTCGAACTAATGCGATCCCGTGGTTTGGAGATCCCTCGTGGTCCAACCAGTCCGTCCTTCCGCACGAATGCATCTTGCCATTCGAGTTTGCACGCCCGCAGACTCCGGTTCGCATCCCAGAGAAGGGAACAAGCTTTCGAGGATGAATTACGTCACTCTCCGACGTGGTCGGCATCGCTGATCAACGAGGAAACGTTAACGACCGCAAGTGTTATTTATGCTAACGATCCGATGGCCGCTATGCAGAACGAACGCCCAGATACGGGAAGTCCTCCACAAATGTAATCCACGTTCAGCTGTCTCTGAAAACGGTTGTGGCTTAAATTCTAACTCTGGTTGAAGCCATGAAAACACTTCCGTGGTCATTCAGGAGATGATTGCTGAAATATGGCGGAAGATAGGACGTCTGTCGGGAGCACGTGATCATGGACTCAAGTCATCTTATTTTAAACTGCGAATGGATTCACCAGAACGCACGATATGGCTCAAAACTTGAAAAAAATCAGCAATGTCGCCTTTTGACGTAAATTACGATATTCATCAATATCCAGAGGTAAATTACGCAGTCGTTATGAAGAGATTAGTTCGTGTAGGGGGGGATATAAACCTGTTCCCAGACAACAGTAACAGGAAAAAATGATCAAAATGAAAGATAGCGCCACATCGGAGAGCACATCGATACAAATCGCGCGATTCGGCAGAAATGCAACATTAGCAAACTCTCGACTTAATTTCTCCCCTCCGAGATATTCCAGCGTCGACAAAACACGATCGAGAGCGTTCTTTTATTACGGCGCACTTAGAACGGACAAATCGCCAGCGAGTTCAAACATTTTCGAGGAAAAGCGATTTCACACGGCACGCAAAAATAAACGGGAGAAATGATCCTAAATGCGGAAGAAAAACGCGGTGAGGGGAAAAACACCGAGGAAAAATCATCAAGCCCGTACTACTTTAGCGGAGTGAAAATAAATAAACAGAAAATAAGGTGGTTTCGGTCGAAGTGGGAAAGTGAGAAGCGAAAATAGACGGAGAAAGACAGCAGCAAAGGAAAATAGAAAATTCGTAGAAGAAAGATGAGAAACAGCACCAGAGGCCACTTTAAACGCCATTAATTCCTTCCCTATCAGTACCCCAAGAGTGAATATAAAAAAATTATCGCAAGCAATGCATGAATTTTGTTACCCAAAAAGTCAGGTTTACATGCCGAAATCGATATCAATTAAACTTCCGAAAAAATAAAACTTCACAGTATATAATCAACAAAACTTAGACAAAATATAAATAATAAAAATTACGCTCAAAGCGTATACTAACAACATATAGTTAGATTTCTTAAGGAACGTATGCACACGTTGGTTAGGGTGTGACAATTCACAACCGCCTCAAAAATGACTAATATGTACTAAGATCCGAGCTCTTTCAATTACTACAAGCAAATCCGCAACACCTTCCTGTACTTTACAAAATAGGTATCAAATACCTGAGAGAGGAAAGGAACGCTAGAAAACGCAAGTCACGATTACGGAGGGGGATAGGAATGCAAAGCGAGAGAAATGATAAAGGCGTGGAGATTCAAAGGATGAAAAAAAGAGAAAATAGAATCCGCACCGTGCGACGCATTACACTCCCTGACCTCGGTAGGGAAATTAATGATGTGGAGAACTCATTACCTGCATGGGGAATTTCAAAAGAAAATGAGGCAGTAAGTCATGGGTGTTGTAGGGGCAAGTGCTTTGTTTTCGTGCTGCGGCTGCTCCGTGACTTACGCGTGCCGCCGCTAAGGAAGGATTTAAATGCGAACCGCCATTATGTGGATGGACTTCTGGCGTTCATTGACATACCAGATCAAATTCTAGAAGCAATGCTTTCTCTGGAATAATCAAATACAACGACGTCATCGTCTCTGTGTCTATTCAGGAGTCACTCGAGAGAACTATCGACATTGAGTCGAATAGAAAAAATATTCCCAATTACTATACAATACGCAAGAAAGAGGAAGGAAGATAGTATATAAACATATTAACTATTTAGTGTAAATATTTCGGAATTGCGGTTGTTGACAAAGACTCTCGATCCTTGTTATTTCCAATGCTACGCAACTAAATTTACGATTCTTTTATACGATAGAACACGATTCCGCGAAAATTGAATCAATATTCGTTACATTTTTACATCGTGTCTTAAAAGTTAAAGCATTCGAAGAATTATCGAATCCACATCATTCCAAGAAATATCATTTATTAACGTAAGCAAGAAGAAACTGTGCCGCTGAATTTCCCTCAGAGCCATGGGGTAAAGACGACCCCAGAGGACGCGTTTCTTCTAATAAAAAACTAAATGAAAAATACCCCCGCTACAAATAATCATTTTCCTAAATTAGTAAAATTCCTTTCATCGGTCCAATTCGCTACAAGATTGAAAAACCCATCCCCAGAACCAAAAACCTGCTTTTTACACGGTGAGCAATTAAGATAAAAAGCTTATTAATTGCAAAGATATGACACTTCCCTTTAATCTGGTGTTCACAAATTGACACGTTATGACTGTTGGGCATGTTATTTAGGGCTAACAGGGATAAAGCTATGCAATAGAATTCCAGAGCATAAACATTGTTTCGAAAACCGTTATTCAACACTTCTCAATGCGCTTACTTCACGAATATTATTTCTCGGATTTTGGGGCCCAACTTCTCCATCAGCGACCAAAGAGACCGAAGCTGGACATTTTTGAGCAGATGGAGATTTTACTTCACAAAAGAAGAATTTTGACCTCACCAATGTGTACCAATTCAATGCTTCTTCCCCGCGCTGTCGCTCGTTAACTTGCTTTCTCCAAATCCTCAACCTTCCCCTACCACACCACATACCCTAATGTTCTTACATATCCAATGTCACTTTTTGAAATTTGAGATGACTACACCTCATTCGAAACCGGTCGTTCGATACAACTATTTTGTGGATCTATGAAGTTATTTTATCATCTTCGCAATTTCACGGTTCCGCAACACTCAAAAGGAGTAACTTATTGAATTTGGAAAAGTCACTGATTGATTAGGCATGATCGAAAACGCCTTAACGTCACTGATAATTTCAGCAAAACATCGAAAAATTATTTTTCGACACATATTTCGATATTTTCCATAAAGAGGGAAAGTAAAATTTATTCTTTTATTGTACGTATTTAAAACGTAGTACTACATTATACTTACAATGTTAGTGATAGAAATAAAAAAACTGACTTCCTTCAACATATACTGAGAGTTTGAAAATTTACGGTCAATTTTAATAGAAATAATTTTATAATATGATAGTGAATGGTATACAGTTTTGGTGAATGTTTAAAACTTTTGTTGAACTGATATGCAAAAAATTTAATAAGACAAAAATCAATATTTTTTTTAATTAAGCAGTTTTTATGAAACCACATCCATTGATTCAATTTATTTGTTTACCTTGTTAATGGGTTATAAAAGAGAGTATTTCGGGGCCATATTGAGCCCACAAGACATTATTTTTTGACGCGACTAATTAACGGTTTACCGATATACGCTTTACTAAAATAAATACCATCAGATTGAAAAATTACTACAAAAAGAAATCTCCCGAGCAAAACATAAGGAGTCGTATAATATTAATGCCACACAACATACGGCGATGATAACAATTACCATTTAGAGCTCGATTCGAATTTGCGAGATTCGGCTCCAGCAAGGCCTTCGGAGAAAGCGGTCCCGGGTTCGAATCTGCGGTTAGCCGTCGAAGCACTAATACTAATAAGGACAAAAAGAAAGCGCATTTCGTGAATGCGAAACCAGAGAATTTGGAATCCATAGCAAGTCGTTCCAGCTGGACTTTTTGCATTAATCAAATCCTCATTAACATAGGAACGACAATGGGGGTGAACTCAAAACATTGATAACCTCAATATCTCTGCGTAAAAAAACAATAAGAGACACTCGCGGAGGGCGCGGGATAACGCCAACGAAAACGCGATGGAAAAAATGAAGTCTGTCCACGAAAAACAAGCCTCGAAATAACATTCTCCTTTGGACCCCTCGCAAAACAGAAAAAGGGGATTTTGTAACCAAAATAATTCTTAAAAAAGCACTTCGCCATTAAAATATTCATGACATCGCCCCTCGAAAAACAAAACTGCGTACGGAAAAGGAGAGAGCGAGCAATTTCTAGGCCACGGAGTCACATTTCCCCGTCAGGATAAATAAATGTATAAATTAACGAACAAATTCCATTCCCTCTCTTACACGCACTCCTACCGCCGCCTTCTTTTCGTTGTACTTCGAGACAAAAATGTTCGCAATGATTCCCTTAAATATACCACCAACAGCCGTGGCGACCAGCTCTATCAACTTCCTAAACACATTTATCTCTATCTTCACCGTTAATCCCACAGCATAAGAATAATTGAAATTTTATCACCGAAAGATTCGACGAGCAATCATCACGAATGGGGTTCCTTCCATTGTACTGAGGTTTCTCCGATTGAAGAAGCCGTACCCCCCCCTAGGTGCCCTGTTTACTATAAGGCTTCAATTCACTTCGATTTTCTTTATTAATTTACCCTCGTTTGAAGGAGAAAATATTATTCTCGATCACAAAGAACGATCTTAATTAACAAAGAGTCAATCAATTCCCACCGTCTCCCCAAAAGAGCTTCTCCCTCGTTAACTCGCCCCTAAAGCCTAGATTCAATGTCACTAAGAAAGATACTAATTAATCGATGAATTACTCCTCCCTTTGATCGGCCGCGAGGAGCGGAGACTAAAGCGACACGCCGACTAAAAAATAAAAAGGGATTTAAAAAAATAGAAAATAATAAAGTTGGGAAAATACACGGGCATGGCTAGAAGCACGCGTTGCGGAAAAAGAGCGATCGATTTGGCTGCGGACATAAAAATTTTAATCCGGAGAGAGGGAAAGAGCGAGAAAATTCACCGTGACACTCTTACGCCCGCGAATACACACATGGGCCTTCCTAATCTCAGAGATGACGCATTTTTAGACAATTTCGTCCGTCTGCCGTCCCCCATGTGGTCCGAGTGTGCTTCGGAAAATATCGCTCGACAGAAAACACTGTGACTTTTCTATAAATGAGATAATATTCGAATGAGAGAGGATTACTTCCACCTCACGATCAATAATCGACAATCGTCTTGAAAGATGCGTAAGCTCGTTGCAATACAATAAATAAATTAAATCGAGTTTTGAAATTTATTTTATACATAATGCAAGACTGAACTCTTTATTCAACAAGACCAAACCATGCGCAATTCCCACTTAAAAACGCATTTAACTAAATATACATGTAATATCAACTTGAGTGGCATTTGCCTTCATTTAATTAATGTTTATATATTCGTACACGTTCTTCTTCGCTGATACCATTTTATAGTAAGTGATATTGCGCCATTTTGTAGTCAATGGTAACATGTAAGAATCGACCACTAGTTGTGGTTATATTATTGAGGGAAACGGAAATTAAAAGTAATCGGCTGGTAGAGAGAAGTGCATAATGATCCGAAATATCTTATTATATCTATTAAAACAACGGGTTAAACCTCCTAAGTCTTACAATCTGATTTAAATGAAGGAATAAATTAGGTTTATTTCATTCGCCTTCCACAATATTGCTTCTTTTGAATTCACAAACATTTCACAAGGGTTGCGTCCTAAGCGATACGCTCCGTCGGATTAGAAACAAACGAGACATTCCAAATTAAACACGCATTAAAAATTAAAGAGCAAAAAACATTTCATTATCACATGGAATTTTACAGCGATTCTACTTAATTAAAGATGGACAAATATAAAAGCCATTCGCTGCCATGCAAGGATTCCGACGGCTAATTGACACTCGAAATACGTCAAAGCTCTGAAAATTATTTCCACTGCAAAATAAAGTGCCTTGATCGTTCACCTGATTCGACGTCCCGAATCGGCGCCTTGCGAACAAACCTCGGGGAATAATTAATTAGCGATATGATGTCATCGAAGTGCATCGCTCTAGATTTCGATGGAAAAAATTCTTTGACTGATCTGACCCACATTCGAAACGGAAAACTAAAATTCAAAGCTCCGTCGAAAGCACGTCGCTAATGCGCAAATTAAATTTTCGATCCAAACCTGCAATCGTTGAAAGTAAAGTAACTGTGGCGATAGTGAGGCATTTTCATCCGCATACCTCTGTGGAAAGACAACTACTAACAGATACATAGAATGAGCCAATAGTTGATTCAACAAATCACTGACAAGGCTTACGATCCAAAATGTCAATTCCAAATTTCTGAAACAATTTAAATGGGTATAAAAGATATAACCACTTTATTTCTCTGGCTTCTTAGGAACGAACTCAATAAAAACATGGACGGACAAAATTCAAAAGAAAGCGTTAAAACCTCTGTTTTCGAGATATTTCCCATAAAGCGCGATGCCGTAGTAAAAAAATATTAAGAATATTTCGAACATAACTTTCTGTTAAATCGATAAGTTACTTGGATGCGAAGAAGTGTCTCCCACTTTCCTAACTACTCCAAGGGATGCTTCATAGGGCCCGAATTTGCTAAAAAACGTACATATATTTAATTCTCCCGAATTATATTTTACGTATTACATTTTAATTTAATTAAGGTCACGAGGCATCTAATTAACGTCATTGGCTTCATGCAATTAATACATTAAAAATTACGCATTCCATCAATATTATTTATTAACTAAACAATTTTAAAGTAGTACGCAATAAATACCCTTTTAAACTTTTATGTAGACGTTTTCTGAATAGATTTAAGAGAAAGTATTTTTCACTGATTTCCACGGAACAGAACGAAATTAAAGAACCAATGCTTACCGAGATAACGGAAATGTGCTGCTTAACATTGAAATGTAACAGCAAATGTAATTATCACATGAAAATGCTTTTATTTAGTCATACGATTATTGTTTCCTCATAAATATTCTCCTTTTTCGCACGGCAGAGTAGCTCACCCTTTTCCGTTCCACAATCACCAGCTATGATTCTCCACATACAAACAGACTTCGACGGGTTTACTTCCTTTATCCACTCATTTTACTGTTCTTTCTACTTAGATCTCCCAACGAAAACCAAATTTCGATCATCTTTTGCACAATTGACTACTGACACTATTGACCAACGGATTAAATTGCTTCTTTAGTTATAATTCACCATACATAAATGTTTATTTTAAAATGCTAGACGATATACGCTGAGAAATTAAAACACGAAAAATAGAAGGCACTACATTTCTCAGCACACGATAGTTATCGTCAGGTTCTGAAGAGGGAGAGTCGTGCTTCATCGAATGTTGTGTCGAGAACACGCTATAAACAGATGATTCTTTTGGATCATTCAAGTCTTTTGCGGAACGCAAGTTTAACATCTGCGCTACCTAATCAAAGTCATCATTGCGACTAGAGAAACTCAAAAATAAACGCAAAAGGGTTAGAGCATAACCCCTCGCCTCCCTCTCTCAGGCGACTATCAATTATTCAATCCTTATACCCTTTTAACAGTCCCCACTACCGGAAACATCAAAAGAGAAGGGTTGCACAGAAGGGATAGGGGAAGCGGTTATCCTTGGGAATCCCTGATGCCGTAAGCGGGACGAAGTTTCGGGGAAAGGGATCAGAAACAAGGCCTTATGCTCCAGTGGTCGGTTGCTCGTGCTAATTTGGTCCGACAAAATAAAGTGCATCCAACGGAACCTTTTTAGCCAACATCTCGAGTACGAAACGCTATTAATTTAGTCGGTTGGATATGTACCGCTTGGAAATAGAATTAACGCATTCTTCAAAAGCAAATGAATTCGCAGATGGAATAAGCGACCGTTTCGCAGGCGAGCATAAAAGACATTTGCTTGAACACTAATTCTTAACGTATATTTTATTTCAGAATGATGCCAGAAGAGGTAAAACATAAAAATCGATTTCTTATTTATAAAAATATGTTATTTCTGAGTGCATAAGTAGGATAAATTTATAATTCATGAGATAAATGAGAGCTTTTTAGGGATGCTTCATCTTTAGTGCTAAAAGAAATTTATGAAATACGCAATAATAGACCTATAGTTTAAATTGTGTACCAATTAATGGTAGATTCTGGGGGTATCACCTTTACTTTTTTTCAGGTAGAAATTTGGAGGGTCTCCATGTTAATCCGGACCCATAGCTCGCCTTCGCAGGTACCCGACCTTCCCATCATGGGGGACCATAAAAAACTGACCGCGTGGAATACGATATAAAAAGTTATAAACAATTCAAATGAGCAACAATTTATTATATTATCTAGATTTTTCCAATAAATCCCTCCCCCCAACCAACCCATCCCCGGGGCGACGTTGCCGTGTGTCAACGGGTCATTCCTAGCTAAATCACGAAAAATCTTAATTTTCATCGTAGAGCGTCGATCAAAAGACGCTTGTATATCTCTTTGGACGAGTGAGACGACGAAGATAATAAATCGTTGCTCATTTGAATTTTTTATAACTTTTTAAATCGTATTCCACTCGGTCAGTTTTTTTTATGGTCTCCCCTGATGGGAAGGTCGGGCGCTCCTGAGCTGCGAAGGCGAGCTAAGGGTCCGGATTAAGACGACGACCCTCCAAATTTCTACCTGAAAAAAAGTAAAGGTGAAACCCCCAGATATCTACCAAAACTTGCATTACTCTTGGTTAGTACAGACCTAACTTTAAATGAATGAAAAAAAAATAAAGAGATCGATTCGGCGCCAATGATGGCCAAAGAGTAACAAAGACTAGCAATCTCCGGGAAGTCGAAAAAGCAATCCAATCTGTTTGCTGTGAGGTCAACCTCTTCCGGTTGAATTGAAACACATGCATCTCTGTCCAATCCTTATATGAATTTTCTTTTGTTCCCAGAAAGACCCATTTTTACGACAATTTTTGTTTCGTCTTTAATTAGGTTTCCGTAACTCTCGGGCTTCAATAAAAACTCTCGATAGCAACGCGGCTTCCGAATTCGTACGATGCCGTTTTTAGATACTCCTATTGAAAATTTCAATTTCTTACGAATGCATGACCCCGGCGACATCTACGCCTTCAATCGGACGGAGATTTCTATACAAGAGCGTTCGTGATATTTGGAAGGTTTACTCATTTGTAACTTGCGGGCCAAATAATGAAATATACATGCAAAAGATCTCGACGACTAACAACTGTCGAAAAGAATGAAAATATCTAAAAAACGAATACTTTTGTTTAGAATAGCGTCATAAACTACAAACTGAAGGAAAAGTTCACCTTCCCTCTCTAAAAAATAAAAGCACTTTTTGATATTTTCGTAAAGCTGATCGCTACAGAAACGAAGAAAGGATCTGATGCAGTTTCAACGAACGCATGAAATTAACAAGTAAAGTAACAACAAGACGTATTCGCCTGTAAAATACACCCAATTTCCGATTCGTTAATAATGAAAACGAAAATTCCTCGCAATCCCGAGAAAGCAAATGAACGAACGGTTCCAAATTAAGTACACAAATGAAGATTTTGCTCATGTTTTACCAGTTAAAGGGGGTCTTTTACTTTCCTTATCAAACAAAGAGCTTTGAAATAATTTTCCTGTTTCTTCACTGCCATAAATAAAATGCAGTAAGATCATGGTTCGGTTTGATATCTGTTACAGTTGTATTTCGTGCTTCATAACTCAAAGCTGCAACCTACTCACACATTAGTAAAAGGTTTCTTTTGGTTTTTACTGGAAACAATGGCCCTTCACATCCTCCTTTTCAATATAGAAATATGAATATGATTAAGGTTAAATTATAAATATTTTAGGTATTTCGCTCTTTAACGGCATGAATATTTCAATCTCCCGACGCGCAACTTCGAATCGCTTTCATATAGCCGCCTTCAATAAGTAATTTCGTCTCTAACCATAAATTTCTTCCTTTAAAATACCTCTTTGTCATCTTTACTGAAGTATGTATCGCATTTAAGTACTTATTGGTAGTGTATTTATATTTGAACGTTTTTCTCAATCCTTATCTTTTAGCTATTACTATCGGTAGGTTTGCGCAGGTTTTTCACCCCCCCCCTTCCTTTTGGGTGTTTTCCTGCAGTGGATTTCTTTTTCTAAGAATCTCTTAGGTTTTTTACATCCACAATTCGTCTAATTATTTCTACTTCTTATTTTATAATTAATGACGATGGGTTAGATGGAAGATAAGACTTTTGAGTCTCAATCTCGCCCAGGAAAAGACGATTTATTATTATTATTATTAGATTATAGATATGATGACAGATAGCTGAAAGATAATGGCGTAAAATACAAGTAACTTCAAAGATCAGAACTGCAAACAAAAATCTCTCTTTCAAATCGGGAATAAATATTCTCAATCCCGCGTTGTATACTTCCTAGACTGCACTCGAATCCTCGGGAAAATCTACATCGGCAACGCAGGTACCCTCGAAGGCACAGCTCCTACATTTACCAGATAATTCCGACTTCTTTGACTCCGCCACTTCCCTCCGTTATTTCTAATCTCCTCCGTCCACCCCCACTGCAAACCCCACTGTGTTACGGGTAGTCATCAAATATTCAATTCGCCTCGACCCACCCCAAGGGGGAGAAGGGTAAAGAAGAATATGAGGGAACGGATTAACGAATAGAGAAGTCTACGGAAGAGAAGGAGAAAGGAAAACGAATAGAAGAGACGGGGAGGTGTAGACCCCGTTAAATAGAAGTCGAGAATCGAATGAAATTGCAATAAACAAATAGTTCCAATCTTCGCCATCTTCTGTAACCGGCGGTACTTACTACTATTTCCTAAAGTTGCTACCAGAGGCGCTCCAGAACGAAACTCTCCCGAAAGAATCATTCTCAGGAAACACCTGCTAAAGAATCTATATAAATGAAACTACGTAGTGTAATGAAAGTAAGATTCTCCATCTACAATTTTATTCAATAAGAAGCAAGAGATAACAAATATTCTCACGTCGTTCACCGCCACTCCATTCGAGCTATTTTCTATCACAAGAATTTATAGCGGCATTTCAAGAGTTATTTGTTGCTTCATTCGTATCACTTTGATGCGTGATTAGGGACGGAATACCCTCTCGGCGGGGATTTCATTCTAGCAATAGTAATATGACAAAATGTGTCGAGGAGTTCATAATCAGAATTAAAGGGAGATTTATGCGAGCGAATGATGTCAGAAATTAATGAAATAAAAATTAGTGGCATTCTCGCGATTTACAGAAGAATATTTTGACTTCTCGTCAATAACACGAAAATCCTTGGCGATAACCGAGAGCGTGAAATACAGAGAAGTGGGTTTCGAGTGAAGGTGCAGAAGAACACTTCGTCTAGAGGAGGAGAGAGTGGTAAAGGTGAGGAAATATGACATTTTAGAGTAGCTACGAAAGGTGAAATTTATTTCGCCGAACCCGACGGGGTCGTTGTTCGCGCAGTGTTTTGCGCTGTCACACACTCTTGCATCCATTTAAGCGAACGGACCTAATCTATAGAAATCCATTTTATCTATTTTACCCTCGGTGGGACGCTAGGTGGTATATTTATGACCTGAAACAGCAGTGAACGAAAACGGGGATGTATTTCACTAAGTGGTGGAGGATGAGAACGGAAAATTAAAAGAATTTGCGATGGATTCGAACTCAGCAGAATTAACCGTAAATTAATTTTCAGCTTAAAAGAATAGAGTAAATCAATTACATTATATTATAAATCAGATAACTATAGTCTGATGATTGAAATTGTTATTACACAGTTAATTTTCTTTTCCTTTTGAACGTCACTATCTTTGGAGTAATACATGAGAATGACGTGCGACATATTGTTGATCAATTAAACAAGTGAGTTGCGGAATTAAATTAGTAGGAGATGGAAGAAAAAGAAAATTGAACTCTCGGATGTAAATACTTGAACGGGAGGTCCCAAAAGTGAATCCGAACTTAGCACTAAAGTGATTTTATCAAAGGAAGAAAAGAATAATTCATACTTTGAACTTCTAATTATGAAGTCTTCTTGAATGTTGTATAGAGTAAGTTATAACAGAAAAAATATAAAGAGATTTTAGGGAGGCGAGAATATAAACTGACCGAATTAATTGATAAAATAAACGAGTTACTAACAAACTAAGTATGCGATTGCTCTGCAAACGTAATAAACTAACCAAGTTACTAAATTCAAATAATCTTAGCAAAAACAGCGAAATTTGATTTTATAAACTGACTAAAATGAATAAAGATGCGGGAATGTGCTGATCATCCTTTCGAAGAAACATCAAAAATATCGCAAGAACATCAAATAGTTCTAAAATTCCCTTGATCTCTATAAAGTCGAATGCTCCCTGAATAATTAGCAACGGGGAACACCGGGTCGTCCCTTACGCGCACAAACAAACTCAAAGGTAGGAGATGAGTTGGTTGGGTTCTGAGGAAAAGGGCCTTTTGCTATCTAATACCCTTTATAGGAACACGTGAAACAATCTCCACGACATAAAACCCGCTAGGATGTTAATGTGCTCTCGAGGCGGTGGGGTTAATAAGGTCGAAGAATACACTTTGGATAAGAAGAAGAGGATAAGATAAGAAGGGAATGGAAGTTGCGAGTCTGCAAATTGAA
The DNA here is from genome assembly GCA_947579665.1 of Sympetrum striolatum. Lineage (NCBI taxonomy): Eukaryota > Metazoa > Arthropoda > Insecta > Odonata > Libellulidae > Sympetrum > Sympetrum striolatum. Next base: position 98,406,602 of record OX388344.1, on the reverse strand, counting down.
GAGGATAAGGAAATTACGCGGCTGAAGATCAGATACACCCTGAGCTAGGGGTGAAACACCCCTCCCTGCAAATTGAAATCTGCAAACAGGGACGACTTGTATATAATGGAAAAAAAAAGAATTTGTAGAAAAATTTGGACAATAGAGCGAGTGAAATAATTAGCGCTTAGAGGCAAAGAAAGGTGACATAAATGAGTTGAAAATTACCTCGAGATCACTAATCAAAAGTAAAAGAAGAAGCGTTATTACTTTTAAGGACATTTGACCAAAATCAGACCGAACAAATAGTGAAATGACTTATCTTTAGACACTGGTTGAGTTAGTAGATGGACCGAAAAACCGATTGGTAAAGAAGATGTCTGGGGACCAAACTAAAGGGCCGAAGAAATCGCGTTATAATGAAAGAGCGTTCGCGATGAATACTTTAATACTACGATTTTACCTATTTTGTAAAGGATTTGAAACATAAAGCAAACGAACGATAAAGAGGCGCAAACAAGCAGGGATAAACTTCGCCTAGTTAGGAAAATAGTAACAAAAGGATGAGAATGTAATTAGAAATCAATCGTCACGACATTCGTTTGATTTAAATTAGTTTCTTGTGACTAAAACTTCATATATTCCCCGCAAGCCGTGTGCGGCAGGGAGTTAATACATGACTCTTCCTCCTTAATTTTCCCTTTTGCGGAAAAATAAAATGGTTTTTTGAAGAGACTCGTTCTTGCATCTAATTCCCTGCTATTCCTCGCAGTGTCTGAACGGACAACATAATAGGACGACGTGCAATATCAGCTACATCATCTGAGAACGCATTTTCCCAGGATTTATTAAGTAAATTAAGTCATTGTTTAAATCTTTTAAAGATTCTCATCCTGCAGTATCTGAGTAACGCTTCTTACTTGGCGTACAAGTCTTTGATGTTGCCTTTTCCAATTCACGTACACTTTTCGTCTCTGCGCTTTCTACACTACTCAATTATACACTACATCTCAACGTGAGGCCTAACTAACGCAACATCGCTTGTGGATTTTTTATTGGCTTCTGAAGACTACTCTCTCTATCGCATCGCAACTGCCAAACATGAAGTAAAATGGAAAATGGAACACCTTTGTGATAAATAATCAATTTATTCATTCCCTAAGACTGGAAATTAAAGAATTAAAATGAAGAGGCTAGGAAACAATAAAGATTTTACGAGTGAAGTTTAAATGTCATCTTGAAAGAACTTCCTACTAGTACACCAGCATATGCAATTATATTTAAAGGACGATTTGTATGACAGTGAGAAATCAACGAAGATATTTTCTAAATATGCACCGACGGATATTTAAAACCAAACGTACCATTCACCGATTGGGAACCGAAGGTAATGCGACAAGAAAGAAATGAGGATCTTCTCATTCCGTAATTACTCTACAAGTTCACCAGAAAGGACGACGCAAGTGGCATAATTATAGTGACATAATGAATATCAACGCGAGGATTCCAAGTAATACAATTTATTCGTCGTAGCGAACAGCTTCTCTCAGAGAACACTTCAATTAAAAAAGAGGTTCTGGAAGAGTAACATAATTACTTGATTAAGGACCGTGCGTGAAAAACAACGCAAAGTGGAGACAAAGAGCCAAGAAATACGCCAAACAACATCCGGTCTCTTTTATTCTCCTCCAAATGTACTTGAGGGCAAATAAGATGAGGTGCTCGGGGAAGCAAATGCTCGAGTACACCTGATCATATTTCGTCGAGCAACGTTTTACAAAGTACGCGATATCGCTATGATTCTCCGGCATTTCATTAAGTTTTCCGAGGATTAATAAACGAAGCATTGAATATCACGGATGAGAAATGACAAAAGCAATCCACCGTGATTGTGAATGCGTGGAAACCAAATGTTCTTCAGAAAGCGTATTTGAAAGCCAGAACTTGCTACAAATACTCCCAAATTTTACATTCGTACCCAAAGTATACATACTCGTACATTCATCTATTGAATATGCAAAGCGATATTTAACGCGAACCAAATAGTTGTCAGAGTGAATCTCGAGGAAATTCGGTATCAGTATTCGGCATCAGATAAAATTACGTTAAAGTTCACTTTTCTTCCCCATAACCATGAAATTGCGATTTTCAAAGAATTGCTTGTTATTTGCGCATAATTGCCGAATAAAAAAATTTCCCTGTTTTTTTTTCTTTACATATTCTGTCTATTTTACTGTGCATTTATGTTTCTTATTCTTTGCTTTTTGAAAATTTTCCCTCGTAAATCTTCATTCTAACGCGTTTTCTTCACATTGAAATTTAAAAAAATACTTAAGGACTTAAAAAGAATGTCTAAATGAATACATCTCTAGATCTGGAGTCGGAAAGAAAGATTCCAATTTCAACCTACACACTTCATCAGCCATACTCTTTCAGTTCATACAATTAAGAATTTGATCGTATCAATCCTTTATGTTCCAGCCGAAGCCACCTATCAAGGAAGCTCTCTCGATATAACGTTATGCTTCCAAGTGACCAACAAAGGGTCAACATCGTGAGAGACTGCTATTTATCGAAAGGGTAACATGAGAACAGGCAACTAAAGAGTAATGAAAAGTGAGATGGCGATTACACAGAATTTACATTTCGCGGTAAAGAAATTCTTCGCAGAGGTAAGCACCGTTGAAAAATTATGTGACATCCGATATTTTACCAATATTTCATGGTAACATTACAGCCACGTAACCGCCAATTTTTTGTTTTATATTTTTAATGCACGTAAAAGTCAAAAGAAAAAAAACGAAGAACGATTAGTCGTGAAGATAACTATGCCAAGTAATACACAAGCATCAATTCACATTTTCATATTCCATTACGTAACATATTTTTCATATAAGTAATTAACTTAACTTATATGGATGCGAAACATGGACCTTGGGAAGAAAAGAGAAGGATAGGATTGATGCTTTTGAAATGTGGGTGTGGTGGAAGATGGAGAGAATAAAATGGAATAAGAAATGATGAAGTGCTTAGAAGAGTTGGAAAGAACATTACTCCGCACAATACAAAAGAGGAAAGGAAGCTGGATCGGACATATTGTAAGAGGGAAGGGGATATTAACTACTGCAATTGAAGGAACGGTGGAAGGAGAAAAGAGACGAGGAAGAAGAAAGCTGAAATTAATAGATGAGGTGAAGAGAGGAGGATACAAGGAGACCAAGGAGGAGGCCCGGGACAGGTTTAAGTGGAAACAGTTGTGGTGTATGGGACCTGCCAACAGGTAGAATACCAGATGATGATGAAGTAATTAACAACCGAACTAATTATTTAGTAACTTGATACATTTCAATAATAAGGAATCGTAGCTTAAGTGAGAAATAGTCTATTAATGATAAAGACAACTACGCAAACTAAGCAAAAAAGGAGTATATTTCTTCGAAATCCTCCTAATTTTTATTCCTCTTACAATAATGGGTGAAAAATACTAAGTTTAAAAATTTCGAAATATCTCGAATATGTTGAAACTTAGGAGAAAAATTGTATTCAAAATATATAATCCCCCTAATTGTATTATATTAAAATGTTAAATATTGTTAAATATTAAAGAGCAAAGAAGGAACTATATCGTGTTCGTTTTCCTTCTTATTTGGAGATATCCGAGTTGTGGATACCCAAAAATGGAAAAATTGCTAAATAAGAGAACCGAATAGGAAAGATGAGAAACATCAAACTAAAGAAAAACATTAAAGATGCACAAGCATAAAACCATGATGTGGATATAAGCAGGAAGGAATCGGCGGGTCATCTATTATTCTTTTCATTGGGGTCAATGGGCGTTGGAAGGAACCATTCCCTTTTCACCCTCAAAAGATTCTTCCCTTAAGAAAAACACCCCTAAACAATCAATTTCCATCTTTTCCTACGACCCCACCTTTACTTTCAACAAGGATTCCTTTCCACCAGTACGGCTTTTCTTTTCACTTCTTCCGAAGTATGTATACCTCGAGTACACGAAGAGGCCGACACTAATATACACGACGATGGTGTGGTATCCGCTTGAATGTTATCTAATGAAGAAAATAGAAAAAGCCAACAGGAAATAGCTCGATGCGTAACTGGAAGATTCAGAAAAAAGAACAAAGGCATCGAAACATTAAATGCTCTTGAAAAGGAAACACTGGAAAAATAAATCGGCTGCATTTATACGATAATATTTCAGGTATTTATTAGTGATATGTTTTTAAAAATCCAACTGAGAAACCGAAATTCCATGGGGAAGATAGCCACGAGTTTAAATTTAAGTCTAGGAAGCTATTTCGGTGATAGTGGACCAGTGACCATAGCGACGACGTCGAATTGCTCCGATGATAACCAACGGCATCGATCTGCAGCAGATCGAGCGATTCCGGTCCCTCAAAATGAAACCCCTTCGTGATGAAATTGTTCAATTATTCAGCCTCTCTTCAGCGGGCGGGAATCGAAAGAGGACTCCCAACACAGAGGATTGAGATCGGCTTTCTTGACCGACCGAAATAAGGTACACACTGAGATCGTACGAGCGGCAAACAGTGGAGCCCCGAGGGAGTCGAACGAAGGACAATGAGGAGATTGGACGGGAAGGGCAAAGAAGGAAAAAGAACATATGACTGAAAAAAGTGATACGGATGTAAAGTGCGGCAGAAAGTAGAGGATATGAAGCGTAAAGCTACATTCTGTTGAGATTCATTCAACGGTGAAGACTGTTAAGGAATGCGTAAGATGTTGTTTCTGAATGTACGTTTTTAGTATTGCACGAAAAAAGAGATTAGAAACATTTTAAGGCGCGTTTGTGGAAAATAATACGCAAGTTGGAGGCAATTCGCAGAGGGCTTTATGGTCCAAAACGCGTCACCGCACTTAGGGTAAATTTAATACACCTTGGCAGTGATGCAAATGCCATGGCCGCATGTTTCCGGTTTTGTAGTTCTGATAATTCATACATATTCAATACCAATGAGCAAATCCTGAACACGTGATTAGATGGAGTGCACGCACGCAATAAAACATTATCTACATTAGCTACGAAAACTCTACCAAAGAATAAAATTCACATTCGCTGGCGATGTCTTCTATAAATTATGAAAATGAAGGACAATCTATCTTGAGGATCAAACGCTGAATTTGTTACTATTTGTATAAACACCGAGGAAAAGGTACACCGATTCTCCTTTCTTCATCTACTACAGAGATTCTATTTTAGGCGTCCTTCGAAATGAAACCGGACGATTGCTTCTTCGAGGATGCACTTGAATCAACTGCTCTCTTTAGCACCGGATGCAACGACACCTCATTCACGAATGGACATTTTCGCAGAAGAAAGAGACGTTCTATTGCCCATTCTCTGGAGACAACTCCAAAGAATTCCGTCGCTCGTATTGTCTCCAGGAAAATAATTTCTCGGCGGTTAATATTTTAACAGGGACTCCTTATAGGCCGCCAGCTGTAATACGGAATTTGATCAATAGTTTCCTCCTCAACCGTAAATAAGACCGAAAAAGGAATTCCTCTCGGATTACTGAGTCCACCATATTTTTCTTTCCTCGGTCATCCGATACCTTAAAGAAGAAGACTCGATTGGAAATAATGTTGAGCAGATTACGAGGAGCAACTGAGCTACTGGGCATAACACCGACCATAAGTGAATTGAAGTGAGACACTCGCCAATCTTCAGCTAAATTCTAGCGATTCCATATCCTAGCAAAAACAAAAAAAGATACGTAGGAGGAGTTCTCCCGTAAGAGACCCTCTCGAGAACATTCTTACAGTACTGAAAATAAGTATAACAAATAATTTTAAAATAACTTCCAATTAGACTTGAATTCACATCAATTCACTTGAATAAATTTAAAACGCTTTTCCGATACCTACATAAAAGCATGCTAAAGTGCTTTAGCACTGAGATACATGATTAGTACCTACCTCAATTAAAAACAGGCAAATTTAATCACTAACTATTAGTGCGATCACAGTCCAAAAAAATTGATGAAATAAGTCATTGCCTTCATAGTTAAATTATATCATTTAGATGATTTTACGCAAGTCAATAATAAAAGAAAACTCATAGTCATTAAATTCTTAGGCATAGCTGCAAACCATCTATGCATGTAAATGTATTCATATATGTATTCCCAATTTTTTCCGGAAAAAAGTTATAAATAGGTACGCTAACAGTAGCAGAAAAGAAAAAACCTCACGCAACAAATTGATTTAAACTGAACATAAAGTTACACAGCAAAATTTTATCAAAATTATTGCACCTGGTCATCCAGATCCTCTTTCCTTTCGTAGTGAAAAAGAGCTTTCGAAATAGTTTTAGACCCTAGACTTGTCTTGGTTTCTGCAATCACATCTCACTACTCATCCTGTCTAGTAAGTCTCTCTGCACGCTCTTAGTAGCTTATGTTAGAGGAAGTGAGGTACCAACCGGCATTTGCGCTGGATACTCTACAGACACGGACTCTTTTCATTTACTCTTTCAATTCTTCACCCCCATTGTTTCCAATGCCTCTTATGCCCACCTCATTGATCTTCCTCGGCCCACCTGGCAGGACGAGGGGGTTAAAAGCACAGAGAGAATGGACCGAACACAATTGACGCGGAAACGCCCATCTCAAAAGAAACGTGCCCATTAATCAGATGCCCAAGTGCCATTATCTCGTTAAGGGTTGATTAAAAGAATGGCTGAAAATTATTCTTCGGATTCAAATTTCAGTCATTCTTCCAATGAACCCTTTAATGGCCCTTGCATATCGTTACCTTTACGTAGATGTCTACTCAAATGGGCGTTTTCTAGAAAAAAAACCAAGAACTTTGCGTATCGTTCGCGGAGAAGAATGATTTGTTGAAGCAACTCGTTCTATTTCCATAATCTTCCTCGCAATAATCACTTATTTACAAATGATTGTATCATTTATAATACAAAAAAAGGAGGATAGGGATGCGTTATAGAGGGATTAAAACTCGACAGAAGACTGGATTAAAAAACAAACAAAATGAGTATTAATGTGTGAAAACTTAGTACATCACATTTTAAAATAATAATGAGAAATATATGAAGAATATAAACACAAAATGAAACATCGACCTAATATAAAGATATCCATACAATTTTCTCTAATGATATACAAATGAGTTATTCAAGTATTTGCACCGAGTTTAAATGCAATTCTATGATTTATTGTACGAGAGAGGTTCTCACCGAGTACAGTATGAACGTTCATATCAAAGATTAAAGATATTTCACGTGAAGACAGATTAACATTCACTGGCATCATTAAACATCAAATCGCAGTGATACGGACGAAAAATTATGCTGCTACGCTTATTGACAAGCGAAGCTGCACCTTCGCCAAAAACTACCCGAAGGAACGATGGATGGATGTATGGATACATGGAGAGATGGACAAATTAATTCATTTTATGTGATACTCGGTTTAAAAACTAAATTTACTAATTTCCACAAAATAGAACAAATCGCGAATATTTCCCATTAATTTGCAGATATTTAGCTGACAACGGTGAAATCCGCTGCTTTATGAATGTGCAGGGAAATAATTTACCAATTATATTGGTAAATTGGATAATTAATTGGATCGTGCATTTACTAGACGAGTCAAAATCGACAATCTGTAATGGTACTTATCTAAAGCGTGAAATATGCCTAATAAATAACTATTGATTGGCTATTAGGCTTAAATATTAATCGCTGTCTAAAAAGGTACTTGGTTGAATCCAAACTTCACTTTCCTCGCATTCGAAGCGTTCCTCGAAAGAAGAAATAATATCTCTCATTGACACGAAATTTTTGGCGCTGAACCAGATTTGAAACAAACAGAAATATAATTATAATCCGATTGACTGCGCCTTGCGACTTTTAAGGGAATCAAATACATTCCGAGAAATTAAATTAAAAAGATTAAATGAAATGAAGGATATATCGCACTTTGCATTATCATGAATGATGACCGTAAATGTAACAATTGCAATTTAATCCTAGGAATAATCGCTTTTAAAGAAATACTACAAGAAATGAGTTATTATTAAATGTACAAACACACTGGTTGCACAAGAAATTCAAGTTGCCATTTTCAAAATAATAAAATTGCTATGGAGAGCCAAATATTTCAAATTCTTTGGAATATTAATAAAGTCGTTGATAATAGTTATTGCTTGCGAGGATGGGGTACAGCAATTGTTGACTAAAACAACTATGCCATCGAAGAAAAATATCCTAAGGATAGCACTTTAACTAATGGGAAGAGTTTACAAAAGTAAAGTAAGAGAGGCTGCAAGAAGACGTCAAAGTGTAAGAAGGCAGTTATAAAATCTCTACGCTATTTGATTTTCGCAGAAGATAATGATGACCCAAGATTCTAAAATGTGATGCACTGTATGATATTTTCAAATATTTAAGAACTGAAAGATATTTATGCCGCACATATAGCATTCGTCAAATTAAATTAAATGCGAAATACCAAATGAAATAGGAAAGAGTAAAACATAGATATGCGGATTACATTACTGAGTAAGCACTCAATCCAACTATGACGCACGTTAAGCATATGGAGTGCAATCATGACGTATTAAATCCATTTCGATATACCCTGTATGTGAATAAATCCATTCATCCGTCTATCAACTAAAAGCAAATCAAAAAGCCGAACTGTTAATAATTGAGAGTAGAGTCAGGGAATTAAAATGCCAACTAAATTGAAACGAGGCACATAACAGTGTTTGCGACAGGCACATAAACAGCTATAGTTACACCAATTGATGAAATCGCCAGTGCGTGTTGAGAAAAATGAAGTGAATCGAATTGGGACTAAAAGAGAACGAAAGGGACACTTTATAGCGATTATGATACAATTGCATGATCTCGGAAAGGAGAAAAGAAAGGAAAAATCTAAATTATATCAGTCAAAGCAAAAATCACATTTTCTTATTCTTCGATAGATTAATAAAGACAAGTTTAATAATCTACCGAAAATTTATGTAAAGTTACTTAAATTAGAGGCCTTCGACAAGGTTCACTTACGCAGATAGTTCCTGCTATGTAAAACTTATAGGTTCATAATTATTTGAGATAACTTACTATCATGCTACAAAAAAGAAAACATGTACAGTGTGAATATATGTACAGACTTACTCTATGGGTGCATATCTGTACATTGTACACCCATAGAGTAAGCCTTCTCTATTGAACTTCTTATCACCCAACTACACAGGTTGGTATCCACCGATATTTCGGCTACAGTCTCCGAAACCATATCAGAGATATGTATACAGACACAGCAGCCGAAACGTCGGAAAAAGCAGCCGCTTTGACCCCTCGGAACGAAAAAAAGATTCATTCGAATTCACTATTGCTCAGAACAGATTCTAAATAAATGAGGTATAAATTGTTTTATTCCTAAGCACACTCATAGAAAACCCACAGCCTTACAAAGAACATCAAAAAACTAAATATGATTAAACGACGACTCATCCCTATTTAATTTCCGTATAGCAAAGGTGCGATTCAGAGACAAGAAGGGGATAAAACAATATAAGATATTAATCGCAAAAAAAGATAGAAAGAAAAAACAAGTAATCAACTACGAAGGGTATATAACACGACTTCAAAAAAACAAACAGAGGAAACATACCTGCTCATAACATCAGCACCGAACATATTAAAAACATCGTCCGCCGAAGCATATGAAACAATAACTTATACATCTTGAAAAAAATCAGACCTACCAACCAATTCCGACTCATAAAATACAAAAACATTAATTTTGAAATCCACCGTCCTATATTAAAGATTTCGCTACAGACTTTTGGGAGTCACAAAAACACAACGGATACATTTTTCCATCCAACAAAAACGAATCGCTAACTTCCTCTCGGAGGCTAACCGAGTCCCAAAGGCACAAAAAACGGAGCATCCGGCCGGAGGAGGAATCTGCCGGTCATCAGTTATCGCCGAAAAGAGGGACATTCATAGACACGGGCGCGAAGCCATCGAATCCACATTTCCATCAATCACTTCGGCTCGAACGGTTTCCGGCCACAACCCCACCCCAAGCAAACCTTCCCACGGGGGCAGAGAGAGAAAGAAACTCTCAAAACCGGGCGCCCGGGGCGATCTTACCCATCTGCATGCTAGCGAAAGGGTCATCGGATACAAAGCCACGTAAATTAATGCGAGAGAGCATCCATGTTTCGGATAGTGTTTGCAGACTTGTGGAGGCTTTTTTTCAACGGAATGCGAGCTCAATAGGTGACATTGGCGGGAAGGGACTGATGGATGAGATCAGAAGATCCAACGAGATCTCGATACACAAAGAAATGCACGAATAGAATAAAAAAGAGGAATGAGTTCGGGCCGCCACGAAAATGTAGAAATTACTGACAAAGAAAATACGCATCATCTAACATTTCCCGACTTCTTAGTGAGAGTGAACTAGACCAAAATATTACTCCTGCAGAACACTTCATAATGCCCAAAATGAAAACTCAGCACCTGGATTATTTCATTAAGTGGTTGGATCGTGATAATAAATAAACTGAACTAGAGTCTAGTTTATTTATTATCAGTTCAGTAATTCCTGGGGGGCCCTGAAGTACGCTCCCGAAACGTCGACCCTTTGCTAGGAGGCAACCCGGTTGGATACCCGAGAGCTCTTCCTACATCATATTAACCGGGAAAGAACTAATTTCTCTATGTTTCAACTTGGAAAAACCTTTGAAAACATATACGGATCGTATAGATTTGATTTTCCCCACCAATCGCTGGTTGACTTCCCACAAACGCTGAGAAGAGTACCTCGAAGGCCATTAATGATGTTGGAGCAGAAGTAAGGCTTACCTGAAAAGAGAAAAGGAAACCCATCAGTAATTTCTTACTTAAATTAACTTCATAAACTACTTAAATGTATCAAATTATTATCTACAATAAAATTTTACGACGCGAGCTTCTTTTATTACTACTCTTTTTACTTTATTATTACTTTTACTATCACCGTACATAAAAGAGAAAGCGGACGATTTTCTGATCTTTTCATTCCTGTCTTGAAGTATAAAGCAACCGTTTTAAATAAATACCGCGTGCGCTTTTGTGAATAGAGTGATTAGCCATGCTCACGAAAATAAAGCAAATTAACGAAGTAACAATAAGACGAAAGCATAGCGATCAAGACGATAATAGTCACAGAAATTAAACGAAAATACACGTAGATGCATGAAAGTAAGCAAGGTAAGAACTAAAAACATAATAAAATAAAATCTATCAAACTAAAACAGCTATTCGGTATTCTGAAAAAAATCTAAATACACGAATTCAAACTTGATAGGAGAAAAATGAAATTTAAAAATTGTTACGCAAGATATCACTTTTCATAGCCCTTAATGGAACCTCTATTATTTTGAGTTCAATTAATAATATCGACCAACATTTAATCATTCTTTTATAATTATACTTCGCAGTTTAGGGGTTTAATCTAGGAATGCACGTTTCAAACTTATGACGTAATAATTATCACAAACAAGTGAAATAAGTATAGACACAAATAGATTGTGGTCGAAGCCGAATCGTAGAAAATTCACGAAGAGGTTTGTCTGGCAGAGAGGAATCCTCTTGAAATCATGACGTCTCTCTTCTTTCAAATCAATGGCAATAAACCAAAAAAAAATTTATTTCCAGTATTAAAGTTACAACGACGAAAGATCTTCTAAGGATATCCTTGGTAAACTTAGAGTGAGGATACACGCAAAAGGGAATATTCCTCCGTAAATACAAGTCACAGATACAGCGGGAAGAAAAGAATGACTTCGAGCCACGAGGAGGATAAATTTACTTAAAGGAATCTCGCCCATTACATAAAAAAGGCTCTCTTCTTTAATCCCAATGCGCTCCGGAGGACGCAGAGAGAGCACTAATATGGGTTCTACGATCCAATTACTACAAAGTCTCGTCTCCTCATCTTTCCAAGACTTCCAAGACCGCACAGCCACCACCTTAACGGACCAACAAAATCTACAAGACTATTTATCGAGACAGATTTACAAACCCTCTTTTCCGGACCGCTCTTTCAACTGATACCAAGGTCCTCCACTTAGTGGGTGCACGATCCCCCGAAAGACAGGGAATAAGAAAAGCCCTTTCACGTAAAGCTTAAAACCAGAGGAAGTTTTGATCGAAAGGCTCTTCAATTAAAAATGAGGAAAAGAGATGTACACTCCTGGCCAAAATTAACGCAGCACCTCCCTAGCGATCCTTACTGCTGGTGCTGCGTTAATTTTGGCCAGGACTGTACATTCCTCTTAAACTCGAGAGCTACGATGAGCATCGATTTTAAATTTTGAACAACGTTAAATGAACATGTGTTATAGTTAACTTTATATTTCCACTCGAACCGCACTTCAGGAAATGTCGCACAAACTGAAGTTTAACGGCCAATTTTATGTTTTGTGGACCGTAAGGAATATTTCTTTAAATATTGTTTACAGATAAGCGTCGCAACAAATAGCGGTAAATACCATTTCAGAGTTAATTGGTAAAACTTCTGAGCACTATCCTATCACAATTTTTGGGTTTCCATTCCCGCCGAGTTTGATAAAATGTTCCTATTTTTTCCATTATAAAAGAGGAGATTATATGGTACTTTCCCGTCTTCCTCGTTAAATAAAACAGAAACTGGTTAATATACTTATGAAAATGTAGACATTTTTATCACAGGGTACGCCAGTTAAGAAGAAATCGGTGCCATACGAAATGGAGAACAAGGAATCACAACCCAAGATCTTCGGAAAATGTTTACTCACGTGAGAAACAATTTATCGGAAGATGTCGCTGAAAACGCTATCAAAGAGTTAATGTAGGAGAAATAATCAAAGTTTCAAGTTCAGGAAAAGAAAAAAAAAGCGAAAACAACGGAGGGCAGCGATCGTGGTAATTGGCGCGGACAGTCATTAACGAAGTCTTAGGGGGAACGAATTTATGGAATTGAAAGTCCGATTTGCGGTGAAATAGAGCTCCCTCGACTCATTTAGCAGCTATTTTTCCCTTTCGGCAAGTACTCGAGATAATTATGGAACGTTTTCTTGCGATATCCGAGGCGTGGTTTAATGAGTCGCAGGATCAATTACAAACCGAAACACACAAGGAAAATACTAGCGAGGACGGAAAACATTTACCTCGACGAAATAATGAATATAATTAGAGCCAAGATGCAAAAGACTTCATCCACTTAGAGCAATTAACTGATAAATCCGTATGGTGTAGCAGTTGGCTTCAGGAGGAAAGCATACGCAGTGACGTCAGAGGCGACTCATTAAGGCTCCTTAAAAAGAAGAAATCGACGATGATTTAATCTTTTCGAGAACCGTAGAGAACCGACGATAGTATAGGACGTCCTACGACCGATCTCTGATTAGACAATCATCGACTGTCAACGAATAGGGCACTCGTCAACACGCAAAAAATGCTTTCTCACGCACTCTCGTAAGCTTCGGCATAGCAAAAACTAAAAAAGCGGAAAGCCTACGATAAATATAAAAAATTATAAAGGTTTGTAGGAAGGGAAGTTAAAACTCCTCCTATCACTATCGATTTAGGCACACACCGAATATTAAAACACACAAAAAAATCGTCTCAAACATTTCCGAGGGATTGAATTCAACCAATGCCTTCCAAGGAAACTAAGTTATGAGGTCTCATTTTCTTCCCATAAAATATGAGAAAACATATGATAAAATTAAATCATTATCCGAGGTCATTCTCAAAATCATTTCCGAGCTATGAAAATGACTTCGGAGATCGAAGCTCTAGCACAAGTCTGCGAAACGAAGCGAAAGAAAGCCACGCACAAGTGAAGCCCCGACGAAGAAAGTAAAAAGATGTAGAGCAAATACGCTTCGTAGAGGGACTTCGTCAACTATTCCAGCAGTGCCAACCTCACAAATACAACTACCATTTTACGTGAATATAAGTGGCTGCACATTCCAAAGTATTCTATATTATTCCGTTAAAAGATACAATAAAAAGTGCTCAAAAACATCAAACTATGAAAAACATGTAAAACGGAAAATTTATTTCTCCGAAACATCAAAAAGAAACCTCTATTTTGAAGTGCCGGTGATTATGAAGAATATATGAGACCTGAGACAAAACCTTTTCTAAAGTTTCCATTAAAAATTAAAGATTAAAAACATTAATCGTACTCACATTATAATGCCACGTAAGTTAACAATTTAAATTACATGGATGTGACTAATTTGGAAATTGTTCAGCAACTTTTGTCCAGAATAAGACCTTCCCAAAGGGCTAATGTAATAGCATACACCGTTTGTACAACGTAACAATCATTCCTTGCATATAATTTAGCATGACAGGCTTGAATTCGTGGAACGACTTAGAAAACTGATATATATCTGGCGATAAGTTTATCATACATTGCGTCAAACACCGACACGCCAAACAAAGAAAACATCGATGACGTAGGAAGATGAGTTACGTGAGGAAGTGGCACTAAAAGCCCATCTGAGGGAAAAGATCATCATCGTCCGAGAAAGATGGAGTAAGGCAATGGAAAAGAAATGAATGAAAGAAAAATGTGGAAGCAGATTACTTCGATAGAGGCATGAGATAGGGACGAAGATGATAGCAGCAACGAAAAGCCTCGAACAAACGGAAAGTACTGATGATCGAGGTCCAGAAAGTCGTATCAGCGGAGATTAGAAGTTGGGGAGAGCCACGGGACGAGTCCCTCATATTTCTCCGAGAGGACCTGGAAAGAATGGGCGAAGAGACGGACGAAGTTTGAGGGAAGGAAAAGAAATAATTTAGGAAATAAAGTGAGGAAAGGGAAGCTGGAAGGTTGGAGGAGATATTATGAGGAAGGAAATTTATGTATGGGAAATATGAAAGCAAAGCAGTACTACAAGAAAAAAAGGTACTCCTTCTTGAAACTTATTCGAAAAAAAAAACGAGATAATCAATAAGACTATAAAGAAGATTATAAACAACAAAAGCTATCAAAACGACCCTAATGAACACAAACTCTCATCATGTCGATAATAAAACGTCACGAGAAATGAGGAAATAAAAACGCTTATAGAAAATGACCAGAATGAGAAGATAATCTCGAAGAGATGCTGGTCCTTTAGGAGCCTGAGATGATGTTAGGATAAAACTCCTCGGAGAGAAGAAATTAAAAAGTTCACCTTACAGGAAATTTTGAAAATTAGAACTTCTAAATTAAAGATCAAGGACCATACCAAAAAAAATTAATATGTGTAAAACGCATTTTTAAATAATAATTACGTTTGTGGTAAACACAATGATAACAATTAACAATGAGTTGATATATACTACCAAGTAACGAAAAAACCTTAGTAATCTACAAAGTGTTAACAATTAATCATTTTGGTACTCACTGAAACAAGAATATCCTCTTTTAAGAGAGGATGGGAAAGAAGGGGAAGAAATGAAGAAGAGGATTGGCGACCTTTTATGGGTCATAATCCAAGTGATAACAGAGGCAACAATCATCTGCGAAGGGGGCCAAGAATGATTGAGATGCGGATAAAGAGAGGGAAAGATGAAGGGAAGATCCCTTCAAAAGTAAATAACACGCCGACGATATTAACTACGATTGCTCTTCGTAGCAAAAGACGAACGAGAACAAAAGTATTTCGCAATCCATTCCACGACACATGTTTACGAAATATTAAGGATCCGTTCACACGTGTCAAAAGTGTGGCCAGGAATATGCATCGCTTTCATTAACAAAGAGTTTCAAATTGAAAGGTGTCTTTCCATAGATGCATTTACTTTGTTCACCACAGGTTCACTTTTGCTGATCAACGTTTCACAGCCAAAACGGCAATTGACGCCATCTCCAGACAAACAAGGAAAAAGGCATCTAGTAGTATTATTAATGCTTCGACAGCAGAGGTCATTTCGCACATTGGCTCCCACCGGGAATCGAACCCGGGACCACTTTCACTATTTATCGAGTAAAATTTGCATATAATTCGATTATATTTCGTAATAATAATATTTAAAAAAGCTTAGATTCTACTATAATTTAGGCACGTTTAAAAAATTAAAGAATTCGTCATTTAAACTATGAATTCAAATTATGAGCATTGGTCATAAGACTATTTACGAAAAAGAAAAGTGCTCCTATATGCTGCTGAAAAACGCTTCCTTCCAGCAAATAATCTTAGGTCAACTCTCGTTTTCCTCATCACAGGTGATATATTATGCGAAGCTTTTCTGAGTGGCCTCAACTTTGAAGTTCCGTTATGCCAATAAACCAATTGTGCCAAACCAATAATACGATTACCGCAGTACGGAGCACTGAAAAGGTCCAGCAGCAGCGAGACACAGATGTCGCTGGAAGATGCGGTTGAGGAGGGAGAAGGAGATATAAAAATGAAGAGGGGAGGCTGACCCTAATGTCCACCCAGATGGCATAAAGGGACTACGAATCTCATCTCCAAGGGCTCCGAAAGAAGTTCAGCGGAATTAAGGGGACACCGCAGACGGGGAGCACACAGCCTTCACTCTATGGAGTGATACGTTCGAAACAGGTGTAATAGGAATGCTAAAAGGGAGAAAATGGCAATAGTTACTTGAAATCACAAACAGGAAGAGCCATTGGATTCAATCGCTCTTTTCGGACAAATATTGTGTAAATACATGTAGATAGCACTAAATTAAAGACGTTAGAGCCGCACAAAAATTATGCGGAGAAGTATACAGGAAAACCTTTGAATTCTATTTACTTCGTAAATTATTGTTTGAAGTTCAAATCTATTACAAGTAAATTACTACAGCAAATAGGTCAACTGGTAGCGATGTTTATATATTTCGGGGATAATTTTCTAAATCTAAACTTGATGCGACATTTTGGGGTACATTTCTACACTTAAATGTTAATTTCTAAATTATGTTTTCATAACTAAGCTTCCCTCGATTAATGTAAAACGATCTGGTCAGTCTTGCAAAAAATAGTGAGCGTCATTTCAAATGTCATCAGACTAAACTAAAATCAGAAAAAACGAACCATTCCTTTCTAATAAATGACGAGCGCTATGATGTGTCACCCTTCGCAATAAAAACAGTCAATTTCTCGTTTTATTGTAGTTGGAGGAGAAGCAGGAATAGGAAACAGCAACAATATGCAAGAGGGGAGCGCTCCGAATCGATAGCTGACCACACTCTCCTCTCGCACAACCCCTGTCACAGCTGTTCCTGCACCATCCCCTCGGCAATACCTAACGTATTATACGGGAACTCACGCACACCAAACCACTCCACTATCCCTCCCTCGGGCAAAACCTTCCTCTTGGATAGCCACCCTCTTCGACCTGCGTACAATTGCCGACTCGTGCAGCTCTCTACTCTTTTTAGGATCTGCACCACTGCATACGGGCTGCAGCGACGCCGTAATTCAAATTAGCCAGCGTTTAATAGAATTCGCGTTTTACCGCATCGCAGGAATTCGCGTCAAATCGTGTATGAAGTAACCAGAATTAGGTGGACGTTCGGTTAGGATACAGACTAAATCCAAAATTTTCGAAGTGAACAACGATATCGAATAAGATGACGCGGGGGCTTCCGTAAAAGCGGATTTTCGGTCATGAACAAGAATGACCGTTGCTTCGAAAGAAATGGCGCGAGCAACTCCACAGCAGTTTTTTATTTATTTATTTCATATACCCCACAAATAACCATTTTCTGGACTTTTACAGTGATAGGTATTAACAATAACAATTACACAAGACCATTCCCTAACCGGAAAAATCCGATTAGCCGGGATTCGAACCCGGGACCGTGGGGATGGAGCGATACCATGCTAACCACTCGGCCACTACGGTCGGTAAATGATCTACAAAACCTTCAAAAGATTACCAGAAAAATATCGAAAAAGAAAATATAATTATAAAATTAGGTAGAAATTCGCTGCATCAAAACAAGTTAAATCAGACTACCAACGACGAACATTTTCAAAATTACTTTTTATGAACTTCCAGTTTCGAAAAGAAACGCACCCGGTATCTCGACAAACACAAGGGGCAATTCATTTCAGGTCAACAAACGTCTGATTACTATATTTTTTACTAAGCGTCCCCTTTCGGAGGGATTCCGACTCGAGACTGGAAAGAGCATAATAAGCCGAATTCGTTGAACAGCCTAACGATATTTCCTCCGTCTTATTTTGGCTGCGATCGCAATTCTCGATAGTCCGCAGTATCTCTCGTAATTTTATTAGGACAGACGTGGTGCGAACGCGGTACAACGTAGTCTTTAAATGTCCTCGAGGAGGAAAAGAAATACAAAATGTCGGTGAAATTGGTCGGCTTTGGTCTTAATTGCTGGTCGGATAAAAAAAGTAAAAGCGAAACATTTTGTCGCATGTGCTGATGCCGAAGTATATTCTAACGGACGAGGAACGCCATACACTTGCAAATTACGCAACTATACGTAAAAACGTAGAAATTAATTATGTCGACACGGGTTTCGAGGCGATTCCTCGTTTTCATCTAAGAAAAAGAACCTCTTCCATTATTCGATCGAATCGGAAATTAAATAAAAGGACATTTCGGAATTTAAAGTTGGATCAAATGAAGAAACGTCCGTTTCCATTATTTCTCGAAGGTATCCCGAATAGCTTGAGAGAATGCTCTGATGTGATAGCTCAACGGACAGAGCACCTGACCGGCAATCGGGAGACCCGGGTTCGCTTCCCGGTCCAGTTGGGCTTTTTTCTATTCTTCCTTGGGATTTCTCGAAAAACTGTAGTTATTTTACATTTATTTTCCCTGTTGACGCCCGAATGAGACGGCGATTTACTATAAACAAAGAATCGCTATTCGAAACCGGAAAATAGAAAGAACGAGGCATTCGATCAATGAAAGGAAACGCCATCGAAGGCATTCCAAAGATAGACGAAGGAATGGAATGGACCAAAGATAGACGAAGGAATGGAATGGACCAAAGAGAGGAATAGAGAGGTGCAGAATAATGGAATAAAAGCGAAGGAAAACTAAAGGTAAAAGCCGCAGGGCGGAAAATATTCAATATCAGGGAGACTGAGCACACGAACTCGAGCAACTTTAAACAAATAAAAAGTATAAATTTTCTACATTGTGACATAGTACAGCGGTTCTGCATTTTTCCAAGATCACGAAACTGTAACCACGTAAATCAGTTTATCTCTCTATTTCACTCTGCATTCAAAAAGATGTCCCACACTCCCTTAATCGCTGACTATCACATTTGCAGAACAAGTAGCTTTTTAGTAGATAAAGGATCCTTAAATCAAATCGCTCGTATTCAACTGCATCCTTATCAAATGCAATATGGTGGTGAGTCCAATTAAAATATTACAACAGACTAATAGTTACAATATTAATTACAATAGAGTAATAAAACTAAGCTGTGAAGACATAATTTTGAAGAAATTACCATTCCTTTATTTATTTTATTACTTTGCAACTTAAGTTTATCCAACCCTCAGGAGTGCATATCCGTGTAAGAGTTGAATCAACCAAAGTATTAATTGCTAATTATAATAGACGATGAAAGGCTCGCTGGGGTAGATTTGGCAGGATCCGCTTGACATAAGAACAAACGGGTTGAATGTAGATAAACAGGGAACGAAGTAATAAGAATGAGGGGAAGAGGGTGTAACGAGGATTAGGTGAGGGCAGGAAAGACGGTCGGTGAGTGGGGAAGGGAGATTAATGAGAAGAGGCTACTTAGAGCATCGGAGAAGAGGGGGAAAAACGAAAAGAGGAAGGAAGAGCAACGGGAAGTCCGTCTGAATGACGGAACATTTGAAGCTAATGGACAAGACAGTTCGATGAGAAATCCTACGAAAAACAAGACGCCGAGGGTAGGTTTTCTTTTAAATGATTTTGTCGCAGAAAATGAATGTGAGGAGAGCAGAAGGGAAAGGGTGATTAAGCAGCGATCTTGAGATTTTCCCCAACTTTGATGGACTCACTTTTGGAATAACGACGAAGGGCCAAGAGAGGTCATTCTAAGTAATCACCCGAATTATATCACGAGGACTTGAAGGGGTTTAATAAGTACGCTGCTGCGACGGAATCAGCTTACGGACAATTTCTTTGCAACCACGTTAATGCCCTCTTTCGGCGTGTGGCAGAGGGTGTAAATACCTAGCGTTTGAAGTACTTTCTTGTCAAAGTAAATAGGATCAGACATTATTTTGTTGAAGGTCATACTACAGAAGAGAAACATTTTTTGTGATATTTTCTCACTTCCTATTGACACGACCACTTTCGCTATTGTCGTAGCATCTTCAGGGGCTGAAATTGACTATGGAGCATGTGTTTGCATTGAGATCTTACAGTCAATTTCATTTCACCTTTGAATGAAAACTATATCGTTTGATACGGCAGGTTGGATCGAAAAAAACAATTTTATCGAAATCGGTCAACGGGTAGTGCCTCAAGTTTGTG
Source organism: Sympetrum striolatum (assembly GCA_947579665.1). Classification (NCBI taxonomy): domain Eukaryota; kingdom Metazoa; phylum Arthropoda; class Insecta; order Odonata; family Libellulidae; genus Sympetrum; species Sympetrum striolatum. Next base: position 98,386,106 of record OX388344.1, on the reverse strand, counting down.
ATCGGTGGTCCTTATAAAGTATAAAAAATTTCAACTCGATCGGATTATGTCCTGAGGATGCGATTTTGAACCAAAATTATAATTTTTTGTGAAAAATGTTAAATTTCTGCAATGTTTCCTGATGGTTTCTCGATATTACCGAAGTGATTTAATGGCACAGATATTCATATATTGCTTGCATGTTTCTTAATATTAAAGATTTAGAACGTTTGAATCAGGGAAAATGGTTTTTTAGTTCACCAAAATTATAATTATAAATTATAAAACGCTAAAGAATGAATCAATCAAGATCGTTGAATTCAGTGATTGCTTCCTATGAAGTGTCAAGAATTGGATTTAAAGCAGCAAGGAATCACAATCCTTTTATACGTGACTGGAAAAAGGTAAACGAATTTTGTGCTTTTAGATATAGAATTGAAAATTAAACCAAGAAATGTTTTAGTGGATCATCTATTGGTGTGTTTAAGTACAGGTACTATCCACCTATATCTTTTCTTGATAGTGATACTCATTGATATTTTTTATATCTTAAATATTATGTTTAAATGTTCATGTTAAACGATTGACGATATGTTATTAAGTTTGTTGGACTATAAAATATGGAATACCTCTCTCAGATTATGGGCGACTGTCCTTTATTTTTATGCTTCGGTTCTATGCTGGCTGCTCAAACATTATCATTAGAAATACGCTTAAATATGTACTTTGTATGTTGCAAGGTTTATTTATTCCAAAAAATCAAACTTGTATTCATTTTACGGATTCTAGACAAGTATCGAAAGAAATAAAATATACATGTATTATTTTTATTGCTGTAACTTATAGATTGTATGTCTAGGAAAGGAAAAATTGGATAAACTGAATAAGAATTTAGTCGAATAAGCATCATTTCGAAGAATGACCTCTAATAAGATATTTCACTTTCGAAGTCTTTTTCGCTAATTAACATCACATTTTCAGTTACATATACTATAGAAATTCCCTCTAAAGAAGTATTGCTGTCATGGCAATTTTACGTGGCACTATCTCGAGTCGCCAACGCTAATAATGTTTGTCCGTGCTCCTGGAAAAATCACATCCAATATAGTGTACCAAGAGGCACTTTGAACTTTGTTACTTAATTGAATGCAAATACCCCTTTCTGATAATCTTTTTGGAATTCGTTCTTCCGCTGCCATAGCAATTTTACACCGTTTCTTCTTTCAGTGAAAACTGGTCACTCTATTAGTTAATTAATGTGCAATGAAAATTCTGGCAGTTCTCTGCCCCTCAACTATGAAGAGAAGTATTGTTTTATCATAAATTTAAGACTTTTCAAATCTAAATTTCATGATTTCTCTCGATTAACATTCCATTCAGTTTTCCGTTGAAAATCAACGGGCACTCCGCCAGTCTACAATATACTCACACTGCCATCTTCCTCATCGCTCAAGTCATTGAAATAAATCAAAACAGGTCCACTGCTCTGAGGTACAAACATACGTCTGAGTCAACTCTACGTTCGATTTATTTGTTTTTCATTCTTGTAGAGAAAATACTTAAGCCTGTCGATCATTTCCTTAATAATAACCACTAACTTTCATTTCTAAATTAGTTGTAGTGGGAGACTCAGTGGAATTCTATTTTGAAATCCAGCTGAAAAGAAATCACTTGGTCATACCATACCCTTGCTCAATGGTTCTACACTCGGCAGAATTTAAGAAATCGTGAAGAAATAGTGCAAGTTGGGTTTCGTATGATTCTAAAAACCCATGAGTGAGCTAACAACGATATGCTCCACTACTTTGCCGGGCAAAGATGTTAATGATATGGGTCTATAATTTACTGGCCCTTTTTTGATCTGCTTTCGTAAACCGGCGTAAACTCCGCTAATTTCTAATATATTCGGACCATACCTTCGCTCATTGACTTAGAAAACATAAAGTTGAGATATAGGGTGACACTTTCTGGCGGTTCATTTAACACTTTAGCCGGAATACCTTCTGGCCCAAGCGACTTATTCTGTTCAATTTTACGCGAGAATTTAATCATTTCAATAAAATTTGAGACCTCTATAAATCAAACCATTCCTCAAAAGAATGGAACGGCGCGTAGTGATGCGCCTAAACAATAAACCGTCTTTTAAATGAGTAAAGCAGTAAGGTAAGTATTCATTATCCAGATGTTGCATCGAATGGACGTTAACTTTAAGACATAAACTTAAATTAAAGATTACGGTAATCGATGGGGAAAAATTACGAACAGTTAAGATTAAGTCGGTTGTCGGATCCAATACTTACAAATGGAAGTAAATACTTCGAAAAACTGACGAAGTACCGCGCGTGCCAAATCTTACGCGATATATAGGGCACATTGATTCTAGGGGTTCTTTGTTGTTTGACCGAGAGTGTGTCACCAATATCTCCTAAGATTTCATTCTTTTGGTACTTCTTAAATGTGAGCAAAGTTGGTGTGAATACGTGAGCGATCAGTTGCAGAAAAATCAAGCGGATATCGATATATACGCGGTATATTGTATGAGAAAAGCGTACATCGATATGAATAAAAGTTATTCTCAATTGAGTCGAGACAAAAAGAACTAGAATATTAACTTGTAAATTTCTATCCTAAAACGGTCCGCAAATATGAACTTGTTCTCCAAATGAGACATCCATATCCAGATACGTCGATTAAATAGTGAAAGTAATTCAGGAACAACGAACGATACTGAAGATCTGTATTTTATCATGGATTTAAATATTATAAAACCTATATTTTAATGCTAATAACAGGTTACCACGACCATTTCAATTCATTCATACATCAATCTCATCAAGAGATTCTTCGTAAAATAATATACACAATTCCTCGAATATTTGTTTCCAATAACTAACGTTTTTATGAATTATTTACTTGAGCTTCGATGCATATTGAACTTTCCGAGGAATCGATGATATAAGAGGATAAACATCACAAACTTACACCGAGGACAATAGAAAAAATAGGCTATTTTTCTTCCGAAGCAAAAAAAACTTAGACTATAATCTGACATAAAAGTTGCGTAGACGAAATAAAAAACGGATACGCCACGTTAACTTCAAAACTGAGCGTCGAACGAGAGCTAACATCTGAAAGAGAAACATTCCACGACTCCACTTTCCTTCGCACACGATCGGATGGACTTCATGTGCTGCCACCACACGCACTACTCTCAAACATACAGGGCTTTCATTCCAACCAACAAGAACCCTCCCTCAGACATTTTGGAGGCTGCGAGGGTCGGATAGAAAATGGATAAAAAGGGTGTCCGTATCACAGGCGACGTCAATGGGAAGGCGCGAGAGGTGAGCTATAGTGCTACGAATATTCGTAGAAACGGCAGGCAGTTTCAGAGAAAAAGACTTTAAAGATCGGCTAAGGAAATGATATGGAATGGTTTCTTTCGCTTAATCTATTCATGGCATAGATACAGGGGGGGAAAAAACTTCAAGTGCAGTAGATATCAGGGAAAAAAACGAGAATTTACAATGATCACGTTCGTCCTTGATAAAGAAGGTGAGGATAACACCGTAGGAATCATATTGTGGCTTTGCATTTTTATACGTACTTCTACGCCCGTAAAAATTACCGATTGTACATAATTTGGTTTTCCGGAAGTTAGCAACGGCGAGGAAAGAAATTGTGACCACTATCAAGACCTTCTCTGCCCACGAAGAAAGTCTACGGAAATCCGATATATTCAGACGGATGAAAATCGACCGTCAAAAGGTGTGATGATGGAAATTTAGGAAGAATTTACGAAATGGGATTTTATGAATAGGAAAAATCACCAGGAAAACTAGATGTTTGAATTGTTTATAACAAAAAATATATCAACGTTTACGAGAAAAGGTTTAAAACCCCATAGGTGCATCTATTATTCATAGCTATCGCGTATTTGATTTTTAATAATAATATTATTAATATATATATCCTTAACTACAAGAGCGTTATGGAGTTCGGCTTACATTTCTTACAATGCCAAACCGAAGGACAAATGACGGATGTCACTTGGTATATGTCGCTTGGTCGTTTTAGAAAACGCAAAAAATATATAATTCATAATAGTTCATCCCACCAAAGAAATCTAAGACTATGGCCAATATAATACTCAACCTTTCCTGAAGAAAACTAACATAGTAATTCTACGATTTGATGCCGAGAGCAAAAAAACAACATTAAAATCTTCCGAAAAGTGGTGGTAATGATGTTTGTACATCGTTAGAGACGTAGATGCGACCCAAGGCGACCATGGAAAGAGTTTGATAAGCCACTCGACGAACTCGCAAAAAAGAATGACATTCGTGGTCATTATGCAATCATTACTATCAGCATTTAATCAACTACAACTCGAGGTCAACGGACATGTTGGACTTGATTAGAAGCGGTCCAAAATGAGGGAAAGGGGGGCATACCTGCGAGAGAAAGAAGCAAGGAATCCACATGAGAAGGAACGACTCGACGATGTCACTTTTCAGGCAGACTTTGACGGGAGTGAGGCATGCTGGGAAACATGGAAAGAAGCCCAGAGAAAGATGCGGGGGCGGGGGAGAAGGGAGGATAAAGAAGGAAAACGCTATCACGAGCAGGTCGGATTCCCAGTCTGGAGTAAGCGCCAAATATTTGCACAAGGAGCAGAGCGTCAATCATTCGACGTCGTGTGTGTGCCACTCTCCCCTTGAATGGCACCAATCCGAGGTGTGCGGGAGGAAAAACAGAAGAAATTTCAGATTGGCGGATGTATACGTATTATCTCGCTCCTTCTCCTTTACGCGAAGAAAACTCGTCACACCGAATATTAGCGACAGTCCTTCGCCCACGGTAATTTCGGTTATAAACATTGGCATTGCGTATTGGCGATGAGACGATTTTCGAAAACTGCATTCGAGTATCGTACCACAGAACTTATTCACTGAGAGGAAAGGTGCACATTGTTGATGAGGAACAATCTCAAGTGAAAATACAAGTGATCGTTTTGCAGTTGTGAGAAGCAAATACCCTCGGAATAATGGGTATGCCTTAAACGGACTACAATAATGCTGTGTAACAACTTACAGACAAAGTAAGAAATTACGATGAGTTAAAAGGAAGTATTTGATGCCATATCGACGAGCGAATGAGACTTTAAGTTAAAAGTGGCGAAATATTTCACTCTTAGAAAATAATAAGAAGTAGTTAATTCTGTCGCGGAGCCTTCTCATCGTCAACAGGAGAGAATTCAAAATATTTCTTGCAAGAGGCCAATTTTGCTGATATGAATTACTTCCTCCTTTTCTTCCCCGGTAATCGTTCTCAACATTAATCGGTGAATTTAGGCCAATATACAGCAGTTTGAAATATATTAAGAAGAATATACAGGACCCTTGATTGCCCAATGGAGTTATCTGAATGGATCGATGAAGAATTCAATTTACAATTGGAAAATGAAAACAAAAAATTCTTAAATTTAGCTTACTCAATCTTCCCAAACTCTACCGACCTTCCCGGAAATCAAAATAAGACAAATGAAATAATAAATACAGCCACCGCTAAGAAGCACTTCCTCGTATATCAGGAAGGCAGCACCAAACTCGAGAGAATTGAAGAAAACAAAAACCCTCTTCAGTGATTCCGATCGAGATCGATTTGCGAGAAATAGGCGAGAGAAGTGGTTCAAAGAAAGATTAGGAAAAAATGAGTTCGTGGAAGAAATGGATTTTTATAAAGTGCAACGATAAGGCAATAATCCTTACGTTACTAAAATTTCACTTTTCCTAAAAATATTAATGGAAGGATATCAACGATAAAATTGGGAGAGAACGAGCAAAGAATAACGCGAAAATTGATTTTTAATTTAATTAATGCTTAAGAATCGATTTATATCAACATTCTTATCGCACATTTAAGTAACGATTCCATTATTACCGCATTATTTACCATAGTAAAAATTAATTAATTTAATTACGCTTTTTCAGCTATTGCAATTTCGTAATATAAACAATTTCTGATATCCAACTTTCATAACAAGAATCGAGCAAATACGTAAATTCATTCGCGTATGAAGAACACTTCCTCGCGTCTGAGGGAAATTTCTTGTTAGTTTTTCCAAGGAGTCGAGGCGAAGTTGACACAAGCGTCTAAACTAAAGAGCAAACATTCAATGCAAATGAAATCAGTGCATCGCCCTTCGAAGGGAGGGGAGAAATGGGTAATTTTTGGTCAATTTGCCCGACGACGGCGAGATTTTAATTAAACGGTTAGTTCGTAAGTTAATGCCCTCCTCGCGTTAAATTCGCAAACCACTAATGACCGTAAGTGACGTGCATTTACGGCAAATTTTCCACGTAACATTTCAGAACTTAGAACGGAAAATGAAATCATTACCTATATTAAATTGCTTTAATTTTTACAACAATACCGGTGATTTCACAACATTAGTTTTAGAACCGGCTCTTCTCTCTTATGTAAGTACGTAGTTTCTTGGGTAAAAGCCTAAGTAAGGGGTAAGCATAAAAAAAAAAATTCACAGAATCGGGCGAGTACCAAATATCTCCTTCATTCTGCATAAGGGGTAAGCCCTTGCTTTGGCTATTCTTTGCTGCGTAACTAGGAAAATATCCTTTACGTAAAGGTTTTTTTGGTTTCTACTCGGTTGAGTCCTTAACTTCTCTGAAAAATGTGTCTTATTGTTAGATCTCAAAAGAGAATGAAAATAAATTGCATGCAGATATAGAATTAAATCAAGCAAATATTCTATTTCTATTATAAATTAAATAATCCGCCTTCATTTTGATCCGTCGGAAAATTTGTTTTACTTAATAATGATAATTTTACAGCTAGCAGTAAATATGTGAAAAATGAAAATTCTAGACTAAAAAAAAAGAAAATCAGAGTGCAAGATAAAGATTCTTATAAAAGCTTGATAAAATTTAATAATTAATGCGCAAGCTGCTAATTAAATCATAATTAGTAAATATTATCTCCCGCCTTATCGTTTCCAAAATAATAGATGACATCGCTGCGAATTAAAAGAAAACTGGTTCAACCCAAGAGGGAAAAGCCCAATTCAACCCAACCCAAGACGGAAAAGCGTCAATACGTCAGCACATAGAATATGACACGTAATTTCCTTAAGCAAAAATCGAATCGAAACTTGTTTCGTCTGAATCATCCGTATCAACGGTGCATGAAAGATCAACTTCAATTGGTCTAACGAAAAATAGCACGCACGTAAGTCAGGAAACATTCTGGAATCATCTGCTGCCGAAATCCCTTCCCAAAATGCCTTTCGGTATCTTAAAGCTACCGCAGAAGTGACTAAACGAAGAAAAATCAGACCCACTTAGGCTGCGCAGGAAGTTCAGCGAGTGGCCGCAAGGGAGAGCCAGCAGCGCGGGGAAAATGTTATCTACTTCGGGGTAAGTAAGAGCGAACTACTACATGCGAGAAAATCAGTCATCCAACACTTAGACGCGACATTTATCTTTATCTGGGACAATTTTCGCTAAGATGCAAACCACGGAGTTCTTCCAGATCGAAAATCATTTGGAACCGAAAGGAGGGCTCCAGGAAAGGGTCTCCAATTGGAATATTCGTCACGTCGATTATCTTCTCTTATTCGCAAAACATGAAAATCGAAACAGAGTATTTTGTGAATGCATTCCGTTTCGTCCGAATCCTTCGCACTGTTTTACAGACATTACTAGAATAATCGCGTGTCGAAAATTCAAGCATAGTCTGCAATTTCGACTTCTGAGCACCGCGGACGGGCTGAAATTAGGTGATTGTGAAATAATGACGCGCTTTATCTCTCCAATATTTTTACACATTAAAGCTTAGGAAAATTACTCCACTAAAATGCTAGTTAATAACTAATTTGATAAGGAAATAAATAGACAAAATAAATCGTATTCAACGTGAACAGTTAACTAGCAAAAGAGTCCAATAGTTGCGATATATCGTAGACCGTATATTATAGTTTTTAGTAATGTAAAATTTACTTACGCTAGGGTATTAAGATGCATTTAACGTGGACGAACCTGAATTAATTAAAGTTTATATACAGAAAAATATTTCGTGCAAACTAATAGAGAGACTTATTGATAACAGAGTGAATTAGAAAATTGCCCAAGAGAAAGAACAGCGAATGAGCAACGTGGTCTACGGAAACGTCATTTACACAAAAATATCAGATACGTACTTTCCACAAAAATTTACTTCACACGGTCTTCTTCAGATTAACTAAAACCTCGTGGCGGAAAATAGAATCAAATAATTAATCACCTGTGGTTTGAATTAAGTGTCGAAAACGGTCACCCGAAGTAAACCCATGGAAAATACAAAGTAAATTTCTGATTTGATTAGATGACGTTCCAAACTTTGAAGCGAAAACACCGAGAATTTAAGTAATTCACAGAATTCAAGTCATTTACCGATTGAACCGAAAGAGAATTCCGTGGAAAACTTTGCTAAAATGTCGAGGATGCTTCATCAAACACACACAAGAATAGCATCATCGTAATGGAAGGAAATAAACACTCACGTTGAATAACGAGAAGCTTACGATTTTAAAGAATTAAATCGTAATAAAAAATCAGCCCAGTTAGTTTAAAATGGCATTTTATTTTAAATAATACAATTAAAACGTTTACAGGTAAAAACCTGTTTTCATTTGAAACCAATTCCTGTACATTCCCAAAGTTTATAACGTATTCTATGAACAAACTATGGCAGGATACTGTTGGTCCGATAGAATGCTATGCGAACGCCAATCTCGCTGATATAAAAGACCGATTTTAAATTCCGGTGGAATTGCATTTTCTTAGCGAACGCCGACAAAGCGTCCGGCGCTGCGGAAGAGCGGTTGCGCACAATTTCCGTCGGATTAAAAAACCCGAATAAAAAAACCAACCTTCCGCTTTCGGTCTCATACATTTGAGGTCATTTCCCGCGCAACGAGACGGTGATTAACAAATGACTGATCCCTGGAAATTGCGCAGTCTAATGCAAGGCCCTCTATAGGTGACGACGAAAGAAAACCGCTCGACGGGGGAGCAAACAAAAGAATGCGGCGCTAATACGCTGAGGGCCTCTCGCGGGGGAAAGCGAAAGGAGACGGATTACGAAAACGGAATGTAAGGAAAACAGAAAAACTAAATATATACGTACGACGACCGCATCGCTAGAGAAATACTGAAGTGCATGACGTAAGCATTTAAAGAAGTGACAATCGTTCGGTAACTAGGCTCATAAGAGCACCTAGAAAAAGAAAAAATGGACTTAAAGTCTGACGGAATCGGGAATCGAATATCCCTGGTTCGCTTCCCGGTCCAGTCATACTTATTTCAAGTCTATTTTCTCCTTGGAATTACTATAAAGATACAATCGTATGTTACTGTGAAGTTAAGGAAAATTTCATAACATTACATTAATCGATTTCGTAATTAATCTTGAGTAACTCGGCAATGAAATATTAGAGGAAAATTAAAACACAAAGATCATCTTTTCTTAAGGAAAAAAACTAAATATTTATTATTTCGGTCCACAGAAAAACACACGTAAATAACACACTTAGCAACTCACGATCGTTAGTTTAAAATCAAAGTCAACAGACCCGATCAAGTTTCCTTTGTAAGAGTTGATTGGTCCTCGCTGTAACCATGGTGCGAAATGTGTTCACTGAATTTTTCTGAGTCAGGGCGTCTTCGATCGAATTTATTTTTGATTACTTTTGACATTAGCTAGTGATGGGAAAATGGCATTTTCCGATAATATGGAACCAAGTTGATCGTCCTTCATTTTAGTTGTTCTATTTCTTAGGAAATTTGGCCCTATAATATTTACACTTTCAGTCTCATATAAATCAGCCTCAAAAAAATTAAATCGTTCTGAAATTACAATGGACCAACCCTTAAATTTTGAGCCCTTAGCAAATCAACAGAGGATAGCCCTGCATTGTTTATTTAGAATTTTTAACCGACAATAGGAAACCCTAGCAAAGATTCTTAAAAAAATATTTTTTTAGAAATATCAAAAATAGTTACGATAGCGCCCTGAAATCCGTTGCATTTTAGGAAGGTGAACGCACGCATAGCGGGAAATTCACGCAGAAATGGAAAAAGACACGCAAAGGAAGCAGCTCGGGGTGAGGGAATGGAGAGAAAAAAGCGTATTGGCGAAAGAGGGTTGAGGGGGGATGTTAATTGCTCCTTTTCACAGGACTTTCACAGCACCGCGATAAAAAAGGACATTTCCCCCGCCAATAAGCATAAAGTTAATTAATAAGAATATACCAACTTTGTTAAAGTTAGCAATTTACAACCAACTTGAAGGTTAGTATACGATTTACTTATAAATACTGGAATAGCCATCGCGCGTAGTTAAGCTTGAGAAAGATCGAGATGATTAATTACTGTTATTTAAATGTTCCCAAAACTAAATCTAGCGTGGCAACCGAATCCATTGATCGATATTACTTACTCAAAGAGACTGGAGGTTTTAACTTTCCATGTTACATGACTGAAATCGGTTGCGATGGATTTAAGTAGAAATATATTTAAAGCCAGAACGTGGCGAGCACTACGAAATATTTCTCACGAGGGAAAATAATTCATTCCCGCGATAACTTCAACAGCACTCCGTATCAGGCCATAAGATTTAATTGAGCGATATTTTAAAGTGAGAAATGGTTTGTCAAATCGTGCCTCACCCGAGTACATTATTCGCTCGTAAAGTGCGCTAGTTTCTGAGGAGAAGGTTCATTCGCAGTTCTGCAGGAAGAAAGGAACTTCATCCTTCCCGGTGCTGCCTCTTACGTGGAGATTTCTAACTCGAATGCAACGACCGAAAGGAAGGCGAGCCGCGGTACAGCCAAAAGGCAAAAACGGCATCAAAATGACCGCACTTAAAAAAATCGCTAAGCCGGTAAACCAACATAAAGACGTCACTGCGGTCAATCATCGACTGCCGCGGGTCGACCCAATTAAATTTAACGAAGCAAAGAAAAGTGCAGCGGGTCTTTCCAAGAATTATTGTTTCATAAAGAAGAAAAGGGAGGAACGAGCTCACTCGCGAGATTTATGTAAGGCCTCTTTGATGTGGAAACGTAAGAAATTAAACGACGAAAGACCGCAATTAAACGACAAAATATGAAACAGAGTTAGGATACACGATTCCAAATCATAAAAGATGAAGATATACCAAAGAACGTAAAAACATTAGAGAGACAACTTCTAATCGAATTGCGATGGGAGGGGGAAAATATTCGTTCGTTCCAATCTTACGCACTCTAATTATTTCTCAAAATAACTAGTAATGTCTTGTGTGATATTCCACGCAAATATTCTTAAGAACAGCATAAAATTTCTCTAATCATACACAAGGGATTGAAAAAATCCACAATAAATCAACAGCAAAATGGGAATGCAATTTTGGCAAACTTAACAAATTGGACGCCTAAAAGGCAAACGGTGAAAATTAACGCCAAAAGTGGCAGATGTGCAACTTTCTAAAGCTGGTGCATTCGCTTCCTGCAATTTATTTGCGGTGAAAACGAAGACAAGATGAACCTTGAATATGTTTCCAAAGTGGAACGAAGAAGCGATTAGTAACGCGGGAAAGACAAACAGACTCGGTGAAGAGACTTCCTTCAGCTGCCATCAATTTAATTGAAGGATCAAACTTCCACGCAATCCCCACTCACTGAAGGAATTTAAATTCATACCGTACAGTGAGGGCCTTCGTCGATCAAAGAGGAAACAAAAGCGAATATTCGGAGAAACTGACCGTGAAACGAGCGCCTGGGAGCTGAACCAACATAATTTGCGTTAATGATTTAGTTCACCGCTTCTTCGAACATTCATTATTTCCGTAAATGCGATACTTTGCGCATTAATCGCTTATGAAACTTACGTGAGGTGATATATAACAAAAAAATTCAAAAACGCGATGAAAGTTAAAATGAAAGGAGCGGTAGAGAGTTTATGGAAAAAAAGATATAAGAACAAAAAGGTATTAAATTGGCTCAAAACACCTTAGACTCTTCGCTTGTTCGAGATAATATTTACATCACCGCACGTAATGCGTTGCGCAGGATAACCAGCATAGAGCTTGTAATCGAAATGCATCAGTTATTTCTTACAAAAAGTCGAATTCTGACTTAAAAAGATAAATGCGTCGCAATGATAAACTTCCTGATATTCGATGAAGAAGAACAATTTGTACTTTTTCCGCAGTATTTCCCATCCTGATATTAACGTAAATTTTATAAAATTTTTAGAACGTAATGGCAAGAAATATTCCGACAGGCAAAACTGATGCACGGTATTAAAATATTTATGACACACGCTAAGTAAAGACGCATTTCTGGCCTATCAAATATACTCCCCGCGGAGAAGCAATCTTTTATATCACTTAAGATACAATTAAAAGTATTTGAATTGTCTATCCATAATAAATACAAACATCGCCACTTCCATTAACCTTACTCGATACACAAGCACTGGACATCCATGGAAAAATAGAACGGCATACAAAACAGGAGAAAGGGTTAAACTAGGCCTAACATGGCAACCCTTAACAAAAACAGTAAATAACTAGCGTTTTGAAACAGCATTTGCTGGCACACAAAATTCACGAATCAAACTCATACTAACATTAAAGATTAGAAGAAATAAAAGGAAAACGTCGGCGTAAAATTTCGCAGTAAATGACAGGAGCAAATACGAAGCGAGGGCGGCAGGGTGGTGATGACATATGGTCCAAGGGTTCGGAGGACTGAAAGAGGATACGACGCAGACGAAGACAGTGAGCGACAGTTTACGAAGTGCGAGGGTACTACGACTCGGAGTTTTTGGCAATAATTCCGTCGCTGGATGAAGCGAAAGAAAATGAAAGATTCGTTGCAACGGAGATGCTAACGGTAAACGAGAGAGCGTAGAAAATGAAATGCACGAAACCATTTCTCGCCTTACGTAGTTTTAAGACAGACCGTTTGAGAATGTATTTCACGATTTTCTATTTTGAGTCTGCTCCGTACAAAACGCGTTCGGTCTACAAGGGAACTGTTTTCTCGTCTCAATCGCGAATAAGAAACGAACTTGTTGCGATTATAATAATAATAATAAATAGCCTTTATTCGGGCGAGATTGAGACTAGAAAGTCTCTTCTTACACCTAACCCATCGTCTTATGCGAAACAGAAAGAAAGAGATAGTTTGCAAAAGTACACGAAGAAAACTAGTATGTGGATTTTAAAAATCCTAAGCTGAGGGCTCAGGAAAAATTTTCCAGTGCAGGAAAACACTCACAGGAAGGGGAGTGTGAGAAACCTGCGAAACCTACAGATAAAAACTGTATGTTGTGAAGAAGAAGAATAAAAAGAATTATGAAATACAATCAGAGAATAGATAAAAAGTATTCAAAAAAGACTGGGGAAAAATACAAATTCACTACAAGAAATCAAATCAAATAAAATATCTTCACAAATGACACTAAATCTAAATAACAAGAATTGTAGCATAACAAAATAAAACACACAAAAATATTTCAAGAATAATAAAACGATTGAATACATTTAGGTTGAGAATTCGGAAATTCTGAAATCTAAGACGGGAATTCTCTTCCGAAAATTGTAATTAAAGAGTTGAAACAAGATTAAAACTAATGGTATACATGGTCGATAAATTCGGAACAATCTGAGACGGCTGAATTGTGTCATACATTTCACATAGAAACGGTCAACAAACTGAATAAATCCCGGGTCTAGAATGCGCTGAATATTCGATACTTGGAGAAAATATTGCAGCAGTAATAAATATTATGCACATTGGGAAGTTCTCTAGTTTTCTTGTTGTAGAATTAACTGCAAATGACAACCTTCGTGAATTAATCGACCAACGAATTGCTATTCTGCGAGGAATCTCTCTGTTAAACAATCCATTTTCTCAGATTTATTAAAAGTGATAATTGAAATAATTCAACTGGACCAACTGAATAAATATTTAGATATTTACATGATTTGAAATCAATTTTAACCAGTTACGGAAAATTCTCCACAAAAAGTTAGTCTTTTACAAAATAAGCATTTTTTACTTTCTACGTGTAATGGGCATCATCGTGACTTTGTAAACCCTGGCCATCAATACTCTGCAGTCAGATCCTGGGACATCTTGTTAAACAGCCCAGTAAAAATCCCAGCAACTCACAAAACGTAGGAAATTATATCAGAACATATAAAGCCCTTTAATGGAATTAAGAACCATATTCCAAATTGAAGAGTGTTATTTTAATCAACCACACAACGTTCACAAGTAAAAGAAATCCACCGCAACACGTCACAGAATATCACTGAAACTTCCGATTTAATTACGAAGACCTTGACAAGACGAATTTGAAGCGATGATATAATTCAAATTTGAATAAGCATGAACAACGTGGTCTCGTGAACACTTTCTCAAGCCGTAACAAAATCTGACATACTTCCTCTCATTCAAGCCAAAACTTCATTCCTAGATATTCGAAGGATATCCGCGACGAAAGATCTATAAATGCAAAATATACTACAAAGATTATGATATATAAATCACTATCATAGTACGATAGAAATAAGGCTTTAAAAATAAACGTAAGATCCGGGAGGCAAGTGAGGAGGAGTGAGGAGAAAGGGAGAAATGGATAAAGGAGAAGTGTCTCCGGACGACGGAGAAAGGAAGAGATGGAACTTGAAAGGGTTTCTCCACGGTTTGTGTAAAGTGGCGTAGTCAGTTTAATCCCAGCGCTTGGGTAAAATATCTGCATAGGAGTGCCTCAGGGCCCCTCGATAAGGCAGAGGCACGTTTATAAGCACTTTCACCCCTTCATCTCGACATCCAAATCCGCCCATTCCGGACTACAAGTTGAGACCAACTTCTATAAAACCCAAAGAGAGAGATATTTACGGTAGACGTGTCCACATACCATAATCGGGGATTATTATACAAAAGAAATACACGGCAATGTTACGCAATAAACTAGGGATACACCGACGCCAATAAGACATTCGAGTCGAACTACAGTCGACATACACTAAGTGACTTGATTAGATGCGGTGTTAAAGCTCATTTGATTTTTCCTTCGCGCGGATTCTGAGATTAAGGAGGAAGACTCCCGAGGAAATTGAGGAATCTTTTTTCTTACGCAGAAGAAGAAGTTAAAACGCCGTTTGGTCATCAGCTGACTATGTGAAATGTCCGTGGGAAATCGTGGAGTGATCGCCCCTCGCGTCAATAAGCAAATGCAGGAATCAAAAGGATTAATCGGACAATCATTGACAAGTATTCGTGATTACCTGTTCAGTAGACAGTCTGCGTGACAGATTAACTGAAAAAATGAGTAAATCATTCCGTATATACTCCCTATTGACACTGCGTGGATTACGGTACCATATACATTTAAGTGCAGGCAGACATTAAAATAAGAAATTTCGGTAAAAAGTATGGATTCTAATTATAAATAATAAACAACAAAACGTATGTAATTCGTTTAGTTTTTTGCGGTGCATCTGGAGATATCATGTAAGGGGTAAAAACCGTTTTACCCGCGTGCGATCACATCAGCATCCGTTCATTCAATCGGGCATTCCTTTGGAAGACAATACAAAATTCATCAATACCCTTAAATCATAACAGCGCTTTAAGGTAACATTGGTGTAGTGGATACAGACGCCAGATGTCATAACGTATTTATTGTCATAATTCTGCAAATAGCTTGGGTTATATAATAACCTAGTATAGCTATAACTAGACAATTCGAAGAGCTACTCTACACTTTATATCTTTTCGTCCTCAATGATAGAGAATATGCATTCAAGAAAAGTTCATTAATAATAATACATTTTAACCCACCTATTAATTTAATACTTCATAACTACCGGAAGTCCTAGGATTGCAATAGTAATTAACTGGCATTTAAGTAAAAATACAGGAAGTGGAACAAACGGTTAACGATGGGGAACAATATTCAAGTTACCGTGAGAGCCCATCCGAGCAGTTTTTGGAATGCACCGAATACTCTACTCACAAATAATGATTGCATCACAGTAAGATAAGAGCTACGAGCCATAGGGGAAAATATGCTTCAACGGCTACAGTTATACTCCACCAAATGTAACGCCAGGGATTCTAATATTCTATAGAAACGAATCTCTCCGATGGAGAAGACGTCGACTGAGAATAGAGGGAAGCATCTGCTAATCTTGCTTCATTGGAGAGAAAACAAGCACACGTCCTGCGACATTTTCACGCGACATTAAAGAAGCCAAAACAAGTCTAAAAAGACACCTTTGCTAACAATGGAGGGAATAACTTGGCAGAGTCAAAACGCGCTGAAAAGAGAGGCACCAAGCGGAGGGGGGACAAAAGGAAGCGAAAGGAGGAAGAGACAGAAAGAGGAGTACGAGTAGAAAAGGCGAATGCGACTAAAGAAATGAAGACGAAGATGGAAGTGTTCTGTTTAAAACAAACAGAGTTGTAATAGAAGAAAATCGATGCGAAACTTCCGTTATTGCGGTTGCAAAGATTGAAATAACGGCTTGTCTTCTGCAATAGATAAGAGGATGAAAGGGAGAAGAATTGTCCATAAAAAAGGTCTTTGGCTAATCGGAAATGATTACAAGATCAGTAAATGAGTACATTTGTCTACTAATAGGACACTTTCTCGTAGATTGTTATAAAACAATTATCGACAGTAAAGATGCTCCGAAGGTATGATGAAGAAAGAGCATTAAAAAACAAAAACAAAGAGAGGCAAATTTCTACCAAGTATAACAATATATACGTTTATTTACTGACTTTAAACAATATTACCTTCTGATCCCCGCCGCTATATCCTGACTAAGGTATAACTTTTCTTTAGTCTTCTAGAAAACGATAGAAAGGAATCATCTTTCATTTATTTCTCTCTCCATCTGTCTGGTGACTGGGATAACATAAAGCAAATTATGCTCACCAATGGCATATATTTAGGCTTTTATTCGTAGAATGATATTATAAGGTCATTCGTAAAGTCATTGCGCTGTCATCATGTATGACTGCCAATCGCAACATTGACTCATTACAGGAAAATGAAGGTATTCTACATCACTTACAAAAGAAAGCTTTTGAAGACGTAGGAGGCCGGGAGAAATACTTCCAAAGACAGTGTAGATTATTATCGTGTCGTGGGCCAATCGATGAAATAAAGAAGATTCAATTCGGAATGTTCCGAGAAAACAAGAGCACTTTATTCTAGAGGAAATATTTCTTTGCATCGAGGTAAGACAGGAATGACCAGTCCTTGCGTTGGTTTGCTACGCCAGTGGTCTAGAACACAACCCATAGGTTCTGAATGTACTTTTCTAACTTCTTGTACGACCATCCCATTGGTTCTGAGTGTTTACAGAAAAAGGGGAAATAGAAAATCGTATCTACTATAAACGGGGATATCCGAATACTTATTCATTTTTTAACTACCGCTGTTAATATAGAAAATGACAATTAAAATGCATAAGTAACATTTGCTTTAAATACCTAAACTGTAAGATAATCTCACTATCATAAAGAGAGATTTACGGAATACGTTTACTTCCGAAGTTATAATAAAACTAAAACAAAAGAAAAGAAAAATTGACACACGACGTCGCAACAACGTAAATTTTATGAAAAATTGTATTTACTTCCAAGTCATATAAATAACAATAAAGTAAAGAACTTTCCACGACTGCAGTATTCATTAGACGTAGTTTTGGCGAGAGTCCTCTTTCGAGAACTACAACTGAACGGGAATCTTAAATATGACAATCACTTCATCTGCATTCATCTCTCGTTGGAGCGCATTCCGCCCACGAGCGGGAGCCGCCGGTACGAGGCCGAACTGAGAGACGAGGAGGTGGCGATACGGAGAGGGAAGCACGGACGAACGCCTTCATTTGTATTACGCTAACCACGCTTCTTAAAATCAGAACACAGTTCGGGGCTTTCAAATATAATTGTAAATATACACAAACATTAACAAGTGAAATACTCCATCAAAAATGACGGAAATTAAATAACGAAATAATGATTTATTATCTATAATAAAATTCATTAATTTTATTTGACTAAAAAATTACAAATATCAATAAATTTATTGAGTCATAGTTAAAAATTTATAGCTAAAATGCGAGCGAAATACATAAAATATTAATCACATTTTATTTAATATAATGGAACAGGTGAGACTCTTAGAAAAAACTTCTATTTCCTTTTAATGTTTGCTAATAACCCGTTAGTCAAATCCACCCTTCTTTCCTCCAAGTACCGATTTGTATCTTTATTTTTTATCACTTCCGTGACAATGTAACTTTCGTGGGAGGAGAGGGTGAACATTACAAAAAATCATGTAGATCGTGTCTCTACAAATTGTATATTATAATAGCAAACGAAATTTCCTCCCCTTTGAAACGCTAAAATCTTGTTGACATCACATTCAAAGAAGCCTAAATTCCATATTCATTCTTATGGAAAAACGCATTAACGATCGCTTTGGTAGTCAAGACGAAGAGTTGTTTATAACAACAAAATTCTACAAAATTTTCGTTTATTTTGTCCGCAATTTTTAATCCAAAACAATATTTTATGACCAAGATAAGAGCATTTAATTTTCCTTCTCTAATCATTTGTCTCGCTTTTGTTTGACCATCATATCCGATTCAATTAGGAGAAATAAATGAAGCGAACGGCAAAAAAGAACTTCCTGACATTATCACCTACGCATTCCTGAAACGAATATTCTCGTTAGAGTTTACAAATAACTTAAGTCCAATGAAGCGTTTACTTTATAGAATTTTTTTATGTTGGAATTATGTAGGAATGTGCGGAACACTTCAGTGAACATCGAATACCTACACCTTTTAAGAGGAATGCTATCCATTTCATAATTTCCACTTCCTGTTCAAAATTGTAAGGGAAACAAATCTCTTAGCAACATCAAACTAAAAAATTAAATTATGGATTATAGGAATACATCCGCGGAATCGTTTTAGTTAAAACTGAACGTCATTAGCTTTATTTCGTTTCCCATATGAAACTGCTCGTATTATATTTGGGAAAAGTTGGCCAAAAATGATGCACTGGTTGATTTTTGCGCATAATGAAGAACATTTGGCAAAATAATTCGAAATGCAAGTCATCCATGCACACCTCTGTTATCACCCATGCAAAACCGTTGAGGATAAATTGTATTATTTTAAAGGGAAGTTTCAAATAGCGCAAAACGTGAATGCTGAGATATTCCAAGCGCCTCCTTCATAAGGTGAAGGGTGATTTCGAACGCAACGGCGATCCAAAGGAAGAACGGACACGAATTCTGGTTTACCGAGACATATGATAGAATGTTTTGGCAGCTAGATTTGACAGGGCTACAGACCGACAATTGGGGGACCTGGGTTCAAGTCCCGGTCCTTTCAAACATTTTTCATCTCGCGTTGCCACCTTCATCATCACTCCGGATTACCCTAACAGTAAATTTATCTGCGCAGATCAATTTCAACTTAAATTTTTCGCAGGTTGAATCTCGGTGCATTCCATCGCCAATTCGCAACTCTTCATCTTGGCAGTAAAGTGCTGCCGAGCAGCAAAACACGAGCGATTTAGCGAAGGAAATAAAAGCGGTCAATAGACAGCAAAAGGGAAAAAACGAGGAAAAAATGTAATCGCTGTAACGAGCTTCGCGGAACTGCCGCGGAGTGGCGTAAAAGATGCACCTGCTTAAAAGGACTGTAATGACGTTGCAGCGTGAGGGAAAAAGAAACCCGCGGAGGGACAAACAAAACTGGACTAAAAGCGTAATAAGTTGAAACAAAGGAAGAACGAGGCAGCGGAGGAAACAAAGAAAGCTGAATATTTTTCGCCGTCGAGAGAAACGCTGAAATATGACACGAAAATAAGAAGAGGTCGCAAAGGCTCGAAAGAGAGACTCTTTCCGGGAGACGAATAATTTAAAGTGCAGATTCGAAAAACGACTTAAAAATTGACGATGCTGATCGGAACTTGAAGCATTAGCTCGACGAATCAACCAAGGAATATTTTTATAACAATCATTAAAACTTCATTTTGCACAAAAATATCTTGTAATCAGTTTGCTGGCTGCTTTGTTTTACTTCCGTCAGTTCAATTTCCAGACGTTTAGCATTTGCATTGAAAGATGGCCAAAGGGGGGTTATTGCCCCTAAGATAAGCCGAAATATCTCGATACCCGAATTTCCTTACTGCTCGAACATTTAACTTTCGAGATGTCTTTATCTTTTAAGTGAGATGCCAGTAGATTTGTAATTGATTGCGAAGATATTACATTCGGCTCAAACATCGTCTTTCTAAAGAAATACCCACCGCGGATTGAATTTCGCCGAATCCAAGTTAATGCAAAACCTCTGATGGACGTAGTTTGCATATAATAATAACGTAATGTATGTTCAGGAGTGTTCAAACTAGCAAAGACGTGATGAATAGTATTCACATTCATATAGAACAATTCCTGCACTAGAAATAGCAATAGAAAATGTAGACAGTAATTTGTGCCTTCTTGCGGACGACATCATTAAACATAGGAAAATCTAAAATGTGGAAGGCACATCCATATCTTATGTTTTGAAGATTGTCAGTTTGTTTAGAACGTAGACAAGTGTGTAGCATTGAGCGCTCTTCCGACAAAAGTCAAACCTCGTGTCAGATCAGTGGCGTGATATTAGAGGTAAGTATAAACCATTAGTATATACTTAGGTGTCTATTTCAATAGTGATATATCGTTTAAATGCTTATAAAAGATGAAGTGGTGACAGCTAAATGAGGTTACGTAAGCGCGTACTCGGGTGTCACAGTGAATCGAGTGTGAAAGTGGTATAGTATCTTATTTTGGCTCGTGGTACTGTTGCTCGATCCGCAAGAAAATGCAGAGTACGCACAACTGAGAGCGGTGCGATCGAAGCCCTCGGGGACATCTTTAACTGGAAGTAGGCAAAAACTATTCCAGGATTTCTTAAACAGTGATTTACACAACGAAATACGGAACATCATGATTCTAAGTCGAACGCTATTTTCGCAGACGGATAAAAGATTACGCGAGGCTATAGCGAGCACAGATGGCCTATATTGATATCCTTTTCCAAATGGTATATGGTGCGTTAATATGACAGTCATTTAGGTCATTCTTTGTTTCATTCCCCTTACCACACTGTAAATGTTAAGTATTAAGGAAAAAACATATCATAGCACGACTGGAACCGTTACTGATCATAGATATTGCGGTTTATACACGCAGAATTTTCCAGGAAGCAATAATACTAGAAAAAAATTTTCAGCCCCGACTTAGTATCTGAAATAAACATAATAGGGGAGATAAACCAGCTTGTGACTTCAACAACCAACTTGATAGAGAGGAATCACGAAAAAGCGCAGAACCAAACACAAATACATTCAAAAATCTAGTGTCTTTCATTCGCAAACATACAACTTGATGCAATGCAATCCATGAGAGGCGATAATCGTCAGCAACCCTATCTAAAAACCCACACCCACCTAAGCGTGTCTCCCCGTGAAAACCTCCTTTCCTTCGTCACATCTATTCTTTCGACCCCGCCATCCATTCTTCCGAGAATCCTCCCCGAAAACAAACCCACGCTCGCTGACTCCGCCATCCAAACTAAACCAATTAAAAGGGGTGACCGAGAGCTGAGGAACCCTTACCCATCCTTCGAAAGATGCATCTCATGATTTGATGAAAAAGGGAGATGGAAAAAATTAAAAGCAGCACGCATAAAAGAGTCTGTGAGGGAGAGAAGGGGGAAAAACGAATACTCTTTTATCAATTGAAGGCGTGAGGAAGAAATGAAGCGAAATAAGTCCCCCAACGCTCAGGTGAGACGGGAAATATTTTTTTCTAAGGGATACTAATGGCATCAAATTGACTTTGTTTATTTCGAAGGGATGGAAGTTTCCTTCGAGATTCGGACCATCCAAAGTTAAAGAAACTAAAATTCAGTTTGTGGTAGAAATTATAATTGGGATTATAGGGTCCTAGTTTGCTCTACCATGTTTGTCTACGACCGAATGGCAGTAAGTTATATCATCTTCCGGAATTGGAAAGAATGAGCCGTAGAAAAATAATATTCATCCTAATTTACTGGTGAAGAAATACTTGAAACACCTACTTTGATTACACTAGAAATTGTCTATGTCTATGTAAGAACCCTGCAAGCCGCCTTTCGGCGTGTGGCAGGGGGTGCAAGCACCTTGACTCTATTTTACTAATCGATTGCCTTCGCGTATCGTTCAAGGAATAAATGAATTTTTAAAACGATTCGTTCTATTATCTATTTCCCTTAATTAAATTTAAATTAAAGGTATTTTCGTTGCTTGATTTAAAATAAGAACTTTACGAAATGTTAATAAATATAGCTAAGGTTGTTTTTAAGAATGCGTATTGTGTAAGTTGTTTCGATTAAAAATTTTTCCCGAGAGAAAAAGATAAATTTTAAACAAAAAAGAAAAAATAGAGAATAGTATCATCGAAACAAAGCTAAGCGTAAGAAATAGCTGAAATTGGTTACCAATGACAACAAATCCGTTTTATAAAGGAACATATCTGTGGGATGAATGTTTGAAATAATTAAGCGATTTTTTAATGTTAGGATGATAATGATAATGGTCGCGCATTGGACAAATCACGGAAAACTGGGGAAAAATTCTGCACGGTCATTGTGATAATAAAAGTAGACATAAATAAAAAAATCGCTTTCAGAGGTTTACGCTTTATTAAGTAAAACAAGCCAAAATATTTTCCTTTGCAGTTGCAGATAGTGTAAACTATCTCGAATTCAAAGGCCAGATTAATAAGTAGAGCGATTCAATACCTTGAATGTTTTAAACGTAACCTAGGTGAGATATACAATCTAAGCGTTTCAAAATGTGTTGTTTATCGGCCTTTTTCGAACCTCCTCGGCTTACAAGGCGACGCGGCTAATGCAAGCAAATGTTTCAAATGACAAATGCCGCGAACGATACACACAATGTCCGATATCGGTTATCGATGTCAAGCAGAAAAAGTAAATTACTGCTGAGGCCAATTACATGTCACAGCTCTAGTAGAAGAAAATAAACCGCCCTTTCACTCTCCAATCACGAAACACGACGAACAAAAGAGCGCTGGCGTACGCGGGGAAATATCATTTTCGATGGAATGGGTTGTCTCGTTAAAAATAAATGAGAAATACGACCACAATGGACTCCCCCTGAGGATGGCGATACGGGAGCAGAAGAATTAAATCTCCGTGGGTCGCATGTGCTTGGGGAAAGGTGTACCACTCCATCAAATATAAAAGTGAATTCAATCGAACGAATGGCCAATTGTGATTTTTTTATCAATCCGAAGGCGCGAGATTTCGAAGATGAGTTTCGAAAAATTCACCGTGGCTAGTCAAATCAAATTTTCAATAACCTTAAATTGGATATTTTTTCTGAAAACTCCCAATTCTTTTATGATAAATATGGAGCAAATATACAAATACGACAACATGGAACATAATACAGCAATAAGAAAAACAACTTATGTAATTACCTTATCCATTTTATGCAAAACTGAAAATTCCAATCCTGGTATGTACGGGCTCTTAAAAAATTAGAAATCGCCTTTAAAATCACAGTAGTAATATTTTTATTACCCTTTATTTGGTTTTTGTTTAAGCGTTACCTTATAATCGCGAAAGAAAAAATGCATTTTTGCTTTGAGCCCGAATCCTGTTGTAATGACCCACTGATTATTCCAATAAGTATTCCAATCAAATCGAGATTCTGAGCCCCTCGATATGAAACTGCCATTAATTCGCATAAACATAAAAATTTCCTCAAAACCAGTTAATTTTTCTTAAATATGTTTTTTGAATGGCGAGGACGCCAAATTCTTGATTCCTAATTTAATGATTCCGTTCCCGTGCGCAAATGTTCGTTTATAAAAGGAATCACATATATATAATCTCAATCTCGCCTAATAAAGACCCCTAATAATAATAATATATTGGATACGAAAACTGATATTAACGTTTATCTCAAATTCTCTCCAGCTTTTTAAATCGACTACCATAAAGAATGAAATGAAGAGATACTGTTACAATACCTAGAAATCGCATTTATTAAGGAAAGAGTCAATACTGAGCACGTACCGAACCACATCTTATTCAATTCTCTTAGAATTTAACGAATTCTTGGATTCTTTAATGAAAAACCATTCAAAACACGACGAAGTGAAAACAAGACGTGATTCACGGCTGTAACCGCTAGCGACGGAAATAAATGAAGCACGTCCGAACAGAATCGGATTCTTCCGACTGTTAACAATTCTCGCGCTGAAAACAACCAGATGATATATATAGGTGTATCTTTTACACTCTGGTACCTTTCTCTGCAGGTCCATTTTTCCCTTTCATCACGACAGATCCCAAAAGCGCTCCATCGCTACTTTATCCGATATCTCACATCCAAAGACCTTTCCGCTACTCGTCAATCCAATTTCGCTCCATCCCCTGAAGAGGCGCCACTGGCCAAATTTCCGAAATAATAAATAGCCTCTCCGGATTCATTAATTTCTTCTTTGGACGTTCGGAGTCCGCAGAGCTGTTATTGGAACAGCAGAACACTCGGACGTCGCTCTTACACCATCTTCTACGAATTCTCGACCGCTAAAATCTATTGCACTACGAATTAAATGCCCTCGTTTTCTATGAATTAGGCCGAAAGAAAAGATCCGAACAAATAAATCTCTTTCTTCGTTATGCTATGATTAGGGATATACAGCGATTCAGAAAACGTCTACTTACTAACTGGGTAGTAAGCGTCTTGGAAATAATTGGGAACGAAGTCCTTAAGAAGTCCTTTATACGTCCGTTTCTTTCCATCCATTCTGTTGTCTCTCTAGCGGGTGCTCCTCAAAACGGAAATTAATTCCTTAATTCGAATCTATTGTCCTGAAACTTCTGAAATTTTCCGCGCGGTTCGCTGGTGGTCGAGTTGTTAAAAAATGTGCGAAGAGCGGGAGCGAAATAATTCTTTGAACAGAATTTAATTTTTCGTCTGCGAGGAAATATGCATTTCCTCTGTTCGCTCTCCTTATAAGGATACACGAAATCCACGATTTACACACGAATAATCGTTAAATGTGAATTGAATGTCCTAAATTCACCATTCGCCAAAGGTTTGCCCGTGCGATCGATAAAGAAATGGAAAAACATTTGAAAGCGCTGGATTTATGCAGGAAGCAGATCTGCTAGTTTTTGAGTAACAAATTTTTAAGTTAAAATATTTCCTCGCGGCCAAAACATACTAGGAACATAACATGAGGGAAAAGGAAAGGGAGTCCACTGAGGGAAATCCACGACAAGGACAAGTAGGAATGAAATAACTCGTATTTCCACTTATGTTGCTGCATCGTCCGCACCTCACCTGTGCCAGAACCGTTAAGGTTTGAAGAAGTCGAAATAAGTTATTTTATTCCTCTTTTCTTCAGCATTACATCTCATTTCAATGGCACCTTTGAAGCTAACGGAATTTTAACTATAAATTGAATACGAATATTCGAAAATAGGAATTGTTTTAACATTTAAAATTAACCACGTCATCATTCACTTAATAAACCTTATAACGTAATCCATCTTAATCAATTTCACAAATCCCAATCAAATGCGGTTGACTCAAATAATTTATTCCACAACTAGAGTTTACGCTATAGCTCCGTAGTATAATTAAAATTCACCAGAAATACGTAACGGAGAAATCTGTAAAGTGATTGACAAAGTGGATGAAGATTGCGATGTAAATGTTTCAAAAATTCACATTAAATCGATCGAAATAATTAATAAAATAGTCATATGAAATTGTGAAGACCTACATTAATAGTAACTTATTATTACAAGCAAATTAAGACGAGTAATTGGTAAAAATGATGATACAATGAAAACCGACGAGGCATAATTATAACAGAGGATAAATAAAAAAACAAGATCTGAGAAAGGAATTCCTATTCAGAGGAAAAAGCGCGCTTAGTGTGAAAACAGACATTTAATCTCACCACCGCAATTAATTTTACTACCGCGGGGAACAAAATGGAGAGTAATGACATATTAAAGTTGTAAAAAGGGTAAATAGGGAAGGGGTCACTAAAACCGCCAATTAATAGAAAGGACGGGATTAATGCATTCCGGTACACGTTTAAAATTTCTCCATTCAGCCGAATTAAATCTAAATTGAGATCAACTACCGACGTCGAGATTATAATGAGAAAGGGAAAATGTGCAAAACCCAGCGTGCGAGGGAAATGCGATGATAAAGCCCTGGACCACGGCAAAAGCTAAATACAATAGGGCTCTCCCTTACACATGCAACCCCTTCCGGGAAGGAGTTATGAGGAAAGGGGTTACGAGGAGAAGGGGTTTCGGCTGAAACCCTCCAGAATTTAATGTTTCGCCACCTTTGACTATCGAGGCGAGGAAAATAACAAAAGGGTTTTAAGGGCGAGAGGGGTCGAGGAGAGGAAGGAAGCAGGGGTTGGCCAAGTATCTAGGGTATAACGATTTTTTAATTCATAATTAATTAATCTTTTTTCGTGGTTATTCTGAAAAGGGCGTTAGGATAGGGGATGAAGAGGGGATGTCTTCCCCTTCGCCACCATTTTTAAGTTCTTTTGTGCTATTTTCCCTCTCGACGCATTTTGCAACGGTTGCCCACGATGAGTTGATGACGCATCGCTGCTAACAGCACTCTTGTGAAATTATTACCACCGCATCAAAAAGGCATTCACTTCGACACAAGAGTTTTACTAAAATTGAGTTAATATAAAACGACGACATTCTGGACGAAACTAATACTTCTAACAGAAGAAGAACGATCTTTTGCATATTAAATCGAAAAAAATGCAGTACAGCTATCAACTGATAGCCTCGAAACGTTTCGCTCAACCAGTTTTGTTCGATAACACTATTTATCTTGTAATGTAGAACAATTATACTGTCTAGAAAATTGGCCTTTGCGTAGTATTTATCCTAATTTATAAGAGTAAATTTAACCCTTTTTGGTCTTCATTTGGAGGAACTTAAACACACAAGAAAAATTAAACTTTACTCCAGAAATAGAAATTTAAAAAAATAACCAAATATTTGCTTTTTTTAATATGTATATGCGGATAGAGTCAAGTTTATTTTGTCTTATGTGTTTATATATAAGATTATATGATAGGATTGGCATTTTAATATTAAAGACTAAAATATTCCGCCAAAAAATAAATTTTAATGTCAGCCCATTTTAAATTAATTCATAAAACCGATTTCAAGTTATCATCGTTATAGAGCAAAGGAAATAACGCAACATCTTGACAGAGGGGATGTGATCTCCTGTTATCTTCAAATGGAAACAAAAAGGATGCTCGATTGCTCATTCGATATTCCACCTCTGAAACTTCAGCTTGCATCCTTTCGCATTTGGAAAATCGAAACTAAAGTCTTAAATTTTTGAACTTCTCTTATCGATTCGACGGTGCTGCTCCTCGCGGCGAGGAGATCACACACAGTTTCCGCGGACGAGGGAGCCACGATACAGCGAGCGCAACACTCTTCCCCTAGAGAAATTCAACTCTTAAGACTGCAGCGTATAAATGGCGAAGAACGGACGAAAGTGCGTCTGAAGATGAAAGCCACCGAATTTGGACCAGTGAGGAAGGTCGATGCTCAAGAGGACGTGAAATATTAGTCAGAGACAGCCTATATTGTTTTAAGGTGGAGAAACAATTTAGGAAATATGGACGATTTCATTGAAAATTTGAGAGGAATTGATCACTCTCATTATACAGGATGCGTTGAAGGTCTAACGTGAAAGATACTGGTTGAGGAGCATAGTGAAAAGACTTCGGTGAAAGCGATCCCGGGTTCGATTCTCGGTAGAAGTCGATGAAAGAAATTACCTGAGCTGCTGAAGAATTTTCAACCAATACCAAAACGTAATGAAAAACGAGACAAATTTCACGTAAACCCCGGATACAAACAGCGTTAGGGATCCTCGAGTAACATTCGAATTGAAAGAAAAGGAAAAAATAGAATATTGGATTGCCTTCTTTGGATACGAGCAGAGATAACGACGGAGGATTTGTGGAAAATTTCGGAATTTCCAATTTATGCGATATTCCTTTTTTACAGACATTAAGAATTATAATGAAAGAAGAGGGAACTGTGGACAAGTATATATCTCTATTCTTTTATCATGAAAAGCAACCTCCACAACATCTCGGCCGCCTCCATGGATATCATTAAGAATTAACTGAAATCATTCTTAGCATGGAAATCGTTCCGAATTTATCTGTATTCATCCAAAGCGAGAATTTCAAAACTTGGAGAGAGCGCATCATGTAAATGCAGAGCAAAACATAAACGAGAGCTACCGATGGGAATCGATCCTAACATAAAAATCTGTCATAGACGGATGTCGGATTGGAAGGCGTGTCTTCAAAGGTGAGGGGATCACTCAATTCCCATCGCAAACAAAGCGTCGAAGGGAAAAATAATCACCGAAAAAAAAATATCGTCCGTGGGGTCTTCCAACGCGCGCCACTGTCAACATCCCCCGCCAAGGCCTCGCGTAGAAAAAGGAACATTTTCATAATGCAGGAAGCGATGAAAATGTCACTAGGAGTAGTTAAGTCACTCAAAATTATAACGATTTCTGGGCTTGTACAGATTCCATCGGAAATTAAATAAAAGAAATATTCGATCATATTTATTGGAAAGTAAAAATCAAGCGTCTCAAAGACAAGAAGATTCAAAACAGTAAATTGCCCAATAAATGAAAACGGGACGATTATTTTAATATAATTTGTTTCGAAAGAGCCGTGAAGACGGTCCATGCCAAGTTCTCTCTGCTTCTCATTGCATTTTGTGTGTTCGAAGCAATCCCCAGCCAAAAGAAAATAATCTGAACTGGCCCTCACAGCAGGAGTATGGCAAATGCTGTATGGGACCCGTACGGACGAATCAATCCTTACATCTTAATGCATCCGCTTCTGAGAGAAATCCTCATTCTCTGCGCCATGAGTTTTTACGACATCTCTACAAAACTAAATGAACGCGCCCAGTCGACCTCTGAATTCCACAGAATACCACCTTCCATTCCATTCTTCCTTCCATACCGTACTTCCCAATTTCCGGCATCTGTAATAAAAATTCAAAACCCGAGGAAGAGAAAAGGGTACATGGATTGCTTTAAATAGAACAGAACAGAGCGGAAAATTAGCGATTGTTGGATCAGACTACGTGCAACGCGACTATATAAGTCAGACAAAAAAAATCTGAATCTTTGAGTCTCCCAAAGGCCTCTGGACCGAGAGTAAAAAAGATGTTTGCCTTTGTCGAGGGGATCGGCCAAAACTCGGAAGAAATGCAAACAGAATCTGCGAGGGCCGATTGTTTGAGGGGAGATCACACCGCTGCTTAATGGAACGTGCGGAAGGGTCCATAGACGCGTCCGGCGAAACACACGCAGACGAGGATCGAAAAACCCGAGGGAAAGATAATACTACTTCGGACAACCGCCTAAAGAACGTGGAAATAACTCGCTGTAATTCATTTTCGTATTATAGTCAGCGCCTTAATTCAGAGGATTTTAAATCGGAGAAAATAAATGTCTATGTAAGAACCCTGCAAGGCACCTTTCGGCGTGTAGCAGGGGGTGCAAGCACCTTGACTGTATTTTCCTAAACGGCTGCTTTTGCGTATACTTCGCGGAAAAAATAAATTTTTGAAACGATTCGTTCTAGCATCTATTTCCCTAATCTTTCTGGCAGTATCAGAACGGCCAATATAACAGGGGGGTCGCATTATATCGGTTACATCATCTGAGACGTAATTTCCCTGAACTAAATACATCCTTTGAATTAGTCTCCTATCTTCTAATGATTCCCATCCCGCGTCCTGTGTCATCTGAGTAATACTCACTGTTTTATCGTAGCAATTCCTTACAAATCGTATCGCCATAGAGTAACTTACCATACCATAGAGTCTATGGTATCGCCTTTCGTTGTACTTTTTCTAAATCCCGAACATGACATTTGTCGGCAGAGTCCTATACACCGCATGCATACTCAACGTGAGGCCTAAATTACGCTAAAAATAATCATGGATAAGAAATTAAATGAAATTTTAAAGGATGACAACTTTCCCATATTCAAACGGGCACGGTGCATACCAAGAGAAGCACCGAATAAAGCTCGAGGTAAATATGAATTATCGTGATGTACGAAGCAGCTTTATTGGATGAATGCCAAACGAAAAGAATGAGCTTCTAGGTTGCAATTTAATAAATAATAACGAGAGAGCGATCAAATTTCCATGTTACATTATAGGCGGCGCGCGTAGAGAGTACAGAGAACTCTGGCGGATGGGCTCCGAAACACCGGCGTCTGAGGAGTGATCTCGTGTGTACACACAGCGAACGACACGCGTAACTACAAAAACGAGATAGAGAGCGTACAACGGCGAATTGAAGAAACGAAATCAAATACAGAAGTAACTGGACTTGAGTAACTTACTATTTCGTTCCCTAGCACGACTCCTACATCAAAAATAATGCCTTCAAAACCCGATTTCCTGTTCTTTCCTATGGGAAATCTTTACAATCCACGGACAAGGAATAGCGCTACCTCGACGTCAAAGTAGGAGATGCAATTCGAAAATTAGTCAAAATTCTATCAAACAGGATTTTTAACTAACTCAGAGAACACGTAGTGAGAATATTTCGTGGATTTCTAAAACAGCACTTTCAAAGTGGAGTCCCGCCGTATTTATCTCAAATATTAAAGTTATATCTCAAAATGGCACCTCCTGATGTACTACGGTCTGGCTCGGGAGGAACATAACAGGAAATTTTCTAATTACTTGCATTTACCAAAACAATATTCTACTATTTATTGCAATGAATAGTACACTAATATCATATTAG
This sequence comes from Sympetrum striolatum, assembly GCA_947579665.1. NCBI lineage: Eukaryota > Metazoa > Arthropoda > Insecta > Odonata > Libellulidae > Sympetrum > Sympetrum striolatum. The sequence goes on along the minus strand of OX388344.1, from coordinate 98,355,094 downwards.
CAATTTAATATATGTATTAATATTATGTTCTGTGTATAAAAATTATGTAAATAATGTATTATGTGTTAAGCATTACGTAATAATTTGTAAAAGATGTATTTAACTCTGTAATTCTGCACTATATGTACTTATACTTTGAAATGCTTGCAAAAGTAGCATTATTATTATATAAAATATTAATATTATCTTATATGTAAAATACTATCTCAATCCTCAAAAACTCGACGGTTTCTATGCGAAATAAAATTGACAATTTGCCGATGAGAAAAAAATAGAAATACATGAGAGAAATCTTCGATATATATAAATTCTTTGGATGTGTTCGCATGTCTTAGATAGGGTCGTTTGCCCGATATGGGCCTCCTAAGAGAACTGTCGTCTTTCAGTTCGACAGTATTGCTATTGATAGCCAAGATGGATTGATTTCTATAAAAACACATGTAAGTTTCACTTTTATCGGTTGCAGGCTTTATTTCTTTTGAAGAGGGTTGAATTATAAGGAATAAGTGCGCAGAGTCGAGACAAGCATCAATATATTTTGAAATAGTTTTTGTTTTTCGCGTTTTCTCAAAAAATTTCCTTTTTTAATATTGTAGCTTATGCACTCTCTCATTTTCTTTGTACACTCCTGGCCAAAATTAACGCAGCACCTCCCTAGCGATCCTTGCGGCCGGTGCTGCGTTGATTTTGGCCAGGACTGTACTTTTCAAATTATTTGTTGTGAAAGGGCTTGATCCCGTGTTATAAAGTTATTATTATGATTATATAATAGAACATAAACTGAATAAATATTCTTAGTTTAGTCGTGGAATTGTTCCCGACTCAAAATTGCAAGAATTTTGATCAAATACACGAAAAACTTACAAAAATTAGTAGGTACTAAGCAACTCTTTCCCCTGACGACCAATGAGATTGTTGACTCAATTCCCCGAAAGAATACCTGCGGATTTCATTTAAAAGCGATGGTATGAATTATGCGGGTTTTCGCGTGGCCGATTGTACGACCGACAATTTGAATTACGTTTAAGACTAGCAAGTAAGCACGACTCAGTAGTAGCATAGTTAAAAGTGCTTCGACAGCTTATATAATTTCTCACGTAGGCTCCCACAGGGAAGCGAACCCGGATCCGCTTACACCAAAGTCGGAAGCGCTGCCCACTTAGCCATCCCGCACGAATCATGTCGTTCACAAGACACTGTTTCAATAGCATGTTAAGTTCGAGTAAATACTAACAAAATGCGTTAGTTAAAATGAGTAGTGATCAGAATATAACATATAGGGAAGGAATTCCTGGCCTTTGATTTATATTTATCTTTCACACACTCCTTTCCACGATACATTTCAATTAACTTCACAATTTGAACTCAATTCGTAAATTCACATTGCGTCGTCCGCTTCGCACAATACTCGGTCGTGGAGTACACGACCCGCTTCGGGAAGAGTCGTGCACGACTGTTAGTAGTTCAACCGCAGTTCGGTCGAGTGCACGACTGAATCGTGGACGCGACTTAACTGAACGATCACATTCGAGTTAAAGACAATCGGCAAAACCTAACAAGTTTCGAGACTTTCCGATAAATCGGTATAATTCATCACGTATTATGAGCTACTTACAGTTTCTCTACATTCGGAAGCACTCGCTGAAGTACGGACGTAAATCGAGCTATGGTAACTCAAAAAGGCCGTTTGCCGAATTAACGCGTAAAAAAAGCATCGACTGAAAGCAAAAAAATCGGGAATACTAATTTGTTTTACCGATAAACAGTGTTTCGATGAATAAAAATATAGAACGAATAGTCGTATTTGCATAGCTATGGATCTGTAAGTTGAAATGTTATCAAATTGAATTCGGAAAATGGGCCTTCGGCGAAAATAAGAATCGAATTTTCGGAGGGTCCCGCTTGACAAAGGCCCAATTTTTAAAGTCATTAAGGGGCCTTAATATCAGGGGCTAAACCAATTTACGATTCGAAAACGGGAATGATAACGCCCATTCCGGAAGGTAATGAGGAATCGAAGTGACATATCGGATGTTAAATTTCCCCAACAGCCTCATCTCAAAGCCAACCTTAGCAACATTCCCAAATTAAAACCTTCCCCATCTGGGGAGAGACGCGTAATTAAATAAACCCAGCCCAGACGACAAAAATTACTGATTTCGTCAAAGCAAAAGAAACGCGAATACACCTTCCGAAATATTCGAAACCAAGATGGAGAAGAAGTTGGATTAATCCGCGAAAAAAAAAATGGTATAAAAAACGTCGCCGAACGTTTCCATCTCCGCAAGTACTTCAAACTCAGCTTTTACGGCAACCCCTTCAGTGCATTCCGAACGAATCCGGATGGAGGAGGACGAAATTAAATCTAATTGATAATTAAGACTCTTCATCGAGAGAGGGGGAGGAATAGGAAATGGAGAGAAGGGATCCCAAGCGGCGAGAAGGAAATGAATCTCTTTGGGGGAGAGAATTGAAATAGGAAGAAAATAGCGAAGGATCGAAAAAAATATGTTTTTCAAGTTTGCTTGGGGACCACGACAAAGTTCATCGACCGATAGGTATTGGACTAAAAACCGTATTTTATTATTGTACTCACATTAGCACTCGAAGAAAGACGGAGGTGGGGGTTACGCGTAATACGTTCCATTTCATTAATTCTAACTACCGATACCGAGCGCCACAACTTTCAACATCGAGGTGATTCTATTTAAGGAACCATTAGTGCATTCAGCGAGGTTATAACTTGGGATGAATTCCTCGAAATCTCGGCGTTTAAAGACCTAAACAAAACGGTAAATCTTGACGTAAATAAGATATTATCAAAAGTTCGATACGCCAGTTATACCTCTTTGTAACTGCTAATAAAGTAAAGTCTTTACGACCAGTTAGACATAATACTAACAAGATCTGAGGAACAATTCTGATTGAAAAACATTTCCATTGTTTAATGAGTATTAATTTTCTTATTTTTCAAAACCTACTCTCGATGCCTTCGCTTGCTCGTGATGTTTACATAGTTAACAAATCAAACCAATTCCATTCAACACCTAACAACGATCAGTGGAAAATAACGCAAAAGGAATATAATAAAGGACGATATTAACTACCAAGTATCATCCACTATACGCAGCCTTTTCGGAACCTCAAATAGCACAAATAAGTACGTGACAGTGTAACCTTAACTGCTAGAAAAAAGCGCTAAAAAAAAGACATCTCCTTGGAATAGCTAGGAATGAAACGGCCTGAAACGAGGGAATCGGAGGTGTAGGGAGAAAGGGGAGGAATTCCGTGGAATGGGTGCTTAAAAGGGAAAGAGGATTGGAAGTGGTAAGAAAGCAGGATGGGGTAAATAATGTCGCCGTGGGAGAGAGGAAGTTTAAGAATTTAGTGAGGAGGATCAAAAGATTCCCCGACTAAGACTCTCCTTCAATGGAGTCCTATTATGACGAACGAAGCGTTACTCTCCGCGGCAAACAAATTTAGGCAACAAAGCGCGGAGCACTCGAGGTTATTCGTTTGAGGTGGGATTGACATTCTCTTTCGAAAAAGCATTCGAATGAATTAATAATGAGGAATAGAGACGCCGTCTTACCCATAAATAATTGATGGCCAAATACCAACGAATGCCAAAATCGAATAAAAATCAATAAATTTCGAAATAGTTCCGAGTGGGTGCTCAAGTTCGTAGCGGAATAAACGAAAGGAAAGTGGATATCGCGATGGATTGCTGTAATCATTTCTCGTCTCCTCGCGAAAGACCACAGTTTAAATTCGAAAATGATGCCAATTTAAGATAAATATGGAAAGGATCAAAAATAACATCAGTGCATCCAGGAGGACATCACTACCAATATAGGGCGATATGGATCTATGAAACAAAGGCTTATCGGGGTACAGACATGAAATTAAGAAGCTCAATAAGCCATTACTACACCGGATGTTCACGAGGACAACCACAAATGCTTTGTTTATAGCGGAATATAGAAATAAATCAGAACACACGGCACCAAAAGCAAATTATCCTAATTTGTAAAAATGAGGAAGTGGAGGATCAATTTAAGAAGAGGGACAATAGTAGACGAGCAGTATCACAAAGAACTAGCTCTTTATCGCTAATTTCTAATAAATTTTATTATTCTTGTTGTGACGAAAGCGAAAAATAATAGCATGGCAACCCTCGATTGTTTAAAACAAACGAAATTTCGATGAGAATTGCGATCTGCTTCTATCTGTAGTTGGTGAAGAAACAAAGTATCGAAATAAGGCAATCGATTTAATGAGAGGAAGAAAAGATTAGGCGATGGAATAGAGTGCCTCCTTCACAATTAAAATTTCAATTCGAGCGCCAACTAAGCCTTCGAAAGCGTCAACAGCTTCCGTTCCCTCACACAATCGCACGAAGCGAAAGAAATCGGCGGAAGCGAGGCGAAAATCCTTTCTCCGCAAAAGCCTGCCGATCCCCATTTACACCACCTCCTTCTGCTGGCGAAAAGAAATAGTCGAAGAAGGGGAGAAAGCCGCGCTAATTAAAGACGGGGAAATAACGAATTCTCCCTTTTAGAAGGGGTCGCACCGCACTTCCTCCCAAGCACCACTCCTAATCCGCAGCCTCTCGCTAATAGCAGCACCCAACCTATTGCTTGCAGCGGAGAACTATACTTCACAAAGCTGTTGCCATAGATGACAAATTCAGAGTACCGAACGAGTAACCAAAGGAATAGATCCATACTGCACCTCGGAAATGGCTTTTAAGGACTCATGCGATTGTCTTCAAGGCTAATAATTAAAGAGAACGAATGCGAGAGAAAGGATTCCGCGAAATTAATGCTAACCGAATGATTTAGTCAAATTTATACAAGAATCTAATGACATTTATAAGAGGATGATGACCGCAAAAAAGGAAACGGTTGAAGATTCCTTTCCGCTCTTTTCTCCTCAAATTCATAAGACGATCGATAAGTGACTTCCCGAATTTCTTTGAACTCTAAAGCACTCTCTACAGCAACTGTTTACACTCACCTGTAATCGATCAACTAAAGGTTGCACCTTCACAGTATTTTCTCTTTCCTATAGTATATATGCTAACAGCATCTTCAGCATTTGAACGTCGAAGCAACATTAAATACGTATTAATTATTATCATAGATCCCGGGTTCGAGTCCCGATTGATCGGATTTCTCCGATTAGAGAATGGTTGTGTGTTTTCATTGTTACTGTTACCTCGGTGAAGCAGTTCCTGATAAGTTCATCAGAGCTTAGGAGGACTTCACCGGTGAACGGCAACAGTAGCTAAGCATGAAACAAAATACGAGCATGAAAATACTCGTATATTAATTTTTTGGTGCTTTCACTTAGATGTGGATTGATTATTTATTTGTTTAAACGCAACATATATTTTTCTGCACCGATCTTAAATTTCTTTAGAAATTTTTTAAGTTAGTTTACAACCTTTCTCTTTCCTTCAAACATTAAACGCTGTAAGTTTAATGTGAAAAGGAGATTTAAACAGAAAAAGCTGAACTGGACGGAAGGATCCATCCAAATATCGAGACATTGCTAACCAATGTTGATTCGGAGAATAAAAAAGGATACTCATAACTCGGGCATTAATAGCAGATTAGAATGCATCCGGAAGTCGTGAAACGCGCAAACCACTTACTGATCGCTAAAAGCTAACAGTTGTACTTCTGAGACATTTTAATAGTTTGAAGGAAGTGGTGCTAAATTTCACTCTGCCCGTCGCAGTTGCCTATCGTTATAATTTACGATGCGATCGTATGCCTACGAATCTGATTCTTGGAATGGCAAATCGAGCGAGCAGAGCAGACGTCCGTCGGAAACAAAACAATTCCTCCGGACGACTTTCGTCACCTTTTCTGTTTTGGCATGACGCTCCTAGTTGTAAGGCGCTAAAATAAGCCGTCGGAGGAAGAATGAAATGTTAATTCGCTGCATTCCCAGCGGTCGCTATTCCTTTGGAGTTGTGGGGGAGAGAAGACGGCCCTCCGACAGCTGCTTTGAGAAATCGCCATCACGAGTCGTGAATGTGCGGAAGGAATATTGTCACAGAAGATCCCCAGCCTCTCTTCGGAATCGAGTGCATGCACAGACGCAGGGGGCAAGAACTGGATGCGCCAAGTTATCAATAAATCGATGTATATGCCGATGGACCCGATAACGCACTAATGAGGTATGTCTTATCGAAAAAGCCTTTTACGAAGGCTTTCCATATAAATAACCTTGGTGTTGCAGTTCTTTAAAATCTTTCGATGGCATAAATTTTAAAAATTAAGATAAAATAAAAATATATTTTCGTCACAACCTTATTTGATGATAAACATACATGATTCGGACACCTAAGTGAGACTAAATCTGCCGGAACTCAGTAAAGCATCTTACCTGTAAAGAAAAGAAAAGAAGGTATTAGTAAATCGTTGCCACTATCTATCACAGTAATAAGTAACAGTAAGCGTAAAAGTAAGTCTTTATTAATATTCAACGTGTATAACCTATTTATTTATCATCTACGAGCACATTTATTTATTCGATGTTATTAATCTGAGAAATGAAGTAATCATAAAAAATGTCAATCATATGCGGATAATAGGATAGAAATTTCATATTTACACTCACCGGAGGGTCAATGAGCGTATGGACATTGTCCCCTAAAAGTATTACTACCATTATCGTATTCGAATCTCGAAGATTTGAAATAGCTTCATAGAAAACATACGTTATTATTACCCTTTGCAGGCCTCATTTCATTTCATTCATTCATAAGTGTTCTACCTTTCGGTATGTTCATGCACAGTCAAAAATCCCTATTTAAGCTCCATCTCCTTCATTTCCTTATAGTTAACCCCACCCCTTATTTCATCCAACATCTGTCTCTGTCTTCCCCTCTGTTTTTTCCCCTGAATCCTACCCTCCGTTACAACCTTTACTTATCCCTCTCCCCTTAATATTTGGCCCACCCATTTCTTCTGACGATGCTTAATCACGTCAATTCACTCTCACTCTCCTCCCCAACCATCTCTAACACCTCCGTGTTTGTTTTCCTATCAACCCAACTAACTTGTTCCACAAAATTGAATTAGAAATTATCTGATTTCGAAATTGCGAAAATTTTAAGAAAGGTGCACAACATTTGTACAATTTCGTTGTTATATGACCAATCTCCCTTCCTTTGCTCGACTATTTATAAATTTGGCAGAGTCCATTTCGCTCATTTCCAATACAAAGGACTTTATTCCCGTTTCGCGTTGGTGTAGGATGGAAATTTTTACCCTCGAATTCCATGAATAAAAAGGAGTAGATTCTAGATGATCAGGCGTTACTTTGTAGAAGGCCATTTTAGATAATGAATAAAAACAGCGTAATTTTCCACACAAATTTTTGATAAGTTTCTTAAATTTCATGAAGGGTTGGAGGGGAAAGGGAAGGAGAGGTTATGGGAAGGGAAGAGGTAGCGAAACTGGTCGTCAGTAAAATAAAACTGTGGAAAATTACATTGTTTTTCTTCATTATCTAATAAAAAAGAGATAACGAAAGCAACAGCAGGAGAATTTTGTTTGCAAATTTAGACATTCTCGCGAATTAATATAAATTCCCTGGGTTAGATCTCGAGAGTTCAAGGATAACTGGCAATTAAACCAAATTGATAGTTTTCTCAGATTGTACTCTTAATTTAAACTGCGTTTCCCCGAAGTTCTAGGAAAATAGCCCCTCGTACGTTCATTTCCCTATATTTGGAGGAAAGGTGCATAGAATCAAATGAATCGATCCACAAAGATACGTTTTCTTCTTTGCTCTACTTTGTTGGATGAAAGATGTAAAAATTAAATTATAGCGAGGCTTCTAAAGATATATTTCCATGGGGCCGATTAATCCGTCTTCAAAAGGAATGCAAAGAACTTTAAACATCGAAGGATCGAATTTTTTGCATTATTGTGGCTGTAAAGTGTGCTAGTTGTCGGGAATTTAATTTTTCTCTCTCAGGGAAACCTGATTCTGTTCCATCAGAGAAAGCTGCACGATATTTTCTAGTAGTTTTATATTGACACTGTTTCCTCAGAAATGATTGACAGAGTTTTCTTCGAAACGAAGAAAACCTTGAGAACTGCTTTCTTTCGGAATGAAGTTATTTCATTGATATTTTATTCCATCCAATTTCAACTGTCGAAGACAGTATACTAGAAATATCCCACTGTTTGGGTGTGAAACGATTCCAATGGAAATTCACCATGGATTGGATTACATAACTTACATAAATAAACTTACATAAATTATCATTCGACGAGGAACTTAATTTTTTGTGGATGATTCTTCTCAAGAATTTGTCTTTGTATTTAAAGAATAACATTTAAGAGGAATATCCTCGAATTGTGTGACGTATTGAAATGCCTTTGTTTTTCTTTGAATAGAATTCACTCGCTCCTGTTTCCAATTTACTCCAATTAGTTCTTATTTCCTTGTTCACTTACTTTTATTCTACATTCTTCGAGCATCTCAATACATCTAGCAAACGCGCCCTAGTTAACCCTATCTCCTTTCTTTCAAAGATTCCAAACCAGCGCCTTAGAGCTTTTCCAATCGCTCGTTTTTCTATTCAAGCAAATTTCGACGAAGCCTTGCGCTGCACGAGTTCACGGGTGCACGTTTCATCCTCAGGATCACTAGCCGCAGATGACCAAATAACATCGCTCTCTCGCCTTTTCATCGCATCTACCGACATTGCGCTATCAAAAGCCGAGCCTTTTAATCGCTTTACCGTATATGCTTCGAACAAGCGTGCTCCAATTTAAGTTAATTGAAAGGGTGATCCCGAGATGTTTATCTGATTCCTATATTAATATTTATTCCATTAATTATATACGGGTAATTCTAACGCAACTGTATACTACCAAAGATACTAACTACGGAGAATAAACTTACATTAATATTTAATTGCCATTTTTCGCACCACCTTTAAATGAGAACTACACCTTACTCCATACGACAATCTCATACTTCCGTCCGATTCTTAATTAGAATCACCGAGAAGATCATCCAGACTGCCATAGGCTTCTTTACGCATCTCCTGATGGTCATAAGAGGAGCAGCGGTCGGCATAAACGTGGATCAGAGAGGCCCGAATCAGGTTATGACCTAGAAAACGAATCTGTGGCATTTTTCATCGGGGTGTGTCTTTGGGGGGGAAATCGACGCTAATGAGATTTCGTTGGAGGAGACGGAATGGAGCTCGGCGCGAGAAAAGGAGATCTCTCAACCGTAGCAAATTTAAAAAATGCTCATAAATATAAGCAGAAGGGCGTACGGACGAGTTTACTTTGAAACTGCGCTTTAGCAGGCTTCATGACTCATTTTATGATGGTAAAGACCGAACTCATGATTTCAAAAGGACCAATCCGACTGTCGCTTTTCGAAGTCGGTGAAGAAGGTGAAAGGAATGAAGAGAAGCAATTCCAAAATGAGCACTAAAATAATGGGGAACACAAATACAAAAGGCCTACATGTATCTGGTCAACATTTGATTGAGTTAGTGAACATTTGTTTGCTTATGGGGATGGCAATCACATGTACACCAACGAATAACGAAAAAAAAACCTCATGTAAAAATGCAATATCTCAAATTCCTTTTACACGAGAGCTGTAGTATTAAATTTCTATATAACCCTTCATGATAATAAACGGTAATGATTTCAACTCATCAAAGAAGACATATCTCTACGAGGCGCAAAATAAAAAACAAGTTGCACTTCCACTGTGCTGTAATTTCTACTATCTTTCTGACCCCGGGAATCTAATGCACGAGAACAACCGAGGACCAATAAAAATGCAGAAGGATTTCGAAAAATCCATAAGTGGCTCGAGAGTTAGCAGCGATATATTATTAGAAATTAAGTAAAATACTTTAATTTTCTTTGAAACCTATTTTAAGCATTCACAACATCTCACCATATTCTAAACAAACTCCGACATTTAAATCATTTGGCGTCTCAGTCACATTCATCACGCCAAGTAAAATAAAACGATGTGCTCACTGTTAGTTTCTCCATTCAAATCTTCGATCAATCGACTGGATCACTGACTGGACGATCGCCTTCAATGCAAACCAATCATTCAAATGCATAATCATAACTTCAAACATTTATAAATATGGATTCCATAATTCCGCGATTTTCGTGAATTAGAAATTAAATCTGCAGTGCTTCTATTCTTATTTGGGTCAAATAACACAAATTATCAAGTAATAGTAAAAAATCGTTGGATCTTTGTACACGAGAGTGGTGCTATCGACGAAATTAACTAAACTATAAGAGATGATCGTTTGCTGGTGGTTCATTATCCCCACCAAGGGTCGTTAAAAATCCCGCTCAAAACATCGCCGCAAACTTTTCCACGAGCACTGTTGAAGTGGCGCCAACAGAAAGGCGAAATAGTAAACCCATGTAAGATTACGACTACACAAGCCGAAAATTCCGCTTGAATCCACGTTTCCCTCATCGCAGACGCCGGTCGAAGTAATTGCACTCCCACGTAAGTTATATTCATGATCTACATCGGTGCTCCTTTCTTACGCATAAAAAAGTGAAGTCATCGGAAAAATTCCTTAGAACTAACAAGAACCGAAAATAAGTATAAACATCACGAGAAAGCCTAAAATGATTGCATTTGCCCCATTCGAGTCTTATCACTCAACTTCCGCTAACGTTGTCCATACTGACAGTAAACTTAGGGACACTACATTTCAATCTGCTATTACGAGGAAAACTACAAGATTAGAACACTAACATAATGTCAGGATTACCTTAACGCATTAATGCTAAAGGAATACTATTTCCTACTTTTACGCAAAATAAGGCTGAATGATATTTTCATACAAATTTAGTCGAAGAGGGAATGTGATAATGACGTCGGTATCGTATTAGGATTCTTACTTCTCTCGTAACGCAGTCTATATTAATGACATTAAGAATATATTCTTCCGATTTCATTCACCTCAACCGAGAATCCACTTCATCAAATCCACTGCTACTCAAAAGGTGCACACGAAGCCAAATATATCAGCATTTAGGGATGCACGTGTCGGCTTATGTTCCTTGCAACTTCAACTCCTAACTTTCGTTCCAAACTCAATCGTAGAAATGATGAGGTTCTAATTATTCTTGCACACACACCAAAAGAAATCCTCGAATTTCAAGACACTTAGGAGGCCGAAAAAGAGGTGCTAACAGCGACTCCAAACTTTAAGGTGAAGTCACGGTCAGAATAATTCACGATAAGTGGAAGCGTGATTTTTTCTACAAAAATCAAGAAACGGAGTTGAGGATTGAAGAAGTTTGCATTTCGGGTGGAGCTAACCCGGAGTAGACAAACAGTTTCCGATTTCTTCAATTTTCACAGCAATTCAAGGATTGAATTGTTGTGAAAATTGGAGGATTCAAGGATACTTCATTTACGACAAACATTTCATCTTCTCAAAACCAGGATAGAGCAACGAAAACATTTATTTACAAGTAATGAGTTAGGTATTACTTCACAAGGGACACGGAAATGATGATCAACTTAATAAGAGAATGACGGGTTTCGCTCCACCGTCAGGCCTGGCGATGTCTTATTCAGTGGTTATCATTATGAATTTCTGCAACATGTTTTTACTTGTTAAACTTTTTCCTTCGAAGTAATGACAATTCAAATTTCCAACTGATTCCGGAACTTTGTCCCTCAAAACTTCTCCATTATTACGATAATTCATCAAAATAATCATAAAAAATGTTGGAAATGTGACATACGAGCCATAATATTAAACAATAACGTTAACTAGTAATTCCAAATGTGGATGATCATAACCAAGTTGAGATTGAAATTTGATATCAAAAGGGAGTATTCAGTTGGTACTTGGCTGCGAAGCGATTTCTGACGTCTAATTAGGCACTCTACTAAAACACATGGCGTTAAAGTTGCGAAAAAACTAGCGCGTCTAAAGTTAAGCTTACATTGGATGTTAAGAATAAAGATTTACAAATATTTTTTTCCACACATTTATTAGAAACACGACTGGTTTCGGCACAGATCACCTGAAGGATCACCAAGGCACCGATTCACCTGAAGATGGCCGATCTGTGCCGAAACTGGTTGTGTTTCCAATAAAAGTGTGGAAAAAAGTATTTGTAAATCTTTATTCTTAACATCCTCTGTTATGGATTTCCACTCTGTAAAGCCTGCCACAATCGATTTTATAAGTTTACATTTTTCGACCTTTTTTCAAGTATAAGGAACGACCTTCATACAGTCAATTGATATTTTCTAAATCTACCAATCGGCATTTTTGCCTTTCCAATAAAGTAGTTGATGTATATATTTGCTATAGAAATAACATATATAATTATCTCCATTAATTCGAGGAATATACAGAAACTATCTAAGACAAGCATGGCTGTTAGTTAACAAGCGTAATTTACTGTATAAACGATTCGGAGGATGCAAAGAGAGGGGGAAAAAGTTGGCAAGGAAGGAAAACAGATACTAATTAGTAAAATGATGGCATGTAGTAATACTATGTATGTCGTCGATGGACTAACTACGTAGAAACTTAAATAAGTTTTCAGAACTTACAGCGACGGTTGCATGAGGTGTTGCTGATGTTGTTTTCAAAATAATTCTCCATCACTAATTTCATCTTCAAAGCAGCTAAACATTAGGAAGTTCACCGAAAGGTAATTCAGCCACGGGACTCTTCATAAACCGCTTAATTAAAGGTCAATTTCGGCTCGAACTAAATATCCGCCTTTAGTTTAGAAACCAGTCAGTCGTGACTCCGCAATTTAATTAACTCATATCCTAAGAACAGACGGGATTTCGGTCGAAACATTATTCGATCAGTGAAATGGACAAACAGTAGGGACCGCATTAGCGACTTCTCCGCCGTCGAACGGTTCTCATACAAAGGCGTGCACACATGCACTACCGATCGAACACGGAACCACAAGTGCTCCGCAAACTTCTAAATATTTTCCATTCGCCCCATGTCCTTTATGAGCGTGTCTTGGGGCGTATCTTCCAAAAAGGACCGATTGAGCGATTCCCGAGACAATCACTTTGAACTCGTAACATTCTTCTTCCGAAGAATGCTAATTAAATTAGCAGAATGAGACTCTTCTCGAATCGGCAAAGTCTTCCTCGAAATTATTAAAACTATTCTTTTCCTAGAGACGCAAAATTTAGCAAAATATTTTGAAAGCCATAAAAATGATGATCACAAATAATTATCGAAAACTAGCGAATTAACTATCAAACGACTGATTCCTTTGATAAATCAAAAGCAACTATAAATGAAGAGGGGAAACGCTAAACATGTACGACATCTCGGAATCTTTCTGACTTGTTTTTAGTAATGAAATGAATTCCCAACATTTGCAAGAGTCCGGGAAGAAATTGTGGCATTACATTTTCGACGATGACGAAAGATTCTTCGAGGATTTCTCATATTCCTCACGATCGGTAGATGCGGTGGAGGTCAAAAAATGAGGCCTCGTTGCATATAAACTGACTTTCACACGATCCTCAGAGAACCTTTCTCTTCGATGCACTTCCGCTAAGTAGTGAAAGACATGATTCCATTTTACTAAAATACTTACGAACGTATAATTAGGTTAAAAAATGACAATCACAATTTCTACATTTAGGTATTTGTTGAGAGGACATCCCTATGAAACGCTGTTATATCGAATCGGAGTATAAAATATCATTTCGCCGATATTTCACCTCGACTTTCAGGAATAATCTCGAAAGATGGTCGAGACTAAATGGAGAACGAAAGATTCTAGGCCAAAGAAAGCAATACCCTCCGCCATGCACCTTCATTCAAGAAACATTTTCTACACGAGTAACGAAACGTTACATACGATTCAGCGAAACAATTTTCACAGCGGATCCCTTCTCTTTCTAAATAAAAAAAGAAATGGCGACCCTCAATTCGAAACGTTTCGAGGGATTTGCTTGTCTGTTTGGCGGCTGAAAGTATCGTCAAAAATCGGGAGATGAATTCTCATCATTTCACAGGAAAAGTTCTAAGCGATGTCCTGAGTTCTACTGAGAAAGTCCAGCTCAAATTGTCAACTTATGACCACAACCCTCACAGCCAAAAACACATTATTTGTCGATCCTCTCCCACAGAAATAAGATACTCTCGAAAAGTGCAAATACGTCGATCCTAAACCGCTATTGCGTACTTACAACATTGCCAGTACGTTTTACGTAAAAAAGAAAGGGTACGGCTACTATTTAAAAGTTTAATAGTTAGTTAGGTACACAAAATTGTGCTTGAAAAGTTTTAACCGCTCAAAGTATTTTTAAAGAACTAAGATGCATCCCAAAACAAGAGACAAGGAAAGATCCTTCGTAAAACAGATTATAATATATTACCCGTCAAATTCCCTAAGCATTCTCTCAGTTTTCCAGAAGAACATAATTCCCTGAGTATTTCCAGTTCTCCAGCTTGGCAGACAACCTACATTTCCCAAAAAGTCGAAAAATGGATAATTTCCAAAAGCGAAAGGGAATATATCTATATATAAAAGCATCTATATATAAAACGGGAAAATTTCTTCCCTTGAATAAAGAAAGATGGTTCTTCTCACAATGTGAACATCATTTAAGGAATCTGGACCGTTCCGTAATTTTATCGTAACCAAAGAAAAATTCGTCAAATGTCAATAAATCTTTCGGTTGACAATCCATCTTCATTAATCTCTAATATTGTCCACTGTTTCACGAGTTGGGAAAACTGAATTTTAGTTGGAAAAGATTAGAACGAGGCGATGATTTTTACGGCATTCATTTTCCAACAAGTCCGGCCAAATATAAACAACAATAAATGAACATTTTTTACGATAATGACGAGACTTAATCTTAGCAGCCGGACCATACCAAAGTAAAAGGAATACGTGGTCAAAGCAGCCTGAATTAACGTTGTCTTCGAACGGCCCAACGACATTTTCGAGCACGAAGACAGTTTTTGTTCCGAACAATTTTTCCGTGCGACCTCTGAATTTCGGCTCATCTTCGCTGAGGAGAAAGTTTCTCCAAAAAGAAAATTAACACCGACGGGCCAATCACTAACGGGAAGTCGGCGTCAAAAAATCAAACGAAGTAATTACCAATTTGGTCAAAATTTGGAACAGGAATACTAAAAACGATGAAGATTTAACGGCTTGAAAAATGCGTAAACATCCGATTTTTTTAGTACAGAGCGGTTCGAGCCGCAAATAGAATGACAATTGAATAACGCGACTTTTTCGGCGCATTAGAGATAAGCGACGTCGAAATGGGAGCGGTAAAGTGGCGAATAAAAGCCAAATGGATATCTCTCTGCAATCGTAAAGCACGACGGATTGGCAAAGGGGAGATTAGAGGGATTATCTCCATCGACAAACAAAGCAGGAAAATTCCTCCTTTTTTTGAACATCATTGACGCTTGGATGCGAAAGGAACTGCGGATTATCTTAATCCGCCTGAGCTCGAAAATCTTCATCCGTTAATGAAAAGAAGATTTCGCTAAATCTTTGCTCTCGAGCCAAAAGTTACGGTCCGTGCTTCACCTCCGTTATTGCAGGATTGAAAGGGGAGGAGAAAAACAAACCTTTTCATGCAATTGCGAAGTAACAAGTTGAATTTTCGGGGAGGATCTCGATCGTTTTGTTGAGCCTGAAGGACAGAACTGGAATGGCTTTTTCTGAGCAACGGAGTTCAATAGCAAATAAACTAATCTCTAAAAATGGAAGACTTCGAATTATTTCTTGACAAAGGCAGTCAAACGAACTTTCAGCACCGCTGGTAAAGGACATTCAATTCGAAATGAAAACGAAGTAGAAAATGAGTATTCGAATTTTCAAATGGAAGAAGTCATCCTCGCGATACACGGGCCGTCACAATCAACAAGGGAAAACTCCCTCAGCATCCAATTAGTAGTCTCTTCAGGATTTTTAAAACGACCGCTTCTCTTAACCCGAAACGGAGAAAGCAACTTCTGAAAAGACACTAGGTATGTATTTAGAGAGATGCTCATTTCCCAACGAAAACAAACTGTGCCAAACTTTCCCTGAACGGGACGAAAAAACAAATGTGCAATCCCTTTGAAGGCGAAGGGGAAAATAAACCGCGCTCTCCGGCTTTTCCTATACTTAAATAGAAGTCCTAAAACAAACGGGAAGACACCGCTTTTAGCAAACATCGAGGGATTTGAAATGAACACGTCAAGGGAAGACGCTGACTGAAGGAGGCTAAAGGGATCAGCTGTAAAACAAGTTAGAAAGCACACCTACTTTAAAGGGCTTTCGCAAGAGACTAAATTGATGATCTAAGAGAGAACATAACCCATCGATCTCCAAATAAGACTGCATTTGGTGTTCACTGAAAACTTTAATTTTCATAAATCGTAACGAACAGACGAAACAGTCCGTCAAACCTTTTTTACCATCTGGTAATTTCCGTGAAATTAAAAACATCCATTAAATTCTAATTCTTTTGAGTACCGATGATATTTCTCAATTTTAAGGCCGAAAAATGATGATATTACACTAATTGTTTAAAAATCTTAGAAGTATAAACGAAAAGCCTGCGTGTTACTCAAAAGTTACAAAATAATGCTACTGCTCCATTTTTTAAAGAATCCTACTAAAATGACCTAATCGAGAAAATAACTAGCAGCCCGATACTTGTATGGTTTCTGCGGAATATTGAGATAACTCTAAATGAAGAACGGGCATTCTCCTATTTCCCCTTTTACACCCTCGCTGCAGATGATTCGGTTCAAACACAACGAAATATACAAACTGATTATCCTAAGATAAAGACATAAAAGAGATTGTATGAAAGACATCTTAAAGAGCACATTCATCAATCATGGAAAATACTCATAGATTCAGGAAGAAAGAAACAAACTTGAATTCCCACAGAATATATTTCTATTTATTTATTATTATGTATGCTACAAGTAGAATTTCTTCCGGTGGCAACTACATCATGTCTATGAACAACTCAATTCCAACCCCGATCCCTCACATCAGACGTTACACACAAACAAATAAATATATGTTCATTGCCACGAGTTCCGTGTAAGATTTTAATCATTTTCAGGCCAAGGGAAAACAATGCTGATTTCTTCTTGGATGTGGCACCTTTGCACTAATTTGGGCATATCAAATAGAGAGAGTAACTTTAAAATAAGTAATATTCTTTTTAAAATACGCCGATGAGCAGATGCGTGTAAAGGAGAAGAATCTCCTTACTCTAACAGAGGTAAACTATTTCTAATCGAGAGCCTTTACCTGCGGAATCACTAAGTTCCTGTTTCTATTATGTAAGCAAACTAAAATGAGCCGAAGAGAGGGAAGTAGAAAACACGGTAGAGATACGGTTTGGTACTTTTGACTGAGAGAACAGAGGAGGAAGAAGACAGTGAAGCAAAAAATGACTTCGAAACACGTGCGCCACTAATGGTTTGCGGACGCTGAAGGAGTTACGAGGGGAACGGTCTACGCAAAAAAGGAGGGAATATGGTTGAAAGCATTCCAGGAACACCATGAAAGAATGACTGTATTAGGGAGAGGCTAGGGGTAGCATTTAGGGGGTGTAATTAGGAGGGAGGAATTCCACTGAGGAAACAAAGCTTCCTCGAGAGTTGAATTTCGATGAGGGAAAAGCGTTTGTTTGGCGGCGAAAGGAGGTAGCTAATAGCTCCACGGACAAAATATTTACAAAAATATGTGGGCAAACAAAGTCGGAGAAAGATTCGACATTCCTATAAGCATTCCGACTGGTAGGAATGCCCCCTACTACATTTATCCATGATGAAGATTATATCTCTGAAATCCAAAGATCGCTCAAATGAGCAAGTAATATATTTTTCAATAATACTCGAGTGATGATCAGGCACAAATATCAAACAAAAACAAATTTTGATTGAAAGAGACAATTTTTATTGGGAAAATAAATTTAACTCATATTAAATGCAATAAAAAATCGTGGAAATACAACGAGTACTATCGAATGATCACTACATCTATGGAAAAGGCAAATGAAGATTCAAAGGAAAGGGTAAATTGCACATAAGGGCGTGCACACAGGAAAAATCCCAAGGAAAAACGTACTTGAAAAAAGTCTTCCCGGGCCAGTCAGACTTTTTTCAAGTCCGTGTTTCCTTAGGAAATGAATATTCTTCAAATTATTTCGGAATTTAATCAGACAAGTTGAGAATCAGTTTCCAAAATTAACTTACAACGAAATAACGAGGTGAGAGTATTGCAGAGCGAATTCCAACACACGAATGTATCCTTAAACGAGGATTTTGAGAAAGATTCTATCTTCTATTATGGTAAGTAAGGATTAACATAAGGAGATTTTTATCACTCCTATCATTAAACAACTTTTCAATCATCATTTCTGTATATTCCACTGTGTATTATACCTTATTCAAGCTAGTCTATACGCCTTTCCTGCCTTCATATTTTGAAACGTAAACCTCTCTGCATCGAATACCGACAAGCTGTAAACCTATCAAAATCCGAAAAATACTTAATCAAAATCGATTCGTGCCCGCCCAACCGCAGAATTCAATTCCACATCCTTTCAATTTGAAACAGAGTCACTGGAGATATTCTGGCAGGGAGAAACACTGGCTGAATTCCAGGGAATGAAAAGAATGATTACCTCACGTTCAGCACAATCTGCAACTGCCGTTTCTTTCGAGAGAAGTGATTGAGCCCATACAGTAAGGAAGAGACAAAGTTAGGAAAAAATGAGTTCCAAAGTGGTGCGAAGAAAAGACGATGAGAATAAAAAACGTGGAAGATATTGGGACTCTTAGGATGTTGCAGAGGCGCCAAAACCGTTTTGTGGCCCGGTTAAGAGTTGGCGTGTTTACGAAATGAGCCCATCGGTCCCAGAAAACGCGAGAGGCAATACTTCGTGACCGCGATGCGAGTGATTCACAAGTAGTTTTGCGCGAAATACAGTCGGAATGCAAGTGCGACCACTGCATGCATTTCACGCTCCAAACGTAGACAATAACCATAAAACAGCCTCACTTCGCTGCTATGGCGGTAGACTATTTCGTGGGGACAATTTACAGCACCGGCGAAAGGAAAGCAGATTGAAATCTCTTCATCCAAAGAAGGATGGGCAGTGCCCCATCTACATCTTCGCATATCGCATCGGAGTAAAGGAGCAACGGATCTGAAATGTACGTACTAAGGAAATATGCCAAGGAAAGAGGAACTTCAAAAGGACTTCCTTGGGATTTTTCCTGGGTCCCTTACATTCAAAGATACTTTGACCCTCTCCTGAGGAAATATGATTCGCAGGAGATTTACAGAGAGGAATGAGAGCGAATTGATTTATGTGATTGACCAAAGACCATAAATCTACTTAGGATAAGGTAGATAGCAATTGGACAGCGAAATGTCGTTAAACGACTGTAAAATTCGAATTGAGTCAAATATTATCCTCGATAATACATCTACGTAGAGAAGGACGTGGCTTAGCTGATTAGAACACCAGCCTGAAAAGTGGGGAAATTCTTGTGCAATCTATAGCTCTAAATATCTAATCGGTAGTCCGTAGGTTTAAAAAAATTAGCAACTATGATTTTTTAGTTATAAATCTTGAGAACCGTGATTATACCTGAAAAATGGGCAATCTGAGGGATGGAAAGAAGCTCGCGTGCGAAGTGATACCGACTATCACTTTTCTTAAAAAAACCTTCGTTAGTGAGCAACTCTTGACGACCAAAAATCAATAACTCGTACAAAGAGTCCGACATAACCCGCATTTGGGTGAGAGCAAAGTGTTTGCCTCCTTTTGATCCACGTCACCGTGGACATCTCAAAGGAGCGATGACCTGAATTCCGCGCAAAAAGGGGCGTCGAGGGGGAAAACAAGGCGAGCGAAAAACGAGTTTGATACTATCAATCTTTTCACGCAAGTGCCTCCGTGTCCTTTTGTCGTTGGCCAATAGAGGAAAGAAATTAAGTATAAAATGATGGAGACAATATAAGAGTGACTTATACCGAAAATTTATTTGTTTTTACAAATAGTATCTCGTTAAAGCAAGAAGATCGATTTAATTCTCATCCTCGTGAGAAGTACTCTATACTGATTCAAATTCGCACGAAGCGAGTTCGGAAACACAATATGTTTACTAAAGCAATCCGCGGAAATGTTGGAAAAGCAAAAACTACAAAAAAGACAAAAATCTGAACTAGACCTTCCGGCAACAATGGAAAAAGTAGCCTTAAAAAACATACAACTATCGTTTTATTACAGTTTAACTAAAAAATGTTTAATCTGTAAAAAGAATAGATTTAATTCAATTAGAACAACTACAAAATAAGGGTGCCGACTAAAAAAATGGATGAAAGATATCAATGTATTTCATAGACTATTTTTCAAAATGAAATATAAATTCTGTTGGTAGTCCGGAGCAATGATTCTTCTCTCCGACGAAACTACCAATTCTCAAGATTTAACAAAACGCTATTCTAAAAAAAGGACAAATACCTGTTATAAACAACTGATATCGATTGTGGGTTTACCGAGTGAAAAATCCATATGAATCTTGGAAAGCCTGAATATGGATGTATCTATTGCAAATGTAATTTCATTCTTACATTATTACATAGCAAATAATAATGGATACATAAAATTAACAAAAACAATAATTAATAATAATAAGATATGGAGAGATTGCAGGAATGTGAAAGAGCACAGATGAGAACACCGCAATCCCCATACAATTCTGGCATTTCACCGATTTCACAAAAAACGAAAGACGCAACGCCACTCGGAAATCTCCGAGAGTTTCGATTTCGACTTTAAAGCGGCCTCAATTAGTATAGTTCCAGAGTGAAAACCTCATTCGAATGAATTGAAATTCATACTCTCGCGCACTAACTTCCTCTACGGAGAGGGAACACGAGCAGTTAAACCAAGGCAAATGAGATTCGACGCCACGACAAAGTTATTCCAAACATTTTATGGGCAATGAACGACGGCGTAAATCAAAACCTTAATTTCAGCGGTGACCTCATATTAAACGTTTCCCAAATCCGCACGAGATTGCATTCGCACGCAAAATTAAAAACGAAATGAAACGTACAGAAGAGGTGGGAATTATGCGAATAAACGATCGTCTATCTAATCTACGACGTCCAAGGGGCGGAGTAAATAAAAGCAAATAAATAAAGTCTCACTGGCGAAAAGAGCTCTGTAATGGATATTTACAGCTGTTTAAAACTCTGTTTGAAAAAATATCGCCCGAGAACACGTTTGGGAGAGTTCAAAAGAACCAAAAGATCTTGAGCTGAGTTCCTATTCAGGAAAATGTTCAAAGTGGTCCGTTACGTATCTACAAAAGAGCTGATGAACCTCTTTAAGATTTGCTACCACATAATCCCAGTACACATTCATAACCCTATGAGGGATCCATACAAATATGTTTTTGGATCAAATAGAGTTAAACAAATAAAGAGTACGTCACTAGGTACTATTAGTCATTACAACTTTACAATCAGTCCTATATTAGAAAAATAGGGAAACGCATTATCCACCCAAGATTAAATACGCGATCATCAATAGTTACTCACAAATGCAATAATTTAAGCTTAAACATCCTTTTTCTTTTGGTATTAGTATTAATAATTTTCATAAAAGTGCTCGGCCATCTAAAATCACTTCTTTTAAGCCTTTTGGTGCGTCAAGGAAATTTTTATGAATCCACTTGAAACGTCAAATATCCATGAAAAAATCAAAATCTGAAATTTGGTAATTTTTAAATTTCTACATCTTATTATGATAGTCGTGCATCTATTTCCAGCATTTTTGGCTCATGACAAAGGGGAGACCAGTCTAAAGTGGACCCCCGGTGTAAAGTGGTACCCTACGTTTTTGCAGGGAATAATATTGACATTCCGAGATAACTGAACTAAGATAAGTGAGTTTTTATAGTCTTGATTTCTCTAATAATATAAAAATTACTTCATTTGAAATATTTTCTTTAGTAGAGCCAGGGATCGTTCTAAAATCTTTATTATGTTTTTCTCCGCTGTCATTCTTATTTCAAGTCCTTTTTAACGGTTTTTAATTTATATCAAATGTGGAGTAAAGTGGTCCCCCACGTTTTCATAGGGGAACACTATTCAAAGTGGGCTCATAATGAGTGTGCAGGAGTTGTTGATGTTTGCACTGAGATTATCTGCGACTCCTGCTTATATATCACCACAAAATAATAAATAAATTGTAGAAATGCAAACATCTTCAAATAATTAGAAGTTGGCAAATATGAATTATATATATTTTATTAAATCCTATTATTTTCGTGATAAATAATGTTATTGTGCTTTGGTAATTATATCTAGTAATTATTCATCACGTCTTGGATGAAGAAATACTGACCAGGAAAGAATATTATAGGGAAATTTACGTTAATTATATTAGAGGACCACTTTACCCAGAGCATCGGGACAAAATGGACAATTACAAACTAACAATACTTTTATGACCTCAAGGGAAATTTTGATTGCAAAATTTACATAATTTGATAATGATACAGATATAGGTCTAGCCTTTACACTGACAAAGTGTAAGATCAGAAAATTATACCTAGTAGAAGAAGTAGCCAGTAAACTCTTAAGGTGACCCACTTTACCCGGGTCTCCCCTTCTTTTGATAACGATTAATTTGCATGTTTCCCTTTTGGATATGCAATCACGCACTGATGTATTAAAAAAGGAATATTTCCTTCCATACTTGACTTATCATTCAAAAACTGGTAGATTATTAAACAGAGTCTTTAAATTCTCTGGAGCCTGTTTTCTTTGGACTAACCCAAATAGATTCTTTATAATTTCATTTTTATTGATATTGTGCTAAGTCCCCGTGAGTATATGCAACCCACTTCTCGTTTTCTATTACGGTGCAGGAGTGTGGACTACTGACGACGCGAGACACCACGCGGTTAATTTAGAGTGAAAAAAATCTCAAAGCAACTGTACTCCACCTCTTATCCATTAAAGCTGCGTTTCTAAGAAAATTTTTTAGAAAACTCCGAATCGCAGCAAAATATTTCAAGAGTCCTTTCAGCCCTTTGTAGCTTCATTATCCTACCTTTTGAATCCTCGGAGGAATACGGTAAAAGAATACGACATGTATCGAGCATTTAAACATTTAAAAACGACAAACCTTCTTAATGACAAAACGCTTTCCTGTTTTCATTCCAAAAGGAATATATAAAACGAAATAAAGAGATCATTTTCTCCCAATTACGTTGATTAAAGAGAATTGAGTATTCTCACGTAGGGAGAGTATTTAAAACGATTGCAATTAAATGTCGAAAAAGTAATTAGTGACTAAAATTTTGAATGATGTAGCGTGAATAAGCGGTATCGTTTTGATTATAATTAGTTTGCATCGTCATCAGCTAACTTAGAATTCACACAATATATTCCTGGTCTTGCGTCGACTTATTTCCATTTGTCAACCCAATCTGCGCATGACATTGACATTTACAACTTACCAAGAATATGAGGACTAGCTTAGTGAGAATTTTTATTCCAAAGCGAGATCCAATGTTAACAGTACCGCTTCTCGTAGAAAATGTCTATTTAGAGTTGAATCTTCCGGAGGCTTCTATCACGTCATAAACACTAAGGCAATAGACTTACCTCTGCATATCTATAGTACATGCATGTATGTACCATTTTTAATGTATTCCAAATAGAAAGGCAAGAAAGATGGAGTAAACCGCACGTATTCCGCTCTTAATTTTTTTTATTTTTCATCTAAGTAAATAACTCTGTAAATACGAAAATGTAATAGGCATCGTAAACAGAAAATTCAGCCAATTAGGTATTAAAGAAAAATTCTTTATTGAAATGTGTATAATTTTACAGATATTTAAACTTGGTTGCGGAATTGTTTCCGAAATAGGTAACTATCAGCAAGCAATCATTGGTCCAGATAGAAATCAGATTAATGAGGTCAAATTACCGAATGTCACAACACCTTCAATACAAAGAACCTGGAGAGAATGGTTTCCCTAGTGACGACTAAAAACTATGACGAATATTATCACTGCTTCCTTTGGATAGCCGCTGAATCGTACTTGAATCTCTTACATTAAATTTCTATAATCCACGACCTATGCACGATTCTATGACACCTACTAAAGGAATTCCAATTAATAAATCATGCGAGGAGAAATGTCCCACAAGGGCTGGTTTTAGGTCCTCATTGAAGCTGCAGTGCAGAAGATCGCGAGGGACAAACGTAACTAAGACATATTGCTACGGAACTAACAAAACCACAGATAGAGGAACCTAAGTTGCGAAGAGGTCAAATCCCACAATGGATCATCGATTAATATCCACGGAGTCATTCATCATCGACAACGAGAAGGTCTACACGGGGCCGATTAGGCCAATCCCATCATAAAGCTCCATTAAACAACGAAAATCCACCAACGCAACTCCGCTGCATGGCTAAATCTCGTTTCCCATCTATATAAAGCCCGCAGAGTGGGGGCGTGCAAGAATTATTAACAGCCGGCGTTCGCAACAGCGTCCATTGAGCGCAATCCTCGAAACAAAAGCTAGGTTAGTGCGAAAAGCGACTTTGGGGGAGACCACTTGCAAGCCATTGTCAGCGAGACAAAGGAGTGGGCGAGGAAGAGAAAAATGGAAATTAATTCCAAGTAATTCGCGGAGATTCTTGGGGAGAAGTTGAACTCAGGTGCGGCTATTTATTCGACAACGTAAACGATTTACACAAAACGGTCCTCTTACTCCAAAAACAATTATGAGAGATGATGATCAATACACAAAAGGTTTCGTAAACATTGTGAAACTAACACGCTTTGCTAATATTGTGTCATTCGAGTAGGCATTAGGAACAGCAATGTCGCAACGAGATGGAATTTCAGGATACCAAAAAACGACAACCACACAAAATTATTAGAATACTATTCAGCACTTCAATATTTACGTGATTCTAAATTGCAATTGCCAAGATAATCATAGAAATTCATAAGCTTGTCTCTGTACATTCTTAAAAGTTTGTGGAAATGAGCATTCTTTTTCGAGAATGAATACTGTATTGCTTATCAATTCATGATAGTATATCGCAATTGACTAGTTTGTCATTTGCAGATAACTAAATAACCACGAGTGCGAAAATAACGTTTTTATTACTATTCATATGTGCTCTCCTTTTACACATTGAAATTTCTATACGATAATATGTGCTTCTTGAAAAGATACATTCAACTGAAAAAATGATTTTCACAGACGTTAGTATGTACCATCTGCATCTCGAGTCGTCGGAAGAAAACGTAGACATTTTTCGAAAGATAAATGTTCATTTATCGAAATTTTTGAAAACTGAGAAATATACCAAAATGAAGAAAGCTTACGAGAGTTTCGGAGCTTAAAACTTTGATGATATTCTTTCAAAGATATCGTTAACCGACCAATTCCCACGAAAATCGCACAGTGACTGAATATAGTAAAACTGAATGAAGAGATTTATATTATCCAAGATAAATGCACACCAATATGTGGACAATCGCAAGGGAGAGAGAGAGAAGGGTAGAAACGTCCCTTTCACAATTCTGGGAGCTGTTGCATTTTCCGAATCTCACGCAAGCCTCACTATCCCACAGCTCGCTAACTCCGCTCCATACATAAAGATACTCGAGGAGACTTATTAAACCGCTGTACGACCTCTCATTTCCGGTCAAGGGTTATTTTGCTAAAGAGGGACCAGGAGAGGGCAGTCATGGAGGTAATTACGGTGTGTCCTTCATTGCCTCGGCATAAAGGAATTCGAATCAAAAGATTATAACTGAAATATACGAAATTGCGAAAGCGTATTAGTAATACTTAGAGTTTAGATGTGACCGACGTCTAACGATAAATTTTCCATATATTTTATCGAACTATTTGAACAAAGTATCAGTAGAAAAACCGTGAATTTCGTGGAAAGTTTAATGATAATAACTTGACAATGAAATTGTTTAAGCAGTCAATAAATTATAATTTCGGAAACTTGTGACAAGTAAACTTTGAGGAAAACCGACCACACCTTTTACTCAATTAATTTTGACCCAATTCTGTTTAAACTTCAAAGACGAATACTATAAACACGAACGAAAAAATGTGGATGTAAAAATACTCTACTGATAATAAATGTGAAATGGGAGAGATGGTCGTTAATTCCATCAAATCATTTACCTCACGGATGGTGAAGGAAAAGATGAGCACATTGCGAATTCATGGATTCTTCGAGAATCCGAACAGTTTCACTCGCTAGATGCCACTTTTTTTCCATGGGCCGATTCGGAAAGCGATAATTCTCCTTATTTGAAACGTGGACGAGGTACGATAAGTCAATAGAGACCGCCGAGATGACCATTCTAGTGTCAAAAATGAAAATCACGAACAATCGGATCGTGTTCGACATCACATACACCTGTAGTCGACACCCCCTCTACCACGACACCTCTCGGCGATGCCTTAAAACAAGTGGCCGACCAAAGGAAGCATCCGAAGTCAAGTTCCGGCTGAGGAATTCAAGATGAATATTTTCTACACCCAAGTATCAATACGGTCGATGAGTCAAATTTCAAAATTGACTTAACTCTCGAAGGCATAAAACATGATATTATCATTTTTCAACGAGAGGATAATGATTATGATATTGCCGAGAGGAATAACCGCGAAGACTACCTTAGTTTCCTTATAAACAATACACGGGTATTGATAACTGAAATGGAAAATACTATCCTTCCACAGTCTAACGATGAAACCCAATGGAGCCACGTCTTACGTCACGCATGGTGTACCTCTCTCCCAATGTTAATCACCACAGCCCAATTAATGTGGGTGTGATTAGCGGAATTGGAGAGAGGCAATGGACGCGGGTGGAGAAAGTGGACGATGCCTCTTGGGAATGCGCTACTCGAACATACGGTGTTCTATCTACTCGTTCGTGTTCTTGAAGAGAAGCGAACATCACGAATGAAACTAAATTGTCTTTTATAACTCACACATCTTGAACTAAGGAGTAGTCCATTAATCACGTGATGTTTTTTGCAACTTTTTAACCCCCCCTCCCCCTTGGTGATACGTGGTGAGGTTTTAGACTAACCCCCCCTCCTACCCAAAATCACGTGTATTTTTTGGTACAAGGTATCTTAAAATTTTCAGAAGATTATCTTTAAATACAGGTATAATCTAATTTAATTCTGGAAAATAAAGAACCGCGATAAAAATGTCCAGACAGACATTAAGGTTGCAGGTTGTTTCTGACTGGCATAAAATAACAAATGACAGGTGTAATCATATGAATAACATATAATTTTACTGTACATGAATATATTTAATTGACCTCGGACCACGGATTAATGAGACTTTCTTCAATACTAACAAGTGGATAAGCATCTTGCAAGTCAGGTGTTGGCACTGTGCTTTCTTGAAGATTAACGACGGTCGGCGTCATCATTTTCACGCACTACGCACAGAATCGATCGTCGTGTGAGGATCATTAAATTCTTTCTGAGCCACACTATTGCTTTTCTCCCTTCTTATACTCTGCAAATAGGTCTTTATACAGATCTCCTAGTTTAGATCTTATTGCATTGTTTCAAGGGAAAATATACGCGGCAACGATTTACGCATGTTTTCGGCGCAAAAATCACGGACTTACGGCCGTTTTTCTGTTTAGAAATCGCGCGCTAAACGAAAATATTTAATACCCGTGTTATCTCATTGCACTCCCCCTCCCCCTTGTGATATTTCGTGATATTTTCCAACCCCCCTTTCGAGCCTCACGTGATTAATGGACGATCCCTGATAGTAAATTCTCTTCAACGCAATCTACCGCATTTCCCCGAAGTAGACGTAATACAGAAAACTCCGGGTAAGTGTGAAGGCCTAATATTAAACGTATGAGAGCGAGATGGAACGCTTAAAACTCTGAATGACCAGTGTGTGTTTACTGGCGAATCAGCCTCTCGGGCAATTATCGTCTGAATGAATAGAGAATATTCCCACATTAACGGCTCGGATGATTCAACTCACGGGTTTCGCCAATTTATCCATCGAATGGTATCGTTCGTATCTGTGAGATCTCCATTGAGCTAACATCTAAACTTGATGACAGAATTTGAGGGAGCACGTAATAAGAACCAGACGGAATACTTTGAAAGGGCTTCAGTACAAGCTTAGAATGATTAACAACCAAATTGAATACAATACATCTCAAAATTATTCAAGATTGATTTCCCAATCCAATTATGCGTTCCTGATTGACAAATCCATCCCAGTTAGATATTTATCCAAAGAATTAGGGACTCGACTTTCGGAAAAAAATCGTTCATGATTCTTGACACGACCGGATATACAAAGGGGTCAATTGAACAAAAATATGTATCAAAACCTATAGACCTACGTCTAATTAACTGATATCCTATACACTACTACTGCAGACAACTGTCGGCAGTCATAATCAAATGTATGAACAATAAAAAAGAAGATTGCCTTACGGCACCAAAAGGCCGCCCCTCTTATTTCTTCTCTCCTTTCCCCTCTTCCTGGTCAATATTAATGCTGACGAGGCAAGGATATGAAATCCGTTCCTCAACTACGATCTTACTACTAAGTCTACGGTAGACAAAACATGAGCGCTTAAATAACGTAGACACACGTTGCAATCTCGTTGGAGTAGAATTGAACATCAAAAGTAAAAGAATCGAATCCTTCATTTAATAAAGGCGGACTTTAAGAGACAACAGCTCCAAGAGACGAACCGGTTCCGCGCGAAAAAAACCTTCCGCTCGAGAAAAGAGCTGCAGGCGAAAATCTGCATTTACGTCAGATGAAGTCCACCGTGTTCCATTTTCGCCACAGCGGAAGATGACACGGTTACCGAAATCCTGTTACAACCGATTTGAATAGCGATTGATGCGAAATTTGATGGTGGGAATAGCGACGCCTAAAAATACACCTGGCGAATCCACTCGCGAGCTGTCTTGAATTTGAGCAGCCTCCAACCACCTAAAAGCAGGAACTGAGTCGATAGCTCCAGCTGATTGGCAGAAAAAATGGTTGATTTAATCGCTTCTGATAAAAAGCTACAAAGGAATTATTGGCGAAGATGATTTTTAAAATGTTCAAAACAAACTTGGAAATCTCTGAATCATACTATATAATCATAACATAAGCATATTTTTAATTAAATATTGAAGAATATACAGTTTCGGTTGAGGATAAAACGAAAATATCTTCCCAAGCTGAAGGATTCTACTTCAATCCTAATTTACTGCTCGTCAAAATTTTGGCCATTCAGCACCAACATAAAATTCATAAACGAAGCATATTAACGTAATTTTTATTATACGGAGTATGTTAAAAGAAGATGAGCATATATGCGGATATTTTAGGCATTTTATAAGATTCAATAGAAGAACAGACAAAATTCAGCCAAGGAGAATTAATGCAACTCAGACTTTGTTTAAGTTTCATCCTGGATCCCGTACAGCAAGATCAATGAGGAAAATAAGATTTACTCTGAAGTATACATATAGTCGACGACTCTTCGTAACTAACGTAAGAAGGGATGAGCAAAGACAGCTGATAACATAATCACATTTTCTGCCTTATATAAAATTAACTGGGAAACAGGCCACAAGAAAGGGCTGATGATAAATTACTCAAACGTTTAAGAGACATCAATAATCCGACATTCAAAAGAAAAGGACCAATATCGGTTATCAAAGGATGACCTATGGAGGAAGTGTTGAGAATCACTATGACGCCACGGCAGAGATCAAGTGGCACAAAATACCCAACCTTAATCCAAGGATTTCTCCCATTAACCTCTTTGAGGCATCTTCTCGCCCCTTCAGACCACCGGAATATTTTGTGGCACACATTGGGTTCAAGGCCACCGCTCCCATTCACCCAACGAAGAGAACCATGGAATCGATCCTCTTTCGCCCACAAGACTAGGCCATCGCTACGGATCACTTCACTCTTGAAAACAATCTCATCAGCGTAAGAGATAAAACAGAAACAATAATATATAATAATGCCCTTTCGAGTGATAGTTTAATCACTAGGCGAAAGCTTAGAAGCGCTCCAATTTGGTCCAGCAATCATAGCTACTGAGATTGCATACATACGAAGAGAAATCATGCTACGCCGAGGTAAAATTCCAAGAAAGTATTTAAAAACTTTGTATTTTGATTGATTAACAAATTCCACTATTACATCTTCCGATACTGCAACCCCGTTCCGTTTGAGGACTTACAAAGGTGTCAAACGTGTATTAATTCCCAAGAAGATTCCAATTAAGATTCAAATTCTCCCAGAATCAGTATGTTCAAATTGACAATATTTCTTTTGACGCCAATTCCCTAAATAAAGCTATTCGAATGAGTTTATTGAAGTGGGAGCAAACTTTTGATTTACTTCTGTAATTCCTCTCAAAGCGACTAAATAGAAATCTTAGAAAAATATATCAAAACTTGTACATTATATCTTACCGATATCGAAACTTTATTCAAAATAGTAAATGTCACTATCAAATAATTGTCTAATTCAGAACAGCTAATTGTTTTTTAATACTAAATACGATTAAATAGTAATTAAATCGTGCTACCATTTTCGGCAAAATTTGCAATGGGTTGAAATAAAATAACCTTTCTTTGGGTATATTTTAATAAAATGGGCTATAATATACATATAATTCACACATTTTTCTGTATGTTCCATATCAAATACAACGTAATTCAATTGGCACAAGTATCATTCAAAGAATAACAATAACATCTTCACATTCATGCACACTGTACATGCTGTTATAAAAATGCAAGGTTCGGCGAACGAGGAAATAAACTCAACAAAAGTTCATATCAAAGTTTCGACCGACCATAAATAATTTATAATATTTTAGTCCAAACCGGACTTACGACCAACAGACATCTGAGAAATATACATAAAGGAAATTAACAAGTCTTGTCTGCTTGACTTACGTATAAACACCGATATGACTTGAGCTAATGTGGTTTATATATTTAGTTTATTTCGATAACAAAATTATATAATAGTAAAAGTACAAATAGATCAAAACAATCGTATCGAGACAAAAAATTATAAATTAATAAAGACCTTTTCTAAGAGGAATTATTGCTTAGTGATACAAAGTTTAACTTCCTGAGATTTTTTCGAGAAAACCAACGATGGTTCTTGAACTTGGGATAAAACATTTCAAAAACAGAACTTTCGATTTTGAATTTCTTCCTAGAAAAACGAAATTTTTTATAGAACCGAATCCATTAGGTTTTAAGGCACCGCTACAGAATTCCATCGTATGGTCTGAATATGCTCATCTGCTTTAGGTACGTAATGACGATCCAATCTGAGATGGCACCTAAAGAGAGTCCCGGACCGAGGGAAGAAAGATGAGAGTGGGGCGCAAAGGTAATGACCCACTTTGAACGGTAGCGAGGTGTTGTGAGAGCGAAGAAGGAATGTGTGCCTTTGGATTAAGAAAGTAAATACAAAGTACCCTGGTCTCGGCTTGACTACATCAACATATCATAAATAAACCGAGAACTTCGAGGCACAATGACCCAAAATGTTATCCCCCATTTTATCTTTTCTAGGAGCTCTCATTCCTTCCTCGTAATAAACCTCTAAGTATTGTCTAAAATTTACGAGTGTGTCTAGTAAATTGAAAAATTCACGCCTAGTCACGGATTCCCTGTACAAATATGCCACATCATTAATTTATGTAATAAACTGAGCGCCCTCAGGGGGAAAAGGACAACTGGTTTAAATCTTCGGCATCTCGCTGTCCGGGTCACACACCGTTGCGGCGGCTGATCCCAAAATAAGTGGGTCTGCACCCACTTTATCGCCGTGGTAGAAAATGAGCCGAAACTGGAAGGGAGGTTACGCCCACGAAATATTAGACGAACGCATCCGGGTAGCGTGTTAACGTATGCACGAATTAAAATGGCACGGAAGTTTGGTCCAAAGGAAGGATGCTGTAAGGCTTCCTCCCAAATCGCAAAGAGCGCGCCTAATATATCCGAAAAAGATGCTTCAGAGTCTTCCTCTGTAAGATCGGATGAGTCCTCGGGAATTATTTACAGGGAGTGAGGAAAGTAACTCTTTAAAACTAAATCTAAAAGTTACTTGTAACAACAAGTACAAGTAACCACTGCGTAGTGACTGATTTTGGGCCTTTGATATAATTTCCTATTCTCTTATATTGCGATGCTTCTCGATAACATTAATGTAAGGTTTTAGGTCGTAACTTCATAGGGACCTTCTTAAAAAAACTCGGGTACCTTTAAATTTAAAATTGGAGATAAAAAATGGTTACTGAATATAAAAATACAGATATTCATTTAAGTGGAAATAGCGGTTCTTTACCTCTTAGAAACGAGGTCGCTAATTCTGCTAAAAGAACCTAAATTCACTTTAAATGGTAGTTTATTTAACGGCAATTAAAAGAAAGATGGCGAGCCCATCAGCCCCGCAAAGTTTTATCAATGAGCAATGTCATATTGGTTGTTTTTTATCTTTTCAACGAACCAAACCAGCTTTTACGAACGTTATATTTTACATTTATAACTTCTTCATAAAGAGACGGCTAATTATATTTACAGTGCCTCTTGAGAGCTAATTGAAAGTACAGATTAACATGGCAATTTTTTTCATCGATCATCAGTCGCACCGCATCGATTGGCTAAGAATAGAAAAATAGATGGCATTCGAATATGACCTTTGAGCTTATGTACAACGGCCTATGAGTGCCTCCGATAGAGGTCACTAGTGAGCGTTCGTCTCAAAATTATTTCCACTCTTTCCGTAGGAATATTTCACGTGAGGGGCGTTGAAGGAAACGTAAGAACCGAACTGAGGGTCTGCAGATGAGCTCGTGACTATTTCCACATTCCCATCAGGTGGTCCTCCGACGCTGGAGCTCACGCTGCTGCTGACGCTTTGACTCACTACGGTGCCGTGGTCCTGCGGATTACCAGCATCCACATCTTTCTGCTCACCATTACCGTCGAGGTCGTTATTTGGTCCCACCACGTACGTTGGGTCTAATGCTACCTTCGCCGCCTGCTCCCTCTGATACTTGTCCTCCTCCTCCTCCAACTGATCGAGGTATTTCTCTATTTCCTCCTGAAGAACGGCATTATTTTCCGCAGCTGCCTCAGGGACAGAAGGCTCTCCGCCCTCTTCAGGAATCGCTTCCTCGTTGGAGTATGGCTGCGGCTCTTCTTCCTTTCTCCAAAAGTCATCCTTCGGGCTGGGAGTTACCGTATGGACGGTTGCCGACGCGGATGGAATTTCCTCTCCGGAGGATTGCCTAGCGGTCGCCTCGGGCAAAACGAAGGGCTCATTGCTTGAGGCCG
Organism: Sympetrum striolatum; assembly: GCA_947579665.1. Taxonomy (NCBI): domain Eukaryota; kingdom Metazoa; phylum Arthropoda; class Insecta; order Odonata; family Libellulidae; genus Sympetrum; species Sympetrum striolatum. The sequence continues at coordinate 98,321,607 of OX388344.1, read as the reverse complement.
ATGCATGCTGCTGCTGACCAAGAGTGGGGTCGTAGTCCAAGTCTATGTTAGAACCATAGTTTACGTTAATGTTAGAATTAGACTGATCTCCCTGATTCTCTATTGCAGCTAAGATATTCTGGAGTAGACCGTCCGAGAGAACGGAATCATGGGGAACGTCAGCTCCCGAGTTTCCTCCGGCAGGTTGAATCTGCAACGTGTAAGATCCTCTCTCTCCCTGGACGGGTATGGTATGCACTCGACCTTGAGTGTCAGCTGGCGGAGCGGGAAGCTGATGGTCCACATTAACTTGGGCGTGGTCGATAAGCGGTTGAGGGGTGGGCAAATGCTCGTTTACGTGTTCCGAAACGGGAGCTGGGAGAGGTGCAGGTAAGGGAAGGCCGAGATTGACTCCTTCAGCTACTCCTGAAAAAGGAATCCCATAACTAACGGAAGGACCCGAGCCATGCAGCTGCAAATTGCCAGTGGATTGGTGATCAAATCCACCGTTAAGGAATGAACCACTTAATAGGTTACCTGAACCGATTGCAGAAGGCAATCCATAGTTGAACCCTTGGCCACTACCTGTAACTCCAAAGTTGACGGCTGGCAAGGCTTGTGGAAGATTAAGATCAAGCTGGAGATTGTCTTGGGGTACTCCATATGTAGCCTGTGGCAGCTGATGGGCGGTAGGGATCTGCTGAAGAGGTTCCCCTACACTGACTTGGGGAAGAGCTAGACCCAAATTAGCTTCATGATTAATCCCTTGGGACCCAAAATCTTGTATTCCGTACGTTATGCTAGGAGTAATGGAAAATGATGACGATTGGTGCCCCAGAGACGATTGGAAGGATTGAGCGGAATTGGTTTCTGGAGCAGGAGCACCGTAGGTTGCGTGGACCACAGCTGGAGGTGATATATCGAATCCTGCTGATTCTTCCGTTTTCGCAAATCCACCTCCAACGATTCCAGAGGGATTGCGATGCTGGTAGCTATTTTCCGGAGTGGGGCCTCCAGATAGATTAGGGCCTGGCCCGCAGCACGACACAGCTGGAGGAGGAGGAGGGGCGCCGTAATTTGAGCTCACACCACCCCCGTGACCACCCCCGAGACCACCTCCGAGACCACCCCCGTGACCTCCCCCGTGACCTCCTCCGTGACCTCCTCCGTGACCTCCGTGACCTCCTCCGTGACCACTTCCGTGACCTCCTCCGTGACCACTTCCGTGACCTCCTCCGTGACCACCTCCGTGACCCCCGCCGTGACCCCCGTCGTGACCATGATGGCTGCCATGCCCACCACCGAATCCTCCATGGTCATTGCCTCCGTGGTGTCCGCCATGAGACTGCCCGTGCCCATGTCCGTGAGTTGTCAAAGTTGCAGACGAAGAGATATGAAGTCCTCCTGAAGGCGGAGGAGGAGGTGGACCATATGAACCACTCAGTACACGCCCTTCATGTCCTCCTCCGATACTGAAACCACCGCTATGGGACAACGGTTTAGATGCAGGATATGGTCCACTGTCACCAGCGGAAGGCGGACCATATGCAACCGATGGAAAACCAGATACAGCTGAGGATCCAGAAACAGATGCAAGGCTGGGATCCGGTACAGGAGGGGGAATATAAGTTTGATGAGAGCCATGATTATTTTGTTGATGTTCATACAAATTAGCTTGAGCAGCTGCGCCAATAGATGAAATCAATCCTGGAGGAACAGGATCCCTGAAGTGAACAGGTTTCCTTGGCGCACTACCTCCTGTAGAACCGTGAATAACATCGTGACCTGGAGGACCGTAGGATGCTGATGGGGGTGGAGGGGGTGGAGGTCCTCCATACGAATCACTGATACCATGACCTCCACTGATAACTGCTCCACCCTCTATAATTCCAGAATTGTGAGGTGCTCCATAGACGTCTGTGGCAAAATCTCCTCCGTGACCAGAGGGCTGTGATGAATGCTGTCCTGGAATCGGCATCCATCCTTCGTAAGATATATCAGGTCGTGAAGGAGCTCCCTTGGGTGGCCCGTAGATAGGTTTTGGAGGTGGTCCATAAACAGGTTTTGGTGGAGGGCCGTATATTGGTTTAGGAGGCCCATAGACAGGTTTAGGTGGTGGTCCATAGTGCGATTTAGGAGGGGATATAGGAGGTCCATATACTGGTTTTGGAGGAGGACCGTAGACTGGTTTTGGAGGAGGACCGTAATTAGGTTTTGGAGGTCCATAAACGGGCTTGGGATGAGATGGAGGTGGACCATATACAGGCTTTGGGGGTCCATAGACAGGTTTAGGTGGTGATGGTGGGGGTCCATATTCGGGTTTTGGAGGAGGTCCGTATTCAGGCTTCGGTGGAGGTCCGTATTCAGGCTTCGGGGGAGGACCATATTCAGGTTTGGGAGGAGGGCCATACTCTGGCTTTGGCGGTGGCCCATATACAGGCTTTGGGGGTCCATAGACAGGTTTAGGTGGTGAAGGTGGGGGTCCATATACTGGTTTCGGAGGACCGTATTCAGGCTTTGGAGGGCCATATACCGGCTTAGGAGGAGAAGGTGGAGGTCCGTATACCGGTTTAGGAGGAGGACCATATTCAGGCTTTGGTGGGGGACCATACACTGGTTTTGGTGGAGCAGAAGGTGGGCCATAGGAGGGTTTAGGGGGAGGTCCATAAACAGGTTTTGGTGGTCTAGGAGGCCCATATTCTGGCTTAGGAGGAGGTCCATATTCTGGCTTCGGAGGCGGTCCATAGACTGGCTTGGGTGGGGGTCCGTAAACAGGCTTTGGTGGTCCATATGACGATGATGGTGCTTTAGGAACACCATAAACAGGGCTAGGACCGTGAGAATGTCCCGACGAGCCAAATGAATCGAAAGAGCCAGATCCAGATGATCCAAAGAGTGAAGTTAAAGAGGACCCGAAGGCAGATGAAAGAGAGCCAAAAGAAGAACCGAATGACGATGACCCTCCGTGAGAATGACTGTGGCCATGGTCACCATTTCCTCCATGTCCACCATGTCCTCCGTGCCCACCATGTCCTCCGTGTCCACCATTCCCTACGTAACCACTATGTCCTCCGTGCCCACCGTGTCCACCATGTCCTCCGTGTCCACCATTCCCTACGTAACCACTATGTCCTCCGTGCCCACCGTGTCCACCATGTCCTCCGTGTCCACCATGCCCTCCATGACCATGACCAACCGGAGCTGGCGGCGGAGGGCCGCTATAACTGTCAGTGGAGTACCCAAAATGTGAGGATGGAACGGCGTGAACACATGGAGGCGTAGTTGGCAGAGAGGGTGCCCCATATGCAGTATCTAGGGACCCGCTCCCCGTTACCAGAGCATCCGAAGATATCGCGAAAGACTGAGATGGCCCAGAGATTCCGAATCCTCCACCAATCACATGAGCGTCTCTCCTTTGAGCTTCGTCAGTGGCTTCAGCTTTAAGGTCTTCCACAGGCGTCTCTTTCTCTTCCACCAGAATACCGTCGTTGTCGGTGACAACTGCCACCGCATGTTGTCGAGTCAGCAAGAGACATAACAGCGTCAGTGGTAATAAGGCCTGAAATTAAATGAGATGAATGAGTTCTTAACACTTAACACGGGAGAAATATTCACTCAAAACTATAAATAGGATATTACATCAATATGGATACTAAAAAAAATATTGGGGTAAAGTGGAAACTTCTTCCGAATTCACCTCCAGTATTGAGAACGAATTGAATTTCACGAAAATTCGACCACAAAATTTCTTATTCGAGTTATTTAATCTTCTAGTAAAACGATTTATCTAAATTAAATTATATTTTTAGGCTAATAACATGCATAATTCCACTCCACAATAAATCCTAGAGAATAACCTATTTAAAATTACTGAAACTAGCTTAAAATAGAAGGCTGGGTGATAATCTTGAATAGTTGAAAGCGGTCGCTGAAACGTGTCCTGTGAAATTTTGACAAATTCAGACTTAATAAGTCCACCCATTTCACTGCCTTGATGGATTAATCTACGTAAAGACCTTTTCTTACAATTATTCATGTTAATCCATCTGTATTTTTCTTATTTTACCGTTAGAGGGAATTTCTCATAAATAATTATCTAAAATTTGTTTTTCAGGCTCGCGATTTGACTCTAGTAATTTTTATAATATACAGGATTAGTGCAAGTAGATAAGGAACAAAAATGAAAGAGATTCAGATAGTCGATCTAATTCTACGGCTAAACCGGTTCCCTCTGAGTATGAGCGAGGGGAAAGAAGAGAGAAAATGAGTGGAAAGAGAGGCTGAGAGAGAAAGTAGGGAGAGAAGATATAAGAAGCAGGAACAGAGAAAGGAGGTCAAACATCGTCTGCTCCATGGAGATGCAGAACAAAGGAGGACATTGGAAACGGCGATTTACACGAGAGGGATGGTGGTAAAGAAATAGGATGGTGCAAAGAGGTGATGAAACAAGAAAGGGAAGGGGTAAAGCAATACTAAATTATATTACTTCGAGAGTACGGGCGAAGAAGTTAGTTCGAGCAAAAAGATACAGACGATCGTCCTCTTTCGGTAGACGACCTTCATCATCGACCGCCATTTCACTTTATTGAGTCACTTCCGTTTTCTAACCCTCAACAGTTTTCCTATTTCCGGGTAGGGCCTTAATTACTCTATATGGGTAATACAAAAATAATTTCCTTTGTTTCTGTTCGTACCAATATATAAAAGACGTAAAAAGATTTCTTAAATTTAACTTGAATAAATCTGAACGATACGTTTAATAGCAATAATCAGCGACTATACAAATCAGTGTCCGCACGGAACGGAAATTTATTATTCTGAAGCTTCATTAATTCTGTAATCGTAAATAACCACGTAGCAGTTTGAAATCAAATATCCGCGAATTTCTCAAAATAATAACTCGGCTGAATCACCGCTCAATTCAAAGAAATTTCCGCCATTCGCAAGAATACGTCCTCTTTAAACTCTGAGATCACGTGCTCCGGGATACTTCTTTTCCCGAATCATCAACGGACTAACTCGCATTAAAAAAATGAAGTGCAACGCCTCGAAACGTCGTGGTAAAGCACACATAGCGTCAGTTGGGAATCGATTTCTCTGACTCCCGTTAAAAATGGCCTCATCCACACTTCTCCGCAGCCTCCGTCCCACTTACATCTATGAGACAACAAACAAGAGCGCGTTCACCTAGCGACACACTTTACTCCGCTCACTCTCCCACATTCTAAAAGCATCACCTAAGGCTAAAGAAAAAACGACCCGTTGGTGACCTTCAATTCCAACCTTTCCCACAGCACTGACAAAATATATTTTCCTTTATTCATAGCACAATTATAGTAGTTGTATAGTTACAGAATCTTCGAAACCTCAAGTCATATCGCAGGTGAGCTAGCACCGAGAATCGAACCGGGGAACGGCTTCGCCCTACCCGAACGCGTTGCCCACATGGCTATCCGGGAGCCCAGTTGCGATTGAGTGCCTTGCAATATACTCCGTAAAAATTATTGGGGTCAAACCTTCGAGAGAAAAGTTTCCGGAAATTATAATTGAATTAAAAACACTACTAAAATGTTTTATCAGAATTAAACTGTTTTTCACAGTAAAAAAATCTATATTAAAAATATTTACAATAAAACAATTCATCTATGAAAAACGATGTTTAAATAATAATGGTTTGTTCAAAAGTACTCCATCTGATTAACGTAAACGCAGTAAATAGACAGCCTTAAATGAAATATAAATGAGGCCGAATAGTTCGGTCATTGAAAGTAATCTAAAACTCAAATTCAATAATAGATTAAAAATCGAAATAGACAAAAGCTTTTTAAAACTATTCTAATCGAATAAGTTTTGCCCATTCCACTTCAGAATACCTGTAACTAGACCTCTGCCAGAAAATACTGTGAATTTACTCGAGATAATACGTTGTCTCCAACCAGTCTAAAATCAGAACATCTTCCATTGTAAGGACAGCATAATGATAAATTCCACAGCATAAATCTTATTCTAAATATCATCAGAAGAAACAACAATTGCTCCTTTCCTGCCCATAGGTTGATTTAATTAGATGAAAGCACCACATTTAAATAGATAAAAATTAGAGGAACATTCTCATGGAAATTTAAAGAAAATGCCCAAACATTTATTTGGTATCCTGCAATTGTGAACATGAAACGGAAATATTTTTATTTCAAAGTTTAATTTTGTATTCGTAAGTCCTCAGTTATCAATAAGTTCCATGTGATCCAAAAGTGGCAAATAAAAAGGCATATCCAAAGTTCATTTCTCCCTGAATTTCCCCTTCACCTTGACCGCTAATATGGAGGTAGCTACTTTTCCCAGTGGCAGCGAAATCGTGACGTCAGACCAACTCGCGATGGCATCACCATCGCTCGACCCGCTTTCGAGTCTCGTCGGCGGAAAACTTAGACGAGCGGCCAAGCCATGCAGATATTACAAACTAATACACAACTGAAAATAGCGAGGTTTGATTCTGTAGTTGATTCTACTTCTACTTTTCAAACGAACTAATTAACCTGAATGAATTCGCCACGAAACGGATTTTACGTCCGTTTCGTGACCTATTTTTAATCAAGGAAAGAATTTTACTTCATTTATCTGAACATAATATACCTAAGATTAATAAAGAAATGATTCCGTCTCGAGGATTGACGTCTAGCAGGAATGTAGGACAGATAGAGCGGTTAAGAAATTCATTAAATACATACTACTGGCATCGGTATGCATTTATACATCGTCTCCTACCTCTTTATATCTCCTCATTACCTTCAGAAATTAAGGAATAAATTTTACCGATATTTGTAAACACAATCCTGGTCTCCTAAAGGAATGATTAAAATGCAATATCCTCAGTATAATATCGAAGAAATATTGGAACGGAAAGCGAAGCCAGTCACCGATACATATGAAATAGCTACTTATGTAAATACAGACCTAGTTCTCTCATCCTAACGTTTCCATCTATTCGAGATTCCAAAAGTATCTTTTCGATAACTTCTTCGAAACCATAGTCAATGATCGAGTTTCTAAGTGCAGCATCAAACAGTATAAACCACACTCCGATAGATTCGCCGGCACTCGTACGTTATCTTTCAGTGGATGGACGATTACCGAAGGATGCTTGGGAGCGGTGACCTACATCCGGGCGTCTCGAGTCCATACGCTGACGGAGGAGAAGGTCGCAAAAAACACGGAACTAATCAAATGAGCGGGAGATGAAAGGGAATATGCAGTAACAAACATCGGAAGGTGGACACGCAAAAAATAATCACGAATTCAAGAATAGTTTGCGAGTAAATTTAATCTGCTCTCATTTAACTAAAGAGAAGTTTGCACGTAGTGAATAAACTGCTCGCCGAGCACATATGGACCGAAAAAAGTTTAGTTAAAAGAAAATTTGGTTCGAAAATTGGTTTAAAATAAGCCACACGTTGCAGTGGAAAAAGCGCGAAATACCTTGGATGTTTCAAAACGAAACAGCTATTAGATGTTAGACTGGAATCCAAGTAATGAAAGTAAATTTTGATTCAAACGTGTACGAAGTAAAATTAACATTAAACTCTACACTGTTAATCTTCCACGAATTATAAAAATCTGAGTGAAAATATTGAATTCGAAAGTCAATTTCGCAGCAGATAGCGTCTAAAGATTAAGTGAATCCCTAGGAGAGATATTTGAAAAATCTATATTCAACCAAAAGGTTACTCATTTCAGTCATTTTATCTACAAACCGCCGATTAAATGGCACTGATAACTATAAGATAACTGAGACACTGTGCTATGTGAAGTAGAATTAATGAATATTTAACGGAAAACATCAAACGGAATGCAAGAACAAAATACCATTATTAACTTTACTTCTCAATATTGGATAGCTCGTAAACTTAGAACGATTCACAATGCAAAACAGAACTCCTTGCGGTCATTATGATCATAAACATCCAGTCCTACATTTCCTTTGAAGATCATGATCACTCGCAAAATCTTGCACCTGGGCATCCAACGAAATTAAGGTCACAAATGACACCCATTACTTCCGTCTGAAAGCACGTGTACTCTTCTATTCTCACAAATGTACAGTTACGGCGTCATCTGTATGCAGCATACGCTACCCCCAGAGGAAAGATGCCAACGAAGGCTGCGAAGAAGTAAGGGAGCCCTAAATTAACACGACTGGAATCCAAATCTTAATCAATTGCCGGGTATATTTACATTAATGGTAGCCTCAAAAAACATCCTTCCATTGAAATTGAGGCCGAATCAAGACGAAACCAGGTTACATCGTTAAGTCATCAGAGAAATTTTCCAACGATCGCTCTCAAAATCCACTAACATCGCATCACTTCTATTCTCCAATTGCGAGGATTATACTGTAAATGGGATAAAAATTCGCTCTAAAATGTCGGAACTCATTGAATTTACTATCACTTTTCCAAAAAGTAGAGACTATTTTTAAAGGTGGAACGGAAGAGCGTGCCAAGAGGCGAGTAAATGTTATTCCTGCATTAAGTTACACGTAATCTATCGACAATGCCCATTATTTTATTATTTGGCCTATCCGCATATAGACATTGCCCATAATTTTCGGGTCGATGGTAAATGATTTTTTCGCGAGGCCAATTCGAAAACAAGGTCTTAACGGTACATTGGATTCCAGAAGAGGTGGCACGCGGAGAATATGTAAGCGGCCAAACTACGCCCATCACGATTCAATGATGGCAAATATAGAACGTGATACCGGTTGGCATGCTTAAAAACACAAGAGATGTACTCGTAGATGTAAAGTAAACCTGGGAACCACTAACTGTAAAGCGAGTTCAAGACACAGTTTAAAGTATAAGACATTGGAAACATGCTCTTGATATCTTTAAACAAATTTAATGATTCTTTGGCGTGTAAATAAGAAATTGCTAGTATTCACGTAAGTATCAATACTAATTACTATATATAATATAAAGGAAATATTCTAGGATAGTTGCTACATAAAAACCAAGGCAATGAAATCATAAGAGTGAACATGCATTCCTCAGACACTTAAAAAAAATCGCAATAACATAATCAACACGCGTGTGCAAACCAAACTTTTATCTTAAGTTACTTTTTTTACAATAATCGAATACAATATTGTCTACTCTTAATTACGGCATTTAACAAGTTAACGAATACGCCATCAAAGTTCATACACCGAAAATCGCCCGTTTAGCGCTAATTATAAAAGAGATTTCAACGCCAGCAAATGCTGAGGAAGTGCGCCCTTGAAGAATACAAACACGACCGCGACATTGAACCGACTTGGAAGAATTTAAGGCGGGGTTAAAAAAGGTCAAGGAGTAATAAAATTAAATATAAAAAGAAACCATTGAACTCACCTTTAATTGGCAGGCCATCTTCACGAGCGCCTTCTCCGCCGGTTGAAATCACTCTTCAAGCCTTCTTCCAGAAAAGATTCCCTCACCCTTCCACGAAGGGCCAGAGAATGCAGACGAAAGAAATTGTCGGAAACAAAGTGGATTATCCTTAAACGTAGCACCACAAATCAGTTACACTTCCAAGTCTCCGAGGTACCACACACGATACTTGTCCACAGCCACGATACGTGTCGTCGTCCACTAAATCCGGATGTGTTCCTCGCACTATTCCATGGCACGCTACAGCTCCATACGAGCTGTCGGAGAGGACAACCGACACTTGGTGGTGCAGAGGGAATAAAAATGGGGCCACCGACGCGCTTGGGGTTTTATATAACCACGTCGGTCTCCAGGGGTGGCGAAGATGGTGGGGGTTTACCTCTTGGTGGGAAAACCGTGAAGGGGAAGATGGCCTATCAAAAAAGGTGAAGTAAAAGTAGCAGTGGGTGCGCAGTGCTTCGAGTGAAGAATGAATGGTCCCCACGACGAGAGGGGAAGGCAAAAAACTCACTATGCCACTAACCAGAAAAGACTACGGATGTAATGGGTTTCCTCCGGAGGTGGTGTGGGCGAAAAGGAAGATGATGGCAAAGGGTGGTCTGGGGGATTCTCCCTCCACTGCAGAGCTCCTCGCCCAATCCCAGCCAAGGGAAAGTGGAGCAAAGAAAGTGGGGAGGAGGACAGAGGAGCAGGTGGAGAAAATCTTCACCGAATGATGCCGAACAATGAGAGATCCGACCGCGGAAGAGACGATGATCCGAGGAATCGAAGAGGCAAATGAACGGTCGCAATTCATGCATCGATGAGGAAAGAGTGGTTGAGACAAAACCACGCGACTAATAAATATTTATTGCGTGTTTATTTTAAACCGAATGAGTAAGATTCGGAAGAAGCCATAGAAACTTCTCGACCGCTTGACCAAATAAATTTATTTACAAATTGCGAGGGTGTGCAATGCGCAACGTGCACGGCCAATGGCCGAAATCGACCTGAGCGAAAATTGTCAGGCTGAACCGTGAAACTGTCAGAATCGCTGTAAATCGCCAGATTTCTTTCCGATTTTGGAATTCGGCCGTTTTGCGAAAATGGATGCGGCGTCCGTACAAGGTCATGAGAAAAAGTCATGACCAAATTTTGGTGGGTCTGACCAATTTAAAACTTTGTATTTATCGATAACTGCGAATTATCGTTTACGATGTTTATAGTTGAGCCATCGGTTCGAACTGACTGCGTTGGGAATTCCCGCCAAAGTTTTTCCTAATGTGTCGGTCACACCGGACGAAATGGCCCACCAATCTAGGAAATGCTCGAACTTTGGTCTTTGGCCATAATACATACACCAAAACAATCTGTAAGATCGTATAAAGTTCCTCGCAAATCTTTCACTTAAATAATAATATATTCTTTTAGGCAATGAATTTGGTTGGATGACAGCAAAAGAATTCTAATTTTCATAACTCAGAAACCGGAATACTTAAAGAATTCCAACTGAGGTACCTCCACAACCTTGTATCAGTAATGAAAAATTTTAAATGTATAAAGATGCTCAATCAAACAGCTACGAGAAATGTTTGCTCGTAGGAAAACCGCTACGGAAAACAAAGAAATTTTTATGACCGAAAAAGCCAGAGTAATGCACGATTCGTGAGTTATCGCAAAAATCCGTGTCACATTATTCAGCACGGAAATGGGGAAGTGGGAAGGTCAAGGCAGTCTGGAGGACCGCTAAAAAAAGGTACCGCCCTTTCGCAAAGAAATCATTTTAGCGTAGGCAAAATGTAAGGTAGGTGAGGATAATGGGGGTTCATCATTCTACGCCCACCAAAGAGCGAAGAGTTTTGGAAACGGCAAATGGCTTCTTAGTTAAGCAAATTTATTTAAGACCATGGTTAAATCTAAAATTCTAGAAAAATTATTCCACAAACTGTGAATTAAGTCCACTCTGCCGATACAATTCCGCATTGTTAGTCGAGAAAAACACTCGCAAAATAGCTTTACCCAAACCAATTCAGAAGTGGCTTCCACCTCATTTTTCGTACACTAAACCTGCTAAATAACTGGGATAGAATATCCGACCGTCCGAAACCGTATTTCACATCGTTCATAAGATTCTTTTCCTTAATGTGGAGATAAGTAAAACCGATTGGACGAATTAGCACAACTTGACTTGAAGTAAAAAATATTAAACTGGTAAAAAACTAAGAAGTACTTTTTTATATATTCGGTATTTTTTTCTAAACTTTTTGCGAGAAATTGATTTCACGACTCCAAAAACAAGGAAACTGCAATTGAAGTTTTACTTCCAGACAGAGAATGCAGACTAAAACAAATTAAAGAAAACTAAACCTCCGAAATTGAAAAAGCATACACTATCAATGCGTATCACATGCGCCTCGCCAAGTATCAGCGGTTAGAATTACTCGAGGCAAACTGAACATCCCTCTAAGCAAATGGAACAAATCCACGATATAGTTCTTTCAAAGAATAATAACGGTCAATATGAGCGAAGAAATAGTTTAATTTGCGTTTGATAGGTCTCACCTAGAGTAAGCAAGTAGTGTATGTGACCATGCTGATAAGAATTGTACTAGCGAATTGGAAAAATTACAACGAAAGACAATACCTTTTGTAATAAATTTCTACAACAGAGCAGTGTAAGAGGTTTCAAGACGCAGGGTGAGTATGCTTAGAAGATTTTAACAAAGACTAAATTTACGTAATAAATTCAGAGAAAGTGCGTTCTAAGAGGATGCGGCATGTATCATCAGTCCTCCCTGTTACACAGGCCGTTCAGACTATGCGAGGAAGATCAGGGGAAAAACTAGAACGAGTAACTTCAAAAAGACATGTTTCCGCGAATAATAAGCGAAAGATAAAAATAGATTTGTGGGGTGCACTCTCCGAAAAAGGGATCGCAGAGAGCGGATGTACATCTTATTGGAATAGGATCATCGTTTGTTTCATCTTGGGTCACCCGAAGAACTGTATAGCGCGGTGGAATGCACTTTCTCCAGGGACGCTGCCGCTCCTTCCAACACATACATTAAATTATACATCCGCAGGATGAGACGGAATTCCATGAATCCGTGTGTCCGTTGCCAAACTCAGGTGCGGCGCTTACTTTCTCCAATTCGACACCAAACCCTTGGCGCTGTCAGCAATGGATTAACATCCGTAAGTGCCTTCCCAATGAGTTCGACACGAGCAGTTCTTACAACGTGAGTGAAAGGCAATGTTTGAAGTTGGAGATGAAAAGTCAAGAGATGTACTTCTCATTACGGCGTAATCTAAATGTCTTATTTCTGAGCGATGACCTTCGCTTTAAGGGGAAAACTTCAAGGAAAGGATAATTCAACTTCCTCGATTACCTAAATAACACCGAAAATTTTCATTTTATAAGGAATTTCAGCGCCATAAAGAGCAATAAATATCAAAATCCTTAATTTATATCACACATAATTAAATGCTTTTTACACGAGCGCTCCTTGGATAGAATGGACATGCAAAAGGTCGGACAGGACCGAAACTCGAGGCCGGATCTTCCAATTGTAGGTCAGTTGCTCTATCCAATTGTGCTAACCGGCCAAAATATTCTAATAAGACGCTCGAAAAGAAGGCAAGGGCAATGTGCTTCGTCCGAGGCATAGTCACAGCCACGACCTCACTGAGGCATAACAAATAGTTGAAAAGGGACCCCTCCAAAGGAAAAAGTACTCTAGATCAGACCTTCTTGACGTCAGTTCTTTCTTGGAATTATTCCTCTGTGCACTCCTTCGGCTGCGAAATCACCTCCACCCTTACAAGAAATCCTTCTTTCATCTTTGAGCATCGTTTCACGAAACTGTACTAGTATTATGGGAATTTAATTCAGAGAGTACATCAGTTTTAATTTGAAAGAAAACTAATACACGTAAATTAGAAAACATATCAAAATAATATAAAATTGCGCAAATAATATTTACTATATATATATATATATAGGATTATGGGGTAGAAAAATTTAAATAACTATTCATAAAAACCTAATTTATACTCCATTTTCTGTAGAAGTACTTACTCCTTTTTCTTTTGCTGCTAAGGCGGACTTCTGCTAAATCCAAGCCTCATCGGTGGAATTTGCGTAATAATCGAATACAAAGAATCTTATGATTCACCAGTGTGTTTTTTTCTTGAATGTTCATCATTGCAAGAATCATTAAATGCAGAGGAACAGAAAAATCTCTCCTTTTGAGACGAAAAGAGGGCTCATCTTTTTATTGACTGTATTAGAATTATAACGGTAACTTACATTTAAATTGAGAGTATAATGCGATATCATACCTTGAGGATTCCATCCGATGTGAAGCAAAACGGACATAGTTGCAGAGATACGATCTCAAGCATATATTCAAAATTACACCTCAAACTACTTTCAATGAAACAGAAATTTTTTCTGGCCGAGGTAGGGTTGTGGGGTTTCATATAATTTGAATTGAAAATTGTATGCACGAAGTCGGGAGTTTTCTATCCTTAAAACTTCGTTAAAAATTAGGATGTCACCCTTCGGACGGACCGCCGCATAACGACCGTTACTAAGCTATCTGATCGGTCCGTACAGCATTCTTCTTTTATGAATATAGTAAAGTAGAACATGGTGAATCAGGCACCGTGGACCTCAATCAAAAGGCAATGAGTTGTTTATACATTTATGACCTAACACATATTTTATTATTTGATAAAAACACAGAAACCTATCCTCCTCAATATATGATGGACCTGTTTGTCGCTTTAAAATTAGAGAACAATGAAGCGACGAGATAAATATCGACTTCTTAATAGAAGACTCAGTTTAGATATGTGTCGCCCTTTTTGTGTTTGCCTCGTTCACCTTCAGCACGAACCAACACTCACAGTAAGGACATTTTCGCTTGAAGTGCAAAACATTGCAAGATCTGAAAATTGGTCTAATTAGTTAAAATCTCACTCTAAAACGCATTAAATATAAAATGAATGATGGTTAAGTGGTAAATAATGTAAATGATTTTAGGAACTCTCAAATATTCTCGTAAAATGTATTTAGCCATCTTGAAATCCCGAGCAAAATGAAGGGCTTCTATACGAGGTCTCACTCGAAATAAATATAACTTTGGCTGATTATTCGAACGCTCATCTCCCAAGTGCTTCCCGAAGGACGAAGCGCGGAGCGATCATCCGGGTAAGAATGACGAAGATTTCAAAGGCGAGGGTGCGTCACAGTCAAGGTGAAAGTGACAAAGAGATACAGCGGAAAACGGCTCATAAAGAAAAGAGTATCTAAAAGACCACGCATTCGTTGCAGACAGAAAATTAGTGCGGTAAGTTAAAGATCTAAGGGAATAGAAAACTGGTAAAATGAGAAGAAAGGCCATGAGACGATGCAAGTACGGAAGAGTTAGCCGCTATTATACCATCAAAAAAGAAAAACACTTCGTAATTTCACAGCACATATTTCTGTAGTCTTCACCTGATGATGTCAACGTGTTGACAGAAATATATATTGCGGAATTTGTTCAATCCTAACTAAGTTAGGCTTGACCACATCAATCTGATTATACAATGTATATACTATAATGTACAGTATATTACCACTAGCTCTTTTACACAATAAATCATATATACTATACGAAAAAGTAGTGTATTTCCCGACTCCTTCCTGCATGATGATGATTTGCAAGAATACTCGGCTGATCCGACAACTATCGTCTTAAGCTATAGAAAATAATCGTAAAATCAAACTACGATTTTAAAGTAGATAACTCAATATGACGCAAAAACGAACTCCAAATTACAACTGAATGCGCACTGGACATTTTTTCCTTTGGAGAAAACTGTCGAAAAAGTGAAGCCGGTGATGAAAATTTTTGGGATAATTTGTGTTAAATCTAAAATACGCCATAAAAATAAAGAAATGACGAGGTGGAATGCGATTATGGTCTCTGAGGATTCTTATGCTGGCTCGCAGCGAGCGAATTACAGGTTACCCTCAAATTCTAGCTTTCCATTAGTGCCAAACAAATACAGTATGGTTTACTTGACATTCTGTTATGGCATGCCTCGCGATAAATTGAAAAAAAGTAGTAGGGTTCAACATAAGAAATGAATGGAGTTTCTACATGCGACATTTCTTCTATTCCTGAAAAAGTTTCCCGACGAATTAATTGTTGCAGGATGGAAACTGAAAACTGTCATTTAATAAGTAAACCAACTTGCCACTACGCAGATGAGCACGTGAGATTTCCTTCCACGAAATGATTATTCGAAAGGACAGAGACAAGTGTGAATCGATCCAATAAATCATCAAAAGAATTCGATTGAGAAAATTCAATTCACGAAATTCTTGATGCTGTTTTCCAGGTCAAACGAGCGCACAATTTCATTAACCAATCTTTAATGAGAACATCTGCTAATGAATCTCATCATTACATTGAAAAAGCGCAAGAAATTTCGACCTGATTCATAGCTAACCAACGGAGAGCAATTATCTTTCATTCGCCTGAATGATCCACCGGAGGTAAGCCAACGAAGGGCCCAAAAAAGGAGAAATGTGTGAAAAATTACAGATAGTTGGCATCGCTGAAGAGGAGCCGTCAGATCTCTACGGTTAATATCGGAAACGGACAGTACAAATGTCGCCAATCGAAGTGGGAAATTATGATAAACCGATCAATATAATTATAATCCCGCAGAGCCTAGCTACAAAATAAGTTTTGAATTGTTGTGCTCTCATTGTATTTGTGTGATAGAGAAAGCTGTTGTCATTCAGGAGATGGAGCTTTTCCGCTTTTAAAAACTAATTCAGATATTTAAATAATTTCGGCAGTCTTCTTTATTAAATCAAGAAAAAGAAAAATATTCCCATTTTGCGTTCTTTCATTTATTTTCGTTTTTCTAAGAACAAATTCCAAGCATGATTGTTCAATACAAGCGCAATTGGCCTCTCGAAAGAGTCCTGGTTTTATGGATTCACACGCGGCATAAATGTTTACGAGTCCTCCCACTGAAAATAGATTCCTTGGAATTTATATAAACATTTTTTTAAATACATTTACTGGCACTTTAGGAAAGTACAACGAGTTTTAAACTGAAGAGAATGTTAATGTTTCACTTTGTTCATAAACGACTCTTAGTGATATAAACGCGCACATTAACGACAAAAAGTGTATTTCCTTCCAGTATTAAGTTACTGAAGCGATTCACTGACTTAAATTACTCCGGATACATCAAACTGCGAACTATCCATAACTTGTCAGCACGTCTCGATTTAATGCGTCACAAAGTAAATATGTTTATCGAAAAAACCATTTCTACCAACTACCTTCGTCGAAATGGGTCATAGCCAAGGGATCGTTTCATAAAATGATGATTGGGGAAGCGGAGACACTACTGTCAAACAAAGAAGATGTCCCACAGACACCTTTTGTGTCTTCCAGAGAAGGAATGTGTCATCCTAAGACCTGGATTATTCCGCCCCAATTGCATAAGTTACACGCAGAGATGGGTTCCAATGACCCCGGCGAGATCTCGGCTTAATCAATCCACACTCCGCCGAATCTGTGGCGCAGTGAACTTTCTCTGAATGTGGTTTACCAATTCCTTCGGTGTCTTTGACATATTCCCGTGAGGGAAAACTACGGCGAAGAACTGATACCTCGCGAAATATACACAGTAGTTAATTGTACACACTCGACTAAAATATGAGTGAGCTACTTCGAATCCAAAGACGAATCACAAAAATATTTCGGTTATGTCTTTTATAAGAAGGTTTAGGTTCAGCAATTCCTAAAAAAAGGAACAAAAAGAAAAGATGGTGGGTGATAACTTGACAAAAATCTACCGGTTAACAGAATTATTTTAAATGAGGGAAAAAAACAAATTTTCAGATAACTTTAACCGATTTGAGGTCTTACACATGAGGAATTGTACAGTGAATAAATATCCACTTCCAATATAACAACTATCTAATTAATCTGCCATTAACTAAGGGTTTTATAAAAATATGAGAATAGAGACATTAGTGATGGCACTCATAAAACCACTACATTGAGAACGGTAACATTGAAACTTTTGCGACACCACCAAAGTAGTCCCAACGAGTGCAGTATTGCGGCTAATTCCAAAAGAGTAATGGGAAATGAAAATTCTTAAAAGGCCGGAGGATGAAAATCCAAATATCAGGTGTCTAAATATCAGGTATCCAAATACCATCCGAATGTGAAACGTTTTAAAAGCGGAAAATGCTGAGGGGAACGCGCCAAGAATGGGGAAATAGACAAGATACACAATCAGAGTGGGCATCAAAAGACCGTTACATTCAACACAACCCCGATACACGAACATTTTCAATCAAATTCGATTTAAAAACACTTTCCACTGCCAAGCGATCATGCTTCAGACGCCAAGAAAAGTCCAAAAATGCAAAAAATACAAAATAACCTGCTTGGCAAGCTTTTCCAACGACGAAACCCAAATCCACGGCTGGGGAGGGGAAACACGGTGTTTGTCTTGGGAACCGGGGAAAGTCAGGCGAACGAACGCGGCTTCCAGCAAAGAATTCGAAGGAAAATTAGGTCAGATCCGGCTCCATAACAAACAACCGAGTGCAGGAGTCAAGTATCCAAAACCTACTAAATATACCGGAGATCGGCGAGTCGAGAAAATTTAATTAGCAACGACCCTCCCCTTGCGAAGGAATTTTAACCCACTATTAATCCGATGGTGGTAAAATGCACTCTATTTATCAAAGATCAGTGAGAGACCACTGGAAAGGTACCACTAGGCTTCCTAACTCGGGCAAAAGCAATCCTGCTCTTACGATTAATTTCTGATGACGGTATACATGAAGATAATTAAGAGTACTAATAGCAAAACGTATATCTCTCCGAAATACAAAACTTTAAACCTTGATAAATATCATTAGATATAGAAAGAACGACATAAAAATATCATTTTATTGTTAGCTAGTGCATACGTAGGTAAAAGTTTTACTTGTTTCTTCGAAAAAATTTTACCTTCTAAAGCGAACTTTTCCATGTAATACGGAGCATTATGGTTTTCAGTGAATAATTTTTATATGTGCGCTTACGGTTTATGTAAAAGGCTTTTTTGTTCCTTGCATGTCCCTTTGACATTTTTGAGGAGAGAAGAATTTTGAGGATTTTTCGAATTACTTATCGCCTTGAAGAAGTGTAGAGGTATTATTAATTCAAGAAGCGAGTTTGAAAACGTTAGGAATAATGAAATGGTATCTAAAAAAGATTTCAACGATGCTCCGACGACAATAATTATCGATTTATTTTACGCTATATAGGAAACTTAACGGATAAAATGGCAACATATCACACCGATGAATACACACAATGAGTTATTAGGAGGCATACGCGAGAGATGGGGAAGCAAAGTTGAAAGAGTTATTACCAGCAAACAACGTAACTTAAATAATAACAGCATGATAAAATGCATTCACAGAATTAAAGGTTATTTATGGTTCGTTTCATTCAAGAGACGAGTAATTAGATCAATAAAATGACTTCCTCTATGTCTTAGCCGATATGCAGATTTACATGATGATTGTAATCAGTAGCTAAATTCGTTCGAGCTATGAACGAATTCCGGAAAAAAATACGGCTTCTTCGGCTTTAATTCACCTTAAGTCAATATAAAACGCTTTGCTGATCATTTCAAAAGAATATCTTTGGATTATTATGAATCTAAATATTTATTTTTCGGATTTATACAGTATCAAATTTGAACATTTCAGTTCACATTTTCAACTAAATATATTGACGTAACACTTCACTAATCCGGTCTTAATTAGTACACAAACTTAGAACGACATGCGCATAACAGCGATTCTTCAGAGAGTGCATCCCTCTGCTGTTCTGCATTTCAATCGCGAATCTTCACTCGATCAGCTAAATCGCCAAGTTATTTGGCGTCATTTCAAGTGGCACACTCTCGAGAATTGACTGTGAGACAACTCAATCTGTAATGTTTCGAAGGACGATACATTAAGTAAATGCTGTCAAATTTAAGGAGATACGATGAGTACAATTTTTAAGTACTGCTTCCAAATCGCCCTATTATAGAACGGTGAAGTTTATCTGAGGAAATCTTAGGTTCCTTTCTTAAAAAAACAGATTTGGAAAACAATGATAACAATTTTCGAACGTATTCGGGCCCATTTACGATGCGAAAAGGCTAATAGGCGTTCACAGAACGATGCCCTTTGCAATAAACTCTGTAAATTAATAATAATATCCAAAAATGAATGGAAATTCTTTCTCGATCTCATAGGACTCGTGTGCACAGTTTGACACAAATTGGGCGTGGACTCCAATTTGAGAAAAATCTACAGAATTTCTGCTTTGCACAGGCGGTTGGATAAATGACATAAATTATCAGATTTATTAAAGTGGAGACATACGTACGATAATGTGTATTAAAAAATCTGAAAAAACTGAGAAACAAGAAGTTACTTGCGATCACATCTACACATTATCAACAAATGAGCTTATTGCAATCGGAGAATTTACGTAAATCCCGTTTCGCGCCATTTCTATGTTTGTAAAGCTATCAAAGTAATACCTCCATTGAACATTATGATAGCAGTGATGCAGTTATAGAAAAACTTTCATATCCATTAGCAGTTATAAAGAAATTTGAAAAAAAATAACTGCACGTTCATAATTTGAATTAGTAATGATAAATTGTTAAAACAATTAACGAAGTAGAATAAAAATAATCCGAGATAAATTATACTAACTTCCATTAGATTCTTCAGATATTAAATATATTAAAACTTTTGTGAACCTTTTTAAACACAATAAACGATTGTCACCACCAATAAATTTACTCTTCTCCGAGTAAATATTTCAAAACTTCTTCCAGCCGGACTATTCGATGCCGTCGGATTTCCGGCAAAAGAGTGGGTCACCGCCCTCCGGACATTGATGGAAACAGGTCTCCGAAGTGGCGAATTTAATATTCCACCGAAATATGCATAATAGCAGAAAACGTCCATTAGGTACGGCCCTTGAGGATCCTTGGAGTGCCAATCTCGAGCGAACACGTCAGCAAATTTACGCCGAACTTGTCTTATACGTGAGCGGCGATGCTCAGCGATTTATTATTTTGTCAATGCGAGCACCTTCAAAAGAAACCCAACTGGATAAGGATTTATTGCAATTGCTAAGATTAAAAAAATATGTAAGACCATGAGCAAATAAGATAACATCGAGGAGGATGTTATTTTAGAGGAGAATAAAGGCTCTGAAACTTCCTGATCAATGTACCACATGAGCGCTATTATTTTGACAGTATTTATCTTTGGCCACATTTTCCGTTTGATGGGAATTCGTACTAAATTTTCTGTATTCTACGCGTCGTGCTCATTAATTAAAGTTCGAATTATTAAGTATGCATTATAACGACTCCTGAAAATCTCCGTTGCGGTGAAATTAGTTAATAAAATATTATCTCTAGTTCGGCATCAAAGCGACATGAATGAAAACATTCTCGCTCGTTAACGGCCTCTACATCTTCGAGTTTTGAACTAATTATATGTTGCGAGCGAACCGAATCACGCAGCTATCGAAAGGAATCAAAAGTTCAGTAACGATCTACTTTCGGAGGACATCCTTCCAGATCATCGCGAGCGAATAATCATGTCCGCCCCCTGTGGCCAATAAACATGAAGCAGCAAACAAGCCACAAACATTGGAGGCGCCACACCTCGACCGCACCCAACTGACCGAAAAGTTTGGCATCGGTTTTGAACAGTTTGGACATAGAGGTGGATGGCGTACCTTTCGAGTGACAAGGTCCGACTGGATGCAAAGGGCAATGAGCAAACGTCAGTCATTCCACGGACGAGTTAACGGAACACGGAGTGGGTGGACACTCCATCGATGCACCGCCGTGCATTACCTCAAAATTGGACTTTCTTCCCCAAAAACCTGACTATTTCAATTTCTCCTTCATACTGTGCCTAGTCTTCCCTTAAATTACGGGTGTAACACGGACGTTGACTCATCAACTCGCACACGTAATGATTTATCTAATTATAATTATAATTCGTCTTCATCGTTGGGCGATCAGTCAATGATGACTATTCTTACAATAAACCCCATTTTTTTAAACATACACACAATCAACCATGTCCTAACCAGAATTCGAACTCGGGACCTCGGTGTCGCCAGACTAGCGTGCTAACCACTACGTCAGCAAGGCCGACAAATGTGCTGTGTCGTAAAAGGAACAATTATAAAATTATGTGGTACAAGGAACAAAATGTTTCCAATTTTTCCCCTATCTAATCTATCATCGGGGAACCTCAAATATTAAGAACAGTACAGACATGTAGGCACAAATCAATGAGATGACACACCAATGATTAAACTATCGGTTTTAAACCCAGCGTGTGAGGGAGGATAGACTTTCAAGCAAATGATATGGATTTAAAGAGATGGCTGTAATAGCCAAAATATGAATTTCCTCGTATAAGACACAGTATTGTTTAATATAACGTAAAAGAGGGAGTTTCTCAAGTTCACGCTCATGGAGAAGATTTCGTAAAATCTGACAAAAAGGCGGAAGGGATGCAAGGATGGGAACAATCCTTGGAATACTATGAAAACATTTTGATTTCAATTAACTTATACGAGAAAAGCGGGGGCTATTATGACGTAAGAGGCCGTCTCACCGTCCGATTCACACGGGGGACCAGAGATGATCGAGGTTTCTTTGTAAAGTGGAACAAGTTCTCAACGTGTAAACAACCGCGATTCCTGGATGGCTCAACTGAACGGTCAACTTCCGCGAGAAAGGAACAAAATTCATCAATTCACACGATCACTATGCGCGAAATATCCTGAGACGTATCTTCGAATGTTGCGAAATATCCTCGACTTGAAAAACGCAGTAAAAATAAGGTTTCCCACCTTACATTCGATATAAAAATCTCATCCCAGACTCAATTACCCCTTCACTTATATTTAGTTTTGAAATAATTATTTAATCACGCGATCACTCAAACACTTAGACCCAGTAGAGGGTCCGATGCATGCCACAATGTCTGATTCATCAAACGTCAATATCCCGAGTTTTATTAGTGCAATACATCAGACCGCGGCGATTTTCGAGACTGTTTCACTTAACAAGTTTATCTAATTTCCAAGAAAACTTACTTATGAGAGATATGGAAGGATTTGTAAAGTAAGAGACAATCGGCTTGATTCTGATATGTACAGCAATATTACCGCCGACATTTTCTTCTTCATTTATTTCTTTAAATTCAGCGCATGTGAACCAAGCGGTTTCCGTTGCTTATTAACTTTTGATATGCTAAAAATCAATAAGAATTAAAACTTGGAAAATTTTACAGAAATTAAATGCAAGAATGTGAACTTTTTTATATCATAACAATATATGTTGCAACTTTGTAGGTATTGTAACTGAATCCATCAATTTCGAAAGATTACGTAAGTCCGAGGTGATCGAAGCAAAATCGTCAGAATTGTATGAATTTGTTCTTCTATTTCGAATTAAATGGATGTTCTTAACGTTTCAATCAAAATAGGTAAATTATAATTGGCATTTGAACCGCCCGTGCGATTAAATTTGCGGAAAAAATTAAGAAACAAAAAGTTGACGCGAAATATCCGATAAATAGAACATTCTTATATTTTGTATACTGCGAGGGAGTATTGATAATTATCATACAAGAGCCGAATTGCTAAACGTATAAATTGTAATATTTTAAAAAAATCCGTGTCCGAGAGAGCCGCTTCAATGCTGTGTACAACACCGATTCCGTTGTCGACATTTTCGGAAGGAACCGAGGCACCCGAAGAGTCTTTTGCTTCTTCCGAAACGTGTTTTCCTATTCACCGATATCTTACGGCAGGGTTGAAGTAGGAAGAAGGGTCGCGATCCGAATAGAACGTTCCGGAATTAATAAGATGCGTCCCGAACATATGCGCTGGATATGCAACGAGCGAAGGAGTTTCAAATTAGCACGCATCCGAGGGAGAGACCGTCGATAGCTTTCTTTAGCAACTGAATCAAAGTGAATTTCCGCATCCATTGAAAGGCGGATGTTTCGAATGAGATGGAAATTCACGCTTTCGAGCGATTGCATTCTTTGGAAGCAGTGCGTCATGAGGAGGGCCTCATTCGTAGTTCCTCCTGTAACCATTCGAAAGAAAAGTGGAGTTCCGCTAAGAAATACAAACGAAGACTTCTCGGAAAATCCATCGCCTAATGGTAAAGGAATTTCATCCTCAAATATTAGAAAGTTACATTTATTTCAAACTCCGGCGCATCCTACATAGAATATCTGAGGAAGCGGTTGTAAGCAAAAACTTAGAATATCTAAAGAAGGATTAAATGATCTTGTCCTCCAGATTCCAGAACTCTGAATATTTTTTCTCCTCTAAAAATGTACGCATCAGCCACTAAGTGTCGGTGCAGTACCATCCGTCAGTTATCTAAGACTGGATAGTATTACAAAAAACAATTAATTATTATTATTAATTGAATTAAAAATTCAAAAAATAAATTCATAAAATATACTGTCATTTATCTTTCTACAGAACGGACATAAGTTTAAAAAATTCACAAAATATCAACCCAAAAACAAAAGAGAAAACCGCTGGGATATTTCTTCTCGAAGGGAGTGCCTTTCTCATTGCGATGTATAACAGTAGCCCCCTAAGTAAAACAATTCTTCCAGGGGAAATATAAATTACGGGTGGTACAGATTTGAAACTCATTTTAACAAGACTATAGTAGAAATCAATGAGCACGAATACCAATTCGGATTAATTATTTATTTACGCCTCTATTCGTAACTTTCAACGGCCTCCGTATCTCGGAGGACCATCCTAAGACTGCAATCGAGGAAGTGCAAGCGGTCAATCGCAATGAAGATGAGGTAATGAAGAGAGAGACTTCATAGAGATGCACTACGGCGGTCGCAGCAGTAGTTAGTCGATCTGAGCGAAGAAACAAACTTCATCCGACCGATCATTTTCCCTCCCATTAATGAAGCTGCATCGATAATTGGTTCCCCTTTCTCAGTATTTTGCTCCGCTTGAAAACCATTCCCGTTTGGCATTCTGCTTTCATATATTCATACCGAATGCTTCGAAGGAACGAGAGATATCACCTTTATATGGAATGAGAAATATTTCATCCATCGAGATATGAAAGTAGAAATAATAAAGCGATAAAAATCTAAACGAAGAAACCCTTATGCTAAAATAGTAATGCAATCATTATGCCTGAAAAAAGGAATCCGAGCTTTTCACAGAATAATATGCTTTTTGCCCTTTCAAACATTCCTTCTCAAGTGTTTCCGCTCTTCTTCGTCGCATTATGCGATAAAAACATCTAGTCTTTTATTTACATTCCTCTCGGTTGAAATGATAAAATCGATGCAAACTGTGACAGCGAAGACGTCATTCGAGAAGTGCAAACCGCAAGCTGAAACTTTGACGTCCACGGACATCAGCCGACCGAGAATCCCAACCGCCGCAACCAGAGAAGAAGGGGACACAGTCGCAGTGAATTTTCGCAAGAATTATTCAATCTATGAACTCCCCATGAATATTCCGCAGAAAGAGATAAGGACTTCAATTCGCTGAAGAGTGGAATAAATGCGCATCGGAGCACCTTTTCACGGACGTCCTAAATTAGTTCCAGCCGCGGACAAACGAAAATGCATTTCGAATGTTAAACAGTCCTTCACATCCAGAAAGGGAAGCGGATCTGATGATTTACATATCTGTACGTAGATGCTATTGACTTAATAATATTCTCTGAAGTGTTCGGTCCGAGGCTGCGTGTGATGCCGATCGCGAAGAAATTAAAATGAATATTCCTCCTTAAAGAGTATGGATGTGTGATGTTAGAGACGTTGACAACAGTTTGCAGTAAATAAATATGACGTTAAATGATAGCTGGCCGAAAATAAAGAAGTTCACGTATATCTATATTTTTAAGTAAAATGAATAGATATTTACCAAATAATAAAAACGTGAGAAAATTATTTACGTGATTCTCGATAAGGAGCAATTTGAGAGCGAATGTCAAAATTCTTAAAAAGAGACCGGAAGGAGCGATTAGACAATAATTTGCTTCGCCTCCTAATAAAGGTAATTATAAATTGAAAATAAAATCGAAAGCAAATTTGCGTTTGTAGGCACATTTTAAATATCGGGAGAATTCTGCTAAAACAAGGAATTTCAATACAAAATAAATTAAGCATGAATATTATTGGATAAAGTTCTCTCGGGTTGCAAGGCGGATGGTTTCTTCGAATTCTCTCGATGTTTCGGTCCCTGTCTCCGGAACCATCTTCAGGAGCGAAGTGGTTAAGATGGCTCCGGAGACAGGGACCGAAACATCGAGAGAATTCGAAGAAACCATCCGCCTTGCAACCTGAGAGAACTTTATCCGCAACATTCGCCGGGAAAGCACCAGATCCGTGAATATTATTTTTGTATGGATGTTTCAGTAACAGGATAGTTCCATTTCGAAAGAAGAAGAATATAGCTTACATTTGAGTATACATCTGACAGATAAAATCAAGACAAAATAGTAATATATACAGGTTTTTATCAAATGTGAAATTACAGCGGAAGCATATCGGGTAGAAATGAGATTGCTCTTTAATATTACGGACACTTGATTAGAAATACTCTTCACTTACATGATAAATGTCAGCGTTATCTACAAAGAGAAAATGACTTATGACTTACGACTTATGACTTACGATGGTATTTTCCCAATTCCCGTTAAATTAATACAAAACAAGCCAAATTTAAATTGGATTAAGTGATATAAATTTAATAACGCTATCGAGATGCGTTAAGAAACGTGCAATTTGTCGTAGAAATGATAATCTCCAATTCTCCCCAATGCCCAGCGAGACAATGTCAACCAACGGAGAACCTAGGTGAAATCTGTTTCTTCGAACATTGTGGTCTTAACGATGCAGAATGTGAAACTCGAAGGCCCTCATTATTGACTTAATGGAAAAGCGGACAGCGAAAGAACAATGCTTCGCGTGCCGTAAATAAACTTTTGGTGCGTATTTCATGGCTCCACACCTGGAATAATATACGACAGGACAATGAAGCTAAAACTGGCCTTGTACGTATGACAACGCAAATAAATAACCATTTCGTATTTATCCATTAGTTCGGCGATAGGTTTCACACGGAGGTGAAAATTTTCTTTCCCGTAAATAAATCCGCAACTGAAATAAAAGTTTGGAAATATTTAACCAAGGCAATGGCTTGGCGCGACCGCAACTTCCTCCATATCCAAACGTTGACAAATGCTTTGATGTACAAAAAATAAAGATAATCGAATACTAAGGCGAAATAGATACACGAGATGGGCGAATTGGGAGGAGGGGAAGAAAAACCGATCGCTCTTGGGCGACGTAATGGAAATAAATGCAGTGTTTTACCTCTAATGCACAGAGTGATCTCCCATGAGTATGTTTTTAAATATTGCAACCAAGCCTGTCTGTGCTCAATTTTCCCATACACTTACATGCTTCCGAAGAGAGAATTTCGAGGAATTAAAGGAGAACAAGAGGATAACTTAAAAGAGGACGTCTGAAGAAGCGAGC
Organism: Sympetrum striolatum; assembly: GCA_947579665.1. Classification (NCBI taxonomy): domain Eukaryota; kingdom Metazoa; phylum Arthropoda; class Insecta; order Odonata; family Libellulidae; genus Sympetrum; species Sympetrum striolatum. The sequence goes on along the minus strand of OX388344.1, from coordinate 98,294,541 downwards.
GAAGATATTACTTTAACGAGTACTTATAGCGAAGCACTTAAAAAGCAGGAAACAGTTCCGACATCGAGTAAACCCCGTTCGCATGCTTCAAACAAAGGCAAGTACTCGTGCGGCAACCGCAAGAGAGCACCGGTAGGGTTAACGTAGACCTTCATATCCGAACCACAACGAAACAAAAGCTCGCTGTGAATTACTTCTCCGAAACTGTGCGGTGATAATAGCACCTGTTTCATAAAGAGGGGGATGTTGCGGATCCTCTAAGAGGGAGTAAATCCCATAAAGGAAGGATTAATTAGCCTCGAGGCCGCCCTCTGGAGGAGTCACGTGACACTATTCAAAACGCATGGATTCCGAGAGGATTAAAGATCCTTATTTTAAATGAGTGAACGACAACAGCAGATTAATGCATGCTTTGGCGTTGCCTCTCTTTTCTCCAAAAAATATAAACCTGTCGAAAACTGAAAAAATTATTATTCACTCTGAATTAAAAATACGGAAGACAGCTGCTGCTCGGAAATGAGAGGATTTCCGAGCCATTCGACAGTTTCGCAGAGGATGATTGATCCAAAGACTTGGTGCTGACGGTCTTTTAACGGCACCTTATGACGAAGATAACAGAGGACCTCATCGAAACCACCAAACTGCGTTTAAACGCGAGAATTATTTATGCGGCAAAGTTTATTCTCCCAGAGATCCTTTTCCGCTACTCGAAAGCGCAGCAAGACAACAGCGAGAAGTTACATCTCGAGGGAAATCCTTCCAATAAAATCGAGCGAAGAACGCAAACAAAAGAATGAAAGAAAGCGTACATTCACCGAAAAAGCAATTCCAAATCACAACCCCAGTGACCCATAGTCGTTCTACCTCAATGGAGGAAATAACACCTCTCGAATCAAACCTCTCCCCAATTGTAGCTTTTCCCATTCTCTGTATCAGGATTCAATGGACCGTTTCTCTTAATTTGGCGGTCGAAGATGGGAGTGAGCCAAGCAGATAGCGAAGAATCCTCTGGTGAAAGGGAGACCCAGCGTACCGAGACGGGCAAGAGAACAAGATTGCGATGTTGAGATTAAGGAAAGGGAGAGATTTTTTCGGAAATTAAGGCTTCGGGAGGAGGAAAAATTTGGTCTCGAAATAATGAAGATGCTTGGGAGCGAAAGTTGGTTCCAAATCTGCACACAATCAGCGGCGGCGCTGAAGACTAATTGGGACCAAATGAGTCTTCAGACGCCGCACAGTGGGCTAGAATCGAAAAAACCTGGACAAGGGGCTAAAAATAGTTTTCTTGAGTGCGGTCATTGAAACTTGGCATAGTTATTGCAAAATGATTGTATTTTATGTTACCGCTCGTCGTATTTTAAAATTTTCAGGCGTCAAATAGATACAGGGCGTCAAACTTGAGAAATTATCACCAAAACGGGAAGTTTCGGATTTTTCGGAAAAACGTTCAAGTTCGTTGATATATAGTTGCTTTTGAGAGAAACTGTTGGAAAAACCAACACATCAGTAATCTAGCATTACTCTTTGTCTTTCAATTCGCTGACTGATTCATGCTCTAAGATGATTCTTTGGATATATAAAGCAACAAAATGGTGGACACCTTTTTCAGACAAATTTTGAGATAAAGTAAGGAAATCAACTAGGTAAACAGCGATGGACTATCAAGTCTCTTATACCACGTCAATCTACTGGGCTTCTAGATATGGAATCTGAAGAGACTGTTTCATTTCACCTGCTACCCTGTGATTTCGGTGGACTTTTCCTAAGCGCTGCGCGGTCCGGCTGGGCGCCGTAGAATCCCCAAATCCGGTTTCGGTGTCTTTTTGGTTAGGTTGAGTCGCAAATTTTGCTTCTTTTATGTTTAATTCTGGCAAACCATATTAAAAACTTATTTTAATACACTTTAAGATATTAGTTTGAGACCATTAATTTAGATAATAAATGCGGAATTGAGAAATTTTGGCACATTAGAAACATTGGTCTATATTATATTTTACCAGTAAAAATAACTCTGGCGAACCTTATATTTTCTATGCTGGTCAAAAATACTGTTAACAGAATTGAGCAATCTTCTCATCTGCCAGTTTAGCCGGTCCTTATTTTATGGGCCCCTAGTTAAGTACGGATTACGGCACTCTAGTGCAATGCCAACATCCGTACGCATCCGCCCCTTTGCTAGGGCTATTGGGCACGTGCCTTCGGAGTTGTTAGGAAAGAGAAAATATTTTGGAAGTTTCAGTTTTAGTCTTTCTTTGAAGGCAAAAAGTTAGTTTCTTGTGCTTTTGGTTTTCGAATATCCTGCCACAGTATTTTGGCTTCATGAGACTCCACGAGATACAACGAGTTTGCCCTGGGGCTGTTATTTGGAAATCTCTAGCTGATCCATCACATAAAGTATGAGTAATTTATTAAAATAAGAAAAATATGGGTAAATGGCGTCTAAATAAGATTTTTAGAAAATTTGATGTTTTATCTACCAAGTGTGATAGGAATCTTAAATGTTTTTATGCCGAAAATTGCGCATCTAAGTGAATTGGGTACTTTTCATCATTCAACATGGAGAATTAAGCAACAGATCCTTATTTATTTCCGTTTTTTAAATAGTCTTTTACTTGACGTTTATTGAAACATAGAATTGTCTTTTGTAAAATGCATTTTTCCGAAATTACTTGATTGGTGATTCTTCAAGTAATTATAAAAGAGAAGAAAACCAAATCAGTCTTGGATCGAAAGAATCATTTGCTGAATTTTTTGATTCGCAACTTGAACTTGAAAGATTAAACTCTGATGTGAATGATTCTCTTAGGTACTGCCTTGCTCCATATCCAGAAGGGATTTCCATTTCGGAAGAGACTTGCGAAGTGAATTTGTAATCTCTGCTAGCACATACATCGTCAAGAATTGTAACTTCAATATCAACCGTACAAGCCTCAAAGCGTAAAATCAAATGCTCTCTAACCTGCAAATATGGTTTCGATGGAAGGTCTGGCACTGTACTGTATAAGCAAGGATAGAAATAGGAGGGAAAATCGTACGAGTTCTTATTCGTGAGATCTCTCGTTCCTCTCCGTTTAGTCAAAGATAATACAGGTGAATAGCACTAATTCAGCGTTTTACTCAAACTTAAACTTAAAAGAAAGACAACTTTCATCTAGTCATTTCAATAATTTTGGTTATTATATTACATTAAGGTAAAATAATATGGTCAAATCCGCGGCCATTCTCAACATGTTTTGGCAGCCAATTCCCCTTCAATGGAAGAAAGAGACGAAGAGCATTCCGAAGATGGAATACATTTTCCATTTTTTCAAGCTACTGCTGGGATACTGTCTCTACGTAAATTTGTATCCTTGGTACTATTTGCCTCCAAGAGAACATAAAGTACTTATTCACGGAACAGGAATATCAAAAGATGCGATTCTTCCGTTGAGAGAGCTATCAGAAGAAGCCATGGAAGCTAGAAACAAAGATATCAGGAGGTTTCGGGTAAGATTCGCGAGGAAAAACTCGAGAATAGCCACTAATGATGATTTAATAAAAAGGCTGCTGGTAACATCAGATGCCAGGTTTACTATGTAAGGCACATTGAAATCCAAGAAGAAAAGGATCCTAACAACAGAGTTAAGATATCTCCTGATCATGGACGACCGAGAGAGTGAGTTATTTGAATCCGAGGATTCAGATGAAGAATCTTCTGACGACTGAGCGGGAGGCACTTAATAAGGTAATGAAATACGTTAATTACAATTAAAAATTGAGATTTAAGCAGCCATACCGACAATTATGGTGATATATGTAAAAGTCACAGGAATATTAACAATTTTAAGAGTGTTTATATGTATTAAACTAACTAACAAACAATTTCCCTAATGTGCCAACATTTCTCAATTCCGCATTTATTATCTAAATTAATGGTCTCAAACTAATATCTTAAAGTGTATTAAAATAAGTTTTTAATATGGTTTGCCAGAATTAAACATAAAAGAAGCAAAATTTGCGACTCAACCTAACCAAAAAGACACCGAAACCGGATTTGGGGATTCTACGGCGCCCAGCCGGACCGCGCAGCGCTTAGGAAAAGTCCACCGAAATCACAGGGTAGCAGGTGAAATGAAACAGTCTCTTCAGATTCCATATCTAGAAGCCCAGTAGATTGACGTGGTATAAGAGACTTGATAGTCCATCGCTGTTTACCTAGTTGATTTCCTTACTTTATCTCAAAATTTGTCTGAAAAAGGTGTCCGCCATTTTGTTGCTTTATATAACCAAAGAATCATCTTAGAGCATGAATCAATCAGCGAATTGAAAGACAAAGAGTAATGCTAGATTACTGATGTGTTGGTTTTTCCAACAGTTTCTCTCAAAAGCAACTATATATCAACGAACTTGAACGTTTTTCCGAAAAATCCGAAACTTCCCGTTTTGGTGATAATTTCTCAAGTTTGACGCCCTGTATCTATTTGACGCCTGAAAATTTTAAAATACGACGAGCGGTAACATAAAATACAATCATTTTGCAATAACTATGCCAAGTTTCAATGACCGCACTCAAGAAAACCATTTTTAGCCCCTTGTCCAGGATTTTTCGATTCTAGCCCACTGTGCGCCGTTCCTAACCGAATTTCAAGAGAAGAACGGAAATATTTCTAAATGTGCTTTCCCTGAAAGCTAAGCGTGGAAGGTATTGCACCTGGAAACAAATATATGAATGAATAGAAAAATCCACGACTATTCCCGCGATTACACCGTTCCAATGCAAAGATGAATTAATTAGATTAGATTGTTACGAACTTAAATTAAACAATCCGCTCGAGATATTCTAAACATATCGATTATTTAACTAACGTTGATATTCAGAATGAAAATCTTAATCACCAAACCACTGCAAAAATATTTCTAAGTAGGCGATGAAAAACATTTATGTGATTCACAGAGAGATTCATTCATATTTATTTTTCTATACTCACAGCAGAGAAATATGAATAGAGGGTAACTCAAAAGGACGAAATTAGATAATATTTCATTATCATTTTAAGCTTTTAATTATATGCAATAGTGACATTTTGCCTTTGAGTGACGAACGTCGGATTGAACGCGCTTTGTGGAGGGATTGACAAGTCCAAGTGAAAGTGAAACAGCCGAATTTCATATGGAAATGAAAACAGTTAAATCCTGTGACGTTAGAAAGTGCCGGTTCTTTTGCGTCCCGAGCTTTCGTTCAGCAAATGAGGCCCGCGAACGAATCCTCGAAACAGCCACAACAATGGAGTGAGAGTTATGGAATCTCCGTGCGATTGAGAGAAAGTTGGCCGAAAAAGAGATATGGACCTAGATGGAAGCTTATGGGTCTGAAAAAAATGCCAGCACTCGTGTTTGAGAAAATCATTAACAGAAAAACTAATAAAGAGGTTTTCCGAGAACGTGAGAAATCTCTCTTAGATCCATCGAGTGAAACCTTGGGACGTGATAGATTCATGATCACGTGGGGAAATTTGTGCTCAGTGAATCGATGCTTTGCACGATCTCAAAAATTACACAGTTCGTAACAGCCGAGTCCTTGGAATCGATACCTCAAGTTTAGTGCATTTAGCGTGAACGGCTTCACTTCCTTAATATACATAAACACGAAGATCTACAGAAGACACTGATACCTTTAGCAAAATAAAAAATATATATTTATTACAAATCACGGGAGCAGAAAATCGTCCGACATGTTTCTTAGGAGGAGTCCTTCGCCGATTTGTTCCCGAGACGTCATTTTGAGTTTTAAAACTTCGAGTCCTTTCAACGTGTAGGGAGACTGATTTTCAGCAAATTTAGCGTAGTCAATGTTAAAGCATCTGATGTCATAATGCACCTCTCGTTCAAACGTGTGTGCGCCGTAAATTGACCGACGCAACATTTTCTACGCCACATGGATGCCACCGTGTCCCTTCGCCTAAAGGGGGATTTCGACTGCGCTCAAATACATTTTATATTGAAAATACTCTCAGCAACTTTAGGTGATGTTAGTATATCCTTAAATGAAACTGATCGGTTGATTTTTCGCAATGCTGGAAAGTATTTAAAAGAGTCAGAGTGGACGTAGACGTGGAAGGCATCGCAATATTAAAATGGTTAACAATTAGCTCACGTATTCCTCGTTCCACTGAAAGCGAGACATGATTGACCGAAAGGTGAAAGTGAAGCCGTGGGGCAGAGCCAGAACAATTGTGGCACTCGTCCGAATGTCCATGGAGGACACATACAATTGTTGAAATGCCCGAAAAGTATAAACCATATAAAGCCGAATCAATTATAATTCAAACATACATTACTCATTGCAATCAACTTAAGGTCTACTCTTTAAGTTCAACAACTCAATACGGATTTTGATATACTCGATCAGAACAACTTGCGTTATTCCCTCAATCCACGACTTCTCGTAAAGAACTGAATCTTTCGTCTGATCCTAAATAATATTCACGTCATTTTTCCGCAAATTTGAGTTTGGCAAGACCAACCATAACCCTACGTATATATGCATATCTAAAGCGGAATTCAGACATCAGTTTTGCACGCAGGCGTCACCAAGGGCGGCTAGTGCTAGTCAAAACGTGCATTGCTAGTTATCGCCGAAGAAAACTTTTTAAATCGAGGGAAACCAACATTATCGTGGTATTTTCAGCTCAGAAATGAAAACATTCCCATTACTTCCATTCAACGAGTGAAAACTTTCTTGGGAGTGACGATTACAAAATTTACACTCACGAATGAACATCCTTTATTTGCTATTCTCAATAGTTTCCATAAAAGAGCTTTCAGTTGGTCCTCCTAAAATCTGGTCCATTAACATCTTTCACGAGGAGAATGATTGCAGAAATGAGACATCTTCTAGGGATCAGACAATTGCGAGAGAAAACTGGAAAAGAGAGGATTGGATTTAGGTGAATGTGCTAAATACTTATATAAACTCAAAGGTAAGCGAAATAGAAGAGCAAATAAGGAGCATCTCTGTTAGAGAGAAAAAAGTGAAATCTGTGAAAGAATCACATCTCCAAAACGTGGCTAGAGAATATCCGACTGTCTATTTGACCGTCACGCCGAAAAAAAGAGAGCGTTCCCTAAAGAAATAAAGAAAGCCACTGCGATCGGAGATGATGCCGAAATTTCATCGAGGGCTAAATGGGAAACTTTTTATCTTAATCGAATATGGAAATCAAAACAATGGGCCGGCCCTTTGGGAAATGAGTGGCGATTCGCGTGCCTTATTCCATTTGGGTTATCGATTTTATGAGTCGCATAAAAAAAGCTGCAGTTCCGGAGTGATCTTATCTGAATACAGCAGTGGATCTCTGGAACAGACGTGTGACAAGTGAAACATGCTAAGGTAGTTGGTCTTGAACTGGCGATTCGGCACAACGAAGCTAGAAGTCAAGCAATCCCAGAAACACTTAGTGCAATCACTGCTGAATCAATTTTCTGCCAAGTTATTCCATTTTCCTTTTCTCGTAGCATAGAATTTTGATACGATAAAACTAAAATAATTGTAGCACTAGATCTTTTCTAAAATAATTGTATTTTTTGAAATAATGATTTTAATAAGTAATACAATATTAAATAAATAATCGTGATAAAAGAATAATAAACGTAACGATAATTAGATATATGTATTATTTAAATAATGTAAACTAGGTGATATTATACGTACTATGAGAACAAATGGTAATAAAAAGTATATTTTATTACATCTTGCACAGACTCTCATTCTCTTACAGATTTATATACCATTTCCCTTACAATTTTTTTTTTATCACCACTGGAGCATAATTATGCTTTCTTAGAAATGAATCATCTTCAAAAAAAATATGATTCAATTACCATAACAAAAATTACAGCAATCCATAACTGCATTGATATATCACACCAATATGAATAATTCTTAAGGAAAAAGACGCTTTAATTTTCTTCGAAATATTTCGTCTCGAGACAGCAATAGCTAGAGAAAAACAATAACTTTAGATAAAAGTAATTATAGCCACTTAAACCCAATCGTAATTTCCGCTATTTTCGAACAAAAGTTAGCGGTAGGAAGTGATTAATGAACTTCATTACACAATGTAACTCAAAATTGGAAAAGCGCTTTCCTTTTAAAATGTTATTAAATGATATCTTAATCTAGATAAACCTACGATTGAACTGTCTACTAATAAACATTTTATAACCGAGAAAAGCTGCCTTACATCGACAATATATAAAATCGAGAATTGGAAAAGTCATTCCAGGGCGTCAACACACGCAATGAGAGGTGCACTAAGCGTATGTGCTGCTGTCGCAATGAAGCGCCCGAAATCGCCGTCTGACAGCTGAGCTTCCACAAAACAACCAGTGGGTGCACTGGACGCCATCAAAAGAGACACCTCAGGAAAACATTATCGACGAAAGGGAAACCGATTCCACCGAGTCACGATTCTGGAAAGTAACGCACCTCACATGACCTTCGTGACAACTCTCTTCACTCTCTCTTATCGATAAGTTTATCGCGAGCTAAATAAATCGAATGCATTCATTTCACTTGTTCTGCCATGAATATTTCAAATTCAAAAAAATGAGAATTGCAAAAAGTAAATCAATTAAAATTTATAAATGATTACCTAACTATTCCAATGCAGTAAAGCTATTATGCTGTTAATGAATCCAAAAATCCATCTCTACACACATTAACATAAACTGCGACGAAACATTACAACGCAATATCATGCAGGTGAGCCCAGCAAAACTATTTCAGAGATAACGAAGATATCGAATCAAAACAACAAGCCGATGCAATCAGTTCACACGTGACCATGTTTAGATTGGTGCTCTTGCTAGCCAGACAGCCTAAAAGAGGCAATTGTCCACTTAATAGAAGGACAAAGGCATCGCAAGAGACGATTCAATTGCTTTCCAATACACGTCAGATTGTCAAAGAAAATTTAAGAACTCTCATAATTAGTTAAAGAATTATGATTCAAAGTTTCAGAATCACTACGATGAAGAGTATTTTCAGCGCGGTGGGCTGCTATCTAAAAGGGGGAAGGGTTTTTTGAGGAATGAAACTTGACAACCCTTTACTTTTTTCTTTTTTTCTAAAATATTAATTATAACCCCTGTATAATTTAGATTTGCAGAAATCAAAGTAATTTACACAGCAATAATAGTAACGGATGTATGTGGAATTTATTCAGCAGTAACTATTCGAAGTGTCTAAGTTCGCACAAATAAAATCTACTATTATATTTTTGGCCAGCTTTTTTCACTTCCAGCCCACTCTGAATAAATTCTAAATAAAATTAAAGAATGCTTGGAAGGTAACAAGATGAAATGTAATCGCAAAAAGATAAGTTATCAGTAAGAGAAATGGAAGGAAATAATTTCTTATTAGCTATCTATATAGGAATGCACGTGTATGGTTTTGTTGCCTAACTCCATAACTACAGTGGCTATTTTTTTATAAACAAAAGGCCATTCAGTTAAACCATCGGATACGTGTCCACTACTTTTAAGCAAAGAAAGTGCCCTGAAAGATTCGTGCGAATCCGTTAGTTAATTTTCCACTTACCTGGTGTTTCCCTTGTCGCTACAATTTTTCATTTTTCGAAATTGTTTGGCATCAAGTCGGCACGGGTTAACATAATTCAATCGCAATAATATTTGTAAGCTAAGTTCATTAGGGCCAAATAGAATAAAATTAGAGGGTATGCGTATTTTATTTTGCGAAAAAACATTTTTCCCTCGTATCTTGGGAATAATTTATATATAATCTGATAGATTTATCGGCGGTCCGGCTAAGCTGCCAGTTCAAGCATTAATTCTCTCTCCGAACATTTCCGTAGGTATCAGCAGAATTCTTGTCCTAACTATATCATTACAATTCTTTCCAAAACAAGATCCAACGTCGGTCTCCAAAGAATGCGACCACAAAATGAGCCAAACCGCGAAGAAAGTTCGCGATGTCAGTGACATGTGTTTGCATGGGTGAGCGAGAGGTAAGGCACCTTGGAGAAAGCAGCATTTGGATAACGCGCTACTTCCTCTGGGACTACGGGCTGACCTAGAGACGAAACGAGGTTAAAAGGCAAATCGACAATCTCATTGACACCTTTCAGATCGCCTACGAAAAAATTAGAATACCTGCACTTATGCCCTGCATCCACACAACTTCTACAGAGTTCTCCATAATCCGCAACTTTCTGCTCCTATGTTGATAACGCTTTCGTAGGCCCAATGGAGATCACTTCTTCCGAGTTCGTCTTCGGCTTCCCGTTTCTCTCTCACACTCCGAATCTCCGAAAGGCATTTTACACCTATCGAAGTTAATTTGCCTCAAGAAGTGAAATCACGACCTATAAATAATTTCCATCGACATCGAAAAATTTAATTGAAGGATACGAATCAAAAGATAATAATCTGATACTAAATGTAGTACATTGAATAGTACAATATGTTTCTTACATCATCGTTGAGAAAGGCAAATCCTCGCCGAAACAATGTGCACAGCGATGTCACTCAGTCGATATCCATTCTTCGATGGATTGTGCAGACTCAACAAACGAGAGATCGAAGAATGCAAACAAATAAGAGGGATGTCGCGAGAGAGAAATGTTCGCGGAGAACGTTTCTCTGTTTCCCTGAGAACTGAAGAAGAAAGCAGACGGTAATACTATTAGGATATTCTTAGTGAAGCACGTAAACCTCTAACTACGGAAATGGCAGACAAGATTGAACCGCAAAGGTCAAACTTTCGCTCTGAAGTTCTAGCCTATTTCCGTTTCGAAGGCATCTCCAAAAGATGAAAGGATCATTAAACAAGACCACAAGATATTAATGAGAACTATTTGTTAGTGGATAGAGATCGTATCAAAGCAATATCCTCTCTAAATAAGACTAATAGTGTTAAACTGGATTGATTCGACTAACGTCGACTTACGCAGATTTTAAAAGGAAAATATAGACCCATAGAAAGGAAAGAAAATAAGCTTGTTATTTTAAATGTAAAACAAATCAAGCAGAATAGGCTCATATAGATGGAAATTAAATAAAGAAGCACGATTTAGATATCGTGGTCATCAAATTGACTCAACACACAAATAATATTTAAGAGTAATTTTTAGGAACATAAATTTATGAATGATTAATCAAATTGTTTAAAGCTGAGACACTAAACAAAACAAAATAAGAAAAAAATGCAAATACTTTATGTAAGTTTTGATAATTCACAGCCTTCTCAAGCTATGAACACAAATTATACTGCAATGATTTCCTCCTTACTCTTTTGAAACGACATGGAAAACTACGATATAATTAGCAAGCGTAATATACAAATTAACGTGATGTATTCATGTAATTTTATGCCATTAAATGAAATGCGAGAATTTCGAGGAAATTAATCAGAAAAACGGGTTGTTAACGACTGAAAAATTAATGAATCCTTGCCATAAAGGTACCGTCCAACAATTTTCTACGGTCAACTCGAACCTTCCTAAATGTTTTAACGGAGAGTACTCGGATAGTTTATTAATATTTTACAAAAAATATTATAAATTAGCAGGTTGAAAAAAGTATCAGCTATAGTTTGGAAGATTTAAAGGAGGAGTTTATCTCGGACGGAAACCGAGTCGAGAAAAGGCGCAGTGTAAAAGCGAGAATAAACGGCGCGCACAGCGAGTGCACTCCACGCGCGAGATAATAAGACGGCGATCCTAACCCCGTCTCTCTATTCACCGAAGCCATTGGCAGTCGGCCACGTGTACGAGACCACTTCAGATACCTGTAACCCTCGAACGATCGAATTCCCGCCGTTTTTCATTAATTTCCACGGCCACTCGACTGCGAATTTCTCATTTTATTTTCCGCTGCTTCGATGGAAGTCTTCGATAGATGAATAGCGCCCGAAGGGACCTTCGACGAACGAAATGGTCAGGATCCAATATCGAGCAAATGAGTGTAAAACGTAGCGAAAATGGCGACCTGGATAGTCTGTGATTCCTACCACAATAAAACGAGAAATCTTTCAAAATGGAAGCATCCATAGGCTGGTCCTCCGCCTTCACTTGTCGAGTCGCTACGAAAAAATACGCGTGAAATTACAGAAACCGGAAAAATTTACTATAAATGCGCTTAAGCAGCGTTATTCCATCGAAGGCGGAATGAAAGGGCAAAACACAAAACCAAGGTGAACTGCATTTTTTATGGATTTTTCATAAAATTGAAATTTTAGCATCTTTCTTTAATTCTCTGTGAATTGTTTGCTTGCGGATTCGAGCCATCTCTTTTGATATCCATCCGCTACGAGGTATTTCTGAAATTGAAAATATAATTCAAAGTTATACTCATTGCTAAAACTTTCAGTTTTTCAAGATTTCTAAGATTCGTAATTATGTCCAGGACAATTAAACAGAAATGAATACATAAGGATCGAATATTTCTTCCGCAGTGAAATTACCGAGGTGAAGGTCACTATCACCTAATATCACCCATAAACGAACTTGTAAATAATAAGTCAAATTATCAAGAAAAATTCAACTCGGTTTAGTTAGAGATGAAACGAAAGATTGAGTATAGCAAGAAAGTGTCCATCAAAACGATTGAAAATTATAATTCCGAAATTGAGGGATTTTGTTCATACATTCGAAACGTAATCAGAATTGTGAGACGGAAAACGCACTAAATCGCTTGTAAACCTGCTTACGACATAATCAATTTTACTTCCATTTTATGTGATAAACGATTCGGAGAAACTAATCTGAGAATAATAAAAGAACAATTTCGTTTTAAGATACCTCATTCCGCATCACTCCGATAACCTAAAGAATGTGAAATGTTTCATTTTTTTCTTTAAAAAATTCCTGTTTAACCAGAATTAAAATGTCAAAAATATTTAAACACGTAAAAACAAAAAAAAAATAGTTTTATTCCCTATAAATTAACAAAAAATGGAAATTTATTTCATTTTCTTCGAAAATCTCTCTAAAATAGTCTGAATAACATTTCTCCACGACAAAAAATGACTGGGAAACCTAACTATGTCCAGCTTTCTCGAATGGAAATCAAAATTCCGAGCAAGCAAACGTAAATCCCTTGAGAAGGATCAAAGCTCTTTTCCACAACCGAAAGAGTTTTCTTTCGATCGCGTCAGTTTCACAGACGACATCTGCTAATATACGATGAATGAGAGCTTTCCAACGACGACCGAAATCGATACAATTTTTGGGAATCGTCCTTGTATGGGGTTGCTTGAGAATTATCTTTCGCCTCCCAAGTGAGGGCGAACAATTTTGCCTCTCACTTCCTGCTGGTCTCGTCTATCATTTCCGCTTGTGAGTAATTGAAGTTGCATAACGCATTTCCCGAGCTGAGTTCCGCTCTTCTTGAACTGAAAAACCTTTCGTGGACAAGTACAAAGCGAAGGCCTCCGAACAGATGATTCTCGAGCAATTAAAAGCCTTCTGAATATGACAAAGGGGTTAGAGAGGTTTTTACCTCAGGAAAGTCAATCAAACAAAATATTAATATTTGTAGAACCGCTATGTTAAAGGACTGAGTCGACAAAAATTCAGCTCTTGGAATACTATTCACCCAATGAAAACCCCTGTATTCACATAAAAATTTGATAAGATAGAATACATAGCCGTTCGCCAAATCGTTAGTTATATGCATACGTTTTGAGTTGAACATGAGAAATTTGGATATAAAAACTGAAGATGATAAATTAAGAAAAGACAATTGTAGAAATAAACAAAATCGACAACATAATCGCTAATCAAAACTATTTCAGGTTTCACTTGCGTACACAGCCTACGATTAGACATTTACGTCGGCAAATAAGCTAAGATGGAGCGTTTAAGAAAACACCAGATCGAAATCTATCAAAAAGATAAACAGGAATGTAAAACGAGGAGTTGACTCAGACCACGACCGAGACAAAAGCAGGAGTCTAGCAATGAATCAGTCGGCAAATAGTTGCCAACGCACGCACAATCGTGATTCTTGGGAGAGAGAGCGACGTCCCGTGGAATCACGCATTATTCATTACGAGCACGCGTGTCTGAATCGGAATCGCTGCTGTCGAGAAAATCTCGTGCGTGAGATAAACGCCCATGCGTGAATTTAAATATTTCGGTCTCGTTCGAATTTGATTTCGAATTGGTGTGTATGCAGATGGAGTGGAATAAGGAGAGAGTTCAAAGAAATACACCGTGTACTACAGAGAGAATCAAGACGACGGAAATTTCGAAAACAAGATAAAACGTTTGAAGGGAAGAAAGTCGGGAACGTGAGAAAGGAGTGAGGGCATCCAATGCACTCGCTTGCTGATATTTTCCGCGATGTGCTCACCGTGAAGTCATTCGGCCGCGTTCACGGTCCATTTTCACAGCGATTCGATAAAATCTCGTGCAGATACGCAATCGGGACAAGATACATAGAAATTCGACAAATGGATAAAAGTCCTTATCACCTTCGACAAATATATTTATCTCAGCCAACGCTGTTGACTGTAAAATAAAACGAAGTAAAAAGAAAAACGGTCGTAAGCAAAAAAATCGCCTCGAAAACAAAAATAACGCGATATTTGGACCAAATTGAAGATACAGCGCTAATTCATTTTTTTAACAAACGGGCACCGCGAAGAAAAACAGCGCCTTCGCAAACATCCGCAGAAACATTTCCTCGAAAAAAAACGAAAAAGGAAATCCAAAATTGTGCTGAGCGAATTCCAGCGCAATGAAAATGAGGACAAGTTATTATTACCACAAAATATACGGAATGGAATGTGTACTTTTTACAAAGGTAAACCCAGAAGATGACCTCGCCAAAATTCACCAACAACTATTAACGTCATAAACGGAATGGAGATGGAATCTTATGATTAATTTATAGATTCGGCTCATGATTAATAATGCATCCACGATATAACAGATTTAATGGACGCCAACTTCACAACGATGGGTTTAAAAATGCCATATTTGGGATGTAAAATCTACTAGAGATGGAAGGAAACTTGTAAGAATCTACGCAAGACTTTTATACGCATACAATCTATGTTGTCCTCATTTGGAACAAAGGAGGAAAGCTTTCTTCCTAGTCTGGGGAGTGTATAGCTGAGCCGAAAATAGATGCATTTCAATGAGCAAGTTTAAACACGTAGCTTCGGTGACGATTAAGATGGTCCTGAAACACTAAATTATTGACTCACCGTCACTAAAGTGGAAAAAAATGCTGTGCTGCAAAGTACGCTTATTTCACGAAAAAGATAAAAAAATGAAAATCTTCAAATTAACGATAAGAACCAAAATAAGAATAGGATCGTGTCTGATTCTTTTCCAAGTCACAATATTTTACTGCAAAAACCACTCGTTTCTGCCATCTTACGGGTGTAATGCCCATACGCAGATTTCTCTTGGGCTCGAAAAATGTGTTACCTTTCTCTATTGAAAGCACTGCAAACATAGCATATGTTATTTCGCATCACTTGAGCAGAAAAACCGCATCAGGCAATTCAAGAGGAACGGAAAGAAAATGGGTTTAAGGGTTCGTGAGGGTGTACGCACACTGAGGTCTCGGGGGAAGGAAAGTGCAGAGAACACGTAATCCAACTATTTTTAGCGATGCAGTCCTCTGGCGAGCGATGTACGCGTTCAGCGAAAGCTCATGGGGTTCCGAAGGGAGCGGTCCTCGCAGGTTGAGGAGATGGACTTTTTAAGACGAGGCCAACAAGAGATTCTAATGGCCGAATCAACACCTTTACCACTCGACTTCAGGTAAAAAGCAAATCCGTATGGCGATAGAGCCATAAAAGATTAGTTTAATCAGAAATGTTTCTTCCATATCGTACCTTCTCAGCGATAACACATCAAATTTACTCATGACATACTTGAAATAAGGTTGATGCTTTCTGGCGATATCTGGTGGAATAAATTGGAAATAATTTAGCTATATTCTGCCGAAAATCATTTTTGAACTGTTAAACATCAATGGCATTTGATAAAGCTGCTACGAGTTATATCATGCGTAAGGTGATGGATTGTGATCTGTATTGTAATCATACGTTGGTTAAGCATGGCGAATACATAGTTGAAAAATAGATTCGATTGGACTCCAGAAATAGTCTTCGCCAGTTTTGTAGCTGCGTTTGGGAACAAAGTAAACGCAAAATTGCAAATATCTTCTTTGAAACTTCGCCTTCAGAGATGATTTCGAGACTCGAAGTAGCAAAGGACTTTCAAGTACTCTTTATTACCATACAGTTACACTGAGATCTCGAGTTCAGCTATTCCGCGGCCACAAATTTGGAACACTTACCTGAAAAAGAGAAAAAAGAATTATTTTACAAAAGGTAACACATTATCGAATTCTACAGTATAATTAAAAACAGATAAAAGTATAAGTAACTGCAAAATGTTGGGGGAGCATTCGACAGAAATAAGAAAATGCAACTTAGAGCTAAATTGATTTATTTTCAAACTTCGACAGCACAGCTGAATAACACAAATATGAACAAATCACAGATAGAAAATTAAAACATTAGGATGTGATTTCGACTAATATGTATCGGCATAAAAATGAGAATAATTTAGGACAAGAAGTATCGATTGTAACAAATTTTTCTCATTGGATTGGTACCATAATGTCCAGTTAAATTTAACTGACCCTAGTGTATATTTTTAATAAAATCAGAACCATAAGACTTAAGCGTACCGTCTGTTAAGAACGTCTAAGGAAATAGGTACATAGAAAAAGGAAACTTGCATGAGAAACTTTCCCAAGGATAGTGCTAAATGGACTTAAAGATCTTAGCGAAACGTAAAAAGATTTAGATTTTTAATGAAAACGTATTTTATAAATTAATCCAAATCTCCTTGAAAAAAAGGAGAGGATTTGGTTTGGGTCCCATAGAAAGATACCTGGAAGAAAAAGTGTGGCCAGTAGAGTAGTAATTTGTCCAATCCAATTGATTGTAACGAAAATAATACTTGCGTGGGGATACTTCAAAAAGATTCACATTAAATAAAACAACATTTAAAGGAGGACCTAAATTAGCGGTAAAATATTTCTCCATCACTTATGATATAATTATAATAACAGCCATTGTGATGCAAAACAGAATCAAAACTAAAACCGAATTGAAGCAAATCACGGCCATCTTTTAATTAGCAACTCTCCCACAAAAAAGCCCACCGCAGAGAGCGTAATAAACTTATTAGGCTCTTTCGGATACTAATGTAATATAATAAGGCTGTCGGATAGCCCATGGGGTGCAGGGCCTCGAGTTTTAGCGTGAAAAAGACAAAGCGGCACGACTTCCATGGCAAAGCTCGATGGCCACGGGGAAAGGGTTCGCCCAACTAAAGTTAAAGGGCGATAATATGTTTACGAAAAGTGAATGAGAACCAATAGCTTTGACGAGTTACATGGAATAGGAGTTTTAAGACCTAATGTCACGACCGAAGTTCTTCTCATACTCTCTCTTAAAGGATCGTGGATAATGTGCAAAGAGGAAAGTCCTTCGTCGAAGATCCTCGGACTAAGTGAAGGATGGGAAGTCTCTGCTTAACACTTCTCCCTTCATTCGATATTTTTATTGAAGTATTTATCTCCTTTAACTAAGTAACTGAAGTTAGAAAATCCGAGGATTATAGATTCGCATTGAGAGATTGGAAGAATGCTATGTAAACACCTTCGTCAATCGGAGCATCCACTGTATGAGATAGCTAAGCCTCACTATGTTTTCAGATATAGATATACAGCCCGCGAGCCTATGGCAGTGGGTGTAATAAACTATCATACCTACCTTATCTACTCTTTTAGTTACTCTAATAGCCTGGGGAAAAAACTACCAAAAGTAATTACCTGTTTTTGCGATTACATCCGAGTAAAGTTTTTTCGGTGCTTCTCGGACCGGCTTCCTTCTTTAAAATGAACTAAAATTTCATTTACTACGTCTTAAAGTTCTATACTGTTGAAATGTTACCAACAAATGTTTATTATTTCGGTCTTCTTTCGTTCCATTACGACATATATGGTGCTGCACTTACCTTAACAAAGTCATAGATTAAAACAGATGGACGTTTTATTTATTCCCTTTGGATGTACTGAAGCACATATCAACGACATGCTTTTTTTTTAAATATGCCGCTGTTTAAAATTGATACTGTTTATATTTGTGTGTGGATTTTATGTATAATGATGGACGCCACAATCGTAATGTTCTATTGATTAGTCAATTAACTCGAGACAATGATTCAAACGGAGATTGCTGGAGAGAGGACAGAGCTTCTTGAACTTTGTGTCGGATCGGTTCTCCGATCAGCTATCCTTTGCTACATCATGTAAATACTTCCAGGCATTAAATACTTTGCTTTACCAGGAAGTTGATCAACTTATTTCCACAACAGCCACCCTTACTAAACAATTACAGAGCATTCAGTTAAATATGCTTCCAGTTTCAAAATTAAGTGAGCGCTAAAATATTTGTCTCAAATTCCTTTATACCAAAGTATGAATTAACCGTACAGTAGGAAATCTTATCGGATGACCTTTTTTTGTCTTTTTACCAGGATATTGGCAGCTTTACTTCAGTTAATCCAAACAAAATTCATCGGATGCATAGCTTCAATTAATTGTTGAAACAAAAGAATTTCGTAGAATACATCCGAAATCGCGCCAACTGACTGATTGGTACCAGCGAATCCATATTGACGTATCAGTATGGCAATCAGAATGGTAATATTTACAACAGATGAAGAAATCAATTTCGGCATAATCTCTTTAGATTGACAAAATGTTTTAGAGTAAAAGGTGAAACTGGATAGAAGTCAAAATTATGGATTTAAGGGAGAAATTATCTCGCATTACCACAATCAGTTGGACTCTCAAAATTCATCGGAAGAATGTATGTTTATCATCGGATATAATACAGAAAAAAAATAAGAGAAGACAAAGAGTTTCTCCTCATCAATGAACGCATTTTTTAAATAATTAAAAAGATAATTAAATTAAGGAAGGAAGAGCTAGATTTTAACTCTGTTAGTAGTCTATTTTATAATAATATACTTTATTTAAAATATAATTAATTTATATTTTAATTAAAGTATAATGGTTAAATAAAGAATAAAAACATAGATTTTCATTAAAATTAATTACAGCGATTTAACGATTTACATCGTTAAAGTGTAAATAGTACTCCATACTTTCCTAATAATGTTTGTGTTTTTCTTCTCTCTATTTATTTTTTATAACTCTTTGTCTCATTTTCTGTGTTTAATTTTATTTATTATCTTTATTATATCACATGTAATTGGGCAATTTCGTACTTGTTTGTGATAAATAAATATTATTATTGTTATTATTAAAAGCTATCAAAGAGCCTTAAGGGGGTGTTCTCATGTAACATTTTGAAAAAATCGAAAATTTTTTTTTGATTTTTTTTCAAGTTTAGGTATCTAAAAATAAGATACCGAAAGGATTTTGCCGGATTCGAAACCTAAACCAAGTTTTGAGGCAAGTTTAGGGGCGCTCTCGCGGCGTGCCGAGCTTGCACATGGCGCGCCGGAAATCATTTGTATTTCAGGTATTTATACCTGAATTTGTATTTCAGGTATTTATGCCTAAATTATGTCCGATATCCGAGGAAGGGAAAATAGGGTTAGGGTTTGAGAAAAAAAGTCTGTGACTAACACACCCTTACGGTTTCGTTTAGATTGAGTTAGTTTCGTTTTCGTCGTGGTTGCGTCCACTCTTATCGAAATATTCTTCTCCATATTCTTTTGGATTCGCGAGTAATTTGCCTGTTCAACCATGGATAGGAAGGGTTCCCGAAGCAAAAGAACCTTTGCTTATCGAACAAAAAATAAAATTTTGCAAAGGAACGTCGGCAAGCCCGAGAAATCTACCGAGTACGCTAGCACGTCGTCAAGTAAAATTGGGAGCGCAAGTGCCACTGACTTCGTCGTCAACGGACATCTAAGCTACAATTTCATCAATATTTTCTGTCTTCTCGACACATACTACACTTGTAGTTTGCAAGGACTGCCATGGGGAAGTAGCATTTGAGCGGAAAAGTGAACGTGGCTTGGGCTTTACAGTCTGCATGAAATGCAAGAAGTGTAGTAGTGATGTTTTGATAAATGCCCGCTTATAAAAAATGCCTACAAAATCAACCGTCATAGTATTGTGCTTAATATGCGTCTTCTGGGAATTGGTTTTCAAGGACTGAATTTGTTTTGTGGCCTAATACGGGACGAGAGTCGGATCATCCGTTCGGAGGGGCGCATGAGCGATCTCGCTAAAAGGGCCAGGATCTATCGGAGAGAAAGCGATTCTGCTAAACACGAGTTCGCAAAGTACAAGGAAGGTGTGTTGTACGGCCTCGGAATCGCCGATTGATTGTAAGTGACACAATCCCGAAAAAAAAGCTAACTTGAAACTTTGAACGCGTTTTTCTCAAAACTACGTTTTTCAAACTGGTTCGCACGATTCCTAGAAAACTAATACACGGATTTAGATGCGGTTTCTTTTTGAATGCGTGGCAATGTTTTCGCTATCGTTTGACGGTGGTTTATTCCCCTATTATTAATAACAAATGTTTGAAGAATATTTTTAAGACGGAAAAAAGGGAGAAAAATGATTTTTTCCTTCTAAGTCTCGCCATTTTGAAAATTTTTATCGTAATTAAAAAAGTCCCCGTCAAACGGTAATCACAACGTTTTTAATTGATTAAAAAAATTTTATGGTCGTTTCAGACCAACCGTATTTGCGCCATCGTGCGAACCATCGACCAACTTTTTTTGGAAGGACTAACTTTGCAAGGGTGCAGTGGCCAAACAACGAAAGTTTTTTCAGCAAATTTAACTTTTATTTGTAGTTCAAAGATCAATAAAACTTCAGAAAAAAACCTTATTGAAAAATATTTCATACTTTCCTCACAGTAAAATTCCGGAAAACGCTTTGAAAAACGGCCGTTACATGAGAACACCCCCTTAAATCCTTTTCCTAGTAGTGTTAGCAAAATTGTAGGTGAGATTCGACTGTTGATATCATTTTTGTGAGAGATGCACCAAATACCGACCTTAAATAAATCCTCTCCCACTTCAACCTGTATCTTAGAGGCCACATTATCATATAAGAAGTAAAAAAAAGGCCAAAAATGAAAATATAAGGCAAGGGTAGAAATTCCTAATTTTAAATATGTTTCAAGGTAGATTAAAATTATTTTTTAAATGCACGCCAGCCTATTTAAAATGGTACTTAACAATACCTCTTCCTCCCAGAGTTGATTAAAGGTTTTCTGGAGGTCCCTCACTCTGAAAGATTCTTTAGGAAGGAATTTCGAATAAGATACTACCTGGGGAGGTTTCTGGAGTCCCGTGTGGTCTATTTCAATTCTTAGAGAGTAAATGGTTCTATATATGGAGTAGTTTGTCTTGAGTTCTTGAATTTCAGGATTCATCCTTCTAAGCGGTAAGCTCTGAATCTGTACTTCTGGACGTAATATTCTCCAAAGGTTTGTTTGGCACGAGATGTGATGACAATCCAATAATGGAGCCCAATGTTGGATGTATTAATTGCAAAACATGGTCGTTTCTGGGATTGTTACAGTGACTGTCACAGCCCGGTGTCAGTAAATTCACATGGGGTGCTCTCTCTGGTACATGTAGCAACCACGAAGAACCAAGAGAAGGCTCTTAAGTAGGTTTCCTAAGCTTTTTCTCCTCATTTCCCACCTAAGCCTTTTTAAATTCATAATGGACCCATGTAACATGCACAATTTTTTATTTAAAAAAATAATTAATCGCTGAATGAAGTCTTTATGAAAACTTGTTCAGGACTTAGACCTTGGGTTTTTAGAATTAAATCGACAGGAAATCGTGAAGAAGTAGTAAATTTTAAACAAATACTAGACTTTTTCCATTGTCCCCTTAACTACGAAATTGCCTCTCTGCGGGACGTGGGACTCGGGTTGGGAAACACGGCTCTAAAAACTTTTAAGGGCCGGTTGCACCTTCCCCGGCTACACTCCTAGTTATGGTTAGGGTCGAGGTGACGGGCAGTTTTACGTTGCACCACCTCTGGTTTCGCCTTGGGTCTCGGCTAAAGCAGCTCAAACAGTAACCCCAAGTAGATCCATCGGTTTCGTGATAGCCAGAGGTTGGTGAACTCTTGAGCGAAAAATCAGTTTTTAATTTTTTACATTAAATGTATACGAGATATCGACTTGAAAAAAATTGTGTATATTTTTCCTATAAAATTATTGATTCGATATTTTTGGTATAGCTCAACAATGTATTTTGTAGCAAACAAAAATTAAAATATATGTTACAACGTTTTTTTCCCGTGCATCCAAACTCTGACGACGATTTCTCTAGAAGTATTTAAACATGCATCATGATTCTTTCACAGTAAAGTAATAGATACCTATAGCCTGTGACGGTTTTATCATTTGATCCAATTTCACATAAATAAAGTATAAATAATTATAAAACTGAAGGTTCACCAATGATTGAACATGAAAATATCAGTCTCTAGCTAAATCACGTATCGTTGGGAAATCATGGGTATAGTAAGCGAATGTATTGTAAAGAATACATCAAATTTACATATAAAGGCAAAATCAAGAAGATATCTTAAACGGTTTTCGAGTTACAGATTTTTTAACTTTAGAAAACGTGGGTTTTGCTACTCCGTTACGGTGGACCTCGAGGCTAGGCGAATGAGAATTTTACCGTGATGCACTGCGCTACGTAAACATAGAAGATGGTTTGAAGTTTTTGTGTTGACATGTTCGAGGAGCTAGCTCATTCCGACTACGAACTTCTCTTGGAAATGGTGCAAGCTCTTCTAAGGAAGCGGAATTTAAAACAACGTCCAGTGCATTTTTCAATTTCGAGCAAAGAGGAATTTTTCGCGCGGTTTTGTCTTTGCAAGTCGTCTGTGTTGAAGCTGTTGGGCCCTAAAGTGAAATTTTACCAAATTATATTTTATTGAAGACGATCCGATATCCGGTGAATTTCTAGCTAGAAATTTAATGCTTAACTCAGCCGGTGATTTTTGTGGGGTTCACAAATATACCACGTCCAGGACAGTCCGGAAGGTTAGCGAAGCAATAGCTTCTTTGCAACATTTTTTGCTTTAGGTTCTATTTAATTATTTCAGTTTTATTAATGGATATGAAGTGAATCTTTTTACTAGAATCTAATACTAGAGTAACTTCAAGGAAAATGAAGAAATGCCCAAAATAAAATTTGAATTTATTGACTGAGGTAAAGATGGAGTTAATAAAACTACAGAAGACCATCCTACAGAAGGAACATACTGAAAAGGAAAGGAGGGAAAATGAACTGTATGCTATTAAAATAAGAATTGCTTTGGCAGAGAAGAAGAGGATTCTTCTTGATATTGATCTAAAGGAAAAGGAATTAAATAAATATTTATGAAAAGAACATTAATTATTCATTTCATTCCTTAAAAGTCTTCTAAGCTGCTAAGTTGTGCAAGAAAGCACAGGCTACCACAACCGTCATGACAGTATCTAATCACAACCTTATGCCATGCGAAAGAATTGGAAATTGTCTTTTCCATACTCCAAACATTCTTTCTATGACATTTCTTGTTCTTATTTGGCTTTCATTATACAGATGCTCCTCAGGTGCAACAGGATTTCTGATTGGAGTCATAAGGTATCTTTTTTGTCTATATCCAGAGTCTCCCAAAATAATTCCATCTCTGAATTTATTCTGGTTTATTTGTGACTTAATGTTTGAATTATTGAAAATATATTTTTTGAATGGTATTGGCTGTTACTTGGTGGAATTCCATAATAGATGAAAATAAAAGAACACTTTGTAGTAATTGGATTGGAATTACTACAAAGTGTTCTTTTATTTTCATCCTTTTTTAAAAATAGTTTGGTCATGAGTTGATCCTGGCCATCTGGTCACAATATCTTCTATTAGCATGTTTCAGCACATATTACTTGGAAGTTTAAAGAAAAATATCCTTTCCTGTTTCTAAAAGATTCAGGCTCAGCACCTCCTGTAATAATAATACTATTTAGACAAATTTCTGCATAATATGCTGAAACTTTGTATTAAATTCATTTAATTTTCTTGTTGTATTTTCAAGATAATAATAGGTGTCAGGAAATAATATTTTAATAATCAATTCTACAGAGCCTATCATACTACAACCTATGTAATTTATATTTTACCTTCTTATTCTATTGAATCAAATATAATATGGGAATAATCATCAAAATATGTTCAATTCAGTTAATGCAATAATTCACAATACCTGGTGATAGTATCTTAATGTGTGTACAATCTGTTCACCCAACAACCCTTGGTAAATGTGCAATCTTGTAAAAATCATCCTGCTCCTTACTAATTTCCATGTTTGTGGCTGGTTTCATTATGTTTGTTTTCCTTAGTTCAGCTATCGCCTTGGACACCTCCTTGATTACCCTACTGGCAGTTGCTTTATGCACACCACAGAAATCACCTACTGTTATAAGCATGGAACCAGTAGCATAAAACCGCAGTGTCATCAGTAACTGGTTCAATGCTGTCATAGCCATGTTTCTTATAATGGAATTTACACAATAGACATCATAGGTTATATTGAATTATGCTTCAAATTAGTTATAATATTAAATCACCTTGTTGTTTTATGATATATTTTCTCTTGTATCTCTGCCAGCAACTTCTCCACAGTACCTTTGCTAAGCCTGAACCTTGCTAAAAACTCTTCTTCATTCCAAACTACAAAGTTGTCTGGTCGAATTCTAAACTTCCTCTCATTTCTGATGTTGACATGTAAAGTTAACATTAATTCTTCTTCATCTTCCTCTAAATCTTCGAATAATTAGACAACCTCCATTATTTCTGGAAGTAATGTATAATTTTATTCAATTCTCAAGTTTTCCTACTGGAACAACATTATATTTATTATTGATAATACATCTGAAATACGTAAGGGAATTTATAAAGACTTTATTATTTTAATTATACGTATTCACACACGATGTCCTTAAGGTGATGTTGGAAAATCAAAAAAATATCAATAAGTAATGGAAAAAAGTGTTAAAATGCAAACGTTTAGTTAATACAGAAATACAGATTCGAATTACCACTTAATAATTATTACTAGTAAATAACTATGATGATATTTCTCTCGTATATTACACGAATGATACATACGAGAATTCCTTTTCCACTTGCTCAAAAGACGGCAGTATCGAGGTGAATTTGTGTTTTCATAATTTACATTAAGTTTATTAACGTTTATGAATATAATTTTCTAGGCTATTTAATATTAGGCATAACAGATACCCGAGAAATAGCTGGGTAAATTTCTAGATTACTGTTCTGGTCGTGTTGTCCAAATAATTAGGCACCGCGAAAACGTTTAAAATAAAAG
The DNA here is from genome assembly GCA_947579665.1 of Sympetrum striolatum. Classification (NCBI taxonomy): domain Eukaryota; kingdom Metazoa; phylum Arthropoda; class Insecta; order Odonata; family Libellulidae; genus Sympetrum; species Sympetrum striolatum. Next base: position 98,269,110 of record OX388344.1, on the reverse strand, counting down.
TATTTTAAACAAAGAAATGGTAATAATTAGAGACTGAATTAAAGGGGATTAAATATGGCCGATAACCTTAATGTAGGATGTTAAAATATAAGGATTATTGATAAAAAAAATACATCGTTGCACTTGTGTGGATAGGCATAAAAATCCAAAATGAAAACAAATCCCAAAATGCTACAAATATATTCAAATATATAAACTGAAGTTTTATAAAATGCCAACTTTCACGAACAAGTGAAAGCTGAAACAGCCCAAGAGCCTAATTTTTGCGGAACGATTGTATGAGAAAGTGATCGGGCGTTCGGAAACAGAGGTAGCCTTCTGGTTTGGTGACCGGCGCCTGAATTTCCTTTGTGCAACGGTTGTCACTCGTAACCTTCGGCTACGCCGTAGCTGATAGCTACGTAGCGAATACGCGTAACCGGAGTTGGTGCAACCGGCCCTAAGACAACTATTTTGGTGGCTTTAAGGTAAGTCTCGTGCAAAATAATGCAGGCAGGGTCGAGGTTGTGAACCAAGAGCTCCTCGAGGTGAGTGTAATTACGGTTCCACTGTGATAAGAAGGGCATTAGGGGCATAAAAAATAAATAGGTAAATATATAAAAGGATAGAATAAGTACCTTAAAACCCTGCTAAATATATGTTTTACTAATATTTTTTTACTACTGCTATTACCCTTAAAATTTGCCTTGGATTCCTCAGGAGATACCAAACCCTGGCACTAGCTACAGTGGTCGAACACGCACAACCACACTCTGATCATAAAAATCTAATCAGCCAGAATTCGAACCCGGGACCTTAGTTTCGGAGCGATAGCGCTAGAACGCTAACCACTCGGCCACCAAAGGCCGGCAAATAAATAAAAATAGGGTTTCAACATTCAAATCTCAGATCCAACAGAAATTGGATGTGTCAAAAATTCATTTAAATTTTCTCCCTCTTTTCGTTCAGTAGCGTCCTCCGAAGTTCTGTCTCAGAAAAACGTCCTCCATGTAGAAGTCAGAGATCCTACTGGGAGGCTGTGGCATGATTGTTTTCTCATGTCTAGAAGGAGTGGGGGTTAGCGGGAGGTTATGGAGTTTTTTTTTCAGATGTTTGGAGTTTTCATCCTTTTTCTCTTCCACTGAATTTCCCAATAAAACTTTAGTTTTCTTCGCAGTCTCCCTGGAATGGAGCATTGGAACAGGGGGACGATTCTGTAATTCTTTCGACACTTATGAAATTCAGTTTTCCTGCTATCATCGAGTGGAATTGGAAGTCCGCTTTGATGGTGGTATCTTTGATGTCCCGCGTGTGCGCAGGAGTGGTGCCAGCGTTATCGTTTCGACGGAGTTCACTCCTCTCACTCGTATGCTGTAAAAGTTACAGACACGCATAATTCCCAAAAATTACGCCTCGTTTGGAGTATCGCCTGACGTTGGAATTTCGGTAGAACTCGTTCCATTCCTGTCGTAAGAATTACAGTATTGACCCTCAGGTCTCCACGTGGGTGGATCCTTAGTCAGCTGGCACTCAGACAGCTGAACTGTCTGGCCGTACCCTTGCCGTACCTGGGGGTTGTTTTCCCCGCCTTGTTAGTCACCTTTTACGACAGGCCGGGGGAATATTCTCCGTTCCCTCGTAGGGGCAGACTACTTCCACCGGAGAATGGGTAAATGGGACCCTAACTCGAATGTAAGCGGAGGGGGGCTTTTTCAGCATAAAAAACATGCTGAAAATTCAGCTTACACACGAGTATTTACAGTGTATTTCCTCTGAAACTCAACGAGCTGCTAATCAAATCCGTCCAATAGCAGCTCTCGAATATTAAATGCGCAATTCCACCATCGACTGAAGAAAAAATAAAAAGTCTTAACAGATTTGATGAGAGACAGCTCGTTACTAAGGGCCACATACAAAGCACGGGCAGAGCAGTTTTCAGCGTAGGCTGAAAAAACACTTGCCCGGCACAATTGGCCGCGTGCACCGACGTACGGTGCGGTAATCCCATTTAAACTGATTCCCTTGTTTCGTTACTGAAATCTTCTCATGGAAGCCTAGGTGAATCCCCCCGAACGATCAGACACCATAAAAATCATTCTTAGCATGTCTGAAGAACTCTCTCAAAGCTGAGTTACCACGCGTCATACGTCGCTTTTCTGTATGTATGTATATCGATGTGTATGTATGTATGTATATCGACTCCAAAAGACTTCATGTCATTACTATGGGTTGATTAGGGGCAATTGGAGGTCGATGGAAACATTTTTACTGTAACTCCCACGAAGAAACAGACTTAAAAAAAATCCGACGGGGCCGGGAATCGAGTCCGGGATCTTCCTCTATTTGAGCGATTGTTTTAACCAAGTGAAATACCCGGCCATAGCATTCCAACTTTGGTAATTTGTGAGCAATGGCTTCGTCCGTGAGGTTTCGTCCGCATCCTACACGGCCTCATCGAGACACCGGCAACACAAGTCCGTTGGACTCTAATCAAGTCCGTTTTCCTTGGGATAATTCCTCGGCGAATGCCCTTACGTGCAAAGTTACCCCTTTTCCATCTTTACTCAAATTAACGATACAGTCGTCTCCCGCGATAGGCGAATTTCCGCGAAGTAGAATTCATTATTTATAAATCGAATATATTCCTAGATAGAGCATAGAAATCCTGTTCACCACTTAAATACAATATTATTATTAAACTATATAGTGAATTCCCCCGTCAAAAATGACGGCACTATAATTAAATCAGGGAATTGTTTAGGCCCACAAAATTACACAAATGTTTCGTCATTTTTGACTGATTTCTCTCAATTTCGACTCGAATGTGATATTTTACGACCAAAATATTAATCATCATTCTATTTATTTTCTTTTGGTATTTATCTCGATATCGTACGACTGTTATTTCTAATATAATTCTGTGCCCTCCTGTGCAATGTGCATTTCTTAAGAGAGACGATTCTAATCGTCCAAAGAAGAACCAAGGATACTTTGGACAAACAAATATCAATATGTAATATTCAATTGGACCTTTAACGACTCCCAAAAATTTATAATCCCATCACGTCGGGAAGTGCATGAAATTAATGTTCGAAAATTTCTCCCATTTGTATCTTACGGGAGTTACTGACATAGGATGAATAAAATAATACACAACGGTGATTATTGCATAAGATGGTATACGTATTTGAAAAAACCGCGATATAGAGGAGTGGTGAAAGTAGAACCACGAAGGGACGACTGTATTCAAGAAAGAAAGAAAAGTGGGATATGACTCGTAGCAATGCAGATTTGAGAGAGTGATACGGAAATCAAGAGATACTGAGCGTCTTCACAGATAAGTTGTTTTAATGTACTCACCTATGATTGGTCTCCCCGTACCTTTAAAGTCTTCATTTTTCATGCTCCTCTACCTTAGACCAGAATATAACTTTAATACACTACAACTAACTAAGGAACGTATTATTTTAATAATTCACGAAATGAAATAAACAGAACAGTGCGAAACCATCTTCTTCTGATAGGTAAATGGATGAAAAATTATTAGAACTCTCAATACCGTAGGATAAAGTTCCAAAACTGTGTATTATCTTACTGACCTAAACTTCTTACTAATATTATGTCTCAGTACATTACCTTTTTAGGTTCGGAATTATTCTTCCACACATTTTCTCTTCGATGACAGACGGATTATCTCATAACTGAACCTTCTTTCAATTTCCAGATGAGCTGGAAGAATATACGATAAGCAGCTGCTTTCTGAAACCACGTGACTTTGATTTATTTTCGCGCTTATTTCAACCTATCCTCTCGATAGGATACTGTTGTTTACGATGTCGCGATAAAACGATTGTTGCTAATCCAAATGTCGGACGTCGTCTTGATTTCCGTTTGCTCCACATAAAAAGCGGAAACTTTAACGACCATCGTGCCACAGATGAACGCCAAGTACCGGATGTTTAGACTAACGGTCCAGATCCCCTCCATTTTCTTTATTTCGGGATGAATAAGAAGTGTGTTCTGTCCACACACTTACCAAAAAGAGAGGAGGCGACAAAAAGAGCTTACAAAACATTCGGCGCTGAAGTGATAATAACTGCACACGAAATAAAAAGATTCACTCGACCTTCAGAAGAAGAACAAAGAGATGTTTGCGGGGAGGTCGAGAAGAAACCCGCATTGATGCGAGCATACATACACGATGGTGAGATTATTACGTATTTACCTCGAGCATATAACTTTGAATAAAAGAAATATTCTCAACGAAGGAAATATCTGGCAATGATGGGGACCATAAAATGTGTTGTGGATATTCATTGCATGATACTCTAATCATAACTTTTGCGCGTGGCAGATTAACTCATCGAATGGGACTTTTAATAAACGGCAATTTACGGCACTATAAACAGATTGTAATTAAAAAATTAATTATAAATGATACAATTATTAATGTCGCAGAGGATTCATAAACTTCAGTGGGAAATTTTCATAATATAATAGTTTTATAATTCTATAATAGTTAATTCCTGTCAATCATTATAGCTAAAAAAAATCACAACATTACCAATCAATAAAATGAATTAAGGTGGTCTTATTATTTAGATGATTTCGCGTATATATTATCTCATCAGAGAGACTACATACATGCGCACCTTTATAAGGGACTGACAATTCTGTTTCTCGCAATATGTCGACGATACTGCCGTCAATATTCGAGTGTAGACGGAGTTCTTTAGCACATTTTTTCATAAAAAGCCTGCCCTCGGCTTTAACTCGAGTGAGGGTTTCACTCACCTGTTCTCCGGTGGAAAAAGGTCTGCCGTAATCGGAAATCAGTTAATTCCTCACTTGCTCAATTAACAATTCTTTGTTTACTTTCTCCGTCCGACGGGAGTTGTCGGATTGAAAACAGTATATTTAATGTCCTGCTTGGGTATCGTCGGACCCATCCCATGAAGGCTTACACTCGAGTAAATTAGTTTTCCTCATTTTTTCCTGACAAAATTAGATGCTTCGGCTTGTACTCGGGTCGGATTACACATGAGTATATACGGCAATACAAACATTCCTGAATACACAAACAGCAACAGTTTAGCGTTACAAACTATTTACTCGAGCGAGAAAAATAACTGATGCTGTTTACGCAGACGACGTGTGATGATGTTCATTCAAAAGCGGAATAACACAAATTAATGAGGTTTACTGAAAAATCCCGCATCGACTTGCGCCTACCATCAAATTCCTCAAACTCTACATTGGCGACCATAAGAAAGTAAAACGCGTACGCCGTTAAAGATCACTGGAGTGGCCATCGATGTCATACTTCACAGAATTGGGAACGAGACGAACCGGAGAAGAATCCTGTTTCGGACCGACGAAAAATGGAGGTCAATCATGAAAAGGACTCACTCTCTCTCTCCCGATGGTTCCTTCAGCGGGACACCTGTTGCCACAGCCTCCGACCACCAAAAGACCCTTCCGGTAAATTACGGCTGTACACGGAAGGATGGCCATCAATAACGGATTTGATCAATGTGATCGAACGTCAAAATAAAAATATTTACACTTCAGACGTAAAATCGGCTTTTATCTGATAGTTATTCTTCACGCAAGTCATAAATCCCTTCAGATGCCATCATAAGATACAAGATATATAAAATGATATTCTCGTAGCACGCGATATACAATGGTGCAGATGTATTTGATGAGAAAATAAGCATAATTTTTCATTGGCCGACATTTTTACAAGAGTATATTTTCTTAAATACGCTTATGTTTCTTCAAACTTTTTCAACATAATTACCTATTCCTTCAAACCGCCTTCGCTCCTAATACAATCCAATTTGCTTTATTAAATCTCAATTATTGCCATGCCCTTGATAAATCTTTTCAGACTCTCATCCATCGGTAGCAAACAGATCACAAAAGGTAAGCGATGCGGTAGGAAATAAACAATCCGCAACAATATATTTTTGCGATGTTTTTCTCTAAAAGAGAGATTGAAAAAAATGTCACAGCCTTTATTCCTCGATCATAACTCTGCCTGTTTCGAGCGCCACTTCCGAAATGCGTCCATAAAACGAGTATTATTTTAAAATTAAGTTAACGTTCAATAAGACAATCAATCTTGGATAGTTGTAATCAGATCAAACGTGTAAGCATTTATAGTGTTTTAGAGTATCATAATAGCCTAACAGGGAAACGTCGTATCCTTATTACTAAAATTATTTAAGTATTCGCAGTATTAACGTGTTATTTCTTCTTAATACCACATACCGGTCGCTGAAGAGTGGTGATGTCACAAAAGAGTCGGATTATCAGTTGTGTCGACGAGGAATAAGGAAACAAACTCTGCAGTAAAAAGGCACACCAGTTGGCTAACATGGGGTTAATGAAACTGGCAGACTGAAGATTATCAAAGAATAATTTTATCGACTACATTCCAATACTAACATCTAATATTCCTATACAAGGAGAGGGCATAAAAATCAAACCAGGATAGCGTGATTGGAGAGGTATCCATTTGTGTAACCCCCAGGGATAACACAGCCTCTCACTTGCGAGATTGGGTACGAGCCCTCCCATGATTGCGCCTCCAGAGAACAGTTAATTACAGTCTCCTGCGTCGCTGCACGTCGAAGTGATTGATTCTCACGGCATTTACTTTTTACGAACGTATTGTAATTCAAAGACGACTGAACAGTATTAACTCAAGATTTCGAATTACTAGAATATTCAAAACGAAAGAACGATCTCAACATTGGGGTTCTCGTATAGGGGCAATACGGAAAATAGATAAATCTATAATATAGACAACGACGGAGACAAACAAGTCTTCTTTTAGTCAATGAGCATTTTATTACTCCAGTAATGTTGCTCGAAAATGGCGGAGGCGAAGACCACTAAATTAAGTTGCCCAAGTGAAAGAATAATGTGAGATAGTTCAGAGCGCAACTATGCAATAAAAACTTAATCCAGCGTTACGAACAGAAAAATCTAAAATAGTATTTCGAACAGTTTAGCAGTTCACAAGGCTTCAGGTTCTCTCTTCAGTTATGTTTCGCACCAGGAAATTGATACTCTATTAACACTAGTATTGTACTTAAAGCACTATACACATTTACACTATTGTTTGCATATTGTAACCTCCACAATAAACATAAACATTAATAAAACGACGAAATTGAACGAATAATATTAAAATACGAACGTACAAGAGGTTAAGTGCTTTAGAGGCACAACCCAAATTCGAACTGAAAAAGATTACTTTTATTTATTATAAAAGTTGGCTATTTCAGGGACTAAATAGAAAGCACATAGCATAGTGTGGAAGACTGTGAAATGAGAAAATGTTGATAGTTGAAGCCAACTTCAACGTCATCCCATCGAGATGTCACGTCATTGGATAGCTGAGGTGTTGGTCTTAAAATATAATACAGAGAGGATGTTAATCAAAGAATTATGTAACCATCAAATAATTCTTTAACTTTTCGTTACACGTCATATGTTCAAACTCCGTGGTTATTTCCACGTGTCGTACAAAGGGCAAACTAAAAGTAAATTGAAGAATTGAAAACACCGCTTAAACCATTTCCCCGATCAAGATATGAATCTTTCTTATGGAATTTAGAAATGGAAAACGAGTCCGATGAAGGGCAAGGGGAGAGAGTCAAGGCCCTTGGTGTCCCATTAACCCCGAGGAGAAAACACACAAAAAATACGCTTAACTGGAAATTAGGACGCTAGATCAGGAGCTTCTTCGATGATTTATCATCGAAGCACAAAGCATAGAATCGTAAACGAAAAATTTATAGCGAGTAACGAAAAGCAACTCAATAACAGAAAATTAGACCAGGTCACGTTGTTTTATATGGATATCCCTTTTTCGAATGTACAGAATATGAATTATCGCTCTCAAAATAGATACAGTAACAATTCACTTTTCTAAACAGCAAACATTCATGTTAGTAACAAAATCGTTGGGTCACATTTTTGACAGGTTTCGTTTTCTACGTAACACACAGTAAGTGCAATGATTTTCAAGAGTTCGCTTAACTTCATAAATTTTATTTCACACGTTTTAGACTTATAAATTTAGATATTTTAGATCTTACCAGAGATGACAACCTTTTGATCACACAATGAACTTGCTTCTTCTTTCTAAGATCGTCCTTTTCGATCCGACCATCCCTATCTCGGTAATTCTTTAAAAGAGTTACACTGATCGAATGCTGGACATAAAACGAAGAATAAAATGTAATACGAACAGTTTTTCACTGATAATTGTCCCTAACAATTCCCATTTTACCGCGATGTTTAAAGATGTCATTGGAATATGCAAAGACGAATTTCGACATTTTCCTAAAATAGACATATTAAAGGAAATCAAGTAGTAAATTCAATTGAATGGATGAAATTATTAATAAATATACTCATCGTTCTAAATGCAATAATAATGAAACACTTCGAAAAGGTATTTCGACGAATACCATCAGAAACAGCAACGGTTTCTGCCTTTAAAAATACCTTATGTAAAGCAACATCTTTTCTCTCACTTCTCTATTTGTATAAATTATAACAAACAAAGAGTAATACCAATGTTACGATTAATTAAATTCAACTTGAATTGGAGTCAATAAACCCAAACAGAAGAAGACAAAGGAAAAATCTGCAGCAGAAAAGGGGAAAAGACGAGCAGAAAATTGCGATGCACGAATTGTGACACGTGCAGAAAGGATAATGGGAGGGATTGAAAAAGGCGAAGCTTGTGATGGTGATGAGAAAGCAAGGGGGGATGCATCGAAAACACATGATGGAGACAAACGAAGTGAGATTGGCGCTAACAAGGTGCAAAACATGGAGGGCCAATATTTAAGGAAAGTGAAGAGACTTGAAATATGAAACTAGAGAGGCGGCAAAAATCAACAAGTTGAACTGATGGTGATAATTTAATCTGAGTTGAGGAAGAATCGACATCCTCAAACAACAAAACAAAGATTTTCCTCAGAGTGCCGCAATTATTGACATTTTGACTACCCCTAACAATTCCCATTTTACCTCGAGGTTTAAAGATGACATTGGAATTAGCAAAGACGAATTTTGACATTTTGCATTATCTTTTTCTGTCGCTTATTTCACACTTTCGTAAAAGAAATCATCAAAACAGAACTCTTAGCGAGTTACCAAGGAGGCCTACCTCGAATGGATCTAAGTTAGAGGATGCAAGGCACCTTGAGCAGCCAGAGAGAGAGAAGCGACTGACCCGCTGACACACATAATGACCCTGGTGAGGTCATCGCCCGTAAAAGTGTGGAGATTCAGGTGTGAGATGGGTGCGGTCGAGGAAGGAGGGTCAAGGATGGGATCGCAGTGGGGGGAGATGATTATGAGGGAGAGTTGAGCAGGTGGGGAGATAAAAAAGAAAGGCGGTAAAAACAGGTGACACGAGGGGTGCGTAAAAAAGCCCGAATTCCGGCAAGAGGACGAGGTAATCGCTGGCGTAATAGACGATGAAAATGTTTTTGAAAGCCAGTCGTGAGCAAACCTTCCGGCATATTTTATGGATTACGATGTATAATTCGTATCCTATATGCATTTTCGGTGATGATCTTAGGTGAAAGCTTCCCTAAATAATAATTTACGATTGAAAACTACAATGATTCGACGGTCTTAACACATACCTAAAGATAAGTGAAATTTTTTACGATGGAGTTTTATCACGAGAAATTAAATGCGAGAAGTGATTTTTATTGCCTGCAATGAAAACAAACTACTGGGCGAAAAAAAATTGATGTTAGATATTAAGAACAAAAATTAATGATATTTGATATGGATTAAGAACTAAAATACTTAACAGGAAAATGGGATGACCGAGAAATTGAAAATAAAGCAAAACTGTTAATGCAACCTCTTGGTGAACCCATAAAGTTTCAAAATTTCAACCTGTTAACAAGAAAACATTCTAAATTAAACGTTCTTACAATACGCAAAGTTGTTAATGTTTTCCCCCTTGATGTAACGTCCCAAAGAACACGAGCATCTTCGAATGACACTCAGTCTGGTCGCCATCCAACTGGGAGCGGCTGTTGCAGCAAAACTATCAAAGTATTTAGACTGCTGAAAACAGTCAATGCTGCAATGCATTAATAATGACATTGGTTTGAAAATTCTATAATCAGAGTATATACTATGTAGTCGAAATTCATTCTATAATGAGTGCAGTGTATATAATCAGATCACACACCTTTGATTTTAAGGTGGAAAAAATAATTTTAATGAGATATAAGGATTACAATCACAGAAATATGTTAATTTCCGAACAATGGCACGAACAACTTTAATTATGGACACCAACATAATCACGGAGAAAACAAAAGAGAGAGGAGCGTGACGAATTAACGATGTTAATCAAAAAAGAGCATACGAGAGACAATGAGCAAGGGAGAAACGACGAATGAGAAAAATGACGAAATTATGAGGAGAAACTTTCACCGCTTCAAGGAAGCATTTCGTGGCTAAAGAGAAAGGGGTGAAAGATGGGGGAGGGAATACGACCTTGACATTCCGAAGACAGAGAAATGGGGTACAGACAAGCGGATGCTGGACCATAGGAAACGTACGCACGAAGGTCATCTTCGAAATTCATTATGTTATCACAATTTTTCTATTGTTATTTCTGTATTCGAGTTAAATCAGTCTTTTTTATAAAACTATAATGGCGGATTGGGGATTTTTGAAGAATGAAAATAAAATTTTACGAAGTTACCTTAATATTTGCATGAAACACAAACGTCAAAAAATGCCTAACTCTCGATATCTTCTTAGCAGATTTTGATAATAAAAAGGGGAAAATGACGAAGAAAAGGGTTGACAATATACTGCGATGTATCCGGGACAAGGACATCAGCATGGGTAACAGCAAATGATTTTCTTTTACATATAAATCTTGATCCTATTAACTAAGCGTACACGATGTAAAAGAAAGTTAGTTAGTTTGACCCTTTATTGGCGAGGTTAGGCCCAAGTGGGCCTCTCTTCCACCTAACCTCGTATGTCGTCAGAATATGAATAAATATAAATTAAATTAAAACAAAAAGACGGAGTAGAGTGTGGGGAAAAATCTTTGCAACTGAAGGTTACCAAAGAAAAAACCCACGTTTGCGGGAAAACACCCACGTTTGCGGGAAAACACCCACAGAGAAGGGGGGTGAAAAAAACCCGCGAAAAAACAGTAAAAATAACAGTGTGGTGTTGACAATTATAAATTACAAATAATATATACATTAATAAATGTCGGGAACCTGAAACAATTGAAAAGTGAGCGGCGACCAAAGAAAATGACGATCGATTGGGAGACGTAGGCTCGATGCGATGAAAAGGGAAGATTCCGAGGGAAATACGAAAATATGGAAATTGATTGGAAGAGTTGAAGCGAAGTTAATGAAGTAGAGTTGCAAAAGAAATCCTTAAATGGCGAGGGCAAAGAGCGAAATCGCAGGGTCCAGAGAAAAGCTAAGACACCTCGCTAATGAGGACTCCAAGGCGTGATATTTTGCACTCTCGAAGAAGCACGACTCTTGTTGCAATCAGAGGAAGACCGATTTTCTCAAGAACAGAGAATCGACGCCAAGCTGGATCTCTTTCCAGTTGATCCTTTTAGCAGCATAAGATAACACGAAGTGTACTCTATGAACCGCAGGAGGATAAAAGAAACACGAGACTTACTATCACCAACGGCAAATGAAAATTTGGGCAAAAAAGACAACATACGTAAGACGCGGGTTTCATTCGGGAAGGGTTTCGTTCCACTGCCGTCATGGTTACGACCATACAAAGTGGACGAGAACCTCACAAGAAAGGAAGGAATTTTTCCTTGGCGCATGCCTTTATGTGCAAATATACCCTCTTTTCCTTTTCTCACAATGTTCTTAGTTTAGCTTCAATTTGTAACAAAGCATAATATCATCCTAAACTTAATTAGCGCAATAAACAATTTATTACTTATCCCCAACGAGCGAAATCCGACACCAGGAGATAGATGAAATCTCCCCCACACAGACCAATTTTTCGTGGTATCGTGCTCGGCACCGCTCGCTCACAAGATAAGCCACCTCCATCCAAAACGATTTGTCATCCCCGAATTATCGGAAAGTTGAAATTTTTCCGGTACTACTTTCGATGACCATCAAACCGCTCTGGAAATGTTTCGAGCAACACTGCTGTGTAACGAAATATGCCGTGCTACCGCGATGAAAACTTAGCGTCAACAATAAAGGATATATGTGTGTGTATCAGGGGCGTAGCCAGCGTTTGACTAAGGGGGTCCAGATATACTTAGTAAATACAAAATCGCCTGCACCCCAGGCGCAGGTAATCCATTTTTACCCAAAATGTAAAGAAAATGAATACAGATTTACATCTCAAAATGTATCTTGTGAGTTATCAGTGGCATGCGCAATGGTATTTATCTAAAGATTTGCATAGTTATCTTTGTTTTTCTATATCTAGATGAATTTTGTAAATGAAGCAGTTATTCTCTGTCAAAATACACAATATTTATTAAGATTACGAAGCGAGAGTGAAACAGTTCGGACGTTAGAAAAATGTTTTTTAATAGAGGTAAACAAAAAGAAAATCGCTTTACTACAAGGCTTCAATCCAAGATTCTGGAATATTATTTACATGAATTTCCAAGATATAGGTTTCGGAAAACTGGTTTTAACCAAGAATTTTCCATTCATTCATTTCGTGAAAAACGACAGTTTAAGGCAATAAATCCATCCTCTGACAAATCATAGCGATTTTGTCAATAATTAACCCATAGTGACAATTATACCCCTCCGGCAAAAACGTGCGAGTCGTGGATATCACGGATATATAAACCCCTATATCACAAAAAATGCACAGATTACGTGAACTTTTGAGTTTTATAGGGAATAATTACCATAATGAAATTGAGTGCGAAACATTGGTAAATAAAATATTGAAGGGCGGGAACCCCTAGCAGGCGCGTGTTACGTGGGTTAACAAATAGAATTTAACCATTCGAAATCGTTAAGATAACTTCAAAGCTTTTCCCCCTCATATAAATGCGTGTTCCCTCCAAGAAAGAGAAAGCACTTGAGGCGGATAAATAAATCAACCCTACAGTATTCGGGCTGTTGTCTCGCGATGTACCGCAGACTCGTTTCATTTGGATTCATAGCCGAAATATCCTCTTCCGAGATACATTGGACCATAGTTAATGAACTGCGCTCCGTATCATTAGATAGCATCAATTATTTTGGTCGAGTTTCCCTAAATAGCTATATCATGTAGTAGTTTATTTTCGTACGATAATCCTAAATTTCTACTAAATCATGCATTCAAAGTTTTAAGTGAGTTTTAATGAAGTATACGGTATTTTTATACATTACCTTTTCTATTAAATACATTCCTCGTCTGAAGAATCTTCATTCCCATAAGCCAATTTCTCCTCATCGTTCATGACTAGGAGTTCCTTAATCTCTTTGCTCAAATTCCTCGATCCTTTTGTTGCTCTAACTGGTGCCGATATTGAAATTAGCGGATCAGAAGTTAGAAGTAATCTTTGGAACAAATCCTCGTTTTTGGCCACTCTGGAGTGTTTCCTTGTGTATCTCTCCCGGTATTTCCTTGCGTCTTTATTTAGGGCCTCCATTACCTCTTCTGTCAGTTTCCCCAACGGAAAGATTGCTTCTTTTGCTATTTCAGCCCCGAGTAAGTACTTTATGTACTGTTGGTGGCATACAGTACCACGGATATAATCGGACACACATCTCTGCTGTAGCGCAGCAATAATATTTGAATGCTATTTCATTTAGTGGAAAACCACTTGAAATTGCCTTCAAGATATTGGCGAATCTTTTTATTAGATCTTCGTCAATTCCTTTTAAGAAATAATTAATTAAATTAGTATTGGGAAACGGTAGTTTACAAAAAACTTAATGATATAAAACTAACCTTATACAGAACTCTTATCTTTTAAAGTGAAGATTTCATCCTTATCTATTTTAGTTTCCTGATTTTTACATTTAATAAAAGATTACGCATTAATAAAAATAACTTCAACTTCGCACCTGTTATTTCAGCTGCTATGCACGGACTTTCAAAGAAACGCCTTGATGTATTTTCATCATTTGTGGAGCCATATCCTGGTTTAGGTACATCTACAATCAGTCCCATCTTTTTTCTAAACTCTTTCTGAATATGAGATTTCCTCTCCAAAAGCAAAAATTTATGATTACCACGAGCCTATGTAGGAATATTAAGATAAGGCCAATGGGTACGTCTTCTGACATAAAATCATACTCATCAATATTGTACTCTCACCTGCCATTACTTAAAGATAAGTCGGTAAGATATATGTAATAAATTCTCAAAAAATCTTATGTAGCAATGCAGTGTAGAAATACCATAGGACAAATTTTCCTCGTCAACGTCTCGATTGCTAATTGTCGATATATCTTTAATCTCCGAAAAATTTGCCCCGCAAATGTAGCATTTTAATCCCGTGCTCTCGGTCAGCGCATTACATACCTAAAAGAAGGAATACAACAAAAGATTCTTGGTCAAATTTGGCTACATATATCCAAGAAATATTACCTTTGATTTGAGAAAATGTTACCTTTCCGTTTATCATTGTAAGCAACAAACAGAACTTAATGCGGTGATTGCCTACATTCACTGGCTTAAAATTTTCGATTTCTTGGCGTAAGTTACTTTCTTCTTTCTTAATAATTTCTTGTTTGGACTTGTTTGTACTGCGAATGGCCAGAACTACCATCCAAACCATATTTAAAAATAAGCGTGACATTGATTTTCTTTCTTGAAGAGGGAACGGTCGTTTCCGATGCCAAAATCCGTTAACCGATTCTTGACCATATCAGCCATGATTTTTGCAGAAATACTAATTAAATTACGTATTAATACACTGAAAACCTGGAAAATTATAGCAATATATGAAAATGCAACATGGATTTCGATATTATATCTTTCCTTCAATATTATATGCAGGACAAAGGGAGTTGAAAGCGTTCAAACAATTATGAGCATATTTTAAAACGATCAGAAAATACATCTTAATTTACTACCATATTCTGATAAATTAAATATAAAAGAAAATATAATGAAAAAACATACCTCACGAGATATAATTCCTATGAAATATCTAAAACCTCACACGAGTACTGCTACCAGGAGATTGTCGAAGAATTCTTGTTTCACAGAACTGTCGTGACTTAGGAGAGAGCACAAAACACAACCTCTTCTTATCCAATGTTCAAATAGAACTGAACTATTCCTACGCATGTAAGGAAAATCACGGACATGCAATTCGAAGGGTACCGTTAATCCGGAAAAGCGCAGCTGCCTGCAATAAAACGAGCCCTTTGCCGAACTTTTCCAGCGCTCCAGAGCACATCGACGGTCGCCAAAACAACTCCAGTTATGGGCAAATTTTGTATTTGAAAAAATGCTACGCTATATTCCACCATTTTCATAATATAACAACCTATGTATTTAATTCTGTAATGAAATTACACAAAGTGGCAGTGAGAGTGAAGAAGCATTCAGTACCAAAATCAAAAAAAAATTCTTAAGCAACTATTAACTTAAAAAAATTGATATATAACTAATGTACAAAGTATAATAATAGTTAAAATCTACAAAAGAAGGAATCAGAATCGTATTGGCTCTTTGTTCCTCTCAAAACACGACAGCGTAGCGGAGGATGGTGCTCCGCCGAGCGGATTTGGTCCTTGTAGCGTTGTCGAAAAGTCGATTTATAAATTATTGGGGCAAATTGGGGCAAGATTTTATTTCAGATTCCCATTGAGGAAGGTTCATAGCTTATTGTGATGTAAGTAATCCCGTGTCACACGGTGTCTCAATCTACTATTTTCCTAGCTTTAGATAAAACTTTGTTCCAAAATAAGGGTCCGCCATTTTGTAATGTAAAGTATATAAATATTCGACAGAGCTCATTGAAACCAAGGCTTATGAAGGACAAAGAAAATATTTATAATATGGAATCATATTTTACCCGATGATTTTCCTAGTTTGGGTTCACAATCGACTTGAAGTTGAAGAATTTCGCGAATAATCGGAAACTGGAAATTTTCGCGAAAATTGGTCAACTTTGACCCCCAGTAGAATTGTAACGCGTGAGAATCAACAAAAATTATTTCGCGGTTATACGCAGAATTTATTTAAGAATGACCATGCTAAGTTTCAAAGTCCTCACTCAAAAAAAGCACTTTTTTATTTTTCGCAAGCTTTTTTCGATTCTAGCCCACTGTGCGGCGGTAAAGATGTAACTATTCATAGGGTATGACCCAGTAACTTTGAAGCCGTTTATTGCTATCTCAGCCGTTAGATACGAAAGTACCTTCGTGATACCATTGCAAAATTATTTTAAACTAACCGTAAGGACATGAGAATAAAACGGTTTCACAAGTCTGTCAAAAGTTTGCTGTCCAGAACAAGCACTAATTCATAAAAAAACGGGCTCTGCATCCACACTACTTGAAAGAAATGTTCCAACTGTTCACTGCTATCTTATCTTAACAAGTAGCACAGTTTATTGTCCTAACCACCAGTCTGCAGGACCTCCCATTTTGCTTTTGGGAGGGGCACGCAATTGTAATAAAAGTAGAAATTACCTATAGGATTGCTCTCGTTCAAACATAAACCGGGAATCGTAAATCCACGGCACACTGCGACCGAAGAAAAGATTCTCAAGAAGTACAGGTGGAATAGGTCTTTGATTTCTGTGAGAACTCGTGGTATTAGTTCCGGCTTGCCGCGAGGTGGGTTCGCGAAGATGGCGTAAATTAGGACAACGGCAACGCCCTTCTCATCTGCATCGCCATTCAGAAACATATCCGTCGCCTTCTTTTCACGCAGTCCGAAACAACCACGCGCTTCCTCGATTTCATTGGGGACACTACCAAACTGAGGATCTGAGCCCAACAGTGGCTAAAATTCTCAAGCCATAGTTTTTCGCCCAAATCTTATATAAAAACCCAATTTGCTTTCGTTAAAACTTTCCAATTATACTCTGGAGTTGAACTTCTACTCGTGGCAGCGAAAAAAATATTCTCCATTCACGAGATATTCTCAAGTGCAATTGAAAGTGACAAATGAAAAAACTGTTTATTATTTGAATCGCTACAGTAGCCGTCATAAAACATTTACGTATTATATAATTGGACGGATATTATACATATACTCTATAGATTCTAATAAAAGAATCCACCAAAATCCGAACGCACTTCCGCTAAGGTGTTGGCGAGCGAACGCAAATGTCGACGATGCTCTTTTGACGTTCGACATCCTTGACGACGAAATACCTTTGAAACGACGAATGTCGAAAATGGGGAAAGTTATAAAAAGGCCTCGCAATTACTCAAGCTGAGAGGCGAGAAATTAAGGATATCGCAAGACGGAATTAGAGTAACAAATAACACTTTCTCACTGCCCTCTGTGGAAGTGATACATTATTCTATGGAATTCGAGGGAATTCTATGGACAGGAGAGATGAACGTTACAGCAAGCAGAATTTAATTCGTTGTAAAAGCTATGTACACTCCTGGCCAAAATTAACGCAGCACCGGCCGTAAGGATCGCTAGGGAGGTGCTGCGTACATATTGCTAAATTGATTCGAATCTCTTACTGAACGAATTTAACGGCAAAATAACGACCGAAGGGTTTAAATTGGATGTAAGAAAATTTTACTTTCAGCGAAATGCAAAAGCAGATTTCAATGGCTAGGGAATTGAAAGTACTCTCGGATATCGAAAGTGAGGTATACTTCGGTTATGTAACAGAAGTTATGCTTTTATACTATAGTAAAGTCAGAGAGAAATCTGAAAGGAGATTACATAAGGAACTCATACATAGAGAATATTAGGCAGTAGTACAGAAATTAATCATTTGAAACAAGTTCAATGATAGTTTTCCGATCCTCTAATATTTCTATCGAAGTATATAATACTAGTACTACTACTGAAAGCGTAAATCCGGACACCGTACACATTTTAACACACAGATGGATTGATGTATTCAAAGGTTGTAAGTGTGACGTTAGTATAATTTATGATCCACAAGAGTCACTTATTGAAAAACAGCACAGACAAGGAACTACTTCTTATTTTTTTATGGAACATATATAATATGCTACTGCGTAGTAAATATCAGAATATAAAATAATGGTTAACACCGTATGAAAGGCCTACCGGGAGTGGGTTAAGCATTCGCCTTTGGTGAAAGCAGTTCCAGTTAGATTCCCAGTGGGAGCCTCATCTGTTGAAGCACAATCATAAACCACTATTAAATATTAAAGATATATTTAAATACACGGGCCGACATACTTTAACTTTTTTTCGGTAACATTGATCGCAATAGCTGTTCTCAACTAATTTTAGGTAGCAGATTACAGATATGAACTCGAAAAAGCCCAAACAAGTAGGGATTTTTGTTAAGGTGACTTTTACCTTTTTCATACGTCTTATCTCTTTCCTCCAATTCACTTCTATATCACCAATGTTAAACATACTCTTAGAAGGGTTTCCTCGACTTAAGAATAAGTAATACATATATCTCCTCCTTTTATTCATTATTCACTCCTTAATATTTATTATCTTTTATTGTAAAACAGAAATTAGATTTGAAAGATCACGCAAGGAAATCTACTTGGGTGTTTACGACCAAATCAGGGAAATTATTCTGGATGTGATGATCACAATTACGAGCATTAGCATTAAAGAAACGAGCATAAGTTCCACATAAAATTCTTTTTATGTGGGACTTTTGCATAGTCACTTACCTACTATCCTAGTATACAGTTCCACAAAGGCTTCTTCCATTGATTCCATTGCCAGAAAATTTCGTTGCTGCCTAGATAATCATAGAAGTCGAGAAATGTTTCACTAAACCCCATTTAGCCAATGCAACGCACCAAATGATGTTCGTGACAGCAATTTCTCCTTATTGAACTATCAAAAATGCCATTCGTAGCAGTCATTTTTGTTATATTACTCTGAATTTTTCCAACAAAATAGTTAATTGCAACGAAAAATAAAGAGAATGCCAACAAAAATACAAAATCAATTTCCGAAGTCATTCTGAATTCTTTCTTCCGCATATTTTCGAGGCAACAGACAGCAAAAAATAACGGTGAGAATACTTCTCAGAACAAATTGATTCAACCGAAACCTTCGAAATAAATTAGCAAAAAATTGTCCTGGTGCATTACAAATGATAAACCAACTAATACGGTACTGAAGAAATTTCGCTTTCGATGCTAAGGAATGCAACATCACAGAGTACTGCGTGGATTTATTGCATTGTAAAGGAAACTGCGAATCGTTCCCATCCCACGCGAAGTAGACAAAGAGGTCCAAAGCCGTGCGAACGTCTTGTCGCAACAATGGGCGGAAAGAGCGAGCAGAAAATGAGCTGAATTGTACGAGGACGGACAGCGATGAGGCGCAACCCTTCTTATCTTAGATCCGAAAGGAAGACCGACGATAGGTGCGAGATTGGAAAGCGACGGTGGTGGAGAGACATTAATCCAATTGAAAACAGCTCAAAGAGACCATGTAAGAGCAACCCCTGTGAAATAGCGCAAGCAGAAAGTAAATAACTAATCAATTAATAAGATACGTAACGCAAGATCGATCAATTGTTCGAATCTGGGATAAATTGAACTCGAGATTTGACTGCTGAATGAATAGTGGTCACCATGAAATATCACACTGCCCGGAAAGAGCTAGGGAATTACTAAATTAAATCAAAAGAGATATCTCACTTATGCTCATAAAAGCATCTTGAATTTTAGTTAATATGAATCTGAGAAGATGACCTAGGAGAATAATCATCCGAGTATTCTAATTATCGACCCTAAATTCCATTAATTGCCCTCTCTATCAAGCAAAACACTTGGTCTCTCAAGTTATTCCTTCAGCTTCACCAATTCTCAACCCGATTTCAAATAGCCGTCGAGTCACTACCTTCTTGAGGTCCAAGTATTTCACCAATTTACCAAAATATGTCTTTTCTTGGGAATTTTCTCAAGCTCTTTCGCTGGAAGTTCCCTACGCTGAATGAACATAACCAACAATCTAAAACCACCTCCTTTCTCCGACATTTTGTCATAAGAACAGTTCGTTCATCGATAAGACGCAATTCATCTTAAGTGGCCTTAAAAACGGGCTACAGAATCTCCATGACCTCCCAAAAATTAAAATGAGTACGCCTTAGATCAAAATAAAATATTTGAGTCGTGTTGACAGCTGGAAAAAAAGAAAAATGCGTCTTCTGAAGCAGGGAAAAGAACGAAAAAGTTCCGAGACCAAATTCCGATTAGAAAACTATCCAAGTGTGACAAAACTGACTGTTCCCAGAGCTGCTTCAACCACTCGATTCACACGGCTAACGAAGAAATCCATTTCGAGGAAAAAAAACACTTTTCTTATGAAACCAAGAGAAAGAGAAAACGGAGCTAATAGCTACTAAAAACAAACCGACTTAATTGGCACCCGAAACAAAGCTACGACGGGGGGCTGATGTCCAGGGTTCCAAGTCGCACGCTTTCCCCCAATGGCGACTACAAGGAGATACTTTCCGAAAAGAGTTTTATGATTATGGCGGAAAAATTTCATTAAAGGTTTCGATTCATTACCACTTACGTTTTATCGCCACCTTTTACTATACGTTAAATGTGCTATTAAAATTAAGCACCATCATCTCAGTAGGAAATAGATTATACTTCTAAGAGTACGCAAATAATGCTAATTTGAGGCGCTCGCTACCAACGAAATCATTTAAGGTTTAACGATGTGAATAAAAACATAAATAATAATATGAAAGAAGATAAAATTTACCTCCGGCATCAAAAGATATAAATTCTGTATTTGAAAACTATGTAAACAGAGCCCTTTCCGATAAAATATCTACTTATATTATCTACTAGCGGAGTGCTCGTTGATTCTCAAAGGAAAAATGAATGGAATGTAAATCGAAAGAAGTGATGAAATTTAGATATGAAAAAATTAGATGTGAAAAGTCTTAAATTTATGAAAAAACAATACTTCTCTTTGAATTTGATAGGCAGAGATTTCATTACATATAAATAGACTAATTGAGCGACATACACATAAGTTAATTACACATAAATCGCAATAATAATGTAACCATTATGTTGCAAAATCATATCATACTCTTACCTCTTCTCTTGAATGGGCATTATTTTAATTTCAACGTTTTCAGAGCACGTTGACGAAAAATGTTCTCTTCTCTAACAAATTGCTCTGCCGGGTACCCTAGATGGTTAAGGCAGCCTCCCGGATAGAGGAAGATCCCGGGTTCTATTCCCGGCCCTGTCAGACTTTTTTCAAGTCTTTTTTTCCTTGGAAATTTTCCTCGGAGCACGCCCTTACGTGCAAAGTCACCTCAACCCTTTCCTTATGTGATTTTGATTGAGTCATTCTTTATCGTTATCGGCTAAATGCACCACGGGATGCAAAAAGAAATGATTATTTAGGTCGGAAAATAAGAATGAAAAAGTTATCAACATAACAAGCTAAGTGGATATAATAACTTGATATGAGAAAGGGATATTCATTAAATACAAAGATAAACTTTAATTTCAGTCAAAGATCCATAAACATTGGTGTTGCTATTTATAGCTTGGTTGCTGCAGACGCGCTAACGAACTTCAATTTTTAAAATACCTTCGTCGTCAAGGGTTGTTTACAATCTCAGGTTTTCACAAAAGTTTCGTATTTTAATTCCAATTTCTCATAAATTTGAAGTAAAAGAAATATTCAACGACCTTAATAAGAATCTTTATTCCATTTCCTTTCTTTTGCTGTTAGTTTTAGTTTCGAACGACCATTCTTTCTAATTTAATTTTGCCAAAAACAAATACCCTGGAGGCAATAACATTTTGCCACCCATAAATTTCTTACGGAAACTCTTTGACCGTCTGGATTCGAACCGAGTGCAGTTAGGTTAATAAAAAATAGCCCATCATCTGCGTAGGACTGACTTTTAATAGTGTACGAATTTTGAAATTTTGGAAAAGTTTAGCGTAAAATAAAATTTTAAGCTGCGATGGTCTCACTAGTCATGGCGAGATTTGAATGCACCTATATAGATCATTTTTAATTCTTTGCAAGAAGGTACCTAACATTAAACGTTGTGACAAATCAAAGGAATAAAGCTCCAAAATTCGATGCCAAACTAACAATTACTAAAATTCCGATAAGAGATACCAAGAATATCGGAATAAAGATATCCACTGAAATACGACTGGGATTTCACATCGACGATCTTCCGACTCGTGATTGGACGAGAGATGACCTTCAGGTAATGAGACAAACAGATTGAAGATGATTGCTTAAAAGTTCCTACACACAAATAGACTTTCGTTTCACAACCAATTAGAGAATGGAACATTCTAAACCTGACTAGCGACACGAAATATGTGGTTAGGCTGTTTTAATATTTATCTACTATGAAAGGGACGTTACTGCACTACAAAGGAATTTTAAGTTATTTTTTTAATTTTAGGAAAGCAGGTACCTATAACTTTTTATAGGCCAAACAGTTTAATCCTATGTATGCAGACCATATCTTAGATTTACAAAGCTAAATCTTAATAAAACGAAAAAACTTGAGAATTTCCACCGCAAGTTAAATTGAAAAAATCATACAGCATAAATACATAAATGGCAAATATGACTCGTTCTTTGAAAGCGATACGACCCAGACCAGTTCTTCCAACATGGCCTCCGAAGGCAAAACCATCTCTTTCCTCCACGAGTTCATTTTCCCATAACGGTACTTACCGTCCTATGCGAAGCATCCTGCGCCATCTCTACCACATTTCCTGCACTACATTAAAGAACGAACGCGTGCTTTGGTCGCGAACGCATTTCACTTTCGCTGCGACCTATTTAATCCTTAGCTATGCTGCATTCGAGGGTAAATGAACGCAGTCCTTAAAGATCGGATGAAAGTGCCAATAAGAGAGCGACACAAGAGTCCGAGGAAGATGAAAGGGAAAAATTGAGCACGAAAAGACTGAGAGAAAATTTTCTGCGGGAGAAGTCAAATTTTGTTTTAGCAACTCAAATACTAATAAGTTTCACCAAATAACGCTAGAATTAACTAATCATGGACAGAATGTATGATAAATTTAGCCCGTTCCCGTACCTCTGCTCTGTAATGATCGTAAGATTGGATTAGTAACATTTCCGAATCTGGAAAGACTGAACAGAAGACGAGCGAAAGGCGAATGGAGGGAAAAGAAAAGCCAATTTCCAAAAGCCGATGTGATAGGGGCCTGTGAGAAACGAACTTGGGAGCAAATCCTCTTCCGATATAAAGAGAGGCCTTAAAGGAATCGAACCGGTATACGCGCCCTCCCAAGGACCAACGGGGAAATTGAATAGCATTCTCTCCATTTTGAGATAGAGCTTCTTTCGCGACTTACACGAAGTTGAAGAAGGCCGCGGCGGTAGACCGGTATGACACCGTACTCCAACACCAAGGTCCCAGGTTCGAGTCCCGAAAAACCGGATTTTTCTGGTTAGCGAATGGTCGTACGTTTTCATCTTCATTGTTAATGCCTCTTTTGTAATTGTCCATAAGTGTTTTCAAGAGGGCAGTATATAAAAAATGAATTTACTTTTGTTTCGTTTTACCTGAATTCATTCAAACATTCGTGTTTACCTGAATTTTCCTGCCCTCTCCCTCAGCGTCGAATCCTTACTTGTAAACACCAATTTAAAATTAAAAGCTGTAAGAATTTAAAAATGTTAAAAAACGGATATATAAATATTGCTTAAGTTTCCGCACGATAAAAGTAGTTAAAATTTGCGACTATGAACCCAAACAAATTCCTCAGTAATTACGAAGTGGATATCCCATGCTCTAATAAAGCTGAACCAGAATTAATTTTCGAAATTACATATTTCACGTACTTAGACCAAAATGAACCTTGCCAAGAGAATTTGACAACAGTAAATAATAGGTTTAGTTTAATTTTCTGGACAAGTTATTCCATTTCGACACTTTGGTAATGGGACATCAATATCGGACCCCAAGATGATGCCCCATGAAAAATTAAAGCCCAATGAAACCGAATATCGAATTGACCGAAATTATCTGGAATCATAGAGCGTTAACTGAGAAATTCCGCAAGACTTCAAAACCAGACTTAAACGGAAGGACACACATTAGAGACAGCAGTAACCTCTTAACCCCGCACGCGATAAAATTAGAGAGATATCAGCGATGGCGAAGAAAATCGAGTGAAATGGTGTTCGCACCACCAGACGAGGAGCATCGTGGAAAGCGTATTGGGAATCGAAGAGAGAGGAGAAACAGACTTCTTACGATCGAGATTCAAAAACATCAGTAGGCTGATGGGGTGAAATTATATTATAAAGAATAATTTAACGAATGAATGCGTCAGACCTTTGAATTAAACTCAGCTCCATACCCAACGAAAAAATATATTGATCAAGAATCATTTTGGAACGGGGAGGCAGAGCAGACGTCAAGCAATAATTTACCAGAATTTTTATTTCTGATGAATAAACGGGATTTTCCATACCAAGATATAAGTACTTATTTATAGTAATCATGCTCAATAAAATGAGATTTTCAAAGAGTAATATTTACAAGAGGCATCCTCGGAAAAAAAACAAAAGTATTACGGGGCTGAATCGATGACGCGGAAATGGAATAAATAACGACGGGACTATCTTGTCGTAGATAAACAACGGAAGTAAGAGATAATTAAGAACTGAAAAAAGGCGTTGATTCTGTGCAGATGTGCAGCCCAAGGAAGGATGATCTACACTGGGCTCTTCGAAATTCGCTTTCTCAAATAGTCAAATCAAATGGTGACGTAGAGATAGTGCTAGAGATACCGGGTTCGAGGTCTCAAGAACTAAATCTATAAACTAATTAGGACGGCTGTTCAAGATAAGAATCATACATAAACACTAGTTAGCCAGGAAAATTATTTTACAAACGCAAATTTGGAACGATACCAACTCGATGTATCTTGAACTTGACGAACTATGTGAACTATCTATATAAATATTTTGTGATAACTTTCACGGGGCGCTTGCTATAATTTACTACGTAACTTTTATCGGCGAAATGTTTTACATTAAGGGCAGAAGCTGAAGCTAAGAGGAAGGCGCAACTTGGTTGCGGTAAAGACCGAGTCATCTGCTTTTGATCATCTGAATGCGCCAACTGCAGACGCGGTTGAAAATCCTCTACCAATAGATACAACGTCTAGTTGGGATGGACCACTGCAGCCCAGATCGCTGATCTCGACTACACGAACACCCTACGCGATTAAATAAATACGCACAGTTGAATACTTCCGCCAGCACGTTTAGAATTATCCCAGCTCTAACAAAGGTACTAAAACATACCTCAGAGCTAAGAATTGGGTGAGCGCAAGAAGGAACCGAGTTACAAGAAATCTTAAAAAGCAAACGCGAGGACGTTTAGTAGCATAAGAACAACTACCGTTAACTGCGTTTCTTACTTAGGATGCCAATAGTGGTTCTAATTTACAAACTCTTCCAAACCATTTTATTTATTTAATCCTCGAAACTTGCCCTTGCGAAAAATCGATCGCGACTAAATAATAATAAAAGTCGTGAACGAACGTCCCCGCTCGAACCCCAAGAGACAACCAATTGTCGAGTTCACACGAGGTGGCTTGACCATTGAAATCCACAGATTTGGAGGAGAGAGACGTACGTGTCTCGGCGAAAAGAGAAAACGAGATAGAATGCGAGATGTGGTGGGGCCAAGTGGTGGAAGTCAGAGGAATAAACAATAACGAAATATTTTCGAGATGCTTCGATATTTCAAACCAATAAACATCGATATCATATCGCGTTAATCTCGCGAAGATAAAAAAGTTCACGTGAAACGTTCACGTAATACGTGAAACAAAGTAGATATAAATCGATGTAAGTGAACCAAAATTCAATTACACTGAGCTTATACGAAGTACGTTCGAGTCAATCAACCGTAATTCATTGCACATATATTACCTAGTATTGCAGTACACCGCTTCCACTCATTTCTGTGAACAAAGTGGTATCGGGATCGAGTCCCGCCACGGCGGAGCTTCCGTTTCCGCCGAAGATATGATAATGATTATAAAACCAATTAAACAAAAATATGAATGACTTCTTGCAGCTTTGATCACAAACCTTTCTCATTGCAGTTTTAGATAAATCTTCACTTTTTAAAAATTAACTATAGTGATTTATTAAACTTATTCGAGACAATCGCTATTGGTAGTACCGCCTGAACGGAAATTGCTGAACTTCTCAGTCCGGCCATCTCGTTTGGAGCAGCCGGCGATTGTCGAAGCAACTGTTTTTAGAGAAAACAATCCAATTCAGACAAGCGAAATGGGACTGCTGAAAAACAATTACCTTTAATACGAGCGCCTCATCTAGTGAAGGGCCTGGAAGAGAAATGATGGAAAACATCGCAGGAGGTGAGAGAGGAAAAGAGCGGTCTTCGCAGAATAATGCGTTTTGCAATCGTCCATTACAGACTGAGGAATCGAGAGAGATGAATCTTATTAGAAAGACAGCTAAATTAATCGCATTTTTGCAAGTCTTCATTCGAAAATTGCGTTAAGATAATGGAGTAATTAAGTCATTTTTCTCGTAATTAATATTTGTACAAAGATTTGAATGACGGACTTCTATTCCTCACGGTTCCTTAAATTTGAATAAAGAAGTGAAAAATAAAACCAAATTCAATCAGCATCTGCAACAAACACAGATACATATTAAATAAAACAATATTAGAAGATGATAATATGCTATCAAACAAACTTTACTGGAATTACATATTGGACCGCCGGCCATCAGAAAAATGGAAATAATTGGAGTTGAATGGAATGAATCGATTCAATTTAGCTTATCCATTAATTAAATTCAAACGATTAGTTAGAATAAAGTAAGTTTTTTTATTACCGCGAATAACATTGATCTACTATTTCATTCCCTTACTTAAAACGAAAAATGTATTTTTATTTGTAATTGTGATGTCCTTCGTTATATATGTAGTCTTAGTGAGTTTATGTTTTCCTTTATATTTCGTATATGTGAATATTTCAATATTAATTATTAATTTCTTTAATTTTACCTCCTAAAATTTGGGTTTTTCACTGTTTTCGATCAATGAAATATTATTAATGTTATTAAAATATTTTTAATGTTCTAGCAAATTAAACAAGATGTTATTTTTCAAGGATTTTGTCTTTAGTTATCTTTTAAAGGAACTGAAATGACATCAAAGACTAATTCCCATTCCCAACGTATTGAAATAAGTTTGCCGATCATTGAATTTTCAAATGTTGGATCAATTTTATAAGGGCACTGGAAAGAATACTACGAATTACTTAAACTATACTTAACTATGAGGGTAGGCTGAAAAGTAATGCACACATTCTTGTAGAATGCGAACAAAATCAGCTACAGAAGCACGCCTTGTGGCATTCGTAAGTAACATTTCTCCTTTACACGTCTGCGCAGTTTGAAGACCTTGCGTCCATCCAATGTATTTTGAGGAGCGTAAATATGAAGACGAGTTCTAGTGCTACGTCAACGAGAGTTAAACAGCTTCCTATTATCGAATTTTTACTGCTGAAAAAGTGAGTCCTACTGAAAAATTCATCGTCGTTTAAAGGGTGCTTATGGTGACGATGCTGTTGATCGGCCAATCGATGGGTAATAAAATTTCATGGCTGTGAGCTTGGAAAAGCCATGATTGTTGAGGAACTGTGACTGACTGTGTTTTGGGATGCTCATCGAGTTTATGTGACAGATTATCTGGACCGAGGCGTAACGGTAAATTCCTCTCAGTACAAATAGACTCTTAAACACCTCCGACGTCGAGCTTGTCATGTTAGAGACAGCCTGGGGCCAATAATTTTGCAACATCATATCGCTCCTTCACACACCTCGCGCGCAGCTGAAGAGGCCGATGAGAAAGCTGAAGTTTGAACAGATTCCACTCACTCCTAATTCCCCCGATCTTGCGATTTTTTTTTCCTATACTCGAGAGACACCTCAAGGGTAATCATTACACCTTGGACGATTAGGTGAAAGCAGCTATCAAATCCTGGATTCGAGAAAACTCGGAAGAATTTTTCAGTGACGGAATGAATAAAACTTTTTACACGATGGGAGAAATACGTTAGTCTTAATGGTGACAATTTTGAAAAAAAAATACTTTGAAGCTTAAGAATTTTTTCTTTATTTCTTTTCGTTCTCGTTCTACAAGCATGTGTGTATTACTTTTAAGCCTACCCTCTTACATTATTGAAGTTTTATTACGTTTACGTTTCGTAAATTCAGCTTGTATCGGATATTGAAAATCGCAAGATCTCACGAATATTTCAACGTCATAGAGTTATGTCGTTGAACGAAATAATCGAGTCAACATCTTTATAAAAAGCGCATTTCTCGAAGGACGTTTTTGACTACAAATCCAAAAGTTACGTTGTAACAACGCAAAATCGTAATTGTATAGCATCTGTGCACATATGCTTCCATGATTTCCTGAGAAGTAGCCCATGGCGGCTAGATAAAGGAAAAAATCCGCGGGAACGGAAGCAAGTCAACCAGGAAACGAAGAGCGGAAAATAAAACCACATGTGACGACGAGATACAACCGTGGCTTCAAAACGTACATTCCTAAACTTATAATAAAATAGCAGATGGGGTCATCATCGAATTTCGCAATATTACAGTTTCGGTAACAGGAAAATATCCAACTAGGAAACTCGAATTTAATGAAACGGAAAGATTAAATGTTAAAAATATAAGTATGCTGAACATTTTACAGCCACTGAACACATCAGAATTAATCTCCGATCGCCTCGTCTTTTCGCCAAAATTTAAAAGAAGAATAATTTGCTTTGCAAATATATTTGCGGATCTTTATTACAAAAATAGATCGCGTGTAGCGAGAAAAAATTAGAAGGTATCATATGAAAAATCCGTAGCAAAAACTTCAACCGTAATCGCAGCTTGTCAATCCACAAAGAGCATTTACATCCATAT
Source organism: Sympetrum striolatum (assembly GCA_947579665.1). Lineage (NCBI taxonomy): Eukaryota > Metazoa > Arthropoda > Insecta > Odonata > Libellulidae > Sympetrum > Sympetrum striolatum. The sequence continues at coordinate 98,239,980 of OX388344.1, read as the reverse complement.
CCTATATTTTAAAACTTAAACCGAATTATACTATCCTCCGTTAGTAGCGTGGATAATTCAAGAACACCCACGGTAATCCTATATATATGACACTCGCGGCATTAAGAGCTTCAAAGAAGCGAGAACAAAGAAAATGCGGTACAGCAAGATGGTAAAAAAATTATACACAACTTTTCATCTGAGGGCGTCCAAAAACTGCACCAGTAAGTCTCGAGGACTAGCATCAATCATTCATCCAACGCAATAGAAAAGTGAATACGTTCCGTAGTAAATAACAAAATCATCTTTGGACCAAAAACACCGAACTGAAGGAAAACCTCGTGGCGGGAGCAGCAAGGTCAAGTGGCTGTTGCCGCCGGCAAAATCCTTCAAATATTCGCGACAGAATCCGCCATCCGAAGAGGACAATGCGATTCGTGCATTCCGAATGAATCGACTAAATGGAATACCAATCCCCGCCGAACGCTTACTTAAATATCACAACTTTCGCTATCGTCTCATTTGTAAATTACGTTTTCGGGACTTCTTTTCCGACTAATTCTAAAGCTGGAATTCATTCAATTCATCGGTGTAATTCTGCGTCGAGATTCACGCTTCAAGCGCCCGACTGAGCGAACAGGATTCTTCTAAGCCGATCGAAGTGACGCAGTTCAGCAAACAGTGCGGTGCTTCCAAAAATGCTCATTCGAGGCGGGGTTTGAGCTGGGGTAACACACACGATTTGCATTTCGGACAGATGGTTCCATGATGAACAACTGCTTGAACATGATCATGACTACTAAAGCACGCGGAGAATCAAGAAAAAAACTGATTCGAGTTAGGGAAGCTTCTTCGATTTACATTCGGGATTCGCCTTCTCTCTCGAAAGACCAAATATCGAAACGCCTTTTTCGGAGGCCTCGATTAATTTCGCCATGACCCGAATCGAGGCATCTGGGTCGAACCGACAGAATCGGCGATTTCACAATAAACTGGTTGGCCGAAGAGAAACCGGGAGACCAAAGCCGACCTTGAAAGGTTGATCGCCGTGCGTACTGCAGACGAACAAAATGGGGAAATTGATTATCACGCTATAACTGAAATTACAAACAAAACCTCAAGCACGTTCAGTGGATATGCGTCATAGACATGATATCACGACAGAACATGTTGGAAAATAAGCAAGGTTCTTACACTAACGCATTACAGATATCAAAGACCCCGGTGCAGTAAAGAAGGTTAATTCATCATTTGGAAATAATTCACGATCACACATAATAATCACCGTCGTACGAGTATGAGATTATATTATTACGAAATATCAATTGCGAGGATTCGGTCAAAACAGACGAAACTTATGCAGAATTTTGCGGTTCAAACAACCCAACATCACCTTGACGAACGAGGCGAGTATGAAAGACGAGCAAGAAGATGTCATTCCTCTGATTTCCATTTTCTGATAAGATAAAAATTCCCACTCTTTTCGTACATAACCAGTTTGTTATATTTTCTCGTATTAAATCAGAGGTAAAACGAAGATATTTAGGGACGAAAGGACCTTCAGGAATAATACGAAGTTGGCCTAACCTGATGCATGATAACCAATCAAATTTTGACTATCATTGAGCCATTCGCTTAAATTTCTTGCGTTTGATTACAACTCGTATTATATGTACAAGCCTTCTCAGTATGAGTAAGTTCTGAATTTTTTAAAATAAAAAATTGCTTAATCCAAATCAAGCCCTTGTTTCATTTTCGACGAGGGAGGTTACTAGTTATTAGATAACTTTGGCCGTCATTCACAAAGCCGAAACTTAATTCGATCAACTAAGAAACAACTTCGTCGAAAAATTACGATGGGTCAACTTTGAAGACAATTAGCAGCCAGAAACGAACTTTTTTGGATTCCAACCCAATTAACAGCAACTTCGGGATGGCCCTTACACCGTACAGCCCCAATGTTTTCTTTCCTCGGCCTCAAACCTATGACAACACAAATATTAAGCCAAGATGTAGTCGCAGGCCAATTCGTGGTCCATCGAACGCCTAAATCAACGACGAAGGGATGATGTAAGAGACAGCGGGGGCGAAATTGAGGAAAATTAAATTTCTGGCGAAGTACACACGTCGAGTGAGGCGCTATGTAGAGGGCTCTTCAAGGGTCGAAAGAGGAATGGTCAAAATGTGAGCAACGTACATCGACGTGAAAGGGATCACTTCCAGTAAGCCGCAGAATCACTACGGCCAAGTTTTCTTCACGACCATGACGAGAAATAGTTCAAATATCTTTTTTTGACAATCGAGGAGCCGAGAAAAATGATATTATTATATTCAGCTTCAATGGAAACATTAAAATTCGAGTAAAAGAATAATTTCTGCGGAGTTAAGCGAGTGAGGCTCAGGGGCCGACCTAAGGCGGCTGTTGGCAATGGATTCGAATCGGCAGATATTTAGACGCGGAAAAAGATATAATCCGAAAAATTATAACTTTATATAATCCTTCAATGGGCCGATTATTATCCGAGTCTTTTCCAAGCTTGTCTCCGAAGTCGGTCCGAATATCAGTTTCCGAGACATTTTAACAGAAACTTCTCATTCTTCAAGAGGGTTTCGTCAAGCATTTATATTTTCTGTTTTTGGAAAATTTAATTATTGAAAAATTCAAAATTAATAATCGGCGATTATACCACGGTGTAGAAGTATGAACCAGAATGTTTTCGGAAAAATTACACTTCTGTTATTTGAAAATTATCGTAAAGTATCGTCTTCATCCAATAAAGCTTGCAAGTCCTTGTCTTCGAACTTTTACGGAGGTTGCCCACGGTCCTCGTTTCTCACATCAAAATCACCACTTTTAATTTTTTAAACCACTGGAAGCACTGGGTTTTGCCAAGAGCATGTCCACCGTTAGCTTCGGCAAGCATTCTATGCGATTCTGCAGCAGTTTTCTCTTAATGATAGCAGAAAACCAATGCTGTCCGCAAATCATAGTTCGTAGGCACAACATTCGGCATGTTTGAGGTTATAGAAAAATATACCGGTGTATGAAACTTAGGTTATTGCGTGTTGACAAACTTCGTCAGCTGTTGGAGAACTGCTGAGGGAGAAGATGGCGCTGCAGAAGCGGACTTACGGTCTTTAAACTGAAAGCGAGCACCATCTATAGGGAAATTCCGGTTTAATACTTCTACACCTGGTATATAGCGATGGCTGCAGATGTCAATGGTCTAAAAGAGTTGGACCTTCAGGGGTAATAAGTATGGCATAGGTCTCATAGCGGCAGAAAGACAGAATATGGGCTTATGATAAAGAATACTTGAATTACGTGAAATTACATTCAGAGAAAAAATATCGATGCGAAGAAATGCTGGGATAATGTCAAGGAAATTACTCTCAAGTCATCTTCAAATTTCGGAAAACAACTAAATATTCATTAGAAAGGGCCGTGACATCGGAATGTGAGACCGTCTTTAACAATCACGTCGCACTTACGGTTTGTCTAATGATATCGCATTCTTTCTCAGAGAAAATATTTCCTTATCCACACATTCTTAGAAATATCACAGGAAATATATTGCGGGCAAAATCAGCTCGAAGTCGCTGGTATACGAACTAATTATCGGAAAGTACTCGAGATATGGCGAGCAGTTCAAACATAACTAATATAAGAGCGGAGTTTCAGCTTACATATTCGTTATTATTGTTGTTTACAAGTTAGAAAATATAACCAAAGGAGAAAGAAACTTTTTATTAAGTAGATTAGAGTAGAAAAGAAAATCAATAATTTCTACTTACAGTAGTACTATAACAGTTTACCTATTATTGCGATAGATGCGACTGTTTTCAGAAAACTTGCTAGTTTTCATTTCATCAACCAAAATATATTTGTGGGATTGGGATATCACAACGATGCGCGACCTAACGTCAAGAGCAGAGATGAATGACGTAAGCTCTATAAAAGAATACGGCAAGCATTTCCGCCAAAGAACACCAACAAAACCACGACTCCTCTACTATCGAAGCGTGAATATTCACAATTCCCACGTCTAATTTTTTTACGAAAACGTATTTTTATTTAAACGATTATTTATCATTATTATTATGTAATAAATAGAAATAATTCTTATTTTATTGATATAAGTAATAACGGATTAAGCTCGATATATAGAAAATTCAAAGGAAAAGAGCAAGGTAACGGCATCGCCGCACAAATCACGGAGGATTGTTTCTACGCCTTCTCCCGAACAAGTTTCTCAAACAAAACTCCCAAACAGCCGTTCTCACAGAACTACAATGTCTTCAGCGAGAATAGCAGCATTTGGCTTGGGAACTGGGGATGTCCCGGGAGTGGTACGGAGTCGAAGGTGCTTCCTCGACAGGGAAGTAGTGAATGCTGGGAGACACCCTTCGTCCAACCGAAGTCTCCCTCCCGATGATATTTAGAGAATAAGACACTCCGTGGTTAAGTTAATAAAGACAATCACGATATTGGAGGAAGATGTCAAAAAATTACCTTCAATAGAAACGACTTTTTTCCGTCTTTCTAAACATACCCTAAAAGATATCTTACGGATCTGCACCACAAAACAACACTTTAATTATTTCCGGAAAAGTCTACCAAATAATGCTTCTCACTTTCTTTACTTTTCAAGGCATCATTGTGTTGACATCAAAGAGGTCATATTTCCATGACAGCACGCGATTGGAAGGATATCGTGAGGAACTGACAAGTCAGATAACGACTCTCACACTAACAATGAATAGTGTGCAATATCACTGCTACTTAGAGGCACGAAAAAAGTTCGCTTTGGGGAAGAATTCGGACTATACGATGAAATCTGCCACTGGAAACTTAGTTTCGTAGAAAACTAGCGTCTAATCCTAATCAGTTGGCGAAAAACTCACTTTTGTACGGAACGAGTGGTCCCATTAGCGTCATGAGTGAATTCTCCCACAACCCACTCAGAATAAACGGTCGAACCATTGGAAATGAGTTCGAGGATTAAGTTCGGGATTAGTACTCAACGCGGCGATACTCCGATACTGACGTCTTAGAGCTCGTCGATTTCGCCCCGAAGCACTTACTGGTCATCGCGAGACTAAACTAAGAACTAATACTATTATGAGAATCGGAACATCACAAAGTAAACGAGTTCGCCAAAATGCATTGTGGAAACCGTCACGGACGTAATATGGCATAGATTCGCAAATTAAACACCTCCACATAAAGGTAAAGCGCACTCAAATACAGTTATAAACGAAAAATATCGAACGTCCAAAATAGAAAAACCGCAACAGATTACAAGCAATTACTGGTGTGCCCTTTTTAAGCGAAAATGCTGATTATGGGTTGTTTTTTACGATCACCCAACGTTTTAAAATATGCAAGGGACAATGCGTATTGATAACTGTGTCTAATGTATTAAGGCCAGTTGGTGCTTCACCCCTTCTGACATAATCCAGAAAAAGTTCTCAGAGAGAAATGAGGCTAACTAGGCAGGGTGAGATAGCTTCCCATTGCTTTCCTCACCAAGAGAGAATTCTATAAGCTGAGCACGTCCACGTAAGCACAATGATTTTACGAGTAACACTTTTCTTGTCAGTTCACAATAAGAGAACTTGATCAGTGCAATCATTCACTCACACCTCAGTAGCTTTCAATTTATGTCAACCACATGATCAAGACTGTGACAAAACTAAACGAAATATAAATTTTTCTCTACCCTGTAGCAAATTACAATATTCCATTCATCAGAATATGGTAGCAGAAACAATTGATAACTGGCGTATTAAAAATTCTTTGCACGAAAAATAACTTAAAATATATTGAGGAAATGTATCTGCGAAGACTTCGGATCCATTCGGGAGAAAAATGTCAAATGAAAATACAACTCCATTGATTATAAAAAACATACGAACTAATAGTACCTCTTTACAACGCCAGCATTTTCATAGAATGAAACTGTAATCCACATTGCCTATAAGCCATTTAACCTTCGCAAAACCATTTTAAAAACCAATACCGTATAATCGTAACAAACTCATTCCAAATATATCAACACCATCGAATCCATCACGGTCATCGAAGCCATCTCTAACTGCTAAATTCACCACTTTAACACCCAAATCGACCAAAATCGTAAATGTTATCGATTTTATTTATTAAACTTGACTTGGACAAAAAGATCGTCTTTCTAACTTCATATTCCGCCATGCGGGACTTAATTAAGTTACCATCGCGAAATCTCCCAAGCATTTTCCAACGGCACCTGGCAAAATACGGAGAAAAAATTCAAGTGGATTCATCCAAGAACAACACGACAGACAAACCCGTGACTTAACATTCAAAAAATGGAAGCAACGTGACTCTCAGCACACACTTGCGTATAGATAGCACGGAATAGAAAGATTATAATCTTAATTTCTATCAAAATGGCTTTATATTTTGAGATGCTTTGCAAGGCGGAGAGCTGATTACTGTACGAAAAAAATTAATTCAATCGATGAAACCTTGACTTTATGCAATTCCCTTATAGGAAGCAAATAACTAGGCAAAATTCCATCAGGAATAATTTATGCAACTTGTTTCAAACTTACACAAGCTAATTCTCCAGCAAAGATATACGAGTAAACCCATATTAGTATATAAAAGATTTGCTTATATGTCTCTTAACCTGATGATGAACTTTTAAGTTTGAAACCAGTCGCATAATGTATTTCTGATGGAATTTTGTTTATTTGCCATGCTTCCTATGGAAGGATTCGACGGGATGGACCGGTACGAAGAAGCCGTGGAAAGTACGGGTTAACGCGAGAAAATATAAGATCTATGTATATCCTTAAACAGGGCCAACTGCAAAGAGTGGCAACCTCAAGGAGCATACAGAAAATAGGTGAATACTGGATGTTATCAACTCGTGTAACTAAAATATCGAATATAATGACAGTTTACCCGGAAATCAGCGCCAGCACACAACTAATTTACGACCTCGATCTTTTAAGATTAGATAGGTTAACTAGTTCCCGATTTCGACGAAAAAACCATTTCGATAAGGTAGTAATTTCGTTACTCGACGCATGTTAAAGAAAGAAGAAGCTGTTTGTGTCTCGGTCAGTCAACTAGCAATTACTTTTATTTTGAGCGGTATGAAGAACTGTCTGATGAAGACGAAAGACATCCAAACGCAGGGTAGAGCGATAGTGAAGTGAGTTGGATAAAGAAAAACCCGGGATACGGTTGATGCGGAAGCAGAGGAAAGAAGACGTCCTTGGGAAAGGGGGCGCAAGGTGCAGGTGAAGGGAGGGGCTACGATGGGATCGAAGCTACGCTGCGACGCCCAGAGAAAATCCACTCTTCCGCGATGACCACACACACCGAACAGAACAAAACAGTTGTTCAATGGATACCACTGGCAAGAGATGCTCGAGATTTTACATTTAAAAGCCATTACGCAGCAATTATTTAACCGTGAAGAGAGAAGGATTAACGGGCCAATTCCTTCGAAGATTCACAAAAGATCGGCGTGAATACAAGATTAAATTACATTAGCGATCTGCCTCGTCCTTCGAGGATAACTTAAACACGTATTTATGCTAAGTTGGGTTGAGAACATGAATAGTCTGCCCAACTTCAAGATAACATATCGAAAATAACTACAAATATTCTTCCAGCTCCAAGTACCGGATGAGCTAAATAAAACAGACCAATACAAATAAAAAGATTAAACTCTATGACAAACCGAGAAAGTTGTTTCTGTGTTAACATTAATGAAATATGAAGAGAGGGATTCTAAATTCTGCAAAAATGAGAATATTTATCAGATATTATCAAATAGGACCGGTTATAAAATAATCGCAGAAGACAGATAAATAGTTCATTATGACTGGTTTCAAACATTTGCAAATAAATAAAGAGTCGCAGGCTTGTCCAATGATTTGACAACTCTTCCCTCGGCGAAGCAGATTTACTTACAAACCATAATAATGAAGAAAACTTGTAACTGCAGTCTTGGAAAAGATTCTATCAATAAGCCAAGCATGACAAAATGGATAGAATGTAAAGCTGAAACATACTATTAACAAAAATTTGCATTGGACCAATTGTATTAGCATTTGTAATTCCTAGAATCTATATCTCAGTGTTGATAAATGTATCACACAGTTCATCAACCACTACATTTTACCCTGGCAGAAGGATACAATTAAGGCAAACTAAAATACAATAACACCGAAATACAAAACACCATGAAAAGGCGCAGTAATTTTTTTATATTAACACTTTCAATTGATATTTCAAAAGACGATCTTAAAAAAGTCTCAAGCATCTTCTGAATCCATTAATAAGATGTATTCTAGATTAAAAACTGATTACATAGAGCTCTTTCTCTAGCATAGCTGAAAAGCACATCATTGGCAATAAGTCAACCAGTTTCCATTTAACAGTGCCCTTTTCCAACCACTATAAAGAGACCACACAGATCAAAGATGATCAGCAAAAACTGTATTTCTAAGAATTTCTAAATTAAAAGACAAACTAAAATTATGAAAACCAAACAAATATCAAAATTTTTAGAGTGACTCCAAAGCTATTTTTAGAATTAACAGAACAGTGAAATTCCACTGTATTAGTTGATTGATACAAAATATTTCTAATTATTCAACATTCATAAAAAGAGATGACAAAGTCAGCTAATGTGAAATTGTTGAACTTATGAATGATATTTGAAATTACATTTAACAATTGAGGATCTATTTTACAAAACCAACTAATGAAAGCATTATACAGTAGAACTTCAATTATCCAAACTCCGACTATCCGAATTTCTTTAGGACACCATCTTACATAGCGTTTCTAAATTCGCTGATGAGGAATGTATAACGGTAGAAACCGAATAGACATACATGAAAAAACACGCATACCTGCCGCTGGGCTGAGTATACTGATTAAAAATGTTTTATAAGAAATTATTTAATAATATAAATACTATGTTAGTTTGATTTAGTTACAGTATTTTCATTAGTATTTATAAGTGATGTACGCTTAACATTCCAAAGTGTTACCATTTTTTTAATTAATTAATACATAGCTCTTTTTTTATACTACATTTGTAGTTTTTTCTCCCGTTTTGAATGTACACTCCTGGCCAAAATTAACGCAGCACCTCCCTAGCGATCCTTACGGCCGGTGCTGCGTTAATTTTGGCCAGGACTGTACATACAGAAGTTAATTAACTATCCGAATTTTGGATTATCCAAATGGGGTCCGGTCCCAATTGATTCGGATAATTGGAGTTCTACTGTACTTTAAATTTAACAATTTGAACATATAAAATAATTCATGATTGAAGAATATAAAAATTACAATCCACGTAAAAAAGAATACTATATAACATTTGTTCCCAACTGTACTTGACACTATTTAACCAAATCACCAAACAAAAGGTAATATTACTACTTCCACTTTATTAAATTATTGTAAAATATGAACAATTAATGAGCACAAAGATTAAAACAGCTAAGATTTCCCAAGAGTCCAAGAATAATTGGAAACTGGGATTTGCGCTCCCTATCCTTGCATGATGACATTCAGTCTGACCAATTTATATAGAAACTGATCACATAATTTCACAAAAAAATTTATTTTTCATAAAATGATGAATTTCACATTTGAAAGTTTCTCGGGTGTAAGTTTACAGAACGTAAAATCGCCATTTTTGAGACCATAATCTAATTTACCATTCGATTAGGCCTTCTGAGTAAAAAAGAGCTAGAATATATAAAAGGAGAGAAAAGGATATTCAGAAAACAACACAAATCCAAAATGGAAAAGATCTTGACGTCTTCACTCGATTTTCACGAGATGGTGGCACAGCAAAGTAGCAGGACGCCCTTGACGAGAAGAAATCTCAAAACACATTATAAGTAATCAAATAAATGTGCAGCATCAATAAATGAAAATGAGTCTTACAATTGAACCAGGTCAATATCTGGAAACGGTGGCAATCCAAACGTGGTCCGTGAAAGAAGCCTAAGGAAGAGTAGATGTGCCAGTGGATGGGGACGAAGAGGGAAGGAGATCCACCCTAACAAAACTACCCTCCCACTGCATGCATTTCATACTAATCACAACTTCTGCTAATAAAGGGTTAATAGCTGCCAGTTGATCCCTTACGTTAAGTAAGTGCCAGTATCCCACCGCAGTTTTATTAACCCTCATATGGATTCTCTGCGCCTTTGCGGCGCTCGTGGTTTTTAAAATGCTTTCAATACTGCCCAATGCCATGGGTCTTGCTCTAACTTTCAGTAGTCTATTTTTTCTGCATTCTTAGTCTACAAATTTAATTTTGCCTGCATAGTGCGTATATTTTTCATTTTATAGTCCACTAATGGAAAAAGTTACATCGTTGGATTTACAGCGCCGCTGCGGCTACGCGAGTTTTCTCGTCGCTATTTCGGTCTGTCAATACTCATTTAATAGTTCTTATTTTACGCATGAAATGGTATACTATATTTATAATCATAATATTTAAACCATAAAAATTTCTAAATCATTTAAAATTGTTTAACATAGGGCCAAGTTGTCTATGCCAAATTTCTTTCATCTATTATCCAAGTATCATAATTTTTTATTTTTTACAATGTTCTTTTATAAAACTTCATCTAAATACAATAATAGATTTTAGAATTTCGTGGCTAACCTAAGGGTGTTATTTCTATGGCCTCTGTCATTATTTGACAGCAAACGGAAAAGAATGCAGTGTTAAAGGTTTTTATTCATAACTTCTGTAATAATGGGTTCAATCTAACAAAACACAGCTAAAAATAAAGAATATAGAAGTTAATAGCATTATCAATAAAAAAACTTGCTAAGAAGAGCCAAATTTGGAAGATAATGACAAAAAATGCCGCAGCGCCTCTGCGGCGCCGAAAATCCAACGACGTAACTAAATTTGTAAATCCATATGAGGGTTAAGGACAAAGGGCGCAGCCAAGCTTTGAATCACAAAAAGCACAATTAACTCGATAGTATACGCAACAACATAGCAAATATTATAAAAAAACTTTCTTACCCTTTTATAACCATCCCCAATTTTTCTATTCTAATTTACGACAGTTAAATTGTGAAGCGCATCATCAGACAGTCTCAAATTATTCCTTTCACATCGCTCATTCAAACAGTCACATTAAGAAATAAAAGCATGAATGTAGTAATCAGCAGATGAAATTAACTTTGAACAGGGAGGATGCTCACTCAAAACCAAATAAATAGGTCTCGAGTGGAGAAAAGCTTTAATAACTTCATTTTCGAGCAAAATTAAAGAAAATGGCAGCAAATACATATTTTGTTCACGAAAAATTCCCAATTTTTCCTCACCGCCATGGTTTTCCTCCTTTGTGTGAACACTTAGCTTGGCATTGCTCCTTTGCATAGCAAATTAGATTTCTAAACCACCCTGAGTCTAAAATTGACAGCTTTCCATGCAATGGCTAAGGCAGCGCTATTTCAATATTCTCGAAGACTAATTCCCCAAACTGAAAACGTAATGGCCCAACGTTGGGACCCCAATTACTTTGACAATTCCTCTCAACCCAACTAACACATGCAAAGAAAATAAAAAGGCAATACCTACCTACCAAACGTAAAGAAACAGAAGTACCCAAATTTTACACAGCTCCCACATGACTGAACCAAAACTTTTCATCAAAAGCAACAAAATGATAAAGAAAATAAAGAAATGCACCTGCATCTTACCATCTCCTTCCCAACTCCAGACCCAGTGACCACTCGGCTTTGAGAATCTCCCAAAGACAACACAAAAGACACAACAACGGACAACTATCCGATTAAATTAAGAATCGCAGCAAAAGGATGAGGTTCGAAAGAGGATTCCAACTCATCGACTTTCGTTGCTCCAGATTCGGCAACCAGCATTGAGAAATGCTTTATGAGGAAGGACAGATTGAACCTCATCCTTATTACTTCGCTACTGAAGCACACACAAAAGACATTTTAATTTAATTCAGCTCCATGATGAATGATAGCCAGGAAAACGCCTCCTTCGAGATTTAAGCTCGACATGCCAAATTTTGCGCAAAATTTTTGCTGAAAATAGCCGAAAGAATTTTCGTCGGCAACTCTCGGAAGCACTTTCCATGAGACTATCAAACATGGATTTTAAAGCACACAGCTATGTACACTTTTCTCCTTGTTCTAAATTTTAGAGCATGAAACTTTATACATTAATCTTTGTCTCGCCACAAGTATGTTGGAAAATTTGGCTAATGTTAAAAAATTTACGTTCAATATAAGCTTTTTTAATTTAAAAAACTTTTCCATTACTTTTTATATTCAAGACGAAAAGGTAAATAAATAAAGGACTCTTACCGATCCTTGCCAGCTATGCGTTTGGCCTTTTCAGATTTTCTGAGGATGAGATCAAGAGGGTAAGTATAAAAATGAAAGAGGGTTATACCACCATAAGACGCCTCTCGGTGTTTAACAGACATTTTTGTTGGCCGCAGACGTGGTGAGTATACACAGTTACAGAGAGAAAAATAAATAAAGATAATAAAAAAGGTGATACCTTTTTTTATGTCTTTCTCAAACCCTCATACTCCTCGGCGGAATGGTCGGTAGAACAACTGGCTGTCAGTTGGAATCTGTGCGGGGGAAAGCAGCAACACTTGACCAAATGAGTGCCAAACGTTTCCTATTCTCTGTCCCTTTATCCCTGCATCATTACAACCACAATCACCAATTCTCAATTACATTAACGTATCAAACACTGCACCAGTTTGCTAGTTTGCTTTTAAATTAGTGAAATGAAAATAAAAATCAACTGGTTACACTCAAAAACCTAGAGCAAAATATATTTGAACAGAGCTTCTAAACTCAAAAATACATTACTTTCTCATGAATTCCATACGTGACTAATTAAATAACCAATCTGAAACTTTTAAGCATCTCAGAATGGCATTCACTTTTAGCAATTATATAATATGCAAATTAAAAAATAATAATTGTGCGCGAAACTAACCGTGAGTGCATGCCCGACTCTATCTTCTATGTATATTTTCCCAAGCAAAATTGAGTGAGATAATATTTAGCTTTACTTTTCCAGAAACCCTACACCGAAAACAAACTCTTGATTAAATTTAGTCCGCATTACTCTCTGAGGGGGGAAGTGGGATTGGAAGGTATGGATGAATGGTTCAGGCGAGAAATAGCCCAACGTAGTGTCAAGTTTCACTTTTTGTTATGCACAATAACTGGCCACCACGATCGAGGCTCTTTTCAAATTATAAAAAAAAATTCAGTAACGTTTCGAACATGCAAAGTAGTATAAAAAAATTATATAGAGCAAGGAGAATAAGTGTACACACCTGCATACTTCCCGCCAGTAGTGTGTTTTAGCAGTCATCAGCCAACAAGAAGAGCTCCTTTTATTTGGGTGAAGATGGCTGCGGATAGAGAACACAACTAATGAGCACATAAAAGAGCGAAACTTCACCACTTAAGGGTCACCATGAGAACAAAGGGAATATGTTAGAAGAGTCCCTTTTTAAGACTGCTAAAAGCGACCGACAAAATACTTGAGATGGCATCTTTTTCGTCAACCTGCTCCATTTTGAAACAAAATCGTTTTGAAGTGGAAAAAACGAAGGTACTGAGAAGTTACAAAAATTCAAGAAACAAAATACTTTGATTTCTTCGAAAATTATTTTCCAATAATAAAAAGGTAGTGACAGAAATAACAAGTTGTCCCGATTATAATTGGATTTATAGAGTAACTTCTGAACTTGTAGGAACGTACGACAAAAGTCAATTGGAAGTAGAAGTCTTAAAAAATGTTTCAACAACAGAGACAGCAATCCTGATAAATATCTCAGAACGTAAATGGAACATTCCATCGTTACAGATACCTTCCACCTACCATCCGTAAACTCAAAAACAGAAATAATTTAAACAAAACAGAGCCTTAATTCATCCAAACAAAATCAAGAAAAATGTTTTAGATGGCAATCAATGCTGCAACGATACCCTTTACAAGGCATGGCATATGCAGACTTTAAAAGACTTCAGACGTACAATATTATCAGCTATCTTTTTGACATTAAGTCCTCGCATCTAGTAGTACTTACACAACATGTCCTCAAAAAAAACCTTGGCATTCCATGAAACAGCGACAGACTGCATTCCGGAACTAAGATCGATCTGAAAACATCTTAAGGAACCTAATTTACAACACATGAAACCTAACGAACGTTTCGGCTACGACGATCGCTATAATTAAGATTGGGTCCACGAGACTCGCAAATAATAGAATTAGAATTGTTCTTACTTAAGCTAAAACTTCATTTTCGATTGAGAGTTTACAGACAACGTTCGCTGACACACCAAACATGTTATGAACGTGAAAACATCCAACGGTAAAATTCGTTACTCGGTTACGAGGGTATATTTACAGGTTCTAATATTAATCGATATACTCATAATACCACCATTTTGCAGTTACTTTACGATTTTACCGCCGAACACAGCCAGGCGCCGTATGGCGCCAAGCCAGCATCTGCTACAATATAGGCTCAAGTGCAGAAAATGTCCTACCTCACGGATGATTTTACTGCCTTTCACCGGGCCGATCTGCGTAAATAAGGCACAGATGAGTTCCTCCGACACCGAAGCGTCCAGGTTTCCTACGTACCTGGAAATAAAAACAATAAGTCAGCCACGTTGTTTTTAGGATCGGCATCCTTTGCAACAAATACACAGGAACGGAAAACCGCTTATAATATTTGAATAAGCCTCTTGGAAGGTACTTACAAGGTTCTAGGGTGACTTTCTTCGTTCATGATCTGAAATACAAACAAAATCCATTAGTTTATGAACAAAAGTGTTTACAATTTCGTTTAAAATTCTAATTTTCAGCGTTACCTGTTTCGCCATCTTATGTTACCTCACTACTTTGACAAGTCGACCTCTTCGCAATGCGGTGTGGGAAAAACAGTTGAGTTACGATTTGCAACTTGAGGACGTGAACGGTTGACCGTTTGAACGGTGGTAGTATGGAAGAAGAACTATTGTTCAATGGTGGTAGTGTATTCAAATGTAATCAAATACGAAAGAGTTAGCAGATAATTGTAAATGGATTAAATTACACGCATTATATCAATTTCAATGTTTGCCTCTCGTCTATAACTAACTATGGTTGTTTCATTTACATTTAGATGTCTTACACCTTAAGCAACGAGTATAATTGCTTGTTTTCATTTCCATGGAATATGTTGTTTTAGTTGTCAGTTTTTCACTTCATGTACAAGTAACTGCTAAATAATACCGTAATGTAATCGAAAGTCTGGAAAGATAGCCGTTTATGAAACAATTATACCCAGACACAGTCATAATGAAATTAGGAAACGTTGGAAATAGATGTCGTACATGGCTGCTATATATTGAATACTTACTTACATTTACTTTAACCAATATTTAGGTTATACATAAGTCATATACGAGAAAAAACAATAGAAATTTAATTAAAAAAGCAAGAGGTGTAAATGCTGGAGGAGTACAAATAAAAACAAAATATTCTGAGGAACATGCATTTGTTGCAGAGTCTGAAAAGGAGCTACAGAAAACTATGGAATGTATACAAAAAGTTGGAGAGAAGTGTGGAATGAAAATCAATAAAACAATTGCGATGAAAAAGGGAGCATTTCAAATGATAATTTATCTGTTAACAGCCGAAAATACCAGTAATTTTAAGGAAGGAATTTGCCAAATGTTCTACATGGATCTGAATCTTAGACCATGAAGATTAGGACGGAAACTATCTTGAGAGCTTTGAAATGTGGCAAAGGAGGAAGATGAGGAGAGTGAGATGGACCGTGTGAAAAATGATTAAATACTAGAAAGGAAAATTGTTAATACATTATGGATGGCATATTGTGTAGGACACATAAGAACGACAGCTTGATGTGTAAAATCATTGTAGAAAAAGGTTTGAAAAGTAAACGGGACTGTAGCATATTAAAGGAGTTGGTGCAGAATAGAGAAGATTGGAAATGTTTAGCTGAAACCAGGACAGATTCATTTTGATGATCACGAAAAGAATGGCTCCCAAATTGTAAATATGCACCATCATAGAAACTGAAACTAGAAATACTAAGGTAACGTTGAATTAATAAAATGATAAAATTTTACTGAACCACGTATACGCATGAGAATTGTATGAATTCATGCCAAACATCTCCCAAACATTTTCTCCGTTATCTCCTTATTCTGATAAATATATTTTTTGAAACCGAGCCACTATCGCACGACCATTGTAATATATTTAATTAATTTCCCGTAATATGGTGCTCGTTTCTATTTCGTTATACCATCATTTCTTTATTTACTCTGTAAATGAACTTTCTAGGTCTACAAACGGCAAATAAAACTGAACGTGAATTTCTTAAGATGTTTTCGAGTCATCCAGAATCGATCCCACAATACTTTTGGCAAAAAATGATCGATATGTAATAGTGCATATGTCCTCTAATGCAGCGGTTCCCAACCAGTGGATCGCGGAAGGGTTGCAGGTGGGTCGCGACTAGATCCTAAAACTATCAGAAACCATTGAATAAACCATCAAAATAACTATATTTGATGGTAAATTATATACACATAAGGAAGAGATACGAAACGAATAAGGTTTTTTTACTCCACCATGGACCGATGAACCGTGGAAGTATTCCGATAAGGAAAGGTGGGTCGCCAGCTGAAAAAGTTTGGGAACCACCGTAGAGAATCCCTTAATTTGAGATGTCTCTCAGCATCGGAAAGTACTACATAAGGCGCAATCTTGGCGAGGACGGGAAGCTGTATTTCTATAACTTCGGGTATTAACCGTAGGATTGTATTTAACCGCAGCATTATACAGAACCTGCGAATGATGGAAGAAATTGGAAGGGGAAATTTTCTTGCTTACCAAAGTGTTTACCATCGCCTTGCTTCTCTTTCATGTTGGTTTACGCTGCAATATCCCTATCAGAACTTAATACATTCACCCTCCAATGGCATATAGCAGGTGTTAAATTAGCACCAACAACTCTACAAAACTTTTAAGTTCCCTAACTTCTAAATAATACGTTGAAAAAAAAGAGAGCAGAAGTAACTACCCTCACGGTGATTACATCTTCGTAAAGCTTATTCATTTTCTCTCAGAGTTCGCGAATTATGATAAATCTTTCTGGGACAGGTCTCCACCCAAACATTTACCTAATATTTGTTCGACAAACCTTTCCTCTCCGGGTCAGAGTACTAGAACAATGCAGAATTTAACAGAACAGAAATTAAAGCAAATTATTGCTTCTTTAAATCATTGCAAGCATGCGCGATTGATTGCGTATCTGAGATAAATGTCAATGTTTTATGTGCTATTACCATTCTTCCATGTTATAACTTACTAAGTCATCCAATGAAAGATGTAAGAGGACTTATTTTTGGTAATGGCGGAAAGTGCAAAGAAGTTGTTCGCAGTAATAATGATTGCGAAAGCCAAACGAACATAAGGCTAGTCTTTTAACCTTTAATGATTTTAATTTAAACCACATGATAGAAACTGAAGATGTTAAAAATTAGAGTGTGTCAGATTTTGCTTCATTCGGCAAAATTGGAAGGAAAAGGATTCCCTTGCAATCATAAGCATTACGTTATGTATATTCTATTAAATTGGTAACAGAAATCAATGAAAAAATGTTCTTGATGAAAATTCAATGCAATTAGCATATTTACTTTCTCCCTATACGTAGTATAGAGAAAATATTGTATTCGCAAAAAAAATTGGCCTCCAGATTTCAACGGAAATACATAGATGTTTCGGAGCCCATAAAGTTCGTTTTCGCTATTTTCCCGAACATGTCTGTCTGTGGTAAAAAAGTTGGTGGGCGCTCTATCTTAAAAAATAATTATCCGATCATTTACAAAATTTATATTTAGTATTTTTCTAACAATTTCAAGAGTTGATTAGTTTTTTATGAATACCGCTTAACCGGGAGTTGCGGTTTATCCGGAACAAACTTTTGTTTTTTAAATATCTCTGTCAGAATGCAATTTAGGAGTTATTCTTGAATAATGGTTGACCGGAAGTTGTTGTTTATCCAGAAATGGAAGTTTTTCATACATAGTAGTATTATTGTTAAAAGTGCTTCGACAGCTTAGGTCATTTCGCACATTGGCTCCCAGCGGGAATCGAACCCAGGACCTCTTTCACCTAAGACGAGCGCGCTGTCCACATGACTATCTGGGAGCCCTAGAGTTTCATACATATCTCTGTCAGAATGCAATGTAGGTATATACAAAAGTTAAAGATAATATACTTCACTACAACTTTTGGTTGAAACATTTTTTCGTAACAGTGATTGTTTAGGAGTTATTAGTGAATACTCGCTAACCGTAAGTTGCTTTTTATAAAAAAATTGTAGTTTTTCTTTAATATCTTTGACAGAATGTGGTGTATGAATATACAATTTGTACAAAAGTTATAGATAATGTATTTTACTTCAACGTTTGTTTGAAACATTTTTCGGTAACACTCGTGGTTTTGGAGTTATTTATATATTACCGGCATAGGCTTCTGTTTTCAATAAATATGGAGAAAGTCATGTGTTGGCCACATCAGATTTTTTTAATCTGCATAAGGTGGATCCTATTTAAAAAATAAAAATGATGAAAATTGATAATTTTCAAATAAATTTGACACATTTAAATATCTGCTGTTAATTATGAATTTTAAAAATTTATTTGCAGTGGTTTGCTCTTACTACACATGTAAAATGTACAAGTTTATTTTATAACCATTGCAATTCTTTCACAAATGGGTCGCTTGTTTGCTAATTGACACGCTCTACGCTTCGCGGGGGGAGCGAGAGCAGCGATTGATTGATTGAGCGGGATTGAAACAAATATTGCTAAATAGATAACTAATTCAGACTTTTTAGGTTCTTAAGGAAACATTTGATAGGTATTGAGACAGAGGAATAACTATTTACTCAACGAAATCGACATGTTGCATAATTTATTAGATCTCGTTATTTATTTCCAAATGCTCCACAAGCATCCAGTTAATGGACAATGACAGTGGTGGGAAATAACAGCATCTACAAATGACTCACAAAACCATTCCCTTAAAAGAAAAATCTGACTAGAACCCTGGACCTTAGTGTTGGAGGGCTAGTACGCTAACGTTATAGTCATTTTATCTCTTTTTTTAAGTGTTACCTAGACGTGAAGTACTTTCCTGTAAAGTATTCAGCCTGAAGGTCGGTTGGTACCTCACCCCCTCCGGTATAAGCCGCCTAAGCTACTAAGAGCTTGCAGAGAGGAATGAGGTTCACTAGGCAGAATGAGGAGTTCACCCTTGCTTTCCTCACTGACACAGAAAGCAATAAGCGGAACATGTCCACGCAAGTGAAACACAATGACTCTATGAGAAACACTTTTCTTGGCATTCCATAAGGAGGGACCAAAATCAGTGCAATTATTCACTCATACCTCAGTAGCTTTCATTTCATCACAACCATGATCAAGACTGGGACAAAAGAAAATTAAAGATACATTTTTCTCTATCCTGAACCACATGACAAATGCTAATATTCCATTCATCAGAGTATGGTAGCAGGAACACGTAAAGTAATTAAGTGATGAATCAAGAATGAGAATATAATAAAAGCGAGAATATCCTGGCTTCGAACCGTCGGATATTTGGAGATTTCCTTCCAAATTCAGTTACCCCCTGCAACTATGTACGAATTGTCAAATCGAAGTTACTTCGAAAACTTTCTCAAAATGCGTTCCGAGATTCCCATGCATTAGTTTAGGGAGAAATTTTGCTGTGTCCTGGCCTCGAACCAAGCATCTCTATAGCTGCGATACGTTTTATTTATGGAGTATTAAGGTAACATCCATTTACGTACCAATGAGTTTCCATCTTTCTAGGTGAAAATTCAGATAGAATAATAATTATTATTCTATCTGAAGTTCTGGAGTAATGTTAAATATAATTAATATCTTTGCAATGCATTTTAAACGGGGAATATCGATATACGCCAGATCGGCACGGATATCCGTGATCCCAGAATAATTTTTGGAGACGTCTTTGTAATTTACATTAGGAAAGCACCTCCACTAACCACATCATTTTAAGTATTTCCGGGATGTACGTATTTTTTTAAAGTACGAAATTGGGCGCTTCTTGAAAAAGACCATATTTTTGAGCCTCCTGAAATCGGACCAATAATAGGTCAGATCAAAATCTTTCTTTTCCTGGGATGCTATTGGAATAATGTATTAGTTTGGATCAGTGGCGGATCTAGGATCGAGCTGTGGGGGGGGGCTTGAGAGTTGGGATTAAAGATTCATTTTCTATTTATCGATTTTGTAATAAATTTTATAAAATAAAATAAACTCAGTATACATATTTGAATTATGCTTATTATTATCTATCGTTGTAGATAAACAATTTTTACTGTAAATATCTAAAATATTATTTCAATGTTTTGATGAGATATTTTGCTTTTTTTTACTGTGACTTCTGGGGGGGGCTACAGCCCCCATAGCCCCCCCCCCCCCTGGATCCGCCACTGGTTTGTATTCAATAATGTGCTTGACAGTCAAGAAAACGGATTGTTTACATCCTCAAAATTTCTCGAAATTTTCCTTTATTTTATCCAAATCCTAGGGAGTAAAATTAGAATCCTAATTTAATTTCCATTCTTTTAGTGCTTGTTCCGACTTCGAAAGTTTCTTATTTAATTTAGCCAAAAAAGTTTTAATGTTTCCCCAAGTTTAAAATTGTGTGACTTCTCACTCTTTAGTTTCAGGTGAATATTTGGTAATTCAACCATTTTTCAGGGTGGACAAACATACACTGTGTTATATAGTATAATATTATTAATATTAATAGTCACTTATTCCACACCACAAAACAAGCTTGAACGTATATAGATTGTGCCACCTAGCATTTATTACTGATTAAATGTCCTAACCCAATGAGAGCAGAAAGAAGAATACATGGGAATTAGTTCTCTGAAATTAAGTGAAAGTCCAGGAAAAAGCTGATTGTTCATGGCGAATAAAATCTTTAATAGAATATAGGAAGACATAAGACCTAACAGCTACATGTGAAAGTTGTTATGATTGCATCAGAATAAAGAGGGTTTTGCAAAGATTAAGAAATGTGAATTTTGAATAAAAAGTCTGCCAATCTGATTCTTAACAGAGTGAAGGCGGTAGATTCAGAGAAATCAAACTATCTTGAATAACAAGATAGCAAAGCATGCAAAATCTTGGAATTTTAAATGCAGTTCCCATGGCTGTAGGCAGCCTTTATCAAGTTGCCCTTCATGTGACATTCTTTTGAGTTAATTATATATAATGCTAACGCAATTAACCTGGAGGAAAATTCCTGTTCTCTATTGTTACTATTTTTTGGTATCAAGGAACTTGACATCCATAATCATAGAACTCTCAATGCTAGAAATATACATATCTCATATGTATACACAAAATCCACTCTGATGGGGCCTCAACAAATGGGGCTTGTTCTTAACAGCAAACTACAAGAGTACCTCAAGAATGTGATATCTGACGTATAAAGAAATTTAAATCTTTCCTGATTGAAAAAATGTGTTATGATGTTGATGATTTTTATATATTTTAATTCATGTTTTACCATGGTTTTGAATGATAAAGTCTAAATTGATCCTTCACAAATAAAAATCATTATTATTCAGTGTCCCTTAGAGATTGCAGACCTGACAATAAGATCTCTGTATTATTTTACATGCAGATAACCTTGACTTGGCTTTCTGTAAGCCAAAAAGAAGCTAAAACTCACTTCCTCGAATGACGATGAAAGATTCTCCCTTTAAAGTATTCTTTATGAAATTCTAATTCTGAGAAAAATTGAAATAACATGACCTCATCTTGCCCTGGTGAGATGTTAGTAAAAAGATTTATGAATATAAAAAATAACAGAATGTTTGAAGTGGCTATAGATAAGTGTTTTATCTCGAATGTTTTTTTTATAAATAACAGATGATTGTATAAACCACATACTAAGAGATAAATATACCATGCATAAAGACATTTGATGGTTAAATCATCCGGCTGCAAGATAGCATCAACTTGACCAGTTTTCCAGTTTGACTTGCTATTTATCAGAATTTCTTTTTTGTGTAGATAATTTCTCTCATCAATAGAAACGAAATTTAATTTTAATTCATACTTTACAATACATAATTTAATACATACTTTAATACATACTTTAATAATGAATATTAAATAAACAAAAAGTGATAAACTTCAAATAAATTGATTGGTACAGCATGTGTATCCGAGAAATTCCTCTGTCTTCATTTCTTTCTTAAGAATTCTTGGATTTATTTAACGTTTAAAAAATAGTTCCAGTGTCGCTTAATTAAGTCATTAGGCAAATAAGAAGTCCAATTGTTGATATTGAAAATCAATTGTTTAATCATTCTTGCTCAGGTTTTCTGGGATAAAACCTAATAAATAAGCCACCTTTTATAGTGGGTACAAATCCAGCTGGATCAAAAGTTATCTTCTCTGATGATTTTGATCCAAGTCTAAGTTCAAATTTAGAAAGTAATGCAACTAGTCCAGCTTTAGTCTGTGTTTTTCCAAATCTCATACCTGGGAATTAAAATCATGTTCAATATATTATTCATAAAAGTGGTGATTGTAATAAGAAACTAATATTTAAAATATCAAAT
This sequence comes from Sympetrum striolatum, assembly GCA_947579665.1. NCBI lineage: Eukaryota > Metazoa > Arthropoda > Insecta > Odonata > Libellulidae > Sympetrum > Sympetrum striolatum. Next base: position 98,217,225 of record OX388344.1, on the reverse strand, counting down.
GAATAGGTATAATCAAAAAAGTAGATCTTAACAAGGTAAGGCGGTCCCAAGAAAATAGCAAAGAATTCATGATAAAAGAAGCACCAACTCAGGAAAATTTTACGACTATCCCGTCAAAGGTGGTTATTTATTACTGCTTCAATAAAATTAATAAAATGAGATACATAAAAAGTAAGACAGGACCATTACTTATTTTAGGTTTAATCTAGGCCAGCCAGCAGACAATAACTGAGCACTCATGATATTATTTGAAATACTGATAAATTAATTGCATGAAAGAATAACTGAGGCAAGAGTATAAAGGAAGAGGTGCTTTCTTGTCCCCTCATAGTCATCATAAATGGAAAGAAATCACTATTTGGCAGTAAAGAGCTAATTTTGGAAATCTGATCCAGCCATAATTTCCTTAAGTTTGAAGTAAATAGTTGGTTGGTGAGATTCTAAAATTAAAAATTTTATATATTGTCTTGGCCTTTAAAAGCTGATGCTGAAAGCTATAATCTTCTGTTTTCCTGATGATAGAAAAACTATGAGTTTTCCTTCTCTTACATTTTCTTCAAAGTTTATGATTGCTAAAAATTACATTGAAATATAATTTTGAACTTTTTTTATCTTACCATGATGCAAAAATATCCAAAAATGAGTATAACGAGTATTAGAGGCTTGTTGAAAAGATAAGAAGTAGTAAAATCACAGATTATAGCCAATGCATTTTGTTTAAACCTTACCAATACAAAAGCGTGGACCCTCTCCAAATGGTAAATATGAAAATGCTGGTCTTTGTGCTTTGGCTTCATCAGTGAATCTCTCTGGATCAAAGCACTCAGGATTAGGAAAATATTTAGGATCTCTATGCATGGCACATGTTGGAATGATTATCTTAGTCCCTTTTTCAATCACAAGATCCTCAGGATGATCTTTGTTTAATAAATGTGAGTAATCTTCCCTTTTAATTATGTACTCCTTTGTGCATTCACGGAAAATAATTGGTACAGCTGGATATAGTCTTAGTGTTTCTGAAAATCGAGGAAATATCCATTCATTAATAATTTGATTGATAACACAATGCTATTATACAGAAGATTCACCAAAACAAAAAGCAACTAATTTTAGATAAATGTCCACAAAACTTTCACTTCGCATTCATTTCACGTAGAAGAAAGTTTCTTTGATATTATTGGACTAATAGTATTTTATAGACACATTATTCTCTCAATGATGCTTTTTTATGAGGAATATTGGAGAATTACTAATTCTCTTTGAAGAAGATGTTGCATGTTACTAGTTATCCCCATCAATTAAAACGTAAATGATATTATGAGAAAATTTGAATAAATTAACATGGAAAGTCATAATTATACAATTGAAATTGAATGATTTAAATTGCTATACTCCTTACATTAGGTAGATGCACCCATGTTCCACAAATCATGTAGAAGAAAAACCCTATTAAACAATAATGCATTTTAAGGTCATTGATTAAGCAAAGAAGTTGTAAGATGCACCCAAGTTTTCATAGGTTGCATCTATGCAAAAAAGATGCATCATATACACAAATAGATTTGGTATATTGTGCATATATATGGGTGCAAAAATTTTCAGCAAACACATCATTTTCATGAGATATGGAAAATAATGGTGATAAAACCAGGAAAACATGATATTTTGGTGAAAAAGTCATTCGAAAATGGCAGTACTTAATTTCAACCAATCAAAGAACTTTATGTTGATTAGAGAAGAAGAAACAAGGGATTAATTGTTTCCTTAAAAACCACAACCTCATTATACGCCAAGATGAGTGGTATGAGGTTGTTGATTTTTCCCAATCACTTTCAACACATAAGCTTAATGGATAACATTATTTGTTGCAGCCAACTTCCCTGAGTCTGGTGAATCATACATCAATGAGAGGAACACTCATGTTTGTGTCCCATTATTATTATGAATAACTATGTGAAATATCAAGCTATGATTAAAATTTTAGTCTTGAGGGCTCAATATATATTAACCTGCTAAAACCTTATCCAATAATGGCATCTCAGAGAGACTTTCATAGGTAATATTTCCATCATGATTTTTCAGAACAGCTTTTATCTCTTGAGCTAAGCTTTCCTGGATTGCAGGATTTCGAGCCAATTCATAGAGGCAAAATGTCATGGTTGTGGCAGATGTTTCAAAACCACCAATAAAAAACACAAAGCAATGAGCGCATATCTGCTTCACATTCAGTGTCACTGAAACAAAAATGAAATTATTACTAAAATAATGAAACAAAACAAGAAACTTCTCAGACATATCAGCCCGAGGTTCTTTTCAATGAATGAGAAAAATACATTCTATTCTATTTATTCTGCTAATTCAATTCAATTTTATTTTATTTCATTCAAAGATTATCAACAAATATATAGAAAATGTCAATGCTAATACTTTTATTAAGTACACATTAGAGTACAAAATAAGTACAAAAGAAAGTAAGTTTTACAGCAAAATAATAAAATCAATCAATTGGACTGACAGATTTAATTTATGAAGTAAATAAATTATAATTAAAAAACACCATATTTAAAAAAATGTATAATGAAGAGGGTTGATCCTTTCAAATAACCCTATAGCTTAATATATAAAATAAACCCATGTACATAGATGTACCTAATTAAGTTTTTTTCCATTGTCTGTATGTGTGAGTTTAGATATGCATGACCAAGAGCTTAAAACTTACTGTTATTTTACTATTAAAATTGAAAATAACTTGTTGTGAACAGAAACAAATAAGCTACATTTAGCAAAGTGTGATCATTTTTATGGCACTTAAAATTGGACAAGTACCAAGCAGTTATTTCCAGAGTTCAAAATAATGCTTATAATAAATTTTTGTAGATCATCATCATCAGGGACGGATCCAGGGGGTGGTCCTGGGGGTCCGGACCCCCCCCGAAATATTACTTGTGCCAATTTTTCGAAAACAAAACTCAAATAACGCAAATAAACACACAATTTAATACGCAGTCACTAGCGAAAAAATTCGAGTTTGTCTAACACAATTCTAACGTCACGTTTAGTGAAAGCCAAAATATCTTTTATTTTTAAATTTTTTGATCGGACCCCCCCCAAAAAATTTTTCTAGATCCGTCCCTGATCATCATCATAAAGATGTGATATCATAGAGAGATATTCTTTAGCATGTAAATAAGAATCATTTCAAAGATTACATTTCAAAACTGAAATTCTGAATTTACTTAAAAATGTTAAGCTTTTTTGATTATTTCCTTAAGGTCTTAAACATATTTTCACTTTGATAAATATTCTACTTGTTTCTGAAAGTAGTCTTAGCTAATTTATTTAAGTTTAAAATAAATAAACTGAATATTACTTCAAATTTAATTAGAATTTTGAAACTAGTAACTGGCAAAGGTCTCTTGGCTTGCTTTACGACCAGACATAGACCCACAAGAAGAAACCCCACAAAAAACTCTTTGGAGGTTGAGAATTCATATCCATGATGTTTTAGGCTTTTATCTTGAGAGGTAATGCCATGGAATTAATATCTTGCCCACTGAGTATCCTATTGTACAGTTATGTGCAAAAAAACTTTAATCCTTAATCTTATATAGCCCATGGGACTTAAAAGATTTTTTTGTAATTACCTGTACTAATTTAAGGAAATATTATGATGACTTTCTGTTTGATGCAATGGGTTCCAAAATTTAAGTAGAAAAAAATTATCTCAATCCTTAGTAATTCTATATATTTTTTACAACTGTTTGCCATCATCTCTCAGATCAAGCATATGAAAAATAAAAGATAAATATACTCACAATCAGAGCTATCTTGATTCTTTTTATTAGAATCGCTATCATTTTTCATCCCAATAAGAAGTTGCAAGAAATCATTCCTTTCAATATTATTTGTCTCTCGGTAACAAATAGTATCAGAAACAATTCGCAGTAGTGAATTTTCCACAAATGGTTTTATTAATTTCACCTTAAAAAATTTGGTAAATCTAGGTGAAAGGAAAAATATAAAGCTTTTCAGTGCATCCATGATTTCACCAGAGAAAATTTTTCTTCCAATGATACGCATCTCAGCTTCGGGTTCAGCAAGTGAGCCAGCATCTACACCAAATGCTGTTGAACCAATAACATCTGTGGTGTAGCGTGCATTTAAGTCCTTCACTTCAATTTCATTACCATTTTTCTCTATCTCAATTAAAATCTGGAATATAAATTTCATTCCTCTTTAATTGTTAATTATAATTACTCTTACATTTAAAATTCACACAGAGTAAATATATCAAAGAGGTACTCTTAACCAAACTGTAAAATCAAAATGGTCAGCCCTAATTTTGCAAAAGGCCTTAGCAAAGAAGAAAAATCTTTGTTAACTTTCCCAACAGTTAAATTTCAGTGACTGATTTCACTGTCAATATTAGCACCAACAAGTGACACCACTGTTAATCAATAATTCCAATAACACCATTTTTAAAATGTTTTGTATTCTCACACTTCTAACAACTTTTATTTAATCAATCCCTCTCTTGTATATGGGTAGAGTTTACATTTATTTATTAAAATTTTGTATTTGAAAGTGAACATTTAGTTGAATATGACTATATTTGAGTGTATATAATTAAGTTGATGCAAAGTGCCTTTCTACTTCGGTTGTTAAAATTACCTTTTTTGACCAAGACAAAATGATAGAGATGAAAATACGAGTCTTGTATTAGAAGGTGAAACTTTTTAAATCCTAACATTGTCCACCTTATTCACTATTCTTGGGTAAGTACCCCAGCTGATAAATGTTTGTATGCCCTACGTTGTACAAGAAGTGAAAAATGATAAATAATATAGAAATAATGAATCAGAGTCAAACCCAACAGTGTTCTGAGAATACCTGCCTGGAAAATGGGAGACCTGGGTTCGAGTCCAAGTCATGTCACTATTTGTCACCTTTTGTACAATCTTGGATTAAGGCACACACTTTCTCATGCGAAGTTAAATTCAATTTCGACATCTTTAGTGGGCCCTTCTTCAAATTAATTTAACAAATCAATGTTTTTGGTTTTTTTTTCTCAAACGTCAAATTTAATTGGGATAGATTATGTACAGCTACATACCCTACACCAGAAAACAAACTTTACACCTTGTAAAACATGTACCCGGAATAGTTCATTTCTTGGTTCAATTTAAAGGTATAGAATAACTAATTTTGCTTTAAATTTGTAATAAAACGCACATTTTTACGTAGAGTTTTGACACTCCCTTCCGACAGTATTTCTGTGATGACAACATCATGGCAGTCAGAGAAAAGAAGACTCATGGCTTAGACTTCCGAGGGACTTATGGGAAATTTTTCACAATCGGGTCATTATCGAATTGGTATTAGGTAGCCTGATGGCCGTTTTGCTTTTCTAATATAAACCCCAGGCAAACTACCTAAACTCTTTGTATTTCCTATCTCCCTCATTTCAATTCGAAGTTTGAACGGCAAATGGTGTGTGGGTTGAGCCCAGTTGAGCCATCTTTGCGGATAATATAATTAATCCACATCAATACTAACACGCTCGTCTCGTCTAAACAATTCTCCGAGCGCTCATTAACTATTGACGAAATTGAAAGACACTAACTTTATTATTCATTGACGCATTTGTGATGTTGTTTGATATTAATGGCACAGATACTAGAAATATTACATAATAATAAGTGCGTGAGATAATGCAGATGCATCAAATATTAAATAATAGGCATACGCATTTTTATAGTAAAAGTCTTAAATATGTGGAATATCATACGAAGGTCCATAACCGTCTAAAGAAGAAAATGCAATGGCTTCGACCCATAATTATTTAATCCTAATTTCGCTCCATTGGAAACACCGAATCTCGGTTCGGTTTCCCCGGACCCCAACCGACAAGCCGGTTCTAACTGTTATTTTCGGTCCAGTGAAATAATCACTGCGCGAAGTTTATGTTGTGGATATAATTTTTTTAAATTAAATTTTAGCGTATAATTAATGATACAAAAAATAATAACGGAATAAGTTCACCTATTAAAATTTAAATGTTGATAAGTGATTTGCAAGTCACAGTTCTATATATTTATTAAATTTAATTGCAGAAACGGATGATCTTGCGATCCCATAATCGGAAGGGAAAAAATAGCAAGTTTACTGTTTTCATTCTGGTTCAAGTAATTTCATTTTTCGTGTCCTTGCATGCTCGCCGTCAGTTCCAACACAGGATTCGAAACAGTGGGGCAGTGGGGAGCGTCAGGTTCAAAATGCCGCAGTATTTCATCCTTTTTGCAATGGCCTTTTGAAGAATAACCAGCTTCTTGGAAATCACGTAACAACTAAGTCTTTTCAAAATATTTGCATGTAATTTTAATGCTTCAAGGAAAAACGGCGTATTATTTAGTATTGGCGTATTATTATAGCAGGGGCAATGACGAAGAAGTCCGCACACGGTATCCTACATGTCGTCAAATTCGATTAATCTATCAACAGGGATTCTATAGCGATTATAAATGTCTCTTTGACTAACTTTTCTTATGGTTCATTGATGCTATTAATACATAGAATAGACCATGTATCATTTGCCAATTTAAATCCGACTACACAGCAGGATTTCATGATTTCTTTACCGCGAAAAGTATTCTCTCTTTACACAAGAGAAATGAGTTCCCACACGAAACCCACACGACAAATAAATATATTGTACTGAATGTACTGAAAAAGTATGCATACTTTCGAGAAATTTTTAAAACTTCTCGAGACCAAAACAATTATTTCGGCTTCGCTTTGGTAACAATATGAGCACGGATTTGACCACTTTTTTTCGCTCTTAGTATTATCCCATGAGTCAGTTTTTAAGCTGTCTTAAAATAATTAAAATTAGAAAGGAAATATCTAATTATTGCATACATTGAAATGAAAATTGATCAGTAGCTCACTTATTGGAAGAAATTGGGAGTACTGAGTAAAATGTAGATTGCTAAACATAAAAATCAGTTACCGTTTTCTGCAAGTTCTCTGCACAGGATTTAATCAGAGGAAACATGTATCGCATCTTTCCAGAAGAGAAAGTTGATGACATCTTTTGCCTGAGATGGACCCACCGTTGACCAGAAAGATTAAACAAGTTTGCTACTAATGGATCCCGTCTCTCGTCCACATGTATTCCTCGGTCATGGAAGCTTTTGAAATCTTTCACCAACATTAGCTTCATAAGATCAGGATCTCTTACGAGTAAAACTGGTTCCCATATACTGATGTACCCAGCCACGGGGCATCCATCAAAACAATTGTACAACTTCGCATAGAACTCCACAAGAGCCATCCTTTGTAAAATCAAATCGCCAAAATTTCCAAAGGGAAAGCTTGCTTTCAAATTTGGCACCCCTCTTTTATTCCAGTATCCATAATTTCTTGTTGCTAAGAAATAGATCGCTGCAAACACCGTAATTACAGTGATAGATAGCCACAGTAGAAAATTGAAGAGGGAGAGTTCCATGTCTGCCCCCTGAAAATGAAACCAATGGAAAATTATTATTTCGTGATTTTCAACTCTAAATATTTATAATATGTAATTAATACAATTTTCTGAAATTTAGAGAATTTCATGAAAAATATTCTAAATCTGTATTACTGCGGTTTTACTTACAAACTCCCCTAAATTGTAAAGTACGAGACATTTGTCCAAAAGAAAAATATTTGTTTACTCCCGTGTATTGCATGTTAGATGAAGATGGCCATTCGATGTTATTTTACTGGGAAGAACTCAATTTTTCGACGATAATTCGGGGGGTCGTGAAACTTCAGGTTCCTCAATGGCAGTGCTCACAACCCTAACCTTGTTCGCTAGGGTTATACTAAATTAGCAACAATGAGAACTCTCACATTTGCTTGATCGCATCAGAAGATGTACAGGTTTTAGTAAAGTTAAAGTGAGAAAATGTTCTGACATCCATTCCATCTAGCCTCCCATATAGTGCGAGTCTGGTAACGGCGTTTTACTCATACAATTTTATTGGTTCATTTACAGTCAAATTTCAGTGATGGAAGAGCTCCTCATTGATCTTCTGCAATTCCCCGATTTAATAAAACCACTTGAAAGCGAAGTTACAATTCGAGTAACCCAGGAAAAGCTGATGAATCGCGAGACATCTAAAACCATGATGTCTTTTTCGTACCAAACTCTTCGACATAGAGGTGTGAATTATGATGGAAACTACTGACACAACTATCGTACAACTTCGTTACATCGTCAGTACTTTGTATTTCAATATATTTCTCGATGGTAATTACTTTTATTTTGATAAAGTTAGCCGAGAATGATTTTCCCCTCTCATATATAAATAATTGAAAGATATTGATATATATAAATGATAAAGGTATGTGTACAAATTCTAGTTTTAATAATAGAAAAAAGAGCAACTTGAAATACAAATAACAATGACTGATAGTTGATTATTAACTTATTAAGCTATGTTGGGGTCCAAGAGGCATTGGGAGTTAGCAAGGTCTTCCACCAAAGTAAAGGACCGGAACATCCATGCTTGATTGGTATGCTACAGAAAACACTCTATACCAACGCCTAGGCGCTTTCTTTCTTTTCTTTATAATGGAATAACGGAATTCTCTTTTATGTTTAGAAACGGTCAACTGGTCGATGGCCGCGCGGATACAACGGCTAGTTACACACACGCCGGTTTCGCTCGTCTGGTCGGTCATAAAATGGTCATGAAACCGGGCTAGGGATACTTTCACACACAAGAACCGGGCTAGCCATAAACAGGCCCGGTTGCTTCTCCGGCGTTGATGAAAAATTAATTATTTTTGTCTTCCAACCTCTCTCTCTCTTGTCTCATGATTACGCTTCTCCGAAATGTACTCTCCGTTTGGAGAGAGGACGGTCTAAATGAAATCGGATGAGGAATTTCTCTACTCGAAGTTAATTCAAAACCCACCGTTTCGTTCTCTTCTCATTTTCGAGGTGTTTAATTAGGGATCGGAAGCAAATAGCAGTATTGCGTATGTTTTACCATCGTAGACGGAGTCGATATTCGTAGGTTATTGTACCCTTTATAAAATTATCTCGATTGTAGAAATGAAAACATAGGTAAAGGTAAGAATTTTTGGTTCAAATAAATTTAATTTTTAAAATTACTTGCTAATTTCGTCTACATTCACTACGACATTCGGCACGTTCAAATTTTAAAGCAATATAATAGAAGAGAAGGTAATGCCAAGGGAATTTCCCAACTGGTATGACATCTTCCCAAGGAATGGTATTCTCCTCCATGAAAACTAGGGATTTTCCAAGGGTGCAAGTCCCGGAGAGATTTTTGCTTCTGTCCGTTTTTTTCACTTTCTTCTTAAGGATATTTTCTACCAAATTTCATACCCATTATCAGATGCGATTTCCTCTATCCGAGATTGAATTCGTTTTCTTCACTGATTTCCTCACACACATTTGATGGTACATTGTTGAATCTTTTTTAAGGATTTGAATGTTATTGATATCAATAAAATCACGGCACTTGTCCACATATTGTTGTTTATTACATATCTCTACAGTCTGTCCCTTACCTGTCCTAGTGAACATCAAATTATTTTCGGATATTAAATTCTTTACATATTGCTTTATATAATTAATTCTTAAAATATGGCTTCACATGATAAAACGATATATCAGTGAGTGATTGTTGCATTGCCGGTAGTTAAAAGATATATAATTGGAAGTACGCTTAAATAAGAATTTGTCAAAGTGGAGGCGTATAATGAAACCCTCCCTCCCCACCAACAACATCTTATAAACATTCATAACGCAACAACTTTTTTTTACCCGGCAGCGATCGCATCTCAAAAAGAAAGAATGAACCTTACTTATTGATGAATGATAAGTGATGTATGTTTACATTCAACAGTTACCGATGAAAAGTTGATTGATAATTATGGTTTCAAAAGGTCAAAGGAAGCAGGAAAGCAGCAAGGGATGGGGGAATGCACCCTGCAAAAACCGTTCAATGTGAAAGCGCTCATTTAGCCGACGTGCATTACTACGTGCAGGTGCAGGTCGTAAAGGTCCCAGCCAGGTGCAGTCCCCTTCAGTCGTTGGGCCGGCAGTAACCCGGCGACCACAAGGTCTGTAATCCCTTCACGGCTAGTGTGAAAGGCTCCATTTACTTCCATGGCTTACTACCCATGTGACCCGGATTAAAAACCGGCAATGGTTTGCTGACCAGGAGAAACCGGCGTTAAAGTAATTAGCCGTTGGCTGATCCAAACATCCAGTTTGTTCACTGGCCGTAAGCCTTTCACGATACGGATTCGTTGAAGCTTCTGCGCTCAAAACTGCGTCTTTGCTCATTAAAACCAACAAAATGGCGAACCCATTTTTCCAAATTTCTAGATAAAGTAAGGAAAACAACTAGATAAACGGCGATGGACTATCAAGTGTATTCTACTTCAACGAATCAAGAGATAAAGAGTTTTACTAGATTGCGGCATCGTCGAATTTTACAAATATTTCTCACGAAAGTCCATAAATCAACGAACTTGAATAATTCTCCGAAAAAATCCGAGAGACTAATTTTCTGTGAAAATGTCTCAAGTTTGAGGCCCTGTATCTTTTTGACTCCTGGCAATATTAAAATACGACATACGGAAACATAAAATTCGATATTTTTGCAATAACTGTGCGAAGTTTCAAGTTCCGCACACAAGAAAAAAAAACATTTTTGACCCGATGTCCGGTTTTTTTCGATTTCAGCCCACTGTGCGTCGTTTCCCTTTTGGCCGCTCTAATCCGTAGGGGACGGTGGGCAGGCCCTTAATCCGTATCGTGAAAGGCTTTTATACGGCCAGTGAACAAACTGGATGTTTATAAGTAACACCATTATGGCCTCACCTTTATATTGTAGCGAGGAATCGATTCAGAAGGACGGCTTTCATTCATTCCTGAAGGCCGATCGTCCAAACTGGTGTTAAATGGTCGAAATGGGATAAATAGGCGTCTTACTCATTACGAGCATCTTTACGAATTATAACATTTAATTAAAGAAAGGTTTGGCATTTAATATTACAACAGCTGTCTACCCTCGCTCATTACGTATGTTTTATCGCGATTTCATCTCTAATAAACAATGCTGTCGGATACAAAACAGTTTTCACCAATCTCGAGAGGAGAGAAAATAATATCAGAATGTTGCGGTTAATGTTGTAAATCTATAGCTAAGGATAGCTGAACATAATGCTGTAACACATGCTCCGTTTTGTTTGCGGTTTTGCAGAGGAATATCTGTGAGAGGCAGAACGGATGTACGGAAAGTAGACCTGATATAAAAATCACGACGAAATCATCAATTACATTACAAAATATAAAGCTACATAACTGACTGCCCCAGGGCGTCTTTTATCGAGCCAGAAGGTTGCATTTTTTAGGAGACGTTTATTATTTACGGTTGAATTAGGAAAAACTCGGAAATTTCGTGTTCTACGTTCCAGCTCAAAGGATTTTATGTTTCAACGTGAATAAACGGGAGAAACGAAAAGTTTCCGTGTGGAACAAATTTCTTACGCTATTAGAATATGTAAGTATTGACGTACAACGGTGAGACTAATTTAAGACTTAGAGATAGATATTTTTCATTAAGACCAATTTCAGCATGTCTGTCCATAAGTTGCGACAAGTGTTAACACAAATTTATTCCTTTCTAAGATTACAGCTATAGCAATGCCTTTTTTCACGTGAAAGTGTCCCTCAACAAAATCCTGACGACTCGCTCTGCAGACAATTGTGATTGACTTTCGTAGTCGCTCTTTGATCTAATCAAATGGAAAATAATTTTAGATACAATTTTATAAAATCAGAATTTCAGAAGATAATCATGTTAAATGTCTGCCTGGAAACAGCTTTGATCTATCAGCGCAAAATTACAACACTTGCCAAAAAAAGAATATCATGCATATTTTCGAAGTATGAAAACGTATTTGCATAGATATTTTCGAATGTAAATTTAGCCTAAACAATGGCGTAGTGACACCAAGTTTTGAACTCTTGATTTTTATAATTAAGCGGGGTTTCTGAAAGTATCAAGCGAATCCGTTCGACGCTCACTCGGTGCTCTTCTTGATGGTGGAAATCACATGGATTTATTTTCGACATTTGTTTACTTTATTGGAGGATTGATGAAAGTATGTAGCCCCATTCGCAAGCCTGAAAAATACTCTCTCGTGCCTTTATCGGATACAACGCCCTAACTATACACCGAAGTGCTACTAAGATTTGACAAGTTAAATATTGATTGCTTAGTACGACTTTCACAAACGCAAAATTATCGCCACAAAATGTTTTAACGCTGTAAGAGAATGAACGAAGCAATAATATCGTTTATTTGAGATTAGTAAATAAGATTATTTACTTTAATCGTCCCTCTTCCTGAGGTAAGTATTCCCTGTGTAAATTTCCTGGTACACCCTGATGATAAAATGGTGAGCAATCTGAGGTTTTTTAGTAAAAGTGTATAACCGCCTTCTTTTTCTAAAAAATCAGATTCCGCACTTCCTTTTCCAAGATGCGCCAAACATTGCTTCCCTTTCACCACGAGAGAACTCTAGTTTGATTAACATTCTCGTATTATCAAATACCCCTTTTTCATGATTCTTTATTGATTGATCTAATATTTAACGTAACATTATGGTACATCTTGAGTCTGATAATCGAACTGGACGCAAAGATTGAATTCTTTTATTGAAATGTTTTTAGGTAAATTTACCTAGAAAAGATCGATTGTCGGAGGCATTAATGTGTGTATCCCAGACACCAAAGTCCAGTTTCCACCAGTCGTCAATTGCTAATAGAACAATTCTGTAAATACCGATCGCTTGCTTTAATTTAAACCGCACTTACCTTGTTATGAGTTTGACAACTACCGTGAATTTCCGATAGAGACTATTTCCAGTTCTGGTCAAATGAAAGAAGTAAGCTATGACGAGAGGAGGAAATTTCTTGTCCAATACGTCCGGACGATCGGCCAATTCCAAATGACAGCGAGAGGCGAAGGCGTGGTAGAGGGGGGCGGAGGGAAAGGTTACAAGCTCAAGAAGACGTTAATTTCAAATGGACGCGTTGAAGGGAATTAGATCGCATGGCAGTTAAATACTCGTATGTACAGCCTGTCAATTGAACCATTCGAAGCATGTCAGACTTAATCCAATAGATAGCGTACATAATGATACAATTAAGGATCGATAAAAGAAGCCTTACGTTCCGCGCTGATGAATCGAGTAACACTCGGATAAAATCAAATCGTACTCAACTATTAAATCGATAATATCCTCTAACGTTAATTATTGTTTCGTTTGTGAAACAAATCCAGCCATAAATAGGGAAGGTATCAATTGCCACGAGGAAAGTATACTTATTCGCTGATTTCGAGACAATTTGCTAGTTTCCAGACAAGTCGCTGTTATTATGAAAACCAGCCCCTAATATACCATCGCGTATTTGATTGCCCGAGTCAATTATATTAGTATCCATTGATCAAAAGCAGCTGACACAAATACCTGGTAACTTCTCTACAACTACGGATCAAAGAATAAAAAATTAATATCGGCAAAGATGTATTAATAAAAGAATGTATTAGATTACTCCTATCCCAGAGGATTGTTCAGTTAATAAATATTATCATATTTAATTCCGAGATTATTCCGAATTAGAATAATAATTATCTCGCTAATTGTCTCTGCAAATTATTAACTCTTAATTATAAATTCAGATTATGGCCAGCTATAATTGGCCAATTATAATTGGATAGTACCAAAACCCAGATAGCAAAAATGTTTTATACTCTTGAAGTGTGAAAATTTACTATTATGAATCCTTACGTTCATATCTGCAGATATTTTTTACAAATTAAGGTTGTATTATGTGTGTTTAACTGGGATTCGTCATAAATTTAAAACTTAAAGTTCGACAAAGGTTGATTTTCATGTCTTACTACCTTCGATTGTATCTTCCAATTGATATTAATTGGACGATTGCCACTCTGGGTGAGGTGCTATAGTTACTCTTCGTCTCAGGTCTAGAAGATGGTTAATAGGATTGGTACTTGGGATTAATTTCCATCACAGCTGTATGCTTTCCAGACCACGGAGTCCTCATGTCACATCAAGACACCAGATACGTTCTCCGCGGTTAATTTTTTACGGTGTTTCTCTGAGGAGAAAACTTTCTGGTTCCCAACGAAATGATAAATTCATTGTCAGGTGTTAAATTCTGACAGCATAGGATCCTAGATTCTGAAAACCGGAAAAGCAAATGAAAAGACACTATGTTATGATTCTCTCAATTCATCTTTACAAGGGGAATATGTTTTCGTTAATTTTGTGAAAAATATCAGCTAATTAGTACCAACACCAGGCCCGTGCACACAGGGGGGGGGTTGGGGGTTCGAACCCCCCCATGAGGATCCTTCATACAAAAAGTTCCACGAATAATGAATTGAAGATAGGATAAAATGAAATTATTTTATTTAATGTTTCATTTAGTAAAATTTTTCTTCCAAAATTTAGTGCCTCTTTCAACTTTCATGTTAACGTCTGTCAGGACTCCTTCTTTCGTCAAAGGGCCTAAAAGCCCACGCTACAAGCGCGCACCTGACTGAAAAACCCCTCCCTCGAGCAAATCCTGCGAACGGCCCTGACCAACACCATTTACCTACGTTCCAACAATACTTTGTTAAACTCGATATGTGAAGGCGTTATTTCGTGGAAGGCCTTAATGAAATGAAGATTTACTCTTCCACAGGTTTACTCTATCTTCATTCTTTGTTAAGGTACATACAATCTATGGCACGAGTTCAACTGGTTGAGAAACACTGGTGTTACATAATACATGATTTTTTAAGATCCAGTTATTTCGTTTGCAGTTAACACTCGAGTTTTCTTTTTCGATATTTTAGTGATTACGTCTCAAGAAGCAACTAAGAATTGAAACTTGTCATTTCTAAATCTACGACATTTTTAAATTCTCGGTCGAAATTTACATTTGCTATAAAATGATCGAAGGGAGAATAAATATAACTTTGTAGGCATGATAAAGCTTAGCCTTGGAAAACTTGTCTGGAACAGCAAGAAACAGCGTCCAATAAATAAATGCATAGGACTGAAATGACGTGCAGTTGGAATGGGAAGGAGGGGCAACACGCTGTAGACGATGCGCGCATTTCGCAACCAAGGGAACACAGTTGTGAGACGAACGAGAAAAAAGCAATGAGAAACTAGAATTGCCAGTTATTGATGATGGAACGTGGTTTGGTTTAGAGAGAAGAAAGGCTTACTAAGGCTAGTGGGAGTGCTGGCATACAAATGCTCAAAAAATATGAAAGTAAATAGAGGACAGGTAGTAGTAGACAGCAATAAATGTTTTGAAGGTTAATAGGAAATTCATTACTTGTTTCACACAAGGAAAAATAAAATTCATATTTATGAAAGAGTGTGTCATAACGTAGTTCAGATAGGTATTTACAATGAATGTTTTTACCAAAGGAATGACCAAATGAGCTGTTTATTTTTATCAGGTACCTATGTAACACAAGATTGGATGAAGAATGATACAGAATATAGAAAATAAAGATTATATATAAGTTTAGATACAACATTAACTTACAAAATACGGTTTTTTGAACAATACACTACATGTGCAAAATTTGGCAACAAAACTTTGTGACTTCTATTTTATTTTATACATTGAATAGCTGTAAATGTAGAGGAAAAACTCAATTTTGGGCTCAAAATAATAAAATGGATTTAAAAAAACAATTTGTTGTTGAATGATGTCGAGCATGAGAGGACAATCAATTGTACAAGAACTGCAATTTATGGAAAGTATTCTTTATTCCAGCTGAGAAACATTTTGCTTAAAATTTCATATCCAAATCAAAATACTTACCCATCAAATTTTAGAAGTACTTGCTATTTCATGACTTTAGGAAATTAAAAATGTATCACTCCAGTGATTAGATATTTTAATGGTTAGTCTAATGAGAATAGAATTAGATAAATAATAACTGAAAGTCACACATTTATTGTTGCCAGATCAAAGGAAGAGCATAGCACAATGACTCAAAATGCATCCATAGAAACTAGATTCATTAGAAAATGGGAACTTAATTAAATATTTTTAGGAGGGAATCCAATGTAATTGATTGACGCCAAGGAACTCTGGTAATGGGTCAAGATTCAAAACACTTTTCTATAAATATTAGATGAATTTCTGGAGGGAAAGGAAGAAGGATTTTCTAAAATGAGAAACTTATTTAAATATTGTTCAAACTGAAAATATAAGACATAATCTGCTAGTGAATGGACATACGATACGGCCAAAAAAATTTGAAGGAGGGCCGCTAAGGAGCCCCAGAAGAGGAGATCTTGTTTGGAAAACTAAGCTAATGATATTCTTCTGATATTATCTCTAATGAATGGAACTAATGTTTATGACTCAATTTGCATGAACATATTGAATGTAGTGTGGAGTGTGTTCCTTTAAGAATTGACAATTAATATCCTTAGCAGTTAATTGAAAATTGTTTCTGAAATTAATTTAGCAAGTACACTCTCCAAATAGTCTTTCTCATGAATGCATACCTACTTCCGTTAAGCATTATAGTTAAAAGAAAAACGATAACCTGCGATTCAACTAATTAGTGACCAATCCAAAAATTTGTTTGGCAGGAAAAGTAGTTAATCAACAGAAAACTTATTTAGACAACACCTTACCATAGGAAACTATAAGAAAATTCAATTTTGAAAGATTGGTCTGATAATTTAATCACTTTTTTAATCTATCAAAACAAAGTGACAATAGCATGCAGAAAGCTGTGGACTTGCTTTCAATGATAGAATGTAGGATTGCTGTTCTCTTAGCAAATATTCCTATGCATCACCAAACACCCTTGAGCTTCTTACACCTCATCAGTGCACCCTGATTAGCCGTGTCTTGAGTCAGCTTCAAGTGTGCATATATTGAGCGATCAAATTATTACAAAATGCAACAAAAATGTCCTAATGAGATACCTTCAGGAAAATAAAAAGGATTGGCAAACTATTTATTACATGCTAATTTTTCCTTGGATAAAAACTGATAAACATTCCACCTTTCACAGTTGGAACAAAAGATGCTGGATCTAAGTTCAATTTCCCAGAAGATTTAGGTCCAAGTCTTAGTTCAAATTTGGAAACCAATGAGGCGATTCCAGCTTTAGTTTGCATTCTTCCAAACCTCATACCTGAAAAAAGCAGCATTACAAACATCATTTAGGAAAACTTTTAGTGGAGTGAGCCATAGAGATAATATTAGTCAATTTCCTCACCAATGCAGAAACGTGGGCCTTCTCCAAATGGTAAATAACAGAAAGTTGATCTAGCTGCCTTGGCTTCTTCCGTAAATCTCAGTGGATCAAATTTCTCTGGATCAGGAAAGTGTTTCGGATCTCTGTGCATAGCACAAGTTGGGAATATAACCTTCATTCCCTTCTCAACCAAAAAATCGCCTGAATGTCCTTCATTTAAGAGATTAGGATAATCTTCTTGTTTAACAGTGTAGTTCTTGGTACATTCCCGAAACAATATAGGCACTGGAGGATATAATCTCAATGCCTCTGAAAAGTCAAAGAAATAAAAGTGTTTGAAAGTAAATATTATTTATTTCTTCAGTTTATTTAAAAGAAGGGTAGCATTTCTTACATTATACAGGGAAATAATTTCTTACAAAAACTAAGTGAACTACTATTGTTAAATATTGAATACTCAAATTGAAAAATAGAGAAAATTTATGCAGAGTAAAGAAATGGTAGAAATGTGAAATAAATCTAATAAAATGCTAATTCCAAAGAGTGAAAAAATATTTATTCCAATGAGCTGATATTCTAAGAAAAGTTATAGAAGCAAGAAATTAAACAAAAAATTTCCAAATGAAAATTTGCAGAACATATGTACTAATTTCAGAAGGAAGATGCTTCTTAATTTATTTTTCAAATGGTTTCTACAAATTCAAATGAACCGAGTTAGGCGCATATTGTATAGAAAACATGTAGCTTTATGCACCATATTTATCTCAAATTAAATTACATTCTTCTAAAGAAATGCATACTAATAAATATACTTTATGTATCAATAGCATTAAAGGCTCAATAGGCTTCAGCTATAAAAGATTATGGAGCAATATGACACACTTCAATTTAGATGGGATACTTTTACATAGAAAAGATTATTATTATGGTCCTCTCAGGAATTTCTTTATGCTCATTAGTAAATTTTCAACGAATAGTACCTCATTTTATTTTATGCTTACATATATCTCAGTGTCCTTCTTACTAACTTATATTTCTGCTGCTATGTTGCCATTACCAGGTGAAGTGGTCCTAAGCTCTATGGAACTTGTCAGGGCTTCTGCTTCACCATGGAAACAGCAACAACATACATACAACCATTCCCTGATCAGGAAAATCCGATCAGATTCAAACCAAGGACCATGGTTTAGAGCGATGGCGTAGCTAAACTTTAACCACTTGGCCACTAAGGCTGGTGGTTACATTTTACACCAATATTCAAATTGAATTTCTTTGAACAGATTTTAATTTAACTGATAACAATTAAATGTTAAATGATCTCTTGTGGCAGAAATATATGTTTATGAATAAAAAGAACTCAATATTTCATTTTCTCAATTACACATCAACATTGAGATGTATCACTTTTGAAATATAGGCTGACAGTGTAGGTAAATTGAATTAAACGATTGAAAATATGTATTTAATGGTAAACTAACCTGATACAACCATATCCAGTAGATTCATTTCAGAAAGACTTTCGTAAGTCATATCACCATTTTGGGTCTCTAAAACTTGCTTCACTTCATCAGCAACATCTTTCTGTAAGCTTGGATTTTTAGCCAATTCATAGAGAATAAATGTCATAGTTGTTGCTGATGTCTCAAAACCACCAACAAAAAAGACGAAGCATTGAGCACATATCTGATTCAGATTCAATTCCACTGAAATAAGATTAAATTTGATAGTAATAATAATAATAATTTATTTTGTCAAATGCATTTACATGCATAGCAATCATCATAAATATAAGTTAAAAAACTAAATATTATCAAAGGATGGAAATTAAATTAAAACTAGGCGCATGAAAGTGTGATACTTAACCCAACGTAACACAGAAGTGAAAAATAGTGACTTGGCTGGGACTCAAACCCAGGTCTCTCACTTTCTGGGCAGGTATTCTATCCTACACTTCTGTAATGGTATGCAAGTGGAGTGCCATTACTTTGCTCATATATACATCCCGTTACAGAAGTAAGAAGGATGTGGCTCGGTATTCCAGAGGTAAGAATATCTGCCTGGAAAGTGGGACACTTGGGTTTGAAGCCCAGCCAAGTCACTATTTTTCTTTTTTTTTAATTTTATCTTTTAAAAATCATCAATGTTATAATACATTTTCTTACAGAGAAAATTGTTTTACACTGAATTTAAATTTTAATAATGCTGAAGAGCTTTTGCAAAATGTAGGAAGTTTATCATAAAACAAAAACCAATTTGGACTTTGGAACCCATTGGACTTAGGTCCAACAAAATGAAACCTTGGATCTGTGATGGCAAAGATAAAGATGGGAGCTTGATCTAGTAGAGTGGGTGTGAAAGTCTGAATTAGTGTTGAAGAGAGAAATGTTACAATGAATAAAAGAGAGAATATATAGGCAAGGATAAGGTAAGATGTGCAGTGCATTAAAAATAGGTAAAGAAAGGGGACAAGGATGTGCTCCTGCTACAATTCTAATGCAACCTGTTTGTAAAACAAAAACCTTATTGCAGTTAGTAGCCTTACCCCAAAACAACAAACCATACTGTAAATGAGACCGAATAGCACCATAATACAGCTGTGGCAGAATATAAAGATTGAGAGAGCAACCTCTATCTTAGTAAGCAAAAAAAAGAAGAATTTAGAAAGCAAGTAGGTAATATTTGAATATCTGTCGCAAGTATGTAATCTTTGATGAACTTAAAGTTTTTTACATCACAACCTTATAATCATTTAATATGTATAAGGTATTTCCCAACTTAAGAACACATTAAGTTCAGTAGATCTGGTCATAAGTTGGATATATGATATGAGGTGTAGCGTAACTCAAGAACCATTGAGGTTGATTTTTTGAATTATACGGAAAAAAACTGACTTTCTTTTATTTCATGTGTCTCCCAATATTTGAAGTTTGTTCCAATGCCTCATATTTATATTTTTGAAGATTTTATCAATATACCTGAACGTCTTTCTTTAAGAATTAACTATTCAGGTCAAGGCCTTCAAAATAATATGAATAGGAGTGATTTAGTGCCAGGAATATTGATTTTAAGATTTAGAAAATGGTACGTTGATTATTAACGTGTAAAAAAACACTGATTTGTTCATATTTCTAACTATCAATGAAAACATGCCCCTAAATCCAAGTCTCCAAGTCCTGGAAATTTTTGTAAAATGAAATTGAATATCACTATTTGGTTTGGACAACTCTCACCATTTATAAATTGAAAGTAGATATATCGGGAATGTCTTCAAACAAAATTCTCTATTGGCATTTAATTGAATGGTAGAATGCAAATTGTGCCCTGGCATAAAACCAATGATCATAAGGTAAAAGATAAACTGCGTTTATGAAACATTCATTACTTCTGTTAACATGCCTGGTTATAGAATTTCAACCTTCTCAGTAAACAAATCATAAAAAAATTTGAAATTCCCACCATACATTTCAAATGGTAGAGCCCCCTGCTGTCAAACCCAGGGCCTTTTGGAAAATGCGAATACACATAATAAACTGGTAGGAATAATACTTATTTAATCCTAAGTTCGAAGTCGATATCATACCAGGAAGGTCCTAAAATAAGATTCTGTTATCCCCATTTGCAATGCATAGAGGAATGTAATGGCATTCAGGCATCAAACCAAGGATCATTAGGAAAACAGTAAACAATGTATATGAAATGTATTTATGATGTATGTTCACTTGCCGGGTTTTTCATTTCCATGTTTATCGGAAGTGGTTTCAAAAATATTCTTAAAGGTTGACTCAAAGTATTTTAAATAGGAGAATTTTTCACCCACCCACCCACCAAAACACGCACATTTGGTGGCATTACTGTGACTATTAATACAGAGCAGCACATATTCTGGGACTTCTATGATTTTGAATTCTCTATCCAACTGACACGTTCGTTAAAGATATTTTCAGAAAACTCCAATGGCCATCCCTGCTATTTATTTATCATAAATTGCAAATGATGCCGTCACAGTAAATTACCTCCTTTTCATTTATTCTGACATTAATCCCTACTGTTGATTCAGTATGGATTTAAAATTCCTGTGTATTGATGATCTGATCTCCCCTGATCCTTGCGCTTGAATCGTCGTCGTCACCAGGGAGACTGTTTGTTAACCACAGTGAAATTTTATGAAATCAAACCCATGATACTGAGATTTAAGGTCACATTTTTTTTGGTGGTTACATGATATGGCCAGTATGTCATAAAATTTAAAGTCAGTGAAACTTGTGGAACATGGTTAGAATAACGATTTTTTGAGTTTCGAATTCTAATAGCACTCAAATGTTGCATATTTGCATGCTGATTAACAGAAAATAAGGAAAAATTCTTAAATTAGATTTTCATACAAATCCGGAAATTTTAGCTATAATTTACATACTCAAAATGAACTGTATGGATTATAAAATTATTTTTCCTACTATAATACATCAATAGTGAAGTACTGTGAGGCTAATAGAAATTAAATTAGTTGTCCTTATAATTTTTGCATAAAGGTGAATTTTGGCAGTTTTTAGATTTTTGTTAAACTTAAGGCAGTTTGCATGAACGAAAGATCTAATTTAAGAATTTTTCCTTAGGTTTCTGTTAATCAGCATGCAATAAGGAACTTTTGAGTACTATTAGAATTCAAAACTCGAAATATTGTTTTCTTTCAGCCAAGCCTAATAGGTATAACAAGAGAATATACACACACACACACACACACACACACATGTCAGTGTTGTGGGTTTGTTGCCTTTTACTGCGCAGAGTGGATATGAAAGAAATAAGTTACCAACTTTGCTAAGAACTAAAAAATTGCTAATTACAAACAATTTGTTATTCCATAATCTCATCTCACTCTTTGATTCAACAGCAAACCCACATTTCTTGAGAATTTTGCTTGAAACTGTTGTGACTACACCTTTAATGAAATATTGAGGTCCCTTAAGTTATATGGACCATAGTAAGCACATGACCCTGCTTTGGAATAATAAATTCTGTGATCATTCACGGATATTAACCAATATTTGAGAGTGACATTTCTAGTCTTCGAAATTAAAGATTCTATTTCCTAAGAAAAGCTTCTTTTATAAATCTTTGCTAAGCAAGATTGATTGAACTAATTTTTAAAATATTTACTATGTACAGCTTGTTGACACCACCATTTGTAATGGAAGAAACATATGCGGAATTTAGCAACTGAAGATTTATGGATTGACCTTAACACAAAATCAACTTTAACACAACAATATATTGTTATGGTGCTATTTACAAAATTATAATTTTGTAGTGATGAATAAAGAAGACTATAATAATACAGCTAAGGTTCCCTTCACAATTGAACATCATTCATCCCCTTTTCACCCCTGTTGTCTTTTGTTAATTTAAACTGCAAATAACCTTTACCCAATTTCCTTGTTAATTGAAATAAAAATCAATAGATGTACTCAATGATGTTGCAGTTTTCATCAATTAATTTGTTTGAATAAAATCTTGATTGAATTGCAACGAATCATACCTGGCAATTTTTACTCATAGCAAAATCTATATTACTTAGAAAGGACCATATGTCATTTTATACATTTATATCACTCACCATCTTCATCTTCCTTAACTTCACTATCTATTTTTCTGTCATTTTTCATACGAATCATGAGCTGCAAGAAGTCATTTCTCTCTATTTTATTCTTCTCCCGGTATTCCATTGTATCAGAGACAATCTTTATCAGTGACTCTTCAACAAAGGGGTCAACTAGCTTGACCTTAAACAGTTTTGATAATTTTGGAGATAAGAAGAATATGAAATTTCTTCTACCATCTGAACTTTCACCAGGAAATAATTTACGTCCAATGACACGCATTTCTGCCTCAGGTTCTGCAAGTGAGCCAGCGTCTATACCAAATGCTGAGGAACCAATTATATCAGTAGTATACCTTGCATTTAGGTCTTTTACTTCAATCTCATTGCCATTCTTCTCTATCTCATGAGTAACCTGTAACAGATCATTTAAAGTTCAAAAGACAAAATTTTCTGCTCATAATATGGATTAATAATATTATCTCGATAAATGTTGGAGAATTGAAGATAGAAAAATAGAAAAAGGTTTGGAAGATGATATTAAGACTCTCAAGTCTATGCTGGTAAAAAGGTAATCAGTTGAACAAAAAATTATAAACTAGATGTTTTTATCGAACTTCTATGGAATGAAAATATTTAACATATTAACTAAAATGTCTTCAAAAGTAAATAGAAATATATCTATCTTTAGCATCAAGACTAAGTTTTTATTTACAAGATTGTGTTAGTGTTTTTAGTGATTAGTGTTGCAGCCCAGAGAGTAGGATATACTTCTCTTAACTTTGTTATCTTAAAAGATTAAAATGATCCAATAATTTTAATATCTATTATGACAAACATGCCAAATTGAACTCAGAAGATTTTATATATTTTTCTTTTTTGTGTTAAAAAGAATACATCATAAAAAGTTATTAATTAATATTTTTACTTTACATATTTTTAATGGTATTCTTTAACTGTTCAGTATTCTTGTACAGATAAAATATCTATTAAAGGAACTTTGGTATATCAGTACATCCAAGAATATTAACACAAAATAAAAAGGATAGAGCACACAAAGGTTACTAAAACACAATTCTGTATGGATGCACCTGCATTCTTATGTACCTATATATGTTCCATATTTCAAACATCATTTAAGAGATTAATGTAGTATTATTTGAAATTCTTAAAAGAGAAAGCACATTTTTTTTATCTGTTTACTTAAAAATGCAGAAAACCACATATCTCTCTGATGAGATTTAATTTCTTAAAGTTGAAAATAAAATGTGCAAGAATTGGCTGTTATGGGTCAGCACTACAGCAGCCTTACACAATTACATCATCATTTACTTACTGTTCTCTGAAATTCCTCTGCGCATGCTTTAATCAGAGGAAACATGTACCGCATTTTTCCAGAAGTGAAAGTTGGAGAAATCTTCTGTCGGAGGCGATGCCACCGTTCACCTGCTAGGTTAAATAAGTGAGCTACCAATGGATCCTTTTTTTCATCAAAATAAACCCCACGATCATGAAAGTTATCAAAATCTTTCACAAGCATTTGTTTCACTAATTCTGGATCTCTAACTAATAGAACTGGTTCTACAACACTAATATAGCCAGCTACTGGACATCCTTCAAAGGCCTTATAGAGATTCTCGTAGTACTCAACAAGTGGAACCTTTTGGTTGATCAAGTCCCCAAAATTACCATAAGGGAACCGTGGTTTTAGATTTGGTACTCCCCGCTCAGTCCAATATCCATAGTTTTTAGTAATGTAAACATATATTAAAGCTAACCCTAATAGTATGACAGCTAATACAATGAGGATTATAATGACTAAAATGTCCATGATGATACGAAGCTGAAAATAGAAAAAGACAAATGTTAGTTTTACTTTAGTTACATTTGAAATAATCTAAAGAAATACTATAACTTTCATTAAATATTAATTAGGTATTTAACTTTTCCTTCTAATTAAAAACTTTTTTTTAAAGATAGTATTATTAAATTAAATCACATATCTCTGCTGTAAATTTCAAATTCCTAATCAGCAAATGAGAGATAATAAAATATATATTGGATACTTATTATTTCCATTCATTGTAATTATTGCTGAAAGTTAGAGAGTTAAACATTTTAGGGGATGTCAATCCATACATCAGGGGAAATGTTTTAGGAATGCTCATACATACAAATATATTTAAATTATTACAGATATGAGGATATTTTCATTTGTTACTTTGATGAGTAGTTTCTTCACAATTGGTCAGAGTAGGTAAGTCTCATTAATGTAATCATGTCAATCGTTAGATATTCTTTCCCATACATGTACTGCTGCTAACTGCAGGTAGATGGATTCCTAAACTTATCTCTGGCGTCCTTTCCTAACATTTCAATAATAATAGTTTGGCTCAAAAATATAATTTATTTTAAAGTCTTTATACAATTCTTTAAAATAAATTTTCTTGGAAATCTTTTACATCTCAAGAATGCTAAACTAACATGGAGAACCCATCAACTCAATGTCAAAACGAGTTGACATCTTCAGGTGTCCTGAAGATGTCAACTCGTTGACGAAACCAGTCGTTTGAAATAAAATTGTGGAAGTTACTAAGTGTTTGATTACGATGGTTTATACTGAATTCCATGAATTGAGGATAAAACATATTAATTATATCAAGAATCATGATGAAACCTTTTTTTATGTGAAAGAAGGCAGTAAAATAATAGAGTCAGTCAAATAACTGTCATTGGTTTCTTCAACAGAGGCCCGGATTCGATAGAAAAGTGGGCATAAAGACATCCTAGTCAAATTTTAAGCTTAGCATCATCATCACTGCATCAATTTACCTAGCAGTAATGTGACTCATACTGGTTAGGTTGCTGGTTCGCCACCACTCGGTTATATTTTTTTCACTATTACGCTTAATTTTTCGCAGATAATCTTATTGAAGTATGAATAATTTCCACTAATGATTATATTGCTGAGTGTTTACATTGTGGAAAGGGGGGGAAATTGTATGGAGAGCTTGAGTCGGCAGACGAATGGTCGCTTTATTGCACGCTGGTTGAGGAAATAAACAAGAGGTATTCTTCAAAGTTTCCATTGGTTTTTATTTGGCTCTTCGAAATAAGCCCTCATTCCACGGATTACGCCCCTTGATCTTATCTCAGCCTTAACCTATGATAGTCATTATTCTCCAGAAAACCTCTTATTGAAAAAATCATTTCCTCAGCAATTGAATCATAGCTCAGAAGCGTAGACAGAATTTGCCAATCGGGGGGTTCAACAATGCTGAGAAAACGAAAAGATGTCTACCTTACTGGGGCTAGTGTATTCAAGGCCTCTACTTACTACAATATAAGTCAATTCTTTCAAAAACTAAATGGATTGAAAACTAAAGGAGGTTAACGCTTATATGGCCAACTTATTAAACTTCACAAGATAGTAGTTTACATAAGCAAATTATTGGAAACTTTTCAGAAGTGCTGTTTGGAATTCTAGTTTGGATACATCCAACATCTATTAAAAAGTCATTTTTTTTCTATGCTGAAGTTTTTCAGTGTTGTAAATATAAACTTATAGTCTTTGATACTTCTTTCTTCCAAGAGGTTGCCAAGCATTAGAAAGAGAAAATTAATGACTGTTATTTGACAAAAGATATAAAACGTAACATTGGTGTGCCAATGCTTATTTCGATATATTTCGTTATTAGACTATATCATCAGCAAATTTTGGAATTTTATTAAAATTTCGCCTACCCAGAAAACATCATCAATGTATAAAAATAATGATATTAAGTATATATACAGCTTATTGCACAAAGTTATATGGGATAGAATTTTGTTTTACCGGAATCTGAAGTTAATTAGATTATATAACTAATATATGTTACCAAAAAGAGTATCTTCCAATTCAGTAAATACTTAAACTCAAAAATAATGAAAATATTTATTAATGAACATATATAATGAACAAATTATTAGCTAAGTATTCAATTGAATGCATCACATACTGAACATTAAAAATTCTGCTGCATTAAAAAATACAGTAGACTCTTGATTATAATTGATATTATAATTGAATTTGCAGAATAAAAGTTATATAACAAGGTGAAAAAAATGAAGATGTCAACTTACAATCATTTAGATTAAGTAATAGTTTGGTGGTTTAACCAGCAGAAAGCTGACGCAAACCCAGTCTTATGCACAGTGTTCAAAGAAAACAGCAATTTTCTATGAATTGAAATATTGAAGGGGCATTGTATGACCACGTGGTTGACCATGAGGTTCATGGGATTTTATCACCAGAGAAAAATTTGGCTGCATTGAAAAGGAAGCTGAAGAATTTAAGTCATAGTTTTAACAGTTTATCAAATTTATTTCAAGTCATCAAGTTCTGATAAATCTGTGCATGCCTTACGCGCATAATACCTTTCAGCTGACCGAGTAATGAAGAGTCTACTGTGCAGACTTTTAATCGTCCAGATTGTAACGTAACCAGTACCTTTGGAATTGTCGCTAAACTCATCTTGAGATGTGCCCTACGATAACAGCCCTAAAATAAGAAAATCCTAATTTATGCATCTAATAATGGCAATTTCACAAACAAACCGCATAGCCATTAACTTACGTTTTTCCAATAGAGGCCTTTAGCTATTAGCGGACTATGGAAAAAATTTCAGAAGTCCATCTTACCTTATGAAATCCAAACTAAACTCTCCTTCAAACTGTTCACTGTGAATTTCTCAAAAGCACTACTCACGAGCCTAGCTTTGCACTCATACCCTTAAAACAGTCACATGCAGAAGATCTAACAGAGCATTTAATTAGTCTGTTTGTCTCTCAAACGTAATTTTAATCTCTGTTTTCAGGGTGTAAGTTTCGAATTACTTCTCGAATGTTCCCTTGAATTTTTGCGAGGAATAAACAAATCAGCACTTTCGAATGTTTCTCTTGAGAATCTTATCTTCGTGCTCCTTTCAATTTTTCGTTCTCGGTCGCTGCGCCTCAGAAATGTTTACGATTGCAAGTGAAATCAGCAATGCTGAATCTTCCGCCAGCCATACCGTAGCCCATGGAATTAATAAGAGGGGCTTGTTTTATAAGGTGTAATCTGTGTTTTTCCGAACAAAATAGGCATATGAAGGCCTTAACATTCTCACTTGCTGCCAAAAGTGAGGTTTTTGGGCTTACACGGGTCCTCTTGGCTACTGTTATCTTCGGCTTCGAAATAATACTTTGTCGTAACCCGGATGACTGAAGTATATTTATTACGACCAAATTTGAGAAGATCGTCAATGAGCAGAAATTAAAGTTGATGATGCTCCATTTCAAATTGCTTCCTCGAAGTTTTATAGAATGCTATCACCGCAAGATACAAAATAAAATCTGATTAATTCGGAATATTCATGGCCTGTACGCACTCGCATTTTCAGAAAATGTTTTCAATTAAGCCCTGTAAGCCTTCTACCGATTCGTCGTGCAACACAGGAGCATTTTATTGAGATATTGCAAGGTCAGGAGGCGATTATGTTCGTATTGCCGCACTGAACTGTTCCACGCAATAGCATAATTCTCCGCAATCAAAGGAAGACACGTTACAGTTTTCCGCGCATTTCCCTTCACGCTGCCGATAATGGAATTCCTCAATGTCACTCAAATGTACGTTAGGATGTATCAAACTATGGAAAACGTCATGGAATGGGCGGAAGTTCGCCAATTCACGGTCAAATATGGGTATGTTGATCATTTGCAATCACGCCTTGATATTCCGTGAAATGCCCATCCATTGGAATACTAGCTTCCGTACGTAAATACTACCCACCACGTGGTGGGTAGTATTTGACTCGCCACCGCAATTTTTTTCATAAAAGAAAGTTTCCACTACCCCAATCGTTTCCAATTCTTCGTTGAAATCTAGATAATATTCCATGATCACTTCCCGTATTTCATCACTTAGTGACAGAAAAAACTTATATTTATCCTTTAGGGAAGAGTATCTGCTTTTAAACATCGGGAAAGCAAAGGGTTCCGCACATGTGAATGCGTGTATCTTTTCGACCGTGTGGATTATTGCTTGACTTTGTTAATTTTAGAAGCCCTCTTGCCTGCGAACCTCCCTCTTCGGCACTCTTTTCATTCGCCATTGCAAAACAAATCAAATACACTGGCGATGCCTACAATTATATAAAGCCTGCGTGATCACACAAAAACTTCTACTAAATTTCATACATTCAATTTACCATAGAAGATAATTTTCCCACCCTGCCCGAAGGACCAAAACTGTTTGGGCTAGATATTGACTAAAATTAATTCTTATCCAATATACGTATAGCTCACTCCCCAATACCCTCGTCTTTCCACTTCTCTTGGTCTTGTCGTGAGCCCATATCCTAATACATAGCTATCCATTAGAACTGATATTTGGCCTTTGCTAGGATATGGATTTTCACTTGGAGTCAAGTATTTTAATGGTAAGATTTGGAAGTCAGTAAATATCCTCTGAGAAGGGGGGACCGAGGTAATGGCGCCCCCTTAAGGGAATTGAAATTTCTATAGCTTGCCAAATACGTTTTCCGGCAAATGGAAACGCTTTAAAGCTTAATGCACTTGTTTGGAATCAGTATTCATTTTATTCATAACGTACAGCTAACAGCAAAAAAAAGTTACCACCCCTGACCCACCAAGAGAAACTAAGTCCAAATTTCGGGCCGGCGAGCCTTTCTCTCAAGAAGAGAGGGAGAGAAAAGAAATGACATAGTCCGTTACGCTAGCTCGGCTCTCGCGTTTGGATGGAGAATTTTCATTATTTATATAAATATCATTTATTAGTATCCATTATCTGCCACAGCATTTTATGTGTTAACGCGTACTGTTGTATTTGACGACGATCAACTGGAAAATAACTAAAGAAACTAATTGAATTCAATGCAGCAATTAAAGTAACTCTCACTTTGCTTTTCGATAACAGATTATTAAATCATTTCCAAAACTATACAAATGAATTTTACTGAATACAACATTTGGCATCAAATTAACTCACATTTCGTTTGTCAAAAATTGATCATTTAAATCACTTTCAACGATTGATGATGCTCATCAATGTGTACAAAACCTGCAATTTTTCTCTTCTTCTTAATTTCAAATAGGCCACAACGCAGGATCTTGGACTCAACTATGGCATTTTTCGTCAGGGGGACCGGTTGTTTATACTCACAAAATTTACAAAGATTTTCGTGTATTTCGTGTAAAATCTCGAAAATTCGATTCGAAAACAATAATACAAGACCAGAATAAGGTTTTTTATTCATTTTCTTTGCTATTCGTTCTTGCTTCAATGTCATGTGACCATTGTTTTTAATTTAATTTTGCAAAAGAAATGAAGCCTGCTGCGATAAAAATGCATTTCTTACGGAAATGTTTTGACTCGTCTAGGATCGAAGCAAGGACGAAGTGTCACCATGTTTTATAATAGATACACTTTCGTATTTCATATTTCGTAAATATATTTGAATGCAACGTTCTGTAAAAATTTCAAGGCAATCGACCGAGTGGTTTTCGAGTTTTGCGGCCACAGACACACGCAGGCGCAATTTTTATATATAAGATATGTGCATAATTCGGTGA
Source organism: Sympetrum striolatum (assembly GCA_947579665.1). Lineage (NCBI taxonomy): Eukaryota > Metazoa > Arthropoda > Insecta > Odonata > Libellulidae > Sympetrum > Sympetrum striolatum. The sequence goes on along the minus strand of OX388344.1, from coordinate 98,186,670 downwards.
ATTACTATAATTTGATTGCTTTTACAAACCTTTCGTTTAACTTTCCCAATTGAAAAGCGTTCTATTATCAAGAGAAATAACTAAGGTATAAACACAAGGAAATAAAAGTCCCACAACTTCCACACACAAAGTCGTGTAACTTTGACGATGTTGTTTATTTCCTTATGTTTAGTTACCTATGAAGTTCCTCAAAGTTAAAGCTCATCCGATTGATTTAAATAAGGAATATTTTTTTCTAGATTACTGTATCCCGTTACTCTCATGACTCCTATACACTGTGTATTCCATGACTTTGTAAAATTAAATTATCCTTATAACAACACCGTAGAAAATTTACTCAATTAGCTTAGACGCTTACTAGCACCATCTTCAACATTTACATAAATACGCGATCCTCCATATGGCGTGTGCCTGGAAAAAGAAGAAAGAATAAGAGGGAACAAAAGTGTGACCTGCAGGGGAAAGGGTAGAATTCCTGGAAAACTGTTAAACAGGACAAAACGAAATAGGTGGGGGAGAAGGGCAAGATTTCCTTTCGTTGCCAAAGGGGAATGGAAAGGAAAAACTTTCTCGTTGGGAGAAGAGGATTTGAGTTGCAATTTGCTTGATTCATTTTGATGTTATCTAAAATAATGTGTCCGCTAGCCTTCTCTGATATATGTATAATTTTTAGCTCGCAATTAGAAGAATGGCTCGAAGAATTAAATCTCTCATAAAGTGGGACTGCAGAGCATCAGATTTGATATTTTGTATGTTCTTCAGCCTATAACTTATGAGATCTCACTGTTTATCTGATGTAGATTGAAAGAAAATAATCATAAATCACTTGATGAAACCGCTGTCCTAAAAATTGGATCCATGGATTCCTTATCGTTTCAAAGTAATGGCTTCCAGTAAATACTGTAGTAAATGGCCAGCAGTAGACGTCCTTTTGGTAAAATTCTCGAAATATTATTTCTCAAAAGTTACTCCTCTCGTATTTTTAGCTATTTACTGATCCACCAATCAACTCCGAAGTGTATTAGAATTTATTTCGAAGCTCTAAGTAATTTAAGAAGGCCATCTTTTATTTTATCAGTTATGAAAAATGATAAGAGCGCTATCCGTAGAATTGTCACTATTGCATGACAATGGGTTAATCGACCTCTAACCAAATTTAAGACTTAGCTAGGGGTATTACTTATTAGTACTCGACGCAGGATGAGCAAGTAATTGCGTGTGTGTTACAGTAATGACGATTATAATTGTGTTTAAATACGTATTTAAATGACATCCTTATTTTGTATTTTATAAACGAGGTGAGATCGACTAGCAAATTTTATAAGTGAATCAAGATGAGTTGAACGTTTTGGCTATCATCAACACTGAGAGAAAAAATGTATTCACTTGCTTTAGGTGTTTTTTTATATTAATTTTAAAGGTTCTTAAAATCTACGAAACTAATAACTGTATCTATCATTTAATGGGATAAAAGAATTGAAAACACTATACATACAATGATAGTAATGAAAAAGAACCAAAGGAACGCCAGGTTACGCAAATAGCTATTTCTTAAATCTTCCCGTTTTGTTGTTGATTGATTTGTAAGGATATCCCGAAGGTTTATGAAAATCGTTGGTTAGAAGAAATAGCGAAAAAAGCCTGAAAAGATGAATGTAAATATTGAGAACGTAATTTTGGAATTAGAATGTTCCGAAGCTTAAATTTCTACGGGAGTGATCTTTCTATGGTTAATATATGTTTAATTCTACTCCTGAAAGCAGAGACGGTCCGAGACATGGGAAGTCTGGTAGACCGTCCACAGCGTTTGTGGGCTCTTCTCTGATCCCTTGATCAGTAACCTGCGACCGCTCCATTGAAGACCCTTTCTCTCACCCCCACGCAGAAGCTCCCTTTGTTTTCTTAAGAAGGAAGGTATGCTTGGTACCGATTAACCGTTATGTAGACAAAAACATTAAAAGCAGACGTAGCACCAAAAGGAGGACTTGCCACAGAGATCCGCAGCAATAGATTTAAATGTATTTTTCATTCATGAGCGTTTACGTGCAAATATTAAGAGTGGAGTTGTAACAGCCTTAAGTTGTTGGCTCATACCTTTTCCCAATGTTGAAACTCTTAATCGTTTTAGTATTTTAAAATTTTTGACGGAGAAGGTTTAAATAAAGGAATCAAATAATTACAAGCATATTATTCAATTCTTTTTGCGCTTTGCTCGACTCTACACGACTAGTCCTTCTAATTTCATTATCCAAAAGAAATTTTCGTGCGTAAAATATTAAGCGGTTTGTTAAGAGACTACAGGCTAGATAGCAGTGAGTCCAAAATGATCGGAGACCTCCGCTGGGTATCTCACAAGAATATAACTCTGTAAAGACAATAATTATTAGAGATATTCCTTAGCTGTGATTTACGTGACGAAATACGCGACGACGTGATCCCTATTCTCAACGATCGTTATTTGTAAATTATTTTGATAGTTGAGTGTATCACATTCTCAGCAATAAGCCTTACGGAGGCTCGCGGATAGTTAATTTAAATGTATTTCTTACTTAACTATCTTTCATAAATCTGCAACACCATTATTATATTTATGATATACGTTTTTTTCTAATTTTTCCTACTTCAGTTGACCTAATTGACAGTAGTTCATATTCTCTTAATTATCGTATCATAATTAAGTATAATCGTTACGAAAACGATCATCCTGCGGGCATGTGGAGCATTAACTGAAATAACCAATTTCATTCTAAATCTGCATTGATGGAAAATATTATGTTAGGAAGAAATATGAGCAGCCAAAGTAATTCATGTCCAATATTTTAAGAAGAAGAGCGAATTGCGCATGAGATTCGAGCCGATTTAACGAAATACGAATTTAATTCTTTCATAATACAATACTGCTTCTACCGCAGCAAAAGCAATGACTTTTAGCGAGTATTTGTAAAATATATATCATCACAAAAGCCTTCAAAACGTGCCAGGCATAAAGAGGAAGATAAAAAGCGTGCTCAAAACAGAGAATCTGAAAGACTCGCCCTTCTCGAGTTATGCTGGTTGCATCTTAGGTGGTAACTTTTTTTATGCTGTTAGCTGTACATATTGAGAAAATGCTTATAAGAAAAAATTTAGTGAGACAGTGACGGAATAATTTGCGCCATGGTATTGGGTTTATGACACCGTCATTTTAGGTAGCAAATGACTATGCATTTATGAATTCTCTTACATCAATTTATTATTTTTTCATGAAAACCTGTTTTATATTGCATTGTTAACGGAATATAGTTGTAGAAAAATTGAAAAATTAAATGGTAGTATGTAAAGCAACAGTAAACATAAATTGAAACTGTAAATGTAAATTATTGTATTATTTCAGCATGAAGCAAAATAAGCTATGCCTACAGCTAAGCTATGGGCTATGCCGTCATTGCGGCGGAATAACCCTGGGTGCTAATCTATCGTGGCTTACGTCGTCCTTAAGAAGGCGACCATTTATTTATTTACCGTCATGAAAATGTGGCTTAAGTACTAGAAAATAGATTTACGTGTCGTTTTCGAAAATAAAACGCTATAAAAACGAAATTACCTCAATGAAATATGAAGTCAAAATAAGATAAAAACTGTTAAAGAGAATAATTGTAACGAAACAAGAAAATCACGTTCTCGCCCAGCTTCTACCAACTGGGAAGTAATGCCAACATTGGCTGTTATTTAAATATCGCACTGGTCGCGCGATATTTCAACCAACCATGTTTAGCTGGGATGGCGGCTAGAGGTCTGCATTGGCCGGGCCCGTGAGCCCATGCCCGATCCAAGGGCCGGGTTGAGCAGGCAGTCTATTGGCCTAGGGCCCATGAATGGGAGGGAAAGAATTATTCGTCGCGTTAGTTTCTTGCGTGGGGGCAAATGCCTCTTAAAGTTGTTACACAATGCTTATGCAAAATGCTCAGTATTCGTGAAGGAGTAAAAACATTTATTTGTTCACAAATCACAACGATTAATTACAGGGCGATTTATGGAAAGTTAGAGCTCGGATCGGACTTGAGAACGAAAATTTGCATCTACGTTCGGACCGGATTCGGGCTCAACGAAGAACGAGCCTGGCAGGGACTGGGTTGAAATTTCGGTCCATGCAACCTCTAGTGGCGGCATAACCCAGGGTGGCGGACCTGGTCTCCCTTCCACCTCAAAAGATGTGGCCATTTATATTTCTCGAGGCCACACAGTCTAAATTCAGAGGTAACAAATAGACCAGACATGCCATTTCCATATTAATATTGGTCATGAAGCCATCATTTAAAATGATTCATGACGGTGATCCATACATTAGTATGGAAATAGCATATTTTTTGCCTCTAACTTTAGACTGAAAACCAAAGGTCCTTAACAACACAAATAAAAGTATTTCCACCGTTTACTGAATATATTCAATTCAATACATCATGTTAAGAAATTGTCAGATTTTATAAAGTTAGGCTCTAAATTTGTCACGAAAGGTATTTGTCTCTCATTCATAAGCTTTTGTTATACGGGGATACTTACATATTTGACGTCGGAAAAAATATCAAAACAACTTTTACTCAATTACAAGTAAGGCAGGGCAATTCCGCTGGCCCAAGTAAACAACAATGTCATTTGTTGATCACCAAGATTAAATTAGTATAACCATTACCTAGGCTTTTCTAGTTCTGCATAAATTCATGCAAAATTAAATTCAACAAAATATTCCACAAACGTTCGGATGTTGATTTTCTAAACCATCCAAATTTCACGTTTCACTTCAAATCAAATTCTTTGCTCAGCCGTAAAAGTACGATGTCGAATATATAAAAACGATCCAATCGTAAGCTGAAGGATTCTCTTATGGGGAAAACTGTTCGAAAAAAGGGAACGTCTTGTGGTTTATCAAAGCGAATATTACAGAGTTTCTCGATGAGTTCAACTTACTTTTGAAGTGAAGGGTAGATAAGATAATTGACCTCGAGGCTCCTTCTCTCCGTGGCGAACACACGCCGAGTGAATTTGGTGGGGCCGTGGAGTCAAGATGGAACTTCATTTTATCTTACGAATCATGATTCAGCGCATTCATGCCTAGTTCTTTTTTAAGCCAAGAAATAATACGCAGAAAATTTTATTGTTTCACATTGGACCAACTTTCTCGGTGACGATTAAAAATATAAGATCTTCCTCGTCGATAATAGAGGAGTTAGAGCAATCTAACGCGATTATCTATTTACGCCATGATCGCTCACTTCCGATCTCTTTTCTAAGCAAATTCAATTTTCGTTCCATTCGTGGAATAATGTTTGCGTAAACGCATTTAGCATAAACCGAAATTCTCGTAGTGGGTGGAGGGAGCTCGTCATACACAGGAATGAGCTGCTCTAAGATACTCGGTTTGGAGTGTTTACGTTAAACATTTACGTAATTACGTAATAATTGACTTAGAAACTTCGAAGAGTGGATCTCTTTGAAAAACAGATTTGTAAAGAAAGTTTCAGAAATATTATTTGCATTTACTATTTTTTCCTTTTAGCGTCTTTCTTTTTATGTGCGAAGCTCCGCAGATATCACAAGGTACTTAATAAATGCTAAATTTTATTTATAAGACGAAAAATAATTCCTCGATGTTGTGTTAACAGTAAAATTTTAAATTACGGAGGTTGCATTTCGATATCTCATTGGATTTAGAATGTTCGATGTCGACAAACTTGATAAGTTAAATTTAAATTGCTTGCGTTCGAGGATATTTACATTCAATTTGGCCGAATTGAAAGCAGCATTCGATGGAGTCCAATTGATGGAAAGCATCCGTTTTCACTAGGAGCGGAATTGTTAGAGAAATTTTAGATGTTATAATCTGCGAAAGTCAGTTTACGGAAATTAGAGCGTTCACTGCAGTTATCATCTTTGATTAAGAGTGAATCGATGAAATACAACGTGCAGTCCGATACTGCTTCACAGGCGAAATTTACATGGAGAAAGTAGGTATTTAAATACGTGACAAAGAAATTCAGCGGAATGCACCACCCTTTCCAAATACGGAAATTGTCATAAACATAATTTAACTGTCTACCAATATGTTTTAGAAGAATCTAGGAAGGGAGAAAGTGGTCATTCATGGAGCCAACATTTTTGATAAATAGAAAAGAAACAGTTTATAGAAATACATTACTCTGTCATAAATTAATGTCAAAAAGAAGACGAAATGGTTAAGCCAATTCGCGAATGTTATTCAGGGACGACTGTCATCTTGGAATTCCTATCAAACTCTGCTCTTCCTCATGCCCAATGCCGGATTTCTCCGTAAACAAAATCTTATTTTAGCACGGTGACTGATGTATCAAACACTATTCAAGGTCAGAGCCACGCGAGGAACATAGATATGACAAACCGAAGCTACCGAAGGCTGGAAACCTTCTCGAAAGAAAAGATTAAATGGATAAGAATATTACTTCGCTAGATAAGAAGCTCGCCACAGTTCCAATTCGCGATCTTGAGGATGATTACACACATTTTCACTGTTTGGAGAGAACCGCTAACATGCGAGCAATTTAATACGTCGAGAGGCAGAGTTGGCAACGTCGACTCACAGAAAGAGAACGATCTGAAAGGAGGGTCAAAGAGTAATAAATTCCAATTGGAGGAGAAAGACCTTTTGGTGAATGAGTGAAGCGGGTTTTTCATCTCGCATCCAATTCAGGAGCAATCGATTGAGCCAAAGGTGTCTTCGAACGGGTCGATGGAATGAGGTGCACATGGTCGAAATATTTCGTTCAATACCCGTTTGATCGTCTGAGACGATGATCCAACCAAATCAACACAAATCCTAAGTCTACAGATTTTCAAGAGTTAAAAATCACTCTTCCTCTCTGCTAATTATTAAAGTAATAGGATAAATCATTCTTGAACAAAAATTATAGATTCAAAATACTACTCACAGATTATTAATATAACCTCCCAACTATAATGAAGAGTAAATTGCGCAAATTCTTGAGAAAATGTACATATTACCCCCAAACTTCCCGTATTGATGAAGCATGAAGTATTTCTGAAATTTTCTATTCTCGAGCGAGATTTTGAAAACCGATTCCGCAGGTTCAGAAGAAACTTTGTCTATAAATTGTCATACGGATTTCCACTTTAACAGATTTTATTTTTCTAAGACAATTGAAGTGAAAGAAAGCGATGTAATACAAAAATGTTAACTTAAAATTTATGATCCCGTGCTCGGTGATTTAGGTGAAGATAGAATGATATTGAATGCACTTCTAATGCCTTCGTGGTAAAACATTCGAAATAATGATTTTCGTAATGTTATTTTTATTTAAATCTAGGATTATATTCAGGGGTATATAACTGGTCATGGTGGGCCGTGAATGTCGATGTTTTTCCAAAAAACATTGGCTTTAACTGAACCAAAATTAATTACAATTTTGGCGTTTTTTTGTCTAAATTTCGAAACTTCGAGCCAAAAATTCTCACAGAAAATGTTATTAGATTTGAAAAAATATGCATACATGAAATGTCCATGTGGGTGTTCCACTTTTGCCGGGTATGACAATTCGATCAGAAAATAAAAACGGGGCACCCCATTACAACAATGTCACTGAAATCATTCTCAATAGCGTTTCAAATAAAGAAAAGATAAATAAAAAGAGAACCGGGAAGTGTCACTGACTTGAAATTTTTACGACGTTCTGGCAATAGCGAGAAATCGCCAGAAAAAATGCGACTTTGAACCTTAGTGTCATGAGTTCGATGCCAGAAGGCCCCGAGGTCCCCATTTTTTCCGTAAGGAAGCATTGCGGGGATTTTCGAAAAAAATTTTGAAACACTTCCCGGCAAATTAAAAATTTGAAATTCAAGAGATAGCTGGAAGCCGTGTATATCCGACGAAAACCATAAATATATCTTCGAAGATTAACCTTGGTTCGAAGGGAAAATCAGGGAAATATTCTCCTATTCAAAATGCATTGCGTCAATTTTTATGAATTTTTTTAACCCGTTCCCAATAAAATGGAAACTTGAAACCCGGCATGTGAATAGAGATCATAAATACATTCACATAGTACATTTCTTTTTCCTGAGGATCCTTGGTTCGATTCCAGAGTGCCATTTACATTCCTATATGCATTTCAAACGGGTATAATGGAATCTTATTTTAGGATCTTCCCGGTATGATATCGACTTCAAACTTTGGATTAAATACGTTTTTTTCCTACCAGGTTATTATATGTATTCATAATTTTCAAAAGGTCATGTGTTTGACACCAGGCGTCTCCACTATTTGGACTGTATAGCGGGAAATTCAAACTTTTTATGATTGATCTACCGATAAGGTGGAAATTCTACGACCATGCATGTGAACAGAAGTTTTGAATGTTTCATAAAAACAGTTTATCCCTAAGCTTATGATCATTGGTTCGACACCAGGGCTCGATTCGCATTCTACCATTCAATTAAATATACGAAATTTTGTTTCAAGACATTCCCGATATGTAGAATTGGAATTTTAGAAACGGTCAGATTATCCCAAAGCAAATAGTTAGCTAAAATACCATCTTAAAAAACGTCCTGGGTTCGACACTAGGTTATTTTGATACGGAATCAAATTTTACAAAGAGGAATTTTGGTACCTACATCCTGTATTTTCAAACAAAATAGGACTTTGCAAAGTACGGCACTTTAAACATATGCTTGCAGCATGCAATCAACTTTTACACGTCTATTTTAGCATTTGGAGTTAGTGGGGGTCCAGATGCTGCAATATTTAAGCGTTTCCAGCAACACTGGCCTTGTATCGACAATGAAATATATTCTCAAGGCAGTGATGATCTGTATGATTCAAATGAAACCAAAATGTTAAGAGGGGATATTATGCTGCTATTTTAGAAGACCCAATTAAGTCAAAGCAGCTTCGAGATGATTACCTCGAGCTTTTAGAGTTGTGTTAAACCTTTCTTGGTGGTCAAAGCTATGGTCAAAGTCTTAATGTATCCTAAGCGTATTTCGTAGCACCAGGTGGTTTGCACAACACAAGTTGGATGGCATAGGCTAGCTAGTTCTTTTCAGAGCATTTGGTTGGACTCACCCTCTTTGATTCCCATGTCTGTGACTCTACCAAAGTTGAAATGGTTACTAACCTACACGCCCACCTAAAGCTAAGGGGAGTTGAGAGTAAAACATTTAAAAATGACACTCCTCTGGAAACATATTTGACACAGCTAACTGCAGAACTCCATTCTCCACAAAGATGGGAATGAAAAGGCTGCTTCATTTATTTGCAAAGAACCTAATTTGTGGGATTCGGATCCTGATTACATAGATTTCAAACAGGCAAGATGAAAGTAGTTAATGGCTATGCTGAAAGGGGCATTGCCCTGATACAAACATTCAATATGTGTATAACCAAGAATGAAGACCAGTTACAGTATCTTCTTTGGATTGTAATATCACACCGAACCAAGAATCCAACTTGTATGTAGGCATTATTCATGGTTGACGACGATGATGATGGTAATGGCGGTTAGTGAAGAAAAATGTATTAATCTTGTATTTAACATACCTTTTCAGAGACTTATTTATGGTCACAGTAACGCGTCATGATCATTTAGCATTATTTATGTATTCAGTTATGTCACCATTAAATTTTTTCCATTAAAATACTATTGTTTCAGTTAAAAATCCAATTTCACCCAAAAAGTGCTCAACCATAAGGACCTCTAGATATTAACCAATTTGCCTGATTTTTTACTTTCTCCATATACGAAGTATAGAGAAAGTATTGTTTTCATGAAAAAAATCGACTTCGAGATTTCAACGGAAATACATGTCCCGAGATGTGACATACTAAAACTTTTACTTTACCACAAATTATTACATAAAATACGACCAGGTTTCGTAGCAGTGCTGCATCATCAGGTAACTTACAGGAAAATGTTTCACTTATATACATAGGGTGAGGGGAAGAGAAATAGAGGGGGGAAAAAGAAAGGGGAAGAGCAAAACAATGGAATCGTTTGTTTGTCCTTGCTTCCATTGTTTTGCTCTTCCCCTTTCTTTTTCCCCCCTCTATTTCTCTTCCCCTCACCCTATGTATATAAGTGAAAAAATTTTCCTGTAAGTTACCTGATGATGCAGCACTGCTGCGAAACCTGGTCGTATTTTATGTAATAATTTGTGGTAAAGTAAAGGTTTTAGTATGTCACATCTCAGTGTATGTCATTACCACCAAGTGAAGCCTGAACTTGTTTCCTATATGGAAATACATGTTTTGGGGTCCCTAGAAGACGTTTTGACCATTTTCGGAATGATGTCTGTGTGTATGTGTGTGTATGTATGTGTGTCTGTGCTTGTGGGATCTCTAACGTAAAAACTATTATTCGTATCAATATCAAACTTCATATATAGTACTGTGGTGTGTGCTGTCAGAGTTGATTAGTTTTTGGAGTAAATCGGTCAACCGAAAGTGGAGCTTCATTCATCAAAGCTCATTTCCGGTTTTCAAAATATCTCCATAAATATGATATATACGTACATTGTATTACTTATAAAAGTTTTAGATAAAGTATTTTACTATAACTTTTGTATTTAACATATATTTGTAACACCAGTTGATTAGGAGTTATTCGTGAAATACCGATAAACCGGAAGTAACTTTTATGTACTTTGTGGGCGCTCTAACATGAAAACTATTCGTTTTATTAACACCAAATTTCATATATATAGTACTTAGGTTGGTGTTGTTAGAGTTGATTAGTTTTTGGAGTAAATCAACAAACCGGAAGTTGAGCTTTACTTTTCGGAGCTAGTTTCCGTTTTTGCAAAATATCTCCATTAATCTGATATTAAGGTATATATTATTATTCATAAAAGATTAAGAAAATGTAATTTACAATAATTTTTGTAAAAAACATATTTTCTTATAACTGATTGTTTAGGAGTTATTCATGAAATACTGATAAACCGGAATCTTTTAATTATGTACTCGGTGGGCGCTGTCGGCGAAAGGCCAATTTTATGGTTTTTCTTCGAACATGTCCCAAAAAATATTATTTATAATTTTTGTGACGTCAAAGATAATATGATATAAATTAATCACTCATCTTCCTAGTTTAGATGGAATATAGAGTTTGAAAATACGGTCGTAGATAAATATTTATATCTTATATATGGAGAAAGTCATGTGCTGGCCACATCAGATTTTTTTTCTTAGCTTTCTAACACCTATTAGAACAGGATCAAGCATGTGGAGGGGATGTTTAAAAAATATTTTTTTGGACCACCCTAATATACAGGGTGACCCAAAAAGTAATGATATTCGGAAGCACAAAGGTAGAGCTCCTCCTGGGCTACCCGAATCACCCCCCTTTGGGCGACCGTTTTTTATTCGCTTTTGTGGTACGAAGTTTTTTCGTATTGAAAAAAACCTGACTTTCAGGATATTTTTCGTCATGGCAACGTAAATAATTAAGATACAGGGTTTATTTTTTTCTCTAAAATAACTAAATAGTTGCCTTAACCGACGCAAAAACATTTGTCGTCACAGCTAATTCCATTTAGTCAGAATTAAGCGTCAAATTTAAAAATCTGATGTGGCCAGCACATGACTTTCTCCATATTAAGAGGTAAATATTTACCTACGACAGTAATTTCGAACTCTAAATGCCATGTAAACTTGGAAGATGAATGATTAATTTATATATTATTATCTTTTACGTTACAAACATTACAAATAATGTTTTTCGGGGCATGCTCGATGAAAAACGATGAAATTGGCCTTTCGCCCATAGAGCCCAGAGCGCCCACAAAGTACATAATCAGGAACTTCCGGTTTATCAGTATTTCATGAATAACTCCTAAACAATCACCCCAGTAGCAGAGAACGTTGTCACAACGTTGTATCAACGTTGTTGCATCAATCTAAATGTTACATTGCAACCTCAACGTTGTGACAACGTTGCATTAACGTTATACTGTAACATTAATTTTTCATGTTGCAGAAATATTTTATTCAACGATGCTACATGAAGTTTTAACTGACATTTTTATAACATAGTCGCTGTAATGAACGTCCAAAAGGAAAATGTTGCTTGCTCGTTGTCACAACGTTGTCACAAAGTTGTCACAACGTTGCACAGTGGGCTAGAATCGAAAAAACCTGGACAAGGGGCTAAAAATGTTTTTTTTTGAGTGCGGTTATTGAAACATGGCATAGTAATTGAAAAATGATTGAATTTTATATTCCCGCACGTCGTTTCTTAAAATTTTTAGGCGTCAAATAGATACAGGGTGTCAAACTTGAGAAATTTTCACGAAAACGGGAAGTTTCGGATTTTTCGGAAAAACGTTCAAGTTCGTTGATATATAGTTGCTTTTGAGAGAAGCTGTTGGAAAAAACAACACAGCAGTAATCTAGCATAACTCTTTGTCTTGCAATTCGCTGAATGTTTCATGCTCTAAGATGGTTCTTTGGTTATTTAAAGCAACAAAATGGCGGACACCTTTTACGGACAAATTTCGAGATAAAGTAAGGAAATCAACTAGGTAAACCGCGATGGACTATCAAGTCTCTTATACCACGTCAATCTACAAGGCTTCTAGATATGAAATCTGAAGAGACTGTTTCATTTCACCTTCTACCCTGTGATTGCGGTGGACTTTTCCTAAGCGCTGCGCGGTCCGGCTGGGCGCCGTAGAATACCCAAATCCGGTTTCGGTGTCTTTTTGGTTAGGTTGAGTCGAAAATTTTGCTTCTTTTATGTTTAATTCTGGCAAACCACATTAAAAACTTATTTTAGTACATTTAAGATATGAGTTTGAGACAATTAATTTACATAATAAATGCGGAATTGAGAAATTTTGGCACATTAGGGAAATTGTTTGTTAGTTTGTTTAATACGTATAAAAACTCTTGAAATTTTTAATATTCCTGTGAATTTTACACATATTACCTTAATTGTCGGAATGGCTGCTTACAACCCAATTATTAATTGTAATTAACGTATTTAATTACCTTATTAAGTTCCTCCCACTCAGTCGTCAGAATATTCTTCATATGAATCCTCGGATTCAAATAACTCACTCTCTCGGTCGTCGATGATGAGGTTTCTTAACTCTGTTGTTAAGATCTTTTTCTTCTTGGATTTCAATTTTCCTTACATGGTAAACCTGGCATCTGATGTTACCAGCAGCCTTTTTATTAAATCCCCATTAGTGGCTTTTCTCGTGTGTTTCCTCGTGAATCTTACCCGAAACCTCCTATTCCTTGTTTCTAGCTTCCATGGCTTCTTCTCATAGTTCTCCCAACGGAAGAATCGCATCTTTTGATATTCCTGTTCCGTGAATAAGTACTTTATGTTCTGTTGGAGGCATATAGTACCAATGATACAAATTTACGTAGAGACAGGTAGTATCCCAGCAGTAGCTTGAAAAAATGGAAAATTTATTCCATCTTCGGAATGCTCTTCGTCTCCTTCTTCCATTGAAGGCGAATTGGCTGCCAAAACATGTTGAGGATGGCCGAGGATTTGGCCATATTATTTACCTTAATGTAATATAATAACAAAAATTATTGAAGTGACTAGATGAAAGTTTTTCTTTCTTTTAAGTTTAAGTTTGAGTAAAATGCTGAATTAGAGCTATTTACCTGTATTATCGTTGACTAAACGGAGAGGAACGAGAGATCTCACGAATGAGAACTCGTAAAATTTTCCCTCTTGTTGCCATCCTTGCTTATACAGTGAATGGCCAGAGCTTCCATCGAAACCATATTTGCAGGTTAGAGAGCATTTGATTTTACGCTTTGAGGCTTGTACTGTTGATACTGAAGCTACAATTCCTGACGCGGTATGTGCTAGCAGAGATTGTAAATTCACTTCGCAAGTCTCTTTCGAAACGGAAATCCCTTATGGATATGGAGCAAGGCAGTATCTAAGAGAATCAATCACATCAGAGTTTAATCTTTCAAGTTCAACTTGCGAATTAAAAAATTCAGCAGATGATTCTTTCTATCCAATATTGATTTGGTTTCCTTCACTTTTATAATTACTTGATGAATCACCAATCGAGTAATTTCGGAAAAATGCATTTCACAAAAGACAATCCTATGTTTTAATAAACGTCAAGTAAAAGACTATTTAAAAAACGGAAATAAATAAGGATCTGTTGCTAAATTCTCCATGTTGAATGATGAAAAGTACCCAATTCACTACTTAGGTACGCAATTTTCGGCATAAAAACATTTAAGATTCCTATCACTTTTGGTAAAAAAATATCAAATTTTCTAAAAATCTTATTTAGACGCCATTTACCCATATTTTTCTTATTTTAATAAATTACTCATAATTTATGTGATGGATCAGCTAGAGTTTTCCAAATAACAGCCAAAGGGCAAACGGATCGTCGTTGTATCTCGTGGATTCTCTTGAAGCCAAAATACTGTGGCAGGATATCCGAAAACCAAAAGCACAAGAAACTAACTTTTTGCCTTCAAAGAATGACTAAAACAGAAACTTCCAAAATATTTTCTCTTTCCTAACAACTCCGAAGGCACGTGCCCAATAGCCCTAGCAAAGGGGCGGATGCGTACGGATGTTGGCATTGCACTAGAGTGCCGTAATCCGTACTTAACTCAGGGCCCATAAAATAAGGGCCGGCTAACTTGGCAGATGAGAAGATTGCTCAATTCTGTTAACAGTATTTTTGACCAGGATAGAAAATATAAAGTTCGCCAGAGTTATTTTTGCTGGTAAAAATATAATATAGACCAATGTCTCTAATGTGCCAAAATTTCTCAATTCCGCATTTATTATGTAAATTAATTGTCTCAAACTCATATCTTAAAGTGTATTAAAATAAGTTTTTAATGTGGTTTGCCAGAATTAAACATAAAAGAAGCAAAATTTTCGATTCAACCTAACCAAAAAGACACCGAAACCGGATTTGGGTATTCTACGGCGCCCAGCCGGACCGCGCAGCGCTTAGGAAAAGTCCACCGCAATCACAGGGTAGCAGATGAAATGAAACAGTCTCTTCAGATTCCATATCTAGAAGCCTTGTAAATTGACGTGGTATAAGAGACTTGATAGTCCATTGCTGTTTACCTGGTTGATTTCCTTACTTTTTCTCGAAATTTGTCCGTAAAAGGTGTCCGCCATTTTGTTGCTTTAAATAACCAAAGAACCATCTTAGAGCATGAAACATTCAGCGAATTGCAAGACAAAGAGTTATGCTAGATTACTGCTGTGTTGTTTTTTCCAACAGCTTCTCTCAAAAGCAACTATATATCAACGAACTTGAACGTTTTTCCGAAAAATCCGAAACTTCCCGTTTTCGTGAACATTTCTCAAGTTTGACGCCCTGTATCTATTTGACGCCTGAAAATTTTAAGAAATGACGTGCGGGAACATAAAATTCAATCATTTTTCAATTACTATGCCAAGGTTAAATAACCGCACTCAAAAAAACCATTTTTAGCCCCTTGTCCAGGTTTTTTCGATTCTAGCCCACTGTGCGTTGTCACAAAGTTGTCACAACATTGTCACAAAGTTGTCATAAAGTTGCCACAAAGTTGTCACAACGTTGCCTGCTTGTTGTCATAACGTTGCAACTTGCACGCATATATATGAGTCGGTATTTAAGTATATGGTATTTAAGTATACGGTATTTAAGTATACCCCTATAGGGGTACCATAAAAAATGTATTTTTAATGAGTTCCTGCATCCATTAATTAATGGGTATAAAAACGTCTTCCAAAACTGCTGGGAATAAGATTAGAGATAGACTGTCACCTTTTCGAACTTCCTTCCCAACCTTAATTCTGAGTATATTCAATACTATCCCTTGGAATGTCTCAAATCTTCAGTTCCTTCCGTCGTTTCATCATTCGCTGGGTTTTTACGACTTCCATTACTTTGGCTCCGAGTTCTTCCTCATGAAGGGCTGAGAATTTATTTTTAAGTTCCAGCTGAAACTCCTTGTTATTTGCAAGCTTATCGATGTTTATCTCCTGCTTCCCACAAGAAATGAACTTCTTCCGTTCCGTTCGGGGGTTAAACGTTATTTGGTATTTTAAAGTTGTGTGGTCACTCCTAGTGTAAAAGTTGTTATACCACACTCCTAGAAAGTCCGGGGTTAAGTGATAAAAAAAGGGAGTTCTCGCCAACTGTCAGGGTTTCTCTTGCGAATAAAGATTAGAGGTTTTTGAAAACGAAAGAGCTTTATTTACCTTTAAGGACGAACGGCGGAAAAAGAGAGCTGCAAATCAAAAGAGCGAAGGCGGCAGAGATCCGGCGATGGATGCAGACAATTTCGCGTGACTAGGGCTACAATCACACGCACTCTGTTTTTAGGGGCAAACTGCTCATTGCTTATACATTCTACGAAAAAGGGAAAAGTGAATAGGAGGGGCAACCAGGTTATTGGAGACTCTGACTCTACGTTAGACCTGGTCGTTATGTGCTAAATTCGTGGCTAATTAAAACTAAGAGATCACGAGCTGCGCGAAGGGAGCAAATCGGAATTCCTTCGCTTTATTCCTTTTGTATTCGAGGTCAGTTCAAAAATAAAAATATTTTCTCCACTCCATCCCTGGTATTACAGCTTTATACTGTGTGACTGTGCTTCCCAAATACGCCAAGGAAATCCTAAATTTCGGATAAGGTTCGCGCCTCCCAATCTCTCAGTTCTTCGACAGTTAAAAACCTCGTAGCGGATTTTGGAGTAGCCCTTAACAGTGCAATTTTATCAGTGAAACATACAGTGACGGAATGTAACCGTAAGAGTGTCAATTCCCGTATTTCTTTCCTTCATAATTCTTCTAAAAATAATCCACTTTAAGCCACACTTCCCTTTTGGAATAAAAAACGAAGCGCTTTGTGACCGATACTAACCTAATTCTACTGAAAGCCGACGTAGGACAGTCCTTTATTTTCTACGAACTACCCCCTAACCAAGCACTGCTTATTCTGGCGCTCTCTCTCTCTTACTCTCACTTAAATGATACTAGAAAAATAAAAATGGGAACATTGTTTTTTAGATAAAAATGATAAAGTATGGACTTTTCAACTGAGATAAGTAACTTTTATATATTGGCTATTATCAAGGAACATCTGATAGATGGATAAAAAATATCACAGCCTCTTAATCCAAGTCTTAAAAAATTCATAATTGTAAAGGAAAATATTCAATAGTTACCTAATTACCTCAATGAAGTTTTAATCAGAAGTATATGTGTTGTCTGGAGGAGGGGTGCGAATTCTTCCATCATCCTTAGCAAGGATATCGTAAAAACTAAGCGGAAATGAAGAGGAAGGCAAATATACGAGAAGAACGGCGAGTTCCTGAAAATCAGTCGATAAAATGAACACTGAAGAAGAAGAAAAAAGGAAAAGTTTTTCAGCCGCCCTCATTCAAAAACGGTAGACTCAGCGATCGATAGTTCGAAGTCGACTTTAAGTCATAGTCGATCGATACTGTCATGGCGTTTTAAGAGTGTAAACACCGCAAGGGAAATGGAATTGCTAGATAGATTGCTCTCCAGTTTGGTATTATTCCGTTGCAGATATTAAGATCGAGAGGACTCTTACTTCTTATACAGCCTTCCGAGCACGGTTCAACTTCATTGAAGTTCAACTATTTCCGTTCTTTATCGCAGCCCGTTTTTAAGTAAAACAAAAAGTTTCTCCGATATGTTTTAAATCTCTCTAAAGTGCTGCACCATATTTTGCTTGTATATTAACCTCTCAAGAAGTCTTCGGGTAAAGTTTTGGAAGAGGACCGTCAGCGTTTTATTATTTTTTTTGTACTAAAATTGACCCTTTATCGATGAAACTTCACTGGCACATGTGTTCAATATTGCGCTTTATTTACATATATCTAACATACGGCTACGTGCTATATTTACCGCGATAATTAACTTTCAGTGACGGAGGTGCAGAAATGGCCTCCAGAGACCATTCTTAAACCGTTAGTTATTGCGTTCTGACGCTAGATGTCGCAGCACACGCCCAGTTTCACATCTCCGAAACAGCGAATACGTAACGCATTTCAAATCGCATAAACATCGTACGAGCGTCAAACTCACACATTTCTCGATGATTCCGGATGTATTTTACGACGAACGAATTTAAATGGAAAAAATTGTTTTTTTTTGGCCCTATTCGCTTTGTGTTATAAAAAAGATAGTCACCCTCTCGTTCGGTTTGCAAGCTATAGTTGGTTTGCAAGCTCATTAGGTTTCCAAGGTATTTTAAGAAAAATTATGACTTTGTTTTAATGAAGATCATATAATAAAGGGAGCCTGGAACACCCAACTCAACCCATACGCGATGAAACACTTTTTCATCATAATTCTGAATTGATAAATAAGTAAATTAAGTGATGTTAATAAGAATTAATAAGTACTGTGATGTAAGAAAACACTTCATATCGATCGATCAACCACTTTATATCGAAAGTATTTTCACATACCATTTCCGATCTCTTCCTGTATTTCCTAGTCACATAATTCCGTTTCTTCGAGAAATAGGGTTGAGTCTTTTTATTCTGGAATCACATTCTTCCAAGCGAAATCCTTGGACACGAATCCTGGTACGGTTGTTTTTTAATTTCACGTAAGCAGTTAAAGTACTCAAATACTTCGCATTGGCAAGGTATACTTAGTGGAATAAGGCGGCTCATAGGTAGTATCAGATTCATTTATTTAAGCAGGGTATGCAAATTGTACAATTTATATAAATAGTGACTCACAATGAATATAAGATTTAAAAGTGTTCAACAAAAATTCAAAGATTGCTTCGCAGTTGCTGTTCAAACTGATAACTTTGATAGACATGATACTTGCTTAAACATGATAACAATTTAGAGACACAGTAGTATCCATCATAATTTCGTATAACCATTTGCTCTGCTTACCAAGTAAGTGCAACAAAGAACAGCAATCACAGTCCGCAACCTACAGCAGTTCTTAACAAACCTTTACGAGACGGAAGAAACAACCACATAATTAGTTGGAAAGCAAAGTGTTTCAAAATGGTACAGTATTTAAGAACAATTCGAAGACTGGTAAAGTTTTGGAAGAGGACCGTCAGGGAGAAATTCTATATCTCCCTTATACGTTGATATTATGATAAAAAATTTAACGCACATTAAAGATAAAGAATAGCGGTATAATTATATGTTTAGAAACAATTTCTAGTACGAATGGTTTAGGAGATATTTACATCCGAATATGACCGTTTTTGGTCGTTTTTCGTCTGCTAGGACGCCATCTTTGATGTTTCCTCGGGTCTCCGCTAGGGCGATTGTGACTTATTTCAACTCTAATGAACTCTTAGGGAAAAAATTCCTTTTTCGGCAAAATTCGCTTTGTGTTATAAAAAAGATAGTCACCCTCTCGTTCGGTTTGCAAGCTCATTGGGTTTCCAAGGTCGTTCAAGGTACTTATTAATTCTTATTAACATCACTTAATTTACTTATTTATCAATTCAGAATTATGATGAAAAAGTGTTTCATCGCGTATGGGTTGAGTTGGGTGTTCCAGGCTCCCTTTATTATATGATCTTCATTAAAACAAAGTCATAATTTTTCTTAAAATACCTTGGAAACCTAATGAGCTTGCAAACCAACTATAACTTGCAAACCGAACGAGAGGGTGACTATCTTTTTTATAACACAAAGCGAATAGGGCCAAAAAAAAACAATTTTTTCCATTTAAATTCGTTCGTCGTAAAATACATCCGGAATCATCGAGAAATGTGTGAGTTTGACGCTCGTACGATGTTTATGCGATTTGAAATGCGTTACGTATTCGCTGTTTCGGAGATGTGAAACTGGGCGTGTGCTGCGACATCTAGCGTCAGAACGCAATAACTAACGGTTTAAGAATGGTCTCTGGAGGCCATTTCTGCACCTCCGTCACTGAAAGTTAATTATCGCGGTAAATATAGCACGTAGCCGTATGTTAGATATATGTAAATAAAGCGCAATATTGAACACATGTGCCAGTGAAGTTTCATCGATAAAGGGTCAATTTTAGTACAAAAAAAATAATAAAACGCTGACGGTCCTCTTCCAAAACTTTACCCACTTGGCTCCTACCAGTTTGCTAAAAATATGTGGCAGTTAATTAAAAAGTAATAAATTTTGTTATTCCAAATAGTTAAATCAGAGATTGAATCCCGAAAAAGCTTATGAAAAAATGTTACAATTCAGTAAAATTTATGGATGTTGCATAAACTATTGCACCTCATTCCCTATCTTTTGTACACTTATATGGCATTACAAAAGTGGTATTTTTCAGTAAGTTCCTTTGAATATCAGTCGATAATTACTAAGGAGAATCCAGATTTGCCGTAACTTCCTTATTGCTTAATTTATTTTGGTTTATTGTTTCATTCTGTGATTATTGTATTGCAAGCACCTCATATGAGTACTTGTATACTGGTTAACTTTTTAATGTATATTGCGAACTCTTTATATTTCTCTCTATGTTCAAATAATAAAGCTACAGATGATGTATTTTGATTCACGAGATGAGAGGTTTTTTTTCTATTACCTTCTTCAAGACACTGTAGATTAAATAGGAAATTAGTTATCATTGTTTTAAAACAATTTAATTGGCTTAGCCTAATTTAATGCTGAAAACTGAAGTGGCTCATTTTTGTACCCCTTCCATGACATTTCATTAATATAATTTTTATTTTTCTTTCACATACTGAGAAATCTTAACAGCCCAAATAATGAGTATGATATAATAATATGACCCAAGAAATGGGTGGTACCACATAGGACATACATGCTTTTAATTGATTTATTTTATTTATTACTTCTTTTAGACATGCTATTTCAAAAATACTAGAAATAAATTTGTTTTTATGGACGACGCATTGGTATTTGAAGATTTACCCAATAGGTTATAACCTATAGCAAGAGCCTAGGTTGAAAATAGGCAGAGGTGGCCTTTTGTTCCACATTGGTTCCATGTTAGCAACCACATTGGACTTTTGTTCTACATCGTCCTTATGGACTGTGGCGAACGTTTCGCGGCTGTCCACAAAAGTTCCATATGAACATGTTCCACACTAGCAACAAGGAATTTCTAACTGGGCAGCTACATTGAATTTGACCAAGGAATTTTGTGTGTTATTGTATGTACTATGCCAAATCAAAACTTATGATGTGCCCACAACTTTATCTAAAATATTGCTTTTTTATACAGTAAGGATATCGAAATGGAGAGAGGAAGAAAAACAGGCAAATATTACAGCCTACATTCAGGAGTGGCTGAAGTATGGGAAATTCAAAAATGAGAGAAAGAAGAAAAGAAATATCAACATTATAAACTTTGTGACAACATTGTGGCAACGTTGATTCCTGGGCCCTTTGACGTTGTATCAACGTTGATACAAGGTTATGTAACTTTGTGACAACATTAGGTAACATTGTGACAACATTTGGTTTTTCCCATTGTAACGTTGATACAACGTTGTGACAACTTTCTCTGCTACTGGGGCAGTGATACAAAAATATGTTTCATACAAAAGTTATAGTTAAATTCATTTTCTAAAACATTTATAAATATTAGTATATACCTAAATATCATATTTATGGAGATATTTTGAAATCCGGAAATGAGCCCAGACAACACAGGATATGTAATACATCTGTATTAAATAAAGAATACGCAGGAACTACGTCACGAGATACATACAGGTATGTATAAGTTGGAATACGCGCGTAATTCGTACGTATATTTGACGGAAAAGTGGCTCAAAAATTCCATCAGATGTATGTATACGCGCGTATTACGAATTGTAAAATTGAGTAGCCTTAGGCGAATAATACATTTGTATGTATATGTCAAATATACAAATTGATATTCAGGCCTACATACACAAACTTTAAATGACAATATATTTGTGCAACAATTTCCCAGTTAACTGGGAAATTGTTGCATAATTAAATTATTAAATTAAATTTTCCAATTTTCATACACAACTAAAATAGGCATATTAACAATTTTATTATTTTCCCATAGTCAACATTAATATTAAAATTAATACATGAAAAACCAGTCAATATGAAAAAATGAGGTCATGGGGTATGTAAGAAATTGAAACCAGCACATTTGGATAACATAACATTTATTCATACCAAGATAATAAAAAATTAAATACAAACAAAATACAACTGTACATTGTAGGTAGGCATCCCAGGGCCAGTTACACTCAGTTTAAGCCACAAGATCAAGATTCAAACAAAGATAATAAAAAAATATAATACAAACAAACTACAACTGTGCATTGTAGGTAGGCATCCCAGGGCCAGATTACAGGACAAATCTCTCATAGAACAATGGCTGCACTATCCCGACACAGCTGCTGGCTAATATCCAGCATTGGAAATAAGTCACACTTCAATCCAGGAAACAGATCAAGAGTCTGCATCATCCAAAATATCCTTGAAAAGGAGAAGCACAAGTTAAAAAAACATCTACACAAAAATATTAGGCCCTTTTTAAGATTTGCTCTCTTAATGAGATATAAGTTTGTGATCAATATATCACTAAGTGAATTAAATGCTTATATTGAGTATATGGAAATGTATTCAAAGCAGTAAGGTCATGTGAACTATGATGAAGTCTTCACACAGTCAATATGACAATTTGAATTAATGTAATGCCTCTAATGAACTTAAAGGTATATAATGGAAACTTCTCCAAATGATTCAGGCCTATAATAAGCCTTAAGGTAATAAAATAATTTTTCACTTTTGGGAGCTCATTACTGATCAAAGCTATCTGTAAAAATAGAGTGATATTTAGTCGTAAATCTCTATATGCAGAGCGTACAGACACATAACTTTAACTATTAGAAGCAGAGCTGCTATGCAACCTGGCAATCCACCATGATTATAACTACACAAATGTTTAAATTAGGTACTTACATTGGGACCAGCTGAAGATTCGAGAAAGCAGAAGGAGCATGAAAAAAATAAATCATCATTAATGACTTCGATGTACACACGTTATCGTTCATAAAATGCAGTACTTCAATAAGTACGTAAAGACTTAATTGAACTAAGGTTTAAGATATTTATAAAAGGTACATTTTTCTGAGAACAGAGGTAATTAGAACAAATACATTGGTCATTTAGCTAGTAGGAAAACAAACATTTATGTAAGATTGTTGAGAATAAAATAATTAAATTTTGAAGGTAACTAGCAAGGCTTGATAATTAAGGTTTTAATAACAAGGCTACTCCGATTTGATTACAGTCAACTCAACAAATGGCGGTAGATAAACTCCGGATACACGTACAGTTCATTTTCGTCGCAGCAGGCTTTATTTCGTTTTAAAATTTAAATTAGAAATAATAATTGCACAAAGTCGAATCAAGCACCAAAAGAATGGGAATAGAATAAATATTCTTATTTTGGTCGTGAAATATCGTTTACGAATCGAAATTTCGAGAATTTTGATAAAATGCGTGAATATTTTATCAAAATTTCGAGGTTGTAAACAACCCATATATATCCCCCTTGACAACGAAGGCGATTGTTTTAATTTTAGGTGGTACGAAGTTCACCGGTTCATCTAGTATAATCAAATATAATAAAATGAACGGAAATATCGTTTGAAGGAAAGCACAAAAGCAATAATAGTAAGGACGTATGAACGCGATGATGCAAAGCGAGGGTAAAATTGTCGAAGAGGACTGTTTGGAAAATTTTTTTTTTTAATATTAAGAATTGCCCTATTTCGATGATTTTTTCAGGGAAGACACTTGAAATATTGCGGCTTATTACGCAAGTGATAACATCAAAGTATCTCGTGTAATTACTGAGATATATCGTTTATAGTGACCGAGGTACTGGAATGGCCTCCGTAGGCCATGTTTGAAGTGTTAGTTATGGCGTTTGGACGCCAGATGTCGCGGTGATCGACGAGTTTCACCTCTTGGAAGTAGAAAAAAATCTCGAATATTAGCTCTCATACGGGCGCTAACTTTTAAAGAAACTGATGAAATAATAGCCTGAAAAGATGAAATGAAGCCAAAAAATGAGGTATATTATCCAGAAAATACAGTAAATAATCAGGGATTATGTTAATCATTAACAGTATGCACGTAAACAAACGTTGTAGTTGAAGTGGATGGGTTGAGTTGGGTGGGCGGTATTCCTTCATTTACATCGTAGTAATGAGGTATAAATAATCCACTTTACCCATAATTTATCAAAAATAAATTGTAAAAACTATGCTTTAACCCAAAAACTAATTAATTTAAGTTTTTAACGGAAGACATTGTTTTTGGCGTTAATGTTGCTTTATGTTAAGAAAAAGATAGTCACCCTCACGTTCGGATCGCAAGCTATAGTTGGTTTGCAAGCTAAGTTGGCTTCCAAGGTCTTTTAAGGGTAAATCACTGCTTTCGTCGCAAATGTTGCTTTGTGTTAAGAAAAAGAAAGTCACCCTCACGTTCGGATCGCAAGCTATAGTTGGTTTGCAAGCTAAGTTGGCTTCCAAGGTCTTTTAAGAGATAAATAAATTTTTATCGTATGATATTTACATATTATATTGAAGAAATGGTAAAATTATTGCTAAAATTGCTAATTATTCTAAACGAAGAGAAGAACAAGTACAACAGCGAAAAGAAACGCAGGATTGAAGTATGTTAATAGATTAGCAGCAATCTTCGTATTGATATAATTGTTAGTTCTGAAAAGAACCGTTTGGTTATAAATCGGACGGGGTAAATTTGTCGATGAAGACCGTTTTGAAAAAAAATATTTTTTTATTAAAAATAGCCCTATTTCGATGATTTTTTGAGGGAATACAAGTTAAATTTTATGTAAAATATGCCTGTTTTTAGCAATTGAAGGAGCAGTAATGCGCAATAATAATGGATATTGTTAGTTTTTACGTAAAATTTTGACTAAAAAATACCCGTAAACGAGTCATGAATTGTCAAAAAACAGGTAAATCAGTCGATTATTATACACACCCAGCACCCCTTTTCACTCAAGGAAACCCGTAACCGAGTAGGAAATTGGGAAAAAACAGGTAAATCAGTCGAATATTACACCCACCCAGCACCCCTTTTCACTCAAGGAGGCCCGTAAGCGAGTAGGTAATGGGAAATGGGTGTGTTAGAGTTGAAATAAGTCAAAATTGCCCTACCGGGGAACCGAGAAAACATCAAAAATGGCGCGAAATGAGTCAAAAAACGACGAAAAAAGGTCATTTTTGAAACAAAATATCTCGGAAATGAAGGGTCTTAGGAGGGTTTCAAATAGATATATATGCTGCCATCCTTTATCTTTTAAATGATGTTAATTTTGTTGATGTATATCCATTATTAAGGGAGATACAGAATTTCTCCCAAACAGTCCTCTGCGACAATTTTACCCAATATACATATGATACATCAATGATTTTATATATAGTCTAACTAACTATAGTCACATTTTATTTAGCCGTTAAAACATTAAAGGAAACTTATGAAAACGATCAACAGGTGATCGATCATATCTGAGAAAATCATCTCATATCACATTGAATAAAAGAAATCACACATTACCTTGATAAATCAGGAACAGGAAAACACTGGATCACGATTTCTGAAAACGCCCGAACACAGGAGAAGGGAAGCCAAACTCCAGATTGCATGAGGCTGACGACGAAGTTAACGAAATTCGTTGATCTTGATGAATTCAAAATTCATGAGTTCCGAGATTGTGCCGACAGATAGCGTTACCGCGTTACAATATGTGCGCTCCGAACGCTCACTTCCACTTAAAATTAAATTTGTGTGCCACTTCCGAGAATATATAATACATGGTGAACAGATCATTTAAATTAGGAAAACTTGCAAATTTGTTCTAGGTAATAATTTCCGGTAAAACTTAAACAAACATTTCTTAATGCTAAAATACAAGAAATATACGTATATGTATTTTTTGTGTATTTCTGCATCATTTTTACTTTCTCCATATACGAAGTATAGAGAAAGTATTGTTTTCATGAAAAAATTCGACTTCGAGATTTCAACGGAAATACATGTTTTGGGGTCCCTAGAACACGATTTGACCATTTTCGGAATGATGTCTGTGTGTATGTGTGTGTGTGTGTGACAGTGGGCGCTCTAACGTGAAAACTATTAGTCGTATCAATACCAAAATTCTTATATAGCACTGTGATGTGTGCTGTCAGAGTTGATTAGTTTTTCAAGTAAATCGGTAAACCGGAAGTCGAGCTTCATTCATCAAAGCTCATTTCCAGTTTTCAAAATATCTCCATAAATATGATATATAGGTATATTGTATACCCAATAAAAGTTTTAGATAATGTGTTTTACTATAACTTTTGTATTTAAAATATTTTTGTATCACCAGTTGATTAGGAGTTATTCGTGAAATACTGATCAACCGGAAGTAGCTGATTATGTACTTTGTGGGCGCTCTAACATGAAAACGGTTTGTTGGATCAACACCAAATTTCATATTTAGTATTTTGGTTAGTGTCGTTAGAGTTGATTAGTTTTTGGAGTAAATCAGTTAACCGGAAGTCGAGCTTCATTCTTCAAAGCCCATTTCCGGTTTTCAAAATATCTCCATAAATATGATATTTAGGTATATACTATTATTAATAGAAGTTTTAGAAAATGTAATTTACTATGAATTTTGTATGAAACATATTTTTGTATCACTGACAGTGTAGGAGTTATTTGTGAAATACTTATAAACCGGAAGTTGCTGATTATGTACGTTGTGGGCGCTCTGGGCGCTTGGGCAAAATGCCACTTCATCGTTTTTCATCGTACATGTCCCGAAAACATTATTTATAATGTTTGAGACGTAAAAGGTAATAATATATAAATTAATTACTCATCTTCAAAGTTTAGATGGAATATAGAGTTCGAAATTACTGTCGTAAATAAATATTTATATCTTATATATGGAGAAAGTCATGTGCTGGCCACATCAGATTTTTACTTTCTCCATATACGAAGTATAGAGAAAGTATTGTTTTCATGAAAAAATTCGACTTCGAGATTTCAACGGAAATACACGTTTTGGGGTCCCTAGAACACGTTTTGACCATTTTTTGAATGATGTCTGTGTGTATGTGTGTGTGTGTGTGTGTGTGTGTGTGTGTGTGTGTGTGTGTGTGTGTGAGTGTGTGTGTGTGTATGTGTGTGTGTGATAATGGGCGTTCTAACTCGAAAACTAAAAGTCGTATCAATACCAAACTTCATACATAGTACTGTTGTGTGTGCTGTCAGAGTTGATTAGTTTTTGGAGTAAATCCGTTAACCGGAAGTCGAGCTTTATTCATTAAAGCTCATTTCCGGTTTTCAAAATATCTCCATAAATATGATATATACGTCTATTGTATTACTTATAAAAGTTTTAGATAGTATAATTTACTATAACTTTTGTATTTAACATATTTTTGTATCACCGGTTCATTAGGAGTTATTCGTGAAATACTGATAAACCGGAAGAAGATGATTATGTACTTTGTGGGCGCTCTAACATGAAAACTATTTGTCGGATTAACACCAAATTTCATACATAGTACTTTTATTACAGTCGTTAGAGTTGATTAGTTTTTGGAGTAAATCGGCTGACCGGAAGTCGAGCTTCATTCTTCAAAGCTCATTTCCGGTTTTCAAAATATCTCCATTAATATGATATTTAGGTATATACTATTATTTATAAATGTTGTAGAAAATTTATTTTACTATAACTTTTGTATGAAACATATTTTTGCATCACTGATTGTTTAGGAGTTATCCATGAAATACTGATAAACCGGAAGTTGCTGATTATGTACGTTGTGTAAAGCTCATTTCTGGTTTTCAAAATATATCCATAAATATGATATATTGGTATATTGTATTCCTTATAAAAGTTTTAGATAATATAATTTACTATAACCTTTGTATTTAACATATTTTTGTATAACCGGTTGATTAGGAGTTATTCGTGAAATACTGATAAACCGGAAGAAGATGATTATGTACTTTGTGGGCGCTCTAACATGAAAACTATTTGTCGGATCAACACCAAATCTCATATATAGTATTTTGGTTTGTGTCGTTAGAGTTGATTAGTTTTTGGAGTGAATCGGTTAACCGGAAGTTGAGCTTAATTCTTCAAAGCTCATTTCCGGTTTTCAAAATATCTCCATAAAAATGGTATTTAGGTATATACTATTATTTGTAAAAGTTTTAGAAAATGTAATGTACTATAACTTTTGGTTGAAACATATTTTTGTATCACTGATTGTGTAGGAGTTATTCATGAAATACTGATAAACCGGAAGTTGCTGATTATGTACTTTGTGGGCGCTCTGGGCTCTATGGGCGGAAGGCCAATTTCATCGTTTTTCATCGATCATGTCCCGTAAAAATTATTTATCATGTTTTTGGCATCAAAGATAATATATAATATTAATAACTCAAATTCCAAGTTTAGATGGAATATAGAGTTCGAAATTATTGCGGTGGATAAATATTTACATCTTATATATATGGAGAAAGTCATGTGCTGGCCACATCAGATTTTTACATATGTATCCATGCATGAAAAATACATTATGTATTTTTCATGCATGGATACATATGTATAAATGTTCAATAAATACATATGTATTACAAATGTAATACAATTCATAAATACATATGTATGCATCCAGTTAAAATACATCACAAATACATATGTATATCCAAATGTGTGTTGTAGGGGAGCTTTGAAGAATGAAGCTCGACTTCCGGTTAACCGATTTACTTTAAAAACTAATCAACTCTAACGACATCAACCAAAATACTATATATGAAATTTGGTGTTGATACAACGAATAATTTCAATGTTAGATCACCCACAAAGTACATAACAGCTACTTCCGGTTTATCGGTATTTCACGAATAACTCCTTATCAACCGGTGATACTAAAATATGTTAAATACAAAAGTTATAGTAAATTACATTAACTAAAACTTTTATAAGGTATACAATATACCTATATATATCATATTTATAGCGATATATTGAAAACCGTAAATGAGCTTTGATGAATGAAGCTCGACTTCCGGTAAACCGATTTACTCCAAAAACTAATCAACTCTGACAGCACACACCACAGTACTATATATGAAGTTTGGTATTGATACAACTAATAGTTTTTACGTTAGAGCGCCCACAAGTACACACTCACATACAGACACACACACACACATACATCATTCCGAAAATGGTTAAAACGTGTTCTAGGGATCCCAAAACATGTATTTCCGTTGAAATCCCGAGGTCGAATTTTTTCATGAAAACAATACTTTCTCTATACTTCGTTAATGGAGAAAGTAAAAAAAGGTGTGAATGATTAAGTATGTTATGAATTTGATCAAAATCTTCGAGGCCAATTTAAGAAAAAAGTCGCATAAATCTTTTTTCGGTGACTACTTGAAAAATTTGCCCAATTTTTTAGCTGTTTACTACGAAAATTTTAATGAGCTATCTTGGCAGCAACACTTAAAGTTAGACTTATAACATAGTTAACAGTAAGTCGAAGATTCTCAGTTATAACAGACGAGTTAAAACCTCATTGTACCTATTGTGGCATTTTCGTGTTTAATTATCCAAACTACATAAACTTTTTCTAATTGACATCGATTAGGCACTCTCCGGTGGTAAGAAAAAATGCCACTTCCGCCTCGTTACTAGGCGAAGTCAATAACAATATCCCTCGTCAGTATTATTAAGTACGGACCATTGTTGGCAGCCGCAGCGTAGCTAATTTTTCCCAACAATGCATACCGCGAACGTTTCAATTACTACACAGTCATTTTAGGTTTATAATTTTTAATGCAACCGCAAAAATTTACTCAATTTACCGTCTATTTACCATGCTAAGTTTGCTGAGTATAAAGTTTTCTCCACGGTGTCATATAACACAGTACACACTTACTATTATATCAAAAACGTGGTGTGTCGATTTAATTTAGGATGAGTCAAAAGTTAAATATGGCAATAAATAGTGTGAAGTAAGTGTTTATTTGTTGAAATTACAGAAGTTTTTATCATGAAAACATTAACACACAATGCAAGTCTAACATATTCAAAAAACATTTTTCTTAATTCGTGAGAACACTATTTTGTTTTTTTTGATCGTTTGTTTCTGCTTCCTTCAATTTTCCTTGCAATTCAGCTAAGTTTTTGATTTCTTTGGAGTAAACTAACTCTTTAAAGTAACCCCACAGGGTTCATGGGGTTTAAGTCGGGGGACCTTGGTGGGGTTGGCCCAATACGACCTATCCATCTGCCTGGAAATCTTCATCTCTCTAAAAGCTCACAAGATGCATGGTTTTATCTTCTGATTTGTGATTATCTCCGATTATCTGTGATCAGCAGACACTGAACGGCCCGATCGTCGTTGAGCCCAACCCGGACAGAACGTTGATACTAATTTTCGTTCTCAAGCCCGAACTTTCCATAAATCGCCCTGTAATAAATTGTAGTGAACTGTGAACAAATACATTGTTTTAACCCTTGGCGAAGACTGAGCATTTTATTTACGTATTTCATTGCAATTTTAAGAGGCTTTTGCCGCTTTGCAAGAAACTAAACTAACGAATAATTCTCTTCTTCTCGAGTTATCCATGGACCCGAGCACAGTAGACTACCTGCTTACCTGGCCCATGCAGACCTCCAGCAGACACTGAACATTAGACATAAAACTTCTGGCATAATGTTCCTTTGCTGAACTAAATTAAAAGTATCAAGTGACATTGGTTGGAATTTCATTTTGAAAGATTGTAAAAGAAATACGTTTTTACTTTCCACAGAAAGTCATTAGAGCGACCATGGTGTTACGAAGTCATTAGGAGCACCAGAGCAAGGTCACACCGGAGGGCCAAGGGGGAGAGTTTTCTTCTGTCCCTGGAATGTTCCAGAACATTCCAAGTTGCCAATTGTATATATACAGGGGAACTGCCTTCACTCGAGGCAGTCTTCCCTCAGGAATAAAGACGCTCACATCGGAGTCGTGTTATTTTCATTTCGAAATACAACAGAATTGGCGCAGTCGGTAGGATTAATTCTTCAAGACCGCAAATTGTTTCGCATCCATGGAGGACCTAGCCAGCCGGTTGATCGAGATGTTGGAACTCCAGCGACAACAGAATCTGGAGCAGCGACAACAAAATCAGGAGCAGCGACTACAGATGGAGAAGCTGATTGCTCGACTTCCGGATTACGGTGAGAGTACGGCATCCTCTTCCGCATCCTCGTTCTCGACGATTCCGAGCTTCATGCCGTTTGATTCTTTGGCGGAATTGTGGAAAGATTATTGGGCCCGTTTTCAAACGTTTGCGATGGCAAATTCGGTTCCTTCAGATCGGCTTCCGAAAATTTTCTTAACGAATCAAACGACGGCAACCTATAAGTTGTTAAGCACGTTGGCGGCACAACAGTCCCCCCCTAAGGATGTAAACAATCTTTCCATGGGGGATATCGTGGAATTTATGGAGACTCAATTTGATCCAAGACGATTCATAGTTCGGGAAAGATTTAAATTCTGGTCGGAGATGCAACGTAAGGTTGGGGAATCGATTCAAGAGTTGGCGGCCCGAATCCGCCAAGACGCAGCTAAATGCGATTTTTCGTCTATTCGCGATCCGCAAGACGAGGCCATGCGGACGAAATTCATGTGCTCCGTTAATAACGAGGCAGTTTTAAAAACGCTATTTAAGATTCCAGATGACCAATTAAACTTCAGTAAGGCTATTCAAGTGGCCTTGGAGACGGAAGACGCGGCCAAGGTGGCTAAAGAGACCGTTTACGGCCCCGCGAAGGAATTGGTTGGCAAACTCCGCGATAAGAAATCCCAACCTGAAGGGAAAATTATTGTTCCGAGATTAAAAAAAGATTTTCCCGAAGGAACGTGCCCCCGTTGCGGAAAAATAAATCATCGTTCGGAAGATTGCCGTTTTAAAAATGCCGCATGTAATTTTTGTAAAAAGAAAGGGCACATAGAAAAAGTATGCCTCAGTAAGAAGAGACAGTCCAAGGAAATGATGAATCGAATCACGGCAAAGCCAATTCAAGAAGTCAATAATAATTGCAGTCGCCAAAGGGGACCGTTGATACAGCCGCTATATTTTCACGGAAATCGTTTCGATTTTCAAGCGGATACGGGATCGTGCGACAATTTCTGCGGAAGGGACGTCTGGTCGTATTGTGGAAAGCCAAAGTTACTTCCCCCAAATTTTCTATACATTGGGGCCAATGGAAAGCCTTTGACCGTTCTAGGACGATTTACCTATCGTGTGGCTACGGATCGATCCAAAGAGGAGAAAGAAATTGAATTTGTAGTATTAAGGAAATCACTTAATCTCCTGGGTCGGATTTCTCTTCGCCAATTGGGCGTTGACGTCAACTCTCTTCTGAGCAATCCTAGAGTGTCGGATAACATTTGTGCCATCACTTCAGACCAAAACATAGGAGTTTCACTAGAAAGGAGATGTCGCCAGTTATGCGACGAGTTTCCTGATTTATTCAAATCGGAGTTAGGATGCCTTCGAGATTTCGAGCTTGATGTAAAATTCAAGTCAGATGCAAAACCGGTATTCTGCAAACCACGGACGGTGCCATTGTCTCTCTTGGACGATTTAAATGCAGCATACGATGCCGGTATAAAGAGAGGAATTTGGTTACCAGTACAATTCAATGATTGGGGGACTCCAGTGGTGCCAATTAGGAAGGCACCCTTACCGGGGGAAAAGAAAGCAAACCTCAGAGTATGTGGAGATTATTCCGTTTCTGTCAATCATCAGTTGGAGACACACCGACATCCGATACCATTGCCGGAAGATCTCATGCGTAAATTGGGGGGCGGTTACTTCTTCACAAAGATAGACTTGGCGGATGCCTATAATCAGGTACGATTGACCCCAGAAAGCCAACGACGGCTTGCGCTCAGTACTCATCGAGGAGTAATGTTGCAGACCCGCCTGCCTTTTGGCATATCCTCAGCTCCAGGTTATTACCAAGAAATAATGGAGCAGCTGACGAGTGACCTCGAAGGAGTCGCTGTTTACCTCGATGATATTCTTGTCAGTGGAATAAACGCTGAAGAGCACTTACGAAATTTGCGTTTGCTTTTTCAGCGCCTTCAAGAGAAAGGACTGCGATGCAGATTAGAGAAATGCTCCTTTGCGCAAGCATCTGTGGAATACTTGGGACACACCCTATCGCGTCAGGGCATTTCCAAAGGTTCTAAAGTAGACGCAGTTCTAAAGATGCCTCCGCCTTCGAATGTATCAAAACTTCGTTCTTTTCTTGGCTCTGTTCAATTTTACGCTAAGTTCATTCCAGATCTCTCAACGCTATCCGAGCCATTAGTTCGCCTCACTAGAAAAGATCAACCTTGGAACTGGGGACCAAGGGAGAATGCAGCTTTTCAGCATCTTAAGGAAGTGCTTTGTTCCGAGGCAGTTCTTGCTCATTTTGACCCAAATATGAAAATTGGAATTTCATGCGATGCCTCAGACGTAGGGATTGGAGCCGTTCTTTTTCATCGCTACCCCGACGGCAGCGAGCGCCCAATCGCCAATGCATCCAAAATGCTTACGCATACACAACGGCGATACAGCCAAATTCATAAGGAGGCACTTGCAGTAATTTTCGGACTGAAGAAATTCCATCAATTTTTATATGGGCGAAATTTCATCCTTATTACGGATCATAAACCTTTGATCGCTATTTTTGGACCGACTAAAGGAATTCCTGTAATGGCCGCTAACAGATTAGCAAGGTGGGCCCTTATACTGAGTCAGTATGATTACTCAGTGGAATACCGCACTACGAAGGACCACGGTAACGCAGATGCCCTGAGTCGTCTACCGCTTGAATATGATGCCAATTTCGACGCGGAAGAGGAGAAGGCAGATGTTAGCATGGTCTGCGAAGTTAGAGATCTCAGTCTTAGGTTGGATCCCTGCAAACCGAATCTGCTTCGAAAGGAATCCAGCAGAGATCCAGTGATCTCTAAAGTTATACGTTATGTCAACGAAGGATGGCCGAATTCCGATTCAGAGGAGACAAAACCTCTTAAAAAAATGGAGGATTACTTGACAGTCGACAATGGCTGCTTATTTTATGGTACCCGGGTCATAATCCCAACGTCACTTCGACGCAGGGTCCTTAATTTACTTCACCTGGGGCATTTCGGTATCCAACGTATGAAGCAGCTCGCGCGATCAGTCGTGTATTGGCCGCATATCGATGAAGACATCGAGAGAATGGCACGATCGTGCGATGCGTGCGCAGAACACCAGAACAGGCCTCCCAAGCCCGTGAATCACCCTTGGATGCTTCCCGAAAAACCTTGGAGTCGAATTCATGTGGATCATGCGATCAATTTCCTGGGAACAAACTGGTTGGTACTAGTGGACGGGTACTCAAAGTATCCATGTATTCATCCCACTAACTCGATATCGGCCAAAGCAACGATTGAGTTGCTAGAAGAGGATTTTTCCCATTTTGGATATCCTCACGCTTTAGTATCGGATAACGCCCCGATATTTCATTCGGAGGAATTTCAGGCTTGGTGTGGGGAACGAGGCATAACCCATCTGAGCGGCGCTCCTTATCACCCAGCGACGAATGGAGCCGCCGAACGCCTGATTCAAACTTTCAAACAATCCCTTCGAAAGTCTTCCCTGACAGCGAAAGCTGCATTACAAGAATTCCTAATGCAGTACAGGCGGACTCCATTAAACTCGGGATATTCCCCGAGTGAACTTCTGAACGGTCGCCAAATTAGAGGGAAAATAGATGCCCTAATACCGTCACCTGCTTCCGTGGCCCAAGGAAAGCAAGCGAAAATGGCAGTTAAATGCCAACTTTCCGCTAAAACAAAAGTAGCCGCCGTATCTAAGCATCAATACACCGTGGGAGCTCCTTGCTACGCGCTGTACTATGGACCTAAACGCAACAAAGAGCCACGATGGATCCCTGCGGTCGTCGTTCGAGTGCTTGGCCCTAGAAACGTCAAGGTCAGAGTTCTTCCTCGAGGACCGGTCTGGCAGCGGCACATTGACCAGATACAGCCTCGCTATGGAGCAGATCAAGACAATGATCCTGGCGAGATATATTCGGCGGATGATTCTACCCACTCCCCTTCCACCTTCCCATCCCGTCTCGTTCTAGGGAAAGCTTCTAGTGAGGACCAGCCTACGAGGCGACCTAAGCGACGTTGGCCAGCCGACAGCCCTTTCGGTCCAGACAACCTGAGGAGATCGGAGAGACTTAGGAGAAGGAAGATCGCTTCGGGTGATCCCTCAGCTGGTGGGGAGATGTTACGAAGTCATTAGGAGCACCAGAGCAAGGTCACACCGGAGGGCCAAGGGGGAGAGTTTTCTTCTGTCCCTGGAATGTTCCAGAACATTCCAAGTTGCCAATTGTATATATACAGGGGAACTGCCTTCACTCGAGGCAGTCTTCCCTCAGGAATAAAGACGCTAACATCGGAATCGTGTTATTTTCATTTCGAAATACAACACATGGTTTTGCTGCAAGTTAACATCATCATCAGACACCCTGATTGTGGCAGGATGGTTGCTACTGTTATATTTTGAAATTTATGTTCACTTTCATTTTCTTTTCAAATACTTTATTTTGTAAAAAGGATTAATCCTGTAAAATAAAGTTAATGCTATTACTTTGTATTGTTTTTACATACATTTAGGATAGAAACTACCAATTAAGTCATAATTGTGAGTTTCATCATTTTTATAAAACCTTTTCTTGAGAGATAAGTACAAAAATACTATTAAATTAAATTGACGATATGTATATTTGTATACCTATTTAAGAAAAGTAAAAATTGCCAAAAGAGTTCTTTCAGAGAGCTGACGGGAAATATGGGACAAATGCGAAGATGTTGAAGAATGATTTTCACCAGGAGATTCATGGGAGAATTTGAAAATTTAACTCTAGATCAAAGAAAATATAGCAAGCTTTAAATGGAAGAAAAAGATGGATTTAGGAATGAAATAGAAGCTCCATGGGAATAAAACATGTATTTGAAAAATTAAAATATTTTCAAGGCTCAATTTTCATCACAAACATTAATGCATGAATAATTTCATTTTCCTCTCTTCTAATGGGCTTATATTTATCAATTGAACTGTTTGTCAGGGTGGACTACACACACTGTAACTTATTATACAAGAATATTATATTTCTAGACACAATCCAAAGGTATAACCAAAGCTAGTGGAAAACAAAAATATCTATCTATAATGTGCATATTTGATACAGAACCAAGACAACAATTATCTTAACACATTTTAAAGACACATTGGGTGCTAAGCGCTCGGAGACCTTCCTAGGACAAGCTTCATAATAAGATAAATTGTGACCGAAGCAAAACTAACCATTTCTCCATCTAAAACTGGAACTAAAATTCCGGAACATTACTATATACTAATCAAAAACTAAATAAGAAAACTAAAAAATGATCAAATAAAATTACTCTTTCATTACGATAATCGACTAAATTCCACGTCCCATACAAACCAAATACACAATTCAAAGTTAACTGCTGCAACCGAGAAGAAACTGCAAGATTGAATCAAACTTTATTTTAAAATTTCTCAGTAAATACTTCACATTAATTAACTCAGAAGAGAGAACAAACACAATATCATAATCACAGGAATAACTCTTGTCACACTAGAACTGCAGACAGGACATTTTTGTCCCATTCAAAAATGTAATATGTTCTTTTTCGTTTATTTTCTTATGATTGTGAGACTTAGTTACTTTAAATACGAGTAAAATGTAGCTTGCATACTGCAAGCAGATCAACAACACCAATTTCATTTCAACACCACCTTCATATCGGTATCATATCGGGACAGTTCTCAAAAGAAAAAAAAAGCATTGAAAATATTCTTAAAATTCACTGCAATTTAATCGTCTGGCATCGAACCCAAGCCTTCCTGGAGAACTTACTATGCAGTACTACAGAAGATCACCATCTCTAACTATGTGTGAAAATTCAAGCAGAAATATTGACTGCAACTGCCTCAAATGACGTCCTACTTTTCATATACATACCTTATGTGAGAAATTGTAATGTGCTCGGGCAACAAACCCAGGAACAGCATGGTCTTATCTATTTTTTTTTCTTAAACCAAGTCTTAATAAACATCTTCTATCTAAGCATGAACCTCCTATCATTTCGATAAGTGCATCAAAATAAATAATGAAACCTCTACAATGTATTTTAAATGGGGGATATATTTACCGCCTGGCTTCAAACCCGGGTCTTTCTGGTAATATTGTATATGCAGCACAGCAGAAGATCAACACCTCTAACTATGTGTGAAATTTCAAGCAGAAATATTGGGTGCAACTGCCTCAAACGACGTCCTACTTTTCCCATGTATTCCTTATGAGAGAAAATTTAATGTGCTCTGGCATCGAACCAAGGAATTGTACGGGCTTATGAAAATTTTTTTCTAAAACCAATTCTTTTTAAACATCTTCCAGCCGAGCACAAACTTCCTATCATTTTGATAAGTGCATCAAAAAATAATGAAATACTAACCCAATGTATTTTAAACGGGAGACATATTTGCCGCCCGGCATCGAACCCGGGTCTTTCTGGTAATACTTTCTATGCAGCACTAAAGAAGATCACATTCTTTAACCATATGCGAAAATTCAAGCAGAAATATTGGCTGCAACTGCCTCAAACGACGACTTACTTTTCCCTTATATTCCTTATGAGAGAAATGTTAATGTGCTCTGGCATCGAACCCAGGAATATAACTGGCTCATGAAATTTTTTTCTTAAACAAATTCTTAATATATATCTTCTAGGTGAGCGAAAAGTTCCTTACATACCGATAAGTGCATCAAAAAAATTAATGAAAAACTATCCCCATGCATTTTAAACGGCCGATTTTTGCCTCGACCTAGCATCGAACCCAGGATATTTTCCGTAAAACTCATTTATGTTTTCGATAGATAATGACCATATATATAGGCTCCCTGAGTTTCGATTTTCTACCTATCCGGTAAGTATATTTTTTAATTCCCGAAAATCAAAGCAATGTATTTAAACGGGAAAAATCGGGACTTTGGGGCCCTCTGGAATCGAACCCATGACACTGAGGTTCAAATTCGCAATTTTTCTGGCGGTTACACGTAATGGCCAATACGTCGTAAAAATTTCATGTTAATGACGCTTGTAGTTTAGCCTGTGAATTTGTATCCTCTCTATCTATCTATATACATGAATGAATCTGGAGAAGCATCTATATATAATAGATATAATTGAGTAATCCATTCTGGAAAATAATTGTGACATTCAGGTGTACATTTTTAATTAAGTTGTAGAAATACCTAAAACTGCAGATGAGACATTTGTCCCATATGGAATAATGGCACGTTTTTCGTTGAAGATTGATAGTTTACATTGCTATTACAGATAGTTCATCCAAAAAAACCTTACCTCTACGCCGAGCGTCAACAACTTAGTTACATTTGTCCAATTTTTATTATTTCAGTGACTTTTTAGCATAATACATAGACAAAGTAGACCACTATTTACATATGCGGTTTCTAAGGTTCGAAAGATGAATTTCTTTAATTTTTTAAATTCCACTTTACAATGTAAAACATTTTGTTGAACCTTGCATTAGGATTTACAAACAAAAGTCAGCCTCGCAACATACAATCTGTCTGAACATAGAGTAACTATACTATTGAATATAGTTACTCTATGGTCTGAGTCTGCAAGAGAAATAGGACGACCAAGCAGGATGGCAATGGAAAGAGGCAAACTAGCGCATTAATAACTAGGCAGTCCCATCATTGTGGTCTTTAGCCCGATGCTATCCTAGTTTTTCTAAATAATCTTCCGGAAGATCAATTGGAAGGTGTAGATGTAGACAATATATGTCGGATTATTATGGAAGAAAATGCACAGAGCCATCTTTACACTAATCAGAGAAAAGTGATGACGATGATAAAAGCAATCAGCAACAATACAATTCAGCCAATCACACATGTTTCTCTTGCTGCTCTTAGTGGCTATACAAAATTTGTGACTTTTCTTGTGCTTCTAAGGACATACAGGTGTTTGTGGCCTTAGAAGCGGTGATGGTCATTCCGCTGCAATCTCACTGACACTAGAAGGTGGTGTGCCAATCGGCATGCATCGTCAAGGTGACCAAGAGCCACTGTAAATGATCCTTCTACAAGACTTTGTTTATTCAGATACTGTCGACCTTCTGCAAGACATTGACGCTGATCAGAACACAGTCGGAATCAACTCCAATGATGTTAATCACAAAGCTGTTATGTTTATTATTTGTAACATCCTATACATAAATTTTATCATTTATAATGATGTTAGTGATATTTGTGCTTAAAGTTGAATATTTTGTGATATAAATTTCTATATTTGTGATACTTTATACTTATAAAATCCTATTGTTTATTGTATTTTATACTTTTAAATTCTGCTATGAGATATTGGTGCTGTGACATTTTTTGTAAAAGGGGTACATCCCGTTGAATAAATAAATAAGTAAAGCTGAAATTACAGTTGTCTCAGAAGTGAGTTTCACACATAAAACAAGAGGGAAAAATTCAGGTAAAAGAGACCACAGTAGATTGACCGTCAGGACAGAGAGGTTGAGGCTTATGATGGGACTAAGTGGTATGTAGTCTCTTAGTACAGTAACATTCACTGGAAGATGCAGAATTATGTCTGAGAGAATCCTTCTCCCTATGCAATGAGGCATGTCATCATTTGGCTTTTTTCAAGTATGCAAATCTTGCAGAGAAGGAAAATACAATTTTAATTGTGCATCTTGTTATAAGCCAGTGAACAAGAAATGTGGCGCTGCCATTTCTTAAGAATGCTATACATACTCTAATAATGTTGAAATTGTGGTGGTAGCTGAATGTAATTAAATGCCCATACAATTTCCAATTAAAATAAGTCTTTATTGAACAGAAACTCACTTTTAAAAATTAAAATTGTTCTATGATGATTTGAAGTCTCTTTCTTATCTAAAGAATTGATTCCTGAAAGAAAAACACTACAAAGCAGTCACCAAAAGGTGGAATTGCAGATGGTAAATTTTTGGTCTGTCTGCAGTTCTAGGGATTATGCTATATCCAGTGGTTCTATTGTTTAAATAAATAATGAAAACATGGAAAAGGAAACAATGAAGATGTTTTTAGATTGCAGTCAAGCATAAAATAAAGCAAAGGTATAAAAAAAATTATAAGCGGTTTGAAACAATAAACCAAGGCAGGATAACTCATTTCATTTCAACAGGATCAGTAAAGAGGACCACAAGTGGCCCTCGTGGATCCCAACTGGCGGCACACAGCTGCTTGAGTGGTCCCTCTTCTGCATTAGCGTTATCACAGGGAGAGGGAATTACGCTTGGATCCTCAAATTGCTCTTCCGCCATCAGTTGAAGTTCAGCAGTGTTTAGTGTTTTTCTTTTCAATTGTAGATGTGTCTCTATTGAATGCATTAAAAATCTTAGAAAGAATAATACAATGCCAAATTCAAATCTAATTAACAAAAAAGAAGAACAGGAGTACAGAAGAAGAAAAAAGGATATACATGGATGTAATGAAACTCACAGTCTTGTACCAGAACAGCTACAATTTATAATTCAAGATAAAAGGAAAATTTAAAATGAGTGTACTCCAAATGACCTAACAAAACAGTAAATTGAAAGCTACACAAAGAAAGAAAGAACATAGACAACTATTGAGTGCAGTGAGGAGGAACGTAT
This sequence comes from Sympetrum striolatum, assembly GCA_947579665.1. Taxonomy (NCBI): domain Eukaryota; kingdom Metazoa; phylum Arthropoda; class Insecta; order Odonata; family Libellulidae; genus Sympetrum; species Sympetrum striolatum. The sequence goes on along the minus strand of OX388344.1, from coordinate 98,145,827 downwards.
CTACACATTACAGATTATCGACCCTGAAGCACAGAGAAGAGAAACCTGAAGGCAGAATAACGAACATTCTATATTTACTGACTGAAACAGCTACTTTAATAGAAAATGAATACATCATGAAGCAGATGAAAATTTGTCTTTGGGGAAATATTACTCATGAAAGTCAGAGGGTGTCAGAACATTCTTATTAGAGGTGACCAATTTATTTAGAATTGGCATTTTACACATATAGGCCACACACTATCTTATATGTTTAAAAGCTGGTAATGCTGTCTCTCATAAACTCAAATAATATCCTTTTACCAGAAATATTTTAAATAAAGAATATCCCCAGCAATAGATATGAGAGGTAGAATATTTAAAGACATTAGATAAAAATATTCCTTGCATCATGAACCAATTTGTTCTTAACAGTATTTCTGAGTTCAATAGCTCATAAATTAGGTCAATTACAGTACACACTAAACTCATCCATGACTAAATTATTTTCAAAATTAACTCATTAATTTATACATCTGTTGCATATTCATTAAATATATAATGAGAAAAAGTAACTGAATAATAATTTAAGGCACTTTCATTCTAAAAAGAAAAAAGTATTACAACCCCACACAAATGAGAGTTTAATTTAAAGACAAAAAAAGTCTGTGACAAGGAATATCTATATTAGGAGAATTTAGTTCCAACTTACAGTGCCATAATAATTTTGATTATTCTTGCTCCGTATCCTTCTTTTAATAAGCATTGTCCCCTCTTCATCACTGCCACAATTTATTGCCTCATCGGGGCGGAGGGGTGTTAACGGAGGTTGGAGGCGATGCATAGCCCAGGTTCAACCATGCTAAGAAGGCTTCAACAATATCTCCGGCCAAATAATGAAAGTGGCATTCATCAACCGGCAGTAGGACAGACTGGTGAATTATTGTCCTAACCCCCCCAAATACAGGTACAATATTCATGATGAGTTCCTCTAATGGAAATTTATCCGGATGTAAAAGCACCACCCATTCGGATGTCTGGGAAGTGGTGGAATTAAAGAGGTCTATTATGAAGAAAAGAATTACTACCCTGCAATTCGCAACCTGCAACTGCCGCAGCTTGAAGAGTGAAGAACGATTGCTGGAACTACTCAATGAAGCAGAGAAGATAAAATGGGATGTCATTGGTCTCAGCGAAGTCAGAAGAAAAGCAGAAGAGCTACTTACACTGAAGGATAGAGATTTATTCTTTTACAGGGGTACCAAGGATGGAAGAAATGGAGGCGTTGGATTCTTGATCAACAACAGATGGAAGGATAATGTGGTAAAAATCGAAGGTACATCAGATAGAATTTGAAAACTAACACTAAAGACCAATGAGCGTTACTCATTACAGTTCATCCAAGTCTACGCACCAACAGCGGCAAGCAACAAAGAGGAAATTGAAAACTTCTACCAAACTCTCGGCACTGAACATGACAAGGAGGCCCACTACGATAAAGTCATTATGGGAGATTTTAATGCTTGTGTAGGTCAGTGTGAAGCTGATAACACTGTCGCAGGACAATATGGACTGGGCCAGAGAAATGCAAGGTTACAGCTTAGTAGAGTATGCAGAATACACCAATATGTATATAACAAATACATAATTTAAGAAAAATCCTACAAGGAAATGGACATGGAGAGGTCCCAATGGAACAAAAAATGAAATAGACTACATATTAAAAGAAAGACTACATATTGGTAAACAGACTCTGCACTGTAACTAACTGTGAATTTTTGAATAACTTCAACACTGGAAGTGACCACAGAATTGTTAGATGCAGAATTAATATTAACCCCCGAATGGAACGAAAGAACTTGGTTTCTTGCAACAAGGATGAGATAAATATTGGTAAACTATCAGATAACAACAAGGAGTTTCAGCTGGAACTAAGAAATAGATTCTCAGCACTTCAGGAGGAAGAACTCGAAACCAAAGTTATGGAAGTCGGGAAGAAAGCGGCAGAGGAAGAAGCAAGCATGCCAAGGAATCCTAAGGATAAGAAGTTTAGTGACAAAACCCAGCAAATGATGAAACGATGGAAGGAACTGAAGAATTCAGACACTCCAAGATAAACAACAAATATGCCGAGCTTTGCAAAGCCATCAGAGTAGCAATCAAGGAAAATTTTAATGTAAAGGCTGTGCAAGAGGCCATAGAAAATAGAGGTGGGAACAATCGAATAATTTGGTTATTTGCTTCAATCGAATTATTTCAATAAAGCATTTCGATTTTTCACTCAATCCTAACCGAGTGAATTTTTTCGATTGTTTTTAGTGAGTGATTCACTCGTTCAGAGGAAGTGAGTGAAAAATCAAATAGATTTATTCGATTTTTTACTCGTTTATGTTTAATGCATAGGGTAAATGGCTCCCTGGGATTGAACAAAGGACGATCAGGGAAAACTAAAACACCGAATATGAAATATATCTATGATCTTTATTCACATGCCATGTTTTAAGTTTCTATGTTAATGGGAAGTGGTTCAAAGAAATCTTTTAAAAAATGTACCAACTTCTAGTTTCGAGACACATGGTGTCGAACCCAGGACCTATTGGCAGAAGCGAAAACACTATTATAACTTGATAGGACTTGATCTTATTTAATGCAAAGTTTAAAGTCACTATCATACCGAGAAGGACTTAAAATAGAATTCTGTTTTCCCAATAAGAAATGCATTATGGAATGATAATGACTCTCCGGTATCGAATCAAGGACCATCAGCGAATCATTAAAATTTGATTTTAAAATATATTCATGATCTCTATCCACATGCCTAGTTTAAAGTTTCCATTTTATCAGGAAGTGATTCAAAAAATCTTAAAAATAGCCGCAATGCTTTTTAAATGGGGGAATATTTGCCCTTACCTAGTGTTGAACCAAGGATATTTTTATGGTTTTCGTCGGATATTCACGATTTCCAGCGATCCCTCAAATTTCAACTCTCTACTTTACCAGGAAGTACCTCAAAAAACTTTCTAAAAATCCCTCCCTGTATCTTTAGGGGAAAAATCGGGACTTTGGGGCCTTCTGGCATCGAACCCATGACACTGAGTTTCAAAATTGCCTTTTTTCTGAAAAATTGATTTCTACGACGTATTGGCCATAACATGTAACCGCCAGAAAAATTGCAAAATTGAACCTCAGTGTCATGAGTTCGATTCCAGAGGGCCCCAAAGTCCTGATTTTTCCCCTTTAAATGTATTGCTTTGATTTTCGGGAATATTTTTTAAATACTTCCCGGATAGGTAGAGAAACAAATCTCAAGGAGCTTATATATATGGTCATGATCTATCAAAAACATAAATGACTTTTGAGGAAAAATCCCTGGTTCGATGCTAGGATGATGCAAAAATCTGCCCTTTAAAATACATTGAGGCAGTTTTTTATTATTTTTATATGCAGATATCGAAATGATAGGAATTACTTGCTTTACTTGAAGATGTGTATTAATGCTCAGTTTAAGAAAAAACATTAGATTAGACCGTACTGTTCCTGGGTTCGATGCCAGAGCACATTAAAATTTCTTACATAAGGAATATAAGGGAAAAGTAGGACGTCATTTGAGGCAGTTGCTGCCAATATTTCTGCTTGAGCTTTTACACATAGTTAGGAATGATGAATTGCTGTTGTGCTGCATAGTAAGTTCACCAGGAAGACCCGGGTTCGATACCAGACGAATAAATTGCAGCGAAGTTTAAGAATATTATCAATCCTTTTCTTACTTTTGAGGACCCTCTAGATATGGTGCTGACTTCAAATTTGTGTTAACGATATTCTTGCAGTATGCAAGCTACATTATATTATTATCTATTATATATAGACGCTTTTCCGGATTCATTCATGTATATATATCGATAAGATACTAATTCACAGGTTAAACCACAAGCGTCATTGACTTGAGATTTTTACAGCACATAGGCCCTACCATTAAACCCTCACACTTTTCATACATATTTAGAGTTGGTGAACTTTTATTGAGCTGCACAGTGTCACCAGTGATGCTGACTTGAAATTAGTGTTATCAATATGCTTGGAGGAAGCAAGCAACATTCACTTGTATATATATACATTCCAATAGATAGTTAACAAAAACTTAACAGCAAATAACCAGACATACCAAAAGTGTGAGTGATTAGAGGATAAAATTGGCATTAATGCCGGTATTGCATAAAGGTACTCCTACAAAGTAAAAATCAAATATTCGAGGATACATCATGCATGAATTAAAATAGTAAGACCATATTTAAGATTTTTATTATAAACTTTTGATGTAACAGGACATGTTTGGGGGATTAGCAAGTAACATCAGTATTGTTCCATCCTCTATGAATATTGGAAACAAAAGACCACAGACTATATAGATATATTTATGTGGAGAGAATGAACAGCAAATTCAAAAATCACTACCACTGAACACTCAATAATATTTTGAAAATTTATCCCTGGATTATTATTATTATTATTAGAGGTATTGTAGTATTGTAAACTAACATGTTCCGGTAAATAACTAAGAAATACTGTAACCCTGAAATCCTATCAAAGTACTTGATCTCATTGCATTTACAGCACATAAAACATGCTGATAAGAATATAAACTTGATGCAAAGGCCCTGAGATTCAATCGGCAGATAAAAAAGTTTTTTAAGGAAATTATTGCCTGAATAAAAATTATTGAGTAATTTCCCAGCCAATATTTTGTTAGCAACTCCTAAGCTCCAAAGACCAATTACTTAAACAAATTTAACGCAAATCACTCTGTAGAATCCACAGTGAAAACCATGAAATATAATTATCATCCTTCCAATGTTATGGAAAAATTACATACTTGAACAAGAAGAATACACAGTCTATGAGGTACTTTATCAGATGTAAAAATGGCATATGGCATATTTAACATGTGTAAATACCTGTATGATTCAATGAGAAGTCTCCCATTGCAAAACATCCAATTCTGTGGCACCTGAATGATCCACTCCATGCCTGAGTCATGCTTTTATACCACCCAATAACAAGGGTAACAATGGTATTGGCAATAAATACGTATCAAGCCACAAAGTCTAGGGGTCTATTGAAACCTCCCTTACGATTCATGTATTGTCTATACTTCCTTTTCAATATTACATGTACAGTTCCTACTTCCGTATTGTTAACTTTCTTCCCCTTGGTAGTGTCAAAAGCGCAAAATCCCATCATTTTCATCATTTCCTGTTCCTCGGGAGATTTTCCTTCTAAGTCTTCAGCTGCAATGAAAATTGGGGATTAATAAAAGAACACTTAGCATTTGCGAAAGCTACACTTTACATGTATTTTGTTCCAACTGATATACCAATAAGTATCTACCAAGGCTGATAAATATTATTCAGCGGATGGTTTCGCAAGTGAAAATTACAAATCAGAACGAATTACATGGAAGTATAATCCGAAATAAAATATTGTTAAATTTCAATACTAATCTAATCTTCTGAAGAGACATTTACCAGACACAGCAGGGCGTTCAGCTATGTGTGATGATGAGCGTTTACTTCCACTTTCCCCGCTTCTAGAATTTGAACGTGAACGAGACCTTGACCATGATCGCCTGTGTCTTCCCGTACTGTCGTTTCTATCCGCTGACCTTTAATGAAAGTACGAGATGTTAGAGGAAACAAAGACAATGATACCCTAAATTAGCATTTAAAATTTTGTCAACATCTCTTCACCTTCTCCTCCTATCCCGGTCTCTATCTCGAGACCTATCACGAGATCTTTCCCGAGATCTCCGCCTTCGACGATCACGTTCCCTTGACTTACTGCGTCGACGCCGACTTGGTGAAGGGGATCTGCTATATCCCATTTTTGTTCAAATTTGACTAATACCCAAAGGCAGCACTGGAATCAGGGCTTTAAAGAGAAAAAAATATATTTAAGTACGGTAAGTGATTTGAATTTTTAGATTTTTTTCTAGTCAAAAAGTTACTCTCGGTAAAAATATCACTTCCAAGTGAATGACAACCATCTTTGTTTTCATTCTGAGCGACCGAATTTTCGCTTTTTATTCGACAACAAAAATATCTCGGTGAATCAGACTACACAGAATGACATATAGATATTTAAAGAATGATTAACTTGCATTATAAAGTAGGGCTATCTGATACGTTACCTAAAATAAAGAATTTTTCCTTACTAAAGAATAACCCCTCCGACTATAGCGCTTCTATTTATTCTACTGCTGATAAATTAATATAGATGGCAGTAAAGTTGTTCTTCCGTGTTCTCTAAATCGTTACGAAAAAGTTTCTAATTGTTGATTTCTTTAAACCTTGTCATTTACAGTTACACCCGACACGTTCTCATTAATCGTATAGATATAATTTTCGAATAAGATAAAACAAAAATTAATTCACGCAGTATCAAGTGACTTTGAAAAAAAATATTTTATCAGAATTTTGTTTCAGCTTTATTAACATTATTTTGACATTTGAAGTTTGATCATGATCATATGCTAAAGAAAAGTTACAATATGATCATATTAAATAGTTTGGTAAAATTATCGTCAATAGTTTATTTCACTTCGACGGATATCACCTTATACCATAGATATTCTGCTATTACATTTTTTTCACGAAAAATTGCAAATTAGCTCAAAATCATTTTTTCCATTACCATTCCAAGGATTCACGTACATGTATTTTAATATAGTCATCGCACTGTTCATACTATTGAACTCAATGTAAAACGTATTCGAAGTCAGTTGGGCAAAAATCTCCATTTCACGCCAATTTTTATCTTAGTGTTCATTTGCTGAAATAATTGACTTAAGTCATAATTTTGTAATTATCGATCAAGTGTTTTATTAAGGCGTTTAAATACTCTACTTATCTCACGGAACAAGCGTAAACACTCCCGTAGATCAATAAGTTTTTATGTAGTTTCCTGGTAAGTTCTTTCTCAAGTTTCTCCATTGCCAAGAAAGGTTAACTCTCTCCGGATCTTACCGCAAGGGTTTCAGGCAGTGTGATTATCATGGCTTCTATTGAATGACTCTATAATTATCAGAAAATCACAGGCATTCATGGTCTTTAATTGTATATAATTAAGAACTTGACGCATGAATATTCTGACTGAACATTTCCAACTTCAAGCATTTTAACTTTGTAGCCGATGTGTGAATGACGGATATCTTTGGTTCTACTTGCAGCTATAAGAGATTCTTGTTTCCAATTAACCTGAATAAATAGGAAAATTTCTTTTTAAGGATTATAATTAGTATGTAGACTGTAAGCAGAAATCCTGAGTTAATATTTTAACAGTTCAGTATGATTGTAAAGAAAATTTTATAATATTCTTTTTTAAAAATATCAAACGAATGATCAACAAGTGGCCTTATTCGTCAAAAGAATCTGCTGGTAGATAATAGTTATATAATAATAGTATATAATTTATATTGATCAAATGTTTGCCAAGCTGATAAGTAATAAGAAGCCCTTTTGAACATTAATGAACAAGCTTAAGTGAACTCATGAAGAGGGGAGGTGATTTGAAATGCACCTGCTTCATCGAATCAATGGTAAAATACTGAGAGTCACTGTATAAGGAAACTCAAATTTATCCCAGTAATTTCAGCCACAAATACCTATATAAATAAAAAAACAATATTGCAAACAATAAGTAGAAAATATTTTCTTCAACCTTCCATTAAAAAGATGAACTCACCTACAGGCAGAGGTAGGCAAACCTGTTTCCTCAAGTACAAAATCAGGCACAATATGCAAAGGTGTTAACTTGTAGAAAGCCATGACATGGAGAAGAATTATTTCGTACTCTATAATAGCATCCTCAGGTCAGAGGATTGTAGTCTGGTGGTGAAATGAGTCGCACCAATAAATTCTGTGGGAGTGTACGAAATAATTCTTTTATATAGAAAATCAGGAATATGAGTCAAGTAAATCTTATATCAAGTATCCTTATGTTTTGTAGGCAGACAGATCGAATTTTGGATCAATGTTTCTAATATTTTTGTATAAGCTATTTTTATTCACTTTATTTTCAACATTTAAAACCAAATGGGTTATTAAATAAAAATGGGAATAATGATAATTCCTGAAGCATAGTTTCCGTATAATGTGGGTCACCACACAGCGTGAATTGGGGAATACCCTCAAGGCCATTTGTCAGCTTTCACTCAACTCCTGAAACAAATATCCATATTTACATAACTTTCTGCAGTTGACCATAACTGGGATATGTTCTCTTACAGTTAATTCAACAAATGAATTTGTTTTCTCGCATAAAGTTTAAATGTTTAACTATATGAATGAAGGCAACAAATGAAGTAAATTGGACTGATAGATGAGACATGGCATTCCAATGGAAAAGGATACCTTGCCCTGAAGACATTATGAACATCTGCTTGCCAAATCACTTTGTACTCTAAATTCACAAAAAGGTTAAAACCATGAATTGAAAGTGATTAAGAATTTATGAACTTCACTATAATTTCAAAATAAGTTGTTGCCCCTGGGACTTGAATCCAAGAATGGCTAGGTGAAATAACTAGATAAATTTGTTGTAATGAAGTAAAAATATTCTTGAAAATCATGTTGCATTCCTGAAACATGAAAGCTTAATTGCAGTAACCAAATCTCAAACAGTATAAACTGGTCCATTGTAAGAAAAATTGTACACCTCTGCCATTTAGGGTCGGATAACTACTTTTCTTTACTACAGTGTAATGTAGGATAGTGGAGAATCCAATAAATGATTACACAGGTCATTCATCTCATAGCTTAAATTTTGTGGATCAATTCAATTGGCATTTGTTAAAACCGAAGTAGGAACACTAAGCCTTTATAAAATCAAGATGTTCAGGCCGAACGTTGTGGAAGGCCACAGCAAATAAATTTTTAAAAAGTTCTTCATATTTTCCAAAATATTGTAGAAAATATGAAGAACTTTTTAAAATTTATTTGCTAAGCCTTCATTTTTCTTAACCTATGATCTATGCTGTCAATAGTACTGCCTCTACAGCTTTGATTATAGTTCTGTTATCAAATTTCTAACAATTGGTAGGGATAAAACTTACAATATATATGTATAAATAAGATAATTTATTGGGTTGAACCAGCATCAATCTTAATGGTAAGAAACCTACCGTTCTTCTCCTCTAACCCAAAAGATAATCCTCTTTGCATTCAATGGACAAAAGCCTAAACCAATTTATATTTTTTTAAGATAGCATCTGAGAAAGTAAAATAATCTAAGTAAAAATAAATTTTCATTAGATACTCTAGGAAAAGGGTACTCAATAAATAAAGAATGGGATGAGACTCAAAGGATCAGCCTTATAACGCTAGTCAATGAGATAGAACTCATTGAACAGAAAAATATGATCTTCTGACTGAATACTTGATAGAATATAAGCCATTCTTTAAATAAAGAGAAGGGTTGAGAGTAAAAGCTCATAGAATATTCAAGGATAAAAATGTATTTACAGTATCTTTGGATGTATTGATAGGTGTTTGAATATACTTACATATATTAGAGCCACTTTGAAAGAGTGCTATTTAAAGCAGCTCAACTTTAAAGATCAAATAATTGGTTATTAGTAAAGCAATGCCATGGATTATGAAAAGATTTATTTGGGCAGATATGAGTAATTGGCAATTTGGTTTAGTTGATATTTCAATATCCAGAAGTATTGGTTTGCAATCCAAATAGTTTCTCATTGAAAAGAGAAAGAGGTTACAGTTGAAAGAAAAATATTTTGATAAAGAATGGAGGGATTCAAAGTCAGTGCTGACCAGTTAATATAAATAAAAACGCGTCAGAGGCATTGTCATAAAATGAGGAACACATTTGGCATCATAAAAACAAATGATTACTTCAAACAAATTTCAGATCATATTTGATTTTGCTGGATCATTAAAAAAGGGATACATCAACAAACAAAAAACTGCTTGATTATCAAGGAAAATATTCTTGAACATAGTACTACTTTTAATGGATTTCCTCAGAAAAAATGAGCTGCTTGACACAATAATTCTATCTTTGAAGAAAATTGAAATGAGAACTCATCATTCAAAAGCAAGAAATCAGTAGATTAAATTTTATGAAGGTATAAATATTCATTAATGCCCAGCATATTCTAATGTCAGTATTGCTGACACATATGCAGAAAACAGATTACAAATATTTGTTTTCCGACAAAACAATTAGGTCAGAAATTTTAAAAAGCATAAAATTAATCAGAATTTCATCTACCAAATACAACATTAATTGAAACAATATTGATTTGTTCAGAAGATGAAAAACCAGTAGAATCTTGTACAGCTTCTACTGTGTTATGAAATAAGACATCAATAGGAAGAAAATGAAATTATAATCATCTAATGCATGACAAAGATTAACAAACTCATTCAATCATCACAAGACGCAGATGCAAGAGCAATCAATAAGCTTCTCTTTATAAGTGGATAAGGCACATTCTACAAAGCATGGTTTACAAAAATTAATGTTAAAACTGATTTTCCAGTTTATTTTCTCATGGGGCATAATTATAGCTCACTCACCTGGCAAGTGAAAAATGAACATGATTTGGATCTGAACAGCAAAACATAGTTTATGATACAAAAGATTTTTCAATCACAACTTCCGAATAGTCACACCTTAAAAATATACAATATACAATTAATATCTTTTCAACAACACTTTGATGGTCACAGAAACCTAATAATTCATTCCTATGTCATTCTTGTCAACAAACTCCACGAGGTTCTTTCATAAAATAATTTTCTCCCACCTATTTTATACAAGAATGGATAGGAGAGAATTGGGCCCAAGATTGCCAATATACTAATGAATCATTCCATTATTTCCTCAACAGATGAAAAAATGGAATGTAATCATTACACAGCACAACTGTCAGCACATATGAATTTGGGTGACTCATTATAATTTCATGCAGATTAGTGGATCAAAATGCATCATCATCGAAGTAAACGAATGTTATTATGAAAGCAAGCAACTGGACCAATCAGAATAACACACTTAATAAAAAGTAAGAATCGGAAAATATAAAAATGTAGGCACATTATAAATTCTTGAATACATGTGCAAACACTTTAAAATAGAATGAATATTAGGTACCATAAGAACTAAAGTTCAATGCCTACTTTTCCCGCTAAAGCTCCAATATTGCTACTACTTTTACAACCCAGTGTATTTTATTTTGTTTACAATTAACAATAAGATCTGCAAGAATTCACTTGAAATAGGCATTCATCTCTTCAAAGAAGTTCCATTCAGACCCCTAGAGGGATTGGACACAATTTTTCGAGGTTTTCTAGCATCCCATAAAATAGACACCATGTAAAGTTTCAGTAGCGACAAAGCACAATTAATTTAAGCCAATGTAAAATCACCACTATTTGCAGGAATCGCACTTCTCTTGTCATAATTCATATACCTTTTTCAATTCATACACTCACTCTCCCATTCACTCATTTACAAGAAAGTAAAAAGCAGTTGATTCTCTCTCTATACATTTTCTTAACTTCTCAAGGAGCAAATATAAGAGTAATATTAAAACATTATACCTTAGTAGGTATCATAATTTTCAAATTACACTATTAACTACACCTAGTGAAGAGCATGAACAGTTATGTTAAAAGCAGGAGAAAAAAGAACTCTATGCAATTAATCTCACGACTTCATGATGCAGAATCACTTTTTGAGGAGAGAGACTGAGTAAACCTAAATCATCTCACAGTGACCTATACTTTGCACTTTATTGAATCAAAAATGGTTCTGCAGCACCAAGATCTAACGATTGCACAGGTTTGTTTTAAATGATAAAATTCCATTTCCCATTAGCTTATGTCCCTAAGTAGAGAAATTGGATTAGGGAGACCCCTTATAGTTTGTGCACCAAAATATGAACTTTTTTAAAAAACGTGGCTGCCATCAGCACTTCCATGGTTCTATTGGCAAATAAGCTTTCTCAAAGCCCAAATCATCAACCTCTTCCTTGACCAACCCATCACCTGACCTCAAAAGAAGATACAAAGCTGCTGCCTTCCACGAGGCATAGATACTATAACACGATATATAACATTTGGAAGCCTATTTCTAAAATATAACATCCAACTGCATGACAAGTGCTACAGAAAGTTTATCAAACAGAAAGGTAAACTAAAGCAAGAATTTCAAAAAGATATTGTGGGAATTCATAATAAATCTACTTTGGAAATATCATACAGGTCCAACAATCTTATATGGGCACAGTTGCTGAATTTTATACATAAAATATTCTGGCATCTAAATGTTTTTGCATTTAAACTATTAGATACCATGGGCATCATATTCACAGTGTTCAAAAAGCCATGTGTTCACAAAAACTTGTATAAAAAAGTAAATGAAGGGCCAGTAGCGACCATTTCAAATCTTAAGAAATTAACAACCTACTTCTTTGTTCCTCACTTTAGGCAAATAATTAGGTAAATAATTAAGAAGAAGTCATAGCACAACTTCCCCTAGACAATGAAACTGGACTTTGCTGTTCTAATCACCCTCTTTCTCAAGCCTTTTTTCAGTCACCTTTGCGTAAAACAGCAAGTAGCAGGGACATGTATATACCAGCATGAGGCAGGAATACACATGATGCTCACACACATTTGGTTCACATTGCAGAATACAACTATTCACTCAGATGGCAGTCTTGGTCATTGTTTCTGAGGATGTTTGGCAGCATCTTTAATTGTAGTCATCGGTGGTGAAGGCTGGATTGGAGATCACGACAGTGAAGGTTAGCAGCCTAGCAGTCTGCAAAAATTAAACTTTCCATTCAATAGAGAAAACTATGAAGAAGATTCCATCAGTGTTGAACAATGATGGACTATTCTGATATTCATTGCCCAGTGAAATAAAATTGAGAACATATCACTTGTAAAAAAATGGTCATCAAGTTTTTATAAAGCATAACAATCATTTGATATATAAATTACTCTTTTAGTGTAATTTTAGTGACTAAGTACACAATATATTAAAAAAAGGGGAAAAATTCCAAAAACTTGTTTAGTGAGAAAATGATTCTAATGCTAAATACATCAAAGATAAATAATGCCATTTACATAATTTGAGACTGGTCTTAAGTCTTACGTGATTTCAAGTGACAAACAGATTCGAATCAATTCAAAAAGTTTTAAAGTACGTGAATCAGGCAAAGCGAAGAAAATGAAATGGCTCTTTAGAAATTGTGCAGATGACAAACAATATGAGATTTAATTATAAAATCAATATCTATCCAAGATATTTCAAAATCTGAACAATAAGTCCTATGAGGATGCAATTCATACTTATACATTATATCATAACATTATTCCTTCAATCTTTGAAATCTACAGCGATTCCTGCTTTTATTATAGATAGCTTTGATCATCAATTTACCTATATATATTATACGACCACTCATTGGTGAACAGTAGACAATTGAGATGCTAAGATTATTGTGACTTTAAGAGAAGTTTAAAAGGAAATTGTCCTTTTGGGATTTCTTGAATCATTCCTTGTAGACAGTTCTATAGAATGTTATAATAAATAAATAAATTCTTCATAGTGGGTGAAATTGAGTCTCCTCTTCCATACAACCCTACAGTAAGGATCCAGAGAAAGATATCATAATGAATCATGCAAAAGAGAATATCAAAAACATTTTTCTGCATGATCAAGTTAATTTCTCACAAATCTTATCAGCCCTTTTTGTTGTTGCTGAACCACAGAATCCACATTTTATATTTACCTTGGATTTTTCCTGCTTATTATGCATCAGCAACCTTCTTTTTCTCCTTTTTCTTTTTCAAGAAAGATGGTGTCCTCAAGCCCTTCTTTTTCTTTTTATCCTTCTTGGGAGATTCCTCAGTGGACACATCTTTAGTTGGAGAGCCCTAGAATAAAAAGACCATTTTAGAGACTACTCATACGCAATTATTATTGAAAACCTATACATACAGTTAAAAGCATCCAAATGGAGATATTTTCTCCATAAATTATTTTACAAAAAATCCAGCATTTTGATCCTTTGATTTTGCAAAGAATGTCTTGTTTTACAAAAAAACAAAGACAACTATTTATTCTGAGGTTTAAGCCAACCTCGGTTACAATCACTAATACAATAATATTCCCTCATCATGCAACTGTGATGGTCTCATAAAACACTCATATTAGATATAATAAGCAGGACCAAAGATCAGTTATCAAAATATAGCTGATCATCATTATTTATCAATGAATCTTAATTGATTTTAAATGGTTTAAATTGAAAAAATTAAAATTACAATTTATACCTGGCGTGTTTATGAAAATGGTTCCAAAATTCATAAAAAAATATGCTGATAAACTTACTTCTTTACTGCTATGAGAAAATGTACTCTGATGAGTATCAGGATCATCTCCATTCAGCGTGTTTTCCCCTGAAATAAGAAAAGAATGCATAAATACTCCAATCAAATTAACATGCGTATGAAACTATTCTTATATTTTTGAGAATTAAGAGTTGCAGTTGCGTAATATATTAGAGGCCCGAATGGGAATATACAAGGTAATATTTTGGTAATTTGCTCTGTAAAATATTTTTTTTAAAACAACTTGAATGATTAAGATAGTAAAAAATATGATTTATTATTTATCATAAATAACTAGAAATTAATAAAAATGCATTCTTTGCTAAAATTTATCTAATTACGTGCTTGATATGGATGTAAGATGTATAATACTACATCATTATTTCTTAAATACTTTTAAATAAAATCAAAAGCTACAAAACATTCGAAAACTTTCATTAATTCTTTCTTCTATTTCAAGCACTGATCCATAATTCAACTCAGGCCACATAGAAGGTGAAAAGTACATTAGCATGCAACAATAACACACAAAAACAAGATACCTTGTACTAATAATGTCTACAGACACATCGAATAAGGAGTAGCAAACACACATTGACAATAAACAATAACCAGCACCAATTATAAAATGGATTTATAAATAACAAACAGCGTTTGACAGAGCATTCTTGAAAACATGATTACATTTACTCAAAATACCTAATGGTAAGCAATGTTAGAATTAAATTAGATTTAACAACATCATAAATAATAGCATGCAGCAAACAAAGGCTTTCTGATGTTGGAAATATTTAGGCTCTTCTGAATAATACCCTACAACTCAAACTGATTTTCATTGACTTATTTTCAATTGTTCAAAGCTAGATCTGTGTACAATTTATCCCATAAGAAATGTACAGAGGGAATTTTACCAATTTCTTTCTGATTGGCTCCAAAGAAGTCAAATAACTCAAGCTCGTACTTCAATAAAAATCTGGATAGTATTTCTCATGAGCTGTTGACAGTTCTTAATAATGCCTTGAGCGAGATATCAAGGAGCTTTAAATATTCTTCCATATCTTTCCCTATAAAGAATTTATGGGGGTAATCTTTAATGCAGTGTTTGAATCTGATTTCAAAGGTATTGATGCTGTGACCTGGTGGATGAAAGTTGTAGATTCCCTAATTCCCCTAATAGTCTCTTGGTTTGATGCCAGGGAGTTATGAAAATCCACCTGAATAGGAAATTCAAAATTCCTATTAAGAAATATTCCGAACATGTATTGACACAAAATTCTCTGTATACGTTGAAACTGTGTTAACATTCAAGTGTTGAAGAAAATCATCAGCCAAAATGGTCCTGGGTTTGATGCCGGTGGAGAAAAATTCTACCGTAATAAGCACATTGTGGTCGACATAAGAATTATAATTTAGACACTTCCTTAGGAAGTAAAAATTGTATTCTGGTATGGTTATTAAAGGTGTGTTGTTTGTAAATGTACACATTGGACTCTTTCAGAAGTAACCTAGGAATCGATTCGTAGTCTCTATTTCTGTAATGCCTTCAGATATTATGGGAAACTGTTCTTTAGAACTGAGAGGCATATCATTTTGACTGGTATCTTTTATTTTAAAGGTTTTTTTACGAGATCTTATGATTTACCAGTCATATTTGAGAAGTAAGTACCGTTTGGCTCTACCACCACAGTAGCATGACAACTGCTACTATGAGCATGAGCACATCATTCCTTGTTTGGCTCTACTACAGCAGTAGCATGACAATTGCCACTTTGAGCAAGCGTACCAGGAATAAGGTTCATATTCAAAAGTAACTTTTGCAATCTTTCATCTCCTTGATATCTAAACATCACTTTTCCATAATGTCTTAAAATATTACTGCATCAAACACCCAAATATTATCTTTTCATAATTTATTGATGTATTACTATTATGAAGACCCAGACCCTAAAGCCCAGGGTCACTTTTGAATGAGTCCCTGGGATCAAACAAATAGGGAATATAAGACCAGTTTTATAACGTTATCTATAATTTTCATCTACACACTTAGCTGTTGCTGTCTCTCTCTTCGGAAAGTGCTTTGAGAACTGTAAACTATTAATAACAAAGTGTCTATTTAGTGTCATATTAGGGCAAAATCGAGACTTATAAGTCTCTTCCTTTATCTAGATGGTAAGTTTTATCAATTGTAAATGCCAGAGTCATAAAGGATTACCACATCTTAAAGCGACAATCCTTATCATTTTGCAAAATTGATGTGGGTACTAATTTTTTATTGTGTTGCTTAAATAATATCATATATGTTTACATTTCTACCTTAAGAATCCCTTCAAAAGAATTATGTTTCATGTTTATTTTGGGAACAAAATCATTTATCAATTGAAATTTCATTCACAAAGTACAATTTTAAACCATCCACAGTGTAGAAAGTTATTATTTATTTCACTATATTGCTGAAATTCAGTTTATGGTTATTGGAGCTTTCAATCAAATTCACAGTTTCTGGCCATGTCTTGTGGAAATACCGTATTTGACAGCATATAAGACACCTTTTTTCCTAAATTATGTCTCGAAAAATTTCCCTGCGTCTTATATGTGAAGGTTCAACCTCCACAGGTTAACTTTCAATACTTTATTTTTAGCCCAGATGGTCTATACTACCTATTTCTTAACTGCATTCAATGATTGTGTTAATATTTGGCTTTTACGAAACGTGACAACTAAAAGAAACTATATTTTACGTTATTGTGGTACCGTGCTTTCACACGGACTATTAAAACCTTTTTTCCTTGTGAGTGGCCAACTTAATGAGGGTGTGTCTTATATGCCGGTGCATCTTATATGCCGTCAAATACGGTAAGTCATGATGAAGAAGAACAATTTGTACATTTTCCACAGTATTTTATTAAAAACAAAACATGACTAGTTTCAGACTTAATGATGGAGATATATCTCTGAAACTAGTCGTGTTTTGTTTCCTTTTATTGTTTTTAATAAAATACTGCGGAAAAAGTACAAATTGTTCTTCTTCATCATTTATGCTTTCCTAACAATGAAATGTTGGCTTTCCTTCCCATGTATCTCTTAAGGTTGTATCTTGTATGCATTGCACATTTGTATGAGAGTTTAACCATTGCCTTAGTCGTCAGGGGAACTGATTACTTATAACCACAAAATCATACCAAATTTTTGTCTCATTTCTCCAAATTCTCATAATTTAGAACTGGAAATGATATTTCATGACCAAATTAAGAATCTATAGTACTTGATCAAGAAAATTCCATCTATCAATGTAAAAGACACAAGTGGCTGAGAATAGATATTTACAGGAGACTTTTGCTTAACTTATATAATACAGAAAAATACTTTTATTACAACAGTTAGGACTGGACTTGGTTATTTAAGGTTTAGTCTTGTATCATCTAGGTTCAATTCCCAGTTAAAGGAGAGAATTTCTAATTTTCTTGCATTCGATTAATTGTTTGAATTGGGAGCATTATTCCATTAATAGTTAGCACAAGGGAAATAACTGTAAGGTATGAAAGAAGAATGGTCAATGGTGAGTTTTAAATATTTCAATAGAATTATTACCCATTAGAGAACAGAAAATGAATAGAATAAGAGCAGAACGTTTTCAGTCTTATTAAACTTGCAGGTGTTAACAAATCACTCAGAAATGGATTATCTTAATATTGTAAACTTTTACTCATTATACAGGTAAATGATGCCAAGATACATTTCTTAAACGCCACTAGATATATTAGTAGTTTTGAAATTAGATATCAATTCACCCTCAGATAAAATGCAAGAAAATGTAATTTTTTATGTTATGAAGCTAAGCATTAATTTCTATTTTGTGCAGATCATACTCACCTCTACGTTTGATCTTTTCCCTGCCAAGAGACCATGAGCGACGGAAATGACTCATAATGTTCTCTTCAGGAGCAACACCTAAGACTCGCATTGGTGTCATCACCACATAATGAACCGTCATGCAAGGAGTACAAACACACAGGCAAGTGAAGAAGCGCATACAAAAATTAAACCATGCAATGTATAACACAAGAGCAATTGCAAACAGTACTACCTTGAATGCAAAATCGGCAAAAGAGGCAATGTTAATCACATAAAAGGCCATCTTGCAAAAGGTTATGAAATACTCCAGAAAATTTTCCATGAAAATTATTTGAAGGGAATTGTGATATTGCATCTTTCAGCAAAGCGACCATATGCAACCAGCAATGATGTGCTTCTCAAATTTCAAACAGCCAATAGCAATATGGCCTTAACATGGCCATAGCAATTATGAAACAAGAAAGCAAGCTCATTACCCTGTGAAGGCAATGGATTGCAGGAAAACATATGAGGTTGCAGTGGAAACATAACCAAAGCATACGAAAACTGTTTAAATAAAAAAGCAACACATGTAAATGATACATTCAACTTCTGAAATCGTTACTTTTAAAGCATTTCTTAGGTATTCAGCTTGATAAATAGGTGCTCTGGCTGCTAAGTAGAACATGGATATCTTCGTGACTACAGTCTCAAAATTTTACCGAGTGCCGTAGTTATGAAACTGATTTATAGTTACATTGTTGAAAGTGCTTTGACTGCTTTGGTCATTTGCACATGGGCTTCCACCTGGAATTGAACCTGCGATTGTTTTTACCAAATCCAAATGTGCAGCCCACTTGGCTGTCCAGAAACATAACTGATTTATGGTAAATCCTTAAACATGAAAATTTTAGCAGCTAATACCTTTAATTTATAGGAGTTAAATGTCAATTTTCATGTTGCATTGTTATTAGATCATACAGAAACTGCATTCATTACTAATGAATTTTTATACCTCATAAAATTACACAAGATATCACTTCACTAGCTATACGTATGAATTCTAAAAACCATATTGGTTTTCTCATTTTATTTTATTATTAATAATATTAGGTGAAGTTAAAACCACCAGTTAACAATAAAATCTTAAAATGTGTGCAATCTCTCAACACGCTGCCAATCTTATAGCCTAAATTTGATGGTCACGAAGAAAATCTAATTTGGACTGGAAGCTGCTTTCTCAAAACTTGTAGCTTACATCTCAATAATTTAACACCCTTAAAAAACAGGAAAGTCAGAAAACAAGACTGAGAAACAGAAAGATGGACAAGATTTTTCAACATTTTAACACTGATGATTCCTTTTTCCAGAGAGTTGAAAGATTATGGTCTCCGGTAGCATAAAACAGAAGATAAAGTTACAATGGGTGTGGAAAAAAAGGGGATAAGCAATACATTTGCTGAATGCTTAATTATCGTACACTGTGGTATACTCCTGGCCAAAATTAACACACCACCAGTCGTTAGGATCGCTAGGGAGGTGGTACGTTAATTTTGGTCAGGACTGTACATCGCTAGAGCTAGGCAAATATATCCATCTAAATACCATAAAAATATTTACTCCAGTTGAGAATCTAAAAGCCTTCAGTTTCAGAGCAGCCTTCAACTTTCAATTCTTAATAATCATTAAAAGGTATTGATTAAGCAGAGATAGTGCTATCCAGTGGCATTAAATGTTCATGAAATTATGCAAATGAGCTTTTATCCTTTTCAAATCAGATTATTACCATTATTATAATTACCATAAGTAAAATTCTGAGGAACTGGTGATATTTAGTTGGCTGCACTTCTAACTAAAGCACACTAAAATAATATTCACAGTAATTACTTTTAATGAATAGAAAATTGCAATATTCACCTCATAAAATTTTTCATTATCTGCCAAGAAAATTAAAAATGTGACAGTGTGACAAAAAAATGATATGGATGACATAGATGATACATTTTTATGATTGATGAAGATTTTTTCAAAAGCATTTAAAGAAAAAATTGCATTTTTTATTCTAATTTTTAGCAAGAAAAAATTAACATTTTATGTGAGAATGTATATCCTTAAATGAAGAAATGTGAATGTAAATCTAAATACACGTGATGAACTGAATGTGAAAGAACAACATTACCATTTGACAACTAGGAAAATAATTACAAGAGAGACAGTGTGATAAATAAGCCAGCTTCCAATCCAATTGAAGTGCCATAAGTTGTATGACATAATGTTTAGGATGCTACGGATCCATCCAAGGATCCATATGAAGGATATTATGCACTCCTATTTAGCTCAACACATTAACAGCAGAGATGGGGTCTTTTTTACCTGCTTCAGAATCTTTTTTGGATATTTTCAATGCTATGTTCAAAATTTTATGTCTTACTTCTAGGTATACCTCTGCTAGGCTCTTTTGTGATAAAAATTGTCTAATTCCTCATGATTAGTTGGCAACTTCAAAATTAATGAGATTTTCTTTAAGTTATAGTTGGTAAATGCAGACAAGGAAATGGTGTAAGAAATGGAAATTCTCAGCTGACGAAGTTCAAAATTATTAATATTTTTATTTTTCCAGTGTAACTATGCCAATAAAACAAAATCTAATACTTTCCTTTTCAATAGGCATTTACTTTTGCCTGACACTATCAATACATTATTTGGAATGTTTTAAGATGCTATTTGTTATTTATAACAACTTCAGAACTATGAAAATTAAAGTCATTGGTAACATACATATATCATATACTGCAAGCTTATGTATTTGAAAATATTAGAGCACCATGCTATCACAAGGACAAATATTTCAGTAGATTTAATTATAAAAAATGGTTGAGTCACTGATAAAATCAACCACTGGTTAGGTAAGAATTCCCATAGCAATAAAATTTCCATTACTCAAAGCACATTCTATGTCATAACCGGCCATGGTAACAGAGTGTCTAGCTCTCACAAGTGCCCCAATCATAAGGTCCTGGGTTTGAGTCCCAGCAAGTCAGATTTTTTTCTGATTAGGGAATACATGTGTGTTTGATCATTGTTATTGTTTAGTTCTACCACTGTAATTTTCCTATAAATGAATATTTTCAGAGACTTTGAAATAAATAGATTTCCTCAAATTAATCTTAACAGAAATTACAATCTAGACCTATTCAAATCTATTGAAAAATTCACTCTATGACACTTCTTCATTTTACCAAACCTCGCTGCTTGAGAAACAAATTACACTGATATGAGTCAATTTATTGAGGATTCCAAAAACCAATAAAAGTAATTTATGGAAAATTTACAAATAAAAATGAATTGGCTCACCTGTATCTTTAGGGAAGCGAGCAGACTGAGATCTCTCCATATGAGGGTCAGGGTCAGACACTGCATCAATAACAAATCATGCAAGGCGTAAATATGCAATTCATCATGCCCAGACTAAACAATGCATCAAAGCAATGGACACACCTTTCTAAAGGTGCTCTCATAACATGCAAATTACCCAATATACACATCGTATGCATCTTCAAATTTGACAAAACATGCATTTCTTTGAATTAGACTAGGTCGTGCATTATTAACAATATAAATGCTAACTTCAATCTATATAAAGTAACAAAGACAACAGAACCACAAAATTTGCAACTCTTTTGCTGAAATAAGAACAAACTTAATCTCACAAATATCGTTGAAACATAAAACTTGACGGGACATGGTATAGGATGAAATGTTTTGAGATTAATTATCACTCACCATCACTTTGGACCACTTCTGCTTGGCTGGCTCTTGGTACATGTTTAGTTTCTATTCGAAGAACACGTGGCTCTACCATGACAAAAGCAAAGGAGAAAATTAGAATACACTGCTTAAAGAATCTTCAGTTAAGTACACTGAGAAGGCAATGGGAGCAAAAATTCTGACATTGATTAATTACAAGAAGGGAGATATTGCAATTGAAAAAAAATTATCCAAAGGGTGCTCGTTTTTTTTTTTCAAGTAAATATGGTATTCTTGATGCGAACGTACTTTATTTACGCATTATGAAGCATTAGCATAGGGATTAAAAACCCTAAGGTTCCATTCTGCCGCACTTGCTATGCTTGGATTCAAGAGAACGGACTTAGTTAGACTTAGTGTTAGAAATCGACTATAATGAGTACTTTTCCGATTTTAGTCAGCTCTCGTTATAACGGACTTCTATTGTAGTACGATATTCAAATGAAAAGGTACGAAATGACACTGTGGGTATAATTGAAGTCTTTATACTAATTAACCACCAGAGGCCTGAGCATAACTATGGCACTGTTTTACGAGCCTGTGGCTGAGACAAGATCAAGCCCTTCACTGATTGATTCATCTTTTCAAAATCCTCTGGAGTTATTAAACAGAATAGAACATTTTTAATTCAATTATTTCCACACACTGAATACTATAATCTATAAGACAGATTATGTACACATTCTCAAATAATAGTTTTTATTTGTAGAACAAGAATACTCTTTATGTATGCAAGTCCAATTTAGTTTTAAAAATCTTAATTCTTGTATTTTAATTTGAACTTTTTATAATTTAGATTTTTAATTTTAAGGCCAACTTGCATACAAGTATTTACGATATTTACATACTGTAAATAACTATATAATAGAATACGAACATAAGCATCACATTATATATTTGCAGCTAATAGAATTTTATACGTATTGCTTAAAAAATTCAAATACAAACCATCTCTACTCTCTTCTTCAGTTTCACTGATGGGAGAGGTTGGAGGCGAGGCAGGAGATTTTATGCCTCTAGCACCTCTTGTGCCATCAACAGATACTGTGCTGTCTTCACCCGGCCGGCTTGTTTGTAACGATGAGGACAATGGCTCAGACTCACTCTGGTCCTCATCTATCACATTTCCATGCCAGAACAATCACATTAGTACAAAAAACCATGCAGTCAGCAAAACTTCACAGACTAATTTTCACCAAAACTTTGTAGATGACTGTATAAATCAAAATTGGGATATGAACGATCCACATTGAATCAGCACAATGAGATACGATGGTACACGTTTTCTCTTTTTTGGTTATTGAACAATAAAGGTAATTAGTTGTAGGGGAAAATGACATATTAAAGATGTTAAGCTTCCAAATTTTTCCAATTTTTAAATATTTTCAGACAAATAACACAGGCTGACAAATTTTAACTTTTTTTGGGTAACATGGATTTCATTAGCAGTTTTTCCTGAATTTTGATTGCTGATTTCAGAAATGAGAAAAAAAAGATAAGGTTCATGAATAAATTACTTGGTTTTAAATGTTTATGCAAAGTTCTCAAACACTGTTCGTGGTGGGCAATTTTCCAATCAACAGTTGAATTTATTGCAAAAAATGCAATAAAGGATATGTAACTATATCGAAGTTACCAAAACCTTGTCGGCCTGTGTAATTAAAGTCAAATTTAAACTATCAATTAAAGCCCTTAAGTCATCACTTTTTACTGAAAATGATTAATCACAAATATGATTCACATGGTCATGCAAGAAAAGTTTGTAGTTTAGCTGAGTATATGACAATATAATTACACCAATAAAGCAGTGACATTAAACTTCATTTGTTAACAGATGGCGCTAAATTATTTTTCTCGGGGGATACAATTTGTTGGCGCTTCAATCATCTGGCATAAGAAAGATTGCTTACCATCAGTTAAACCTTTTGATTTCTTTTCAACTATTTTCTTGTATTCCTCTAATTCTGCATCTGTCACAGCATCAAAGGGATTCTTGGAATATGGAGCCTTGTAAACCATTGCATTGTGCTGGAAGTCCCTTTGGATGATTCCTTTCGATGCAGCCCCAACAAGTATAACTTGATCCCCAGTGATAGTGATGTTTGCATCCTAATTTGCAAAATTTAACAAAAATTAAATAAATCAGATATCTGAAATTTTAATTGATTAGGTAGAAAAATGTTTAGTTACTTCAGCAACACATAGAATATACAAATTCTTGAAATCCTTAAGCAAAACATTTTGATTTTTCTCACAAAGAATACTAGATGATTCTTGATGATAATAGATATAATCATATAATGCTACAGAATTATTTGGAAAAGTAATTAACTTTACAGATGATTCTTCTAAATAAGAGCAATGATCTGTAGAAAAATCAAAATATAACGACTTTCATTATCAACATAGGGAACTCTTAAATTTAATAGTTAAGGCCAGGGTTGGCAAACCTTTGGCAGCAAGAGTGCCATATTTTATGAATGTAAAGGACTTGTGTGGAATCTGGTGCAAAACAATACAGGGAGAGGGTGATGTACATTTTATAATGTCCAAAATAGGATTAAGATCATGTAATTGACTTAAATAATCGTTAATTGGCATTACTAATGAACAGAATCCACATTTATTAACTGAAGGGCTTCATTTTTTGAGTGAATTAGACATAATAAAGATAATGTCTATAGAGTTCTGCGTGCCAAAAAATCTCTAGTATGCCACTTTGGACATGCATGCCATAGGTTCACCGCCACTGGCTTAGGCAATTTCGATCAAAACATTGAACTCTAGAATATAAAAACATGAGTTAAGCATACATTTTATATCCTAAATTAAGTTAAAATTTCGTTGAAGAAGTTATATAGAAACAATACTCAGCTTCAATTAATTAACAATAACTGGAAAAAGTAAACTTGCCTGAAGTTTTTTGGCCTCTTCCCATGAGACTCCTTCCAAAATGTGAGACTGAGGACCTGAGGTGATCTTATCGGCACGGCGATTGTCTTTGATCTACAAAATAAGTACTCATCAATAAGAGTGTTTTCAAAATTTCATCTTAACCATTACACTTTGAAACAAGGAAAATATTAAGATGGGTGAAATTTTGCTTGATATTACATAAAACCAGAAAAATACAGAGAGAAACAGAGGCAAAACAATCTTTAGAAATGTCTGTGGAGAGAGAATTGTTACAAGATGTATTTCTCATATGCGATTGCTAAGAAGGTAAACGTGAGATCTTTGAAAGTAAAATATACAATGTTACTAACTAGCACATCGGCCTCTGCTTAATGAAATGCAATATCAAATGTTAATGAATAATCACTGTGTAATTAATTTAATTTACTAGATGCTTATAGATCATTCCTTTTAAAACTATTTATATCAATTTATCAATTTAATCAAGTAAAAATTTATAATTATTAATTAAATATAATTTCTTTATTTCTTAAAAGGTTTACTTCTAATAAAATCAATGTTTTTGGCATAACTTCATGGAAGGCCATCACAGAAGAAAATAAGAATATTTTGTATATTTCTACAAGAGAATTTATTGCGACCGGTTTCACTAAATTTCTGGCATCCTCGAGCACAGGAAATAAGGAGTATGTAGTATTTTAAAGGGTAAATACCCTCCCCTGATTTTACCATTTAAATAATGTATATTCCTTATTTCCTCTGCCTGAAGATGCAAGAAATTTAGTGAAACCAGTTGCAATGAATTATCTTGTGGAAGTATACAAAGTTTTCTTGTTTTCTTATGTTTACTACTTCCTAAATGGATAATCTTATACCTTTTGCCAAAGAGTTCAAGGTTTGCCAATTATTAGTTAAATTTGAGCTAATATTAAAGAGACTCCAAATTATTGTTCCCCCTCCCTCTACAACCTGTTGTATGCCTATCAGTTCCATTATTTTAAGAACTCATAAATTGACATGTTAGCTTTAATGCCCTCATTTTTATGATTTAAATATGCCCGATTAAATTCGGCATTAAGATCAAGTTAAAATTACTGAATCAGTATGATCCCATAAAAAAGTTTGGCTGTACAGCATCATTAATCATAACCATAAAAACAGTTGTTAACTACTAAACTGAAAAAAGGTATTACAGAGAAATATAATATTTTCATTAACCCCTTAGTTTTGAAACAATATTTTGATTGTTTTTGATTTAGATCATTATATTCAAGAGTATAATTGCTTTGACAAGAGCTGCAGCAAACAACAATGCAGCTTCCACTACTCTCTCTATCTCTCATCGAAAGAATAATTAGTATTTTTCCAGCTATTATACAATTATTTGTCACAGTGAAAAAAGAAGGGAGCAGAAATTCCAAAAACGTTGGGACATCATTTAAAGATGGCCCCAAGACATTATCATTTTTCTAAGAGTGATTACAGTAAAAGGTATCTTAATCATAGACAAATAGTAATGCCAAACTTTTATTGAGAAAACTGTAAAGATTTCTTTAAACATAAATGTTTGAAATTCTTGATTCTTTTAGGGATATTCTTGCAGAAAGATGCAGATACCAATTCTTTGTTCTAAGAGAAAAGTTAACATTGGAGAAGGAAGAAGAGGAAAACACAAACACATGGGTTTCATAAACATACTCAGGATTTGTTTAGTCAAATGGTAGCAGCAGATTTGAGTTAAATAATTAAACTTTGAGTGGCATAATAACTGTAGTGTAATTTCAATACAGAAGAAATGTGGAAGTTACATAAAGGAGAAGAATTTTGGGTTTCCTGATAATGAATAAAGAAAGTTTTATTCATTATACCACATTCGCTACTCTTTCAGGGTGTGAAATCTTTCTAACAGTATCTACAGAACTAGGCTAAACACACCATGGGACCAGAAAAAAATTTCTAGCAGCCGGCAGTCAGTGGCATTGCCACACATTGTAAACTCAGGTCCCACAGACTGCATAGGACTTTTGGGACAGAAGTGGAGGTCATTCAATTTGTTTGTTGCCAACTGTAAAGCTATGTCCTAAAAAAGTTACCACTTAGGATGCAACCTGCTTAACAGCTAAATGAGATTGAGCTTCTCAGCTTTGAACACACCTTTTGACTTCCTCTATATGCCTGAGATGTTTTAAAGGCTTTTGTGACACTAATATTTTTATAAATATTAGTTACAATTCATTGTGTTTGTCACCATACAAGAAGTATCTTATATAATAATCAACAATGTGTATATATTTATATATTTATTTATCCCATGCCAATAAACTCCCGTAAGAAATGCATAGGAGAAATTATTGAAAATTAATTCCCTGCACTTCTTGACATGATAGGATTACAAATTTTTAGGAGTTGTTAAAGGTCTATAGGAGTATTAGATTTTTGTTTGTCCGAAGTATCCTTGGTTCGACTCTAGACGACTCGAATTGTCTCTCTTAAGAAACGCACGTAATGCTCATTTTGATCAAATGCATTGCATTGCAACCATTTTTCCTTTTGAAGAATTAAATTAGAAATAATGGTCAGACAAAATCGATTTATGTACCAAAAGAAAGGAAATTGAATAATGATTCTTATTATGATTGTAGAATATGCTTTTAAGATCAAAATTAGGAGAACTATGGTGAAATAAACAAAATTTATGTAAAATTTCTTCTTGGTAAAACTAATCTTCTACTAAAAACTGTCCCCCTTTTGACCTTTTGCGATTGTTGAATCCAGATTTTGAATCAGAGATTTTATGTCCATAGCAAATTAACGGTAGACACTAATGCCAGAATGTAAGAAAAGGAGGCAATTTACTGAGCACTCAACATATGCTGACTCTAATACATAAATAGCAGGGACAAAATAACGGCCATTGTAGTTTTTTCGAAGAACGAAGAGAGCTTTTTAAGTAACTTTCCAATAGGATCAAAAATCAGAAATTATGGAGGTCCCAGGAGACTATATTATTAACCATAATATATGACCAAATGTGCGTGAGTTGGATGCCAGGTGTGTTAAATTAGAAATCTCCCCAAATGGGAGAATTATGCATCTACCCACCCACCCATGCAGTTTTAAATGTAGGTTTGAAATTTGGCTTTTTGAATACAATTTAAACGATTTATGTTTTCATTCCCAATATATGGAAAATTTTGCCATCAAAATCAATCAAAAGGTGAACGTACACAAGTGCCATATTGTTCTAGCAACCAAGTAAACAAATACTGTAACAGTTAACAAGCACTATTTTTGTCAACGGAAAGTACATGTTGATGCTCGGAAAAATTGAAAAAATCCTAGAAAGAGCAGACATAAAGTAATGGAAGAATAATAAAAAAATCTAAAAAGATTAACTGGTTTGAATGATAAAAGAGAAGCATTGAGTAATTGTACATATTACATTTTTAATGCTTGATTTTCACTTAATTTACCATTCAACATATTTTTCATCATGTTATCTCTGCAAAGGTGGTGCAAGATTTCTTTTTCCTCTAACTAACTACTAAGTCCAATGATAACAATTTTCATAACTTCTAAGTTGTAACTGATTATTGGCTTAACTTAAAAATGTTTAACCAATATTATATTTTTAATTAAGTTTTTCGAGTCATATCAAGCCAGAAAATTCAAAATGGAATGAGTAATATAATTGAAAAAGAATCTAATCATATTAATAATAATCATGACTTTTATATCTAGATCAGGCATATTGACAGAGCGGATGAAAAATTGCCTTTTCTTATTTAGCAACCCCTGATGCGCGACATAACAGTTTCTGTACTTAAAGCAATACAACTAAAAATTTGTGTAGTTATAAATATTAGAGGTATCACATTTGTTTAAAAGCATAACGAGAATGCAATTCACTTTGTTTTGATTTATTGTTTGTATCATTTTTTGCTTTTATGTTTTCAACCAATGCTTAGATTTCACACATACTCCCTTACATTGACTAAATTGCTAATCTTTTAAATGCTAAAACAATCAGGACTTTCAACACTGGAATATAGGTATTTCAAATTTTTTAGGCATGATAATCTGCGCATGATAATCTGCGCATGTAAATGCATTCGAGCATGAATAATAAATTATGAACTATGACTAAAGGAATTAGGTAACTAGTTCCTTTTGGGTTCTACGTTAGCCCTCTATGCGTTTGTCTGGTTAACTGTATATTTATACCAGTCTTTACACAGGCCTACTCAAGGAAACAAAATGAGCCACTCCATGGAGGGTGAGAAAGGGTTTTGGATAAAGGACAAGCTATCTCAAAATGCTTCTATATCCTTCACTGAAAACCCGAATGCTCAAGGAAAAGGTCATTAAACTCGATTCTATGGAAATAGTGCAGATGGGTGAAGAGTCTGCCGCAGCCCTAGAGTGAAAGACCAACCACCATATAATTGAAACCACTTTTAAACCTCCAAATTTATGGATAACGATCTTCGTATAGTTATAATATTACTCCCTCACATTAAAGCCACTAAAATAGTTGAAATTAGTAAATGAATATAATAACAACAGTGAATAAAAAAACTGATCCAAACACTAAAAGTGTAGCAAACTAAGTCCTCCATCTTTTTGGTCTCTCAAAGTTCAATCGGCAGAAACTTGGTGCCTATTGTGCAAGTTGCATCCCAAGTGGGAACTAGCGGTAGATTCCTTACATTGAACATCTGAATGCGTATAAATAGCCACTCGAAGGATTTTCATGATTCAGGAGGACAGAGACTCTAGAATGTCAACAATTAGGTGCCTCCAAATCAAAGGGGTTTGTGAATATCAGTGGCTCTCAAACTGTTGGTGGTGACCCTTTTGGGGATTCAACACCCCTTTCACAAAGGTCGCCTAAGACCAGTGGTGTAGTGTAGTGTCATAAAATATTAGTGAGAGAGATGCAAATTAAGTTTGGCTCCATTGTGCAATAAAGTTAATCAACAGATAAGTTTATCTCAGTGTATTTAAATATGATACCGATTCAATCAATTGCAGCACGCTTGCCAATAACCAAACTTCATACTTACCTTATTAATTATTAGTTAGCTCTTGTTATTTTGTTAGTGAGTGCTTAAGAATGTAAGATAGGATAGATAATTGGATAGTTCACGTAATAATTCTTATATAATGTCATTTTTTATTAAGATTTATACGAATTTAGAGCCAAAAATGATTACGCATAAAAATCTCCCTCTTGTATACAAATAAATCTACTTAGATGTTTAAATCAAAGAAGGAAATAAGTATTATATCAAGAAGCCAGATCAGATTAATATCATATTATGCATATTTCTTTCTTGATAATCATTGTTGCAGCTGATAAACTCCATTTTCTGCCATATGTCAAAATACTTTTTGCAAGGAAGAAAGCGTTTAGCTCAGAGAAAATATCATTTATTTGGATATTGTTTTCCTCAGTTGAGCATTAAATTTTACATGAATTTATTTTGAAATTCATTAAATGTATTATTTACTAAAATCTCCTCTAGAAGACTTCTTACAACATATTTTTTCAGGGCAACTTTGATGGATTTTTGCAAATTAATAGTGACATGAATCAGTAGCTCCTTCAACTGGCTTTGAACTCTTAGATTTGCTTGCTAAACAAATCTCAACACCAACTGAAATTTCTCTGAGAATTTAATCCAAGATTAAAAGAAAGCTACCGATGGAGTAGGATAATTAGTCTTACTAATAAATAGGCTTTCTTAACTTTATCACACAAAAAAGGGTAGTATGGCAAATTATTATTTTGCAGCAGGGAACAGAGAAATAGAATGACCTCTGGTGAGAGAATATCTTATAAGCACCTAATTTATACTATAAATCACCGAGTATGGTGTGAGTCACATTGCTCAAAATGGAGCAAGTTTTTTGTTTATAAAAAGATGTAGGCCTTACCTGCTGCTGCAACTTCTTGAACTCTCGAGGATCTGTGTTCTTAGGAACAAACTGCAGAGCGCTTTCGATCTTCACAGGTGTGCTATGAGTAGGAGAGCCTTCTGCAACCCACTGTGAAGGACAAAACCAGCACATTAGGGACCTCTATTCAAATTCATTTCTCTACTTTGGGCTGAGCCAAATCTGCCGATCAAACATGTGCCTGTTTCTGTGTATTGCTTTCAACTTATCATTGACATGAAACATATCAATCAAGCAATTTAATAACTTGTTGAAAAAGATGGTCCCTTAAGTCCTGGTTTTGTCAGACACTAGGGGTTTCACGTTGTACCAAAAAAGGCACCGTTCCAAAACAACAATAAACAGGCACCCCTTGAGATGAATGATCAGCAGGTATAGCTGCCTAATATTGAGATGAAGAGTTTTTGGTGACTAAATGGTAAAATATCTTATAATGCATGCTAAGGGATCTGTGATTATAGTTGTTTTAGGAAATACTTGTGAGAGATTAAAAATTGTAGGTAAAGTAAAATTAAAAAAATTACAATAAAAATTAAGCAATAATTGAAAATAATATAAAATTGTAAATTGAACATAAATTCATTATGAAACCCCTTTTACTAAGTTGTTCACTTCATGTGTAAATGTTTGTAATACCAATTAACACTGTTTGACTTTAAGAATCAATTACTTAACTGTAAAGAATTAATAAAAGATATAATATATTAAAACTAGAAGGTACCTATAACTAAAATCCCTATCTCTATTCACATCTATTTTGGATTTAATAAGCAGTTTAAGTTCTAAAATAGGATTACAGTAACGAATGTTAAAGGGGTTTTATGAAATTATATTAAATTGTACATGCAAATATGTTTGTACATGCTTCAAATGATAAAAATAATGCCCAAATAAATCCCAGAAATATATATAAAAGAATAAAAGAAATATATAGTAAAACAAAAATAAAAACACAGGACACTTAGACCCTGTTGGGGGAAGCTCCTGCGGCAGAAATCCAATTACCTCGTCAGCATTAGCATCCACCCACTAAAAAATCAAAAACAAAAGTATGTGTAAAAAAAACAGGCAAAGGTAGTAGGGTAGACAAGTTTATTGAAAGTTACGCTGGAAGCACAATGAGTTTTTATTCTTCAAACAAATGTCACACCAAATGCAAGTTAATGGTTATGACACTCCACACAACACTGAAGAATAATAGGGCTCATCTCCAGAGAAAAAGTGATCAAGGCAGACTAATGTTTTACAATAATCACACTTCGAGAGCCCAAATCATAGCTATTACTCACTCCAGCATAATGCAATACATATAATTTAAGACCATTTTTCTCAGCTAATGACAATTTTGCTACTTATCAGGAGATGATATACAAGGTTTCCAAGTAAATTTAACATTCTACATATATTTTATTGCAGACATTTACAACTACAAGAATTTCACATTTGACATATCCTACAATATTTTAATGATAAACATCTCCCTATTTTACTGATATTTTTACACCTTACATGTATAGCAAAGTAATCAACAAATAAACCTAATCTTACAATTATGCATAACTGAATAATTTCAGAAATCAAGTGAGAAGCATCTCTACAATGACTAGCAAAAGATATTAAAGGAAATACTTCGCTAGTTTGTTCTTATAAAATCCTTTACCACAAACTAACGAAAAATTATACTAATGAAAACATCAGTTGTGCGAATTCATATAAAGTATTCATAATGAAACAAAACATACCTACATACTAGTGCAAACTAAAACATAGTGCAGTTAAAAAGCAAGACAGAGTTAAAAGAACGATTAGCTCAAAGTGCATTGCTAAAAATCATGCTGAATCAATACCAGCAAAAAAACAATTGCAATTCACCAAGAGTCCATAGAAGATTTCATTTACATTGCTGGAATGGACCGGCTATAAGTGCATCAATGAACATTATTGGTGCGCCTTAGATAAATTCTGGCAAAGCTGAAGGTCATCTCTTAATTGAGGCAATAATATCTCAGTGGGATAACAACAAAACACCAAGTAGAAAACTATACTGATGGTAAACCATCATGGCCCAACCATTACTCTGAGATTAATTCTTATCATGGGCCTGTAACAGAACTAAGGAAATTTGTTTTTACAATAATTCAACGCTAACAACGAAGGTAGCTCATATTATCACAAGTGCAAAGAGTGATGCTGCCTATCATTTCTCATTCCAAAGAGCAGTGATAGTTATGCATTTTTATGTGCCAGACACCATTAGAATCTGTTGCAAATTAGCAGTAGTGAGAATCAATCTCTTGTTACAATCAAACAATGGACTATTTTCTAGACATGTAAATAAAAATGACCACCATGTAGAAACAATTAACTTTAGGTACACACAGAAACATTAAATATACATTCTTAATATTCTTCAGGATAAAAATATTTAGCAATAATTTGAATGTGTATATATATTATAGTGAACACCTTCATACATATTGGCCGGAGTTAATGAGTATTAGAAAAAATATCAGCCATTTCAGAATACATAAATCAAACCACACTATTTTTGCGTCTCCTCTTTATTTTCAAATTTGATCATCTCTACCTTGGTGATGATCTTCGGATCAGGAGTGCCTGTCTCTAGCACCTCCACCTTCTGGTAAACATTCGGTGAATTAAGCCAACGAGTCCTGTCATGGGTCTTGCGTCCATCCAGGTACTTCTTTAAATGCCTAAAAAAATTCATCATACATATTAGATTACCATTTTTGACAATTTATAATTTGAGAAGTATATTCAAAAATTTAACATCAATCGAGAGATTTTATATCTTTGTATGTAATGTAGATTTTCCGAGTTTGTATCCCTACACAATTACGTTTTGGAATTTATGTTGCTAGCAAAGACTGAGAGATAGATCTAGAAATGTAAATAAGAATTTGTAGAATGAAAAATATCTTCACTAACTACTTTTTACTAGTATAACATTTGAAAAAAATTTGTTAATGAAAAATAACAAAATCACAACACTTTAGAAGGAAAATTAACTCAGGTAATCATAACTAGTAGAAATATAAAAAAATATCTACAAATGTTTGTAGTTGATCATCTGACTACCAAGAAAGTTAGGCTATCATCTGTAAATTATTAAAGGTTCCATCGAGATTTAACAGAAATTGAGAAAGAAAAAAGGAACACTACATGTGCATAAAGTACACAATAAACAAGCATTGGAGACAAGGCAAGAAATATTTTTCCCAGTACAAAAATTATTTTATTCAGGCTGGCAAAGCCTGAATGGAGAAAAGACGCTTGGACGAAGAAAAAAGCAGAATCTAATTGTAACTTAGGACGACAAAAGAGGTTTGTTCCAAGATTATTCAACTTTTAGAGAAAATATTATGGTCGTTTTACTGGACAGTAACTGAGTCCTATGTAAACTAACGGATGCCTTGCTAAGTTCTTACTTCATCTTAACATTTCACTCTTCTGTTATCAGTAACACATCTAAACACAGACATTTTGTTTTCAAGTCTTACCCCATTTTATATAACTCCTCTTCTTCAAAAAGATATCCCATTGAGGATACTGCAGGTGGTACCTCAACATCATTTCGTGGTTTAGGAGGTTCACTTTTAATCAAAGGACGTCGGTACAAATAACCTGTTCTAAATCCCTGTTAAGGAAATAAAGATTAATTATATAATGCTTCAATTAAAACAAAAAAAGGTATGAATATACTCAAATGACAAAAATTCAAAAGCTATGATTATATTTTATTTACAACAGATGAAAGACAATTATAGTATTTGCATGAACATTAAAATGAAACAAATTTCTAAAATTTTCCAGTAATTAAGAATATAAGGCTGAGATAATTGACACACAAAATATGACTTTTAGTTTGAGGTAATAATAATTATTCAACCAAGACGACAAAATAAAGTAATGAAAGTTAACAAATTGTAAAGCAACTTGTTTTTTATATCATTATGCAATTAATTCACAATTTACACTAAGATAAACTTACTGCATTATCAAGCATACGCATAAGAGCTTCGAACTCCAACTCTCCCACCCTCCATCTCTTCTCTCTTTTCTCCACTTTACCATCAACTTCTCCTTCGTGATGCTGCTTCGATGGGTCTGGTGCACCTCCTGCTCTACGGGCTGCTTCATAAACTTGTTTTCGAGACTCATCTGATATTAAGATGAGGTTATCTACACCCATAGGCATCATTTTTACCTGTAATCAACCAAAATACGATTTGATTAAATTCTTTGCTTTGGGTTTTATGAGATAGGAGGTTCAAATTCATTCAGATATAGCTTTCGAAACAAATATTCCAAAAGGATTTTGTAGATGAAATGTATGGATGGAAGAGATACTCAAGGTACACCAAAATCATTTAATGAGACATAACTTAAAATACTACGTAAATAAATCCTAGATAATACTACATAAATATATACATATTAATTTTTTTTTAATATTTAAGATATTTAATATAAATTAAAATGAATTTTACGAACCCATTATTCCAATCAAATTATAAAATTTCTCCAAGTTCATTATGTTCATCTTTTACCAAAGATGAGAGGTTATTCAAACTGCAAATTTCTTTAATTTTCTTTTATTCTTATCCTAATTTCATATGCTATCAAGTTTTATAGATTTTTACAACAGAATTAATACTTTTCTTTTCATTAGAATCCAATACAGTACTGCTATCAACTTCCTAAGTACAGTCATGGCCAATAGAAACTCAACACCTCTGCAGCGATTTTGCGGAGAGTCACGGAACCTCTTGGATTGAAGAAGTTTGAGGGTTTCGTGACAACAGTGTAAGCGGCAGGGAAGGGGCTCTGGGTATTGAGGATCGGAAGAAGGCAGAGAGTTGTTCTTTCTCATCATTTTCCTAAATACAGGACTCAGCATAGGAACATATGGGAAGAAGGGCTGTAATCAGAATATTCCACGGAAATTGCGGTCCGAAGGATTGGCAGAAACTATGTGCAATCGAAATACGTTAATGTTAAACTTTATCCAGGGAAACAATATTTCACAGCTGCTAACTTGGGTTCTCTGATTCATTAAATTTTAGGACACATGGAATCTATTAAATATGGATTATGCAAGATAGGAATAGGTGTTTCATAATTTTTCGTAATTATTCAACACTTCCGATATAGTATACTTACATATTTATGAGAGAAATTCATGATTGCAATACATGTTTAATATATCAGCTTAAACTATATTAATTATCATAACCGTAAATTTTATTAAATAGATAATTAAGTTTTATTTTGTTATTTTGATAGACTTTGTTCATGTTTAATCCTAAAGAAAAACAAAACATTTATACGTCCACAGACAACATAGGTGAACTCAATTAAGGACCTACTTCGAGGATTCCACATTACGTTTGGGCAATCGGAACTAATATAAGACACCATTTATACAGAAAGGAAGATGGTAAAGTGAGTAGTAGTGAGTGATGATAACTAATTCCAGTCAACAGAATTAGTCGATATAAATTGCTCAAAGCAAAGAGAGAGCTCTACTGAAGATATAAGAGGATTGTGAAGCACAATACTATGAAATATCCGAACTAGAGCACACTCCGAGTGAATTGAGTGAGGCAAAATGAGGCAGAAGGATTCATATACAAAAAGATACGCAAATCAACGACAAAATACAGAAAAGGATAGGAAAGCGAGAGAAACTCCTCTATGTTATCCTCAAGATTGGGAAGTAGCGTAATATTTCGGTCTGTTTATTCTTCCTCTTGAGCTCATACGATTTGTTTTACAGAGCAAACAAAATCGGCTGATCCATGATGAAATTTAACATTCTATCTAACAAAATATTTTATAAAGTATAACTAATTTATTGCCTGTTTAAAAATTCCTGGCAGTAATGACTTTTGAGAGAAACAGTCTCAAAGTCAACCAAGAGTTTCACATTCAAACAGATAAAAACCAATATTCATAGAAAACATTGGTTGATTTCAACTTTGTTTATGAGTGACATTATCAACATCTTAGCGAATAGTTTATTCTTTTTTTAGTGAAAAGCCTCGACTTGAAAAAAGTATGTTCCCGAAATTCTGACCATAACCAAATCATATACAACAAGAGCTGTCAGAAAAGAATATCAATTATTTTGGTGGGAATAGGGAAACTACCTTCTACTGCAGCTATTACGGCAAATTCAGTTTTCTTGTGGAATCAAAGTATTCAAAGGAGATTACAAGGCAGAATTTTTGAAAAAATCCCAAGACATTGCAGACGTTTAGTAACAATTATGCCATCACTCCTAATGAATTACTTCGTAGCTTACCTTCTATCTAACATTTTTCTAATTCTTTGATTATAATTTTTTAAAGTAAATTGAACAGAGATTCAGAAGACATGTTATTCGATTAAATAATCCATCGCAATCAGATTTATTCACTTGAAATTTCTCTCCACACCCAGCATGATTTAGATGAACCCATAAGCAAAGCAGCTTCATTTTCAGGGAAGGGAAAGTCCTAGTCTAATGAAAACACCGTGAGGATGGAGTCCTCATTGATAAATGTAGGCAAAATTCCCATGATATCGAGCAGCCCTGCCTCTTCACCTTGCGTATCACTCCTCTATTTCTCTCACAAACTGCACACACGGTGGAGTTTGGGCGTAGATTTATGTAACTTTTGTCTTGTATATATGTATCATAAGTAACGAAGTAGGGTTGTAAATGTTGAGAGTTGTACATGAACAGAGTTAACGGATGGTCAAGAGGGTGCCCATATTGATTCGATTCCACATGGAAACCTTTATAGTGTTACGATCAGTATTTGAAGAACTATAAAAACAGACATTTCTTATATATGCAAAGATTGAGAAACATGAATATTACACAGTGAGATAAGATCTATTTGTAAAACTTATCTCAGCTTTGCCTCGATGCTCGGAAATGAGGAATGGATATTGTTCGATCTTAAACTAACTGAGATTTGAGCAAGAAAAGGTTAGTCCATAAAATGTAATGAAAGTTAAACATTGTGCTGAACCATCGGCAACATTAAGAGCCGTGAAATGTTGTTACCCAGGATAAAATTTAACATTAACGTATTTCGATTGCCCATAGTTTCCTATACGTTCCTATGCTGGTTCTGAGTCCCATAATTAGGAAAATGATGAGAAAGAAAAACGATCCGCCTTCTCTCCATCCTCAATACCCAGAGCCCCTTCCCTGCCGCTTACACTGATGTCACATAACCCTCGAACTTCCTCCGTCCAAGAGGTTCCGCGACTCTCTGCGAAATCGCTGTAGAGGTTTTGCATTTCTATTGGCCAGGACTGTGCCATTTAAAATTGGTGAGGATTTCCAAGAAAAGGGAATCTTTCAGAAATTTCGACATAGAGGAGAAACTTTGATTTTGCACAGGTTTTTGATTGTAAGTTAACTGCCTTTAAACTTTGATTTTGTATTTTATACCTTGGATGGGCTCCTCTCTTGCCCACCCATAACTATGGCCTTTTATGTGCACACATACTTGAACTATGGACTTATATTATCATAATTAAAAAATTCTCAATCACATTTAGAATAGAATACTGAAAGAATTATACCTGAAGAGACAGGATCATTTGGAAACATAAGAATTTTAATTTTATAAACAAATCTATCTTGTTCTAAAGTAGGTTTAAACTTTTTAATAACTGTGTAGTATTAATAACATAAGATTTTAGTTTCATTAAGTAGTGGCTTTAAAAACAAAGTACCGTATTTGACGGCATATAAGACGCACCCTCATCAAATTGGCCACTCAAAAGGAAAAAAAAAATTTTTAATTGTCCATGTGAAAGCGCGGTACCACAATAACTTAAAATGTAGTTTCTTTTAGTTGTCACGTTTCGTAAAAGCCAAATATTAACACAATCATTGAATGCAATTATGAAAAAGGGAATATAGACCATCTGGGCTAAAAATAGCATTCAGTATTGAAAGTTAACCTGTGGAGATTGAACCTTCACATATATAAGGCAGGGAAATTCTTCGAGACATAATTTAGGAAAAAAGGTGCATCTTATATGCCGTCAAATACGGTATATATTTGTTTGCTACTGTGCAGTAAACAGAGCAGCTTATTAGCAGCTATTCTATATAAAATTTTATTTTATTCATTAGCTTGGACAGGAAGTGAACATATGACTGATTTCAACAAAAAGGATTAACATAATTAAAAAGATGAATCTTAATTCTAAATAATTTTTAAGTGTGAGTTTCTAAAATACTTGTAAATAAAGTTACCTACATTAAAATATCTGAAACAAAACAGCAAAGGTATGTGTGAATTTTCACAGGGAAACTGCACTAAATCAGTACTTCATGAACTACTCTGCTCTGATCCCTAAAACCTTTAATAACAATGACTGAGAAAACATGAAGTATCACTTCAAATACAAACCTGAGTTTCACAAGCCATTACTGTATTCATCACATTGAAAAATGCTTCTTCAACAGTCTCCCCGAGGCAAACTGCACCATGATTTGTCAGGAACATTACCTAGGATCAAAATAAAACATATTAAAATATAATCAGTGATAATGTTGCAACTGTCAATGTATAACACTCTTCAAAACATCCATTTTATTACAAAGACCACTAGCATTCCAATAAAGAATTGCAAGATGGCACTTACTTTACTCATGGGTCCAAGATCACGAGCTATCTTCTCTCTTTCCTCTGAATCAAATACTCCTCCAAAGTACTGGTGGACACTCACATCACCTATCACAACGGCCTCTTGACAAAGAGGTAACAGCCCACACTTAAGAGATGACACCTACGAAAGAAGACATTAGAGTGAGTAATTGTTTAAAGGAAAGAAATAGCTAAACTAGATTTTTTTATCAGATAGAAAACAAGCTATAATGAACAATTTAGATTCCCTGATGTTTCCAATTGTTGTGAATAAAAGCATCACCAATCATTTATAGATAGGATTTTTATAAAAATTATTGAAGGCAAGGTACAGGTGGGACCAAAAAGAATTACCAAAATTTACCTCAAACACAGCATGCTTAAAAGAGAAGGATCTCGACAAGAGCGAGTCTACGAGCTTTTCTGTTTTGAGCGCACTTTTAGTCTTCCTTCTTATGTCTAGCATGTTTTGAAGGCTTTTGGGCCATTATAAATATTATAAATACTTGCTTTAAGTCAATGCTTTTGATGCTGCAGAAGCAGTGTAATGAAGTGTAAAGATGCAATGAAAGAATTAAATTTGCATTTTCTTAAATCGGCTTGAATCTCAAGTGTAATTCACAATTCTTAAAAAAATATTAGACGTGAATTACTTTAGTTGCTCTTAACATAAAAATTTCCATCAATGCAGAGTTAGAATGGATTTATTTTTCTGTTAATGCTCCACATGCCTTCAGGATGAGCTTTTTTATGAGTATAAAAATGAAAGAACTTAATTATGATATGATGATTAAGAGAAAACTGTAAATTAGGTCAACATAACTTGTGAAAATGGCCAAGTTGTTTAAGCACCATTTACATTTACAGAGAATTAGGTATGATGTAGGTAACACTTAGAAGTAATAACATAAATATAATATTGGTGCTGTAAATTAATGAAAGATAATTAAGTTAGAAATACATTTACATTAATACCACCTGAGCCACCATAAGGCATATAACAGGGGGTGTGAAACACCAAACCACTTAGTAATGTTGATATTAGTGCACTTTACACTATACGGAAAGTGATACCAATATAGGCCATCTGACCTTGCTATAAACTCAAGATAATCTTTTTGACAGCGAAAATAGGGATCACTGAGAGTTGGGATCATGTTGACTTTCAATATTCAATATTGGAGACTTTAAATATCGGAAAAAGGTACGAGCCAACAGTATTAGGCATTAAAACTCCATTCTTAATATTCGCATGTAATATACTCATGAATGAATGAAAAAATTATACCAAAGTAGGCCTTCTGTCCTCGCTATAATCCTGCGATAATCTTTTTGCCATCTGGCTGCTTTCGAGATCACTGAGAGTTGGAATCATTTTGTTGCATATTTCATTGCGTAAATCACTGCTAAGAAATTTCTTGAATAACTATAGTGTACACACATTCTTAATATATTTCCAGCAGAGGGCTCCAACCATTTTGGACTCACTGCTATCTAACCTGTAGTCTCTCTTAACGAAATGAGCTGCTTTTTGTTAAATATTATTATAAGCACAAGCTTATTTAGGCCCTCAAGGATTTAGGGAGGTGAATAGATAATAATCTGAAGTAGGGGAATACGGGGGTGGTTCAAAACATCCCAACCAAATGAGAGTGCCTTGGTGGCTAAGACTGTGTGAGGGTTGTCTAGCAAACCATGCTCCTCTGATAAGCAATCCCCTCCTTTTGTTCTTAATGGCCCTTTAGAATTTTTTTAAGGTCACATAAGATCATTGCGCATTGATAGTCTCCCCCTGAGGCAGAACTTTGATCAAAATGATAGCTTTTGGTCCCAAAACACTGAGGCCATGATATATTACCCAAAATTGCGGTTTTGAATTTTTTTGCAGGTGGGGAACAGGTGTGACGCCACTGCGATGTGTTTTTGTCTCATGTAGATGTGGGCCATGCTTCAAATGGAGGTCACATTGAAAATTTGTAGCAATAATAAATAAAACTTGATGTATCTAGTAACATTTTCATCTCTGTTTAATGTATCTATGTAGAAAAATAAAAAAGTTCTGATTCTCTGCAATTATAATAAGACTTATGACTCACCCTGTACTAGGTGAAAATTTTCCTTCTACCCTTCCAGTCTTCTAAGATTTTAAATCCATAGGAACGCAAGATCCCTTTGCAGATAAAGAAGGCTGTCTCTATTCTATCTCTTGCTAAAACGTGGATTCATGAGTAAAAGGTCATTGAATGGAACTCGGCAGAAATAATGCCAATGCTGCCGAATGCACAAATGATTTGTAATTTCATACAAAAAACTTTTTATATGTACAGATTTTGACCTATATATTGTTATAATAGTA
The DNA here is from genome assembly GCA_947579665.1 of Sympetrum striolatum. Lineage (NCBI taxonomy): Eukaryota > Metazoa > Arthropoda > Insecta > Odonata > Libellulidae > Sympetrum > Sympetrum striolatum. Next base: position 98,103,876 of record OX388344.1, on the reverse strand, counting down.
CTCTACCAAGTTTAAGAAACTAAAAAATGAATAGTAGTAATAAATATAATGAAAAAACTATCCAAACACAAAAGCCGAGCAAGTGTAATAGACCATGTCATTTGCTAAGAGTAAAATGGATACTCACAGCCAACACTGACGGAGTATGAACATGAATAATGCATTTGATGTCAGGCCGGGCAGCATGGATGGCAGAATGCAACGTGAATCCTGCAACATTCACAGTGAAATTGGTGGTCCCAGACTCCACTGCTTGGCCTTGCATGTCCACTTTCACAAGACTTGAGGCTGTAACTTCATGGTATAAAACGCCAAATGGATTCACTAAGAAATGCTCTTGATCTTGATTTAACCTTGCCTGTAAAAGAAGAGCATGTGGTAATAAAAATATACCCACATTTCTAAGGCAACTGGAAATTGCACTTATCAGGTGAAGAAAGAACTTTTAATCCAAGCAAGTATCCAAAGCAAGGCCTAAAATTTTAAGAAAAATAATTTTATATCTATACAATTATAGCCTCAGTTGAAAGTAGATTCCCCTTATAGAATTAATTAACAATCTATGATTGCTCAAGTATGTAGCCCATAATTGTTTCATTAAAAGTATCCCATACAAATATTTTTAATACAAAATCTGCTACACTCTCATTGTGTTAGAGAATATTTGTTAAAGAAATTTATAACAGAAGTCTTAAGGGGGCCTTATAGATTTGCCATGGTAAACTTGGGTTAAGTTTTTGGGTTGAAACAAAATTACTCACAGTCCCATCTGATTGAGTTTTGCGGTAGTAAGGCATCTATAAAGACATTTATAGCAAGTGAACAAGTTTATAGTGAACAGCTGGCACGTCAAGAATGTTCCATCTTCCGGTAAATTCATGTGCTTTAAAAATTCCTGTTGATTGCCATCTCTTTCACTGCCTACCCCACCCACCCCACCAGTGCATGCATGGTATGAACCATACGAATAACTTAAAATGAATTTCTCACAAGTTGTTTAACTGTTCATATCAGGGAAATTATTACATGCTTGAGAATGAAGTACATGATAACAAGCCCATATTGTACCATATTTCAGGTTATGCATGAAGCAGTTTTATCTCCATCTTTTTAATCTAACAACAATAAAAGCACTGAAAGTTCCTTAAGAGGTTCACTTCTAATTAACTACTTGGATAGTAACAATCGCTTTGGTCGTTTATTTCTTCATACACCAGCAATGCCATCCAAAATAATACCACTTATGAAATTAGCTCCTTTACTTTGGTAAACAAAATACTAATAAATTCATTTTGTTTTTGAGGAGATAATTATGAAAGTTTTTTTTATTTTTTAGAGATATTTTGTACAGACCTAAATTATGGGATCACATTAATGAATGATTTTCAGGAAATTTATGGAAATTTCTGTTAAATTTATCTCCACTATTCACTTGAAATAACAAATAAATTTGTGCAGCACACATTACTGTATTGAGGGCAGCTTTCTATACGTGCTTCCAATCATAAGGTGAATTGCTATCCTAAATAAGTAATTCCAATTCATAATGCTCAACAAAAAAAATTTGCAAATCCTATTGATAGAGACACCAAATGAATATTTAGTAGAAAGAAAAGCAATCATATATTACAGTAATAACTCAAATTGTTTCATGAAAATGAAATTTCAGTTACATATATTTTCTTAGTTCTATGATAAAACCAGAATAATCTTTGCTCAAGGTTTATAAATTCAGTATAGTATAGCAATATATCCCCATATGACTAAGGCCCCAGTTTCCCCACCCTCACTACCACTCAGCTGTAGCAGAAGATGCACTAAATAATACAGTCAAAGATATATAACTGATATAATGAGTAACTAAAACCAAATGCAATTAATCAAAGCATCTCTTACCGTAATATGATTGTAAATGCCTTGAGTCCATCCATATAAATCCATCAATCGATAGACAGCAGCTAATTTGCACCTGAGGAGTTTCTCCCCTTTGGCATAGGCCATACTTTCCACCCCTCGGATATCATTGATTGGTACAAGGCAGTTGGAATCTGCATTTCATAAATGGACAAATTATTACTATTTTATCAAAAAGCAAGAAAGGCAATCAAGATAAGTTGGAAATCAAAAGCATCATCTTAGGACTTATGCGGTTAGAGAGGAGAGAAATATAGGAGAAGAGAATAATTTTCCAGTGATATAAATGAACCAATTTACAGAAAATGTAGGATTCAGTAACTATGGACTGTACTATTGCAGCATTCTGCAAAATGTAATCAAGTTTAATTATAATGGTATATAAAGGATGATTAATTAGAAAAGATATTGACTGAACATGGGTGTTTATAAGACTTGAGACTAATTTATAATACATCACTTCATAGTTGACTACTGATTTACTAGCATGTCAAATGTATTTAGTAGCAAGGTTCAAAGACGAGAACATTCAGTTATTTGTTAATGTGTTTGCATATTGGTATGTATCTACTTATCATTAAAGCCAGACATAACAGATTGAGTTTTAAACAAAAAAATTGGAAAGAATCTTTCTGGAAACTGAAATTAGGATAAAACCCTCCAATTTCAATAAAAGTGCCAATATTTCAGATTCCTCATGTTTAGCAATTGTCTCATCAATAATACATTCACAAAGAATGATATTCTGGTTTCCATTCGGCTCAGGTGACATTGCTGATGCCATTGCCAGGAACAGCAATGTCTGACACGTATGAAAACCCAAGAATCATTTTTACATTTAATTCACCAGGAAAGCTTAAGATCCTTAAATACATTATCACCTTTCTAGCCATATTTTGAACCTAATTACTGAGTGAAACTATTTCAGGTACATTCATGTTACAAAAATTAATTCTTTAAAAAATATTAGGAATATTTGAGCTATAATATGAAAAAACAGCAATGGACACTAAAGAGTAGTCAATGCAAAATAGTCGAGTTACGAAAGTGAATGACAGAATATTTTTAGAAAGAGTAAGTTGACATTATCCTTAGAATCCTTTCAATCATCTTTCATACTTCTGAACATGCTTGTGCTCTGCATGCGAGATCCTGAGACACCCATCATATCCGAGATCTGCTGCAATAGTCCAGCAGGTGCAGAACCATCCCTCAATTGAAGCTCAATGATGCGTTCTAACTCCTCTCTGAATAATCGACTGTTCATTATCATTTCGACTCGCTTGCGACGCTCCATCTCCTTCATATCCTGAAACACCAAATGGCTTATTGAAATCGCTCAAATATTTTCATTAAAATAGTAACAATAACCCATACAAACAAAACTTAGGTATAATTAGAAAACACATAATTTCATACAAGTTTTATTGATAAAGGGTCATTCTATCTATAAAATAATAATTATAATTTAATTAGTAATTTTATTAGATAATTTTATCTATTCTATTTAGGTCACCTAATAGCCAAAAATGCAGTAAAAGTATTAGTAGTAAAAGTAATATGCGGGCAAAGTGGGTAATATATATATAGGCGGGGTAACAATGACAATTTAATTGAAAGTAGATAATTCCTATCCAAATAATATACAGTGAAACCCCTCTACAAAAGGTCAGTCTCGGGTCCTTGTTATTAGTCTGTTGCTAAGGGGTGTCCACTGAAAGTGTTTTCTAAACTCTCACATTGCATTAAGAATCCACAACAAGTCAACAATATCAATGCAATTACAAATAAACTTGCATACTTGATGTAATCTATATGTTTAATTAAGCATTCAATTATCACACAAAATAAGTTATTAACAATTGAATAATAATTTGAAAAGGTTTAAGATTTAAATATTATTTTTGAGAATCAAATTGATCCCTTATAAACTATAAAGGCATCTCAGTTTGTTTCTTCTCTTTCAAAATCAGAATTTGTTTTTCGTGATGAATTATGGCATCTCCAATGATATATATTCTTTGATGTCCTGCTTCCTGCCATCTCTAAATTTCTTAAGATTATCTAAGCTAATTCATTAACTAATTTAAATTTTGACTGAATATATATCTAATAAAAAAAATTGATAAATATTCACCAATAAATAAAATTTAAAGCTAGAATTATGATGACACCTGATGATGTTGCACTGCAACGAAATCCGGGTTGTATAATTAAAGTACATGTGGAAGTAACAAAGTGACTTTTATTCTCTGTTCATGAAGAACTTCCACCAGATAATGCCAGAAACTATTAATTATGAGTTGAATGAAAAAACCTTAATGAAATACAACCACAGAATTTTACATTTTGGCTTCAACAATATTCTAACAAATTGCAAAATGCTAGAGATGAAAATCAAATTTGCGATCAGTTCTTATGTATTCCAAATATTCAGACTTATAATTTCATCAAAATATTTCTCTTTTCTTGCCTCAATGACAGTTGGCTTTCCATTTCCTTGTTTTCTACCACCATGCATTCAAGAATCAGCAATATCAGAAATGAATACTTTCGATTATTCACTCTCCAATATTGAATTAAGACAACAATAATTATGAAGTTTGAAGCAAAACTGCACTTACACTGTTAGTGAAACACCACAGATAGTAATTTCATTAACATTTCATGTGAGCAAAATCCCAAATTTAAGGATTATTATCATTTTCTATTTTCATTGACCTCTATTACCTTTTGGGATGCATATCCTAGCAGAGCCAGAAATATTTTTCAAAGAATTTGATTTATAAGCCGTACCATGGCAATGGTTGGGTGTTCTGAGCACTGCCACATAGAGCAAGAGTAGGTAAAAGAATGAACTTACTGCGTCAATGTCTGCAGGCCTCATTTTGTTTCTTTCGTCATCATCCAACATTCCATCTACAGCACCATTTGTCTGCGCTGGAGGCGTTTCTTGCACAGGGTTGCCATTGGCTGACTGATGGCTAGTGTCTGCCATCTCGATCAGGAGCGTGCCCACAAAGTCTGCTGCATTAAAAGATAAAGAAATTTTGGTTCAGAAATTAATGCACTTAAAAATCATCATTTATTTTGGGATAACAATAAGAAGATATCAAATAGGTTTCAATAACATTATAAAAAGATTTTAACTCTTTAGAGGATCAGTGATATTCCGTTTCAATTACAAGATTTTAGACAAAATTTTATAGTCTTTGATATTTGAGAAGGTATGGGACTACATAAAATATTCCCAAAGCAAAGAAAGAATAAAAAATATGAAAATTAATTTCATTAAAATAGGCATGGAAAATTAAACGAAAAAAAAAAACAGAAATAAAAATAGAAATTTTTCCTTTCTTGCAACATAAAAATCAGTCATGTAACATCAGACTAAAAATGAATGAATCAAGAAAACAGTTCTAAATAGAAGCTAAGACATAATTTGTACAAAATTGTATATACTCAAGTTTAAGGCCAACCCAAATATAAGACGAGGCACCTAATTTTGTCACAAAAACTGGGAAAACCAATTGACTAGAGTGGGAATAAGCCTAGGGTGGGAAATCTGAGAACACCTGACATTGCGCGATCATGCTTTCTGATAAAACGTCTCCAATCCGACTACTCCTAACAGACAGATGGAGATTGCAGAGAAATTTAACTGTTAATTGAGCAAGTGAGAAATTTACAGGCCAATTTCTGGTTACGGCAGAATTTTTTCAACAGAGAATAGGTAAATAGGACCTTCCTTCGAAGATAAGCTGAGGGGGGACTTTTTCAGAATAAAAACATGCTCAAAAACTCAGCATATACCCAAGTATATATGGTAATTACCAAGAGTGTTTTCTGTAAGGTATAAAGGATTTCGAAATTAAATTCCAAGGTCCTATAAAAATAGCATTCAATGAAATTTGCTCATTTTTTTAATGAGAATGTACTCTTAAGTGAATATGAATTTGCAGGAACCAACACCTAAAGTCCAGCATACAATTTATTTTATGGTCATTGCAGGGAAACAATGTTGCCAGCAGACTCATATATAACTACGGCGGAAAGTCTACTAAGAAGAACTATGAAACTTAGAATAATTGGCTGTTAAAAATCTATAAAACAAGTATTAGCAAATGCAGAGTAATGAAATAAAAAAACTGAAGTTTAGAGCATATAACTACATCACAGTTTTCCAGAAGAATCAATAATTAATGTATAACTGTCGATAAATTAATCATTTTGGCATAGGGTAATGCTTATCAATCAAATGAATAGAAAAATATGGGTGTCAAACAATGACGTATTTCCTCTTACCAATTGGCACGACCCTGATCCTGATCCCACTGTCTTTTCTGGGACACCCACGTTGCTCTATCCCTCACTGTCGTTACTTATCTGGAAAGAAAATCAATAAAAGGTAAGACATTGATCTTCTAAATACTTCCATGAAACTATAATAATAATTAAGTACTAAATTCAGGGTGAGATTGAGACAATTAAGTCTCTTGTTACATCTAACCCTTCGTCATATAAATTTTAAAGAAAGAGATAACTTGAAAAAAGTGCACAGACGAAGACTACTTTGTGGATTAAAAAAAAACTTAATCTAAGAATTTAGGAAAAAATTTCCAGTGCAGGAAAACAGAGGAAATATAGAGAGAATTTTAAAATAAATTCTATTCATAATTTGAGTGCCAATATGATTTTTCAAAAAAAAAAAATGCCAAGAAATATTCTACAAAAAGGATGATTTGTAAAAAGATGAATAAGAAATGGAATAACTCCCAATTTATTCCCACATATTTTCAAACACAATTGGTTTTGGCATAGGAAATATAAAAAAAATCATATGGTTCCTTGTCATGGATTTCCTTTCAAGAAAGACTTCTGCAATAGATTCTTAAATGAATGAATAGTAAAAATTTGTGAGTTCCTGTTTTCTTTATTTTAAAAGTAGCAATGGATGTAACAACTTCTGACACTCAATTCACTTAACAAAACCTCTTTGCATTTGACTAGCTTCTTTTATTGTTTGGTCCAAATAACCCTTGGTAGAGCACTTATATGACTCATTGTGTATGGGATTTTCAAACATACAACTCAGAATTGCACTCTCTAGCAAACCACCCATTACTGCTGCAATTACAAACAATATGTATGTATGCTTCTAATGCACCTACAAATCATCAAGCGGCTAACAGTAGGGGGTGTAAAATAATGATAACGAAAACTGAATAGAATGAAAAGCAATTTGTGGGTTTCAGATTGCTGGAAGATCACCACTAATGATGAAAAGATTACACAAATATTTCTTTACACAAACCATCAATTTTTGCACAGATAAATCTGCAATTCTAAGTTAACAGCAAAAATTACCTCTACATAGTATTCAGGAAAAATATTTATAACTAACGAATTAAACAAAGATATCAACAAAAACTCACACGTTTTAAAAATTTTGAAGTTTCAATTTCCATTAATTACCAAATATTAAATCGGAATGTATTATCTCATTTTGCAGTCGGCCTTCAAATAAACCAGGCCATATTTTAGTTCACTAAACAAATATTCAAAACATTTCCTTTAAAGATGGGTGAGTAGCTACAGCATGTATTTCAATTCTAACATAAGATCACATTTCTTTACGGGATATCCAATTTAAAAACTTGTACGAGCAATTGATTAAATCACGATGTTAATAAAATAATAGTAGTAAACATAAAAAACCTTACGTTGATAATGCCATCGATAAATAATAATCAAAATAATTACCGAGTCGCGTATTTTTTAATTCGTTCGCATTTAGGCATTTTAGATGCATATTCCGCGAGCACAGTGATCTATTACATGGGAAGTAGTTACACCATCATCCGTACCTAATCTACCCAATTAGTTTTCCTAATAGACTGAGGAAAGAAAAACTAGAGTAATTATTTGTGTCCGCGATTACTTCCTTGTATCGTGTACGTGATTACTTCTTTGCATAGTGTTGTCGATGCGTGCCGCTATTTACTGGAACTAAGCGTGTCTTTCGATTCTAGCCGTCGGCTGACATCACTATAAAATAATGGAAACGGTAGTACTGATGTACACACGCTCCGTCTTTAGATTAAACACCACGAAACAAAAGACGAACAAGAGCTGGGGGAACAGGGACATCATCCAGAAAAAAATAACATGCCGAGTTCATTTGCCAACTTCAGAAACTGTGGATGCAATAGCTAGACGTCGGGGATAGACAGGAAGCGGAATCGGGGAAAAGCATAGGTTACGGAAAAAAATAGAACCTCATTTTTATGAGGGGGAATGCGAACTAAAGATAGGACCAAGGCGGAAGCCACGAACGCATGCAGGTCAGTCCCACCGTACAGGAATGGGGTCAAGGAGTTTATATGGGAGAAAACGGGAAGAACTACTCCATTTCATGCCTGAAAAGCTGACGAGAAAAGGGTCAAGGACGATGCTGAAAATAAATATGGCCAGGGACCGCTTCGCGAAAGAAATGATACAAACACTTCTGTCGGAAAGGCAAACCTTTCCTTTTTTCTGGCTATCGAGTGGATTGTATCATAGTGAGGGAAAAATGCTCTGCACTTGATCATAGCGAAAGAGACGCGTTCGGGTGCATCAATTGGGGATCATTGCAGATCACGAAATTATTCATCCAATTTTTAATAATTTCGAGTGAATTAATAAAATTGTGATCAAGTTAGGGTAGATAATATCTTCGTATATTTTTAAACGGCAAATCTTACTGCAATTTGATTAAGAGTTACGTGGCTACCATTCGTGCATTGAAAACGCCAAATATGAAATTAGATACGAATTATCCCGGGAATACTTACAAATAAGAGAAAATAATTAATCCAAGGAATTATTTCTTTTTTGGCATTCCACGTAGAGGGGGAAAACCTTCGAAATCTTTCCTTTAACCAAAAAAGATAAAGGCGCATTAAACAAGCTACTCCAAGGAATTATTTATTTTGCTGCTTAAAACTATGTCGCGTAGCGAAAATCAAGTACCGTGATCCAAAGTGGAATGATCTCGACCGCTTCTGACAACAGCGAAGGACAAAACGAAGTGTGAATTGTTTATTTAAAAATGCCTCGATTCAACAGCGAAGAAGTCCTCCTCGCGATCAAATTTTTTAGCTAAAGATATCATATGTTAAAAAATAATTCAATTGGACCTTCGTACTCTTCCATCAGTTAGCATCGAATATTTCAAAACCTCCGTATTTAAGGACGAAAAACTAAATAATAAGGCTCAGCAGTAAGGTTTCTCCAGTTTCGAATAAAGACAACCATTAAACAGAAATCAACAAAAAAAGATTGTTCGTTGCGGAAAAATGCACGCTTACTCTCCAAAAAAGCTCAACCGGTACGACTTTCCCTTCTTCGAATGTCTCGAGCGAAAAGCGAACTTAGGAATGACGAGGGTTTGCAGAGTCACCCAGCGCAGCGGTCAAATGCGTGACCAATCGGAGAGCGTTCGAGATGATCACTACAGAGATCCATTCGGATCTACAAACAAAAGGCACTCTCCGTTGGCGCATCGCCTATTTTAAACTCATTCAAAGCCGTCGAAATGTAGACCGGAAAGCTGCAAATCTGGCGCCGATGGTTCCATTGAGCGGAACAAAGTAAGCGAAGAGAAAGTATACAAAAGGTCGATTCCATAATCTTCAAACTAACGGAATGATAGGAATGCCAAGTAAGACGAGAGAATATGTTACGGCGGCCGACAGCTTCTTTCGCATTCCCCTCGATCTGCCATCACAATTTTTCGCCAATTTCTCATTTATCTTTGGTATCGCACATTTACGAAAAATCGAACTTCAATTTTGCCTTAACTTTAAATGCTTGATTATCATTCTTGTTTTTTTACTTTTTTCGATGTTTATTTCGCATTTTTCTAATATTTACTTACGGTAAGAGCTGGCAGAAAACTGCATTTGCACTTTCGTAACAAATAAGCCAACAAAAAAGTGATGCATAATAGTTCGGTAATTATCCCGAATAGAGCTAAAATGAAACGGTAAGGACGAGGATTTCTTCGGTGCTAGTTGAATTCGGGTAATATACCGCAAATAATTTTGAAAATATTTCGAACAACGCGGATGCACTAAGAACAGTTTCACGCCAATGTAATGACCGAATCGATTGAATTGCTACGGTGGATATGAAAATAGTGAATGGTGCATTCCGCATTGCAGAGAGGGGCTAACGGCGCCCACAAATCAGAGCGACGGATGATCTGACGTGCAACATCCGAAGTACGGCCACGCGTACCTCCGGCTTCGAATTATAAGCCTGTTCAATAATCAGCCATTGCGTTACATCCACGCCAGACGACGGCCTTTGACATGCACGAATTATTACGTAACGGTTTCTAGCGCTCGACCACAAAAAGAAATCCGACCGCCGGCGTTTTATCATTGAAATCCACAATGGACGATCTCAAACACAACACCAAATGCCCTGGAAAGCAGAGGTGATTCATTCATAACATCCAATCTCGCGGAGGGACGAGCAAATAAGGCTCACGCCTGTATTCAAGGCCGGTTGGTACCACAACCCCTCAGCTACAAGCAGCTGAGGAATGAGGCTTACTAGGCAGGATGAGGAGTCGGGTAGCTTGCCCTTACTTTCCTCACCAAGATGCTGTCAGCGGAACATATCCACGGTACAATGAGTAACCATTTTCTAGGAGAGATCAGTGTTCAGCTTACTCATATTTCAGTAGCTTCATCACAGTCGTAAACAAGACAGAGTAAAAGAAAAATACATTTTTTTCCAACCTTTACCAATTGACTAATGAAATGCTCACGTTCAATGTAAAAATGCTCTCTGAATACGCACAATGAATAAGTTCCGAGAATATGCTCAGTGACTACGTTCGTGCCTATGTTCCATGAATATGCTCAGTTAATATTCTCTGTGAATAGACACTATAATGTTCGATGGCAATTCTCAGTTCGTTAACTGGTACGTATTTTATGAAAAATCTCAAATCAGCGCTAGTGTAGCGTATTTTAAAATTGATTAGCTATAACTTAATCCGCGCATGTAGATAAATAAGAGATCTCTAACCGTGAGATACTCGCGGTTTATTTAGGATTGTTTACTATGACGTATGAGAGGTCAATTATTTCGCAAGCGTCGCTCTTTTTTTTCTGTTAAATGTTCGACCCGTTTTTCCAACATCAATTAATTGCTAAATAGAGGGGAAAGTGAAGTAATGCGGATTAGGTCGAAATTAAGGGAACGAGAACAACACGCGTCTAGACCACAAGAAATGGCGGCAAATTGAGGAGATGGCCAAAGCGTGTCTTTCTGTCGAGTAATTAAAGACCGTTCACCCGCAGTCGAGTGGGGTTAGGAGGACAACTCTAAATTGACCGTTTGATTACTCAACTATGCGACCTCTGGTTGGGAGATGCTCTGCAGGAGAGCTGAATCTTGTGAAAATTAATCACGAGGATAATTAGCGGAAATTATTGGATGCTAAAATTGATTCACGGTTCTATCGAATAATTGGAAAGAATTACCCAGATTAAAATTGAACTGTATTAATTGTGTACCAAATTTACTCCTCCATAACTGAGACAATATGAGATCCAGGTTTATTCTCGCGGTCTCGATCGCGAAGCACACCTGCACGTCTCAGCTGAGGTTTGTTTAGTTATACAAACTTCCTTCAACGCTACTCCATTGCTAAGGGTGAAGAGAATAATCGTCGATCATGGGTAAATAACAGATTTTAAGACAATTTTAGCAGAAATACAAAGCTTGTCGATCATCAAAAAGTCCAATATAATATATAAGAAGTTCAAATTAGCTCTATGCAGAGAGTGAATACAGGTCAATCAAAACGCAAACAGCTCTTAATAATTATTATCTCTAACATGAGATGGGCGGCGCCTTCGTCTCGTGATAGAATCTTATCGTAAGCTTACTAGAGATAACTCTCTTCGCAAGGAAACTAAAAGGAGAAAATGTCGCGGTAAAGCCGATATCCCATTTCCCTCGGAATGATAAGAGAAGGTTTCCAATGCAGGTGAAATAACGGCTGTCCCCTTACCACTATGCAACCGCCATCGACTTTTACCAACATTTTTCCCGAAGGAGGCTCTTTTGAAAGTCACGGTCTCCGAGCAACGCCCACCAAAATACACAATTCTCGAAGGTGTGGATCGGACACCAATGTCTCGAGCCGAACGCAGCGAATACCGAAGATTTCTAAATTACGCTAAGGCGCATCCGGAATTAGTGTTCCGCCATGTTTGAAATCCACTCAGCTCCACAAAGGAATGCACTCTCCGTTCCAAAGATTCCAGAATGCCAAAGATGAGCTCAACTTATTCTGGGGGCGAATTCTCGAAAAGCAATTTTTTCCAGTTCAAGAAAAAGCTAAGGCGCAACTCGGCAGTGCCATAAAAGTGGGCAATTTCTCGAGCACAATCGCAGGTTTGTTTCGCGGGGGGAAACACGCAAACGAAACAAATATATTCTAACAACGAAATGATAATTAACAGCCAAGCGTCGATTAAAAAGCACGCAAAATCCACGGTGTATGAAAATTGATATAACAAATATGTTACGATCCCTTCGCGACAGACAGAATTTTCCGCATCGTCAGCGATCGGGAGTTGAGAATCTTTTTAATGGTAAATCGATAATGATTGTGCGTGATAGAAAGACAAATCGTACCGAGAAACTAACCAAGTTTTAATTGCACTTTGAGAGCAAAAGTCTATCACTGGAAAAAAATAGAAATCTCAACAGTTCTACAGAGAATTAAGTTTTTTTTTTCCATTCTCACCTCAAAAGCTACAAAAGATCGTCGCGAAATTACACCAAGAATTATTGCACGCGTTTGAGTGTGGAAGAGGCGTCTCTCATGAGCCAATGCGACATACCTCGATCGAAAAGACGAGGTAATGAGGATTCACACCAGGAAATTAAGTCGGGGCGAATAGTAAATAAAGTCCTTCCACCGGAGATGGAGAAAAATAAATATCTCTGCACGATATATAAAAAATAACTTCGTGATTGGCAAAGGAAGAAGGCGAGTGATGACCGCTCCCACAAACGTATAATACCCCGAAAAGCGTGAATGAAACTCATTTCAACATTCGGATGCAAAGATGTACGCTTGGATGCAGTAACTACTCGGATAAACTCGTAGATGTTGATTATTATTCAATCGCGTAATAATATTTTTGCATATCCAATAATTGAATAGCAATAATTTATTGTCGTAGAGATAATTAGTACTGAGACAGATGTGTCATCGCTATGAAAGTCGTTTCCATACTGTTCTCGATGGTTTATTTACGTCGAGCAATACCATTCTGCGTATGATAAAAGTTCTTGGGCCTACTGACATGCATCTACTGACTGACATGCATACCCGAGAAAGACACTTCCAAAATTTAATCGTAGAATTGAGCGAGAGATATCCGGCTACCAACACACTACAGGATTACGTCAACGTATTATAAATAAACCGTTACGTTTTCTTACGGAAATCGCCATACCGAACGCAAAACAGCACTCCCGAGGTCGCACCAATCGACTCCGCAAGACGATTCCAGAGATTTCGTAAATAACGCAGAATTTATTTCCACGGCATATCGGGAGTTAACAAAATAAAACGTGAAAAGAATGAGAAAAAATGATAGCGTCGAAAACAAAACTTGCGAATTGTCTTCGGAGGAGACACGAAAGAGAGGAAAAAAGCGAAAACCGGTCGTCGAAGACCACCGCCCACACTGCGAGGAAGTCTGGCAACAGCGCAGACAGGGGAAGTGCGCCTGGACTAACTTGTTTCTTTGTCGAGCGTCTTCGCTCAGACGCCTCCCGAAAACACGTGGGCAATGGGCGTTCATTTCTTGACAACAAGCGACATCTTCGGACAAAAGAAAATCAACGATTCGATAATGACCCTAAAATTACGTAGATCGGCATCGACGTCAAAATTACCACGGAATAAAGGGAAATTAACTTGCCACGCCTCCTCCTGCAACAATGCAATCGTACCACAATGTAGAGATTACAGAACCATGACTTAGATTTGATGCGCTAACTTTCTCAATGACATTATCATATACATCAATTTTCGCGTGCTATGAATAATAATTACGATTACAAATATAACGTAATAAATTAATAATTGTTGATTAACATCCAAGATTACTTACGAGGAAAACCTCTCTCCCGGAAGCGGAAACGCCCTGAAACAATTCTGGCATCCGCATTTTCCCCCGATTTCTTATTTCTTTATCACGATTCCCACCGATGCAGCAAATTCAATTATTATTACAAATCCTTCCATTCATTCGATAGTGGTTTGATTTCAAAATTAATTAATTATCAAATTGATTCGTAAATTTTCTCTGAAGTAGCAAAACTATAATAAATGGCTCCAACGCTTGCGAAGTTTGAAACAAATTAGCACTGTACTATATTTAGTAGAAAAAAATTATGCAATCCATAGATCTTTATGATGGATAATTGACATGAACATCCGAAAAATGATAAATAAAATTATTCAAGAAACCAGAAAAACGATGAAAAACGTTTTGACGTCGTGGATGAAAGTAGGTTTACATTAAGTGTATTAATAAACATAAACATATCCTATGTTAAACATTTACGTCTAATTGAGAAGGTTACCATTAAGGAGAATCATTAACGGTGGAACTGATATAGATATTGCAAATATATTTGAATTTGACATTCTAAAATGAAAAACGCATTAAATACGCGTATATTTTTAACAAAACGTTAAATAGAGCGATCGGGAACTTGGGTCCAGCAAAAAACAACAAAAGTTAATAATCGACGGATAAGAAATCAGTTCACGCGAGAATTGGGCCTTAAGTAATGACGTTGCAATTGGGATGGCCTCTGGGTTCCATCACGCGCTGAGGGCGCCCACAACCGAACTCAATCAAGCTCGTTTTGTGTTAAGAGAATTGGTGTGACTGTCACTCGAGGGACACGCCCTAAATTCGGGCTAAAGAGGAGCCGATTTACAGTCACTTTCACCGCACTCCATTCGCTGCGATATTCGAAATACATTCATTAAACTCTTTAGCTATGACCGTAGATGGTATAACATTTGATAAAGTCTTAGAAAATACGACACTGCCCAACTCACGATCAGAATCTTCTAATTAAATGCCTCAGACGCAGCACTAAAAGAATGCATTTGAAACACCATTCGGAATTGTCATTGGGTTTGGATACATCGTAAAACATACTAAAATGAAAAACCGAGTATTTTATAAAAGCCACTCGATATTTTCTACTCCGATTCTTACGACAATTACCTCCTTCGAGCGAAGGAGTAAGAGGCAAACAACAATCGTATTATCAGACGTCACTGCCATTCACAATGATCCATAAATACCTGTCCGATATCGTCGCATCAAAATGTTGATCGAACGTTTAATTCTCCGCAATCCTCGAATGAATTCCCCTCGATGTATTTTCGGAGGCTAAATATCCGCAACGTGTAGAAGCGAGAACGCGATGGACGATGAGCACCGAGAATCCAATTTATGACCCAACGAGACAATTTACGATGTAATATTACTTAGTTAATATTAGCAGAGATACGGGGAATTCGTCACAAAGCTCTGGGTGAGGTGGCTGCGGCGAGTAAACTCGGAGATAAACTTTGGATTTCCTTCTGAGGAGCATTATCTTTCGATAAAGAAAATGTAACTAAAAGAGAGGATTGGGTAACCAATACGCCAGAGTCACTATCTCCCACTTATCGCCTTCCACTGGAGATAGCATTGAGTCACGGAAATCTACCTGGCACGGACAATCGAGAGTCCTCACCAATGGATACGTTTTCGAATGAATGCCGGCTCATTGTCCGTAATTAGTACAACACCGGCATCTCGCAATTAGGGCACTACATTCATAGGGTGGTTCCCATTTCGGTGAGCTTTTAATGAGCTCAGAAAGAATTCGTAACCCGAACTTCACCAACCGGAAGTTGCAATAACCAACTTTGGTTATCAATCTACAAGTATGGGTATACATTCGTCTTTGGGATTGTTAGTTATAGATAGCGCGATGCAGTACAAGTAACACGAGTATCTGGAGGACTTGTGGGAATGAAGTGTTGTGCTCAAGACATCGAATACACATTAAATACGTGGATTCAAGAGCAGTGTAGTCCTCGCTTTTTACTTTTGTACTCGCTGTTAGTGGATTAATGCGAAAATGTACATACAACGAAATACCTTATACTTCGACCCTAAGTTCCTACTTTTACAGAAATCTTACTTCAATGCATACACCGACTAGTAAATGTACAAATTTGCCGAGTTCAAGCTATTGCTGTTATATGTATAGCTAATTGATGAAGAAACCCTAAATACTAGGGCACACGATGTAAATCGACATCGCATCTTAGGAATGTCGGAACGGCGCTGAAATTGATGATCGAAGTGAGCCAAACTTGCGTTCGAAAGAGAATTGAAAAAAACGGGACCGCGCTACGGAAACTCGCGATTTGGTCCGAAGCAGATTCGGTCAACAGCGCGATCTCTCGCGGGACGCCGATCCGATTATAAACATGAGGATCACGAGGAATGGCGTGACAGAAAAAAAACTCGCCATAAATGTGATTCGCTCCTGAGCAGAAACGACTTACGATACCGACGTAAGGAAAAATGTTCATAACCCGTAATTGTAATCCAACAACGCACTTCGGCCCGAACGACCTGCTTTTGGGAGAATCTTGGCCGCATAATCTCTCGAGCTCTGAGAGGCTGATCCAAAGTAAATAATTCGTAAATTATCTCGTGTTATAACTGATTACCGCTTTTATCGCCAAGCAATTGGTTCCAATAGGTAAAACAGTACTTCGATAGCGCACAAAGCAATTAAAGTATTAAAGAAACCAGTCTCATCATGTTCGGAAATGTCGGAAATAAAATACAAAATGACGCGACACTTTCTGATTTCCGAAACGCATCTGCAGTTCGATAGGAGATTTGCTGTGATAGTAAAGTCAGGACACTTATGAATGATACAGTAACTTGCAGAGGAAAAAATTGGAGCAGACAGAATATCCCAACGATCAAGATCGAATCGTTACAGAGTGCACAAATGCATGGATCGGCAATTTGAACCGTAAGTACAAATTTGCGAAGAGGTTGTTATCAAAAGAATCGAAAGCCTCCTCAGCGCCTTCACGCGGTCACGAGGATGAGACAGTTAATCGATGCATAAGCAAGTGGGGGAATAAAAATGGTCCGAAGCTCAGCTACTTTGGAGCGGTCCACATAAAATGGAGGGATAAAATGCAGTTGAATAACGGACGCGAGGGCAGGAAGAGCAATAAAAATGATTGGCCGATGGATTTCCTTCGATTGCAAACAAAAAACTGATATGAAAGAGGGGCGTGGTCGCTCGAACTAAGCGTGTCTAGCACGCGCTTTTAAAGGGGACTTTTATTGAATTCCAAGCGCAGTCGTGTAACCCTAATGAGGGCGTCCTCAGACAAAAGAATTCAGAGAATGATTTCGAAAAAAGATTAAACGAAAATGTTTTAATGAACCCAGTAAAGTCGGAAATATTTTCCACAAAAAAACTTAACGTTACTTTCAGGGAAATACTTTTTCCTTTTAGATTTTCATTTTCTTCAATTGTATCTGACAACAATGAATGAATTATATAATATTGGACTACATAACAACAAGATAGCTTCGTTGGTTACTTGGATATTCGATCACTGGTTGTACGCCATCAGAGTAATGTGTACAACTTGGAGTCCTATAAAAATTTCAACCATTGAATTTGAGATAAATACGTCATTATTTAAAACACGATCTTTGTTTTCAAATTTAATTTTTAAACACTCAATTCAGTTATCCCGAGTATTGTTGATCCCTGTCTGTAACACTACATGCAATTCATTTTACGAGTCTTTTCTGTATTGAAATACCGCGATAGTTAGACTAAAGGAAAGGAGCGATCAAAGATGAATGACGTCGAGCGAATCATATCCTCTTAACCGATCTGACACTCACTTTCCTCTCCATAGAAAGCACTTGGATTGAGAAGTACGTCATTCTGAATGCCAAGACAATGATGCAAAGCAGACGACAACACTCCATTTCCTTTGATTCGACGAGCCTCGCTTCTCTACAGACATTACTTTCCTCTTTATAAGACGATGGAAGCTCGACAAATGACTCTTACGACGTCATGTCCGAAAATGTGATAAAGGATAATTCGTCGAAAATCGCGAGAATTCTTCGATGGAAAACAAATTCAGCAAATCCGCGAAAAGGAAAGTGGAGAGAATCGATCCACCGATAAATTTATTTTAAGAAAACTTCCGCCAATAAATCGAAGATTTCACCGAAGGATATCTTCAGTACAACTTGATTCTTTCTTCATTAGGGGCACTCTTGATTTTTAATACTTTCACTTTTTTTGAACCTAGAAAGGAATATAATAGTACAATCGCAAAATAGTCAAGGCACTGAACTTCTCCTGGAAATAAAAACGCAAAGAAATGTGCTCCGAGGAATGAGTTAAGGAGAGATAAAAAAAGAATATCGCAAGCGGAAAAAGCGGAACAGGAAGGTTGGGGTCATTATCAAATGGAAAAACGAAACAATGGCAGGAAAACAGCAGTGGTGAGGAAAGGGCACGGGGGAAGGGGATGCCAGATCCAGAATAGAAGCGGCATTCGGACGCCTCGGTAAAAGAGAAAGTGACGTAAGGGCGTCTTCCAAATATTACTGCCCTCCATTAAAATGCTTCAATTTTCACGAATGCGATCGACTGTTTGCCGTCATCAGCGATGGAAAAGATGACAAGAATACTTCCTGAAGCGAGCAACTTATGCCTCGAAACGAATCGAGTGAAGCTCTGAAGAAAGATCCGAAACAAAAGGACACTCGTGTATGCATCGCGGATTATCTACTTGGGAAGCTAAAAGGGTGATCAGAGTTTATGCAACACGACGATAGGATGTAAGCGATGAAAATACGCATGATACACATGCTTGAATTTTGAGAAGAAATGAAGAAGTCTGCCGCAGCCATACTTTTTCTCCATTTCTTCTCAAGGCGATAGGAGGCTTCACTGTAGATGCAGCGAATGAACACGAATGAATTATCATGTATTTATCGAGTAAGATTTACCTTTGTAGATGTAACAAAATTGTATATGATAGGAAATGACCAAAGCAGAAAGGCTAAAGAGAAGAAGAGACAAGAAAAAGAAAAATCTAAGATCGAAAAAAAAAAAGGAATTTTCGTTGGACTTTATTCATAGGCTCGCTCACAAGATGGCGATCAAGGGAAAACTATATACTTTTCCTTATCCAATAATAAAGTCTCGCGTTTAATGAAACGGTTCATAAATACCCATGTAATCAAACTCTTTTATATACACTGAAACATGAACATTAAGAGCAACAAAGAGAGATTCAGAGGCAATGCATCGCAACCGATGAGAATAAAATGAACTAAGCGAGTACGTGCGACGTAGAATTTGGGGGAAACATGGCAAAGCATTTTAACAGAAAACTAGACCGTCGTTGACTCGAATTCAATCATGAATGAAGAGTAATAACGAGATAGCGGCGAAGATATAAAAATGAGAAAACGGGACTCGTAAGTGGACAAATGGTTTTGAAGGTTGAGACAGGTTCAGATTTACAATACTTGGAGATAATCCAAAATTATTCAAATACTCCAAATCCAAAAACAATCAATTGGTCCTCTACTTTGATCATTTATAATAAAATTATACAAGTTCTCTTCCTCTTGCTTCGTATTTGAGATCTTGCTAAAAGATCAGCCGTTCTCCAAATACTATATCAAGACCACTTTTATTTGACGAAAAATATAAACGTACAGCCATTAAGAAAATTGTTATGTAAGTGAGTGTTAAAAAGAGCTCGAATACACGTTCACTGATTAATTTTCATCGGAATACAACGAGAATACATCCCATCGGAGCGACCTTCATTCCTTGATGAGAAGGCATCCCAATGAGCATTTTAAGTAAGATCGTTTGGATTCGAAGTTTTCACACATCCGCATTGATATCGAAGCGCTCTTCACAGCACTTCTCGGAAAACTAAAGTGGGTGACAAATCTTACTTCGAGGAAGGAGTTTTAAAAAAGAATAAACATCTTAAGAAATCCTTGATTACGTTCACTTACTTTAGGCCTCATTCACAGAATGCGTGCAGTATTTATGTGACACGAGCGTTGTATTCGTGAAGCATGAAAATCCGCACGATTTCCTACGAGTGGATGCACGCATTGTACCAAGACATGGTTTAGACCCACCATTTGTCATTCGCCGAAAGGAATATGTCTTAGCAGAATGAAGTTCATCGAACAACCTCTCGGGATGATATCAACACTGTGAACGCGTCAAAATCTTTTGGAAAAATAAAAAAGCAAAAAAATTACTCGTGGCCCCTCATTAACGTTCCATCCATCCGAGCAATGTGATGTGGGGGACGAATGACCGAAAGCGCTGCAGTCGGGGTCCACGGTCGGATTTCATTTGAAGGAAAACGAACAAAATACTTCGAAATGAGCCATCGTAGTTCAGACGGAAGTAATCTCGCTCGAATAAAGACGTAGTATTACCAACACTAACTCTCAAATGTCACCAACTTTCGAGCAGGGCAAAAGTAAAATTTGAATTGCTTACGCGCTTCCAATTCATTTGAGACAGTTGATTATAAACAATAAATATACTTCTATGAGAAATATACTCCAAATAAAATGGTTTTCTAAAAGAAAACGAAAATTATGAAAATAACCCAGCGAAAGTTTGACAAAATATTTTGTGAACTTTTCCTAAGTCATTTCCACCATACGATCTTGCTTCTACGATCGATTTTATAAATAAAAACAAAAAGTTTGATTTTAAAATAATACTATTAAGTTACAATTTTATAAAAATCTACTTAATGGTAGATATCTGGGGGTTTCACCGTTACTTATTTTCAGGTAGAAATTTCGAGGGTCGCAGTCCTAATCCGGACCCTTAGCTCGCCTTCGCAGCTCAGGAGCGCCCGATCTTCCCATTAGGGGGGACCATAAAAAAACCTACCGCGTGGAATACGTTTTGAAAAGTTATAAACAATTCAAATGAGCAACAATTTATTATCTTCGTCGTCTCACTCGTCCAAAGAGATATACAAGCGTCATTTGATCGCCGTTCTACGATGAAAATTAGGATTTTTCGTGATTTTGATAAATATCTCAACGGGGGTATGGGTTGGGGTGGGGATTTCTAGATCTTTGCAAATTAGCTAGAAATCTATAATTCTAGATAAAGCAAAAATAATAAAATAAAAAATAAATTGTTGCTCATTTGAATTTTTTATAACTTTTTAAATCGAATTCCATGCGGTCAGTCTTTTATGGCCCCCCTGATGGGAAGATCTAGGACAGGGATTCCCAACCGGTGGTACGCGTTGGTTATACCAGCGATAGGCTAGTAATAAAATATCTATATTTATATTTAATGTTGTCTTAATAAAGGGTTAAGGAAATCGAAATACAAGTGGATTAATAATTAAATATGAAGTTTACTTAGTAATTTAATTCAAATAAAAAGAGCCATTGGGCAATTTTCCGACAATAAATATGTTTCTAAAAAAATATTGTACTGTTGATGCGCCAAAATTTCTAAAAACTTCAAGTGGTACGCAATTGTTGTAAAAAGGTTGGGAACACCTTATTTAGAATATTACCGTGATTATCTCTACAATAATGCGATTCTAGGATGAATCATAAACACTTGCGAGATTAGCATACCTTAATAAGTAGAGATATTAGTGCTTCCGAGCACAGAAATAAGTTTCCACGAGAGAAATAGTTTTAACAAAAGAACTTCGTGTGCTTCTGCTCCTAAATCCAACAAGGAGATAGAGAGCAGACGAGAGTCACGGATAAAAGCGGATGTGAGTAGCGGGGAAAAGTATAAAAGATTTCGAAAGAGTCGAAGGCAAAACGGATCCAAGAGGAGATATTTTTTGCTTCTCCGAATGACTCGTCTCTCCGGTAGCCGCCATTGTGTTCGCGCGGCAAATTCAAACAACTGCCGATTGAACAGCGGCCGAATGAAGCAAACACAGCTCGCTTGCACAATAACTAAAATGTTACAGAAGTTAATTGAAAAAGTGAACATCTTTATCTAATTTGTCCAAAGAGCAAACAAAATTCGAAATCTTGCAAGTTGATTTTAAGGTTCGAAAGACCTCAAATACATTTTTTACGCGATTGTCCACTTCGAAACAGAAAAAAATGAGTCTGCAGCCGAAGCAAACTTGAGAATGCTACAAGAATTCAATTAAAAATGTTTGACACTTGAATTAAAAATAAAAGAAAATAGAAAAAGAAAAAGAAAGATTTTTTATGGAAAACAAACAATAAAAGAAGAAACTCCTTTCTTCGCATATCGAGGGAGAGAAAAGAAGTTCTACAATAATTTCAATCGGTTCAGAGAGAATTTAGAGTACGAACATTAAAGAAATTGACGAGAATTGCAAAAAGGAATGGAAAAGATACGAGGGCATTTTGGAAACTAATCTCAGTTTAGCTATATACAATAATTAATTTAAAGAAATAAATATATTTTATTTCATACACATTGAAGTTATGGCTGTCGCTATTTTCCAACATAACCGCTATTTTAATTCGAACGTTTTTCATAGCGTTACAACAATTTGTAAATCCTTCACCATGAAAATCGACCACCAGAGTATGCAAGGTAGATTGTCACATCATTTTGAAGATTTTCATCCTCGGAGAAAGCCGCTTCTTCGTGATAGCGGAGAAGTCCGGGCTGTACGGGGGATGATCACTAACGTGATTTGAATCACTAATGACTAAGGGCCCACCACTACCGCATTAATCGTAAATGATTGCTCTTCAATTTTTAAGAAATCGGCTCCACTGGTCGAGAATGCGTACTACAACACCTTCTTTCATAATGTTTCGTCCGTATGCAATGCACATTTCATGAAGAATGTACACTCCTGGCCAAAATTAACGCAGCACCTCCCTGGCGATACTTACGGCCGGTGCTGCGTTAATTTTGGCCAGGAGTGTACATTACTCACAGATATTATGCTTCGAGAAATCACATCACTGCATCTCGCATATGTCGGGGAGTTATACTGCAGAACTTATTTTGTGAAATTCACATGAGCAAACACAAGGCGATGCTTCCACGAAAACAGTCCGGAGCGAATCTTAGATTACGCTCATGAAACAAAAACCTCGTCACAACATAAAGCATTAACGTCGGCGGTTACTTTTCGCCCTCTTAAATGTCAAGGGTTGAATCATCCTGAGATTAGGTTATAAATGAGGATGAAATTTTTCCTTTCAAGTAAAACTGATTTGGCCGAAAATTCAATCTTTTACATACATGATTCTTCAAAATGTCCACAGGTTCTAAAACTACCCATCAAAATCGATAAAGCATCTCACGGTCACGGGATAGGGCGGAAAAGAGTACCGAGACGTCAAAACATCATGCCATAGGGGTGCAGTACACAAGATGGGACTTCATGGCCGCTCCGTACTTCGCAAACGTATTATGCCATCGTCGAACCGAACTTAGGGCATTAAAGAATAAAGTTAGACTTAGGAAAGTTGTCCGGTAAAAGAAAAGTAATAGAACTGATTCCAACGAGGACGCAACAATTCAACGGAAGGTGAAGACACGTCGCCAATCAGAAAATAAACTAAACTAGAGGCAACAATCGTTCATTTGGCAGCATCGCATCCCGCTACTGCGAGAAGACAGACGAACAGAGAGCAACGTTAAATAAGAGTAATGCGAACGGTTCTTGTGCACCACACTCCCAAAGAGCACTTCCGAGAATACTTCTTTACCTGAGCCATGCCACCGTCGGTCCCTCAAAATCCGATCGATTCCTCTTGTTCGCAAGGGACACACGTAGATCGATGCACCAACACAATCCGTAAGATACCACTCTCAGCATCCGTCTCGAGATGGCCGCCTCTCTGAGGGTCACTCAACTCCTGCGCTAACCGAAAAAACTGTGACCGCGAGAGCTTCGACGGATCTCTTGAATGCGCCGACGCTCGGATGACGGCGATCCTCCGTACGGAATGATTAAACGCCGTCGGTTGCCCCAAAAGAGCGAAGCATTGGCTACGGCAATGCGCATGATACGAATTAAAAGCGGATAACTTCGTCAAGTGAACATTGGCTAATACGATAGCCTCTCACATTTGAGGAACTCCGCAGGTGCACACGGGAGAATTGAAGCTGGACTAACCAAACGAAATTGAGGCAAGACGAAAGACATTAGTAAGATTTCTCTAAATGAAAAATTCATAGACGTGAATGAATCGATAAAAACACTTTCGATCGATTAATTATGGGACAGGTGGCAAAAACTGACGCTTCCAAAAATCACGTCTAATTGACTAACCACACTCGTGACATAAAGAAAGTCCAAACAGAAAATATGACCGACAACCCTCATCGAAACACGAAACTTGTAAAGTAGTCCACAAATTTCCCCCACAAACAACCTTTACCATCGAGTGAAACACAAATACAAGAGCACAACTTCAAAAACCACGGTCTCAACTTCCATACTAAATACAAAACAAATTTAAATTTATTTCTGGTCAACATGCGACTCTTAAAGATAATTTTATTCAGTATTGTATGAGCATCTCTGTGAAACAAAAATAGAATTAAGGTTTTCAATTTTAAATCACATACATTCGATATGAATGAGGTTGGAAAAAGTGGAATTTAAGCCAAAACGTTACGAAGTGATTAAATCAACGCTAATGCAATACGTACTGCATACTTAAGCATCAGCCTAGCTCAATAAATAGGCGATACAATGGCATTAATAGTAGGTTTTTCTTTACCACGACTTCGGAATCTTTGTACGGTCTCAACGTTTTACGAAAATTTACTCATAAAACAGTATCCACAAATGACTCAGGAAACGTCATCTCCTGACAAAATACAACATTAACACTAGCACTGCTGTGAATAGCATCTCAATGTAATCCACCAATAATTATTTCGCATTGTGTGAAAATTTCAGGGGCGCGCAATTCCAGAAGCGAACAAAGCATAGCAACTACTTTCGTAGAAATGGATAGTTTCTGTCAATGGACGTTGTAAATTGTAGGAAAATAATAAGCAAGGCTATAAATTCTATCCAACTAGAATCATCCGCTTTGATGTCATCGTATGATATATTAGCTTACTCGTTTCACAATGTGAATAGTTTGAGAAAATGAACGGAAAAGTTCGTAGAACCGTAAAACAATGTTCTCAAGTACAAACATTTCATGGCTGTATAGTAATAAGCAAATTTTTTTATAATATACAGTGGTACCTTGGTTAACGACGGCCTAAGTTAACGACGGACTTGGTTAACGACGAGTTGCTGTAACCAAGAAATATCTTGGGTAACGACGTAGGATTTGGCTTACGACGCCTCGTCGATTGGTCTTTCCAGAGTTTCACGTGTTTCAGCACGTCTATTTATAATCACTATATTATAAACTAATGTTTGGTGTACGTTACGATGTTACATCATAAAAACATACTGAATATCAGCTAGCGGAGAATATTAAAAATAGTTCAATGCTAAATTGTAGCTAATTCACATAGGCACATGTTGTCTCACCGGAGTTAAATCGGTAAATATTATAAGTTTTGCTTCCAATAACTGGGGTGCGTCCTCGACGCCGGGAAATATGGTAATCCATTACCATTATTATACCTGTGGAAAATCGCGCCCTGGATAACGACGGTTTTGGTTAACGACGATTATCCTGGAACGGATTAGCGTCGTTAACCAAGGTACCACTGTATTACATAAAACATTGTTGTATCAAATTATGAACTCAAAAGGTACTTCCGAGAAAAGCTGATATATCGCCGCTAACCTGTGACGCATCCATGTAATGTGTAGTCGTATGAATAAAGGAAGGAAGAGCGACATTACACGTAATTATAAAAAAAACAAGGTGAAAAGATTACAAAGGGTAGTAAAAGTGGACGGATCCGGCCTTTAGTTCCAACAGGATAAGCAGTTACTTTGACACAAAGACCACAGTAACCGCGTTGAATCTTTAAGACGGTTTCCGGAGCCAAAGGGTACAACGAGATAATACAGAGCAATCGCCGCGCTCTACTTAGACCGACAACTTTCGAAAACTTTACGGTAAAACATTTTTTCGGTCCAGATTTCGCATCTCTGAACTGCCTCCTTGAAAATGAGGGTCCTCCGTCAAATCCTCGAGGAGCGAAACATTTCAGTTAGTTTCTTCTCCGGAGAACATCAGTGACTCATCGCCGCTTAACGGTACTGCCCTCCGACGGCTCATCTCGACCCAAAAACCAAGAGCACGGAGCAATTTAAAGATGGATCAAACAGCATTCGAGCTAACAAAGCGCTATTTAAGAGACACTAGGCAGAAGAAATTCTGGACAGTAAAGCAATGTTATTTTTTATTTAATTGGGTTCCGTCGTAACCTGTTTGTAATGAATAAACTATTACTGTTATTTAAATTCCTAGGGGCAGTTTCTCTAGAGGTTTCAAAACGCACGGCGCTCCCACAATGCAAAGACTATCTGAAGATCCTCGCAAATCCCTCAAACTTTGAAAAATATTACCACTGTATAAGAAAGATTGCAAGGATGAAACCACAGCAGAATCATCCGACAGATGAAAACCCATTTCAAAGCAATCGCTATTGCAATTACCGTATATACTCGAGTATAGGGCGACCCAAATATAAGCATAGGGTCCTAATTTTATAAAAAAAAACCGGGAAAACTAATTAACTCGAGTAGACGAGCCAAGGGTTGGAAATCCCACGGTATCCGATCCAACATGATTGTTTTCAATCCGACAACTCCCGTCGGACGGAGAAAGTAAACAAAGAATTGTTAATTGAGCAAGTGATGAATTAACTTATTTCCAACTACGGCAGACTTTTTCCACCGGAGAACAGGTGAATGAAACTCACACGAGTTTTAGCCGAGGGGAGGCTTTTTCAGCAGAAAAAATGTGCTGAAATACTGAGGTTATACACGAGGATACACGGTTACTATCGCACATTTCCCTTCTGCACCGCAAACGGTAGAATACTTAGAGCTCAAATATAAACGTTTCAGAAATGACGGAAATGCAAAGAATGTTAAACTGAAATTGGAGAATATGGATTCGAAGAAACACGTCGCTGTTCCAATCACTGTGATCGAAGCAGTAAAAAGGCCGCCATTCCCCAGAAGGAAGAGGAGCGTAGAAAGTAGAGAGGTTTTCCACGGTACGAGAACCCGGTTTGCACCATTTACATTAGTCCCGCATCGCTGCCCTCGCCCACGCCGCCAACCGGAAGAAAGGAGAAGTGCCCGTTATGGACTGGACGAGAAAACATCAACCCGTTCAACGAAAGGATGCATCCAGCGCAGACGGCGTCTACTTTGACCATTTTCCGCTACCATTCGATATGAATAACAGCGATTTGTTCGTTAGTCTATCTCGTAACCGATGATGGAGGCAACAATTGCGAATACGTCGCCTGGTCCCGAACGTCGTTCTCACAAAATTTAGCAGCATCGCGAAAATACGTCTGAAGAGACTGATTGCCGAAGTTACGACTGGGAAAATTGGACCACGGTTGGATATCGCGAGGAAATAAAACGCAACGTCAATCAGCATGAATTTTGATCTGGAGAAGAGAACACCATGAAATAACCAACGTCTTGATACCACCTACGTTACCTCGATTTTAAGTTATAAAAGGATAACCAACGTCTTGATACCACCTACGTTACCTCGATTTTAAGTTATAAAAGGATCATATCCATGACCTACGAACGGGGGAAGATCGGCAGCCATTAGCACTGTACTCCGCGAAGCAACGGTGCATAGCGATGGCCCGAGGAGGGAATTTTAACGTCTCTTCTCGACAGATTCTAAACGAGAAAGACTGGACTGAAAATGTTTAACTCTACTCAGCCCTTTACGGAAATACGGCGCCGATGGACGCCTAGTACGAATCAGCCTCGCTTCAAGGAGTGATACAAATATTATTGAGATTCTTACGTTTCCTGATTCAATCTGACGGCTTATACGCAACAAAGAGAATAAACATTAGAAATATCAAAATGCGACTAAAGTAGATAAAAGGAACCAGAAAAACTTCAAGTTCGAGATGTGGAAAAACAGATGCGAACTGATCGTGACTTCGCGTGAGGGAAAAACTAATCAAATACGCGTCGAATCCGCCGCAGGGGAAGTCATTACCAACTCGCAATCATTCTTGAAAACTCACGATTACGAGGACAAAAATAGTAATATAGAGCAACTACAAATTACTAAATCCACTGCTTCAACCTCTACTTTTACTCTTCGTGATGGAGGAACACTAATAATAGACGTTAGCGCAGGATTTAATAAAAACGACATAGGTTTCGAGCGTCATCATCAGGTCAAAACCCAAGTCGTTCCAATTTAATCATGTGGTAACGTTTATACGTGTTTCTATTCGCCTTTCATAACTACAAATTAACTCGCGAAGACTCGGCTTTGAATCGTAAATGATGAACCCAAAACGAAATAACGGTTGCTCGAAAACTCACGATTTTCACATGCATAAAACAGAGGGGAAAGTAATTGAGAAGGAATAACTTCAGGGAAACAGATAAATTCGTACAACAGCTACTGACAGAGTACCATTTACAACAAGTCAGCTCTTCCTGAATGAAAATCAGCCATTGCGAAAATACCATCAATAATTCGTGGAACCGTAACTGCCATATTTTCAGAAAAATCTCGTAACATATTACCTGCGTATCCTTAAAGTTAATTTTACTATATAGCAGCCAGGGACGGTGATAAAATGTTATCCCACAGCATACTAATTACAGGTCAACTAGAGGGAAACCTACAATTTATGCAAACATACTATGACTGGCATGAATGTAGTCAAGTATTTTCAGTCTGTAAAAAAATATCGATAGTTTACACACTCCACATAAAAAAAATCAAAATTAAGGCTAAAGTCGCACCTCTATGTACTGCATAAATTGCAAACAAAATATTCTAGTGTCACTGTTAACGACACCTCAATGAAGAATCATTTCTCAAAGACTAAAGAGGAAGCGTCAGAAGCACGAGAAATAAAACTCGGCCCTTGGATAAGACTTGGATGACGCATCAAACGCGTGAGGGCCTTCGACGAAGGCCTTTTTTAGAGGTCCCAAATATCGGCCTTCGCTCAGTCGACCCGACAATTGATAGCGGCCAAACAACTCGCCTCTTTGCAGCATCCTTCATTCGATGCATTAAGAAGAAAGAAACGGAGACAATTTGTACGAAAGCGTCATCTTCTGGCACGAAAATAAATTTATTGACACGAAGCGTAATTGGATAACTCTGCATCGATATATACAAAAGGCAAAATACAACGAAAGTACAACGAAAGGCGATACGATTAGTAAAGAATTGCTACGATAAAACAGCGAGTGTCACTCAGATGTTACAGGACACGGGATGGGAATCATTAGAAGATAGAAGAAAAATTCAAAGGATAAATTTATTAAATAAGTTCAGAGAAATTACGTTCTCAGATGATGTAACGGATATAATGCGACCCCCCTGTTATATGGGCCGTTCAGATACTGCCAGTAAGATTAGGGAAATAGATGCTAGAACGAATCGTTTCAAAAATTCATTTTTTCCGCGAAGTATACGCGAAAGCAACCGTTTAGGAAAATAGTCAAGGTGCTTGCACCCCCTGCCACACGCCGAAAGGCGGCTTGCAGCGTTCTTACATAGACATAGACAAAATAGGACATGAACTTGCATACGCCGTATCTGATTACTACAGAGGCAATTGCAAACAAAAGTGTACGAACAATTTTGGGCTTATTGAGAAAACTGTAACACTTTATTAATTTTCCTAAAGACTGGGAAACGATCCTTAAAGATCAAGGACAAGCTTCTTCGCTTTATAAATAGGAATTTATCAAAAACTCCGAATTTACACGGAAATGATTGAAATATATAAATAGAAAAATGCTATCTTAGACGAAAATGTCTCGGCAGAAATTAAGTACACATCTGCGCGATACCAATGGAATCTCTCTTATTATAAATAATCGAATTTGAATCGAAATTTCAAATATTTAACTTTTAATCCGCCCCTCCCCACATATGAAATGACTAAATTCAATTGGAAAGCAACCATAACTCATTTTTTTGACTTGATGTGTTTATTTCTGTTGGGAAAAACAAGAAAATATTCCCTACTGCTTAGACAACCGAGCCGAATATTAAACATTTGTGAATATTCTGAACGGAAGCATCTACTGGCGAATTTGAGGCTGAAAAATATCGGTGGGCAATTGGTAACCAAAGATCGCCTCGAATGAAATATGAGACATAAATAGATAAGAATCATGAGCCGATCAATGTTCGGGGGCTCTATTAAATCTGCATATCCTCTGATCTGAAAGAATAGCGTTATGTCTTTCGTCGGATGCAATCAGCTCTTTGATTATTTACAGCCGTGTTATTGACTTCGACATTGAGTGAGTCACTCACTCTCCGTGACTTCGAAGACTCGAACGGCATGATATTATTATTACGAATGATTATTCATATAATTCTTATAACAATTAATACGAAGGACAAACGCTTACATAATTTCGAATTGCCCTACCATCCACCAACCCTCGCTTTGCATAATTTTATAATCGGTTGATATTAAGCAATTCGAGTTGCTAATTGAGCGAATTCCGCTCGAAGCAGCGATTAGAATTCTTCCTACGATAAACATCCGATAACAAAAGAAGACTTATTTTATGTGAAGAGTTTTCGAGAGATCAAATGTTGACAGGACTGACTGGAGTTAACCTCCCTATATAAAAAATACTAAATTAACCGTAGTTACACGGTGCGTAACAAATTTGACAACTTCACGTGGATTCCAGTAAATCAGGGATTCTCGTAAGTTTCAAGACGCATTTTGTGACGCCATTATAAAACATCACGCAAAATTTCTTACTACAAAGCTGTATATAATACTCCAAGGAATTTCAGTTTTTATTTCACTAAGTACTCTGAGTAAAACAACATTAAACTGCAATTTACGCAATAATAAATCCATAAGAGCGTTTGAAAAATGTTTATAACTGAGTGGCTCTTTACGAGCCACGATCGAGATAAATGTTTAACGCCGAATGCGATGCAAAGTGCACAACTCTCGATCAAAGCCCAAACGACACGAGCAAACAATTTACAAAAGGCGACGCTGGAGAGAGTCCGAGGCATCGCTCAAAATAACCCCACTGACGTATTTCCGTTCATTCCTCAGGGAAAAGATAAAATTCGCCGCCTTTCATCGAATCGCACTCCTCGTCGCGGAGTGCAACGAACGAACAAGGAATCGCCGGGGAAAGTCACCAAAAGTTGGCCTTTCCGGTCCAATTGCGATCGAGGCGGACGCAGAGATGGAACGGACGTCATGCAATCGGAAACTAAATGACGTTTCAGCCGAAAACGGCGAACGATTTGTTTCGAATAAGAATTACGTTTCCTCCGCCAGAGTGCGTTATTTTAAAGTCTGGCAGCGGACGCGATCGAATCGCTTGGGATGCTTCCCGTCACGACAAAAGCGAGTGAATTAGGTCACTAATTTAGCTCGGAATAGATCTCCAAAAGAATGCGAGACGTAGTCTAAGATAGGAGATATATTTGGCTACTGATGATTCGTAACTAATTATCAGCGCATGCCTATGAAGAGTGTAAGGTAATTTAATGGAGTCACGTTCAATCCCAATCGACCGAAAATCATTCAGCAATCGATCGAATTCGTTGCCATGACATCGATGCACTCGGATTCGTTGCCTATTCTGTGATTCATTCGGAGTTGAATGCGATGTGCGCAATGCAACCGATTCGAAGTCATTCGCTTGCTTCGAAAGGAAGTTTAACTAAATGTGAAGTTTGTACACAAGTAACCAGGAATCAGTATAAGGAATCCGTAATATTTAGAACAAAAACCCAAAACCGCCTTCCTCTTCACTGGAATACAAGTATCCTAGAAAGTATGTTACCTCGAGATCATTTTCACGACCTCGATAATGTAAAAGGTCACTTTTGAAGTCACTCTCACAGCGCATCTTTCGGCACAACAAAGCGTGCGAGTGACGAAAGAAGCACGGTTTCACACATTCGATACAATTTGCTAAGTAATCTTTCCTTTCTTTGAAAATTGCTAGTCATTAACTACTTCGGCGAGACTTCAGAAAAAGCGAAATTTCTCCCTTCTCAATAAAAAATAAAATAAAAAATCTAAAAAGATACGCAATACAGTCACTCAATTTTAAAATTCTATCTCGAGATTTGTAAGCTAAAGGAAACATCGTCGTCAACATTTGACCCTGTCTCGACTAAACGAATACTTAAATATAAATCACACCATTAATTACTATTTCCGAAAATATAAAAATCTCAGTCTGTGGAAATGGCGTGAAATTTAAAGAAGTCGTAGGGATGAAAGGATTAATCGGAAATAAAAATGGACATTGAGAAGGAAATCCAAAGCAGAGAAACTTTCGAAGTTCTATTCAGAAAGTCTAAACAGTCTCTGTTAGTTGAAAACAAATGAAGGAGAAAAAGTCTGCCTCAGCCGGGACCTGCGCGGTTGCTTTAGCCAATTGGGCTCCCGGATAGTTATGTGGACAGCGCGTTTGCCTTTGGTGATAGCGGTCCCGGGTTCAATTCCAGGTGGGAGCCAATATGCAAAAGTACTTTTTCATAAAGATAGAGAAATTGAAAAAGTTGAATTTGAAGCCAAGGGGCTGGAAATTCAGAAACGCCCAAAAATTAAGAGGGTATACGGTCTGATGTTTTTTTAAACCAATTAAGCGATTGACGGAAACATTCATCGGATTTCTCTCAATTCCAGGAATCCAACAATAACGAAGGAATCCTGGGCTATTCCCGCTTTGGGAAGTTTTTAACAGAAAACAACCGTTCTTTTTCGAAAGTCGTTATTAATCACTTTTCCTCGATGAACGATCTACCGTCGATTCAATATCTACGTAGATGGGATATCGCTGTTTATTATGCCGGTGCTTTTTTTCAGTTCCTGCATCCAATTTATTTACGAGTCCTTACTGACGCCGAATTGAAGGCGTCCTTAGATGACATTTAAATGAGAAGGTCGTCTAACGATGCGAAACTTCGTGACAGCGACAAAACGAAGTAATTTAAAAAATAAGAGAAAATGTTATACGGGAAATTGAGAGTATTTAATAACCGGGGAGAAATATTCCTCAAAATTTATTAGATATGTTACGAGCGAGCTTCACTTATTCATACGTGGGAGGGCACAAGGGTTGTTTTCTCGGTACTACCAGATCTCCTTCGAAAACCGTCATGACTTGTAAGTTTAAAAAATATGTGTTCGTCAGTCCCCGATATTATTCCTGACGAGGTGCATTGGGAAGCGATGTTCACTGCAGTCGCCACTAAAAAGGCGTCACACGGACGCCTGTGTTGCTATGGCGACCGCCTTCGATCGATAAACCAACAACTGACGCTTTATTTATCCATTTCTGTTCGTCGAAGTAAGAGGTGCCCTCCGATATTGCACAGGGAAAGAAGTCCTCTGTTTTTATACGGATAAATACGCGCCAAATGTAGCGTGAGTGACTATCGCTTTGCAGAAGAAAAGGTAAACACCATTAACAGAGAAATCTGTTAAGGTTTCCATTGCCTTACTTTTACAAAATGCTTAAAAGTCGCGGAAGTTTTCCTAGAGAAACCTTTCCGAGCGTGATTCGTAAAGGGGTTGATGGACGTTCGCTGAGATGACTCGTGGCCTACAATTTTACCGCACCCACAGTACCTTTCGAAAGAAAGTGCATAGAAATATGCCGAAATGTCTAATACTGATGAAGATCTAAAGAGGACAAGCCTCCGCACGTTCTTCTTGGATGTTAGAAATTTCTAAGAGACGAGTTGGAATGTCACCATCCCGGTGTTTGAAGTACAGCAAGTTGAATGAAAATTGTTAAAATATGTTAAGGAAGTAGGAGGAGCCGCGTCAAAGATCCTCTTCGAATTGAAAGAAGCTGCTCGTTCTAAATTCTTGTACAATGTATCATCGTAAATATGAGATAAAACCCGTAATAAACATTATTATTATTATTATTATATGAATAAAAGTCTGACGGTAAAGAAAAGGTAGTTACCAAAATGTTACACGGAAACAATTAAGGTATTAATAAAGATCACCGAGTAGAAGACAGTTCACAACTCGATGTGAAGACTATACCTATCGAAAGAAAATATCGTAATGTCACTGTGAGAATAAATAAGTCTTTGTTTTTCTACCTGAGCTGTTGCAATAATTGCAAAACACGTAAGCAGTGCTTCACTCTGTCGATATAAAAAGGTTCTTTCTCGTGAAATCGATATTTAACAGTGGTAATTTGGGAGAAGTCCCATACATACAAATAACAGCCATAATGATATTTAAATAAAAAGTATCTCATTTTCTAAGACAGCTTGGTGCTATTGTTGATCGCAACCTTCGAGTTCACCTTCGCCGCTATTCGTTTCAATTAAGTTTTGACTAAATCGGAATCATGTCTATATCTTCAATAAAAATGCATTCTTATGATCTAAATGCAATTTAAAAAATCTGATGTGGCCAGCACATGACTTTCTCCATATATATAAGATGTAAATATTTATCTACCGCAATAATTTCAACTCTATATTCCATCTAAACTTGGGATTTGAGTTATTAATATTATATATTATCTTTGATGCCAAAAACATGATAAATAATTTTTACGGGACATGATCGATGAAAAACGATGAAATTGGCCTTTCGCCCATAGAGCCCAGAGCGCCCACAAAGTACATAATCAGCAACTTCCGGTTTATCAGTATTTCATGAATAACTCCTACACAATCAGTGATACAAAAATATGTTTCAACCAAAAGTTATAGTACACTACATTTTCTAAAACTTTTACAAATAATAGTATATACCTAAATACCATATTTATGGAGATATTTTGAAAACCGGAAATGAGCTTTGAAGAATTAAGCTCAACTTCCGGTTAACCGATTCACTCCAAAAACTAATCAACTCTAACGACACAAACCAAAATACTATATATGAAATTTGGTGTTGATCCGACAAATAGTTTTCATGTTAGAGAGCCCACAAAGTACATAATCATCTTCTTCCGGTTTATCAGTATTTCACGAATAACTCCTAATCAACCGGTTATACAAAAATATGTTAAATACAATAGTTATAGTAAATTATATTATCTAAAACTTTTATAGGGAATACAATATACCAATATATCATATTTATGGATATATTTTGAAAACCAGAAATGAGCTTTACACAACGTACATAATCAGCAACTTCCGGTTTATCAGTAATTCATGGATAACTCCTAGTCAATCAGTGATGCAAAAATATGTTTCATACAAAAGTTATAGTAAAATAAATTTTCTACAACATTTATTAATAATAGTATATACCTAAATATCATATTAATGGAGATATTTTGAAAACCGGAAATGAGCTTTGAAGAATGAAGCTCGACTTCCGGTCAGCCGATTTACTCCAAAAACTAATCAACTCTAACGACTGTAATAAAAGTACTATGTATGAAATTTGGTGTTGATCCGACAAATAGTTTTCATGTTAGAGCGCCCACAAAGTACATAATCATCTTCATCCGGTTTATCAGTATTTCACGAATAACTCCTAATGAACCGGTGATACAAAAATATGTTAAATACAAAAGTTATAGTAAATTATACTATCTAAAACTTTTATTAGTAATACAATAGACGTATATATCATATTTATGGAGATATTTTGAAAACCGGAAATGAGCTTTAATGAATAAAGCTCGACTTCCGGTTAACGGATTTACTCCAAAAACTAATCAACTCTGACAGCACACACAACAGTACTATATATGAAGTTTGGTATTGATACGACTTTTAGTTTTCGAGTTAGAACGCCCATTATCACACACACACATACACACACACACACTCACACACACACACACACACACACACACACACACACACACACATACACACAGACATCATTCAGAAAATGGTCAAAAGGTGTTCTAGGGACCCCAAAACGTGTATTTCCGTTGAAATCTCGAAGTCGAATTTTTTCATGAAAACAATACTTTCTCTATACTTCGTATATGGAGAAAGTAAAAATATCAAATACAATACAGTAGAATCGATAAACAGCCACGTAAAGCAGAATTGAGCGAGTTATGTATTTGGAGCTCAGCCAACGGAATTGAATTAGAAAAGGATAGATTAGTTACTGGATTGTTGACAAATACGATGCGTAGCGTAATATAGAAGCAGAATAGATTACACTCAAAACCATTTATCATTTTACAGCTGGAGAAGTGAAATCGACTCTAGTTAGCAAAAGAATCCTCGCATGAAATCTTTTCAATGGTCAATTCTGGAATATTTCTGAAATAATGAATGCATCTTTACGTAAAAGGTCCAGAAAATTTCAATTCTTCCGAGATGTAATCTGTGTGATATATCTTCAACGATCAACGCAAGACCTGAAAAGCCTTTTTATGACTCTGGCCACGGTTTCTTTTTCCACAACGAAACAGTTTATTTCGCGGAGATACAAATAAACCAACGGATGAGATGACCATAGAAGAAAAACCAATCCATCGTAACCCACAAAACAGCGTCCTCTTATGTTAGATGGACAGTCATTTACGACTTGTTTGCACGCGAAAAGCAACAAATAGAAGGCGTTAGCCATTTAAAAACCGACGAAATGGCGTAAATAATAGGCCACACCCTCTTCCTGAATATTATTCCGCAAAAATGCGACTCATCGTCATGAGAAGAATGTCGCGGAGCGGAGAGGAGCCCCGACGGACTAAAATTAGTGAGCAGCACGAATCCCGACAAGCTGGACCGTCGCTCCGCCGAGGAATCCTTATTTATGCGCCATTTCCCCAAAACTAGTGATGTACTATTCCGCACCAGTGCTATCGAAAGGTATATTCGTTGGGACGACCCTTGGTGATCATCTGCAGCATTCCTCTTAAGGACCAGAGGCTCAGAGGAATCTATTAGGCGAGGATATTCATCAAAACAATTGATATAGTCGACGTTGAGAAAACCTACGAACGACAATTTGCAAAGAGAACGAGGGAATCTAAGTCTGCTTTCTCGCGGTTTAATTAGCCGTATCAACGAGCGACGACTCTTTAAACGGGAGAAAGTTTGCAAAGTGGTTATTAAATGGATTATGGTGCGACCTCTCGTCTAAATGCGATATAGATCTACTTGGCGAAAAATTTCCGCAAGTGCAATTAACGCGACTACTACCGCATTCTACTGCTAAAAACAGTAATATTGTCTATATTTCGTGATTGACTAATTAACTACACTAGTTAACAGACTACGGTATTTTACAATAATTAAATAATCTGAAACCGCAACTAAAGCAAGGTATTTATAACAAATAATTCATACCCCGAAAGAAACAAATGAAATAATTTATGAAAGCCTCGAAGACATCTGCAGGACTGTTTCTCGATGGTAGCGATGTAAGTGCTATGGAAATAACTTCTGAATTTGTTTGAAGTTTCATTACTGCTTCTTAATATATACTTTCGAGATACCTGAATTGCTTCTACTTCGCCTTCGACGCTTACTCATGGAAACTGCTGCTACCGTTATCGATAAAGACATTTATTTCCGGCCTCTTTTTCTTGTTTAATTATCTCCTTTTAGCTGATTTTATCTATTATATATAGTACGAGATATATCTCTAAGAAAATATATCTAAGAGAATATTTCAAAGAGAAATATTACTAAGAGAAGAAGGGAACATTTCTAAGAGAAATATATCTGATAAATTAATCCTTCTTTCGGAGTTAAAACCACCTTCCCTAACTTGAGTGTGAATCAGTAGTAGCACCTTCTTATCCAAATCAGCTGATAAATTTAAATCTGAAGCAATTAAGACGTCAACGTTGACGAATTCGGTTGTATATAGTGGAAGTTTAGATGTTTTTCTTTTAATATGCATTAGAGATTCAATCGGAGTTAATTTAGTAGTGCCTGCTCACAATCAGGCACATCTTAATCACTGGGAAAGATTACTTCCAATAGATGGAACAACGTCTAAAAGCAGAAGAACCCGACTGAGGCTACTTTCAGATTTACAATCGAGCAATTAGAAAACATAACGTCAAATGTTCTGGGCCAAATAAATCTTACAAATAAGAAAAAAATCTCAGACTAAAAAGAAAAAGGAAGGATTTCCATTAAATCCGTAAATTGATCAAGTCAATTTTCTCGGATTTAGGTTGGGGTAGGTGTAAAACCTAAGGACGAGAAACAAAAAAATTCGTGAACATTTGTTTAGATGGCGAAGTAAAGAGATTATGTGACAGAAGTTTATTGTTTTTCCTCACAACGATGTATGGAGCGGACCTACCGCAAGTACAATTGCTAGAGTTCTCACTCATTCAGCGATTCGCGATTGTTCTTTTCACAGGCGCGGGGAAAATACACACCCAGTCACGGAGTATTTCAATCCCATTTCCTACACGCGGATGAACACCACACAATTGATGATTAACTTACGAGGTAAACACGCAAAGTAACAGCTAGCCCACTATTTTTGTCCCACCCTGAAGATGATTTTCCTGTTATCAGGCAAGAATAATTACAATTTAGAAAAAGGTAATGCCCAAGTACATTCAAGTCTTAGCAATTCCACCGAGCATTTTAAATACGATATTTGGAACGACATACGCCGTCACATTGACTGCATTGCAGTTATTCCCGGGTTAAAATTACGCTCTAACAAATAATTCAGCGAAGATATGTTCGTCGGCGGTAGACATACATCAGCAGTTCATTCTGAGATAAAGGCAATGAAAAATGAATATCCTACGGAGTTCAAGTGAATGGGATATCGCGAACAGGAAGTGAATACACGAGTCGAAAACGAATTCCATAAAACCCGGTAGTTCGTAAATACAAACTAACCGTGGTTACATATTAAAAGTTAATTATAGTGCCAACGATATTAGTTGAATTTTGATAAACGTTCCTTTTTTTAAGAACGATGCATGATTTGTGAAATATTTGCATTTACTTTAATAACATTTATCTTAAGGCTGAAGTAGGGGAGCTAGGTTACGATAATACTAAAGCCACGGTGAATGTATGAAAACATGACAAAGATATAGCATCAAGTCATTAATAACAAAATAATGAAGTATAATAACAAAAAGCTGTTTTTAAAAACCAGCAATCATTACATACATGTAAATGGGAAATATCAACCTGTAAATTCTATATCTGTACATGAAGAAAGTTTACGAAACCTGCAATACAAAAAGAAGGGGACTGAGAGTAGCTTAAAGAGAGCAATAAAGCACAACGGGCAAATACAAAAAACAGGGCCACGTAAAACGTAAGAAATGCGTCGATATCAGTATGGAGAGGAAAGTGAAGGGATAAAGGCCACATCGCGTGACATCCCAACATTAAAAGCACAGGTTCGATTCCAAACTAAGAGGGGCCCTTCAACTTGCGTAACAATTCCAATCTTATCAGCAGCCACGCAAATACCCTTCGAAGAGAAGAAAATGTATGTACCTCGAAGGTAAAGAGCCAAGTCACCAATACGCTCGAACGAGAATGATTTCCGCATGATTTGAACTACCAAAGGGAAAATGAATTAAATGCGGGCACCAGGGATAGACATATCTGAGGAAACAACGCAAAATGGATAAACGCGATGTTAAAACAAACCCCATCAGGATTCTATGGAAAGCGGGCAGTAGCGAATAACTGCGCACGCGTCTCACGAAAAGTGAGGCCAAGAAGCCGAATCGAGACAGGGTGTCTGCAATCGATCCGGCGAAGGGGGACCGTTAATGAGGAGGGAAGGCGCAACTTGGGATGTCTCTGTACACTCGTGTCGTAGAACTCACCGAAAATCGTCGAAAATGGCGGATATTT
Organism: Sympetrum striolatum; assembly: GCA_947579665.1. NCBI lineage: Eukaryota > Metazoa > Arthropoda > Insecta > Odonata > Libellulidae > Sympetrum > Sympetrum striolatum. The sequence continues at coordinate 98,063,833 of OX388344.1, read as the reverse complement.
CACCGCCCAGGCACTTCTCTCGCAATCCCCAGGTCGTGGCACCTGCGAACCGATAATTCTTCAATTAATTATCGTAACCGAGTTTTCACAATCAGTAATCAAAGATTTGAAAGAAAAGAAAAAGTCGGTTAGTGAGTGGCTTCAGGTAAAATTAGGATAGTAAAATTAAAAATCAAAGCAGATGAAATTGGAATACTTCGCATTTCTTATTTATATTAGATGAAATCAGTTTATACGTTTTCTGAAATTCATTACATAAGCGTCATGACTCGTGAGAAATTTTCTTTAACCTATTTTATTCAGCCCAAACATATGCTTTTATCGGATGAATTATTTTTAGGAGGGAACAAACCAAGATAATACGTTCGCGCCAGAATGTGTTTGAAGGCAACTCACTAAGTTGTGGCAACTTAAAATTCTAATCCATAAACTATCGAATTTTATTAAATTGACCTTTCTTAGATTCGGCGATAAATAACATTAAAAAAATAAGTTCTTTCCCGGTGAATATAATTTAGAAAGAGATCTCGGGTTTCCAACGCCTCACGCCAAAGGGTCGATGTTTCGGGCGCGTACTCTGTCCATCTTCAGGATACTGATAGCATACAGGATTATTCAGGATACAGCAGTATCCTGAAGTTGAGCGGAGAGTACGCGTTCGAAACGTCGACCCTTAAACAAGAGGCAACCCGTTTGGAAATCCGACAACTCTTTCTACAACATTTTTAAAAGATTAAGTATATTTCTGAAAAAAATAACACTAATCTCAATGTGGACACCCTAAAACTTAGGTTAAGGGAGGAATGAATAAGCGAACGATTGAAGGGTTTGAAGAAAAATAAAAGCCTTTAAAGGTCATCCTACAATTACATTCGAAAGTGTTCTCGTCGAGGATGAAATCCACAGAGGAATAATTCGCAAAAGGGAAAATCGAACAATTAACGCGAAGTCGTACTTGTTGAGCACACAACATCTCGTGAGAGAGCTGTTAGCAAACCCTTAATTCACAAGGAGGCGTTATCCTGTAAAAGCATCCTCATATTTAATCTAATGAAAAACGCAACTCGTGGTTTCCATGGCTAATACTAAAAGATTCCTTTAAAAATTAAAGATTACAGTAGCGGTGGCATTGAAAAAACGAAACTACACCTAAAAATACTTCCTTTCATTAGAAATTCGTTTAAGACTTAACACATTAGAAGATCTGGTAAAATTTCGTCGCTTATGTTGTTAAGAGTTAGATACTTATTTTAAGTGTCATGGTAAGTAAATGACGTAGTCAATAATTATGTATGGTCGATGATTTCCACCGTTCTCTGCTCATCGGATAAGAAAATAATGCTCAGTAAATTTTTAGAAGGATTAAGAAAATAAATAGCTCATGTCTGAACAGAGGCGGCGCTGCGTGGCAGCTTAAATATACGGTTTGAGTGAATGAGCGTTGAAAGCAAAATTGACCAGTATCGAAAGGGGTGTTATGGTTCAGAGTTGACAAGGAATAGACCACAGCAAACGACGAGAGGAAAAGGAAAGATCTTGGTTATATTTGGCGAATGAGCTCTTGAAGATGATTCGTAGTGAAGAAATGATTCGACGAAGGATCTTTAAATAGGATGGAAAAATTAATGGAGAGTTACGAATTGAAGAATAGAATATAATAATGGAAGAATCCGTCCAGAAAGAGCGAAAAGGGGAGACTGATCAAATAAGAATTTGGCGTAAAATAGTTGAGTTAACGTATACATTCTAAATAATATCCTACTATCGCAGTATAAAATAAGTCAACATGGATTTTTACGATAGTTCGCAAACATCTTTCGATAAAGACTCGAAGGAGTGCTCAACGAGTGAATCGCAGTGCGACTCTCGAGATGAGCGTCGAAAGAGAACATTGATATTGGAACAGCATTAACGGTATTTACGGAAGAATGGAAGAAGTTATTTTCCCACGCACAGCCGATTTGCAACTGGATCTCAAGGACGCTTCTTAGTGGAGAATTGGATGGAATTACGTTAAAGGTGAAAGTGAATTCATAGCGATAATCCTGGGAGTATGTTAGGGATAATGTTATCACAGAATCACCACATTTAAGGCTATTTTATCCACAATTTTACAAAATTACAGAATATAAATAAAGGTTTGTGAAAAGTGAAATCTTAAAATCATTATTTCACTATGATGACCGTAAAAGACACACTGTATGTTCCTAATTAGTCGTCCTTTAATTTATATTCAATTCTTGGATAATTGGGAAAAGTAGGACTCAACGATTCACTCAAAATTTGAAACGTGAGCAAGAAGAGAAAGTTTGAACTTCCATTTGCATTTAAATATTAATCACCCGAGGAAGGCTCTGCTTAGTAACCAGCGTTTAAGGAAAATAAGTCACCAAAACCTACAAATTAAAATTATTAAATGCAAATTATAATACACTAAAATATGGTAATTAAAAGCTAAGGTTGATAAAATAAAACTTGCGTATGGAATCTTCAAAACTAGTCGGGAGCATCTACTTCGAAATAAGTTGAACGAATTATTTCATAAAACACATCTAGATACTTCTCAAAACATCTAAGGCATTTATTTTTATCTCTTTAAGACTTTGGTCCGAAAATTCATGACTTAGCAATACAAGGAATGGAATAGCGCATTCATACTCATATTTATAATTTAGCAAGTCGCAAGGGCTTACGCCGAGGAGCAACTTCGATCAAAATCCTATTTAAGACCGATCACATATATTCCAAATCCGAAAACCATTGATAAACAAATTCCAATATTTTCAGGATACAAAAATAGAGAATATGAGGATGTTGTGAAATACCAATTATAAACGCGAAGTTTCCGTATTAAATTGAAACCGTAGTCAAGACGTATTTAACACGGTTCGTTGCAATCCAGTTGGAGACTACCCCATCTTCGTCGACGACACATCTTGATAACGAAGCAAATCAATTTGGACAAAAGATGAAGCTGCATAAAACAGAAGCCCCGCAAAGGCGACAGGATGTCGGATCGCATGGATTTTGTAAGTCATCATCTGGACGTCGTCGCCAGGGCTACGTATAGACGCTGACCTTCCCAATCATTCCCCAATTGCCGACTTCGGATGATTTACGCCGCAGTATTTTAAAACATCGAAAAGCCATCCAAAACCGATTTTCTTCGACGGCGTTTATCTACGCGAGCATAATAATAACGCTTTCAGAATGGTTCGCAACTGAAATGTCTCGCTCGATGAAATCGCTAAGGACAAGGTGCAATCGGCGATTGGATTTGCGAGTAAAGAAAGATCGAATTTGAAAAAGTGCAAACGAGTATTGAAGATTCTATCGAAAAATTCCGCTACATCTTTTCTTTGTAAAAATCAGACTGAATGCATCCTGCGATTAAAAAAATAAATAATCACTTCTTTTAAGTCGGATTCGGTGAGCCAAAGAATCAATCAAATTTCAACCATAAGGATGGAAATTTCATACCGTAATTTGTCAATGAGAAGATCATTGGCCTGGAATGATTTCGGCCTGAGATTACATTAGGCGCGTGGATACGATCAATAAGGGCAAGGTTAATGGTAGTTATCTGGGGGTTATACCGTTACTTTTTTTCAGGTATAAATTTGGAGGGTCTCCATCCTAATCCGGACCCTTAGCTCGCCTTCGAAGCTCAGGAGCGCCCGGCCGCCACAGCAGCGGGGACCATAAAAAATGGGGGGAAGGATTTCTAGATTTTTGCTAGAAATCCCTCCACCCAACCCATCCCATCCCCGGGGGCAACGTTGCCGTGCGTCAACGGGTCATTTCTAGCAAAATCACGAAATATATTAATTTTCATCGTAGAACGTCGATCAAAAGACGCTTTTATATCTCTTTGGACTAGTGAGACGACGAGGATAATAAGTTGTTGCTAATTTGAATTAATAATATTAATATTTAAAAAAATTGAATATTTGTAACTTATATTGAATTGTTTATAACTTTTTAAATCGTATTCCATGCGGTCATTTTTTGTGGTCCCCCCTGATGGGATGGTCGGGCGCTCCTGAGCTGCGAAGGTGAGCCGGATTAGGATGGAGAGCCTCTAAATTTCTACCTTAAAAAAATTAACGGTATAACCCCCAGATAACTACCATTAACCAAAGAAACAGTCGAATACAGAGAGATAATACGTTGAAAATTGAAAAGCTGGACATTTTCACCGATAAATATTTCCAACGATACGCGCAGTCTCCTAAACTAACCTTTATGGGTCAGAAGATATCAGTGACCGTAAAGTAATAAGGGAACACCGCGAACCGCAATGAGTGCAGACGAACCGCAAATAGGAAATTGGTTACGACGAAACCTGAGGCAGAGTATTGCTCGCAACCTCCCAAAGGGAGCGCCAGATTTTACGAAATGCAGTTCAGGGAAACGGGCGAAAATGGGCTAGCCAAGCGGACAGCGCGTTCGATCCTGGCGGGAGACCACGTGCGAAAGACCTAAGACGTCGAAGCAACACACACAATAGAGGTGAATTAAGAAGGCATAAAATGTCTTTGCCTTCCCGTCTATTGACAGCCCGCAGGACCTGAACTCCTCTACAAATATACAGCTGAAGATTGTAAATGGGGTTTACTGTGAGTGAACATTTTTCACGAAAGTGCATCACAATCAGCAGTGAATAAAATATGCCAATTTCCACGGCGGAACCAAATTTATCAATGTGGTAAAATCTTAAATATGACCAATAATAATGAAAGAGCTGAAAACACAGTGGGCACCTAGGAAATTATAGGATTCGGAAAGAAGATTGTAGTTGTAGTTGAGAAATGACAAGCTTCCATTGCCATCATTTTTTCTATTTTAATTCACCAAACACCATAAAAAATTAGAAAGGTAGTAATTTCACTAAGCTGTGTAAATAATGATGCGTTAATTCAGTATGATAGAAACAATCACCAGCCTTCCTTAAAAATAGCATATTGAAACATGGAAATTTTAGAACTACAGAAAGGATATTATGCTGACAATAACGCAATAAGGATAATGATAACCACATCGAAGGAGCAAAGTGAATGAGCAAACCTTCCATCTTTTTCCCTGTACAGAAAATATAACCCTCCAAATCTGGCGAGGGTTTTTATAATGTCGGAAAAACATCTCCCGCGTAAAATACAAAGACAGCGATACTTCGGCTTGAGGAAAAGACACTGAAAAAATCTCGAGTAAGTAGACGCACCGAAGGTTAATGCAACTCGAATATGAAGAGAATTTTGACCAAAACGGAATGATAATTACGAAATGGTCGGCAGCTGCCCATATCAATTACTCGGTGGAAGCGTCCTTCGAAATGAACCAGCATCCAGCTTCATTACAGCGGCGATAGGAGCTGCAATTGCAACGGAATCCGCAATGCTCGAAAATTCAGACCTCCGGAGATCTCGAATCGCAGCGCATATTCCTGCGAGAACGACCGATATGACTGCCGAAAAAGTTGACATCGTCCTTGGTAGTGGCCCCATTACGATTCAATGTCAGGATATCCTGTCGCTGAAAGATGCATCAGCCCTCCGACCTACTTGTGCACCCCAACAGGCGCCTCTGGGTTATTGACTCCGTTTGCTGGTCGTCCCAGACGACCGATCGATCCAGCACAGCTGCGGCACCGCCGCGCTAAGACCCGCACCTATTCACCCACTGACACGGATGATTTCTCTATCTGAAATGCACTGACTTCGCTTCATAATGGGAAGGAGCGTAAAAACGAAGCAGATATTTTCGTGATCCTCCCGAGCAAGTCTCAGTAAACTCCATTTCTCGTTGTTCTGGAAAAAGATATCCCAAATATACCTTCGCTGACGAGTTTTCCGATGAAACACCTGAATTCGATAATCTATCTCCCTCTCAAATACAAGCTGCCTTACAGAAGTGCCACCTAAGCTAAGGTAAAAGCAATCGAGGTTTCAATTGCATATATACACACACACACACACATATACAATGACGTTTACAGAGAGATAGTAACGCTCTTGCAAGTTACTTAAACTAAGGGTGGGATTTTCTCTCGCGCAGAAACATTTTCATATTCAGTTAAAAATAATAATGTGCTTTTCTAATAACTTCGTCCTAATCACGTACTTGACCATAATGGAAAATCGCAATTTTTGTAAATAATCGTAGCTACAGTTAAAATGATTTTTTTACTATATCGAGAGACGATTATTTTATGAAATGTTAAGGTCATGTTACTACTACATTGACCAAGTGTCCGCGATACCTAAAAATTGATTTGAAATCCCATTACACTCTTTAGGGAAACGTGTATTTTGTACAATGTTCACATTTGTGACTGTGACAACATACACGATATAAATTAAGCTAATTTATGGCATTCGTTAAATAGATAGAAGAGAGTATTCACTGAGGCATTGCGAAACTAATTCCACAGATTATGAAGGCTTCAGAAATAAAAGATCAAAGCCTACGTTACCACGGGCTTCAGGAATAAAAGCCTACTCTTCGTTACCACGGAAACATGTTTCCGGGATGCGTTACTCCTTTCGTAGGCCTGTCAAAATTTGAACACATAGCGGCTTGTACTGCTGTGTTTTTCTTGGGAAATACTTTCCATGCGAAGCCGGAGTAGTGATACCCAAAAGTCGGGATTAAAATGGAACGCCAAAAAAGGGAAGCCTAAAGAATCGGAGCGTCCGAGGATCGCCTCTCCGTTGCAAACGAGAATCCGCAATCAACCGAGATAATAAGGACTCCATCCACGAGTGCCATTCGTGACAGGGCCAATGCTTTATGAATGAGTGGACTAAACTTTACCATACAACTTCAGTTTTTATGAAATCGAGTTTTCTTTCGATCGCATTTGTAAAGTGAGAATTCATATTTTCGATGCGAAGGAATACATCGAGAAATTATTTTATATCGAGATTTTTCATTTACTTACTGTCTATTCTCGAATAATTTATGGTTCGTTGACAAATCGGTCAGCTAAAGTTAAACTACTTGACTTTTCCCCGGAATAAGGTTTTAGAGAACAGAAGAAACTCTGAGAATATTTGCGAAACTTCACATTTCAGATGTGTGACAATAAAAGCGATTCAAGGGCGCGCGGCACTGCTTTTTTTAATTCTTCAGCGCCGGACGATGCAGAGGTGAAACGGATGCGATTCCACAATTTGAGCTTCCAAAGGAAAGATTTCTCTCATAATTTATGCCGAAACAGCATTGCGAAAGTCAATTGCGATTACAGTAATCAATTTGATAGAATTAAAAGAAAGGAATAAGATTTCGAGTCGAGATGACGCCGTTCAAAAGACCTTATCAATCAAAAAATACCTTTCTTCCTTCAACCTCATTGATATCCGCAATTGGGCATTTCAAACAGACGAGAAAGTAAAATGGCTTCACCGAGTTCTTTCCGATGAGAATCCAACGAAGAAAAATCCCATAACAACTCAGAATAAACAAGAGGTCTGACCAGAAGGCGGCAACGCACCGATTAGGACGTCTTACGTAAGACACTGCGGCTAACCAAGGATGAACGCGGCGGAAGATCCATAAAAGACTTTCGATGGAAATCGAGGAAGAGTGGAAGAAAATTCGCGATGAGAAAAAAGCCAAAGAGGGATAAAAACAAATCTACGGGGAAAAGGTTCGTCAACTCCGAATAAAACAAACCGTAGGAAAGCAAGTGCATAGTTACATGGGCGAGAGAGGCCAGACCGGTGCAAACAGAAATAAGTCGAGCAGTTCGATGACCCCATCTCCAATGACTTCACAGATCCATTCTCGGTCTTCGCCTTACGACATAACGGACGGCGACCGATATGCAAGTGCACGGGATTCTTTCCCCGCCGCCATGACAGCGTCCAATCGATACATCCGCAGCATACGAACGAGTCTACGCATCGAAAACGCTCTAAGAAACATATGACACGGAAAATGGCGCCTCCTGCGATGCACGAATTGTCCGAAAAGCAACTCCGCGACCCTTCGCGAGGCTCATACGAGACAACATAGCAAACCGGTGCGATCGAGTCGGATTCGTTCGTGATCTCCAGAGCGGTGCTTGAACGATCCGAAGCTTGATTCATATACTGCTCTGAGGGTACATCCCCATACCCTTTAATGTTCTAAGATATCTGTCAATTTTAAATGAAGGGAGGTATCGTTAATTTACATATCAGTCATTGAACGATATGAAGGATTGACGCCTCCGATTGAAGCGCGGGGATTAATTGAAACATAAAGGAGTACGATAGAAATATATTGATAATGAGAATTAAGGGCTTCGAAACGATTCCCCAAAAGATAGGTGGAAACAGCGACGAAACAAACGCCGAGTTAAATTCCATACTAATGATTGGGCACTGATCAAATCGCTATCGTTGCCAAGCGAAAATGGTTCCTCTATTTCGTGTGAGTATTCACTAAATCTCCGTAAACACTGACCAATAGAATTGTATTTATTGTAGGCAAACAGCGCGGTCGATCAATTATCGTTCATCAAAACGAGCAAGACTGATATGAAAAGGTAATCCGAAGCGAGCAGCAACAAACCAATTCATGCAGTCGCTCTGCGTAACTACAACAAACATTCTCGGTAGGAATGATGAAACAACAAATCATAATACGAGCAATTCTTCATGGAAATTTGAGCAAACATAGGGGGTTGAGATACGATCCGCGTGATAAGTTAACGCCCGTTGCATAATAACTGATGAATTTTTCCAACATTTACATCCGACTAACTCCGAATTTCATCAAATTTCCATCCATCGATAAGAAGTAAACCGAAGACTAAAAAAAACTAAAAGAGACTTTTTACAGAACTTTTAACTTACACTTCAGAAAGATCGGCCTATCAACATCGATGACTAATGCTCGCGATACCACCTGGAAACGGGTTTCAATTAATTCCAACAGATTCCGAGAGAGCGGAATCAAATGCATGGAAGCGGAAGAACGATTTAAAAATGGCAACGAGTTTCGAAACAACCGAGATGCAGAACGAAAATGCGACGGCAGAGAAAGTTACGAGGGCTTCACAGGTGCTCTTAACTACGCGATTCTGATTCGATGTAATTTAGAAAGATAAACGAGCGGACAATTAGGACAAAGGCATGAAAATGGTCACCGAATGACGTTCGAGAACTCTCAACCGTAATGTAAGCATGGCGATCACAAGACGAACAGATGGAACGACTAGAAAGTGGTGGTGGCAAGAAGAAGAGGAGACTCATCTGGTCCGGTTGTTTTTGCAAATATTCTTCGTCGATAAGTTTTCTATGAAACCTCTTCCCTGTCCCCGAAGACAAGTGTAGACTTCCACGTATTCCTCGGATATGAAATTAAGCCACAGCGTCCTTCTTTCATACTCATTCGGTCCAAATCCAGATAACCTATCGTAATCACAGGATGACCCTCGAGTCAGCGTAAGACGAAAGAACTCTCGATAAATGAGCGAGCTAACAAACAGCACTGCCTCGCTCCTAATCAGTGACGAACAGCCTCACGTAATGACAGCGAGCAGAGATCCGAGTAAAATAAAACTAGTTGAATTTCATCATTTGCAATGACCCTCGAATCAAAACTGTGGGAGAATTTTCAGTTGGGCTATTCATCAATCATCTGCTTGAAGATTACTTGCAATCGTAAATTTGCTGGAGTGTAATTATTGAAACTACCGCGGCAAAGGTAATCGACGAGATTTTCTGTAATCAAAACACCCGCTTTTGACTTAAGACTCTTCTGCTTCGAAGCTTGGAAAATAGTGATTTTCCGTTTAATTTACGTTCTTCGATGCGTCAGACTTCCGAATCTCAATTCACGCGCGATTAATACTTGTTATGCCTAATATAAAGGAAATTTAAAGCAAATGCAAGAATTGGCAAACGTTTAAAGAAAGAAAATCCGGAGTAAAATTCGTTTTTGGAATGCTCTACCTTCGCTAGGGTGATTATGATCGTCTAACAATGATATGATTGCAACGAGAACAATATGATTGCGGCGAGAACAGACACTTCAAATAGCCGATGACACCGAAGATATTTATTTATACTTCTAACACTAATGATTTTAATGAATTAAGATGAATGCATCGTAAGACGCGTGACTTACAGAGGACAGTCATAATTTTCTCGAATACGAAAATCAGAAAAATAATTAACCCCACTAAATAAAAAAGGTTAAAAAAGAAATGCGATAAAAGGGATATTATAAAAACCATAACATTACTTGAAATATTGCGGCAGAGTGAAAACGAATCGTGTCGGGCGGTAATGCTAGAATTTTGACTGAAAGTTACTTGATTTACGCAGAAAAAAGCTTTTCCTTCTAGAATAAAAATATGAATCTATTCTCTTCATGTATAAATATATTAAGAGAATAGGAGGGAAAAAGCTAATATCTTTAAATTTTAATGAATTTAGTAAGCCAAAAAGTGACTATAAAATAAAATTGTCTATGACTGCTCCTAAAATTGAAATACCCGAACAAACAACGGCTAATATTTACGAATCGTCACTTAGAATCACATTTTGAATGTTGGTACGAGCAATACAATTACGTCCGATAGTAAATATAGAATCAAATTCCGAAATCTTAATTGTACAATATAATTCGATCAAACATATTCTTAAATGTAAAGCAAAATTAGAAGACGTGTGAAACGATGATGTATATCCCACAAGTGACAACAAATAAACGAAATGACCTTACAGTCAATACTTTGACAGAGGCATCCTTTCATTGCAAGGAAGAAAATGGTTTAATGAGATCCCCACTTGGACCGGAAACTAAGCACTTAGTAATTTCTACTATTTTTTAACGGACAGGTTTCGCTGTGAGCAGCGGCCATCTCCGGTGAATCATAACACATCACGAAGTTATTTGAATTCAACCCTTCATTACGTGGCTCCGTGGGTACATATCGAAAGATAAAGAGGTCCGGAAAAAACTTCATCGACGACATCGACTCTACATTTACTAGGCTTTTTCAGTTTAAATTGTACAAATTAATAAGTTAATCACGCTAATGATACGCATCATGAGTTATACACCAACGGTAAATGATGCGGGAGGTAAGTGAAGGGAATGAGACATCGAAGAAATGACAAAAATTTTAAAAATAAACAAAATTTACGAAATTAAATTCTTGAAATAGGGTGAGAACTGTCACTGAAGGAAGTCGTTAACGCGCTAACCCCGAATGGGAACAGAACGATTTAATGCGTACATATTTTCGCTACCGATAGAGTATGCAACGAAAATTATAAATTTCGACCTTCCGCGAATTCAATTTCCGATAATGAGATGGAAAGCGACAGAAAATATTCCATTCAAATCCTACCGTCATCGACGAATTGCTATGACGTCACCTTCCTGAATATCCATTTCATTAGCGTCGTCGCTGGACATCACTAACGGCATTTCTTCTCAGAAGCGATTTCACTGCTCTGAGATGACGTCACTCTCACCGCGGGAAAGTAACTCTCGCATTACATCATTCTGCATCGACTCCATTATTTGAGTTTTGAGCGTTTTTCTACTTCGGAAGGCGCGAGGTGGGGCGATCGCTAACAGCTCTCGTCCGGGATGCCAGTCCCCTCACATCCTCATCCGAGGGGAGCGCAAAAATGAGCAGGTGCAAGCAGTTTAATGAATGGGCTTGAGATGGACTCTGTGTTGTATGCATCCGAAATTAGATGTTGCGCGAGTTACTCGTCAAAATAAAGCAATCATAAGAAGCAACCTACGACGAATTGATATCTTACCGTTTTTCAGCATTGTTCGCGATGTTTTTTTATTTTTATTTTTCATGTTTGTTTTGAACGGAATAAAGTACCATTCATACCAAAAGGTATGTCGGCAAAGGAACCTTAATGCAAAACTCCTTTTCAATATTATATATACATTATCGTAAATCAAAAAACTACAAATAGTAACAAAACATTCGGCTTCCATGATTTCGTAACTTAATCCAAAGACAAAATATTGAAGTCGTCAATCCTATTACTATGAAACAAACATTGGTTCGCTGCAGCTAAATAATTGTCCCTTCTGGATTTCAGAATCTCAACAAGATATATTTTGAGCAACGACAGAGAATTTTATAATAAGGATAAACGTAATGAATCCTTTAAAGTTGGGAGAGAACCAATAAGAAAAGGAAATGAAAACATAAGAAAGAAAAAGAAGAGATGAATTAGGAAAATCGCTACCATGTAAGAATATTTTATATAGAACTAGGCCATTAAAAATGAGACAGCCTCAATGGCTGCAGAAATTTAAAGCAACCAATGGAAACAAATATAAAACCTTCGTACATAATAGATTCCTAATAATTACAGTAATAGACATTGCTTGCTGAAAAATGTTTTCTGAAACACTCGAATTTCTTCAGCGAGTTTCGTCAAATCGTTATTAACTCTAATGTTCTTGGTAACAAATGAAATTAATTTGATAGGACTAGTCTCTTTGATGAAAAAATAATTGGTTACAGTCTACTGTTTTAATGTATTATATTAATCATTATTCTATAGTTTGATTAAAAATTTACCAGTATATAATTTCAATTGTCAAATGAGAAAAATTTCAATGTGAAATTTATCTCTATACCTCTATTTGAACAGGGAAACCAAAAATCAATTCGCATTGAAGAAATCAAACTGAAAATTGGAAAAAGAAAACGAAACTCATCCAACTATGCCATCGAGTAATTTAAATGCCCTAGGGTAAACAATTTTCGCCAATAAACACATCCAACAGAAAACTAACGACTGGGAACTAAAATCCATTATTCGTAGGTTTCAAGTAAATCCATAAATTAACGACAAAAGCGCACAGATAAAATATAAAATTATCTTCTGCTCAAACAGGAGAAATTTAATTTTTTCTTGGTCAGCTAAAACTACCATCTTCATTCTTTCACCATAGGGTGATTGATCAGCATTGAAACTAAAACCGGTTTCTTGCAATGGCTAATCGCGTCACCAGGTATTTTCAATTTGAACGGCGCGCCTCTAGCAAGAGAAACCAAATAATTTTTGATTCAGTTAAACAAATCAATGGTTAAAGTTCTCGACTTAAATCTGGGACCAATCTCACGACATCCGAAGGAACTATGGCATGAAATAAATGTTCGTGCACAAAGAAGATAGTTTTCGGGGATAAACTAATCAATTATCTTTCTTCGCAATATGATGTACGAATTATAAGGAAAAAACTTTGAATTCTCTCGAATAAATAGATTTTCTATTCATTTATAAATAGCGGATGATTTCTAGAAATGGGCGTAACTGAAACAGCTGGGTGAAGATAGGCGATTCCAAGAAGAACCGCTCATGGATTGGTGTACTTAAAATAATTTGCAGCCAACAATAAAGTGTTGGGAAAGAGAAAAAGAAAAATAGAACCTATCATACATACATATCATCATATATATATGTACATACACTATACATATCGAAACGTTAATCCACCGTAAGGATTAGAGCTAAATTACATCACAGAAAAGCATACCACAAATATTTATGGAATAAAATTTCGAAAACCCATTTAAAAATCTCTCATTGTTTTGGTAGTACAAGTAGACAAATTTTTAAAATAAAATACATGCCTCAAGCTAAAAGACATAGTATCAGTAAATCGAAACTAAACTACTAATTAAAAGTGCATAAAAATACTATAATTTTACGAAATATGAATAATGTACTATAATTCCAATTGGATTTATCATACCAAAAGAACAATTTTAAGTCACTAAAAGGGTCTTAATATTATTATATTCTACTTATTTATAGATTATTTATTCAAACTAGTTATATATCTCATCACAAGTCGCAAATAATAATTGGGTTCATCGGTGATGAGCACTTCAGGCTGAACTCTGCTAGTATTCATCAAAACTTAACTCTTTCTACTCTAAAAATGGCGCCTAAACTGTCAATATCGAAAGCAGGAAGATATGGTATCCAAAGAAGGTACTCACAGACAGATAATAGACTGCAGGTAATAACTTTAAGCTCCAAAAAATATCATTAACACGACCTCAGTTTCGACCGCTCTGCGAGTCGGACGTAGCCAATTGGGAGTTCGCCGAGTGACACACCCTTGTTTGGTGTCAGACCACTAGATAACGCCGAAATATATAGTAATACACCAAATAACGTAAAGTAAACCACCTTACACAATTCATTATGACATACTTCTTATAGATATTAAGTTATTAGTACCACTTACCGTTGATATATCCAAAAAAACTTATAACCACTTCCCTGACGAAACAGAAAGATTCTAATTCTACTACTGACTCAGGCTGTTGGCTTTTGTGGTTAGGGCACTGCCCCCTCCCTCCTCAACGACCGATTCAAGTCTTACTTTCAACTTGTGAAGAGATTCGAACAAATATTAATTCTAATAACAAAATATTTTAAATTTATAAATTAGAATTCACATTACTTTTGCAAGATAAATACAATAAATGAATACATCAGTACGTGAGTGAACTATGAGAAATTTGTAATGCAAGTGATACGTTTTTTCGTTTATTAAGAACTAGCATATGAAACTTAATTGCGCTATGATTTCAGAAATGATTACTCTATTTTAATTATAACCATTATGGTTTCTTTTCAAGAAATAATTTTAAAAACTCCACTTTAAATTATGAGTTGCAGGAGTTAAGTTGACTCTGCAAATGGTGTACGTTAATACTGCTCTACTATCTTAATCTCTGAAATACTTTCCTAGGATATGTACTCACCCAAATTTACAGCTTGGATTTAATTTTAATTCTTTCACAAAATCTGCTTAGGTTTCTTCTATAGAGTCGCAGGAATATATTTCTAGCGATGTTTCCACTAAGAATTTCAAAATAAAGTTATCTCAGAATGCGTAACTCAAATTTCGACCGGTATTTTCGAACATTAATCCGATCTGATAGGAGGTTTTGTGATAAAAGTAAAATTAAATATGATTAGGGAAGAATTCGCAGGAAATTTTATATGCCAAGAACTATACATAACCTTTAGCAATGCGCATTCTTTGAACTGAATCGCTGAGGTTCTCTCCAAGCACCTTAATGGTAGAGGAATAATGCTTATTTATTTGTAGAATAATAAGATAGAATTCCTAGAATAATCGCTAATGCGTACCTAAATTCTTGTAGAAAAATTTTTAAATAGGATTATTAAAGTAAAATTCATCTTTAGCACAATAATTAATATGAGTTATCATCAATGCGAATTAGTTTCTGCTATAAAGAATCATTCAAACCTATGATTATAATAAATACATTTTTCTGATTGTTATCAAATGGATTAGCAATCATAGAAAGTTTTGTGAAGTAGGATAAAAATTTAGATAAAATAGTAAAACGAGTATGGATATTATTATGCTCAACATAAAAAATTTAATTACGTCAATCCAATGGGCTTGAAATTGCTGAGATGTTTGTAAATTACCATTATATCTAGCAACTGGAATGGAAGACCTTCCTTTAAAACATTTCTAAACCAAATATTAAAATTTATTCCAGAAATTTGCTGCACTTCTAATGCAAATATTTCCATGAATTTAGAAATATTTTTGATGAAGCACTAATTATTAGGATATCATGTTAAGTAAAACAACTTTTGGTCCTTATGTATACCAACTTATGAGGCTGACAATTGGCTTCATTGTTTTCTTGGAAAGAATGCATTTTAGATGCAAGAATAATCCACTTATTACTTCAGTCACAAACAACCCTTACCCCCATGATTTGGATACTTCCTCATGACAGGTTGCTTGCAAAAAAGCTTTTGTTGCATTTTAACTCTAATAAAAAAAATGATTTTGTAAAACATAATAAAATCACCCAAAGTATTGAGAGTCCTAATTAAAATATTGAAAACTCCAATTCTTTGCATCTAGTTAGCAAATAAAATTATAAAGAATGAAAAAAATACTAACAACTACCATGAAAAAATATACATTAAAGTGATGTTCATTCATATGTTTTATTGTGCCTCCTCAAAGGTGGACCAGTAGGAGAAAGGGCTTTAATGTCATGAAACAGTTCATTGGAAAATATTCAATGATTCTAGATTTAGTTGAAGGCATAAGGAATTAAAGTTTGAAATAAGAACTTATCAAAACAAGGAATTCACAATAAGTCAAGTTTTATATTTAAAATTTCATGGTTTATGATACATTTCATATCTATGTAACAAGCATCACAACTTAATTCGTTTTTAAATTGTATTTACTGTATATATACATTTTGTGATAAAATCAGTATTGAAAGATTGGAACCATTAATGGGTTTTTTAAACATTTTTAGCTAAAATTTCCACCTATTTAGGTTGAAATTTTAGCTTAAAAACCTTAAAAAAGTAAATATTAGAATAGAAAAGTAATTAGAACCCTCAAAACCATCAAATACTGGTACAAAAAGTAAAATATTTTACACTCTCCATAGATTAAGACTGTACAT
The DNA here is from genome assembly GCA_947579665.1 of Sympetrum striolatum. NCBI lineage: Eukaryota > Metazoa > Arthropoda > Insecta > Odonata > Libellulidae > Sympetrum > Sympetrum striolatum. The sequence goes on along the minus strand of OX388344.1, from coordinate 98,047,359 downwards.
TTCACACCATTATTTGATCACCTAAGTCACAGATGGACTATGGATGGATGGAAGAGTGAACTGTAAACATTTTAGGGAAAAAGTATATGAAAAATGCTTGTTGGACCATGTCAAAGGGAACAACTAATTTGTAATCTCAAAATTAAACATAACCTTTCTAAAAAGGAATGTACAAAAGGGATTATTAACACAATGTAAAAGAAAGGGCAAAGGTGTATTTTATACAAATTATATTCAATAAAATATAATGTATTCCTGAAATATATGAAAACAATTAGCAGAGAGTATTTGGGCTGCTGAGTATAATATAAAGACCCCTAATCCAAAAAACATAAATGCACATCTTAATCAAACAACTTTCTGAAATTTACCAGCTGCAATCATGTGTACAGTGTCATTCAGAACTATTTACAATTTGTGTGCAAGATTTCAACAGAAATCAACAGAACAGTATATTTCAAATACGTACATCACTTGAAAAAACAAGTTGATATTTAACTCATTTTTCCAAAAATGGAAAAATGTTTACGCTTTTCTGAATTATGAAATTGTATCATATCCTCTAGCTGTCATCATCCTTGGATCCTAAAGACACTTCCTCCGTTTGATAACCAGAGGCTGTCCCTACTCTACCTGGAACTATTCCAGATGCTGACTCTTCACTCGCGGTGACTTCTAATCCTTTCCAACTTCTACCAGCAAGAAATTCTCCACCTCCTCCCTGATGAATAACGGACAGTGGCATGCTGTCCCTGACTGCTACATCAGATGTAACCACAGGATCAACAAGCGTTTGGTCAACACCAAAAGAACGTATTCTACCACTCAATAATGAAACATCTGTCTCAATGGGATCGACAGAAATTTTTTCTTCAACAGAATTTATTGGTTCACTTCCACCTATAGAATGAATGAAACTTTCATATTACTAAACTCCCGTGATAAAAAAGTCAGTACAATACAGAGAATTATAATTCATTTCAGAATTATTATATAGAACATTTACTGTAATCATGTTGTGAAAAAGAATAAAGTCAAAATCAAATCCACTCTCATCAGTAATTCCAAAACTATAGAAGATTAAAATTAAAGTAATGAAATAAATCTCCTATCATCACTTCAAAAATTATCTTATCATACAGAAAAGAACATAGCAAACATTTAGTATAAATGTCAAAAGGAGACTTGGATGTGATAAACCTCTTTCACACAATACAATATATAATTCCATTAAAATGTATTACAAAAGAAAGAGGTAAAAACAATACTCAAATGCAAATAGCATTATTATTATAATTTTTCAGAATATAATCCTAAGAATAAGTCATCTGGAAGAAGGAAAGATGAAACTAGAAGAACCTGACATATGTACAGCACAAAATAGTATACCTTGATGAACAACAACCTTTTTTAATGAAGTACTTGGTTAACAACGAGTGGTGGTCAGCAAAAATAATTTGGGTAACAGCTTTGTTAATGAAACATTGTTGATTGGTGACGGATTTCAATGAAACCTCAGATGAGGGAAATACCTGATTTTGGCAGAAACTGCCAATAGTTTTTGGGAAGATATTTGGCATAAACTATGTTTATTAGGAGGATACGGAGAGAATTAATCGATTACCGTCAATATGCTTGAGGGAAATTGCACTATGGATGACTATGGTTTTGGTTAACGAGGGTTTTGGTTAACGAGGGTTTTGGTTAACTACAGTAATCCAAAGGAAGAAGAATTGGATAGGGCATGCAATAAGAAGGAACTGCTTGCTTAAGGGTATGCTGGAAGTGGAAGTGAAGAGAGCAAGGAGAAGAGTGTGATTCATTAAAGAATGAAGAATAGTACTGCAGGATACTATGCAGGTACTCTTGTCATTAACCAAGGTACCACCCTATAGGAAATTAAATAGGTCAATAAAATGGAAAACATAACTATGGAAATTTAAAAAAATAGAGAGCGGAAAGACAAATGGTGAAAAAATAACTGGCTGCAGTGGCAGTGGTTAGGATGCTAGTGCTCCAATCCCAAGATCCTGGCTTCGAATCCTGGCTATTTTGGATATTTCTGGTTAGGGAATGTTTGTGTGGGTTTTTAAATAGTAATAATGATTGAAATAGATGTAATTGCAATCTTTCTTCCTGTGTCTATTAGAGAAGTTATTACAATTATAACAAATTCAAATACTCAAATAAAGTAAATATAGGAATAGAAAAGGAGGGCATGAAAGAATAAGTTCATAAAATGGAAAATAAACATCATGCACCAATAAGAATACTATCAAAATATAAACAATAATTATACAAAATTAATCCAATTATCAAAACACTAAATAACTATGGTCCTCAAGGAAGCACTCGTATTTTTCAGATGGAAGGATAAACAAGATAGAAAAGAGATTCTCAAGAAATAAATTATGACACCACTTTGGAACAATAAAAACCATGAATGAGATTCTATGGCCAAATATACAGAATAAAGAGACTGGCTATACAGGTATTTAAACTTTCTTTCCTTTTTCATTTACCCTTTTGCTTAACCAAATAAAATGTTTAGCATTAGTCCACAACTATGGTTGGAGCCTAGATATTTGGACCTGCTGCCCATACTCTCCTCCCGAGAAGAAACATTTTTGACACAGTTTTCCTGATATTAGATGCAATTGGGAGGTGGAATCAAGAAAATGCAGCAGAATACGGTTTTCAACCAAGTAAAGGACTAGTATGTAGTTGGTGGGTTTCCAAGGAAGGGGTTTGGGCCTGATTTTATCAACATGTTCAGAAGTCTCTATTTGAAGGCAACATGTATTGCAAGGATGGCTCACTGCTTCCTTAACAAACAGAACAGGGAAATGGTGCCCTTAGTTGGGACAGTTGAAAGCTCGGCTCATGGGTTTTTCATAAGGCTGCTAAAGAATGGTGTGCAGCTCTGAGAGAGAGGTGTGAGGGGAGGGTTGTGAGTAACCTAGGTTGGCCAAGCTGACAATGTTGCCACATAGTCAGCTATTTCTCATTTATGTTTTTATATGGGTTTCAAGGTGGACACCTCCTTGAGCTAAATAAAACTTCATCACCCTACGATTACTGAAAAATATGCCAAAGCAATGTTTATTAGTATTCACTATCGCATAATGTTTAGTTGAATATAAAAGGAGAGAAAATTTGTGGTGTCCATAGCTATTAACTCACACTCCATACATCATGAAAATGTAAAGTTATTCATTCAACTCTTCACATTTTCACAAGCTGTAAATCTTAACAGATTGGCATGAATTTAAAGCATTAGAATTTATAAATGTTAGAGAATTACCTAAATCTGAAAAGAGACACAAAAGAGATATATTTACCAAAGATAAGTAAAGAAATGCTCAACTTTAATAGTTAAATTGAAAAAGCAGTAAAACCAAAATATTTTCACATATGACAGCATACCTGTAGGTCACCCAATACACTTCTGCAGGCACTTAAATTGACACGTTAGATTAGAAGTTAGTTCCATTGAAATGAAGTCAGATTTGAAAAAAATGGATGATAATTGAAATGTGAGGAGAACAGCAACTACTATAAATGCTTATATAATGAAAGGAATGTGATGTGAATCACCAATTAAATTCTGATTTTGAAATGGTACGTTCATGTTTGAATGTTAAGGCTCTCTAGTTACTAATGTGATGGAAGAGACCCTAAGGAGTACCTGTTTCATAACATTTTCATTATTTTAATCTAAATGTAATGAGAGATAATTACATACCTGGTAGCAATTCTCTAAAATCAGGAATGTAATCAAGGCCACCCCATTTTTCCCATCTCCTAGCATTTTCACCATCAGGATCACCTGATGGAGTAGCAAGAGCTGCTGCAACCTCATAAGGTGAAACAACCGGCTTATGATATTCACCCCTAAGATCTAATTGACGGGCGCTCTCAGGACAAGCTATGACCACAAACACATCTATCTAAAAAGAGAGAATAATTCTTCAACTTAAAATAGTACATTGATAGAGAGAAATTTATTAGAGATAATTATTTAAATAATATTAATAACTTTCAACAAATAGTAAATGGATAAACAATAATGAATGATAAAAATATAGATTGACATTGATATTATATCTGTTTATAATTCAGCAATTTCTTTATCTTATTTTCTTGATACAACTATTAGCAAAAGGAAATAAATACAACTCAGAACTATGAAAAATGGTTTTTCTCACTGACTTTCAGCTTACATATTTTAATTTTGTAATAAAAAAAATTTAAATAAAAGTAATTTAAACATTCTCAGGAAAAGCATAATCAGAACATTCATGTAGTGTGACGTAACACGAAGATGAGTTATTTGAATGAAACAAAACTTACTGAAACTTAAAAAATAAATAGGGATATTCATTTAACTTAATCCTTCATTTACTATCATCTCTTGATTACCTATCTAATACTTGAAGGGATCAAGAAAAGATTCAGTTATCTCCTGAGTATTGCAAAAGCAAACTTCACAATAATTTTACTGATATATTTCAATCATAAAAATAAATTTTTAAACTTCTAATGACAATTATATAAAAATGTGATGAAGAGGCAGAATAAGAATAAATATAAGTAAATCTTCAAAATAAGCATTTGAATATTCCTGGATAATCTTCTAAATACTATTTTATGCCAAATAAAACATTCTAATGTTTGCCAGCAGTTACCACACACCTCCAAAAAGTTAGCCAGTTTGGGTGGAGTAGGGCGACCAACAGCAATGAGATAACATTTTCGCCCTGAAGCATGAATTAAGGACATAATCTGTTTGGCGGAATCCAGATACCCCTCCATCGAAAGTGTTCCAACCACAACACCAATTACATTAGCCTCACGAACTTTTTCTATTAAAAATAGCCGACGTCGGAGAAACTTATTCCTTTTGGTAGTTTCCCTCATTTCTAGGGTAAAACCTGCAAACATCAATGGTAACATCAATAAACAAAAATATTCCATGCCGTCAAGAGTATAATGATATTATAACAAAAGCAAAAAGTCAAGTCAAAATGCAACAGTATGTGAACCATATTGGGTAAAAAAAGCATATTTCATGCTTAATGAGCACACCTTTTTTCATAAAATAAATCAAGAGTATAATTCATCCCGTACTTATATAGGTTTAAAAAACAACATAGTTGTTACATAGAACAAAAGTCGAATTCATATGGTCTTCATAGCATATAACATTGAAAATATGTCCAGAATAATTTGATACAGTAAAACCCAAAACTGAACATAAGGATGCAGAATGTCAGGCAATAATAATTTGAGACATTATGTTGATAGAGACTGTTTGATGTCTTTTAAGATTCCTCCTATCTTGATCAATAACTTGAGGTAGCTTCAAAGATTTCAGAAATACAATATTACCTGATATATAAGCATTTTACATTTTAATTCTTAGAAGTTTAGTATCTCACCCCTTCCTGAGCCATAACATTTTTTAAGAATACCAAAAGTACAATAAAATAGTTAATTGAAGGACCCCCTTCCAGGTAAGGTAAAGGTTAGATAGAATAATGATATTCAGTGAACATTGCAGCGATATTCATAAAACATCCTTCTCAGCTACTTGCACGATGATAAGAGAAAGAATTGAATATTGCAATTATATTTCACAATATATAAAATTGCATGAATATATAAATTTAATAAGCATAACCTCTTACAACGATTTTAAATACACAGAAGTAACTGAAGAATTTAACTTTAAAACACAAATTTATAATGTTATCAGAAATGAAACGTGGAAAGTTTGCGGTATGCTCTTTATTCCACTGATGTAGCTGACATACACAACACCATGCAATTGTTCCACTAAAATCACATAAAACATTGAGTGCTTTCAAAGGAAAATAAATGAAAACTGAAAATAAGGATACAAGCCCACAATTTTCATATTACAATGAGATCTTAATGTTACTAGATTTAAATTGGTTTAATTACCTGAAATGAACATTATATAACTCTGAAAAATTCATAAATATAAGACTGAAGAGATAACATCATATAGATATTATATACAAAATATCACACATCATCCAGTAATTCACTTAACAACATAAAATAAATATTAATACTGAAACAATGTACACTCAGTAGTGCAGCTAGTTAATGTATTACAATCAGAAAATATGAACTACAGATTGCAGTAGGGTAACATTGAATGCTCAGTGAAAGATAATTAGAGAAGGTAAGACATTCGAATGACAACTGCAAAGAGTAAATAGTTAAAAAAAGTGGAGAGATAAATGATTGAGAGAAAACAAATTCCTCAAAATAACATTACATTGTACTGACATATATTGTATTGGTATAAATTTAGGACAAATATATTTTTGTTAAATTAATCACAATTTTACAATCAACAAATTGAGTTGAAGAATTAAAGTGGCAAAAAGGTCAGATTTGTTTTGTACATATACGAGTATTATGGAAATGTAAAAACATGAATATAAAAAAATTTAATATATGGAACTCACAAAATGGAATCATGGAAGGAATAGATTCTTACTATAAAAAATTTAAAGCTTTTTAAAGGTATTCAATAAAAATACCCTGCAGACAGATATCAAATACATGCGTTAGTATTAATTTGAACTTTAAATACCCAATATGAAACATTCATAAACTACAGAAGATGAAACATTAACTACCACACCCACAAAAAACTATGTTGAGTAATGGTTTATAACCCTGTCATGTTGTATCAATTTTTATAAAGTTATCTTGGAACCAACAATTTCATAAGCACAATAATTCAGGAAGAGAAATAAATAATACTTCTTTGGCCTATAGAAAGAAGAGAGAGACACTGAATAATAAATGAACATTAGTTATGCTTCAATTTAACAAAGTTCACTTTAAGAAAACTGCCCTCACTCCATATAATGGGAGGTTAGAGAGATACAGTCATAATACTTTGGTAGTCATCACAACATCAACCTATCCTACTACAGATACGAAAGTCACATTTATACAAAAAAAAAAGAATTCAGTTGACAGAAAGTGGCAAGAAGTCAACCAGGATAGTAAAAACTACTTGCGTAAATTATGAGGAAAATGGATTTCCAAATCTATTCTCTGCTCATGACAAATACAGATGCTGCTACGTATTTCCGTTAACAAAGAGGATTAAATACAATCACTTCCTTCTCCATATATACCACAATCCATATCTTTCTCTCACATAACTCATTTGGTAAATTTGCGCCAAATCAGAGAGATTAAAGTTTGCTAAAAAATAAACAAGTTACAATTCTAGGCATTCTTTTTTTCACAACCCTTAATTCAAAGCCTTTCTATCAGCAATAGCTTCCACAGTGAATATTTAATTCTTCCTCAGGTTTCTACCCAAAATGCATACAAAATTAGAGTGAGATTCATTCTTGATTTTATCTCCTTTGATCTATTTCTTTTATGAACATTTTACTTGCACATTATACTCATCTTTCTATCTCATCCTCGAAAGATCAATTTCTCTACTTTTCTATATATTACAGATATGCATTAAATATTTTCCCTTCGATCAATCTCTACATCAGTATTAAGTCTCTCACTTTTCATCTAAAATAATAGTTTTATTATTTACAAGTTAAGAAGATTCATGTAATAGAATTAACTAAGTGACAGTATTGTCATTGAATATTTAAATTTCCACTTCTTACAACAAATTTTGTCTCAAAAATAAATTAGTAATTCATACTCACACTTCTCTTATAAAAATTCATACTTTGTAAAATCTCATTATCCAACTAATTTCATTAACATAATGTTGCTGACCTCAATATCAGCAGCATTTTGCATCCCACTGCCTGATGTTTTGTGCGTTTCTACACTCTTTGCAGGAACATATTTGGCTATAAATCCTTTACAAACACTTCATAAAGCAATTCAAAAAAATACAACTAAATATTTTATAAAAATTGATGCATCTTTTTTGCATTAATAAATGTCAGAATGGACGATCATAGTTTTAGTTCTTCCTATGGTTTTAAAGACAAAACCAACTCCAATAAATTAATAAAAATCTACAAAAAATACAAAGTATTTCTAAAATATCATGAGCCTTGGTATTTTAGGCCGAAAGTCACAGCATTCCATTATATAACTGATAACACAATAGCAATAACAACAAAGAAAGCTCGATGGACATTGAACATTGATAATCAATTAGATCATAATCGTTAGGCCAAAGAATTCTGCAGGTGTCAGAGATAATTTACTTGTATCTTGTACAAACGAATTTAGTATTACCTCCATCTTCCTCAACATAGCATTGGTAGCATTCATGTCCTTTGAGTGAAAGAGTAAGGTTCTCCAGAGCAACAGTTTCAGGCCCAAAAAAGACCAGAGGAGGAATCAGCCGAGGTGATTTATCGTGAAAAGTTGCTGGTAAACAGAAAGAGCGACCCAAGCAGCATGAGGTATGGCGTTTCCCCTTTCTACGGCGACAAAATGGACCACATTTTTCATACCGTTTATCTATCCCCATATCAACGCAAAGTTGCGTCACAATTAAGGAAGTATAACGGAGAGATAAGGCCTTGTAAATCTTCTCTGTAAAGAAATTGAAAATCTTCAGTAAATTAATAATGTCAAAGTGAGACATGAAAGCATACACAAGTTCAGGAAATGGATATAAGAATAAAATGCTCTTGTGATTTACCTCATACTGAAATTCAAAATAGCTTTTCACCAGCTCGAGCATATGTGTGTGCTAACAAACAATGCAGATAGTTGAAACAAAATTTAGTAAGATAGGATTGAAATAATTCTGATCAAAATTCAAAGAGTAAGAGCAGGGATTGGATGACAAATGTGAGGTAATATCTATGTAATATAGATATTAAATATAATGGAGAAGACTCTTAGGAAAATATTAAGTATGTATGTTCCAACACTACACAGCAAGAGCTGGAGCAACTTCAACTTTGAAAACATGACTTACAATCTATAAAAAAGCACTGAGGGGGTAGAATACCCCAAAGGGATAGAGGAAGGTGAGAAGGGGTAGAAAGCAGAAATTCCAAAAAGACAGATTCGTATCAAATCGACAGTTTTCAGGGTTGCTTGGTGACAGTCCATAGGACATCTGGGCTAGTGACGTTTCAGAACATTACAGCACCAACTTAAATCTTGTGTGATTGTATTTGAAGAAAGCTAACTACACAAGTCTTACAGTTATTGCAGGGACAAACATAGAACCATTTTGGAAAGTTATTTAATATGCTAAAATTTGTGAGTGAGAATTAAATAATGAAGGGTCTACAGGTGCTTTTTGTTTAGTAAATCTACATTTACTTATGTAATCACCTCTTAAAGCCGGAAATTTTGAAGGGAAATATGAGCAATTTATGTTTCAAATGCTTTTGATAAAGGTATTTAAACAAACAACTCATTAACTACCAATTACGCATATATATCAACCCATATACTTTTAAAGAAATTGTCTGTCCTTAGCATTGCCAATTTTCTACTATTTTAAAGTATTGAATATAAAATCTATAAGATAGATTTCTGAGAGATTTTACTTGGCCTCGAATAATGTATTTTATTACACTGGCTAAAAATATCTTTCCTATACATAAGATGCCTTAATAATTTTCATCTACATATTGTACAACATGGTTGACTTATACTCAAACAAATATATTAATTATAAATATATTAATAATTATTTTATCTTTCAGCCCCAATGAAAAATATATAGCTACAAAACATCATGGCTAACAGCAAGGTTATGGAATGAAATCCACAGAGGAAGGTGCCACATTGTAAAAATCCACCGCAATCAGAGAAGAGAGTATTTACTAGTAACTAGTTTACTTATTTAAGAGTAGTATTTTTTCCAGTTTTATTTTCCACTACTGGTCTCAGCAAATAATTGCCATCGCCAGGTGAAAAAGCTTTTCCCAAATGTATTTTTACAGATTGAAAGGAGGGGAGGGGAAAGGATAAGGGGAAGGTGTGGGTTGGGAACATCGAGGTAACCGCTGCAAACACATGTTGTAAGGTGTATGTAATGCAAAAAGGTATTCATTTAAAATAATGAAATTCGGGGAATTGGCATGCTTATGGATTTGAAGTTGAGTGCCTTTACTTTCTGTATGCAACATTTTTGACTTAAAATATCCTTATGACCAGACTCAAAAAGGTGCTTGGCAAAGTGGGAAGCGAGTCATAAGTTTTTACAACATCTATGGCATTCCTTTGTACTAATTAACAGCTGCTAGTTTGGCAAGTGTAAACACCATTTGACTCTTTACACTAGAGTTTGTACATGCCGTACTTCTTCAGGTGATTGATGTTATCCTATGTATTGCATAAAATACCTTGGAGATTAAGGCAGCTTTTAAAAGATGGTTTCAGTGAGTTCTTAGGAAACAGATTGGAGATTTTATGGGGTAGGTTATTGATAAAACTTAATTTAACCAATTCTGGTTTGCTTCTGGTAAAGTAAATTTTTCCAATAGCTTGTCTTTTTTGTTTTTGCCAATTTCTGAATCAAAATGTATAGCAAGATAGAGAGAGTTGACGTAGGTAAGGATATACAAATCCATTTGTATCAGGGTGCCATACTAAATGTAGAGTTTGCCATCAATGTATCTATACCAATACTTGACATTTTAAAAATTTAGAACAGGAGTTGAGAAGATTTTTCTCAAAAATAGTCATGAATACTTCTGCTAACAATGGTGAACTCATAAAAAGACCTATAGTTTGGTTATAATAGTCTCCTTTAAACAAAAAGAAATTCTGATACCTACACACTAGATCAGGGTTTACCAAACATTTTCTGCAATGGAACACTTCGCAAAACTGGGAAGTTTAACAGAACGCTAAGCTTATTTTTAGGTTAGGTAATTCTTCTTGTAAAATTTAAAACATCATTCAATAGCAACAAATTATTTATTTGGTGATTATTTTTAAATATAAAACAATAATATTGTAATAAAAACTTAAAATATGAATCAATAATGCATTTAATGACTATTATTCTCCAATTTTCCATTGACACTCCCAATTGTCGTGGAACAACTACTCAGATTCAGCAGAACACCGGTGTTCCGCAGAACATAGTTTGGGAAACCCTGCAATAGGGATAGATAGACCGACCCTTAATTCTGGACCATTCCTGAATCACTTAAATTATTTAGGAGGTGAAGGGTTTCAGGCACTGGTATGTTCAAGAACATATCGAATTATATTCACTTTGGATTTGAGGCAGGTGTAGGGCACTAAGTTTCCTACAGAGTTCCATAGAATGCTTGTTGATTTTTTGCTCCTTGGGAGGCATACAGTGTCTCGGAGAAGACAAATCAAATCAGGATGCCAACTCATGGCATGGGAACGAGATACTAGACACCACAAGGGGAATTGGAAAATCTCATTATGGATTTTAGATAAGCCATGTAAACTTGAGGGAAAAGGGTTAAGATATATCAACCAAAATGAATCACACTTGGGGAGCACTGAGGAGTTGGCTAAAGTAATTTTAACATGTTTTTGATGTTGTACCAATGTGTTTGCAATGATTACCTCAATGTTCCCAACCCTTCCCCTAAATACTTTCTCCTCTCCTCCTTTCAATCAGTATAGATACACTTGGGAAATTTTTTTGTCACCTGATGATGGCATTTATTTGCTGAAACTAGTACTGGAAAATAAAACTACTAGTTTGTCTCTCTTCTCTCATTAAGGTTATGGAAGTTGTGTATGTGTCAGTAGTAGCAGATGTAAAATTAGATACCAAATTCCTTAATTTTCTCTTACATCAAATACACTCGAGACTATTTCCCGTGTTCAGGATTATATAAGCATTATCAGTCAGTGACAGACAACCATATTAAGCTCTGAGAAAACCGTCAAAGTCAAGTCAAATGCAAGAATGAAATTCAAATTTTTTTAGAGACACTTACTATTTACATCACCTTGTTACAAAACAGAGGCTGTTGAATTGATCTTTAAATTAATGAATTAAGTCGCTTCTGATTAGATCAGAACGAATGGGAGCATGCAAGAGTTGCTTAGCAGGCAGCATCATTCTTGCTGCCAACAGATGTTCGGTTGTAAGACAACCGCTACCGGAGTAAGTAAGTCTCAAAGAAAAGGGAAAACAATTACTATGATTATTCAAAATGTATACAAATAATGATCCTATTGAACAAGCAAACAATGGAATCGCGTTATGTTCTCTGCTCTATACACACTGCACTAAATTAGGATAAATAGCAGTAGTCTGAGAAATTTATCACTGGTTCTCAACCATTTTAAATTGCTGGTAAAAACCGATGTTTTGGCAATAGCACTGGTGTTAATAATACATAATTAATAATATAATAAACGACACTATCATAGCTAACTGAAGCAAGTACATGTAGAAACAAAAGATATATAGGTAAAATTTTATATGAAAATCCATGACTGGTGACTAAAGATAAAAGGTACATCAACAAAAGGAACTGTAACTTTCAAATACTAAGACTGAATGACTGAAACAAATATTTAATAAAAAGATGAGGATTAATCTTCTACATTTAACAACAAAAAGTAAATCAGTTTGTGAGAATGAAGATAGCAGAAGACAGTCATCATGAGAATTAATAAATTTATTGCAGAAAAAATAATTTAAGTTTAATTTTCGAGATTAATGCTACTTACCCATCAAAAAGGTTAGAGTTATATCATAGGCCAATATAATAGTGTGTGAAGGATCACGAAATTTTTCTTGAAAAACGTCGAGCAGCCCTCCAAAATGCCTTTCGTTAAGTTGATTCATAAATTTTATTGCAGAGGGATAGCGGAGGGGTGTAAATACATGCAATACTGGGAGCCTACAAGTTGGGCTCAGGCAAGAGCGACCGAAGTGGATGACTGCGTTCGCACCAACATGTTTAGCCGCTACTTCATCGACGCAGCAACTAAAAATATCAAAAATGAACAGATCCGTATTTATTAATATGCAGATAAAAATTCAGGATAGCTACAGCATAATAGTTTCGTCAGCGAAAGATTGCTGCCTGTTGAAACCATGGACTTGAAAATTCGATTTAAATAAACTGATCTGTAACATTTCAATAAAATTTTACGTTGGAAACTGAAGTTTGAGCTTTGTTAAATTTATTTTCAAATTCGATTCACTTGATATATTTTTGAAAGAATAGTTGTTAGCAGATATTTATCATGTACATTACCTGCCATAGGTTGTGTCCCCTAAAATATAGACCTTCCTTCCCAGTTTTTCTTCTACTGAAAGTGCGACTTTAGCAGCATCACATAACATATCATCCGGAAATTGAAGTGCAACCTGTACGAAACCGGCAGAAATACAGTGCAAATAGATTCTAGGATTATAGTAGCAAAGCAAAGAAATGCTGAAAATTTCAATAAAGATATTTTTTTAATATACGGGATTACGTACATTCTCGGCATTTTTACGTGCAATCCATTCCATACATAAATCTATTTCGTAAACTTCATAAATCTTATCTTCCGGCGTTGGTTCAACATTATCTGCATCTACGCTTCGCCTCAAAGCCCTAGTCTCATGTGTACTAAAAACCGATGACATCTCCAAATTTCAATTTCAGTTAAAAATGAGGATAAACAGAAAGTTAGCAGCAGTTTTATTTTCTTGTTTCTCGGATTACCATCACCCTAATGTTGCCTAGGAATACTGTTATTTTTACAAAATGAACGGCTAAAACGAGGACAGGTAAAATCCTAAATAGGTCATCCGCAATTAAGTAAAGAGCAGCTCCTGCGAAATCAATAATTTTACACGATAATTTTTATTTATTTACATGTACAGTCTGTCCATCGAATAGTAGAAATCGATGGATCGTAAATTGAACCAATGCTATTTCGCGGAATTAAACCATCGATCTGGGACGATTCTGATTAGATCGATTCGAGATGGGACGAGCGGAACGAGCTATCTGGCTATACTCAAGGCCTTGAGAAAAAACAATTGAATAATATCTTCCAAGTGTGACATGGAAGACGAAATTGACGTTGTTGAGTTTGGCCCCAGTGTAAATAACGAAGTTCAACAACTAGCTCTAACTTCTCTTTCTCTTCCATCAGACGATGATAGACCATTCTTCAGAGATTATGCAGTATCGGCAGCGAATGATCTGTTGGATAACGGAATATTTGTGGAAACTAATAAGGGGTGTGTATCAGTGGCGACCATAAGTTAATGATCATGATAAAATTGGTTCATTCTCTAGTTTATAAATTAATCGTTCCAAGATTTCGGCAAAGTTCCTCACTAACCTTTCTCCACTGTTATTTTTAGGCTGGTGTGCATGACACTTAAAGATGCCCTAACGTCAGGTGTTGGAGACTTAAAATTGTCAGTCGAGGACCTTCAAAATGTAGCTGCGCAGTTAATAACCCAGAATCCGATGAAAATGGTTACCTCGGATAGTTCAATTCCCATTTTATTAAACGATGTGATGTTGAATGTGGTCCAGGATGATCCGGCGGTAATTTGTTTGATCATAGTGATTGAATTCTAATCCTTGTTAACACTTGAGATACAAAATTCATATGAAAATTTCCAGATGATTCCCAAAGCTAACGAGCAAGGAGATACTGCACATGTTTTCCTGCAAAAACCTGAAAGACCTAACGTTAGCTCGAAAAGCACACCATCGTCCTCGATCATATCCGATTATACCTCAATAAAAAGACTGAATGATTCTACTATTACGCTCTCACCATTTGAAAACGTCGAACCAACTGTCAACACACAGGTATCAGCTTGATTTTTGTTTTGTTTGTTGTGCATAGTCATGCTTACATTCACAAGTACTTGTCAATTTTTAGCACAAAAAAAGAGGTGGTTGGCCGAAAGGACGTAAGAGAAAGCCGGAATTACTAGAAAATAGACCTCCCAAAGCTCCTGCAACTGGATATGTGCTTTTCTTGAACGAGAAACGAAAGTTGTACAAAGATCAGACTTTCAGCGAGGTACTGATTTGATGGATGTCATTCAGTATAAAAGGATTTACTTCCTGTGTTATAAATGCTTAATTTATATCATTCAGGTCACAAAAGTGTTGGGGCATGAATGGAGCAAGTTAAGTCTCGAAGAAAAGCAGAAATACTTGGATAAAGCAGAGATTGATAAGAAACGTTATAGAGAAGAATTAAAAGCATACAGACAATCGGATGCATACCAGTCTTACTTAAATAGAAAAAGAATGAAAAGTAAGTAAAATTATTCGTTGTGCTGGAAGTTATTTTAAATTTTGAATCGCTTAATTAACTTAAATATATTTATGTAGATCAGCTAGGAAACGGTACTGAGGAATCTGATATGGATGCCACCGATGAAATAGATGTAAGTGCCTTATATGTAATATATATTGTCAACGATAGTGTTAAAATTTTCTTTTAGTATTCATATAATTTATGAAATGGACCTTTCAGGATGAGGATAATGAGGAACTGTACTGTCGATCTTGTGATCAATGGTTTACAACGCTCCATAACAAGAAAGAACATCTCTATGGGCGTCAGCATTTGCAGGTGAGCCTCATAGAAGATTCTTGGATGATATTCTTAATAATAATAATCACTTATTGTTTAAATAGCTTCCGTAAAAGTAGTGTTTGCATAGAAGACAGCACAATCAGATCAATAGAACTTATATTGGGGGTTACTTTTCCCATGTTAGCTAATGCACACTTTCTTGTATCACATCTGGTACTATCATTTTAAAATTGACGAGAAGTGCAAAAATAATTAAAATGTAAATGTTTTCACCATATAATTTGATGTTCATTGCAATTTATTTTCTGAAAAATATATCATTTTCAAAATTTTAAAAATCTAGTATTTTTTACAAGGGCAGAAGTGAGGCTTAGTTTTTAACTGCAAGTAAACACAAGTTCTGTGGTCCCCTAAATTGGGAATACTAAGGTTGCACAGTAGCTCTCAGGCCTAGCACCAATATATTAATGCAAGGAAATTACTTTTCTCCATTGCCCAGCAAATGTTGCATGTGCTCTTTTATGATTTAGCATTGAGTCATTCCATGTCAAATCAACACAGCTGCCAACCCGACCATCTCTGATTTTCATCAAATTTGGTGTGCTTATTGCACATGATGAGAGAAAGAAAAATGCCAAATTATAGAATTTTAGTACTAGTATGAAGAAAGTTATGCCCCCCCAAAGTTCTGAAAATGTGTAGAAAATTCGACAAACACTGCTGACAAAAACCAATGTAACTTCTGTTATAATAGAGATAGAACTGTGAAACAGGCAAATTAGGAAAGTGCTAAAAACAAGCTTTCAAATGATATGCAACTTGAACATATTCCAGCAATTTTAATTATTAAGGTCAGTGACCTTAACCTTTGACCTTGAATATCTCAAAACACCACACCTTCGATTTTTTTGGAAAAAATATATTTGCTTCTTCATCTTATATTACACAACATAGTAAAAAATCAAGTTGGGATGACAATGGGATTAGGAGATATAAATTAATAAGTATAGCCATGTGATACGATAAATCAATTCAAATTGTATGCAGAATCCAACAAAATGATATAAGGTAATGAAAAACATGTTAAATGTTGAAAAGGTGGAGTGAAAGAAACTCACAGTAAGATAGTAATATTGACAGACCAGTAGCAAGCATTTGTATCATGTAAGGTAACAGATTATGACGTCTAGCCTTCATTGATGCAAAACATGGTATGACTTTTCTAGCCAAACGCGTGTGGAAGGCATGGAAAACAGGTTCAAACTGAGACAAACAAACATAATGAAAAATTTATCATCAGAACTTACCATGCCTCAATTCTGTTGTAACACTTTTTGTGCATCTTTTGGTGAAAGGACATATGTTTGGCCTGTCGCTGTTCTCACATCAACCTTTGTAAGAATGTCTGTCTTGTCCACAGTAAAGATGTAAGGTTTCTCGGGGTGTACAAATGAAGGTGAAGGGCCTTGAGGATGTAAGAAACTAATTGTTACCCCACTGGTATCCTCATTAATATTTAAAACACATCCAATCCACCAGTGACCTTTGTACATGCATGCCACAAATCCTGTGATATCACCATGGTATGGGTCTTGTTGGTTCCGTGTTAGACATTAATTTTTAAAGTCTGCTGAATTGGAGTAAACCTTTGTTTGAATTTTGTTATGGCCATTGGAAATAACACAGTGTAACTTGTGAGTACCTGCAATTGTGCAAATCTGTGCGAATCGCTCTTGAAGGAAAGATTCCTCTTCATCATAGTCACAGTTCTTTGTATAACAAAAGTGCCACACTGAAATGTTCTTGGAACACCATTCAAACAAGTGTCTGGGTTTCATTATCTGAGAGTTGTAGATACACTGCAGACTGGCACGGGCAGCAAGTCTCTTTATGATAACAGTGATACCATCACATGGTCCTTTGCCATGTGAAGTGGCAAAAAAAATGCCACTCTGCGCTGACATTGAAATCACTTAGATGAAAGGAGATGTTTGCAAAGTTCTTATGGTTTTTATATTGGGCTACAGCACCATCGGAGAATTAATAAATGTACTTGGGTTTCCTTTGCATATGGGATATCAAGAAGTTAATTAAATGACGTTGTAAAAGATGAACACTCACAATGTCATGTTTTAGGCATTCTGATATGATAACAAATGAAACATAAATGCATAATTCTCTACAAAATCACTTAAAGCAATGTATTCATTGTCATAAAGTATCTCTTTCGGATGTTGCAGAAATTCAGATTGTTGAGCGGCTATGAAGGAGTGCAGCAGGAGCTTTTTTAATTTTCCATCGAAGTTTTCTACAAAAGATAGACATATCTGGAGAGTTGTTCTATCAGTGGTTACCCACAGTTTGTATGCTATTTCGTCAATTCCATTTTCATCAAACAACTTTCTTAAGTACATTATGAATGAATGTGAACCTGGGTAGTTCTCACAGATTGACATATAACATTTTGGCTGTGGGGGATTATAAATGATCTGAGCCAGACAGTCTTTGTAAGTGTTAAATTGACAGTCGGGATCACATGTCAACTCTTTCAATCAGGCACCTTCCAACATGAGCTTCACATTTTGGTGAATGCAACAAACACACACACAGTATGGGTACCAGTTGCACCAGCCAGAACACAGTTTTTGGGACGTAGTTGACAAAATTTTGATAATCCTATTTTCTGTTCTGGATGTTTATCCTTGAATTCTTGGTACAACTCATTCAGGTTTCCCAACACCAGTTGTTTTTGTTTGTCTACCCTGGAAGCATTTTCCTTGACAGAAACAAAATCCTTCTTTCCAGGCATACAGCAGCTTATATTGTCTCTATGGTAAAATTCTATTACACAGTTCACAATGTGTTCATTAAGGACACGTCTAGGTCTCGAATTAGGAGTTGCTAATATACCACTTTCTTTCACCAATTGTTTTGATTTTCTTACTAAATAATTTGAGGCTCCAAATTCACTTTCAATCCTTCTAATGCTCCAACTTTTTGGAAGAAGTTCCAATATTTGGATCTTGTCACTGCTTTTCGTGCTTGTACTAAATTTCTCCTTTAACTGCGTTATAAGTTCAGATTCTCCATTTGTTTCTCCCTCTGCCTTTTCTCCCACAGATGGTATGTATTTACTTTGGAAAACCTCTGACACATTTTCAAACTTTTTCTCTGCATATCTTTTCTCCGTCAGTCTCTTCCTTTTCACCGGGGATTCCCCAAGATATATCAGACAGTCATTTAATGCAACTAAAGCAATATTTGGGGCTACAGATGCGTCTGACTCGTCTGAGAAGCTATGCTGGTTAGTGATTCCTAACTGTTTCGATGTTGTTGGTTCTGCCATAGGCCCTTGTTTCTCTGCTAATTCTTTCCTACATCCATCACATATTTTGTGGTCTGGCGTTATACCACTGATCATATCAACCATCCAAATTTGCACTTTATGTAGGCTTTTATTGTATCTGTAGTGTCCATCTTCCCTGAAGGGTTTACAACAATACATGGTCCTCCTTTTCCTCTCAATCTCCATCTTCATAGATAAGCACAGTTACAACCTATATACAGTTACAACATTCTTGCTCTTGAGCAAGAATTCCTACATACAAAGATACATATTGCATAAATTCTTGTATAGTAGTACATTCATGCAGTTGAGCTCTGTGAAGCTATGCAACGGATCTCAAGAATATTTGCATTCAGTTTTACCCATGAAAAATTTATATTGTATTATATATATTTATATTGTATTATATATATTTATATTGTATTATATATATTTATATTGTATTATATATATTTATATTGTATATAGTTGAAATTTTAATTTAATTTGGAAAAATGTATTGAGAATAATGAAGATTAGAAAAAAAATATGTTATTTAAAGTTTCTATTTATAACTTAAAGAATTAGAGAACAAATGTAAATAAATATATAAATAGTTTATGAGATATTAACTATTTATTAACTAAAGACTTTTGTTGAAATAAATCATATTAGATGCATCTATAAGTCTAAAAAATATCATATAGGTTAACATTTAACATGTTTTTCATTACCATATATCATTTTGTTGGATTCTGCATACAATTTGAATTGATTTATCGTATCACATGGCTATACTTATTAATTTATATCTCCTAATCCCATTGTCATCCCAACTTGATTTTTTACTATGTTGTGTAATATAAGATGAAGAAGCAAATATATTTTTTCCAAAAAAATCGAAGGTGTGGTGTTTTGAGATATTCAAGGTCAAAGGTTAAGGTCACTGACCTTAATAATTAAAATTGCTGGAATATGTTCAAGTTGCATATCATTTGAAAGCTTGTTTTTAGCACTTTCCTAATTTGCCTGTTTCACAGTTCTATCTCTATTATAACAGAAGTTACATTGGTTTTTGTCAGCAGTGTTTGTCGAATTTTCTACACATTTTCAGAACTTTGGGGGGGCATAACTTTCTTCATACTAGTACTAAAATTCTATAATTTGGCATTTTTCTTTCTCTCATCATGTGCAATAAGCACACCAAATTTGATGAAAATCAGAGATGGTCAGGTTGAAAATTGTACTTTTCTGTGTTGGTTTGACATGGAATGACCCATTACTACTGCTGCTCTTTTGCCAGGCTTTCTTCCACATAACTCGGAGCCAATACTTAATTTAGTATTAAGAAGATTTAAAATTTTTGAGTTAATCAAAACCATATTGACTTAAATAAAGGTGGAGCAGATGAAAACTTTTGGGAAATATTCCTGTTTTCTCATTAAATTAAGCGGATAATGTTAAATCATGATTTATACCATTTACACATTCACAGTCGATAGCGGGGGATTTCCGGAAAGAAAGGCTTCAGGCTGAGCAAGATAGTGGTAGAGGTAGTCTATCCACCTCTTTGGATGATTCAAGTCTTGATGGACCTCCAGGTGGACGCAGAAAAACCAAACAAAGTCAAGGTTCCTGTGGTGCTTTGGCTTCTACAGCTGGACAACCAACTATATCAGATGCCGTTGTTCGCTTCATGGAGGTTACAGCAGGTCTGTTTCAGTTAAAATCATTCGGAAAATCATAATTTGATCAGACATCGTAAATTCTCACAGAATGACGAGTTGTATGAAAAGCTTTTCACTGCTTGAGCAAAAAATAAAATTCTATATCACAACTCTTCTGTTACTATTTGGACCCAAATACAACTATTGACTTACAACAAACAATTTTCATTATGTAGTTACCTCAATTCTTTATTTGGTTGAAAACTACCTTTGATACACTTTCAACACCCTGGGAGTCAGAAGATGTCATGTCACTTAAATTTGTAGTCAATTGAATAAAGTTTCACATCAAGTTTGACAAAACCTTTATTTTCGACTGGAATAGTCAATTCTTTATTAAGGCTATTCACTTTTCATAATAATCTGTAAATATTTTCATTTTCCTTAGCTTTTCCTAAATTCTAATGAATTCACTTCTTTTGATTATTATAAGTGAAGTCACTCTAAAGATTGTAGAAGCATTCAATGTGCCAAAGAAATCAACTCAAATGGTCTCCCGGATAGTCATGTGGACAGCGCGTTTGCCTTTGGTGAAAGCGGACCCGGGTTCGAATCCCGGTGGGAGCCAATGTGCGAAATGACCTAAGCTGTCGAAGCACTTTTAACAATACTACTACTACGAAATCAACTCAAGTGTTATTTGGTGGAACTTCATTGTCAACTTGCAAAGGTAAAGCACACTTTTACAAGTGTGTTTTAGCTTTGTAAGCATCCAATGTGCATTTAGCCCTCCATGAAAGCATCTTCAGGGGCAAGAGATGAGTCATCTGAGATGCTTTCATGGAATGCTAAAGCACATAGGGTGTCACTACAGGTTGTAGTGTGACTCCATTTATAATAATCTACAACATAAATACTTTTATTCAGTCCATTTTGATTGCTAAAAAAATTTTTGCAGTTCACGATATATTTCATTGCGAGATAAATGTACCTTTTTCCCCTCACTTGTCAACCTTACCTTCTGAATTGGTGGGCGAGGTTCAATGATGAGGTGTGGGTTTAAGACCTTGTTTTTCAGGCAAGGGCATAGATATGTGTGATTGTTTTCATTGTGAATTATTTAAATGAATCAAATTGGGATGACTTTTTGTTATAGTAAATAATATTATTATTACAGAAAGAGAAAGAGAGAGAGAACGGGAATTACAGCTGCTGAGATGCCGACTGAAATTGGTACAAACGCAGAATATTGAACTGCTAAAACGACTAAATGAATTGAAATCAAAGGAGACAGAGTTAAAGGAAGCGTTGGAAAATGCTAAGCAAGAGGAAAGTTTGATTACCCAAGACCTATATAGCCTTTTAATGCTACCTACATACATGTATGTCAACTCGGATCTGGAAGAAAAGAAAGAAATAAGAAGCATTGTGGGAGATTTGGACCCAGTGAGTGACGAGCCGCTGAGTTGTAGTGTGATGTTGGGTAATGATACTGAAGATAATGCTGTTTTTGAGGAAATAGATCCCAAAGAAGAACACATGAAGTTCGAGACTGTAGTTATCAGTTCCAGTTCTGTTCAGTTTGTCACAGAAACGTAGGACAATTAATTTGAAAAGTTTATATTTGAAAAATAAAACAGAAGTATAAATCTCAGACTGACTTTGCTGGAATTATGGCGAATATGGAAATGGCTTTGTTAACCAGCAAATAAATTGCTGAATCTCTTCAGCCAGAGCTTCCAAAATTATCCTCTTTGGCTTACATTATAACCAATGTAAGCCAATCTGCAAATATACATTTATGCAGAAGAAAGCTCATAAAGAAAAGTTAAGAATGGAAATATTAGTGCTGTTGCTAAGAACATGTCTAAACAAAACAGCATGCAAGTTGTTGGAAATTACATTACCCTAAATACCATTGAGAAACTTTTCATTGAGCAAGGGAATCCTCGAAATGAAAAGTTTTATAGCCAAATGTGGTATTCTGGAAGTCAATGGCTCACCAACTATTTTGAAACGAAATTGGAGTGGAAAGAGTGTTACTGCTGATAACCAAACTGGAGAAGGTTAAAGTCTAACTTTAGATTTGTTCCAAATTCTTTAAGCAGGTAAAAGCTATCACTATGCCCCTGTGATTTCGGAAAGGCTGCTTCATTTATTTTTCTTAACAACCACTAATTTTTCTATTTAGTAGTTGAACAATTTCTATGTCAATGGAAGGTATTTGTAAATCATTTCCAAGTAAGTGGATAATTAAAAAGAAATAACTGGACATTTTTACTTGGTTTTGTAGCTTCCTGAGTGGCAATTCCATCATTGTAAGAATGCAATTCACATGTTTAATGATGCACTTAGGTATTTTAATTTCATACTGTTGTTAGTCGTGTAACCTAAGAAGGTCATCAAAGCTACCATTCCAGTTTTCATCCTCTAATCATCGTCACAATGATAATTGTTTTCTTCATATACCATTTTGCATGTTTGTTACAAACGATTGAACTTTTTCCTAAAGTATTGTGATAGCTTCACTGATCCCTAAATTATAAAGATATGCTTTTTATGCTCTTACACTAGATAATTTACTAGAAATTATATGAAGCAGACCACATAATTATGGTTTTTATAAAATTAACAGCATAAATTGTCTTGTTTCTATTTTCCCTTCACAATAAGACTGCTGATGTGTACATCTCAAATTTATTTTTATGGAAGTTGTTACATGAGTAGTTAGTTTTGAAGTAGTTGTTTTTTTAAATAGCTTAAGCCTAAGTTAAACGTATTTTTCTCACAAAATTAAAATGTAAAAGAGTACAGAAAAAAGATGCTGAAATTTGGAAACAACTGCCGAATTTCCTTTTTGCAATTGTTATTTTTCTCATTTAATTTTTACCTCTGTATGCATTTACAAAATACAGGGGGGTATTTAATTGAGCTGAGAAAATGGCTGTGTTAGCATTAGCGATTGGAGTGTTATATTAAGAGGCCAAAACATAATCATTGACATAACTAGCGATAAAAATGAAATGTACACTGTTTTTACTGCATTTAATGGAATATTATTCTGAAACTGTTAAGTGTTTTTCAAAATTGCATCATAACTTATTCTATTGTTAGAGTTGTTGAATAAAATTTGATTTAGTAAAATAAGCTTATTTCTTTCTATATACTGTTCTACCTTTTAAAAAAAAACATAAGGATGCATAATGGCTTATTTTAACATGACAGAAATAAGGAGATTAATGAAAAAGACTGAGAAAATGGTACTTTTTTCTCAAGTTTTATTTTGTACAGGGGCATGATGGAGTCCTTAGTTACAGTATGATTTGCCCTCAAAATCAGGGGCTCCATTATGCCCCACCCTGTATAATAAAAACAAAAATCCACGACCAGTTCCAACTATTTACCATCATCAACTGGTGAACAGCCCTCTAAAACCAATCTTCGAATAAACTAACAGCAGGGTCTAAAGTTAGCTGCTATATGCTTTTCATTCCTTCATCAATTGGCACCATTTCAGCTCGGGACTTCCAAAAATTTTGTAACATTAAACATTGCTTACACAAACTACCCCATTAATATCATCAATAAACTTCTGGCCCCCAAGCTCAGGACATTTTTTTCTTAGGATTCCTTGGACCATGAATTGGTCCCTCCCGAAAAAAAATGTAAGCTTTCTTTTAAAACCTGTTAAATTGTGAAAAAACTCTTTGTAATTGCAAAGATAAACAACCCCTTAGATGAATCAAGAAATTAGAGACTAAAATAACATGACTGCAATGCTTCATACATAGAACACTTCCCGTAGTTTTGCAATCAGAACCAAAGAGTATTTAAGATGCTTTTGAAACAACTCTTCCATTTCCCACATCTCAAAACACCTCCAAGATTATAACCACTCCTCTGGTTCTATCCTAGACATCCCCCTTATTGCTAATAAAGGCTATTTTGCTAAGTTAATAAGATAGGAATTAGTTTCCTGTGGAAGAGTTCTTCCTGTTTTTTGTCTTTCATCATTATAGAACACCACAAAATTACTCTATTATTTTATTTAAAATTACAGACCAATTTATAAGTTGTCTACTTTTTGAAGTCTTTGAAAAACTCCTCCATAATAAGTCATTGCCTCATTGTATGAGAAGCAAAGGCTTTCTTCCCCATTGCTCTATAACAACCAATCTCATGGTGCAATTATGTGAATTCCTCAATACGCTTGAAACTTCAAGCCGACACTATATATATAATGATTTCACTAAAGATTTTGATAAAGTGGACCAATTAAAAAGCTTGGATGCTTTGGTATTTGCAGAGGACTAATAAACTTACTACAGTCATATCTATGAGAGAATTTTTTAGGATTCTAAGATCCACTTACATGCCGGCATGTACAGTAATCATAAGATTCATACCTATAAATTCCATCGAAATTAACTTCATGTTTACTTAAATACCTAAATTTCATGTTGCAAAAATTAATTTAAATCATTGGTAATTATTCCTGTTAAAAGAAAAAATCACACCAATCTTACCTAAAAATTAATAATATCCATTGAAATTTGCTTCATTTTAAACAAAAAAACCACAATATCGGAACATGAAAATTATTCATTTTCATCGATATTGATTCATTTGTGAAGAAAAAATTGTGCGAATGTCACTTAAAATCTTATGTTACTTCTCATCAGTGTTTGTTCAATTTCTTCATTAATGGCCTTCCTAACTCTATCTCATCATCCATCGTTAAGCCAGTTACAGCCTTAACAGTACACTTGAGCTCCAGATTGACTTGACAATTTTTCTTATGGTGTCACTGATGACACTTATTCCCAAGCATACCCGAATGCAAATGATTTCCTTCATTATTACAATGTCCGTAATGTTGTATCCATATTGCATTATGGGTAACATTAAAATGGCTTTATTATATACCATATTAGCCCAAATATAACACGTTATTTTTCGACCGTTTATTTTCCGTTAAAAATCAACTCGCGCATAATTCTGGGTTTAAATAATGGAATGTAATATAAACAAGGTCATTTTCCTACAGAGGTTGAAACGTGACTGAAGGTTTTCAATGATTTAAATGGGATGGAAGATGACATTTTGTGGGAGGCTAAAAGCATGAATGAAAATATGTGACATCAATGAGTTCTCATTCTGAAAACAGTTTAGATTCTGAATAAAACTTTCCGTTTTTTATTGTTACTTACGTAATATTAATTTTGTTTTACATTACTTAATTTTCTTGACATGAATGTAACCTGTGTTATTAGCTATAATTAATTAAAAAAATGCTTATCTGATCGAATTTTACTTTCTTTGAATTCTTTTACGAGTATTATTTTTTTCTAAATATCTTTATGAAAATTTTGGAGTCGCATTAAATTCAGGGGTTGTGTTATATTTGAGCTAATACGGTAATTTTTAATACAGGTGAAACTGAAAAAAGTACCTTTGCGGAGTTCCACCAAAACTAGTAGTCATCTTTTTTATAATAAAACCTGTGGAAAAGTGAACATCTGTCTACTCTCATTAATCAAAATTTGTTTTTACTTTTAATTAAAAAACATGAGTCATGGAAAGATCTTTTGTAAGTAAAGTAAAATATCTATTTTTCCTGTTTACCAGTCAAATTCCCTGAGAATTCTAGAAGAACAAAATTCCCTGAGTTTTCCAGGATTTTGAGGTTGGTGGACACCCTGATCCATCAAAGAGGTCTTACAGAAATGAAGACCAAAATAAACTAGGTGGATTGGTGGTGAATCAATGGTGATAGCAGGTTTAGAGAAAGATCAAATTTCTTAGAAATGAGGTTGTAACGGATTAGAGGTGAAGTATAGTTGATCTTGTGGTGACTCATATTGCTTCATTAGTAGCCCACACTCCCTTAAATTTATCATACTAGAAATTGGGGATTTGGTTGCATATACTTAACCCTTGTGTAGGCACCCAACTTTACCTACGCTGTTGGGCACCCGGGGTACCCACCTCTTTAGATCTCATTTTTTAACACATTTGTAGAGGAATTCGTTCTCTGAACATTTTATTTAATAAATAGATATTTTATGAAGGTATTAAAGTAATTTTTATATCATTTGACGAGTTAGAACTTCTACAATTAACAAAATAAGACAGGTATGTTTATTCTTCGGTTCTTGACGCCTGAATTCCTCTTTTAATTTTTTCAGTGCAGGGTTGCATATCCAAAAGGTAAACATGCAGATTAATCGTTATCAAAAGTACATCATGAGCCAAAAATACTGAAAATAGATGCACGACTATCATATAAAGGAGTAAAAATAAAATATATACTAAATTTCAGAATTTAATATTTTCATAGATATTTGACATCACAAGTTGAATCAAAAAATTTTCTTGACAAGCATAAAGGGTTAACAAAGCTCTACAGATGCCAACAAAACTGACATTTACCATTAAGTTAGTTAAAAAAATGCCTAATTTGTTTACATCATCCTAATAATTTTTGTCAAGTACAGTTTATTGCAAAAAAAAGATCATGTTTGATTGTGCGCTCTTTAAGATTCTATCCTTGTGATTCAGCAACCACTCCAACAACAAAAAATGTGGAAACCCTGGAGAAGGTGCCCTGCCTTCTTCATTCCTTCCCCTTTCTTTTGATGAATTTCTGTTGATGAATAATTGCACTCATTGTAAACGGATGCTTTTAGTAGATTTTTGTAGCACAATTCATGTATTGTAAAAGAAAATACTTTAGCATTAAATGTATAAAGGAGAATCAGAAGCTAAAATTATTACATATGAATACAAAAGCATGGAAAATTAAACCACAATCTGGAGTATGGTTTCCAAATTCTAATCTTTCAGGTATCGGAAGCGAGAAATAATATTTCCAGGAACCAAGGGAATTTACTGAATAACCGTTTTAATTGATATTCTATGAATATGATTCAAAGGTAGATATTAAACAATAAAGAAGCCACAAAGGCAGGGCTACCAGAGTTTGTGGCTTGGTGCTGTCATTCACATAAATTAAAGGTAAGAAAATTAAATCTTATCTTTCTTTTGTGGGGAATGTGATCAATGTAGATAAATTCCCAGCTTCCCCGAGATTTGATTGTAGGAGGAGCATGCAGTAGTTATATTTTATAACTTACCATCTCCAACAATTAAACTAACATATATTCGGTTTGCAACAGCAAATGATAGTAAATAAGAGTCACAACTATACCTTGAGCTGTTAAAAATTGTGGAAGGGTCGACGTGCGTTTCGCTACCTTGTGTAGCATCTTCAAAAGACCATGAGTTACTGAGCAAAACGCGTGTGGACCCTTCCTCAATTTTTGACAGCTCAAGGTATAGTTGTGGCTCTTATTTATTAGCATTGCTGTCAGTGGTGAGTTCTTATTAGCCAATGATAGGTTGGTAATTAATCTTTAACCTGAAAGTTAATCTTCGCAATATTGAATAAGCGGGAGTCCATATCCAAAGAAATAAAACCGTAAGTAAACTTCTTTACATTTCTGAAATTCATTATTGCACAAAACAAATCATTATCCGATGCTGATTACAATTCGACAATTAAGTTTCAGGGTAGTTTTATGATTAATTTTGTCATTTTTATTGATTAAAGATTAGAAATTGACAAATGAATTAAATAACAGAAAAAGCAAACTATAGTAATGAGAGATAATTTTATATCAATTAATAAATCTTTTGATAGAAACATAAAAATATTACATATTTCTCACAATATGTGCTAACAAATGACCGGTGTCCACGTCAGTTAGGTTGTTCATGAATACAAAATGGTGAAAATACAAAGTATTTTATTTCTATGCAGTTCCACCAAGTTAGGCTAAATCATGTTGATTATATTTCTTAAGAGTGTTTGGATAAAATTCACAAAAGTTTTCCTTATTTTATAGAAATCCTAAAATTCTTATGATAAACTTAAACTTAGGGGAGGTAAATAATTTTTTGATGTAATCCCAAGGATAGCATCTCAGAAACAACTATCAGTTAATTCTATTAGGTGTATCGAAACGCCTAATGGAATTTTCAGCAAGTGATTTATAAATGCTCTTTCTTTAATAGTAAAGGGTGCGGCAGAACCAACTAAGCAGTTTCGAGTGTGGCAGAACCAATTAAGCAGTTTTGAGGAGTTATAAAACAGAAATCTGCATATATAAAGAAAAAAACGTTTTTATTTTCATACCATTTAAAAATATAAATGGTATGAATAACTTTTTTCGCAAATAAAAACGTTTTTTCTTTATATAGCCAGATTTCTTTTTTATAACTCCTCAAAACTGCTTAATTGGTTCTGCCACATCCTGTACTTTACACCTTAACTTTATAGTTTTTACTCACTCCTTTACAAAGTGGAAAAATTGAGCAACAAATTTTCAGCCTACATGTTCCAAAAATCCAAACACTATAATATTTATCTACATCTAAAAAACAGAAATTTGTAACTTTCACCTATCTGATTCATTTAATAATGGGAACCATTTTAAGATATGCAATTAAAGCAAGTCATCAAAAGTGAAATTACACAATGCTATTGCTGATTATTTAATGGATTTTACTATCCATAACTATCTAAAAGAGTGCAAACAGCCTGAAAGAAAAGTTATGAATACTTTCTCATTGTGAGCACAAGAGTGTTTTAAGAGCAGATTTCCCTGAAGAAATGCTTTAGGTTTGAATTTATGGGTCAAAATCAGAGGGAGCATTTTCAGTTTTTTAATTGTGTAAAAAATCAAGTAGCTACTAGAATATTGATTATTATTTAAAATTATAGCACCATATTCCCTAAATCGATTCTAAAAATTGCCACTCACAAAAGTGATTTATATTTTAATTATTGTGATGGGTGAGGCATTAGCAACTATTTGTTTGTTTGTTGATTTCTGGCTGTATTGTTGTTCTTGGAACTGTTGTGGATCATTAAAGATCTTTGATAAGAAGCTTACAGACTTTATGTTCATTATCTGGACTGGGTGGCCCAGAACATGGTGTCAGAAGTTAAAGTTCTTCTTAAAGTATTTCAGTAAAACTTCTAATTAAAAAATAACGTTTGAATTTTGAGAATTTTTAATTCTGATATTCAAGATGGCAGTTGGCAGCGATTCCAAGATAGTTTATGTGCCTTCTAATCTGCAGGCACCTGCAGCTTTTGAGTTAGTTGGTGACATATCAAGCAAGTGGACCAGATGGCAGAGTTTGTGGGAGAATTTTGAAATTGCTTCCGGTATAATAAGGCAAGATATGGCAATCCGAGTGGCCACTCTCAAGACATGCATTGGATCAGATGTATTGCACATCATTGATAATTTCGGGTATGAAAGTGGAGAGGATGAAAGGAACATCGCTACAATACTGACGAAGATGAAAGACTATTGTGTGGGAGAGGTTAACAAAATTTAAGAACGTGTCATATTCAATCGGCGAGTTCAAGAGGACAGTGAGGCCTTTGAGAGTTTTTATGCATCTTTGCGCAAGTTGGTGAAGTCCTGTAAATTTCAAACACTTGAGGATTCACTGGTAAGGGATCGTATTGTTATTGGTATTAAATAGGATTCACTACGCAAACGGTTACTTTTTTTTTTTTTTTTTAATTGCTTACCTGCTGTTGCCCTTCACCGGTGAAGTCCTCCTAAGCTCTACTGAACTTTTCAGGAGGTGCTTCACCGCAAGACAAAAGCTTGACTTTGCAAACAGCGGTGGATATATGTAAGGCGCATGAACTTGCAAAGAAAAGGGTGATGAATTGTTCAGTATATAAGGAACCCAAAGAAGACAGTTATCAAGAGTAGTAGACCAACAGAATGTAGAAGCTGTGGGATTTCTCAACCATATCGTCAATGTCCAGCATGGGGTAAAGATTGCTGGAATTGTGGTGGTAAGAATCATTTTGCTGGGAAGTGCACACCACATTGAAGAAAGTAGTTCACCAGATTAATCCCAACTTCGAGAGTAGGGACACAGATAGATCAGTTTCGTCAGAGGAGTGTTTAACTGTTGACACTGAACCAGTCCATCAGGTGGGATCAGTGGCCACAAAGAAGTTGTTCTGTAGTTTGAGACTCGACGTACCACCACAAGAACATTTATTCCAATTGGACAATGGCTCGACAGTCAATATTGTTGGCAAAAAAGCTTATATTTGATTGTTTCATGAAGACCAACTGCTTCGTTTAAAACCCGCAAAGTCTACCTTAGTAATGTATAATAAGAATGAGGTGAATCCAGTTGGCCATAGGATAGTAAAAGTACAAAATCTTAAGGATGGATGTGAACATAAAGTAGATCTTCAGGTGGTTGATGGACCCTTTTCTTCGTTACTGGGAGCAAAGACGGTCTTTGGAATGGGACTGCTGACGATCAATAAGGAGCGGATTAAAGACACAGTTGGTGTTGTTAATAAGGCAAATTCCAAGGATGAATTGCTCAAGAAATATTCAGATGTATTTGAGGGTCTAGGGAAAATTCCTGGCAAGATGCATCTGGAGATAGACCCAACTGATTCACCAGTCAAGATCCCAGTACGCAAAATACCAGTTGCAGTGAAGACGAAGGTCAAGGCCGAGTTGGACCGATTACAGGAGTTGGGTATAATTGTTCCTGTGGATACACCTACTGACTGGATATCAGCACTAGTGGTTGTTGGCAAGTCAGATGGTACTGTGCGATTGTGTTTGGATCCGAAACCTCTGAACAAGGCTTTGAAAAGGAACCATTACCCTCTGACAACCATTGATGACATCTTGCCCAAACTGACGGGAGCTAGGATGTTCACAGTGGCGGATGCAAAGGATGGGTTCTTGCAAGTTGAACTGGACGAAGAGAGTTCGTATCTTACTACATTTGGCACACCTTACGGAAGATTTTGCTATACAAGAATGCCATATGGTATTGCTCCCGCACTGGAAGAATTTTATAGAAGATTCCGCATGGCTTTGCAGTCGAAGCATTTGAGTGGTTGTGAATCAGTTGCCGATGATATCCTGGTGTATGGTGACAGCAAGGCAGCGCATGATCGGAACCTCCGTGATATGCTGCAATGTTGCCAGGAGGTCAACATAAAGTTGAACAAGGAAAAGTTGAAAGTAGGACTTTCTGAAGTGAAATATATGGGTCACATTTTGACTGACAGGGGACTGAAGGTGGATTCTAGTAAGGTAGAGGCTATTCAGAAATTTCCAAGCCCAATTGACAGGCGAGCGGTGTCTAGATTATTGGGCATGTTAAATTATTTACAGCGATTTGCGCCAAAGTTAACTGAGATTAGTAAACCGTTACGTGATCTGACCTGTGATGATGTAGAATTTCGGTGAGAATACCATGATCAGTGCCTGGATAAAATAAAGTCAATTCTGACTTTAGTACCAGTGTTAGGTTACTTTAACCCAGATTTGGATGTCACATTACAGTGTGATGCCAGTGGCTATGGTTTAGGCGCTTGTATTATGCAGGACAGCAAGCCTATAGCTTCTAGGGCAATGACTACGGCGGAAGTGAACTATGCGCAAATTGAGAAGGAACTGTTAGCAATACTTTTTGGTGTTACCAAGTTCGAAAACTTCACGATTGGTAGGAAAGTATTTGTTGAGTCGGATCATAAGCCATTAGAGGTTATTTTTCGTAAATCTCTAGTTAGTGCGCCAAGGCGCCTACAACGTATGCTTTTACAACTGCAGAAATACAACATAGAAGTTGGTTACCGCCCTGGTAAATCTATGTATCTTGCCGATACCCTTAGTCGAGCATTCTTGGCTAGTAATGTTGTCCAAATGCCCAATTGTGACATTGAGTACGTATTGGACATTGAGATTTCTGAGATTGAGTTTGATATTATGAAGGTAAATCAGATCGAGTTGACAGCGGTTTCTGATGCGAGACTAGCAGAGATTTGTGCAGCAACCGACAGCGATCCTGAATTGTGTCAGTTGCGTGAGGTAATTATGACTGGTTGGAATGACGAAGTAAAGGGACTGGCACCCTATCATACATTTCGTGAGGAGTTGACAGTTGATTCTGGTGTAATTTTGAAAGGCCATCGTGTTGTTGTTCCAATGTCATGTCGTAATGTTATTTTGTCTAGATTACATGCCAGCCATAACAGTGTTGATAGTTGTACGAGGTTTGCAAGACAAACTGTATATTGGCCCGGTATGGAAAAGGACGTGACTCTATACGTGGAGAAATGCTCGCATTGTAATAAATTCCAAGATGCCCAGCAGAAAGAGACTTTAATAAGTTTTCCAGTGCCACAATTGCCTTGGCAGTTGGTGAGTTTGGATTTATTCTAGTTAGATTGTTGCCATTATCTGATTACTGTTGACCATTATTCTGACTTTTATGAGATTGACCATGTTACCGATCTGGCACATTCCGGTATTATACCAAAGTTGAAAGCTCATTGTGTTAGACATGGAGTGCCGGTAAGAGTAGTTTGTGACAACGGTCTGCCATTTGATAGTGGTAATTTTTGTCAGTTTTCTAAAGAGTACGGATTTGAATTGGTAACTAGTTCACTGTGTTATTCACAGACAAAACGTAAGGCCGAAAATCTTGTAAAGCAGGCCAAGAAATTGTTACTTAAATGCCATTCATCAGGTACAGATCCCTATCTTGTGCTTTTAGAACAAGCACAATCTTTTCATTAAAATTCATCACATCTTCCTTGATTGCTACTCTGAGGCTTTGCAGAGCTAGGCATATTCATATTTCAAGTTGAAATCGTATCAAGAAGGTCCTCAAAAGAAAAAAAAGGCTTGAAATTTTATTCAAATTCGCTGCAATTTATCCGTTCGGCATCGAACCTGGGTCTTCCTGGTTATACTTACTATGCAGCACAACAGAGGATCACCATCTCTTACTATGTGTGAAAACTCAAGCAGAAATATTGGCTGCAACTGCCTCAAACAAAGTCCTACTTTTCACATACAGTAGAACCTCAGTAATTCAGATGAATTCAGGCACATAGGCGTCCGGATTAGCAAGGTTTTAAAAAAATAACGTAAAATATATTTTTTCTAAAAATTATATTGTATAGATTTTGCATGAATGTATTACATAGGGTATTACAACATATAAAGTGAATAAATATTATCAGCGAGCAAAAAAGTCAGTTATTTTCTTTTGTGTGACCGTTCTTATTTTTAAATCAAGTGCGCGGTCTCTTAAACGTCTAAAGAGCATAATTTCATGTGCTTCAAAATTTTGCTCCTCAGCCCACTTTAATGATGAATCGAGTGGCAGGGTGATCGTCGTCATCATCATCATCTTTTGTTGTTACTGTTCTGATAATTTCGTCATCTGTTAAAGCTTCTTTTCGAGCCAAACTGTCGTCAACCTCAGCAGCCCACCGGAGAGCTTCAGGGTTAGATATTGGGTTCGAATTTTGTAACTGATTAATGAGTGGCGCAAGCTGAATTTCTTCTGTTCGCACATTTTCTAAAACTTCCGAAACAATAAAATTTGGGAGTAAATTTTTCCACGACTTGCTGATCAATAATTTAGACACCGATGCCCAACAGTTAGCTAGATTGGACACAACATCTTTTAAATTAACCTTTTTCAGAGCATTTTCCAAATTTTCATTGTCCACTAAGAATATTTGTAAGAAGCAACTTACAATATCCTAATTTAATGCTTTGAATAACATTAAGATCCATGGGGATCCATGGGTTGGATCAGCGCAGATGTGTTAGGGGGTAAAATAATTCGGAAATTTCACCGTCATCAGTGCACAATTCTTCTGCAGAAGGATGGCCAGGACAATTATCAAGCAACAATAAAGCACGTTGTGGTAAACTGACGGATTTCATATGTTGTCGAACTGCTGGAACGAATTCTGTTTTAAACCAATCCAAAAATAATTTTCGTGTGACACAAGCTTTTTTTGCCCTCAATAGCACATAGGTATCATGACTGACTTGAATGCACAGGGTTTTTTGGCTGTTCCGACAACAAACAAAGGAAGCTTATGTTTGCCAGTCACGTTTGCACACGGCGTAAATGTAATCCTCGATTTAATTACTTTCCTTCCTGGTGCCACTTTTTCATTACGATCGGCTAGTTTTATCAGGTAACATTCGCCAGAACAACCCTGATTATTCGGTATTGTAAATCTGTTCAGAACTCAGATTTTTCTCATTGAATACATGCAGTAACTCGGTTCTAAATGTTTCTACTGCACTTTCATTGCTAGATAGTTTTTCCCCGGTCATGCCTGATCCCATGACGATGTTTAAATCTGTCCAGCCACCCTTTGCTGGCAACAACACCCCCGTCATTTTCTCGCCACCCAGTGGAACGTGAAGCCACCTTTGTTGAATAAACCATAAGTAAACTGCATTTTCTAGAGCAATGTTATCTGCCATTTTCATAGTTTTACGCATCTTTGAACCACTTTCTGTAGTGCTCACAAACTTCATTATGCTGTCATTATTTTTCTTGATGTCACCATTTGTTGACTTTCCGATAACAAACGTCCTGGAAATTGCATTGTAACCTTAACCACTGTTTATCAATTTAATGATTTTCACTTTGTCCTCTAATGTGAGGGTTTTACGCTTGCGAGAAACCATAACTCACTGGACAGTACCGGGAAAAAAGGACGCCACTTTAGGTTTTAAAAACCGGCAAAAACTAAACGGAGAAGCAAAGAATCAGAAGAACCAAGTTATATTGAGGGAATGGATTGTAGCGCATATTTTCCATAGAGTTGATTAGTTTTTGGAGTAAATCGGTCAACCGGAAGTGGAGCTTCATTCATCAAAGCTCATTTCCGGTTTTCAAAATATCTCCATAAATATGATAAATACGTATATTGTAATACTTATAAAAGTTTTAGATAAATTATTTTACTATAACTTTTGTATTTAACATATATTTGTATCACCAGTTGATTAGGGGAGTTATTCGTGAAATACCGATAAACCGGAGGTAACATTTATGTACTTTGTGGGCGCTCTAACATGAAAACCATTTGTTGTATGAACACTAAATTTCATATTTAGTACTTTGGTTGATGTCGTTAGAGTTGATTAGTTTTTGGAGTAAATCGGTTAACCGGAAGTTGAGCTTCATTCTTCAAAGCTCATTTCTGGTTTTATAATATATCTCCATAAATATGAGATTTAGGTATATACTAATCTCTATAAACGTTTTAGAAAATATAATTTACAATAACATTTGTCTGAAAAATATTTTTGTATCACTGATTGTTTAGGAGTTATTCATGAAATACTGATAAACCGGAAGTTGCCAATTATTTACTTTGTGGGCGCTCTGGGCTCTAAGGGGGGATGGCAAATTTCATCGTTTTTCATCGATTGTGCCCTGAAAAACATTATTTATAATGTTTGTGACGTCAAAGATAATAATATATAAATTAATCACTCATCTACCAAGTTTAGATGGAATATAGAGTTTGAAATTACTGTCATAGATAAATATTTACATCTTATATATGGAGAAAGTCATGTGCTGGCCACATCAGATTTTTTTTCTTTGGAGGACCCACTCGATATGATGCAGTCTTGAAATTAGTGTTATCGATATTAATAATAAAAACATATAAGTAATACACCAATTATACCTAGAATGTTAGCTCTATATGCTGCAGTAAGTAAAAATAATTAATGCTAACATTTATAATTTTTTTTTTAATTATGGCATGATATGCCGCTCTCAGGCACAGGATAGGACCAATGTGAGTGGCATATGCCACTCTCCTCATAGAACATGTTAAGTACTGTAAGCTCCTTATTTCCTGTGCCTGAAGATGGTTACCCAGTTAGGTTTTAAAGGCCAAACTAACACAGGTAAATTCAATGTAGTCACTATAAGGCTTGGAGAGTTTCCAGCATCTAAGAAGCCTATTTTTGTCTTAAGAGAGTGATATCAACTCTCAATTATTCTAAACACGAAAGGCCAACAGACTAACCGGAAGAGAGAACATAATCACATATGCAGGAATAAAATAAATCGTAGAAAAAGTCACCAATGGAGCTGGAAGCCTTCAAATAATTCATGGGTAGAAAGACCAGTTCATGGATGTCAGCACGTTTCCAATAATATTTGATGCATTGAGTTTTGGGAGACATCTTCATTACAGAACTGACAAAATGAAACAAAACGTTCGCCCTAAACACAAAGAGATTACTTTCTGTCACGTGGACAAACATTTTATCTGTTTGTTATGCTTTCTTACCACAAGTCTTGCCAGAATCTATTGATAGTAGAGCTACAGAGATTGTGCACAAGATAGGTGAATGATCAGAATCAATAATCAAATTATCAATAATTTTTAAGGTAGAGTGTGAGTAGGGAGTAAGGTGAGTAAAGAAGGTTAATGCAAAAGAATTGTTTGAATTGACAGAGATAATGAGAGTTAAAATGACAAGACTTTTCATTCAATATCACCTGCTAAGTTTATATTATACGTGAAATGAATAAAGCCTGAGTTGAAGAGATTAAGAAATAATGGAATTCTCTCACAATTTCAACAGTCTATCAGCTCATGTTGCAGACTTAGTTATAGTTCTGAATGTAAACAGATGCAATAAGGATGACTGACAAAATCACTAAATATGTACTAGTTCTCCTCCAAAATGGATACAGAACATGAAATTTCACGAGTTCTGATGAATTAGTTTATGTCAACAGGAGACATTCAAGAATTCCTTTTCTCGTAATAATGGTTCGAAAATTCAATTTGAGCTGTTAGAATTGTTTATGTAGTTTAATTTTAGCCCAAAAGTTCAAAAAACTCAACTGATAGTAAACAAAATAACATGATGAAATCGGAATAACCCTTTCCGTTTCAACAAAGAACAAAATACCAATTTTAATCCTAAAAGGTTCTTTAAATTCAGATAACATTTTTGAAAATTTTAAATCCATCCACCAAATAAAATATGGAAAAACAAAAGATTTATTTTCAGGATAAAATTAAGACTATTTTCCAAAATATGATTTCATAGGAGCTGTATAAAAATTGTGTATTTTTATAAATGGAAAAGAAAACACACTATTTAGATAGCAATAAAACCTTTTAATTGAAACGTATTTGAATGATTAATTCCATACTGTGTCATGACTGATTTTCATTTTTATTTTTCTTATTTGCTGAGAATTTTTCTCTTATCACATCATTTTTACCTTCCTTATTTCTTGCCAATTCTATTGCATAAAACTGAATTCTTGTCACAAGAATGCTGTTCTCTTCAGAGTATTCTCCATCGCAATCTAACCTAAGCAACGTTCCAAAACTATAATCCTCTACAACATCTTTGAATTCTTCACAAAAAGGGCGCCATTTCTGTAACAAATTATTTTAACCTCAATATTTACATTTACAAAAGATTCAAATTCTATATTTAAGTTTTTTCATATATAATTAATAATAGTATTATTAAGGTTTCCGCATCCATTCAATTAAAATGAATAAAAACAGCTACAAATAAAATAAGACTGACAGACATCCCTTTCCATAAATATATATCATAGTTCTCTGTGAATCATCATACCATCTAAATCATTAATACTTACCATGAAGAATTTAATCCGTAGTGAAAAAGTTACTCTAAATAATGAATTACTTACGCATATAATTTCGTGAAACCATCTAAAAAACCGGTCAAACCGGCTAAAAAAATCGAAACTTTCACAGAAAAGAGAATTTTGCGAAATGTAAACAAACCCATACCGATTTAGCTTCTTCACCCTTTAAGGCATCTTCAGTAATCCTATGAACTTCAAAATCCGGAAACCTTTCCCTGAATAAGGAGTAGATACTTTGATCATGAGGAGTGAGTTTTAGAAACTTTGGATCCACAGAACTCAATATCTGTAATAAAACAACTTTGTTACACACAAGCAAAATAAATTGTCCATACAAATTGTACTCCAAGTTAATGCGTTTCGTAAGATTTGTAAGGATTAAAAAGGCTACATGCTTGGGATTCAAAATGTAATTTAAAATTGCAGAAACCTGTAATTGTCGTTGAACACTTACGTTGAAATAAATTTCTGCATGTTCCATGGCTTTCATAGCCCACATGGCCTCTACCGTCGGCTGTAACCAAATTAGACAAATAATTATTAAACTGAAATCTAAAATTACATGAGAGGTAAGTGGTTAAGAGTTAAATTCCAAGTATAACAACCGGATTCGTACATCATTTCCAAATTCTTCGGCCGGACGAGACAGCAAACTAGCACCAGCAAGTAGACCTTCAGCTCCCTAAAGAATAATTCGGAGTCACAATCATTTTTCTGCGACAAGCACTATAATTTTGCTAACATTTATGGTAAACTTACGATAGAATCCATCTAAATTA
Organism: Sympetrum striolatum; assembly: GCA_947579665.1. Lineage (NCBI taxonomy): Eukaryota > Metazoa > Arthropoda > Insecta > Odonata > Libellulidae > Sympetrum > Sympetrum striolatum. Next base: position 98,008,504 of record OX388344.1, on the reverse strand, counting down.
GCGAAAAAATGAATTAGGGCTTCAAGTACGCCTCTACGGCTTTTAATCTTCTCCCTCGTGAAAATAAAAACATATGAGCAACATGCTTCGTCACTTCATCCCTATGAATTCGAGGTTCGAGCGGTCTGCACTGCAATTTCCAATACTACTTATTGTTAGTACTCTCTTCTACTACCAGTATACCTAATAATTTTATCAATATTAAATTAATTGGGAAAGTATTCAGTGGAGCTCGTTAATACTATTAAAATATAGTATCTCCTAATTCCTGTGAATGAGGATATCCTGTAAATTAGGATAATCATAGGATATCTTCCAAGGATAATTATCCTTGGAAGGATAATATCCACTTGACTATATGGGAGCCTATATATAATAAGAATGTTAACATGGTGTTAACTTAATAAGGTTCTCTTACAATGAAGTGGGTAAAATTTCCGTTTAGGACTGCTTGGGAAATATTTTTTTTTGTTAAATTTGTCGATGAGGACTGTTTGGGAGAAATTCTATATCTCCCTTAATAATGGATATGTAGCCGACGATTAATGTAGTCGACGAGTTAGACATATAACAAAACAACTGTCGCAATCAAATATGAATTTCTGAAACTTTCGTGTGAGAAGACCTCGACTTCGTGTAACAGATTTGAAGACTATCAAAATACGAATTTTAAGATCGTCTTTATTCTCTCAGTTTCAAGTTAACAATGCTTGTTATTTGTAACTAAAATAACAAGCAACAATACAGAGATAACGCGGTGGCGATACGCGGAGTATCGCCACACTACTCCCCCCCGTGGTAAGTTTCAGCCCTGAAACGGCCAGGAGGACGGATGGAGCGGCCGGAACGAGTAGAAATTGTAGGTCGAACAGATGGTGAGGGCGCCGAGGAAGTAGAAGATGGTGCAGGCGTAGAGGCTGCAGGTGGAGAGTCGTCCAGAAGAAGATGTGCTGGCTTGAGACGGTCGATGGAGACAGTGGAAGGCTTGCCATTGATATTCAGTGAATAAGTTTTCTGATCACGGCTGATAACAGGATATGGTCCCATGTAAGGTGGTTGTAGGGCTGATCGCACAGCGTCTTGGCGAACGAAGACGTGGGAGGATGTGGCCAAATCTCGGTGAACAAAGATTTGCCGATGGGTTGTGTGACGCGACGCAGGGGTTGGACGTAGCTGAGCCATGTAGTCTCGCAACTGTGAGACGAGATCCGTCGAGTCCGATTGTTGAGTGTTGTTGACGAAAAAGTCCCCAGGAAGACGCAGTTGTTCCCCGAAGAGAAGTTCGGCAGGAGTTGTCTGTAGGTCGGCTCTCCAGGTAGTGCGGAGGCCGAGGAGAACTGTAGGTAGGACGTCTAGCCACGAGTCGGACGAATGGCACATAAGAGCTGCTTTGAGGACACGGTGTAGTCGTTCCACGAGCCCGTTTGCCTGGGGATGGTAGCTCGTGGTGTGGTGTAATGTTGTTCCCAGAGAGGTGCAAAGACGCTGGAAAAGTGATGACACGAACTGACGGTCGCGGTCGCAGGTGATGTGTTTGGGACAACCGTATTGAGACACCCATCTTAGGAGAAAGGTGCGGCAGATGCTGTCTGCAGTGATGTCAACAAGGGGTTCTGCAGCAGGCCAACGAGAGAACCGGTCGATCATGGTGAGGAGATAGCGGTAGCCGGTGTTTGGTGGGAGAGGTCCCACGATATCAATGTGAACGTGGTCAAAGCGCTTGGTTGGCAGGACGAAGTCTCCGAGTGGCGTTGTGACGTGACGAGACACCTTGCAACGCTGGCAGGCGAGGCAGCTACGAGCCCATGAACGGCAGTCCTTACGCATGGATGGCCAGACGTACCGACGGGAGATGAGTTTGATGGTGGAGTTGGCTCCAGGATGATTAAGGGAGTGTATATTATTGAAGATATGCCGACGATATGGAGGAGTAACGTAGGGGCGTGGTGTTGGCATCGAAGTGTCGCACCACAGCGAAACGTTTGTTCCGGGTACAGGCATCCGGGAAAGTTGAAGACCTGTGCCGTTATGGAGGAGTCTGCGTAGTTCCTCGTCATCGTCTTGTGAACGAGATAGAGCGGAGTAGTCAGGCGGGGCAGGGGTGGTTATGGATTCTACCCTGGAGAGGCAGTCCGCGACGACGTTGTCTAGTCCTGAGATGTGTCTCACGTCCGTGGTGAATTGCGAGATAAACTCGAGATGATTAAATTGCCGTGGTGAGCAGGTGTCAGTATTCTTGCTGCGCGGACCAAAGGCGTAGGTCAGGGGTTTGTGGTCGGTGAAGATGGCAAAGTCGCGAGCTTCTACCATCGGCCGAAAGTGTTTCACCGCTTGGTAGGCGGCGTAGAGTTCGCGGTCATAGGCACTCCACTTCTGCTGTGAAGGCATCAGCTTGCGTGAAAAGAAACCAAGTGGTTGCCAGGAATTCCCAGAAAGTTGCTGTAGGGCGGCGCCGATGGCAGTTTGGCTTGCATCTACGACGAGAGCTAGAAATGCTGAGCTGATTGGATGCGAAAGGGTTGCGGCCCGGGAGAGTCCAGCTTTGCAGTCTTCGAAACTTTGTCGAAGTTCTGGTGTCCACGAAATTACAGTGGAGCTCTTGACTTTGGGGCCTTGAAGGAGTGCGTTGAGTGGAGCTTGAGCAGATGCAGCGTGCGGGATGTGTTGGCGGTAGAAGTTCAGCATTCCGAGGAATCGTCGCAGGTCACGAATGGTCTTGGGCGGAGGGAAGTTGTTGATAGTAGCTACTTTGTCAGGTAAGGGCGAGCAGCCGTCGGCGCTGACATGAAAGCCCAGAAATGTGACCTCGGGAGATCCGAAGACGCACTTAGCTGAGTTGATGACAACACCGTTGTCGGAAAGGCGTTGGAATAGGATGCGGAGATGCTGAAGATGCTCTTCTTTCGAGCGGGAAAATACCAAGATGTCATCCAGATAAGGAAAGCAGAAAGTGAGGCCTTCGAGAGCTTCGTCGATGAAACGCTGCCAGGTCTGAGCAGCGTTACGAAGTCCAAACGGCATAAATAAGAACTCGAAGAGGCCGAAAGGTGTAATTATGGCTGTCTTTTCGATATCTTCGGGAGCCATCGGGATTTGAGTGAAGGCCTTGGCGCAGTCGATGGCGCTGAAGATGGTGGAACCTTGTAGAGCATGGGATAAATCTTGCAGATGGCGGATGGAGTAGCGGTCCGGGATTGTGCGGGCGTTGAGGGCCCTGTAGTCGCCACAAGGTCGCCAGCTACTATCCTTCTTGCGAACCAAGTGAAGTGGTGAGGCGTAAGGGCTGTATGAGCGACGAACAGTGCCTTCGCGTACTAGTAGCTCGAATTCCGCCTGTGCATCCCGAAGTCGATCCGGAGCTAGTCGGCGTGCGCGGTAGTAGATCGGCGGTCCGGGTTGGAGGCGTATGTGATGCTTTGTGTGATGATGGACTTCCCGAGGAGTGCCTGGGGGCCGGGTGATGTTAGGAAACTCAGCCAGGAGGTCGTGGTAGGGTGAAGATCCCGACAGAGCGCGCACGCTGTCCTGAGAAGATCGATCGCGATGACCCGATGCAGAATGGCCAGAGATTGTGTCGACGAGCTGAGCGGTGGCCATATTAGGGATGAGGTGAAAGTGAGTTAGAAAATCTGCTCCGATGATTGGCTCAGTGACATCAGCAACGACGAATCGCCAAAGGAAGTCGTGAGGGAGGCCGAACTGAAGGCGTAGAGGTAATGTACCGTACGTTCGGATCCGGCTGTCGTTGGCGGCGGAGAGCTCATAGTCAGTGCAGATCCGGTGGTCGGTGCAATATTTGACCGGGTAGATAGAGAGGTCTGATCCCGTGTCTATGAGAAAACGCCGTTGGGAGTGGCGGTCGGTGACGAAGAGGCGGCACCCTGTTGCAGGACGACTTGTAGCCACCGTTACGAGTCGTCGTTGGAGTTTACCGAATTCTTCACTAAGTTGGCAGAGCATGGCTGGGTGCAACGTCTGGCTTCGACACCAAATCTTCGATGGTAGTAGCACATCTCTGGTTGGGCGGGTCGCTGTGTAGTGTATGTGGAGCCAGTGGGACGAAGTTGAGATCTGTCCCGGGTCCAAGACCGTGGGTGTGGGGAATTACTGAGACGAGTTTGTAGATCTTGGAGCTGCTTGGCGAGTTCCTCCACCCGTTGAGCCAATGCTGAGTGGTCAGGCGTAGAGCGTACAGCATGGACGGTTGGGGCAATCGACGATGCGGTCGGCCACATCTGCAAGCTGATCGAGAGGAAGTGTAGTAGCCTGCGCTTGGAGAATGGCCTGCGCGCTGAGCGGGAGACGCTGTAGCCAAAGGGTACGCAGGAAAGAGTCCTGCACTTGTGTTGCGTCTATGAGAGAACGCATGTGTCGCAGGAGTTGTGAAGGCTTGTGATCACCCAGTTCTTCTGCTGTGAGAAGTTTCCGAACCCGCTGCTCCTCAGAGAGAGAGAGACGCGCTGTATCAACTGAGATTTAAGTGTCAGGTAACGATTCGCGGTTGGAGGGTTTATTATGAGGTCACTTATTTCACTGGCGAAGCGATGGTCAAGGCTTCCTACGACGTAATTGTACATAGTTAGGTCCGAGGTGGTGTTGGCCAAGGAAAATTGTGCTTCGACCTGGGCGAACCATACTGCAGGTTGAGCTGGCCAGAAAGGGGGAAGTTTAGGCGTGACGCGATAGATGGCAGCAGGGCTAATGCTGGCGGAATCGGAGAGCGGAGATTCCTTCTGCGAAGGTTGCGGAGGTAGCGCTACTTGCTGTTCTTGTTGTAGTTGCGGAGCCTGTTGGTGTTGTTGCTGGATGGCTGCTAGTTGTTGGGCATGTTGCTCTTGCTGGGCAAAGAGCTGCTGTTGTAGTTCCGCAAGTTGCGTCTGAAGTTTGGCGAGTTGCTCCGTGTCTCCCATGGTTGCTTTAGACACAGCTACTTTGACGAAGTGGTCTGAGGAATGCTGTGCGAGGTGCGTAAAGAAGCCCGTGTAGCGAGGTTCCTGATGATGTCCGTAGAGGCCAGGAAGCCGGTGAAGAAAGTTGCCGAATTTGTCCTTTGTCAGGGGTCACCAATGTAGCCGACGATTAATGTAGTCGACGACTTAGACATATAACAAAACAACTGTCGCAATCAAATATGAATTTCTGAAACTTTCGTGTGAGAAGACCTCGACTTCGTGTAACAGATTTGAAGACTATCAAAATACGAGTTTTAAGATCGTCTTTATTCTCTCAGTTTCAAGTTAACAATGCTTGTTATTTGTAACTAAAATAACAAGCAACAATACAGAGATAACGCGGTGGCGATACGCGGAGTATCGCCACACTTATATATCAACAAAACTAACATCATTTTGAAGATATTGGATGGCGGCATATATATATATGTATTTGAAACCCTACTAAGACCCTTCATTTCCGAGATATTTCCTTTCAAAAATGACATTTTTTCGTCGTTTTTTTACTCATTTCGTGCCTATTTTATGTTTCCTCGATTCCGCGGTAGGGCGATTTTGACTTAGATCAACTCTTTACTCTATGATTCTAACAGACACCCATTTCCTACTCGCTTACGGGCCCCCTTGAGTGAACAGGGGTGCTGGGTGGGTATAATAACCGATTGATTAACCTGTTTTTTTCCCAATTTCCTACTCGGTTACGCGCCTCCTTGAGTGAAAAGGGGTGCTGGGTGGGTGTAATAATCGACTGATTTACCTGTTTTTTCTCAATTAATAACTCGTTCACGGGTATTTTTGAGTAAAAATTTAACGTAAAAATGAACAAATATCCATAATTATTGCGCATTACTGCTCCTTCAATTGCTAAAAACGGGCATATGTATATATCATACCAAGGGAGTCGCCAGCCACTGGGCTAGGGGGGGGCAAGCTGCCAGATAAAATGAAAAATGCCAAACTTACAGGGGCTAGTTTATTCATGCCCGCTTTTTACTACAAATATGTCAAATCCTCCAAAAACTAAATGTATTGAAAACTTGAGGAGTTTAACGTTTATATGGCCAACTTATTAAACTTTCCAAGATAGTAGTTTACATAAGCAAATTATTGGAAACTTATCATAAGTTTTGTTTGGATTTCTAGTTTGGTTATGTCCAATTTCTAATAAAAATTAATTTTTTTCGATGCTTAAGTATTGCAGAGCGTGAAAATGGAAAAAATAGATACGGTTATTTGACAAGCGATATAAAACGCCTCAATAAATCACCACATTGGTGCACCCATCCTTATTTGAACATCTTTGTTATTAAACTATATCATCAGCAGCTTTCTCGGGAATTACTCGATCCGTTGCTTTTAAAATTACCTCCTCTTCTAAGAAACAAAAAATCATTTATATCAGATGAAATTTTCTGGTAGTCTTACAATTAAGCCTGATTTCTTTATTTATGTATTAGCCAAGTTTTCAATAGAATGCCATACCGGAGAGTAAAAATTCGGCTGCATTAAAATATTCTGTAGACTCTTGATTATAGTTGATATTATAATTGAATTTGCAGATATCAAGTTATATACTAAGGTGGAAAAAATGAAGACGTCAACTTACATTAATTTAGACTAAGTATTAGGTGGTTTAACCAGCAGAGAGATGATACAAAACCCAGTCTTACGCACTGAGTGTTCAAAGGAAACAAAAGTTTCAACGAATTGAAATTTTGAATGGGCATTGCATAACCAGATATGAGATTCGTGGGATTCTATCGCAAGAGAAAAACTTGACTGCATCCAAAAGGAAGCTGAATAATTTAAGTCACAGTTTTAAAAGTTTCTCAAATTTATTCAAGTCATCAAGTCACAGTTACGATAAATCTGTGCGTAACTTACGCGCACAATACCTTTAAGCTGACTGATTTGCTTTCACAATGGTATATTATTAATAATATCATCCAAAATTAATTTTCACTGATATTGTACAGTATTGCTCCAATACTTTTACAAATTTCTACGGAAACCCGGTTATTGAACTATTTTCGTAACTATACAGCAAATTAACGGGTAATCATAAAATAAGGATCAGTATATTTTATATCATCCCGAGTAATGAAGAGTCTACTGTACAGACTTTTAATCGTCCAGAATGCTTAACAAAGGAACCAGTTCCTTTGGAATTGTCGCTAAACTCATCTTGAGATGTGCCCTCCGATAACATCCCTAAAATAATACAATCCTAATTTATGCAACTAATAATGGTCGTTTTACAAAAAAAAACATAGACATAAACTTACGTTTTCCCGATAGAGGCCTCGAGCTATTAGCGGACTGTGAAAAAATTTTCGGATGTCCATCTGTATCTTATGAAATCCAAACTAAACTCTCCTTCGAACTGTTCCCTGTGAATTTCTTAAACGAGTAAAATGTAGCTTGCATACTGCAAGCAGATCGGCAATACTTATTTCATATCGGCATCATATCGGGACGGTCCTCAAAAGAAAAAAAAAAGGGTTGAAATATTTCTTAAAATTCGCTGAACTTTCATCGTCTGGCATCGAACCCGGGTCTTTCTGGTGATAATTACTATGCAGCACAATAGAAGATCACCATCTTTAACTATGAGTTAAAATTCAAGCAGAAATATTGGCTACAACTGCCTCAAAAGACGTTCTAATTTTCATGAAAGTAAATGGCTCTCTGGATTCGAACCAAGGACGATCTTGGAAATCTAAAACATGTTTCTGAAAGTTATTTATGATATCTATCTATATGCCGAATTTCAAGTTTCTATATTATTGGGAAAGGTTTCCAAATAATTCCAAAAAATCGGATCAACTTCTGATTACAGAGACACCTGGTGTTGAACCCAGGACATATTGTAAGCTTCGAATGCACAGTTTGATTGTATAAATTTGCTCTTGTGTCATGCAAAGTTTGAAGTCGATAGCATGTCGGGAAGTACCTAAATTTTGTTTCCGTTATCTCCGTAAGAAATGCATTGAGAAGTGCGAATGGCCCTCTGGGATCGAACCAAGGACCATCAGCGAACATGTAAAATTCGATTATGAAATATATTTATGATATCTATCCACGTGCCGAATTTCAAGTATCCATGTTATAGGGAAAGGATCCAAAAAAAATCTTAAAAATCGCCGCAATACATTTTAAACGGCCGATTTTTGCCCCGACCTAGCTTCGAACCATGGACAATACTCGGCAATGTCATTTTGATTTTCGTTGGATATGCACGGCTTCTAGCGATTCCTTGAATTCCAACTCTCTCCTCTTCCGGGAAGTGCCTCAAAAAAATTTTCGAAAATCCTCACCATGTATTCTTATGGGGAAAATCGCGACTTTGGGGCCTTCTGGAATCGAACTCATGACACCGAGGTTCAAAGTCGGCTTTTTCCTGGAGGTTACACGTCATGGCCATAACGTCGTAAAAATTTCAAGTCGGTGGCACTTGTGGAACATGGTTAGACTTTTGATCCCCAGTGTATCTATTATATATAGACGCTTCTCCGGATATCTATTATATATAGACGTTTCTCCGGATATACCTATATATATTTACGAGTAAAATGTTGCTTGCATACTGCAAGCAGATCGGCAATACTAATTTCATATCGGCATCATATCGGGACGGTCCTCAAAAGAAAAACAAAAGGATTGAATTTTTTCTTAAAATTTGCGGAAATATCATCGTCTTGCATCAAACCCGGGTCTTACTGGTGAACTTACTATGCAGCACATTAGAAGATCACCATCTCTATCTATGTGTAAAAATTCAAGCAGAAATATTGGCTACAACTGCCTCAAAAGACGTTCTAATTTTCACGAAGGTAAATGGCTCTCTGGATTCGAACCAAGGACGATCATGGAAATCTAAAAAATGTTTCTGAAAGTTATTTATGATCTCTATCTATATGCCGAATTTTAAGTTTCTATATTATTGGGAAAGGTTTCCAAATAATTCCAAAAAATCGGATCAACTTCTGATTACAGAGACACCTGGGGGGTTATCATGAAAATTCGGCTCGATTCTCGGACTCGGTATCGTAAACGAGCTCCAATAATCGAAAACGAGTCGAGAATAGAGTGACGAGTTATGACAGAGACTACTCGATTCCAACTCGTTTCGTTCCCGAGTAGACTTCGGGAGTTTCCGGACGAAGGAGTGAAGTTGCCGTCTCCAGCCAATAGAAATCGTCGATAGAAACCGCCAGCGCCGTTTCCGTCGAATCTCATATGTAAACATGGGGCAGATGACTTTTGTCCTTATAGGGAAGCTAACTTTTATTACGGCCTTTTGACATGGTAAATGAATATGTAGAACTTCATGTACGTCTCGTATAATATTTGAATTGCGTTAATTTACTCGTACTAGTTAATGAGTCTAGTGTATATGCCTTTATAATGCCATTTCATATGTTCGTTCTAGGACTCTGCCTCAAAGCGTTAATTATTATTTGAGTATTCATCAATTTATTATTATTCATACCCTTGAACAGATGTTTCCCTGGCAAATACAACTTTCTATTTTATAACTAGCATATACTATTAAAACTAGTACATATTTTTATTTAGTATTTTATATTTAGGCATCACATTAGCTCTTGAATGTAGTGCTATGATAAATGTATTCAATTAGTTATCATGTCAACCGAATAAGCATATTACCATAGATAGTATACAGGCTCGTTATTGGGTAGGAAGATATGATGATTCTTTCTACATATTAGTTCAATTATGTTCATGAAATGTGTTTTCTCTACATTCCTTCCACATCTCCATGTGAGAATAGCCATTCTTTCACAGTTCCAAGGATCCTAATTTCTTCACTTGCAAAAAGCATGTTTCCGAATATAGAGAGACACTATTAACAACCTTTGAATATATATTATATGAGTTAAAGTATTAACTGAGCAGCGAACATTTTCAAACGGAATGGGGACATCGTCCGAACTCCGTGTTACTTTGATTGATGAAAGGATTCCAATATCTACATTCAATTGGTGCATACTACAACCTTCAATATGTAGATTATTTAAAATACTACATCACATCAACTTCGTGGCCTTAATACTAAATAATGAACAACATCTCGCTCCAAGAAGCTACTTCTTTAAAAAAGCAATTAATTCTTACATTCTAACTTCACAAGCTACTCACACAATCTTTGAAATTCACAAAAATGTATTATTGTATTACCTGTACAGTGTTATCATCCACGAATATTACAATAATAACAATCAATCCCAAAGTCATCGCGTCGCTCCAACACCAACAACGCTAATTCTTCGAAAAACAAATAATTCTTACATTCTAACTTCATTAGCTACTCACACTACCTTTAATATTCACGAAAATGTATATGATATTACCTACACAGTGTTATTACCTTATACATTTTTTAGCCGACACATACATTGGACTGCAGGATCACACATACATTGGACTGCAGGATGGCATTTATCAGAGGTTGCGTTCAACTTAAAAAATGTTTTGCAAAGTTTTGGTTTAATTAAACTAAATAGCATATGGTTTGTATTCGTGCTTATGATACAAAGAGCAACTGAGGGAAAAAACCAAATTTTTATATTGGATAGGTGGATAGTATTAGCAGTTTTAAAAACGATCACCGGTGAAATACTCGGGACTTCTTATTAAAATTCTTAAAGTTTAAGTTTATATAATTCATAATATACAAGTATAAAACACACACATTCGAAGAGAACAATTCTTCCTTAATGACAATATATCTATATGCTGAATTTAAGGGCGTCGCCAGCACTGGGCTAGGGGGGGGCAAGTTGCCCACAGGGGGAGTCTATCGTCAGAAAAAAAAAGCCTAAAATAACGCAACCCGCAGAGCACTGGGTTGAACTTTTCTCCGGCTCCCCTTTAACTATATGTATTTTTGGGGTCTTATTTCAATCTCATATGGGACTCAGGAGCTTGTCTATCCTATGACATGGACTCAGATAGTTTAAATGAACCTTTTGCTTAACGATCATGTTCGATTTTTTTCTCAAAGTCCTCTTAATTCCTTCTATCATGGAAAATAAAGCATGCCTGCAATGTAAACTTCTCGGATACCGGTGTCGTCTGCTAGAGTGATATAGAAAACGAATCATCTGCCAACCTCCCGCAAACTCTATTAAAACCTCATTCTAATGTCAATTTTATGTATATTCTAATGCATTAGTCCGTCTTAGTTTTTAATTGACCAATACCAAATATAGCATAAAATTCCTTAATAGTCGTTTACCGCAATGAAATAAAGCTACTCTATAGTACATTATAATAGCTTATCAGGGTAATTAGAGATTTTCCGCTTGTGCATATTTTTGTACTAATTCATAATTGGGACTTAATGCAGTAAAAGTTGTCAAAATGACGAATACGAGAACTTGTATACCATGCAAGACCTACAGGTGCAGCCGAGAGCACAATGAAATGTTTCATTAAAACGCCGTGGATTCATACTGACGTTCGTTCTGCTTCATAGAGTTCAAACAATGAATAAAATAATAAAATTAATTGAGCCCAATTACATTTTATCAGTACTATTCCTTATAAGCGGCGAAGATAGTAAAAACAAAAGTTCCAAATTTCCTCAAGAGATGGCATCAGTGGTGTAGTTTATAAACAAAAGTTCCAATTTCCCTCAAGAGATGGCTTTTGTGTAGAAGTTTATAAACAAAAGTTCCAATTTTCCTCAAGAGATGGCATTAGTTTCGAAGTTTATAAAAAAAAGTTCCAATTTTCCTCAAGAGATGGCATTAGTGTCGTAGTTTATAAACATAAGTTCCAATTTTCCTCAAGAGATGGCATTAGCGTCGAAGTGTATAGTATATAGAAGTGTATAGTACCTTTAATGTATCGAATGTCAATTCAATTATGGCTATCGATCTAGGTATGGAAAAAACACGGAGATCGTGACAATTTGACTTTATTTGAGATTTGACAATAGAGAAAAAATATATAAAGATTCCATTGATAGAAAGAGGAGATATAATAATTCTAATATATTAATAATTGCTTCTTGTCTGGCAATGGCGTATGAATTAGTGGGAGCATCAGAGAAGATAACAGGAATGAGGGATGTCGGTGTGTTCTTTTTTACACACCAATTCCGGTTTATAAAGCCGATACATTAAATGTAAAAATGATCATCAAAAAAATTGCGGATTGCTGGAAAAAATTACTCATGTATAAAGGGTAGATTATGATACAATTTGATGTAAATATCATTTCAACAAGTTGCAATGTATCGGAGAAATTAGATGATTGAATACAATGTGACGTCTCCATTCTGCTGGTTGCGTACTCAATTTTCGTTTTGCATCGCTGCAAGTGCAATTGAAAAGACTTGGAAGAAATAAATAAATAGGAAGTTAGTGAATAAAATTGACGGTAACATTTCGGATGAGGACGGCGAGGGAGAAATTCTGTTTTTCTCTTAATAGTGGATATACAGAGACAAAAGTTATACCATATTGAAGGTAAAGTATTGCGGTATATTTATATGTTAAGAAATCCTTACTAAAAGCACTGGTTTTTGAGATATCTTCATCCGAATATGACCATTTTTTGTCGTTCTTCGACTGATTTTCCGCCATTTTTAATGGTTCCTCGAATTTCCGCTAGGGCGAAAGTAACTTATTTCAACTCTAGCAATCGCCCATTTCCCATTTCCTACTCACTTACGGGTAGTGATGGGAAAAAAACGTTTTTTTCTTGCGAACGTTTTAAAACGTTGATTTAAAAACGTTTTTTCATAAAAAACGTATTTATTTCTTAAAAAAACCGTTTTTATTTCTTAAAAAAAACGTTTTTGACATTTTATTTCCATATTAGGATTGAAATTAGACATTTATGTGTATATTTCTCATTGACAATATAAACGGAATAATTATCTGTTCCAAGTAATAGTTATTCAACGAAAAATTGAAATTTATGACGTAAGTTTATTACAAAATTATGCACAATGATGCGCTGAAAATCACATTTAAATACTCGATGATCTCAAACACGTAAATCTTTCTTACTGGTAATATTAAAGAGCCAATAAAGGAACCAAATGGATTAAGTATTATAATAGTTATGATAAGTATATTAATTAGTATTAGATATTAAATTATTTCAGCCACCTTTAACAGGTTCTGAATTTTAAAGGAAAATACTCAATTGGATATAAATGCCGAGGAATCCTCCAGTTTTTGCACGGTAAGGGCGTAGTTTATATAAATAATAAATAAATTATTTATAATATTAATACGACTTAGCAGAAACATCTTCGAAGAATGATTATATCTTTTCAGTATATCGATAGTGTTTTTTTTTATCTAATAGTATAGGGGATTAATTTAGGCTTAAAAACCGTAAAATTAAAAACAAACAGCATCAGCATTTTTGTTTGATATTCCAATTTTATTATGATGACACATGTTTTGTTTTAACAATTCCGTTTCGTATCTTAGAATGCTTGAAATAAATGAGTGAAAGAGTTCGTAGGTAATTATAAATAAGAAGGATGTATTTTTACATATTTTTTTAAATCATGGACTATATCATCTTACATGGTATTAATTACAGCCATACTTATATTATTTGTAGTTAAATTATAGTCTTTATTAGTTGCAAATAAATTATAGTTAGTAGGGCACAACTCTAAAGATGCATACAACTCGATACAAAAGCAAAAGAACCAAAGTGGCCATATGTTTTGGATTGGATTAGTCTGTACCTGTGTCTTCAAATTCCTCCACAAAGCCATCTAGATCTGATTCCTAGCTGGAAATGAGTGAAGAATTGTTCTCATCTACACCCGCAAGTGTTACAACTTCCTCTCCTTCCTCTCCATCCAATTTTCGAGAGATTATTGATGAAATTTTAGCTCTTTCGGTTTCTAGTAATTTCAAGTTGTGCTTGATTAAAATAGGTTTCAAAGCTCTTTCATTAGTCCTGCGGTTTCCTCTTAGGTTGTGAATATTTCCGTGCTTGCTAAAACTTCTTTCCGTCGCCGAGGATGCAGATGGAAGTGAAAAATCTTTACGGCAACTCAATAGACTTTTGTTTTGGAGCATATTCCCTTCCAAAAAATTAGAGACGAAAGTTTTTTAGATACTGAAATGACGTATAGTGTCTTCCACTTACCATCGTCAGCCACGTTGTTTGCCATCTCGGAATGAATTTCAGCTGTATTCTCTTCACTGAAGGTGGGATCTGAGTTTGCGAGAATATCAACAAATTTAAAAACATCAGAAATATTCGATGGTTCGGTGATGGAAAAGTTTTGCGGTGAGTATTTTGCAAATAGGCCCAAGCAGTGGCGCAGCGAGGTGGGGAAGTTTAGGGGTTCGAACCCCCCCCCCCCCAAGAAGTCCTATGACTAGCTTTGCATGCCAGTAGCTAAGTTGTTGTTTTCGGTAGCAGAGCAGGGGGGTTACCACGAAAGTGTCGAGTATCGAGAACTCGACAAAAACATGGCTGCTTGGACCGAAAAAACGTCATTATCTACAGAATACGTCTTCCGAGTCATCATGAAATATTTTTGCTCGGTACTCGACTCGTTTCTCTGTCGAGTACCGACCGTCTGGGAACGAGTGGGTCTGAGCACTCGTTTCACAGATTTTATGAGTCGAGTGAAGCTGTCACTTTGAACAGTCGCTATTTTTCTGACAATTTTACATAATATAATTATATTGTCATTAAGGAAGAATTGTTCTCTTCGAATATGTGTGTTTTATACTTGTATATTATGAATTATATAAACTTAAACTTTAAGAATTTTAATAAGAAGTCCCGAGTATTTCACCGGTGATCGTTTTTTAAACTGCTAATACTATCTACCTATCCAATATAAAAATTTGGTTTTTCCCTCAGTTGCTCTTTGTACCATAAGCACGAATACAAACCATATGCTATTTAGTTTAATTTAACCAAAACTTTGCAAAACATTTTTTAAGTTGAACGCAACCTCTGATAAATGCCATCCTGCAGTCCAATGTATGTGTCGGCTAAAAAATGTATAAGGTATTAACACTGTGTAGGTAATACCATATACATTTTCGTGAATATTAAAGGTAGTGTGAGTAGCTAATGAAGTTAGAATGTAAGAATTATTTGTTTTCCGAAGAATTAGCGTTGTTGGTGTTGGAACGACGCGATGACTTTGGAATTTGTTATTCTTGTAATATTCGAGGATGATAAAACTTTATAATGCAATAATACATTTTCGTGAATATTAAAGGTAGTTTGAGTAGTTAACGAAGTTAGAATGTAAGAATTATTTGTTTTTCGAAGAATTAGCGTTGTTGGTGTTGGAGCGACGTGATGACTTTGGGTTTGATTGTTATTATTGTAATATTCGTGGATAATAAAACTGTACAGGTAATACAGTAATACATTTTCGTGAATATTAAAGGTAGTTTGAGTAGTTAACGAAGTTAGAATTATTTGTTTTTCGAAGAATTAGCGTTGTTGGTGTTGGAGCGACGCGATGACTTTGGGATTGATTATTATTATTGTAATATTCGTGGACGATAACACTGTACAGGTAATACAATAATACATTTTTGTGAATTTCAAAGATTATGTGAGTAGCTTGTGAAGTTAGAATGTAAGAATTAATTGCTTTTTTAAAGAAGTAGCTTTTTGGAGCGAGATGTTGTTCATTATTTAGTATTAACGCCACGAAGTTAATGTGCTGTAGTATTTTTAATAATCTACATATTAAAGGTTGTAGTATGCACCAATTGAATGTAGATATTGGAATCCTTTCATCAATCAAAGTAACACGGAGTTCGGACGATGTCCCCATTCCGTTTGAAAATGTTCGCCGCTCAGTTATTACTTTAACTCATATAATATATATTCAAAGGTTGTTAATAGTGTCTCTCTATATTCGGAAACATGCTTTTTGCAAGTGAAGAAATTAGGATCCTTAGAACTGTGAAAGAATGGCTATTCTCACATGGAGATGTGGAAGGAATGTAGAGAAAACACATTTCATGAACATAATTGAACTAATATGTAGAAAGAATCATCATATCTTCCTACCCAATAACGAGCCTGTATACTATCTATGGTAATATGCTTATTCGGTTGACATGATAACTAATTGAATACATTTATCATAGCACTACATTCAAGAGCTAATGTGATGCCTAAATATAAAATACTAAATAAATATATGTACTAGTTTTAATAGTATATGCTAGTTATAAGATAGAAAGTTGTATTTGCCAGGGAAACATCTGTTCAAGGGTATGAATAATAATAAATTGATGAATACTCAAATAATAATTAACGCTTTGAGGCAGAGTCCTAGAACGAACATATGAAATGGCATTATAAAGGCATATACAATCGACTCATTAACTAGTACGAGTAAATTAACGCAATTCAAATATTACACGAGACGTACATGAAGTTCTACATATTCATTTACCATGTCAAAAGGTCGTAATAAAAGTTAGCTTCCTTATAAGGACAAAAGTCATCTGCCCCATGTTTACATATGAGGTTCGACGGAAACGGCGCTGGCGGTTTCTATCGAAGATTTCTATTGGCTGGAGACGGCAACTTCACTCCTTCGTCCGGAAACTCCCGAAGTCTACTCGGGAACGAAACGAGTTGGAATCGAGTAGTCTCTGTCATAACTCGTCACTCTATTCTCGACTCGTTTTCGATTATTGGAGCTCGTTTACGATACCGAGTCCGAGAATCGAGCCGAATTTTCATGATAACCCCCCAGGCCTAGAGCCGACATCGAAATTAATGGACGCTACGAGTGTTTCGCACACAATGTTCAACGAATGCACTTCTTAACCATATCCTTTTGTTAGATGACTCACACCATAAGATAAGATTCCCATGAGAAGAATTCGAATGTGCTGATTCGTTTACTCCTCGCAAAAACACAAGGGAACATTCGAGAAGTAATTCGAAACTTACACCCTGAAAACAGAGATTAAGATTACGTTTGAGGGACAAACAGGTTGATAAAACGCTCAGTTAGATCTTCTGCATGTGACTGTTTTGAGGGTGTGAATGCAAAGCTAGGCTCTTGAATAGTACTTTTGAGAAATTCACATGGAACAGTTCGAAGGAGAGTTTAGTTTGGATTTCATAAGGTACAGATGGACACCCGAAAATATTTTTCTAAGTCCGCTAATAGCTCGAGACCACTATCGGGAAAACGTAAGTTTATGTCTATGTTGTTTTTTGTAAAATGACCATTATTAATTGCATAAATTAGGATTTTATTATTTTAGGGCTGTTATCGGAGGGCACATCTCAAGATGAGTTTAGCGACAATTCCAAAGTAACTGGTTCCTTTGTTAAGCATTCTGGACGATTAAAAGTCTGTACAGTAGACTCTTCATTACTCGGGATAATATAAAATATACTGATCCTTATTTTATGATTACCCGTTAATTTGCTGTATAGTTACGAAAATAATTCAATAACCGGGTTCCCGTAGAAATTTGTAAATGTATTGTAGCAATACTGTACAATATCAGTGAAAATTAATTTTGGATGATATTATTAATAATATACCATTGTGGAAGCAAATCAGTCAGCTGAAAGGTATTGTGCAAGTAAGTTACGCACAGATTTATCGTAACTGTGACTTGATGACTTGAATAAATTTGAGAAACTTTTAAAACTGTGACTTAAATTATTCAGCTTCCTTTTGGATGCATTCAAGTTTTTCTCTTGCGATAGAATCCCACGAATCTCATATCTGGTTATGCAATGCCCATTCAAAATTTCAATTCGTGGAAAAGTTTTGTTTCCTTTGAACACTCAGTGCGTAAGACTGGGTTTATTATCATCTCTCTGCTGGTTAAACTACCTATCACTTAGTCTAAATACTTGTAAGTTGACGTCTTCATTTTTTCCACCTTGGTATATAACTTGATTTCTGCAAATTTAATTATAATATCAACTATAATCAAGAGTCTACAGAATATTTTAATGCAGCCGAATTTGTACTCTCCGGTATGTGACGCTTTCAATTGAATACTTGGCTAATGCATATATAAGGAAATCATGCTTAAATGTGAGCCTACCAGAAAATTTCATCTGATATAAATGATTTTTTGTTTCTTAGAAGAGGAGGTAATTTTAAAAGCAACGGATGAAGTCATTCCTAAGATGTTCAAATAAGGATGGGTGCACCAATGTGGTGATATATTAAAAAAAAGTTCCAAATTTCCTCAAGAGATGGCATTAGTGGCGAAGTTTATAAACAAAAGTTCCAATTTTCCTCAAGAGATGGCATTATTGGCGAAGACTATATACCAAAGTTCCAATTTTTCTCAAGAGATGGCATTAGTGGCGAAGTTTATAAGCAAAAGTTCCGATTTCCCTCAAGAGATGGCATTAGTGGCGAAGTTTATAAACAAAATTTCCAATTTCCCTCAAGAGATGGCATTAGTGTTGAAATTTGTAAATAAAAGCTCCAATTTTCCTCGTAAGTTTAAAAATATAGCATTAATATAAAAGTTTAATCTAAAAAAATCGATCAGTAAATAGACCTTTGCCATCTTCGATTTATTCATGGGAATCGAATCTTTTTCGAGACGTTTACTTCTAAAATATATCAATAATTAATACAATATCAATAAACAATATATCAATTTATTGATAAAAGTAAATAATTTAATACAAATAACTTTTTTATTAAAAAAAGGAAACTTATGAATTATGTCGATATTATCAAATGTGTACTTCAGCGATGGAGCAAAACTTTCTTATGTCCATTTTGAAGGGACAACGAAAAAAAACTGAATCCTTTGTCTTCTGACGGCGATTGTCGGACGATACTCAAGGTAGTTTGACGGGAGAGGACATAATCGCATAACCTCGCGCTCTGATCGCATCGAGAGGCAGTTCTAACTACATTGTTCACCCTGAAACCGAACTTTTCTTCTCTTGGGAGGGAAGGGGCGAAGGGCTCTACTACAAAGTATTGTTGAAATATTTTTGCTGCGCTGGAGGTATAAATGAATTTCCTACGAGGAAGTACTTTACCCATCACTTGTGTTTTCATGTGCCAACACTTGACTTTGTTTTGTCTAAATTCTTTTCAAATACGCTCGTGCCTGAAAATTGTTTCTGCAACACATCCCGAACCAAAATACGAATGGGTCTCCAGGGGGGGGCAGCTGCCCCCCCTCCCCTGGCGACGCCCTTGGTCTGGAATCATTAATTACTAACAAAAGTGTGCTGCAACAGATAGCGATTGATGCGAATCCTAAGAATCCATCCCTGAGGCTTCGTCACGACACAAAAAAACCGTTCTGTGCGAAAATTTACTTTTGGATTATTTAAAATAATCTGCATGACGTTCTGAAATCATTGAAAGCTTACATAATCGACATGGCAAATGATGAGCCATAGCTTAGCAAAGTCTGCTGCATTTTCCTAGATCCCTTTGGAAGAGTAAAACATTTTTATACGATCACAACTTAAATTACTGATGGTCGCAGTTGTAATATAATAAATTGAATTAAAAAGAGAAGAGATTTGCCCGTGACAAAGGCCCATTTGCCAGCTAATTTTTTTGACCCTTCAAGAAAAGCTTCGAGCTTGGAACCATCTAAAATTTCTGATATATTTAAATTTGTTGATATTCTCGCAAAATCAGATCCCACCTTCAGTGAAGAGAATACAGCTGAAATTCATTCCGAGATGGCAAACAACGTGGCTGACGATGGTAAGTGGAAGACACTATACGTCATTTCAGTATCTAAAAAACTTTCGTCTCTAATTTTTTGGAAGGGAATATGCTCCAAAACAAAAGTCTATTGAGTTGCCGTAAAGATTTTTCACTTTCATCTGCATCCTCGGCGACGGAAAGAAGTTTTAGCAAGCACGGAAATATTCGGACCTAAGAAGAAACCGCAGGACTAATGAAAGAGCTTTGAAAGCTATTTTAATGAAGCACAACTTGAAATTACTACAAACCGAAAGAGCTAAAATTTCAAGCGATAATCTCTCCAAAATTGGATGGAGTGGAAAAAGAGGAAGTTGTAACACTTGCGGGTGTAGATGAGAACAATTCTTCACTCATTTCCAGCTAGGAATCAGATCTAGATGGCTTTGTGGAGGAATTTGAAGACACAGGTACAGACTAATCCAATCCAAAACATATGGCCACTTTGGTTCTTTTGCTTTTGTATCGAGTTGTATGCATCTTTAGAGTTGTGCCCTACTAACTATAATTTATTTGCAACTAATAAAGACTATAATTTAACTACAAATAATATAAGTATGGCTGTAATTAATACCATCTAAGATGATATAGTCCATGATTAAAAAAAATATGTAAAAATACATCCTTCTTATTTATAATTACCTACGAACTCTTTCACTCATTTATTTCAAGCATTCTAAGATACGAAACGGAATTGTTAAAACAAAACATGTGTCATCATAATTAGATTGGAATATCAAACAAAAATGTTGCTGCTGTTTGTTTTTAATTTTACGGTTTTTAAGCTTAAATTAATCCCCTATACTTTTAGATAAAAAAACACTATCGATATACTGAAAAGATATAATCATTCTTCGAAGATGTTTCTGCTATTCGAAGATGTTTCTGCTAAGTCATATAAATTTTATAAATAATTTATTTATTATTTATATTAACTCCGCCCTTACCGTTCGAAAACTGGAGGATTCCTCGGCATTTATATCCAATTGAATATTTTCCTTTAAAATTCAGAACCTGTTAAAGGTGGCTGAAATAATTTAATATCTAATACTAATTAATATACTTATCATAACTATTATAATACTTAATCCATTTGGTTCCTTTATTGGCTCTTTAATATTACAAGTAAGAAAGATTTACGTGTTTGAGATCATCGAGTATTTAAATGTGATTTTCAGCGCATTATTGTGCATAATTTTGTAATAAACTTACGTCATAAATTTCAATTTTTCGTTGAATAACTATTACTTGGAACAGATAATGATTCCGTTTATATTGTCAATGAGAATTATATACATAAATGTCTAATTTTAATCCTAATATGGAAATAAAATGTGAAAGACGTTTCTTTTAAGCAATAAATACGGTTTTTTAAAGAAATAAATACGTTTTTTATGAAAAAACGTTTTTAAATCAACGTTTTAAAACGTTCGCATGAAAAAAACGTTTTTTTCCCATCAGTACCCGTAAGTGAGTTGGAAATGGGAAATGGGCGATTGCTAGAGTTGAAATAAGTAACTTTCGCCCTAGCGGAAATTCGAGGAACCATTAAAAATGGCGGAACATCAGTCGAAGAACGACAAAAAATGGTCATATTCGGATGAAAATATCTCAAAAACCAGAGCATTTAGGAAGAATTTCTTAACATATAAATATACCGCAATACTTTGTCTTCAATATGGTATAATTTTTGTCTCTGTATATCCACTATTAAGGGAGAAACAGAATTTCTCCCTCGCCGTCCTCATCCGAAATTTTACCGTCAATTTTATGCACTTACTTCCTATTTATTTATTTCTTCCAAGTCTTTTCAATGGCACTTGCAGCGATGCAAAACGAAAATTGAGTACGCATCCAGTAGAATGGAGACGTCACATTGTATTTAATCATCTAATTTCCTCGATACATTGCAACTTGTGACAATGATATTTACATCAAATTGTATCATAATCTACCCTTTATACAGGAGTAATTTTTTCCAGCAATGAGTAATTTTTTTGATGATCATTTTTACATTTAATGTATCGGCTTTATAAACCGGAATTGGTGTGTAAAGAAGAACACACCCACATCCCCCATTCCTGTTATCGTCTCTGATGCTCCCACTAAGTCATACGCCATTGCCAGACAAGAAGCAATTATTAATATATTAGAATTATTATATTTCCTCTTTCTATCAATGGAATCTTTATATCTTTTTTCTCTATTGTCAAATCTCAAATAAAGTCAAATTGTCACGATCTCCGTGTTTTTTCCATACCTAGATCGATAGCCATAATTGAATTGACATTCGATACATTAAAGGTACTATACACTTGTATATACTATACACTTCGACACTAATGCCATCTCTTGAGGAAAATTGGAACTTTTGTATATAAACTTCGACACCTATGCCATCTCTTGAGGAAAATTGGAACTTTTGTTTATAAACTTCGACACTTATGCCATCTCTTGAGGAAAATTGGAACTTTTGTTTATAAACTTCGAAACTAATGCCATCTCTTGAGGAAAATTGGAACTTTTGTTTATAAACTTCTACACAAATGCCATCTCTTGAGGGAAATTGGAACTTTGGTTTATAAACTACACCACTAATGCCATCTCTTGAGGAAAATTGGAACTTTTGTTTTTACTATCTTCGCCGCTTATAAGGAAAAGTACTGATAAAATGTAATTGGGCTCAATTAATTTTATTATTTCATTCATTGTCTGAACTCAATGAAGCAGAACGAAAGTCAGTATTAATCCACGGCGTTTTAATGAACATTTCATTGTGCTCTCGGCTGCACCTGCAGGTCTTGCATGGTATACAAGTTCTCGTATTCGTCATTTTGACAACTTTTACTGCATTAAGTCCCAATTATGAATTAGTACAAAAATTTGCACAAGCGGAAAATCTCTAATTACCCTGATAAGCTATTATAATGTACTATAGAGTAGCTTTATTTCATTGCGGTAAACGACTATTAAGGAATTTTATGCTATACTTGGTATTGGTCAATTAAAAACTAAGACGGACTAATGCATTAGAATATACATAAAATTGACATTAGAATGAGGTTTTAATAGAGTTTGCGGGAGGTTGGCAGATGATTCGTTTTCTATATCGCTCTAGCAGACGACACCGGTATCCGAGAAGTTTACATTGCAGGCAGGCTTTATTTTCCATGATAAAAGGAATTAAGAGGACTTTGAGAAAAAAATCGAACATGATCGTTAAGCAAAAGGTTCATTTAAACTATCTGAGTCCATGTCATACGATAGACAAGCTCCTGAGTCCCATATGAGATTAAAATATAACCCCAAAAATACATATAGTTAAAGGGGAGCCGGAGAAAAGTTCAACCCAGTGCTCTGCGGGTTGCGTTATTTTAGGCTTTTTTTTTTTCTGACGATAGACTCCCCCTGTGGGCAACTTGCCCCCCCCTAGCCCAGTGCTGGCGACGCCCTAGTTCCAGAGCAATAGCTGTGGATCAGAATCGAGTTACTGTAGGGTTTTTTAATTGATAAAAATTTTTTTGCTCTTTTGAACATCTGAAA
The DNA here is from genome assembly GCA_947579665.1 of Sympetrum striolatum. Classification (NCBI taxonomy): domain Eukaryota; kingdom Metazoa; phylum Arthropoda; class Insecta; order Odonata; family Libellulidae; genus Sympetrum; species Sympetrum striolatum. The sequence continues at coordinate 97,985,284 of OX388344.1, read as the reverse complement.
ACTAAGTTCGAACGATGATACACACGCTCAAATAATCCACGCAATGATACCTCTTCCACTCAGAGCTTGAAGCGGAACACTGAATTTGATGAATTCCAACACGTGAATACATGGTGTCAGGAAAAAACTATGAACACTATTTTCTGTTCAGCAACATGAAACTTAGCGGTCACTAGTGAACCACATGGGGCCAATTTTCAAAATTTTCTACACTTTATCATAGATTGCTTTTACAAAGCTATTAACTCATTTGAATTTTATCATGTAGAAAATCTTCCACTAAGTTACGCCTGAAGATGTTGATTTTAAACAATGTATCAGTCTTGCAAACATATAAACACTTGTGTTTTTTATAGAATCATTTTAAAAACTTGAGAAATACATTCTTTACAAGCTATTAGGTCAGGTCAACTGCAAAATTTACTAATCAGGATAATAAATCTATCGGATAAACCACGAAGAACGACATCTCAAAATTGACGAAAAAACTTGTTTTTGCGTTTTTTTCAAACGTTTTAAACGTTTCATTTTTTTCAAGGTTCCCATCTCTACTTACGGGTTTCCTTGAGAAAACAGGGGTGTTGGGTGGGATGTAAATGTTGAATTATTTACCTCTTTTTCCCCAAATTCATACTCATTGAGCAAAACGAGGTGCTTTTCAGGGAAAACGTCTTTTTTTCGGCATAATTCGCTTTGAGTAATTAAAAAGACAGTCACCCTCTCGTCCGGTTTGCAAGCTATAGTTGGTTTGCAAGCTAAACAGGTTCCCAAGGTCTATCGTGCTTATTAATAATTTTTATTTCAATTATTTCATTTATTTCTTTATCAATTAATATTTAAGATAAACAACTGGCTAAACGCCGATGGGTTGAGTTGGGTGTTCGAGGTTCCCTTTATGATATGATCTTTCATAATAAAAAGTTATGATTTTTCTTAAAAAACCTCGGAAACCGAATGAGCTTGCAAACCAACTATAGCTTGCAAACCGCACGAGAGGGTTACTATCTTTTTCTTAACAAAAAGTAACATTTGCGACAAAAACACTGCTTTTCCTTATAAAGACCTTGGAAGCCTATTGTCTTTCATTGTTATATCAATAAAATCGACCGATTATAGAAAAGTTATTAAGTGCCATTTCGTTCTTAAATTCGTAATCGTTAATTACGCATTTACTTCGTAATAGCTTCATTATTGGATGATTTCATTGTTTTCTGCATTTTATTTGGTCAAAAATGCATATGAAATCAATTTACCATTACTCGAAGAGTTCCTCGTCGAAATGGTCGACAATTCCTGCGTTAGCTGCTATTACAACGTTTTCGCCGCGGCTCAGACGTTCACCTCTCCCGAGGATGCACTGACATTCCTTGAGGCGCACGGCTGCTTGATCCGGAAAGATGGACATATTTGCTCTAGATGTGGTTCTCCACTTCCTTTTTACGAGGTTAGGCACCTATTTTTCAATTATTTTTTTAAATTTCAATTTTGCTTTTCTTTCATTTTTAAATCAATGTTATCGAATTATTATTGGTATGTTTTATATTTACATTTCCATCTTTAATTCGTTCTCGTGAGTTACGCTATTACTTCATAATAGTTTCATAAATGGATGATTTCTTGGTTTTCCGCATTTTATGTAATCGATAATACATGAAATTCCTCGGAATATCATCGACAAATACGTGCGAATGTCATGTTTACGCGATTCGAAATGATTTACTTTTTCGCAGTTTCCGAAATGTGAAACTGGGCGTGTGCTGCTCCACCTGGCGTCAGAACGCCATAACTAACGGTTTCAAAACGGTCTCCGGACGCCAATACTGCACCTCCGTCATTGCAACGTCGTTATCGCGGTAATTAAGGCACGTACCCATTACTTTTATGTATGTAAATAAGCCGCCAACTTTGATACATGTTCCACAAAAATTTCATCGAAAAAGGGCTATTTCTAGTGGGTAAAAAATAAAAAACCCCTCGCCGTCCTCATCCGAAATTTTACCAAATTGACTACAAACTGTGTTAAAAACCATGTTTCTACGTAGCAAAGTTACGAAGAAAAAAATTAATATAGTTCTCCATCGCTGAAGTTCGCATTTGATAATATCGACATAATTCATACGTTTCCTTTTTTTAAATAAAAATGTTATTTCTATTTAATTATTCACTTTTATCAATTAGTTGTTACATTGTTTATTGATATTGTATTAATTATTGATATATTTTAGAAGTAAACGTCTCGAAAAAGATTCGATTCCCATGAATAAATCGAAAATGGCAAAGGTCTATTTACAGATCGAACTTTTTCATCTACATCTACATCTACATTAATACCCTAAAAGCCGCCTTTCGGCGTGTGGCAGGGGGTGTAAACACCAGTTGAATCTAAATTACTTCCTTATTCGATTATTGTCACGTTGTGATCGCGGAAAGAATGAATCTCTAAAACGATTCGTCCTAGCATCTATTTTCTTAACTTACGGTCATTATCGGATCGACCGACGCAGCAGGGGGGTTGCATGATACCGACTTTTTCTTTGAAAAATGTAGTTTCCCTGAATTTATTAAGCAATCGCAGCCAAGCTTCCAATCTCCTTTCTTTCAAGGATTCCCAACCTACGTCTGAGAGCATTTTTGTAACGCTTGCATTTTATCGTAGCAATTCTTAACAAAACGAACCGCTTTACGCTGCACTTTCTCGAGTTCGCGAGTACACGTTTCATCCGCCGGATCCCATATACTTGCCGCATATTCCAGAAGGGGGCTGGAATATGCGGCAAGATTAGATTAAACTTTTACATTAATGCTATATTTTAAAACTTACGAGGTAAATTGGAACTTTTATTTACAAATTTCGACACTAATGCCATCTCTTGAGGGAAATTAGAACTTTGGTTTATAAACTTCGCATATAATGCCATCTCTTGAGGAAAATTGGAACTTTTGTTTATAAACTTCGCCACTAATGCCATCTCTTGAGGAAATTTGGAACTTTTTTTTAATATATCACCACATTGGTGCACCCATCCTTATTTGAACATCTTAGGAATGACTTCATCCGTTGCTTTTAAAATTACCTCCTCTTCTAAGAAACAAAAAATCATTTATATCAGATGAAATTTTCTGGTAGGCTCACATTTAAGTCTGATTTCCTTATTTATGTATTAGCCAAGTATTCAATTGAATGCGTCACATTCCGGAGAGTACAAATTCGGCTGCATTAAAATATTCTGTAGACTCTTGATTATAGTTGATATTATAATTAAATTTGCAGAAATCAAGTTATATACCAAGGTGGAAAAAATGAAGACGTAAACTTACAAGTATTTAGACTAAGTGATAGGTAGTTTAACCAGCAGAGAGATGATACAAAACCCAAACTTACGCACTGAGTGTTCAAAGGAAACAAAACTTTTCCACGAATTGAAATTTTGAATGGGCATTGCATAACCAGATATGAGATTCGTGGGATTCTATCGCAAGAGAAAAACTTGACTGCATCCAAAATGAAGCTGAAGAATTTAAGTCACAGTTTTAAAAGTTTCTCAAATTTATTCAAGTCATCAAGTCACAGTTACGATAAATCTGTGCGTAACTTACGCGCACAATACCTTTCAGCTGACTGATTTGCTTCCACAATGGTATATTATTAATAATATCATCCAAAATTAATTTTCACTGATATTGTACAGTATTGCTCCAATACTTTTACAAATTTCTACGGGAACCCGGTTATTGAATTATTTTCGTAACTATACAGCAAATTAACGGGTAATCATAAAATAAGGATCAGTATATTTTATATCATCCCGAGTAATGAAGAGTCTACTGTACAGACTTTTAATCGTCCAGAATGCTTAACAAAGGAACCAGTTACTTTGGAATTGTCGCTAAACTCATCTTGAGATGTGCCCTCCGATAACAGCCCTAAAATAATAAAATCCTAATGTATGCAATTAATAATGGTCATTTTACAAAAAACAACATAGACATAAACTTACGTTTTCCCGATAGTGGTCTCGAGCTATTAGCGGACTTAGAAAAATATTTTCGGGTGTCCATCTGTACCTTATGAAATCCAAACTAAACTCTCCTTCGAACTGTTCCCTGTGAATTTCTCAAAAGTACTATTCAAGAGCCTAGCTTTTCATTCCCACCCTCAAAACAGTCACATGCAGAAGATCTAACTGAGCGTTTTATCAACCTGTTTGTCCCTCAAACGTAATCTTAATCTCTGTTTTCAGGGTATAAGTTTCGAATTACTTCTCGAATGTTCCCTTGTGTTTTTGCGAGGAGTAAACGAATCAGCACATTCGAATTCTTCTCATGGGAATCTTATCTTATGGTGTGAGTCATCTAACAAAAGGATATGGTTAAGAAGTGCATTCGTTGAACATTGTGTGCGAAACACTCGTAGCGTCCATCAATTTCGATGTCGGCTCTAGGCCTGCTCTGCTACCGAAAACAACAACTTAGCTACTGGCATGCAAAGCTAGTCATAGGACTTCTTGGGGGGGGGGGGGTTCGAACCCCTAAACTTCCCCCCCTCGCTGCGCCACTGCTTGGGCCTATTTGCAAAATACTCACCGCAAAACTTTCTTATGTCCATTTTGAAGGGAAAACGAAAAAAAACTGAATCCTTTGTCTTCTGACGGCGATTGTCGGACGATACTCAAGGTAGTTTGAGAGAGAGGACATAATCGCATAACCTCGCGCTCTGATCTCATCGAGAGGCAGTTCTAACTACATTGTTCACCCTGAAACCGAACTTTTCTTCTCTTGGGAGGGAAGGGGCGAAGGACTCTACTAAAAAGTATTGTTGAAATATTTTTGCTGCACTGGAGGTATAAATGAATTTCCTACGAGGAAGTACTTTACCCATCACTGGTGTTTACACGTGCCAAGACTTGACTTTGTTTTGTCTAAATTCTTTTCAAATACGCTCGTGCCTGAAAATTGTTTCTACAACACATCCTGAACCAAAATACGAATGGGTCTCCAGGGGGGGGCAGCTGCCCCCCCTCCCCTGGCGACATCCTTGGTCTGGAATTATTAATTACTAACAAAAGTGTGCTGCAACAGATAGCGATTGATGCGAATCCTAAGAATCCATCCCTGAGGCTTCGTCACGACACAAAAAAACCGTTCTGTGCGAAAATTTACTTTTGGATTATTTAAAATAATCTGCATGACGTTCTGAAATCATTGAAAGCTTACATAATCGACATGGCAATTGATGAGCAACAGCTTAGCAAAGCCTGCTGCATTTTCCTAGATCCCTTTGGAAGAGTAAAACATTTTTGTACGATCACAACTTAAATTACTGATGGTCGCAGTTGTAAAATAATAAATTGAATTAAAAAGAGAAGAGATTTGGCCGTGACAAAGGCCCATCTGCCAGCTAATTTTATTGACCCTTCAAGAAAAGCTTCGAGCTTGGAACCATCGAATATTTCTGATGTTTTTAAATTTGTTGATATTCTCGCAAAATCAGATCCCACCTTCAGTGAAGAGAATACAGCTGAAATTCATTCCGAGATGGCAAACAACGTGGCTGACGATGGTAAGTGGAAGACACTATACGTCATTTCAGTATCTAAAAAACTTTCGTCTCTAATTTTTTGGAAGGGAATATGCTCCAAAACAAAAGTCTATTGAGTTGCCGTAAAGATTTTTCACTTCCATCTGCATCCTCGGCGACGGAAAGGAGTTTTAGCAAGCACGGAAATATTCACAACCTAAGAAGAAACCGCAGGACTAATGAAAGAGCTTTGAAAGCTATTGTAATCAAGCACAACTTGAAATTACTAGAAACCGAAAGAGCTAAAATTTCATCAATAATCTCTCGAAAATTGGATGGAGAGGATGGAGAGGAAGTTGTAACACTTGCGGGTGTAGATGAGAACAATTCTTCACTCATTTCCAGCTAGGAATCAGATCTAGATGGCTTTGTGGAGGAATTTGAAGACACAGGTACAGACTAATCCAATCCAAAACATATGGCCACTTTGGTTCTTTTGCTTTTGTATCGAGTTGTATGCATCTTTAGAGTTGTGCCCTATTAACTATAATTTATTTGCAACTAATACAGACTATAATTTAACTACAAATAATATAAGTATGGCTGTAATTAATACCATGTAAGATGATTTAGTCCATGATTTAAAAAAATATGTAAAAATACATCCTTGTTATTTATAATTACCTACGAACTCTTTCACTCATTTATTTCAAGCATTCTAAGATACGAAACGGAATTGTTAAAACAAAACATGTGTCATCATAATTAAATTGGAATATCAAACAAAAATGCTGATGCTGTTTGTTTTTAATTTTACGGTTTTTAAGCCTAAATTAATCCCCTATACTATTAGATAAAAAAAAACACTATCGATATACTGAAAAGATATAATCATTCTTCGAAGATGTTTCTGCTAAGTCGTATTAATATTATAAATAATTTATTTATTATTTATATAAACTACGCCCTTACCGTGCAAAAACTGGAGGATTCCTCGGCATTTATATCCAATTGAGTATTTTCCTTTAAAATTCAGAACCTGTTAAAGGTGGCTGAAATAATTTAATATCTAATACTAATTAATATACTTATCATAACTATTATAATACTTAATCCATTTGGTTCCTTTATTGGCTCTTTAATATTACAAGTAAGAAAGATTTACGTGTTTGAGATCATCGAGTATTTAAATGTGATTTTCAGCGCATTATTGTGCATAATTTTGTAATAAACTTACGTCATAAATTTCAATTTTTCGTTGAATAACTATTACTTGGAACAGATAATGATTCCGTTTATATTGTCAATGAGAAATATACACATAAATGTCTAATTTCAATCCTAATATGGAAATAAAATTTGAAAAACGTTTTTTTTAAGAAATAAAAACGGTTTTTTTAAGAAATAAATACCTTTTTTATGAAAAAACGTTTTTTAATCAACGGTTTAAAAGGTTCGCATGAAAAAAACGTTTTCTTCCCATCACTACCCGTATGTGAGTACGAAATGGGAAATGGGCGATTGCTAGAGTTGAAATAAGTAACTTTCGCAATAGCGGAAATTCGAGGAACCATTAAAAATGGCGGAAAATCAGTTGAAAAAAGACAAAAATTGGTCATATTTGGATGAAAATATCAAAAAAACCAGTGCTTTTAGGAAGGATTTCTTAACATATAAATATACCGCAATACTTTATCTTCAATATGGTATAACTTTTGTCTCTGTATATCCACTATTAAGAGAAAAACAGAATTTCTCCCTCGCCGTCCGCATCCGAAATGTTACCGTCAATTTTATGCACTAACTTCCTATTTATTTATTTCTTCCAAGTCTTTTCAATTGCACTTGCAGCGATGCAAAACGAAAATTGAGTACGCAACCAGCAGAATGGAGACGTCACATTGTATTCAATCATCTAATTTCTCCGATACATTGCAACTTGTGGCAATGATATTTACATCAAATTGTATTATAATCTACCTTTTACAAATGATTTATTTTTTCCAGCAATATGCAATTTTTTTGATGATCATTTTTACATTTAATGTATCGACTATATAAACCGGAATTGGTGTGTAAAAAAGACCTCACCGACATCCCTCATTCCTTTTATCGTCTCTGATGCTCCCACTAAGTCATACGCCATTGCCAGACAAGAAGCAATTATTAATATATTAGAATTATTATATCTCCTCTTTCTATCAATGGAATCTTTATATCTTTTTTCTCTATTGTCAAATCTCAAATAAAGTCAAATTGTCACGATCTCCGTGTTTTTTCCATACCTAGATCGATAGCCATAATTGAATTGACATTCGATACATTAAAGGTACTATACACTTCTATATACTATACACTTCGACACTAATTCCATCTCTCGAGGAAAATTGGAACTTTTGTTTATAAACTTTGCCACTTATGCCATCTCTTGAGGGGAATTGGAACTTTTGTTTATACACTTCGCCACTAATGCCATCTCTTGAGGAAAATTGGAACTTTGGTTTATAATCTTCGCTACTGATGCCATCTCTTGAGGAAAATTGGAACTTTGGTTTATAAACTTCACCACTAATGCCATCTCTTGAGGAAATTTGGAACTTTTTTTTAATATATCACCACATTGGTGCACCCATCCTTATTTGAACATCTTAGGAATGACTTCATCCGTTGCTTTTAAAATTACCTCCTCTTCTAAGAAACAGAAAATCATTTATATCAGATGAAATTTTCTGGTAAGCTCACATTTAAGTCTGATTTCCTTATTTATGTATTAGCCAAGTATTCAATTGAATGCGTCACATACCGGAGAGTACAAATTCGGCTGCATTAAAATATTCTGTAGACTCTTGATTATAGTTGATATTATAATTAAATTTGCAGAAATCAAGTTATATACCAAGGTGGAAAAAATGAAGACGTCAACTTACAAGTATTTAGACTAAGTGATAGGTAGTTTAACCAGCAGAGAGATGATACAAAACCCAGTCTTACGCACTGAGTGTTCAAAGGAAACAAAACTTTTCCACGAATTGAAATTTTGAATGGGCATTGCATAACCAGATATGAGATTCGTGGGATTCTATTGCAAGAGAAAAACCTGACTGCATCCAAAAGGAAGCTGAATAATTTAAGTCACAGTTTTAAAAGTTTCTCAAATTTATTCAAGTCATCAAGTCACAGTTACGATAAATCTGTGCGTAACTTACGCGCACAATACCTTTCAGCTGACTGATTTGCTTCCACAATGGTATATTATTAATAATATCATCCAAAATTAATTTTCACTGATATTGTACAGTATATCTACAATACATTTACAAATTTCTACGGGAACCCGGTTATTGAATTATTTTCGTAACTATACAGCAAATTAACGGGTAATCATAAAATAAGGATCAGTATATTTTATATCATTCCGAGTAATGAAGAGTCTACTGTACAGACTTTTAATCGTCCAGAATGCTTAACAAAGGAACCAGTTACTTTGGAATTGTCGCTAAACTCATCTTGAGATGTGCCCTCCGATAACAGCCCTAAAATAATAAAATCCTAATGTATGCAATTAATAATGTTCATTTTACAAAAAACAACATAGACATAAACTTACGTTTTCCCGATAGTGGTTTCGAGCTATTAGGGGACTTAGAAAATTATTTTCGGATGTCCATCTGTACCTTATGAAATCCAAACTAAACTCTCCTTCGAACTGTTCCATGTGAATTTCTCAAAAGTACTCTTCAAGAGCCTAGCTTTGCATTCACACCCTCAAAACAGTCACATGCAGAAGATCTAATTGAGCGTTTTATCAACCTGTTTGTCCCTCAAACGTAATCTTAATCTCTGTTTTCAGGGTGTAAGTTTCGAATTACTTCTCGAATGTTCCCTTGTGTTTTTGCGAGGATTAAACGAATCAGCACATTCGAATTCTTCTCATGGGAATCTTATCTAATGGTGTGAGTCATCTAACAAAAGGATATGGTTAAGAAGTGAATTCGTTGAGCATTGTGTGCGAAACACTCGTAGTGTCCATTAATATCGATGTCGGCTCTAGGCCTGCTCTGCTACCGAAAACAACAACTTAGCTAATGATATGCAAAGCTAGTCATAGGACTTCTTGAGGGGTTCGAACCCCTAAACTTCCCCCCCTCGCTGCGCCACTGCTTGGGCCTATTTGCAAAATACTCACCGCAAAACTTTCTTATGTCCATTTTGAAGGGAAAACGAAAAAAAACTGAATCCTTTGTCTTCTGCCGGCGATTGTCGGATGATACTCAAGGTAGTTTTAGAGAGAGGACATAATCGCATAACCTCGCGCTCTGATCGCATCGAGAGGCAGTTCTAACTACATTGTTCACCCTGAAACCGAACTTTTCTTCTCTTGGGAGGGAAGGGGCGAAGGACTCTACTAAAAAGTATTGTTGAAATATTTTTGCTGCACTGGAGGTATAAACGAATTTCCTACGAGGAAGTACTTTTCCCATCACTGGTGTTTACACGTGCCAACACTTTACTTTGTTTTCTCTAAATTCTTTTCAAATACGCTCGTGCCTGAAAATTGTTTCTACAACACATCCTGAACCAAAATACGAATGGGTCTCCAGGGGGGGGGCAGCTACCCCCCCCCTGGCGACGCCCTTGCTCTGGAATTATTAATTACTAACAAAAGTGTGCTGCAACAGATAGCGATTGATGCGAATCCTAAGAATCCATCCCTGAGGCTTCGTCACGACACAAAAAAACCGTTCTGTGCGAAAATTTACTTTTGGATTATTTAAAATAATCTGCATGACGTTCTGAAATCATTGAAAGCTTACATAATCGACATGGCAAATGATAAGCCACAGCTTAGCAAAGTCTGCTGCATTTTCCTAGATCCCTTTGGAAGAGTAAAACATTTTTGTACGATCACAACTTAAATTACTGATGGTCGCAGTTGTAAAATAATAAATTGAATTAAAAAGAGAAGAGATTTGGCCGTGACAAAGGCCCATCTGCCAGCTAATTTTATTGACCCCTCAAGAAAAGCTTCGAGCTTGGAACCATCAAAAACTTCTGATGTTTTTAAATTTTGTTGATATTCTCGCAAAATCAGATCCCACCTTCAGTGAAGAGAATACAGCTGAAATTCATTCCGAGATGGCGAACAACGTGGCTGACGATGGTAAGTGGAAGACACTATACGTCATTTCAGTATCTAAAAAACTTTCGTCTCTAATTTTTTGGAAGGGAATATGCTCCAAAACAAAAGTCTATTGAGTTGCCATAAAGATTTTTCACTTCCATCTGCATCCTCGGCGACGGAAAGGAGTTTTAGCAAGCACGGAAATATTCACAACCTAAGAAGAAACCGCAGGACTAATGAAAGAGCTTTGAAAGCTATTGTAATCAAGCACAACTTGAAATTACTAGAAACCGAAAGAGCTAAAATTTCATCAATAATCTCTCGAAAATTGGATGGAGAGAATGCAGAGGAAGTTGTAACACTTGCGGGTGTAGATGAGAACAATTCTTCACTCATTTCCAGCTAGGAATCAGATCTAGATGGCTTTGTGGAGGAATTTGAAGACACAGGTACAGACTAATCCAATCCAAAACATATGGCCACTTTGGTTCTTTTGCTTTTGTATCGAGTTGTATGCATCTTTAGAGTTGTGCCCTACTAACTATAATTTATTTACAACTAATACAGACTATAATTTAACTACAAATAATATAAGTATGGCTGTAATTAATACCATGTAAGATGATATAGTCCATGATTAAAAAAATATGTAAAAATACATCCTTCTTATTTCTAATTACCTAGGAACTCTTTCACTCATTTATTTCAAGCATTCTAAGATAGGAAACGGAATTGTTAAAACAAAACATGTGTCATCATATTTAGATTGGAATATCAAACAAAAATGTTGCTGCTGTTTGTTTTTAATTTTACGGTCTTTAAGCCTAAATTAATCCCCTATACTATTAGATAAAAAAAAACACTATCGATATACTGAAAAGATATAATCATTCTTCGAAGATGTTTCTGCTAAGTCGTATTAATATTATAATTAATTAATTTATTATTTATATTAACTACGCCCTTACCGTGCGAAAACTGGAGGATTCCTCGGCATTTATATCCAATTGAATATTTTCCTTTAAAATTCAGAACCTGTTAAAGGTGGCTGAAATAATTTAATATCTAATACTAATTAATATACTTATCATAACTATTATAATACTTAATCCATTTGGTTTCTTTATTGGCTCTTTAATATTACAAGTATGAAAGATTTACGTGTTTGAGATCATCGAGTATTTTAATGTGATTTTCAGCGCATCATTGTGCATAATTTTGTAATAAACTTACGTCATAAATTTCAATTTTTCGTTGAATAACTATTACTTGGAACAGATAATGATTCCGTTTATATTGTCAATGAGAAATATACACATAAATGTCTAATTTCAATCCTAATATGGAAATAAAATTTGAAAAACGTTTTTTTTAAGAAATAAAAACGGTTTTTTTAAGAAATAAATACGTTCTTTATGAAAAAACGTTTTTTAATCAACGTTTTAAAACGTTCGCATGAAAAAAACGTTTTTTTCCCATCACTACCCGTAAGTGAGTAGGAAATGGGGAATGGGCGATTGCTAGAGTTGAAATAAGTTACTTTCGCCCTAGCGGAAATTCGAGGAACCATTAAAAATGGCGGAAAATCAGTCGAAGAACGACAAAAAATGGTCATATTCGGATGAAAATATCTCAAAAACCAGTGCTTTTAGGAAGGATTTCTTAACATATAAATATACCGCAATACTTTATCTTCAATATGGTATAACTTTTGTCTCTGTATATCCACTATAAAGAGAAAAACAGAATTTCTCCCTCGCCGTCCTCATCCGAAATGTTACCGTCAATTTTATGCACTAACTTCCTATTTATTTATTTCTTCCAAGTCTTTTCAATTGCACTTGCAGCGATGCAAAACGAATATTGAGTACGCAACCAGCAGAATGGAGACGTCACATTGTATTCAATCATCTAATTTCTCCGATACATTGCAACTTGTGGCAATGATATTTACATCAAATTGTATCATAATCTACCCTTTATACATGAGTAATTTTTTCCAGCAATGAGTAATTTTTTTGATGATCATTTTTACATTTAATGTATCGGCTTTATAAACCGGAATTGGTGTGTAAAGAAGAACACACCCACATCCCTCATTCCTGTTATCGTCTCTGATGCTCCCACTAAGTCATACGCCATTGCCAGACAAGAAGCAATTATTTATATATTAGAATTATTATATCTCCTCTTTCTATCAATGGAATCTTTATATCTTTTTTCTCTATTGTCAAATCTCAAATAAAGTCAAATTGTCACGATCTCCGTGTTTTTTCCATACCTAGATCGATAGCCATAATTGAATTGACATTCGATACATTAAAGGTACTATACACTTGTATATACTATACACTTCGACACTAATGCCATCTCTTGAGGAAAATTGGAACTTTTGTATATAAACTTCGACACCTATGCCATCTCTTGAGGAAAATTGGAACTTTTTTTTATAAACTTCGAAACTAATGCCATCTCTTGAGGAAAATTGGAACTTTTGTTTATAAACTTCTACACAAATGCCATCTCTTGAGGGAAATTGGAACTTTTGTTTATAAACTACACCACTAATGCCATCTCTTGAGGAAAATTGGAACTTTTGTTTTTACTATCTTCGCCGCTTATAAGGAAAAGTACTGATAAAATGTAATTGGGCTCAATTAATTTTATTATTTCATTCATTTTCTGAACTCAATGAAGCAGAACGAACGTCAATATTAATCCACGGCGTTTTAATTAACATTTCATTGTGCTCTCGGCTGCACCTGCAGGTCTTGCATGGTATACAAGTTCTCGTATTCGTCATTTTGACAACTTTTACTGCATTAAGTCCCAATTATGAATTAGTACAAAAATTTGCACAAGCGGAAAATCTCTAAATACCCTGATAAGCTATTATAATGTACTATAGAGTAGCTTTATTTCATTGCGGTAAACGACTATTAAGGAATTTTATGCTATACTTGGTATTGGTCAATTAAACTCTAAGCCGGAATAATGCATTAGAATATACATAAAATTGACATTAGAATTAATCAATGAGGTTTTAATAGAGTTTGCGGGAGGTTGGCAGATGATTCGTTTTCTATATCGCTCTAGCAGACGACACCGGTATCCGAGAAGTTTACATTGCAGGCAGGCTTTATTTTCCATGATAAAAGGAATTAAGAGGACTTTGAGAGGAGAAAAAGGGCTATTTCTAGTCGGTAAAAAATAAAAAACCCCTCGCCGTCCTCATCCGAAATTTTACCGATCCCTTAATATATACCTTAACTTCGATTTCTCTTTTTACTTGGTTGTCTATCGTTAGGGCCAATTCGCATTAAAAATCGCGGTAAAATTTCACTTTAGGTAAGGTAATTGCAATTACCTTAAGCGTTTTCTAATGGTTCAAACCAGTCCTGGTTTCAATGTTATTCGATCCTATCTAAATATTATTCTTGTTCTAGCCTACGGAAGTTCTGGCTAAACCTTGACAACATTTTCTAATAAAATTTTTAGAACCCTCTTTTTATCATATTATCTACAAAGACCGATTTTGAAAGATCTGGTGCTTTTCCTGGTTTTCATTGTTGACCGTCCACAAGGCGTCAAATCTGTAATAATTCCGACAAGAGTGAAATTAAATTTGCCAAAATTCTGCTAAAAGGCGGTATCCCGAATGAGACGGAATATGTGAGATTTCGTAACTTTTTCCGCGTACGTGTGAGTGGAGTAATTTCGGTCGAAATTATAGTTTCTCGTTTCCCGTTATTTCACTCTGCTGACGTGCTTGACTAATTTCTCATACATGCGCTTGCGCATAGACGAGACTTGGTGGTCTGCTAGCTCTTATTTCGATTATTTTCATTTCCTTAACATTGTAATGTAATCAAGGGAAGAAAACGACACCTTATATATTCATGCAGGATTATTGATAAATAAACATGTTAGCAATTTAGCTTATAATTAGCGAATTGGTCGTACTTCAATAATTTATCGCGATGATTGAATCTCTTACGTGCGATTGTAAACATTGATATTTTCCATGTTTAATGCATAAGAAAAAGCATTACTGGATGAACATGAGTACCATTTTAATCGTTGGTATTACTATCACAGCTGTGAAATTGAAGAGGGTATACTTCCCATTACAATGAAAATATGCTTTCGGAGACTGAATGAATATAGTTTGAAAGTATAACCCATGGAGTCATTTGCGATGACAACTCGTTTATGGAGTTACTTTGAAAACTTACAGAAAGTTTATAACGCATTAAACCTAGTTATTGAGAAGTAAATGGTTGTACTTCATACAATACAAAATGGAGAACTAAGGCCTTAATGCTAAATTTTGCGTTTTGAGGGCTCAATGCCTTATCTTTTTTATGCATAAGCAAACTGCTATATTCAGTGCCGGATTTAGGCAGTGGGCAGTGCCCATAGGCCTCCACCAAGGTGACAAAATGTCAAAAAATGGGAAACCCGACAACACCCCGTTGAGTCGCGGAGAAAGAGGGAAATTTCATCAAGTCAAGACAGATAGGGGGGGGGGCGAGAGGCGAAAAACGTCCAAAAAAGGCCTCCACCCGTTGGATTGCCCATAGGCCTCATATACTCTAGATCCGGCACTGGCTATATAGTTATATTTATTTGAGTTATTCATGAATATAGTGGAGTAATTGTGCAGATATGTATTTACTTTATTGTAAACAATTATTAAGGATAGCTATTATCAGATAGTTTAGTTCTGCAACCAATTATTATGCTGCTGTTTCACCTTGCAGAAATTACGCCAGTGGATATTAGTGTGGTAGCATGACATTAAAAATATCAATAAATAATACCCACTTAATTTATTTCCCTGTCAAACCTATGCACCAAAGTGGAGACAGAGTAAGTAATTTATATACCCTTAACCGATGACACAATTTGGCCGTTATAACTGAAATTACCTTCCCATTTTCAACATGTATAATCCTTTCCATTATAAGGATAAATAAAAACTGTTTGAATGCCATTGGTAACATCAAGAAAAACTTTCTTTTCTGTGGATTCTCGTGAAGGTTTCTTCAGATAGAATTAAAGATGAGCTGACTTCATGGTTTCATTTTGTAAAATTATAGTTTTGCCATACATTTGCTTTCTTTTCAAGCTTGGAAGAGGTGATTTTTTTATTTTGAAAATAAGTTAATTTAAGTTATCTACTGTGGGCATTGTGAACCATCAACTGTTGAAAAATTGAGCCGTGATACTACAGCTTTAAACACTATTTTTACTGAAGATGTACTAAAAATTGGTAGTCTTTTTTATAATCTAAAAGAAACAAAAAAATTGGTTTTTAGTTAATATTTCACCAAATAATGGTATTTAGTTGGTTAGATAAGAAATTATTCTTCTCATTTTTGTACCAAGGATTTGTGTGTTAGAAAATTTCCAAGTTTTCAACTGCAGTGATTTAAAAATTATAAAACTAGTAGTACCATAGAGTAACTATACATATATACATACATAGTATAGTTCCTCTATAGTAGTCCTAAATATAAATTAAATTAATGAAGTAAAGTATAATCAAAGGGTTCAAGGGTTAGGATAAAATATTTTCCTTTAAGAACACCTGTTTTTTTCTTTTTTAATAAACTTCAGCCTCTTTACCCTTCATTTAAAGGTTTGCAAACATATATGTACAAAGTTATTAAATATCTTCTCTGATCCTAATAACTCTGGATACAGTATAAAAAGTCAGAGAAGATCTTAACAAAGAAACTCGAATATTCTGAACAAGTAACCTAATGGACAACAATTTTCTAAGCAAAATTGTTCTGATGAGTTTGCATTTTGTATCCAATCTTTATAAGAATTATTATGATAATATATTTGACATTCAATGTAATTTGATATCAAATTTGAAAAATTGCAAAGGAATTATTTGAGTAAATATTAAAATATTGTTATCTTCTATATTTCATTTATTCATTAATCAGATTGGAATGAATCATTTCATCCCAGCAAACACTTTGCTATTCTAGGGTAAATGTATAAATATTACAAAGATAATTCATGTTACAAACATACAATATACACACATACTATTTCCATGCTTGAAATAGGGAAGTAACAACTGGATAAAATATTTTATTTAGAAAATAAAAACATAAATATTTACAAAGTAGTTATTATTACTATCATTATTATTAATGGTAATGACCTCAGGCACTCTTTAGCCAGTCTGTCGTGGTTGTGGTAGTCTATATTACACCCTCTGTCGGTTAAATTGGGCAGGAGTTAGTTAGGCAATCAAGAGAAGATGGCAGTAGCACATGGTGGGGGCAAAAGAGGGTCATCATGACTACACACCATAGCCTACGTGCACCACATTCTGAAAGGAGTCCATAACACTAACCACTTTCCTTCATCAGGAACCATAATATTCTTGGAATGTGCCACATTATGGGCTCCAATAAGTTACTTAGAGTAGGTATCAACTTTTCCTCTTTCAAATTTCGTACCTGCCCTTCACATATAATTTCATTCAGCCACTTGGAGGAAAACAAGTAAAATAGATATACGCTATACACTAGGAGACACTTGAAAAATAAAGACAGTGAATGCACTTTGTAGGCATGGTACTTCGTAGACTAGCTTGATTCACTTTAACTGTGACGTTTATTTTTTCCCGACCAGTTTAATTCATTACCATTTTTCAATTTAACTGCCATTCATATCTCTCCATTGGCAGCAATGGAATGTATTACACTGCTTGCTTATTTCTTTCAGTTTCTGTATTATAAATCTGAACAGTCTTTTCAACTAATTCCCACGAATATATAAATGATAAAAAATTAAATATAACCCTGAACATCCCATTCTGGCATTTAATGGCAAACATTTATTTACATACTTTTTATATCCCTGAAATTTGCCACAAATATCTGTTTTCAGGCCAAGCAAAATTTTATCCAAGGGAATTATTTCCTTCCAATTATCAATCAACAGCTCATTAAAAAGGCTGCTTTCTGTTAGATGAGTTTCGATTGACATAGACAACTTTGGCCTGACCAGTAAGGGATGGCAGAGCAGTGACGGTTATGTCATTATCAATTGGGTGCAATACTTGCATCTTAAAATCACAAACCATTTGACTCCTCCCATCACATGAGAAGGCAGCGCAATTTTCTTCACGTTTTCAATAAAATATGGTAAAACTGTCTTTGTTGATAGAACACAAAACTCATCAATTTGATGTGAGGGCAATGACCAGGAAAAACTGATTCTGCCAACATATTCACAAGTCTTGTGCAAGGTTGACTTGTGCCATAACAAGAGGACACATTCCTCTCTTTTCATGTACCATAGGAAGGAAGGGGGAGGAGTGCCCCCCCTGGCCAGCTACCGCATAGCTCTAAGACAAGCATGTAAATGGTCAAGTGCAGCTTGGGTTCGGTGGCGCTGTTGGTCATGGAGAGTTCGTCTGTTAAGCAACTCTCTCAGTCGTCTCTCCAAAGCATCAGCCTCTGCTTTTCGCTCCCCAAGAGTAATAACCAATCGCTGAACTTGATCCCGAAGTATTTCTTTCTCCATGCTTCGCTCTAATTAGTTAGAGAATATTTTATCAGTCAATAATTATTTACTTTTTTACCTTAACATTAAACAAAACAAGAAATTCAATGAGAGAGAGAATAGCATAATCTTTGATAAAACTTTGAGTTGTCATATTTAGATTTTTGACTTTAAAAAATTGAATTCTAAAACCCTATGAACACCTGACATTTTCCCAGAACCAATTCTGAAACTGCAAAAGCATTTTTGTTTATTTGTTTGCGAAGTACGTTTCTTCGTCATACAAAAAATATACATAAATGCCATGGCAAGTATATGTTAAATGTTTGGCACAGTAAGTAAACTAAATTTAAGTTGCATCAGTCAGAATTCAAAGAACTAAGAGCATCCCAATCTCGACACTGCAGGAGGAGCATGATAGCATTTCTGGCTATTTATCCAAGAGATGGAAGAAACGTCATTAGGCTACCCAACAGTCTGGGTTAAGGGCTGAAAAGTAAGCATTTTACTTCCTTTGGTCAAATGTACCATTAGAAGAGTAGAATAAGTTATTCTTATTTAATATTCTTTCTTGGGATACTTCCTGGGAGCACGCCTTCTTGTGCAAAATTACCCTATTTCCTAGTTTCAGTTTGTTAAATTACTTTTTCTGTGCAACTTATTTTGTATTTTTGTAAGAGGTCTAACATACAACTTTTTTGTTCATGAGCTACTTTTTTTGAGTGTTATTCTCCTTATAAATGCAATTAATATTCATAATTTTGGCGTATGGAGTTAACTAAAAAAATTTGGACCTCCAAGCTATAAAATAATTAAGTTGTAATTTTGAGAGTTAAAATGTCCTTCTCAAAATTATGGGGGATAGTGTATTCAACTGCGTAGTATAGTCAATATATATGGTATATATGATATTATTATGATCTCTGCTTTATATGCCAATATCTTATGATCCCTAAAAACAAGGTACTGCTTGAGGCTAATGATATATTTAGTTTTTGGAATCCATTCACTTATGCTCCGAGGAGGATATACAGGGGATATCTTTAAAATGGTATTTTCAAAATACTTTTGTTTAAATAGCACTATCTGTGGTTCTTCACTGACCCTTTCCCTATCCCTAACAGTGCATATCCCTTCCTTTGCTTGCTAGTATTGTCCGTTACCCTAATACTAAATAGTATTTATATATAACCCTATTTCTAACCTTTTACCATTGCTAGTACTGTCGGTCGGTTAAGTGCCTTTCCTCAAGTTAGTTCCATTTCTGGCAACTCAGAAATACTATCGGGTGTTGTGTTATTTTTTACACCACTGTGCACAATATATTTAACCCAGTATTAAAAGTGCAAAAATGAAAAAGTTGATTATATTCTATTCGTTAAAAACTTTTGGAAAGAGGTAGGAATCAATTCACAGGAGAAAATAATATATTTTCTTAACTAATCAAAAGTTGCTTTCCAGAGATGCAAAAACTTAAGAATAAAATAAGTACATGGACTGTATGACTGATATCTTCTTCCGACCATAAATAGATAAATTGTATGAAAATAACAACCTTTGTACGTGTCCAAACTATAGTTTCATTTAATTTTTTCAATCTCTTGGAGGCAAGAAAGTTGCTGCGCAAGCTTAGTTTGTTATGGAGCTTCACCACTATTACCGAGAACGAGATTAAGTTACCATTTTTATGATTTTCTTAATTAAATGATTACTAGAATCATTAAATCCCACAAAACAATTTTAAAAATCATTACTGGATTTGGGAAAACTTAAGCCAGAAGTTATAAATTTATAGTGGGAGCTTGAATAATGAATTGGGTGGCGCTTGGAAAAGTATTGTTCAGCTGCCCAGCCAAGCTGAGAAGAGCTAACAGAATGTAAGCAGTTTTTTAGAACTATATATAAATTAATTATTTTTATATAAAACTATAAAGTAACACTAATTTACATAAAAAAGATATTCTTTTTCAAACTTCCCTCCTATATATACTCCTACAGCCACTTAATCACAGGCCTACATAAATAGCAATGCATAGCTTCGAAGATATTGCCTAATTGCAGTATACATACCATTGTTATACCGCTGGTATGCCTCCATTACTTCCTCCATACCAGGCCACTTAAATGGCTTTGAGGAAGTAGATGATGCTTTTGGTCCACGAGTCCTGCAATTTTCAATTCCAATCCTCATTGCTCCATCGTCTTCGTCATCATCCTCATCATCATCATCTACTTCCAAATCTTCTTCCATCACCTCTTTTTTCACAGCCATTTTACTTATTCCAACACAATTGGCATCATCGTGGCCTGCTTTTAAACCATTGTGGAGCTTATTGGCAGTTGCATTAGCAGAGATGGGAACCTGAAGGGGCAGATGAGGATATTTGGGAACTTTTGCTGAGGAATGAGAGGAGTGGATGAGGGAATTGTGATGGGATGACTGGTGAGGATGGTGGGAACCATGCAGAATACGGTAGTGGTTCAGCGCATTAGGAACTTGGTGATTGTATCCTTGGAGATAAACTTTTGAGTTAACAGCCGAGGCATCACTGGCACTGGAGTGGCTCTCACTGGGATTTTGAGGACCATTCTGCAGCTGAATTCCTCGCAGGCTTGACTTAGGAGCCAGGAAATGTCCATCCCTCAATCTCTTACGGCATTTTCCTTTCAAGTCCACACAACTATTCCCTCTTGCAAGTCCTCGGGATAAATACTGGCCAGTAGTGGAATCGTTACTGATACCAGATTCAGCCAATAATAAACCACTGCTGTAAAGCACCACGGAGTTTATACTGTTTCTTCTAAACCTTTCTTCAATAACTGCCTGCCAGATCACCTCCAATTCTACAAGAACAAAATGCACAAATACATTTCAGTTAAATGTTTCATACTTAAAAAAAGCAAAATAAATTTCCTGAACATGAAAAATAACAATTTTTACAATCATGATATTTCCTTTATATGTGAAAATGAGGGAATGGATACATGTGTGAGGAAGTAGAAGTAAGTAAAGAGCATTAGTATATTGGTACGGAGATAATCAAGAGCTTGATAAGAAGTTCTAAGGATGGTGAAACAAGCATACAGGAAGTCGAAGAATACACTGGAAAACAAATGCCAAGTAAAAATACAAAAGAGAATTGCTTACTGTTTGATAAGGAGTGTAATGCTTTATGGGTGTGAATAAAAATGATACTGATAAATGACAAAGGAAAGATATTGGAAATTGAGGTAAAAAATGGGTGGAAAAAGTGAGGAAGAATGAGAAGATGCTGCACAGAGTAGGAGAGATTAGAACATTCTCAATTATAGGAAGTAGTGAGTTGTGAAGGAAATATAAAACAGGAAGGCTGTGGCAAAGCCAGATAGATTTGCCAATGGGGGATCCAAGGCAGCGGAAAAAACGAAAAAATGCCTACCTGACTGGGGCTAGTACGCATATTCATGCCCTCTGCCTAGTACAACATATGCCAATTCTTTTAAAACTTTAAATGCATTGAAAACTAGAGGAGTTTATGTGGCCAACTTACTAAACTTTCCAACACAATCGTTTACATAAGTGAACTATTGGAAACTCATCATGAGTGTTGTTGGGATTTTTAGTTTGGATAAGTTTAATATCTATTAAAAAGTAATTTTTTTCGTCACATACCAAACATTAAAAATTCTGCAGCATTTAAAAATATAATAGACTCTTGATTATAGTTGATATTATAATTGAATTTGCAGAACTAAAGTTACATACCAAGGTTAAAAAAATGAAGACATCAACTTACAATTACTTAGACTAAGTAATAGTAAGGTGGTTTAACCAGCAGAGAGATGACGCAAACCCAGTCATATACACTGAGCGTTCAAAGAAAACAACAATTTCCTATGAACTGCAATATTGAAGGGGCATTCCCAAAATCCCAAGTCATGAGATTCTATCACCAGAGAAAGAATTGACAGCATCGAAAAGAAGCTGAAGAATTTAAGTCATAGTTTTAGCAGTTTATCAAATTTATTTCAAATCTTCAAGTCACAGTTCTGATAAATCTGTGCGTACCATAAAGGATAGCATTAAGAAAAGCATGCATTTAACATCATGGCATCCCATTGATATGGTTGTCGGCTCTAGGCCTGCTCTGCTACCGAAAACATCACCTTAGCTGAAATAGGAGCCATATTTACGGGTATGCAAAACTTTTCCTGAATTTATCA
This sequence comes from Sympetrum striolatum, assembly GCA_947579665.1. NCBI lineage: Eukaryota > Metazoa > Arthropoda > Insecta > Odonata > Libellulidae > Sympetrum > Sympetrum striolatum. The sequence continues at coordinate 97,962,905 of OX388344.1, read as the reverse complement.
AGCAAACACATGACTAGAAGTGTATCTTTAAGACTTGCGTGATGATTGGGGTTTTCTACTCTTCAGCAGAAAAAAAACAGAGCTAGTCATAGGACTTGACTCTTGGGGGTGATTTGAACCCCTTGCTGCACCACTGCAAGAAGGGTACTAGGGGGGAAGGAAGAAGACGAGATAATTTGAAAAAGGAAAGAGGGGAGAAGCGAAGAGCAGCAACTGAAGAGGAGGAGCAGTAGTACGGCAGATTACTAAAAAAGAATATTACACTTACCATCCCTTTTTGACCTCGTAACACTTTCTAAATCCAAGGAGCTTAGGAATCTAAGTTTGGCTGCAAAGTCAGTTGTGCGGAACAGTGAGTCTGGAGTTGCAGATGGATACGGAAGCAGTGGACCAGCACTTGTATCCCCATCAGCTCGGCTAGACTCGGAAGTTGCCGTAGGAGTCAAGGGAACAGTTGGTGGAGGGCAACCCCCAACACGCTCCCAGTGCCTTGCGTGGCGCCTCTCGCACTTGGCCAGTTCCATATCTAAAAGAACATCAATTTCCCCTGATAGTATCAATCAATGCACAAGTTATGAAATTCAATCATGAAGTATTTTTGGAAATATTACATCAATATTGTACATAACAATGTACACTGTTATTCCAAGTCAAGAATAACCCTCTTACTGGCAGCCTTCATCATGTAGTATATGCAGCCGTTTTCACAGAAACATAGAGGACTGATTGCAGCCATAAAAGAGTTATTTGTACTAATTGGAACCAAATCATTGCTTTTTATTAATTTATGGGAGAAACTACTTAAAATTATGTATAATTGATGAAACAAATTGTCTAACAAAAAAATTATGTTCAACTTAGTTATGAGCATTCATTCTAGCTTATGACTTAATTTGATTACTATATCTATTACTGATCGACATTTCTTTTTTAAAGACCAAACAAAAAACTCATAACCAATATTTATACTGTAGCCATACATTAAAATATACAGTTCATAAAACATGTCTTGCAGTATTTTCAATCAAATTGGTTGCCAGATTTTCCCCAAGTAACCAAAATGTGCCCACACAAGAGAGTTTTTAACTTCAAAGGTTCAGTCACATTTGCCGAAAAACTATTTTGTTGAGCATATCCTGGCTTCCGAGCCAGACTGTTATTATTTTGAGTATAAATGAATACACCCAAAAAAATACTAAACTCTATTCAATCTCAACATGTATAGCACGCTATATGGGTGAGAAGATGGCTACGTGATTATGAATGTTTAATGGTGTTGTGATGTAATTAATCGATTTTCTATTTCAGAATATTTCTACATATTCAAGCAGCAAACCACCTCTTGGCACGCACCATGCAGTGCTGCCAATCTGGCTTTTTTCCCGCTAGATCTGGCGGAATTTGCTGTCACTTAGCGGAAAAAATATCATTTAGCGGATAGCGGTAAATTGGGCGGGAAAGTCGCAATTTTTGACTTTTTCTGGCGGAATTTGAGTTTCAAGTGGCATAGCTCCCTTCGACAACTCCGTGTGGGGATTACCGGAATACCACACCCGGTGAAGGGACGGAAGTGAACCCTAATTCATTTAGAAGAGGTTTACGTCAGAAAATTTCTTTCCTTTAAAAGGGTGAAGAGGAGCGAAAGAGGACACTGGCGGACACAAATTTTCGGCAATGCGTTAAATAGCTTCCAGATGGAGGAGTAACTTCGAAGCTGACAAATATTGGGGAATTTCTAGGAATTACCGTATATTATCATGTACCACGCGCCCCCGTGTAAACGCGCACCTCGTTTTCGGGCAATGAATTTTGGTAAAAAAAATTCGAAAAATTTCTCAAAATATGTATGATTAAATGGAAAAATAACAGCATTTAGCAATTACGATGGAGGAATATGCTAATATTCAGTTTTTCGCTAACACAGAATGAACATAGTCTTTTCCTATCGTTCATTTTGATGATTTCTAAAAACCAAGTCTCCCAAGAAATAACAAACTTGCTGTTTAAATCGGGGGTCACCAGCCTCAGCTGAAGGAAAATACGTCGCCTCTCGACTTTCATTACGGCGCCTCGCAATGAGCCGAGCTATGTAAATGCAACTAAGTAATCGCTGGGCCCGAGCTTTCTGATACCAAATTTCTTGTTTATATTCAATGAACTTTCGATTTTTTTGTGCAATTATTAATTATTGCAATGAAAATTCGAACAGTATTAAAGGAAAAATGAGAAACGCAATGAAAACAAAAATGTTAAATTCCATATTGACAGTCAGATCTGGTCTGAAGCGCTGTGGGAGTAATTGTTACAATTACGAAATTTCAGAGGATGCTCTATCCAAAGTGAGTACAATGCAAGCACAGTTATGAGGGAGAGGAGGAAGATTTGTATGAGCTCATAAATATATAAGTATTTTACAATATTTAGTTTTTAGTTAGTTTTATAATACCTTTAAATATATATTTTTTGTTGAGAAAATTGTAAAATAATGTTTTTTCGATATTGTACTATTTTCAGTGTTATATTTTGACAGGAAATCAATTTAAAAACAGATAACAATGCAAAAGTTAATTTTTGTTGATATTTTTACCCTTTTTTCCTTCGGCGGAATTTTTGACTTTTCTTATGATCATTCTAGCGGATTTTGACTTAATTTCGATCAATTTTAGCGGATTGTTGAAGCAGTAATTTGGCAGCTCTGGCACCATGTCCCTGATTGATGTAATTCATCCATCGCTCACAGAAAGTGATGTACTTTTTCATCCACCATACTTAACTTTCAGCAAATATTCCAAATTTCTATACTATTTATTATATTTATGCAATTTTTTTGTAAATAAACTATTAAAAAAAACAATATTAATGACATCAAAAAAATCTTTAAAAAAATCCCACAGCAAATGACACTGATAATAGTAACCCCTTCATAGAAATATTGCTGCCATTCCATTATTTTTCATACTCTGCTAAGCTTCTTCCGCAGCTATCATAAGAATGATGCACAAGGTTAATTGCGTGCCAGCAATTATTATCTCTTGGGATGAATTAAAAGAGACATTTAACCAGTTACTATCATTCCATTTTTAAGGCATATTTCATACTTAATAAATTTCATTTTTATGTTTGATCTTTTAACTGTTATGTTTGGTTATCAGTATAAGAGCTGAATGTAATTAAAATATTTTTGCTAATAACATTTTGCAATGTACATAACATATAATGTCCTTGAACCTATATCCAGGGGTTTTCTGTCTTACTAATCTCAGTCTTGTATCATCATATCATCACAGCCTTCCAAAATTCTTCTAAACTTGATGTTTGCTACCTTGACTTCTCCAAAGCTTTCGACGATGTTAACCATATCCTTCTAAAATACAAACTCCAACATCGCTATACAATTAAGATCATATTCATGATGCATTTAATCTTTACTCAGGTATATTAGTGAAAAGAAGATATACTTAATTTGCTTATTTCTCTGATAATTTTTAAGCATCTGATGTAATGAATTTCGTTGCATTATGCTTAGTAGAGCTCAAGGAGTCACCGTCTTGAGTTTATTATGCATAATGATATATTTCAAATACTTTATATCCAGGAAGATTAAAATAGACTCCTATTAAAGTTAAACTATAGTTATACACGAATCAAAATTTCTTCATAGACGCAACACAAAACCAAATGTGAAGAGTTGGGTGGCTGGTAAAAAGCACACAAATTTAGATTTGGCTAATTCTACTGCCTAATAATGCACTAAATCCTCTGACTTGAAAACAGGCATGAACTGCCCTGAAGGAAACTTTTAACCACACTTCACCAACCACTTTATTTTAATTTCTATTTACATGTAATGTGTCAGTGTACCAATTAATTCTTTGGAATTCTTCTTCAATTCCTGATTAAGAAACAAATAACAGAATTTGAAAGAATCAACATACATTACAAGATAAATTTTGCAATCTTACCATTTTTTTTCTGCAAAGTAGTAAGACCAAAGATCTTGAGGAAGGCCAGCTTCTGTGGAGATGCATCCAACTCTGCAGGAGGACCTTTGGTGAGGACCAGGGCAGCTATGAGAGGTCGAAGTCCATTCCCCCCTGAGCACCATCGTTTTCCACCATTACCTGTGCATTCCCCTGTGGCTGCACAACCACTGCTTGCACCACCTCCTCCCCCATCAGAGTCCCAATCCAGCTCAGATTCTGATCCGGAAAGAGGCAGAGCACCATTCATTTTGGAGCCAGGGGAAGATGCTCCAGCCATGGATGCAGGAGCACAACCAGCAGAGTTTCCATCACCATCTTTCCCCCCTCTCGAGCTATTCCAAGTTCTCTTCATGCGACGGTTTTTTCTCCTCTGCTCAGCTAAATCCAGCTTGCTCATCACAGGGGGTTCGACTACTTGTCCTGAGCGTCCTTGCAGCGGTGGCTGCAGAGTTAGAGAGGACTTGGGCACAGTCAGTGTTGAGGCCACCAATGAAGAAGGTGGTTGAGCATTTTCTCCTATCTGCAACATTTAAATTCATCAGAAAATTTTCTAAGAACTGAAACATAATTTACCTAAATTATTATTATTTACGACATAATTTTGCAATAGGAATCAATTCTGGTGGCAACATCAATACATAAAGTAATCAATACTTTCCCTTATAATCATAAAAATCAGCGAACCAAAAACTTTTACTCTTTAAAACCAATTTATTGTTTCCATGGGTCTAAAGTCATCATTAAAATTTTAACTAGCATAATCTTTTTACTAAGGAAATACATATAAAAGATGTTGCATTCAATGAAAAATATAACATAATGAATAATAACTCTAAAGAAGAAGGAAAATCGCAACACTTTGAATGAAAAAAAAAGGAAATGTGACAATTTGATTTGATAATTACAGCTTGGACTTCAAAATCTGACACTAAATAAAAAGATAAATAAAATGAGCAATGATAAGGTGAAATAAATATAATTAAATAAATTTTCATGATTCGTCACAATATTCATTGTATTGCTTGATCTTGAAATATCATACTGATGGGGAACATTTTTGAGTCAAATTAGACATTAGTTATAGATTGAACTGTTTAATACACCAACTTAATACCTTCCAATTGTGTTGATTTCACTATCTACAAGATAAGTTAGAATATAATCAAATTTAATCATCAGCATTGATGCATACGAATTTATTTATATGTATGCATTATGTATTATTTTACTATTCATCTGTAGTAAATTGAAAATCAAAAAGGTTATAAAATAATTTTGAATCCATAAAGATTTGAAGCTGAGTTCATTACTTTAGAACATAGTATGAGATGATAATTATCAGGAAAATTTAAGATACCTGGCCATTGAAAACAAGGGGCTGAAGCATACCTTTGTAAAAAAAAACAAGTTAATTAAAGGTAAAGAGTTGAAATAGAGCTTTCAACTCCTGCTACCATAATTTCATAGTCATGGAGGGAGTCAGACTGCCTTATTAATAAAATGAGACACAGATAGCTAAGTTGGTAGAGGGTTTGCAATTGGTGTGAGTGGTCAGGATTTTATTCCCTGTGGCAGCCATGATGTTGACCCAGCATCATGAAAAAATAGGGAAGCTACCTGAATGAGCAGGCCCAAACAAAAAGACAAATAAGGCGGCATATCAGTGTGTGTCATATATGTTGAAAGACCACATCACTGTGCTTGGCTACACAATATCCCTTCATAAGATGGTGCACAACAAACTTAACTATTTTAAAACGAATCTTAAACATAGACCGATGAAATATAATAATATGAGAGGATTGTTCACTATTAACAAATTTAAATGAAAGCCTTGATAATTTTGTAGCTGATAATTACCTGTAACAGCAAATAGAAATTTTAGATAAACAAATTAAATTAAAAATACGTTCACGTTATCTCACATAAAATATAAGAGCTTGAGAATAGTTCTTTGTAGGACAGCAATGATGAAAACATCAGCTAACTTGTTATAGCACTCACCCTTTTGTTTAAAAGGTTCTGGCTGACTAAATGGTAATCCCATGACGTCAAACTGGGGGTGGATGTGGGAGGTGATGTACTGGAAGGTGAAGAGGCTCTTCCAATGGGCAGAACAGGTGGAGTTGGATGCCTAAGTTGCTGGTTCACAGGAAGATTTACAGAATGGGGAGGAGGGGTTGTGTGCCTTTGCTGCCCCATGAGGAGGATGGATGGTGGTTGCTGCGAGGACAGGCCAACAACAGGACTGGAAGATGTGGCAACAGCTGAGGCAGATGTGACACCAGATCCGACCAACAAACTCTGAGAATTTGTAGAGGAAGCTGCAGCTGCAGCAGCCTCCTTTGAAGCAACTGACACTGCCAAGACTTTTGATGCGTCGGGCACATTTAACAAATGTTCACCATGGTTGAGCCTTAAGTGGTGAGGTGGAGGTATAGAGCCCATATGGTTCTGCATCTGACTATGGTGTTGTTGAGGATAGATATGGTGGACCTGGGAATATGGTGGTAAATGGTGTGGTGGAGGTATCTGGTGGTTACGCTTTGCAGCAGAATCAACAACTACTGAAGTTGCAAATGTTGTTACTGCAGAAGACATGGTAGTGGTCACTGTAGAGGTTGTGGTAGTTGTACAGGTTGTCACAGACGTAGTGGGTAGCATCAAATGGGACAAGGGATGATTTGAGGTCACTGAATGAGAGCTATTGGATTGTGGTCCAATTATTGGGTACTGTCCTGGTTTGGTTTCACTCTTCACTTGGTCTAAACCACCACCACTTTCCATCGTCCTTGATGGCACATTGCCACTCCATTCCTTAAGTCCATTGTTGCTTGAATTCCCATTGATTCCATATTTTCCTGGATGAGACAGCAACAGAGAAGTATGTGGTCCAGCCCCAAGAGCAGATGTTACTGAAGTCCCAGATACTATGGAGGCATTTTTCTGGGGATCCACAACAGTAATTGGCACATTTTGGTGATGCTGCGGAGCTATTTCAGATGGAATTCTCACATCCTGGCCACTGTAGGAAGGTGGAGTCACCACTGTGCTTGTGGCAGGCAGATTGGTTATTGGAGATGTCCTTTGCTGTTGCAGAGGTTGCATGGGTGGAAGGGTACTGGGAGGGGATGTTTTTCTTTGGAAGTTGTCTTCAAAAGGACGCACGAATGCAGGAGGATCTTTCCTGGGGGTTGATGGTCCTTGCGTAGGAGAATTACCTATTCCCACTCCACTTCTTCCAGAGTGATTCTTAGTTGATGGAACTGGTTGTTGAACTGGAGGCTGCTGTTGGACCCTGCTTGATTGTTGCTGTGGAGGAGATGGGCATGGAGCACGAATGCTTCCTGCAGAACCCATGTTTGGTGTTCTTGAACTATGACCAGGAAGTGATGGGCTTCCAGTAGGTACAAGAGGATATGAAGGTTGAGAGGGAACTGGTGGTATTGGGGCAATTCCATGATGTGGGGGTGGTGGAGGGTTGTGAGGAGAAGGATGAGGAGGTAATTGATGAGGGGGAAGAGCAAGGTGAGGATGCGGCGATGAGTTCTGTGCTTGGTGGGGAGGCACTGGCATTAAGGGAACAGGTGCTGTTGTGGTACTGGCATTTGGTACATTGTGCATAGGAACAGATGGAATCATATGAGGAGGAGGAGTATGATGTGTTAATGTAGGGGAAGGTTCCTTCTTTCCACTGCTAGATTCTCTTCCAGCACCAGACATCTTTCTGGCTGTAAACAAAAAATAATTCTTATAAAAACAGAGAAAATATAATCATTGCAATATAATTCAAATAATGAGAAATTTAAAATTTACAATGATAATAAACAAGATAATGATTCATACATAAGAAATAACAAAAAAATCTCAAGGGAAACAATGCAATATAAACAGCATATTGTTCTTTATTAAGAGGTTTTCTTGGTCACTCGAGTCTGAATATTATGATTGCTGAATTAAGATAATATACAAGGTCATTCTAACATATCTACCCTTAGATCAGCTTTTCTTCTGATACCTCTTTGAGAGAAACAAATTGAGGAAAAATTAAGTTTTATTTTTTATAATAGCTAGAGAAGATACCTTATTTACACGAAGATAACACACACCCTTTCGAAGCTTTTTTTGGTTAAAATATCCTGGTGCGTGTTAGAATCAACAGCAGTTGACCAATATTGGGTGCATATTCGTAGGCATAGACAACTATCAATATTTTGTATACAGTGTTTACTTGTATAAATAAATATTCCATACAGCACCATATACGTTTATAGTAAATGCATTTACGGTGCAGCTATATGTCTCGAGATTCTCATTAGATTAGTGGATAAATGATTTTTCTATTTCCAACACTTGAATTTTGGGATGGGCAATACATTTTATGCATGGCATGCTATTTTCAAGTAAATATGGTAAGTAGGACCTTTCAATCAACAGGCATCATTCGAAATAATTTAAGATCAGGTTGTGCTCTAAGGTAAAAATTAATAGTTAAGATGAATGAATAGATACAGAATGAAGTCAGATATTAACCTTTTTTGTCAGAATATGCATTATAGCTATCAGCAGGTGACTGCTGCCTGATTTGAGAAGCAGATGCAGATGGAGATGTTGAGGGCACTGACTGATGTGAGGAATTGTGAATTGCAGATGATCTCCTTTCTTTCTCTCTTTCTCTCTCTTTGTCTCTCTCCCTCTCTCTCTCTTGCTCCCTCTCATGCTCTCTCTCAATTGCACGGTGCTCCTCTTCCATTTTGTACCTGCAAAAACATTTCGAAACTGTACACAATGCCTTGACGTACAAGATTAAATTTTTCCTGAAGTCCCTCTCTCTCAATTGCAATTCAATATCACCCCATCATTGATGTTTGAGCTTGTTTACACAACTGTTGATTAACAATTTGACTAGTACAGTGACAATAACGAGCTGATGAAGTGAACATAACATTGGAATTCAGTATATTTGCATCGACTTAAAATACCTGGTTAAATTTAAGTCATCACACATACTATATTATAGAATAAAAATAGAATTTTAAATCCATACCACAGTAATTCAGAGAAAGCAAAATATGGAAAAACTTTCAAAAGAGATATAATAGCTAATATTAGCAGATAAAGTAAGCCAATATACATTACATAACTTACATAAAATACAAGGAAAGGGGTATAAGTTGACTTAGCACCTTAAGGCGTACATCAAGGAAAATTCCTAAGGAAGAGTGGATGTGAGAAAAGTCTAACAGGACAAGAACTCAAACCAAGATAGTTCAATTGGTAGAGCAACTAACTGGAAATTTGGAGAAAAAGGATATTTGATACAAGCAACAGGTAAACAGAAAGCAATGATGTTAATAACTATAAAATAAATTCAACGACAAAGATGATTTGATGCATATCTGGATGATATGTTACTTATCATGAGCAACACATCATCAGCAGATTTATAAGGAAGAAATGACAGAAAAAGAAACTATATGGGTCCAAAGCATGAAATGATAGAGCAATTCCATTGGATTATCCATATGAAATGCAACTGCCACATCTAATTTAATGGCTACTTGATCTTCAACAATTTTAGTGATCTAATATTCACAATGAAGCATGTTTATGATAGAAGGTCTAGCTAAGAATTTCCTAGCTTCATAGAAGAGGTAGAAAAGATATATTACAATATATAAAAATATCGAACTTGAGGAAAAAGAATATTTATTTTTACTGAAGGAAATGATGCAGCATATGTTTTATTTTTCAAAAGAATAACGTTTTACATTTTTTCAACAATTATGTGCTTCTATATCACTTAAGATTTTTTACAACTAAATAATGATAACAGAGGTATCAAAATCAAGAAGGTGAAACATAAAAATGGCAAAACAAATTGTTATGGTACAAAATTAGCTGTAAGGATAAATCTATCCAAAAAACTGCAATCTTTAGATAAAAATATTTCTTAGCCCTCCATGTCCTTGTAAATATATTATTAATTAACTAATACTGTAATTTCGTGATATTTTGGAATTAGGATTGAGCTTACATTCAATAAGGGCTCAATTTAAGTTTCCAATCATCGTTACCTTACAATGTAATCCTACCATTAGACCTTGTAAATATCAATGCAACAAACCAAAACACATCTGCCATTGCATCTTCTTCAGAAGTTTAACGAAACATTCAACATTCCAATCTGATCTACAGGGCCCAAAGAATGCTCATGTCTAAAGATTTTTGTACCATAAATGAGGATTGTTGTCATCTAAATAGGCGCACCTCTCATGCATTACAGCTGCAGCGGCAGAGGCTGACGCTGGAGAGAGGAGAGAGCCAAGTGGTGTGTGTGGTGGTGGTGGAAGGATGTCACTTGGTGAGTACCTCAGCCCATAGATTGGAGGGTACGGAGGGGCCAGGGGAAACATATGTGGAGGATGACCTCTCAGCAGGGAATTGCCCAAATACAACTGATCTTCCAACCTGCAATGCAAAAGATAAGGAAGTTAGTAATCTAAAACCCATTTACCATGGATCATAATTTATATAACCTTCACAAAGCAAAATTTTCTTTAATGCAATTGTAACGTGCAGTTATGGCGGCAAAGGAGGCCTGAGATCATTTTATGCAGTATCTGCTTTAGTTTCAAAAAGGTAATTTAAAAAATACATTGTTAATCATTATCTAATTTCTATACAACAGCTATATTCATAATGGGTAAACTAAGCCTGAATGAAATTTAGAAAAAAATTATATAAGAAAAGATTAGGTCATGGATGAAATTACTGAAAGCTGCTATAGACTGATATATCCCCTCAATGAAATAGTTCAGCGTGGATATAGTTCAATGAAAAATAAATATAATAGATCAGTAAACCCAAGTTGAATGTTTTTCATTTTAGTTTCACTAGACAAAAATTGAAGCTGCTAGAAAACTATTCCAATACAAAGATTAGAATAAAAAATCCACATAAACATCAGAAAGGATCATGTGGCCAAAATATCAAAGTTATCCACCTTCTTTTAAGTATTTGCTTTTGTTGGAAAGGGAAACTACAAGTAAACCTTACAGAGGCCAAGACAAACATACTTTCACATTAATATTTCACAATAATTTACATTCACATATTCCAAAATCTTCTTACACTGATTTCATTAAGCATATCTGATAAGTAAATATTATCCAAAAACATATCTGTTGCATAGTCTTTTTACCAAATACAGACAGATGACATTACGCAAGGGGTAAAAAAGTGGAGGGGATGCGGAACTCTTGAGGGGTAACTTGCAGCCATGCTTCATGCACAATAACCAAATTTGGTTTGGAGCATACTTTGTTTGCAAAGATCTCAAATACTGCTGCCTCTCCTATATTTTGCATTGGACTATGTCCACCTGCACAGTAAGCTACCGAGTACCTGCCACTATTTGGCAAAAAGATTATACAAACAGTTATATTTAAAAGGATTCATGTAAGTCATATTTTAAAAGTTGGAGATCTATATCTCAAACTTTCAGCATAATAAGCACTAAATCAAATAGAAAAATATTATAGTAATGGCAATGCTACCAATGGTAAAATGTGGTAATATAGTTAATACATAGGTTAAATAGCTAAACTAATGAAGAATGAACATTGTTCATTCATTTGTTCATTGAACAATAACTGGAATTACAGTTAGAGTTAAGCAGTTGAGATTCCAATTAAGCCAAACCATACAGCTTGAAGTCAATTGCAGGAGCTAATGCTACGGCATTAAAATGGGAGATTCATATAAGATACATATAACTAATCAAGGAATCAGAATTAAAAAGTGTTATTATAAATTCATTGAAAAGTAAATTAAAAAAACACCTGGAATATTGAGGAAAATATTTCAGTTGCTATTGGAATAAAGCTCAAATAAGGTTGATCAATCAAGTATCAAGCTAAGAATCAAATCACTTATAAGCCTGTAGTTAGTTTTTATACATTCGAGTTAATATTATAAAAAACAAGATGAGTTAATAGTAAACAAAACAACAAATAACGAACAATCCAATCCACAACAACAAGGGTTCAAGACGAACTCAATTTTTACGCAACTATAAAAACTGACCTGTATGGGAGATGAGTTGGTGGGGGAGGAGGAGGATAGAGGCCATGGTGAGCATGGTGGGGATGGTGGTGGTACGTTGCGTAAGCTGCGGCCGCTGCGGCTGCAGCAGCTGCTGCTGGATCCAACGAGGCAAAGTGAGGGGGCAGTCGGGGTGGTCCTGCTGGAGGAGGTGCTTGATTAGGTGGTGCAGCCCCTGGTGGCCCTGACGGAGGCCCACTCTCTGCCTCTGGCCGGTAAGGCTGGAATCCACTGCTTCGTGCTAGTAAAACTTCATCTGGCGTTGTTGAAGGCCTCGAATTGGAGCAACCCCCAGGTGTAGATGAAGAGGGACCAGCTGAAGACACCTGTGGTGGTGGTTGAGGCTGTTGAAGGTTGAGAATAGTGCATATGAAGAAATTAGAATTTTTTCTTTTTTAGGATGTTAAGGGTATTAATGATTTTCCTTGGTCATGAGAATTAATTACTTATATAATAGATGCTAACTTTGACACTTCCTGATCCACTCTCTCCATTAATAAAGCTTTATTAATTTAGACAGTGGACTGTCATTTAATTAGGAATTCATAACAGTGAACACAATTTTATGTCGAAATATATAATCTCATTATACTAACCAAGAAGAAGAAGCACTCTTCATACCTACAATATTTGACATATTTCTGCAAACATAACTTCTCATTAAGTTTTCATATTCATTATTTACAGAAGAGAGAGAGTGAGCAGGCTACCCTTACACCACAGAAACTAACAATTTCCCTAAAATGTTAATTTTGTGCCAATGAAATGAAACTTCTGTAAGCTAAAATCAAAGATTTTATCTAATTGTGATGGACAAATAAGATATTTCCAATGCTGTAATTATTACATTATAGCCTCCTGGATAGCCATGTGGGCTTTCACTTAACTTTGGCGAAAGTGGTCCCAGGTTTGATCCCTGATGGGAGGCCACGTGCAAAATGACCAAAGCTGTCCAAGTACTTTTAACAATACTACTGTTATTGCGTTATAGTTGCAAATACTTAGGCATTCTTGGGATAAAAACAATTTTTGTTGCAATATTTTTTATAGATTCAGTAGAGAGGATTCATATACGTATCTTAGGAGCCCTAACTTTTGATATTGATGAAAAAAATCCACTGCCTAACACATTATGTTTTCCCACGATACATATTTTATCATGAGTAGCCTCTCCAAATAAACTTAGAAAAGAATGAGGTTATTTTACTATTCTTCCTCTTCCATTATTTCCTTGATACATTGGCACAATATCCACTTTCTGGTTATGATTTTCGTATGTTTCTTTCAAAAATTTTCTTGAGGAGATCATATGGTTTTCAAATACTCTTTACTAATCTTATTCATTATTCTCATATTTCAATACAGTGGGGCGATATTTAAGAATTAAAAAAATCCTTTTCCCGATAACATGGAAACTCAAAACCAGGCATGTAAATAGAGATCATAAATACATTTCATCTGCGCTGTTTGAAGTTTCCCTGATGGTCATTGGTTCAATTCCAGAGTGCCATTTCCATCCCTCTATGCATTTCAAATGGGGATAACGGAATCTTATTTTAAGACCTTCCCAGCACAATATTGAATTCAAACTTAGGATGAAATACGTTTTATTCCTACCAGGTTGTTATTTGTATTCACAACTTCCAAAAGGTCCTGGGTTTGACACCAGGTGTCTCTACTATTTGAAATGCATGGTGCAAATTTTTTATGATTAATTTACCGAGAAGGTGAAAATTCTATGACCAAGCATGTGAACAGAAGTAATGAATATTTCATTAACACATTATGTCTTTTATAATTTGATCATTGGTTCTATGCCAGGGCATGATTTGCATTCTACCATTCAATGAAACGCAAGTACAAGATTTCGTTTCAAGAAATTCCTGATGTATAAACTTGAAATATTAGAAACGGACAGCTAATCCCAAAGCAAATACTTATGTACAATATCATCAAAAAAAACGTCCTGGGTTTGAGACCAGGCTACTTTGATAGGGAATCGAACTTTACATTGAGGAATTTAGGTACTTACATCCTAAATTTTCAAACCAAAGAGGACTTTGCAAAGTACAGTACTTTAAACATATCCTTGTAGTATGCAAGCAAGTTTTACTCATATATATATACGAGTAAAATGTAGCTTGCATACTGCAAGCAGATCGACAACACTAATTTCATGTCGGCATCATATCAGGACGGCCCTCAAATAAAAGAAAAAGGATTGAAAATATTCTTAAAATTCGCTGCAATTTAAGCATCTGGAATCGAACCTACGCCTTCCTGGTAAACCTACTATGCAGCAAAACAGAAAATCACCATCTCTTACTATGTGTGAAAATTCAAGCAGAAATATTGGCTCCAACTTCCTCAAACGACGTTTTATTTTTCAATAATGTAAATGGATCTCTGGATTCGAATGAAGGACGATTTAGGTAATCTAAAACATGTTTTCCAAATGTATCAATTTTCTCTATCTATATGCCTAATTTCATGTTTTAATATTATAGGGAAGGGGTTTAAATTAATTCTTAAAAATCGGATAATTTACTGATTGAAGAGATGCCTGGTGTCGAACCCAGGAAATATTGGTAGCCGTGAATGCACAGTATCACTTATTAGGACTTCATCTTGTTTCATACAAAGTTTGAAGTCGATATCATGCCGGGAAGTACCTAAAACCTTTTTCTGATATCCCTATAAGAAATGCATTGAGGAATGTATATTGCTCTGTGGGATCGAACCAAGGACCTTCAGCGAATATGTATACTTTGATTATGAAATATTTTCACGATATCTAACCCCATGCCAAATTTCAAGTTTCCATGCCATCGGGAAAGGGTCCAGAAAAAATCTTAAAAATCGCCACAATGCATTTTAAACGGCCGAGTTTTGCCTTGACCTAGCATCGAACTCAGGATATATTTCGTAAAACTCATTTATGTTTTCGATAGATTCTAAGCATATATATAGGCTCCTAGAGTTTCGATTCTCTACCTATCCGGGAAGTATTTTTTAAAAATTCCCGAATATCAAAGCAATGCATTTAAACGGGAAAAATCGGGAATTTGGGGCCCTCTGGAATCGAACCCATGACACTGAGGTTCAAAATCGCAATTTTTCTGGCGGTTAATTGTTATGGCCAATACGCAGTAAAAATTTGAACTCAGTCACGCTTGTGGTTTAGGCTGTGAATTTGTATCCTCTCTATATATATATAATAGATATGGTATATGAATGAATCCGGAGAAGCATCTATATATAATAGATATAAGATATATAAAGATATATAAACAAGATATAAAATTCTCTCTCTCTAGGAACTTAGCAAAAATAAATCAGGAGCCTGTGAACTACTTCATCTTAGATCAGCGCCTTAACTGGGGAGTTCATATAAGATATTTAGGAATAAAATTAAGTAGAATAACTTATCTAATCACAAAAATAGCTTCAGTTGTCACCCCAGATATATTGAAAGTTGCATATTTTGCAACCTTTCATTCAACAATGACTCATGGTATAATATTATGGGTTAACTCCTCCCACTGCAAAGAAATATTTATATTGCAAAAGAGGGAAATGAGAGCCATGGCTTAAGTCGCAAGAAGAGAATCTTGTGAGCCCCTATACAAAAAATGGGGAATCCTGACAATGCCCTCCGCATATATATCTATGCATGTGCTGTTCACATTCATCGGAATTTGAAGAGGTACTCTAAACAGGAGGATCTGCAAATTAATTTTACCAGAGGTAAAGACAATTTGAGAATCCCACCATACCGACTAAGTCTTAATGGAAGAAGTTTTGAAGTTATGGCCTTAAAAGTGTATAACAATCTACCCAGCTGTATCAAAAACAATAAAATGGTACATTTCTGTAAAAAATTAAAGAAATATCTTCTAACAAAGTCATATTATAGTGTTAATGAATTTTTAAAAGAGGGGAACCACAATATGTTGTAGAGATGAAATGTATTAAGTGTTTGTGAAAATTGGTTAAGAATAATTTTTTTGCTGTATAATTACTCTAATGTATGTTATAATGTGATTATAATGTAAAATTTGACTGTGTTGTGTTGATTGATTGTATATTATTGACATGTCCTATACATGCATACGTATGTCATTTGATAAATAGAAATTATAATTATTATATATACACACAAACTTACATCTTAAGCTGAAGATGTATGTATACCTACAAAACTGGTTGTCCATTAAAGTCCATGTGGAAAATTACCAAGCGTCTTTCATTCTGAAATGTCTCTCCACTAAGTCACACTTTCGAATATCTAATTCAAGATTTTGATGTTGATTTGATGCCAAAAACCATTTACTTTATTTATTTAATTCAATATAAATGATCAAATGTCACCCACCAACATTATCCTTAAATTAGCTAGATTTAAATTGAAAGCATCAAAATATACTTCTGAAGGTAACAAACATAAAAATTGAAAATGTTATTCTATTATTCTAAGTAAACAAGTATAAGCATCACCTTTCGGGATGGATCCATAATTGAAGAAGCGAGGTGAGGAGGGGGAGATGGGTCATTAGGTCCACCTCGTAGCAACGGAGGCGGAGGGCAAGACGGAGAGGAGTTGGAATTGACTACTCCTCCACGTTTCGATGAGATCTCATCATTTCCATCCCGTTCTGAAAAAAAAAACAGATATGATTCGATTAAAACATCATATAAAACTGATCATGAATATTAACACTTTCTTTAAAATTATCAACATTTCAAACAATCATATAGATTAAAATAAAAGCAACTATCATGTTAGACATAAAAAGTCACCTGAAACTGTAACCTCTTCTCAATTAAATTAATGTTAATACCGTAAGATAAGTGTGAATTTAACAACTAGTAAAATTTAAAAAATCAGAATTAAAAACATACTTTATAATTATCTAATGATGAATGAAAGAATTCATATTTATATATTTGTTAGAGATGCATTTCTTGGAAGGGTGGACCGTATGAGCCAAAACAAAGGCAGAGCAAGGTCAACCCCATCCAATGGGTTCTCAGCTTTCATACCCAGGAAACAGTGACATCTAAAGCTTACATTTCATGCTTGAAATATATATACTTAACAATTATTATATTTAATGGCCGAATTTCTGATGGATCAATTACAACTTTTTCATTGTTGGAGATGAATAGAGAAACACCTGATACTCGTCTGTCTACGCACGATGATGAAGTGGAATAAACTTCTGCTGAATTTCAAGTTAATATTCATTTTAAGCTGCAAAGTAATTTTTAACACAGATTGAATAGGTAATGTCTCATAAATTTTTCTAAGTATCTCTTAATTTTTTCACGAATCAAAAGGAAATGAATAATTGATCCCAAATACGATAACCCTTGGGTTCGGGAAGGTGTTCCAGAAATTCTGTCTGAACTAACCGATACTGAAATTCCTTCGTCAGGTGAATCGTGGTTTACCGAGATGGAAGAATACTCAGAAAGGGAGAACAGGGATGATGATTAATTCCTTGTTTTTGCAGAAAAGCAAATAGGAGGCTTACGCCACTTGGTCACATACATGGCCTCTTCTACTTTATTTCCGCAACCTCCAAAACATGTGGTTGACTATTTTATCGATGGTTTGAGAAAAGGTCCCAAGTGACAGAAATTCCACTTGAGGGATTGCCAGAGCTCTGATCTCTCTCCCATCCATTTCTTTCAGTGTTTTGCACCAAATTAATTCAGCACATAGTAGAGTAAATGAATAAATATGCCAGAGTGTTTAGTGAGGTTTGCAGCCTGCTGCATGCAGGGATAAAAACTGGAAAGATTTAACATTACAGGAATTCAACTATTTTTTGGCAGTGTACTCTATCATACTGGGACAATACAGATAAATTACCTTTCAGATTAGTGGAGAAATTATATGTTTTTAAAATACCTTTTTATAACAACATGAGTAGGGATAGATTTTTACTGATTTTCCAGGCACTGCATTTTTCCAAAAATCCAAAAGATGATGAGCCAATTCCCTTAGAAAGATTTTATGAAATTCATCCATTTCTACATATTTTTGAAGACAAGATGAATAACATATATTCTCTTAAAAGAGAACTCTGCATAGATAAGTCTATTATTCTATGGAGGGGTTGATTGCTTTTTAAGCAATATTTGAAAGGGAAACGCCATAAGTATGTTATTAAAGTTTACATACTTGCTGTGTCTTTAGGGATAGTGATGTGTCAGATTGTGTATGCTAGAGCTGGTAATCTAGAAGTGGGAGGAGTAGTATTGATTGTGTCATAAAGAAATACTTGAAACATATAAGGAATTAGGGCACTCTGTTAACAGTGCTGTTCCAAACAGATCTACCCGTTTGACATCTTTACTTCACTATACTACTCCTAGACTTTCACTTATCAAGCGCTCCCTTTTCTTTCGTCTTCCTTCTCCGATGAACTCAATTCCTCCTTCTATTGATCCTTTCTCCCAGTCTAAAGGGAAATTTTTGAACCTTACCACACTTACCTTATTTTTCTCTACATTTTGTCACTTTTTACTGTTTATTACTTTTCTATATGTATATTTTTATATTTCACTTTAAATTGGCATTTTTATGCTGTATGTGAGAATTGAATAAATAAATAAAACCTAATATGCCAGTTGAAACTTGCAAAATAATATTGTACAGGAACATTAAGAAAAAATAGAAAATATAATCATGTCACAGAGGCAAAATTGAAAAGAAATGAGCAGATGCAGTGTTAATGGCACATGCATTTTTAAATAGAAAGATAAAAGAGATATTTTACTGATTAGTTCGGGACATGGAGAGAAGTTTTCATCCATAAAGTCGAAAAAGGGGGAATGTGAGAGGAAAGCAAAAATGATTGTTGAATTCAACAAATACATGGGAGGAAACAATAACCCAGGCTAACAAGGTTTAGATAACATTGAGGTAGTTGCTTGTTTCTTAATGTATTTTCCACCACATACAATTTTCGAGATTTTGCATAAACATTAAAAAAACAAAGTAATTTCTTTGTTTATTTTTATCTTAAAATTATTTTATTGGTAATACTCTAAACGTATATCTAAACTGTTTATCAGTTCATTAATTGTATTTCCATTTGATTTATATACCAAGACTGAATTCGAAGAGAGTGCCAAAGAGATGCCAATTAGAAAAACGTTTTATAGAGTGATAATTAAACACATTAATAACATGAATTTGAGTTACAATTAGATTTTGACTCCTCCATTAAAACTGAGAATCTTTCACTTAATATATTTTAAATCTAATTTTACGTACATTGCCATAAAGATAACTCAATGCAAAGTTTGAGGTAAATAGCTAATAAATTGGGCAAGTTCTTTAGGTAGTCACCAACATTTTTGTGACTTTTTTTTTAAATTGGCCTCTATGATTTTGATCAAATTCAAGATGTCACAGTTTTTTAAATTTGAAGTTTTATTCCAACCATTTTTTGTTGTCGGTTAATGCAACTATTCAGTTATTCCAGAGAAAAAGAATTAACTGAAAATGAATGAAAGAATGAAAAGAAATGTATCTTAATTATTTATGCTGCCATGACAAAATATGTCCTGAAAGTCAAGTTATTTTATACAAAAAATTCTTAACTTGTTAACGTATAAAAAGCAGACACCCAAAGTGGAGTAATTCAGGTAGCCCACAAGAATGGCCTGTACTTCATTGTTTAACAACTTCATGGGACACCCTGTAAAACAATCTCTCTCTCCTTTACACTCCTTGATCCTTCTCTCATATTTTTATTCCTCTTTTCCACAACTCATTATAGTATTTGGTTATGGGGACTTGTGCCTCAGGTTTCTGCTTATTTCTTTGAGTGAATTTTTCTCTCACAATTCACTATTAATACCATTATCATTAGAGCAATTATAACATGGTAACAACATTATAATCCATACTATTCTCTATTGCATAATATTATGTTTACATTTAGGAAGCATATTTGAATAGTTAGGATAGAATTGAACAGCATACTTCTCTCTCTTTTTTTCCCTTCCTTTCCACAATACAGTGATCAGATAAGAGACGTGTGAATAGAGACACCATCACACCAGACAATACAAAAATGTCGAATTCTTGCTATCACAAAAAATTTTGTCCTTCTTTATTGCTTCTGTGTTTTTGCAGATTTTTTTTTTGGTTTCTCTTCTTGTGGGAGTGTTTTCCCGCATAGCAGGCTTTTCTCCATAGACTTTCAGTTGAAGAGTTTTTCCCACAACCTAACTCTTTAAATATTATATAATTGTACATATTTAGATCTAAATTGAAACTAAGTGTACTTTTCTTTATCTTTTGGATAGTCCATATAGGGTGTTGAAAATTGTATAGTCTTCTGTCAATTTTATTTTGATTTTTGAGTAGATTTTTCTCTAGATGTGTGTATTACCCATTTCCGTAAGAAATAAATACCGTTTTAACTCTGCCTGGGATGTTACTTGAGAATGAGTCGAAACCACGCTCATTTGCTAATTAAATATTCTATGGTTTTGTAAAAGTTGGTTTCACTTTTGTTCCTAAAAATAACTTTTTGAAAAGATAACGTGACAAGAAGTGACAATTAGGGTGTTCCAAAAAAAATTTTTTTTTTCCTGAATGCATACCCTTTTCATTTTTTAATACAATGTCTAAACAATTGTAAATAAAATTTCATAAGAGTAAATAAATAAATAATAATAATATAATTGTAAATAAAATTTAATTCATTTCATAAATATAATTTCATCTTGGCAACTTGTATTGAAATATGGCAGAACTTACTAAGTAAAACGCCACTGAAAACATTCCATATTTTAATGAGAATTTAGCAAAAAAATTTATAATGTACATTGTTCCATTGTAAATTGTATAG
Source organism: Sympetrum striolatum (assembly GCA_947579665.1). Taxonomy (NCBI): domain Eukaryota; kingdom Metazoa; phylum Arthropoda; class Insecta; order Odonata; family Libellulidae; genus Sympetrum; species Sympetrum striolatum. The sequence goes on along the minus strand of OX388344.1, from coordinate 97,941,940 downwards.
TGAAATTGAAAACTTAAGGCCCCTGGATGTGCAGACACTTCACAAGTAGAGGGGTGAGTTCCTTTGGGGGAGGAAAGCCAGAGGGAAAGCCATGAGCATAAACACATAGAATACATTGAGCTTGCTTTCTCCCAAACCCCTGCATAATGCAGTTCTAGGAAAGTGGACTTGCCCAGACCGAAATATGGCTACTGGGCAGGGGCCCTAAGCTTTCAATTTCTCTATATAAGGTGTGTAAATAAAGTAATAAGTCTTAATTATTTAAAGTAATAAGAATTGCTTAGTGTTTGATTACCGGAGACATGGGACTTTCAAGAAGAGGTGATACTCCAGTTGGAACTCACTGGAGTCGCTTTGGTTATCCGAAGTGATTGTTAATGAAGCAGGTTTTGCTTGTGCATTGTGATAATGTGCTAATGCATCGAAGATGTAGATGAGTTTTTGATCACATGTTATTTTGTTAGTAAACATATTGTTTTCAATCAGGGATCAATGAACATGACAGTGGAATAACTTAGCGCTTAAAGGATATGTACAAAAAAACGGGCTCATAAAGAGGAAAGAGAATTTTTAAACGTTCACCAAGTGTGTTTTTCCAAAGCTGTTCTACACAAAAAAAATGTCACTGTAACTTAGTGAGCATTTTGTGCTGTACACAGGGTCAGAAATATTTGTGTTTTAAGAGTTATTTCAAATATGACCCAAATAATTGTGAAAAATAAATAAATAGTTTACAAAAGTTTGTAATATTTTATGGAATGAAATTTCCTGCATTGTGACTAAAATTAAGGGAAACTGGCAATAAATTAATCTCCAATTCTGAAATCACGGATTCTAGTATAACCACAGTTTATAGCTACCTGAGCAGATGTCAGGAATAGTACAATAAAATTTCCTTTGGTGAAGGCAGTCTTTGGCCCATCGTGTCTGCCGAGAATTAAAGGCACTCATAAACATATTCGCGTGTTTGGGAAGAACACTGTTGAACTTCGAAAATTTAAAAGAAAGTATCAATAATATCTGTGAGCAGATGTGAGATCGAACCAGTGATACTAATGCTTCATATTTAGGATTTGATAGATGGCACCCACACAAAATAGGCTGCATATTCATAAATGGTGCTTGCGGTTATGACTAAGAATTTGCAGCTGATAACCTACAAAATATAACAGATGCTAAAATTCTGATGTCTGTCATTTTGTTACATAGAGTATGCAAATACTCAACTGCGATCAAAGTGTTATGAAGGACAAAGTACAGGTTTATAACATGGCAATGTGCTTATTCGATGAATTTCCTCCAATGGATTCAGCATCGGTTTAAATTTAAAGAATTTTGCAAAAAATTTGTTACCAGCATTTTCCTCAAAATTAAGTCAACTTCAACCCCCTTTACAATTTTTATGTACAGGAATCAAAGTAATTTACTTTAAAATAATAGTAATGGCTGTTTACTGAATTTATTCAGCAGTAACGAAGTGTCAAAGTTTGCACAAAAAAATCCAGTTTTGTATTTATGGCCAGGTATTTTTGATTCTAGCCCACTGTACGAAGTTATGTATATTAGAATAAATGCTAACTAAAATTAAAGAATGCATGGAAGGTAACAAGATGAAATTTAATTGCAAAAATATAAGTTATCAGTAAAAGAAATTAAAGAAAATAATTTCGTATTAACTCCAGATCTATAGAGTAATGCAAATGTGCGGTGTGTTTGCCTAACTCCGATTTTCAGTAGCTAATTTTGAAAAACAAAAGCCCATTGAGTTAAATGGTCAGAGATGTGTCCACTATTTTTAAGCCCTGAAAGATTCTTGTGAATCCGGTTGTTAATTTCCAACTAACCTGGTGTTCCCTGTATCGGTACAAATTTTCATTTCTCGAAATTGTTTGACACTGAGTCAGCATATGTTCACATAATCCAATCGCAATAATATTTATTAGTTAGGTTAATAAGGCCAAATACAAAAAAATTGAGGATATGCGTGTTTGATTTTGAGAAAAAAATATTTTCCCTTATATCTTGGAACACCCTAGTGACCATTCAATATATATGAATTACGAGAAATCCATTATCAGTTGAAAAGAAAGTGTTGGCTTAAATTTTGCAGCATGGAAAGTGTTTATGTTATAAATAAGATATATAACAATTTTAATAGACTGAAAATTCATCCCTTTTGGCTTAGAGATGAGAAATATATGAGGTAATCTGTCTTACTTTAATGAAAGTAGTCCAGGGTTCAATTCCCAGTAGAGGCTCACATACCTCAGCACATAGCTATAAGTACCATTCATGATATAAGTACCATATATGATTTAGAAGAAGTTACACTCCATCATGCTGGATGGGTTAGTTCATTAGCAGTACAATAGCATCAGTTTGTCTCTTCTCCCACTCACTCAACTACTTCCAGCAGTAATGGGTTGGTACGCATTTAGTTTATTGAGCAACAAACAATTTTTAAATGAGATCAAATGGTTAGGAAATTCTAGTTCAGTACTCTGAATTTACACAATAGGAACAGAAAGAAGAAGATGTCTCAAAGCTTAGTTATGTTGCAGTAAGAGTTATGGAGGTTGATAACTTAGAATTTGTTAGAAAGCTAAGATCTCCAACAATGAAGTTCAGCAAAATATTGTCAACAATTTTGAAGACTATAAAAAGAACAGATTGGAAAATTTGTAGCCAGTCCAACTTCAGAAGAATTAGAGAAAAGTTTCAGGAAACATTGTGAAGAGTGACGTAAGTAATCACAAATAATGGAAGACATCAGCTGCACATCCTGTGCTATGACTCGTTAAGATAAAAATCTATGGGAGAATTCAGGTTCAGCCCTAATATATTACATGCCACTCATCATCATTATATTTGTCTCCATATCCAGGAATCTTCTGCCATTCTATTAAGTTGGCAGTACCCATTCACTGCCATCTTTCTCTGGATATATTTGATATATTTCTTCCTATGTCTTCCCCTTATTTTCTTTCCCAACAATTTTCCTTCTAAAATTATCCCTTTCATACTGTTATGTCTCAGTGGATGACCCAAGCATTTAACTTTCCTTTTTTCATTTATTTTTAACATTTATTTATTGCCCCTTTCCCTTCATTTCCTTTAGCACTTCAACGTTCATTTTCCTCTAGCACTTCAACATTCTTCTCCATATCCACATTTCTGCAGCTTCCAGGCAGTCTCTCTCCATCTTCCCTGATGTACAACATTCGCTTCCATAGAGCAAAGCACTCTAAAGCAAGGCTTTTAATAATCTCTTTCTTATCTATAAATCTATATGTTTGTGTATTAAAAGATTTAATTTGCCTTGAAAAACTTGTTTTGTTAGGGCAATTCTTTTTTTTTCACCTCAAGTAATATTAACATAAATAAATGTTGACGCCTTTTAATTCTATACTTGTAAAAGAAAAATGTCAATACATACTTAATTACCATACTAAGAATCTATAAATGTCCAACCGTAACTTTGGCAAGGCTTATTCTTCATACAATGTATATACAAGCAATTTCTTCCTTTGCTGTTTGAGCACCACTCTAATCTTATCATTTATGGGTTATATCGAAGAGGAGACTTTTAGTCTCAATCTCGCCCGAACAAAGCCGTTTTAGTATTATCATTCCATATCTAGGTTCGCTAACGAGTAAAAAACGCCACTAGAAGAATGCGATATCAGTATGGATATAAATGAAAGAGGATTACCAGAGGGTGGCACAGCTTGCTTTGCCAAATTACGCAAAGCGGCCGCGAAGGATCTGCCGCCACTTCCGCCCCCACTCGAGGCATTCGTCGAACCCGGGCCCGGACCGGGTATCGTATGTCCGCCATTGCCACGATGGTGCTGCGGTATCGATGGCGCTGGGGGTGGAGGATGCGTGGGATTGTGGTGGTGCAGGTGAGGATGGTGATGATGCTGGGGAGGGTGCGGGGGACCCTTTGAACCAGACGACGGAGGGGGAAGGATTTGTCCAGCAGGAAGCGGGGATGTGGCAGATGCCGTCGGCTGCGGCGACTGCGATGCGGAGGGCTTCGAGGAACCACCAACTCCTGTAGAAAACAAAACGTCCAATCAGTTCTCTAAATTAATAAGATATTACAGAGTGGCGTTGCACCGAAATTAACGAGTACCACGGATTATAAAGGGTGAAAGGATAGATAAGGAGAAACATAATTCGAAACCACGAGGAGAGGGAATTCATAGCTTTGATTTTAGGAAAGCCTGTAAAAGAAAAGAAACCATTTGATGGCGCATTGAGGGAATTGAAGTTGATGTTTACAATACGAACGTCTTTATTGGTTGATGTTCAGGGGGAGAAATCTGATGGAGGGAAACCGATGTTGGCCGGTAACACGAAGACTAGATCACCAAAACTAGTAGTTGGACCAAAATATTGAAAAATTTTACAAACTGTGGTAAAAACGTAAGTTCCTCGTAATTTTGTTCTTCGAAAAAAGAAAATCACCGAAGACATGGCTTGCTGTATGGTATCAGTATGGAGTACGAAATACCTTATTAAGTAGATTCCAACTCGATATTTCGTAACCAGTGAGTTAATTACCAATTCAATAAAGTTATCCATGTATTTTTGTAAAATTTTTCACGGATTTTTATAGCTCCGAAAATGTCATAAGTTAAAAAATGTAGCTTCTCAAGATGATATTTTAAGATGAAAAGTACGAGAGTCAAAGTATTAGTCTTCTTTGACAGATAAATCGGTCCATTTAACTGACAACATAAAACGATACATAAAAGGAGAAGTTTATATCAAGATGTCTAATTTAGCACACACGGGAAAATCCCAAATCAAATGTTTTATAATAGATTTTTGAAACGAAATATAAAATAGCAATAATACTTTTTTATAAATTTACAATAACGAATCAGAATAAAACAATGATACAGGCGTAAAGATGACTAAGAATAAGTGAACTACTGCGAAAGAAAAATATATTTAGGATTAAAAGAATGGTAAGTTTATTGCGTATAAAGGATAGCGTGTTAAAGAAAAGTCATAACTGCTTAGGGAAATAAATTTGTTCGCTTCCGTTACAATAGCGGTGAACACCTAAGGTCCATGCGGCACTCCAATATCTGGAGGAGAAAGATCGAGTCATTGGGGGGCATTTATCCTGGCCATAATCTGATCTCAGACAGATCCACGAATCGCTCTTTCCATCGATCTTCTTGTGGTGTGCAGACTCTATGACACGTCTGACGATGTCACCAATTTAGTGTGAGATATATCTGTTTTTCTAATGGTGAGACATGGACATCTGAAAGCTTGATTGCGGATTTTGGTGATAAGTATGTGATTTCAATTTACTGTCCATTAATAGGGTAAAACCGAGATCGTTAATAAATTCTACTCTTTGCAGGGGACTGTTATTAGTTAGACTGTTATTAGACTCTAAGTTGAATATTTTTGAGATAAAGTTATAACTTAAGGATTTCAAGGGGTGATTGCCATTTAAGTGAACTACAGCCTAACAGGCTGCTAATATCATTGTAAGGAATTATAATAAGTTTCACTTATTATAGAATCAGAGATTCATAGATCGTCAGCACAGAGTAAGGATTCATAATTGTGAGATCATTAATGTATATGTTAAAAAGTAACGGCCCCAAAATCGAGCCTTGGGGTATACCGAAATTGACATTGGTGGATAAAGATTAAGAACCAAAAAAAGCCATCTTCGAGACTTTTCTGAGAGATAGCTTTAGAATTAATTGAAGAGATCTCCTGTGGTCATCCTTGCGGGGGATCAGCTCGTGCCTGACCGTTATCAAGTATTTTCTGATGTAAAAGTAAATGGCACTGATTTGTTTTCCACGATGTACCGCGAAGGATATACTTTGAAGTTGGTTTTGGTTTGAAGAATTAAGTTAAATAGGAAAAGCAAATTTCTTCAGCACAAGCTTTGACGACGAATATGGGAATACTATAAGAACCCGAGGAGAAATAAGTTTCTAGTATTTGAACAACGCCGAGCTATAGATATAATAATAAAGTAATTTATAAAGTAATAGCTGGAAGACAAATATTTACGAGCCCATTTACCCCTATTAGTATAATAATAAAGCCACTACTGTACTGTTTAATTGGTGAGGCGATGACTCTTCCCAAATTCTAAGTTTCAATTTAACAATCTAACCTAGATATTGGATAATATGAAACTACTAAATATTCGGGTGTCCTAAAAGCTTTAACGTCATAAAGAATTTCAAATTTCCAGAACTAGGAGGATGACAATTGTGTTGCATCCTTACGACTGACAATTCAGTTAGGTACCTGAACACAAACAATCTCGCAATTTGCGTTTCCATGACAAAATCCGGTGATTTCCGAAGCAATTCCAAATTGTTCACATCAAGATTATGAATAACTACGCTGTTTGTTATATGTTGGTAAATATATTTAAATTTCTCAATCGATTCGCCACGTTACAGAAAGTGTACAAAAATCCACTTTTAAATAAAAGTAAAGTAAAATTAATGCAACGAAGTTTGTCGAATGTGGATCAATTACGAATATTTCGCGGATAAATTTTCCCTCGCAACCGAGTAAATGGCTAAATTGGATATTTCCACGGTAAACCACAAAAAGAGCAAATTCAGCAGGGATTTTAAGACGAGTCATCCTTCTGTTTCCGTAACTAGAGAAATGTTCCGAAAATAGATTGCTAAATTACTTTGGCATTTTTAAAGATAAAATAGACAATATTTGTGTAAAAAATCGTAAATAACGTTACGTCCCAATTAGTTCGCTGTGACTTGAGGGGTTAGTTAAGACGTCGACCCAAAATTAAAACTTCAAGCAGTAATGTGAATGAGCTGTATCCCAACGGGTCGTGGAGAAACGCTCGCAATGAACATAATGACGTATCGAACATCGCCATTTTATAACATAAAAACTTTAAACACAATTTGCTACATTCAATGGAATATAACCCGCATAATGGATTCTAAGATAGCTACGAATGCATTAACTTGAGAACAGTTTCTTTTAATGACCAATACAATTTATGAATTGTTTAAAGCACTAAGAGAAATAAAATTTACGTTTCACTACAGTGTAAACACACAAAAATCTGAATGTTGTTTTCTATTAAGGATCGCATTAATAACTTGCCTATACTTTGCACCTGGAAATAACTAAACAATGCGTATTCAAAGGCAGAAAAAATATTTCACGGTATACGGCGATAATTAAAAAGAATTATCCATCATAAAGCAGACGGAGGAAAATAAAAACAAGCAACACGAAAACACGATCGAATTTTGCGTTATTTTTAAAGGAATTCTGTTCATTTTATTCCAAAATTTTGGTTTCCTTCTCAAGTGAACATTTAAAAAAAATTGTCCCCGGAGAAGAAATTTAATACTCTGGAGCTTAAAATCAAATATATCCGAAACACATAATGAGTTAAGAACACCGAAGTCTAATTTTTAACGAATTTTAGAACGCTGTCCTTCACTAAAATCGTTTCTCCGATCGGATTTTCTCGAGAAGAGAGAAACAAACTAAGGGATTTCCGCTCGTATTGGGAAAAGACGATCTCCCACGACAGGGCGGCCACGTGTTCGGGCACACGCACACAGCTGCATCCCTCGACTTCCGGTCACATGACACCCCCTCCCCTTTGACCGGACGCAAGAAAGGCGGGACGCGCACCATGTGATCACATTGTCTACGCACTTTTATGCGTCATTCGAGATTCGTCTTGGCCGCAGTCATTGAGTGTGGACCGCACATCGGCCTCTGCCGAACGCGGTGTGAAACGATGCCCATTAAGGCAGATACAGGTCATAAGGGAAATGATATCGGACACAACTATTAACTTTAATTTCAAAATTTCCCTTTTCAATTTTATTGTTAATTACAATTCGTGGTTATCCGTAAAACGTACTGAGATACATAGATATAAGACGATCATCATCTGTAAATGAATAAGTCAAATTAGGGTTATTCAATTTTTCTAAGCATTTTTGGTTTCTATGTCAAATGGGGAACAGTAATTGAATAACCAGTCAAAGGAAACACAATGCGCAAAATACATCACGTTTTTAATCGTTCATACCTAGATAAATCCTCACTATCAGGCCTAACAGTAAAATAATTTTATTGGCAATCGACGTCTATTATGGTTAAGCGATAGACGGGGAAATATCTGAATCCTCGAGACGAGAGAAAAATAAATAAAGAGACATAACGACCTAAAAAGACTTACGAACGCTTGCAAAAAGATTGCTTCCGGCTTTACTCAAACAAGAAAGTGAAATGCCTGGATAAGTTTGGTTTCATTTCTCAAAGGTTACAAAATAAATTGACAGAATTAAAGGTCATCCGCGCAACGCAGAATTCATCAGTAGGACCTTGAAGCCGATGCGTCCGCAGAAACAGCTGAAATGAAGTATTTTGGATGGTCTTTGAATTCGCAATTTTTACCTGTGAATCCAATACTATGTATTCGCCAAAATAGAATTTCAGTTTTATAGAGAATGTTACTGGTTTCGATTTTTATTCACACGACTAGTTTGAAAAAAAATCGTGCAGATCAGAAGATACATAGGTTTTACGTGAAGTGGGCCTTAAAAATAAATTTTATTAAAATAATGTTGGATTTCGTTGTAAATGTGTTAGTAATGTTTCAATATAAGCTTTTTAGCGGGTATAATATATTTAACTTTATTTTTTCATTTTTAAACATTTATATATACTTGATATTTATATTTTTTTTAGATTTACAGGGTTGTCTCGTATTGGGATGGGAAATTGCCGCTACATACAACTGTAAATTTAATAACGTAGATGTAGAGGGTTGACAATTGTGCTGAGTTGTGGTGATGAAGAGCAGTTGCTAGGAAATTGAAAAGAGTAAGGGATGTACTCGGGCAAAAGCTGTGAAAAAATCGGGGGAGAAGAAAATATTAAAGCTTCGTGTTTAGACACTACTGCCTAGTGAAAGGAAGGGAACCTAGGTTTTATTAAGAACAATTATTTGAAAAAGATCTTTTATACTTGGCATGACGACACCACATTTTAGAAGTAATTCCAAAGGCAAAATGGGTTCTACTACTTAATATTAACCTGACATTTATATCATTTCATTCGAGTGGTTCAAATTGACCGAAAACACCAATTTCTTGTTTTCTTTCGAAGCATTTAAAAAATCCACGGCATCAGCCCCGAGAAGATTATAAAGAACTTCTCGGTTGCGTTTGACGAACAATGAAATCGACCCTCTCAAAACCTCTACCACCAACTTGATTCTGTTGTGTTGCGACATGTAAATATAAAAATATATATAAATTTTTAAAAATAAATAAGTCTAAATATTTTACTTACATGATGATAAAATTTCAGGTCGATATCATATCGGGAAGGTCCTCAAATTCTGTATTCCCGATTTGAAATGTATACTAGAATACATATTGTGTCACCATCCATGGATCATTAGCTAAACGGTAAAGTGAGTTTATGAAACATATTCATTCTGTTCGCATAGTCATAGCTTTCTACTTTCTCGATAAATGTATCATAAAATATTAAATTCCTGGTGTAGAACCCAGGACCTTTTTGCAAGATGAGATAGCAAATTTGGTAGGGGCAGCTCTGATCATTTATAAAATTCCAAGTTGATATATCTGTAAGGTCTTCAAACTAAATTCCGTATTCCCATTGAATTGAATGGTGCCCTGGCGTCGAACCAATGACCATCAAGGAACTCTGGTTAACTTCGTTTGTAAAACATGCTCATGATTGCTGATCACATGTCGGCTTAATGGATTTCTATCATCTCGGTAAATGTTTCATAGATATATTTCAAATTTCCACCAAACATTTTAAGACAGCCTGGTATCGATCCCAGAACTCTTTTGCAAGATATGAGTACATACAGCGACCTGGTCGGCTTAATGCTAATTTCATCCTAAGTTTGAAGTCGATATCAAACCGGAAAGATCCTAAAATAAGATTCCGTTCGCCCATTTGAAATGTATGTGGGAGTGTACTCTCTGAAATCGAACCAAGGGCTATCAGTGAAACGGTAAACTGCGTATACGAAATGCATTTATGACCTCTGTCACCATATATTTGCTTTACACGTTATAACAAATCTTTGTAATCCCCGCAATGTATTTCAAATCATTATTCTTTGTTTCCTTACATTTCCCATTTTAACTTATTATTACTATTTTTTATTATTTTATTTTTTCTCATTTAATTTAAATTAACTCACTAACATTTTTTTTCATTTTATACAAATGTTTGGTTGCATTTCAATGCTTCTTAGTTGATATTTATAAATATGTTTATTTCTATTTGTTGTTGTACGATTCATTGTAATTGGTCAAAAATGGCTGTTAATGAATCAACTTTAAATAAATAAATAAATGAATGGGTGAGTTTTGCACCCACCTGGCGTCGAACACACGTACATTTGGTGACATTTCTATGATTGGTGATACACAAAAGCGCCTTTTCTGGGACCTCCTTGGTTTTGAATTCTCTATTCTACCAGCAAATTCCTTTAAATATTTATTTTTCGAAAAACTCCAACATGGTCGTGATATTTTCCCTGATATTTATGTATCGTATCCCAGTGGGAGCCAATGTGCGAAATGACCTAAGTACTTTTAATAATACTACTACTTGTGTATCATAGTTTGCACATGTTGACATCTCAGTCTCCTTTTCATAAATTCTGTCATAAGAACATGAGGGGCAAAAACAAAGTGCGATAGATGGCGCGCGCAATCCTAAATTGATAATAAAGTGATGAAAACAAATGAGACATTACGAGAGAACCGATTACTCGCCTCCTCGAAATGAACGCATTGGAGACACGGATTCACTTCTTGAAACTTGGACCACTTCGTGCACTGGCGAGAGAATACCTTTGGGAGTAAATATACACACTGAGAAGTTTCTGTGTCTGCGCTCACGAAATTCTCTTGTATTGCATTGGGTTCCTTCAAATGTTATCATTTTTTATTTTTTAGAAATTCCGTTTATATTTCTGGCTTCATTTCCTGTCGTTATAGATACTAAAATAGGAGAGGATTTTTCATTTAATTTTTTTACTAGTAAACTCCCCAGTCATGTATGACGGGTATTAAATTCAATTTTTTAATAAATATGCAACATTTAAATATAGATGACTTAAAATATAACTTATCAATACCCTAATATTTTTAATAAATACCTACCAGTATAGAGTTTTAAGCTAAGAATATTATCGAAATTACGAATTCGATTCCACTGAACATTACGCAGTTCGTGAGAATCACACAAACGCACTGCTTTAAAATCTCTGATATAAAATCAAGTTTGCGTAATAATTCTATCTCTCTAAAATCTTCCCCTTCCTCGACGTAATATTTCTTTGTAATTTTGATCACCACAAACGTATAAATGCAATTTTGTAAATCGGTTTGATATAGAAAAAAACTCTAAAATGACCGTAATTTTGTTCCTGCTATTTAAATATTATTGTTTTATTCGCTGTAATCTCAGTAAAAATTCTGACATTATTTCCTACCATTAATGCGGTATGGACTTAAATTCTCCGTGAATTCTTGAAGGAAAATGAATGTATCGGATTCAACAATCACCTTGGTCGTCAGGGGGACTGGTTGTTTACTACGACGAAATTTTACAAAATTTTCGTTTATTTTGTCATAGTTCTCGTAATTTCGATTCAAAAAGTGTATTTTACGACAGTAATAAGATTCTTTATTTAATTTACCTTTGTTTGGTACTTTTCTTGACTTCGTAGGACCATAACTTCCAATTTAATTCTGTAAAAGTAACAAAGCCTGCAAGGTACAGAAACGAACTTTACGTGCATTCCTTATGAAAACGTATAATGAGGTCATGGGTTCGAACCCGAGCCTTGATAGAGCTTAGAATAGTTTTCGTTGGGCTTTCAGCTTATTAGAAATAAAATGCAGTTTGTCTAGCTCAACGACAAATAGTTTATTTAGATATATAGAGAGGGGACGGACGGATTTTGCTTTTTATATATACTAGCTGAGCCTGCGCAAATATTTGTTCGCATGGAATGTTTAATGTTTGACAAAACTTACACAAATGAGTTCATTTTATACTTCAAGAAACGTATCCTATTTCCATTTAATGTCTCAATTATCTTCAATTTCCTTGAAGGGCCACCTCAGGTTATGTTCTACCAATGTGCATGCAATATATTTTATAATATTTAATTAAATACGTGGAATAAATTATTAGTTGCCACATTGCTAATAAATGTGAGATCAAAGGTAGTTAGCAGAGCTAAGTGGAAAGGTGATTTCCTTTCGTCATTCATCCACCCAAAAAATGAATAATAGCAACAGCACAAGTGAACAGGGATATTAAGATTAATAAATAGCGATGCGACAGCCTTGATCTTAACACATGCTTCATAATTGTACGTAGATAGCAAATACCAGGATATAATTATTTCCAAACCAGCAAATCAAGAAATGAAAGTTATAATGTCTACTCTGTCTCTCGTAATCATGTCTACAAAGCAATATTAGCTCAATATTTAATCTCATATCTTTTGAATGAACAATTCCTTCAATGGAGAAAACATCCTTTTAAGGAAGTTAAATAAGTATTAAGATCACATTAGGATAAGGAGACAATTTCCAAAAAGGCAGAAAGGAAAAACGGTATCGATGAATAAACAGAAATAAATACTTAAAAACCAACGATGAATATTCTTTAGGGAAAGTCAGTGCATTATGGAGTTGACTTGCATCCCAATACTAAAATACGTAACATAAATACGGAACATAATCAAATAACACAAACGCAATCAAAACACCAAAACAGAAACGGAAATTCAACTCCAACGACAAGATAGTAAATGTATAAGTAGAGGAAGCACTAAAAAATAACACAAGTGGATCACTTTTTGCATACTGCATGTTATTAAAACAACATAAAGTGTTTCAAACTTTTTGGACAAGTATGCGATTTGCTAAATTTTGACCACTCGCAGTTCAAAGTTCAATTCCGTGAAGAATATAGTCACCGAATCAAGGATAATCTTCACTGACTACATTTTCGTCAATCGCTAAATATGCATGGATGTATATTAGATTTGCTACTTAATTCAGAAGATTATATTAAAAACGCTCGCAACCTACCGATTCATTTATACGTATTACGTTGAATTGATCGAGAGAAAGCAATTTCTAGTAGCACATTACTTATTAACAATTACTTTGATATAAATAAACTTGATTGCCACAGAGAATTAAAGAAAAATTTTAATTTTCTTAAATTTTCGTATATTTTTCCGCGAGAATCTTCACAGGATATTCTTTGTAACTGCAAATATTTAAAATATAATTTTATATAATACGAATAAAAGTTGCTTGCATACTGCAAGCATATGTTTAAAGTCCTATGCTTTGCAAAGACTTAATAAAATCTTATAATTCTTATTAATAGAAGAAGTGATCGAAGAATAATTAGGTAGACGTTGCAGGGAGTGAGGCAATTTCAAGCGAACTCTCAGCTGAGGAGAAGCTGCGAAAGATGAGGAATAATGGATAATAATCAGATATAGACATAAGAAGCTGCAAAGGGCCAAACTGTGACTCAGAACATTAACTATTTAAAGCAAGAGTAAGGGAGAGAATAATTAAAACAGAAAAAGGTCCAGAGATGATTAAGAGAATATGGGACACAGATTATTGAAATGAAGACAAGGAAGTCACGAAGCAAAACCAAAAAGGATTAGCTAGTAAAATGCTAACCAACAGCCGATGAAAAAACTTATAAAATAAACATAGAAAAAGAATGGGGAAAAATAGGGAAAGCAATCAAAGAAGCTGTGGAAGAATCAATTGGAGAAAAAAAGAGAATAATACATGCTGATTGGTTTGACAACGAGTGTGCCCAAATTATGCAAAAGAAGAATAAAACTAAAGAAAGGATGATAAGGAAAGAAACCAGAACGAACACTGAAAGATACCAAGAAATGAGGAAGGAAGTAAATAGGACATGCAAGAAAAAAGGAGAAAATGGAGAACAGCTAGAGAATATAGAAGAATACAGCAAACAGAATAAACGGAGATAGTTCTACGAAGTTTTAGAAAAGGTGAAAAGAGGATACCAACCAAGAATGGAGGGATTTGAAAATACGGAGGGAAATGTAGTCCAAGAAGTGAATAAAGTTCTGGAAAGATTGGTAGAACATTTAAAAGAACTTCTCTGTACAGAAGATAAGGAGAGAGTAACAACTGAGGAAAATGACAGGCTAAGGAAAGAATCATATATAGAGGAAACTTGATCAGAATTAAACCCACTAGACAGGAAATTGCACAATGCATACAAAATCTAAAAAAATAATAAAGCTCCAGGGAAGAAAATATCGCAGCAGAGCTAGTAAAATATGGAGGAGATATAATGAGTGATGCTATACATAAACTTAGTTGTATAATATAGGAAACAGAAAAATTCCAGAAGGATAGAGCATGGGAATCTTAAGACCAATATATAGAAAGAAAAATAAACTGGTTCTCGAGAAATATAGATGGATAATACTATTCAATATAGTATATGAAATACTCTCCAGCATCATTAAAGAAAGGCTGAAAGTAGTAACTTAGAGGATAATTGGAGAATCTCAATGTAGGAGTAGATACAATAGAAGTACAATAGACCAACCTTTTGTAATCAGACGAATTTGAGATGAATTCTATGATCATAATGTTGAACTGCATATGCTATTGTAGATTTTAGACAAGCAAATGCTTGTCTAAAATAGTATAAACAGGATGAAACTCTGAGAAGCAATGGAGGACATGGAAATTCCATCCAAGATAATTATATTGATTCAAATGACATTGAAGAAGAGCATGGCTAAAGTAAAAATACATAATCAAATATAAAATGAATTTGAATTCAGCACTTGGATAAAGCAAAGAGATGGCCTATGGGCCACACTGTTTATTCTAGGATTACACAAAGCTGAAAAAAGAAATAGATCAAAGAGGTTCAATATTTAACAAATAAATAGAAAGAAGCAAGCAAAATGGGATTGATAGTTAATAGCAGTAAAACTAAATATATGCTTATGCACTCATCTGGCAAACCTAGATCCACCCAGGATTTGGAGATAGAAAAGATAAAATTTGAAGGTGTGGAAGAGTTTAAATATCTAGAATATGTAACTTACAAAAAAAGCATAATATGAATAAATGAAAGAATACAAGCAAGGAATAAAACTCACTTTGCAAATATGAAGATACTCAAGAGAAAGTTAATAAACAGAAACACTTTAATACAAATATATAAATCAATTATCAGACCAGGAGTAACCTATGGAGCATAAAAATGGACACTCACAATCACACAAGAGTATGGCCCTGGTAAGATTTGATAAGCAGACTATTGCAGAGAATATATTGACCTGTTATTGAGAATGGATTATGGCAAAGGAGAACCAAAAAGGAGAACCAAAAAGGAGTTAAAGACAATAATGAATTGGGGAAGATGTAGTTAAGTTCACAAAATCTTTGAGAATAAAATGGTAGGACCATATGGAAAGGATGCATGAAACAGCAATGCCGAATAAGGTGATAGAAGGAAGACTGTATGCCACTAGACGGAGAGGAAGGTCCAGATTGAGATGGCTAATTCATAAAGGACATGAAGAATATGAAAGTGAGAAGACAGAGAAGTAGAGGCTGATCGGAGTGGAGGCTAACATAGGGCTGTAGCTCCAAAGAGAGAGTTTGTCTATAAATTGAGACTTGAGGACCATTTTTAAGTGACTTCTTATAAGTGTGGAAGAAAACATATTAAATGTCATCTAACTTTCTGTGCCTTGTTTAATATTTTGTATCTATATATAGTTTAAATCAGGTTATATGATATTAACATGAGTATACCATACAACAATTTAAAACCAGGAACTAACAGATGAGCCAAGAAAGGCTCCCATGGACCTTATTAATTTATTCATTATTTTTCATATTACTTTATTTGCATATAGCTCTTTTCTTTTTACCAATTCACGTTTAATTTAAGATTGTTTGTACAATAACTATACCTTTTAATGATAATTAAATAATATATTACACCAAAAATAGCACTTTGAATTTAGTGTTTCATGTCAAAATAAAATCTACATACATTATAGTCCGCTTTCATATTAATGAAAATTAAATGTATTTAAAAATCGTTTTTCAAATAATACCACTTATCGGAAATAATAGTTTACATCAAAGTTTTCCACAATCAAAGGTTTATTTCAATTTTTTTTACAATCAAGAAAATAGCAAGAAAACGAATTAAGTAGTCATGATAGTAGTCAAAATAAAACCTAATTTTCATTATGACAATATTTAATTTAAAAGAACAAAAAGATATTGAAAATCGTGTTTTAAATTGTATCGCTTACCAGAGTTAATGTTTTAAATCAAAGCTTCTTAATTAAATATCAAGAAAATAGCCGAAAAACGACTTTCGTAGTGCTGTCAAATTAAAGTCTATTTTCATTATAATCAACTTTTAAAAAACATTTTTTAAAAACAAACGGATGTATTTAAAAATCTTATTTTTAATAATAATGCTTTCTGGACGCAATGTTTTAATTAGATCGTGTGGATATATAATCAAAAGAATAGCAGTTTGACTCCATCGTAGCCACATTTACTCAAACAACTAATGTGCTGAAATTAAAATTAATAGTTTCAGTCGTTTCTCTAGATAAAACTATACAAAAGGTATGAGCAATTTAAGTTCGGATGTTTCAGCAGAAAATACTCTTCGATTCTAAAGAATTACTTTTTTACATGAGCCGGCATGTGATTAGATAAAATCTGCATATCGACATTATATCAGCTAATGCATTACTTCCTTTAAGGTCTTTTGTTTTAATAACTTTGTGATTCAATAAAAAGCGAATTGCTGGAACGTGAGAAACTCCGTATTTTGCGTTAGTTTCCTTAGAAATCAAATCCTGGCATTTGCGTTGCACAGATAAATTTAAAGCACGGTAGGAAATTAGTTTCCGCGAAGTCTCTGTTCAGATAAAGTAAAGCAATGATAATTTTCATGAAATAGTACGGAAAGAAGGTGAGAAATATGATCAGGCACTTGATGTATTTACTGTAAAAAATAGCAATTCGTTTAAAAAATACGGCATGAATTACCTAGCATAGAAGCAATTGATAGTATTTTCTTACCTCTTTAGATTTCCTCAAATAACGCTTTTCATTAACAAATCACAGCACTCCTTACAAAACTTTATTTTGAGCGAAAACATTAGAACATATCTGATGACCACTGGTGACGAAAAAAACAATTTTCCGGGTAATTTCTCAACCTCACTGTATCCATTTTCGCTCACAAAAGCAACACCTCTTAACACGTATATTCTTTCGCCTAACACTCTCCGTTAACTGAGTGGATTAAGTGTACTTTGAAAATTAATGATATTTTATAAATAAGCACTGCAGTCACAATTCCACAATATTTCTTAGGGCAATTGCGCGACACTCGAATTACTTTCCGCAACACTTCCCAAACCGACTAAAATCCTTGTATGTTCAGCAAGAAAAACTGGAAGTACAATTTCTTAGTGATAGAGCACGAAACACGTATTTGCACTATGCCAATATAGGTAAGTCCTCTGAAAGATACGTTTTCGATGTGAACAACTCGATTGCGCGAGAAGAACTGAAAATGAAGGCCAAAAACATGACTACACGCAAAGCATTTCTATATTTCTTGTTTGCGAAATCCACCTTCCACGTCACCCCGTATCTACTACCCAAAGGGATAGAATAGCCACCAGAAAAGCAGGCTGAAACATTCGGTCTAATTGCGCAATGGAATATTCTTATCGGTGGTCAGGTCACTCAAACTAATCAACGGGAAAGAGAGCTCAAACGACTCATCCCTTTTCGAAAAACTAATGATGTATAATTAAGATGGTAAAATCTTTATATCGATTGCGCTACAAATTCTTAGAGATATTAATCGTTGCAGAAGTCTTTCGGTTTCACTAATTAAATTAAACTGACGCGTGATGGGGTTTACACCGTCTTTAGAGTGAAATTATGCCTTTGCGTCTTATGTAGCAACGGGAAGTTACGCATTTAATTTTCTGTCTCAGCAGAGAGTGGATTATCATGAGTTATGATGGAATAAATATAATATTTGAGCCGCAGAAGTTGCAGTGGAGTTCATTTGTACAAAAACTGAATTATGCTTTCCCGCTATGAGTTTAGAAAGATCATAACCAAAAAATTTATTTTCTGGGAGAAGAAAAACGGACATACACTCTCACTTAAAAATATTGAAAATTAAGATTGATGCTTCCTTTTGCAATAAAACTCTTTAACTGAAAATACATTTCTTTCAATCAATTCTACACAGAGATGAAAATGAAGATATAATACTGAGGTTGTACAAGAAGTGAAAAATAGTGTCTTGGCTGGGGCTCGAACAGAGATCCTCACTGAGGCAACCGAAACACAAATCGATATTTAGTTTTCCCCTCCAGATGTAATATTTCCACTTAAATGTGGAACAGAATAGCCGATATTTCAATGGTCTTACTAGCGGTATTTGTGAAAGAGTATACTTTTTATTCTCGAATATAAGCCGACCTCATTATAAGCCGAGGTACCTAATTTTACTCCAAAAAACTGGGAAAAGTAACCGAGTCGAATAAAAGCTTAGGGTGGGAAATGCAGCAGGTACTGGTACGCAATGAAAAGAATTAGCTATGAAATTACAGTAATTGAGGCATCGGTAGTTTAGTAAGAGAGAATTGACAAGGAATTGTTGAATGAGCAAGTGAGGAATTTCCCAGCCGATTTACGACAATGACGCTTCTTCGCCACGGGAGAACTGATAAGGGGAGCCCTCCCTCGAGTTTGAGAAGAGGGGCCTTGTACTCAGCATAAAAAAGTGTGCAAAAAAACTCGGCTTTTGCGAGAGTATATAATTGTATCCTCTGTTAAATTTATCTACATGTATATATAACCATAGGGCATTAAATACGTTTTTGCGCGATCTAAGTTTATTGCTCTTAAGTGACTCGATTCAAAATGAATGTAACACATAATGAAGTAAAATTGTATTCATTTCTCTACAAGTTTCATTGGAATAATACAACCATCATTTTCAGATCTACAAAAAATAGATATTTTATAAAATAAATACATTGTTATTAATAAATACATAATATTTAATATCGATAAATGAAATTTACGCCACTAAGTGTGAGCCCACCAAAGCAGACCATTGTGGGGTTAAAGATGCTCTGTTCAAATCGATGATTATTTATGAGAAACCTCACCTCTCTGAATCCAACCCTTAACCCCCGCGCCCTTATGGGCTTCCAAAAAAATACATAAAGAAGTAATATCCCTATCCTCCCAGTGGTTTTCAAAACATTTCTTCCCGGTGCCATAAATTGTCCACTGAATTTAATCATTTAATTGCTTACTTATCAAAATTTATGCCTAAACATTGTGTGAAAAACTCAGTGGAATTTGCACGAAAAGTGAAAGACTTGAAATTACCTAACAATGCAAAACTCTTTCGATGTTTACAACTCTTTTACCAGAGTATATTGTGTAGAGTCTGTTGCTGCGTTGGAAGGGTTACTAAAAAGGAACAATAAGGATGAAGTAGTAACTACAAACCAGTTGTCGTTGGCGAATGTGTGTTTAAAGAAATCTTTTTTTCAGTTCCAAGGTGGTTTTTATGAACAAAAATATGGTCTTGCCCTGTTTTAGCTAACATTTTCATGGACTCCCTAAAAGAGAAATTGTTAAATTCAAATTCCCATTTGATACAATTTATTTTATGCTGGTTTCGGTACCTTGATGATATCTTTTGTTTTTGGTGCGGGAAAAACTGACAACTCTCTTCCTTCATCTCTATCCTGGATTCTTTCCATCCTAGTATTTCATTTTCTCATGAAATTGAAACTGATAATACCTTGAACTTTCTTGACCTCACCCTACGTCTAGTTAATCAAAAAATCGAATTCAGTGTTTATATTATTATACATTTATTATAAAGAAAATCAACTTATACTAACAGTTTTCTTTGAAAGGACTGGTTCTATTATTCGTAAAAATTTGTGAAAATTTTCCTATGATATGCGTGTAAAATCCATAATACGTTTACATCATGCTAAAGTTCTCTGAGTAGCCCAATATTTCGATTTTTGTAAAACTGCTTAGTCCAAAGGACCCGTTGCTTTTTTCTTTTACGTGCATATTTTAAAAACAAGTAACCTGCACAAATGGCTATCACACTTGCCGATTATATGTCCATCATGACGCACAGTAGATGATGCAGTGTGGACAACAAATTGAATGCCTCAAGAGGTATGCCCGAAAGGCATGCGCAACGCATGTTGAAAGAGGAAGCGCAAGTTGAAAGGGAAGGGGAAAGCGCACAAGTGTAGACATAGCTTTAGTCATCTTTGCCGGGGGATTCACTAATCTGTTTCATAATAAGAGAATTAAATATTGTTAATCTTTAAGTTATTTTCAAAATTATCAAATGTTTCTCAAATAAATTAAGCAACGCGTGGCACGAAATTTCATCGCGATAAATAACGTGGGATTTCAATATCGGCATAGTATCTGATATTCACAACATAATTACAGAGGTTGAAGGTAATTAGCACAGTTCAAACGATTTTATTTTAATTTATCGAGAGAAACGCAAATGTTTACATAGCTGATACTGTTCAGGAGAAAGGAAAGACAATTTGGAACACGGTTTGAATTAGAGGTTTAAAAGATCTCCCTTTTTCGGCGCTTTGCCACCGGTTTTTGGAAACAACAGAGAAGCACCCGATACATATTTCGATATCCATCTTCAAGGGAGGTCTGCTTCATCGGAGATTTCCAAGGCCGGTGGAAGCGGGGTGCGGACAAAGACGGCTATTGGAGATCCTTTTAACATCTTATATTAAAAAACAACAAAATCGCCATTTTTTCGGTGTAATAAGGTGAAATATTTCCATTCTTGCACAAACAACCATTCAAGTCCTTCCATAATATAATATTACAAGAATATTTAAATGTACTACAAGGAAGTGAAGGAGGTGGCGTTGAATAGGGAGTTTTTAATCGATGCACATGAACATATCAAAAGGTAGAACGCCCATCTCTCTTATCCTTTCGCGTTCCCAACTAATTTACTCGTTTGACTTCTTTACATCACTCCCAGACTTTCACTTGTAAAAAAGTTTTCTTTTCTTTCGTCTTACCTCTTTGCTGAATTCCCTTCCGTCCTCTCCTATTATACTAAGGGACATTTATTCACAAGGGACTGACTCAAGCAAAGTAAAATACCATTTATAAATATGACCTATAAAATTGTTTTATATTGCGCTATTTAATTTAATTTCTCTTTTGTGGTACTGTAACTTTAAACTGGCAATTATGCTTTATGTGAAAACATAATAAATACATACCCACCTTTTAAGAATCGTTATCCGTCAATTTCATCACTATGGAAATGCGTAGGAAATAGGAAGATGTCGTTCACGCAAAGCAGTATTTCTCAATTACAGCAATGATTAATGATTATGTCGAGAGTGCAGTTTTCGGATGAATGATTGTAGAATTAGTCATCAGCACATTTCAATAAGAACGAATCATTAAATAAGAATTCATTTGATCCCAAATTGGCTTTCCTTGCAAGAATCCATTTCATCGATGCTGCATTGGGAAGCAGTACGCTTTCGATCTTCGCTCCATCTGGTGACAAATGACCCGTTTCACTTCCGATCGCATTTATTCATTCAAAGTCTTTTCATTCGTCATATTTAAACGAAAGTAAATCGAGTTTTGAGATCGATAGTGGCACTCCGTAAATATCCACGCGTTCGTTTGATCGATACGAGCAAATTATTCGAAAAAGGCTGGTTCGTTTATGGATGTGCAGAAAGTGAGTAACTGCGGGATATTGGATATGCGAATCAAAGCAAAATGGCCATCAAAACAAGCCTATACTCAGATATAAACGAAGAAAATATTTCTATCAAAATCGGAACTTTCTTTCTCAAAAGCTGTCATTTTCACAAATTTAAAAAGCCGTGATAGCTCATCGACTTGATATTTTATGTTTATATAAGAAGACACGACTCGAGCTCCCTTGAGGGAGACGGGTTCGAATCCCAACCGTGTCTTCTTGTATAACCTTGGCTAAAGTCGCACACTGTCCTCAAAGTAGAGGCCCTTCAAGGGGGTATTCACCGTGGGTGAGGCGTATTCGACTCCCACACCGCCGTAATTGACTTTCCGTAACCAGCTACATCTTAATTACTACATCTTAATTGAGATAGCTTCCCAATAGTTTTGATGCTGGGTAAACATCATCGCCCCCACCGGATCGAACCCGGGAAAGCGAACGCGTTACCCACATGGCCACCCGGGGGCTTTCCTGTACTTCGTACAGGAAAGCGTGCGCTCCTGCCCTGTTGCTATGACATAAACAATGAATTTGGATAATTTTTACTTAAAATTTGTTTCTCTCTGTACTCTCAAAGATATATAGGCATGGTCTTGCTTACATAGCAGTGCGTGTACCATTTTCCTACAATCTTAAATCTTGGCCTTAAAAAAAGTTCCCCCTAAATGATATCACGAACCAGTTTGTTATTATGGAATCATAATAAGCGATACTCTTTAATTGCTAACTAATGTTTCCGACATCAAAGGGACAACAGGTGAGAGGAAAGATGCAGTGAGGCTAGCTCGTTCTGAGTGAAGGGACTTATTAATCTCAATTTCGACGTAATAAAAGACGTTTTATTACATATTATTACTATCCGCCGACGCCAAAAACAAAATTGCAATTCACAAAGCTAAAATTGTTTCTGGTTAAAAGTTTCTTTCTGCCAACCCTTGGCGAATTTTAAACGACACGAATCCTGCCAACGGACTAATTAACATTTATTATTCTTTCTGGAACAGCGCGAACAGCAAATGAATCTTTAAGATGATAGAAGAAGATCGGCGGTCGGCAAATTCTATTAATTCCGGAAGCGACTCTCTCCGATTGATGTGATGGCAACCGATTCAACAGATTCCGAGAAGATCTTTTTCAAACGCTGTGTTTTCGTTTGGTCTGAAACACTCTTTCTTGAAGAAGTGGAAAGATGGACTTCAAGGGGTCGAAGTCGAAAGATGGGCGACGTGATCAGTCTCTAAAAACATCAAATAACATGAGCAGGGTTTTCTGACTAAATTCATATCTTTAGAATTTTTGTGTGATTAGAGCGGAATGGCATAAAAAATAATAAAATAAAATATTTAAGATATGCGAAAACCGAAGACGCAACACAAAAGTTAGCGCTCAAATAACTTCACCGCAAAAACTTCACAAAAAAACAAAAACAAAAAATTCCAATAAACAGAAGAATTTTTGAATAGTGTTTTTGCTACAAGAACACAAATTGAAGTAAAGGATCGTTGTACCTTTTTCACAGTATTTGTTTTAAACACTCTGGATAAGAAGTACAGCGATTCTCTACTTCATTCTAAGTATTTCCACAAGACGTCGCTAGCGACTGTGAATTTTGAATAAATATAAGTTACCATCATTTTTTTAAACAAGGGACGAGCGAAAGCAGTACAAAAATGCAGCAAAGATTTTTGGAAAATTACTTAAAGAATTGAATTTTCCTTCCTCGTTTATCTTCATTGGATAGATCATCCGAACGTAAGCAGTTGAAAAAGAAAGGAAAAAAAGAGGTTATTTACCCAAATTCTCAACTGATATGAGCAAATAATAAACGTACCATTGGGCAAAGCGTGTCTGTAGGAAAAAAATCGAAAGAATAACTCAATCAGACATAAATCTTATACACGATTGATAAATGGTACAAAAACAAAATCCAGAAATGATTTCTGAACACCCTTCGGACCAACGAAATACAGCCTCCATTTCTGATATCCTCATAACAATGAAGCAGAAAAAATAATACCCTTCGTCATGCGTAGAAAACAATTCACATCAGGAGAATTGAAAATGAGACATTCCATACGCGTAATTCGATTAAATAACAACGAATTATTAATCGTATTATAGGCTTTCTTAATTACATCGGTGTTAATTTATTTAGGAGCAAGAAAAGAAGGCAAAGTGTTTCCAATTCAACTGATTTTTATTGGCATCACAGAATTGACGGTTGCGACGAATTTACCGTTGATAATGAAAAATCATGACTGTAATTGAGTGAACTCATCCAGAAAAGGTCTATATATAAATATTATATTATGTATAATATATTAAATATATTACTGTATAAATAATTAACCAAATTACGACATATTAATAAGAAAATTCCCGGATGGTTATATTTTCTTGCGTACTTAAAAAGCAGGGATTAAATTTGTATTTTAAGTTTCAGAAGGTAAAATTAAAAAAAGCATATTATAAAGGCTAGAGTTAACTTTAAAATTTAATAGTAAACACTAAAATCTATGAGATTTAATTTCAACTATGCACATCTCGGTGGGGGATGAACCATGGATTTCCGATGAACAAATTTTGAAATGCAAGAATATCAAGTAAGAAAACGTGTAGTTTGACTCAACGACATTTAATACGAGAGTTTTGAGTAAATCATAACATTCCCAAAAGTTTTCTCATTTCAAATTATCCTGTTATTCAAAGGATAAAAAGGCTGAGCAAAGATACGCTCTTTCCTAAAATCTAGGTAAAAAGCGGTCCAAAAAATAAGAACGGCGTAATTAATTGTTTCGCAGACTGCAATTCTGCAATCCGAGTTGGCATCCCAAAATTCCATGATTCACTTACGGAAATCGCCATGAATTTTACAGACCATCACTTTCGGAGAAGATGCAATTCGAAACAGTTTTGAAGTATACCAAATGAATGCTTTTTTTAAATGACACTGTTAAGCTATTGGTGTAACTATACATTCATTATAATCGGTTTCAAATTGAAGTTACTTTACTCTTAATAGCAAATAAACAAGTTTAATAAGTTTTGTTCGCTTCGCTTTCGCATCGCTTTAATTCAACAAGAATGTAGACTGAAGTACCACAAACATCCATTTAGAATACAAATCGTTAGCTTAGTATAAGCAAAAAATTGTTGCGATATTTCTTTTTTTGACTTACATTAAAAATTCTCCGGAATCTCCCGGAATTTCAACTCCTGAATTAAAAATGTCCCGGAAAGAACCACTCGGAAGGTGGGTTGTTAGTCCAGCGAAATACGAGTGATTGAGCAAGTTTTCGCTTAAACGGATTTAGAGATTGCGCAGATATTCGCTCAAATAGGAATCAATGAAAAAACGGAGTCGCGTCATTTTCTTTCGTGAAAAATTCACAATTTCGATTTCGAGAGATAAAATACAGCAAAAACGCAGGAATTGTAGGATCGCGAGACTTGCAATTTCAGAAAATGATATAAAAACGGTCTCCGACGCATATTTGCTAAGGCGACAACATTTGAATCCGGCGAAGACACATTCTATAGTTCTGAACTATTTCTACGACATGTGAATCTTCTATCAAAAAGGATCGAATACGTATTCCGTGGATAAACTACGATATAAAATATCTGATAGGATTTCTGAATGCATTCATTCCGAATCAAAGTGGGCATAAAAAACAGACGATGACAGACAGTATGATTAATGTCAATACGTTCTTTCGTTGAATGGTGAGGATCACTTTGCAGCGAATGCCGTTTGCACTCAAAAGTCGACTGATACCGCTCAATCTCATTCAATCATTCTATACCAACACATTTGAAGAGTCATATTCTCATCATACAAGGGGTTAATTGAACGTTTCCTTTTACTAAGAAAAGAAACAAGTTATAAATAAAAAGCCTATTCTATTGAAAATGTATGAATGAAGATAATGGAGCTTTAGAAAGGTAGATTGATGATTGATCTTAAGGATAAGGATAATATATAAGGATATCTATTATATATAATTCTTTCTCCGGATTCATTCATGTATATACCTAGATAGGATACTAATTCACAGCCTAAACCACAAGCGTCATTGATTTGAAATTTTTACGACTTATTGACCATAACGTGTAACCGGCAGAAAAAATGCGATTTTGAGCCTTGGTGTCATGGGTTCGATTCCAGGGGGGGCCCAAAGTCACGATTTTCCCCATTTAAAAGCGAAATGAGCAATATTTGCTAATGTTTTTAACAAATACGGTGTGAAATATCTATAAAAAGAACCTGTTGTTTGGTAGCTTCATCTTTTAAGCATCGGTTGGTTAAAATATAACTTTTTAAGTTTTAAAATGTCTTCACTGCGAGGGCAATAGCAACAGTCTAAAAACGGCTTTTTCTGTGTGGTAAAGACTGTCTCTTATACGAACTGCTTTGGTGGGACGAAACGGTCCAGATGTGTCAAATTCATATATGTACAATTGCATAAAAGGGGGGGTACGAAAATTCACATCCGATAACTTCTGTACTACCGATGTTTAAATATTGCACCTGAAACGGAAAAAATACACCACCATTATTCATTCATCTCTAGTAGCCTGGTGAATAAGAGACCAAAAATAATTATCCGTTCTTGCAATTACTTCCCTATAACGATGACGCTTCGTCGATGCCTCTCGGAAGTCGCGTTCGCTCCTTACTGGCACTCATATTAACTTGATCGTATTTAGAAATAACCATTACTTTACTGTGGATTTACACAGATTAAGGCAGCGATTTCTTGATAGAAAGAGGTTGAAAATTGCATGGCAAAGAAAGAATTTTAAGGGTAACTGGAAATCAAAACTGTCGCTATCGATTTTCCAAAAAGGAATTGTGTATTCGCTATTAATCCGTCTTCTACAAAAAAATTTTTCCCTTGAAAAATATACCCTCAAAAACGGAGAAAAAAGTTGCTAAGGGTGTTAAGTAGTCGCTCTCCAGTAGGCTCCCTAGTCGCGCTCCAATAGGTTTTCCCCCAGGCTATTAGAGATGCTAATAGGGAGGAATGAATAATGGTGGTGTATTACGCCCCCTGCCATACGCCTCTGGCGGCTCGCGGGGTATGTATCTAAATCTAGGCGACCCGCTTCCGTGATTGTTTCGTGCACTTATTCGTGCGTTCAGCCGCGGATTGACGAAATTACTAAAACATTATAATCCGCACTTCAAAGTTCAAAGTGAATTCAGGGTGCTGCTGAGAAACCTACGATTAACCGTGTTTGCCATTAAAGGAGTGCATCGTGAACAAGCTGGAAAACAAGGGTGTACTCCAGCGACTTTACAAAGCTGAAATAATGGAGGAATTTTCGAAACTAAAAATGATACCTTTGTTAAAGATGAACATTAACTCGCGAACTTATTTCTACGCTCAAACCATTGGTAACTTCGCTCTGCTTGCTGCGAAGACGGAGGACGTCGTGGAAAGGAGAGGTCAAGAGGTTAAAAGCCATTTCCTCCCTCCCCTCCGCTCACCGTCCCTTCGAAAGCGATTTCAGCGAGGAGTCGTTCGGGGTGCCGAAAGCGAGCATCGGAACACGTACTCTACGCCAAAAACAGGACGAAAAGAATCGCGTTGCTACGTAACCATCCGCTTTCCAACCCAATAAAATTTTCAGACCGATTTTGTTACCCCTAAATGACTGAGCAAACATGACGCATCTTCGGCCAAATGGGCATCACCCAGTGAGCTGCTTTTCATTAAAGGTAAACGGGTGAAACAAATGTGAGGGGACTCGCCGTTTTATGCGATATTCAGAGGAATCCTCTCAAAAGAGAAGATGGAAATGAAATTTTACTCCGCACGAGGAAGCGTGTGACGGTTTACATCTCGAAATTATTCACTTAAACTGCGGGTAAAATCAGTTATTACAGTATAATGGCTATAAAAATCCTTTCGTTGTAAGAAGATTGATTTGATATTTCCTTATATTTGATGTTTTCGGTCTGTGCCTTTTCTCATCGTCATCAAAATCGGGTTCATGATAATTATTTTTTTCTTGCTCGCCTTTATCAGTCACCGTGGTAATATTCATTAGATAACAAGCAGTTTTTTACCGGAGGAAATGCCTGAGAATTAATTCGTTATTCACTGTATAATTAATGTTTATATTGTGCGAATAGTCTTTCTATCAGGAGAAGAAAACAATGACATTGAAATTGTTTTGTGGATCTCCTTAATTTAATGAACTTCTATATACTGCACGATAAATATAAAATTAAAGTTTTTATTTGTGTAATATTAGATACACAAAGGCACTTCATATTCTCATGAACTGTATTTACATTTCAATATGTCTGATGTTCTGATGAACTGTATTACAATTTAAATTTTCTCTAAATTAAATCGAAATCCTGATATTTCGGACTAAATGTAAAATTACACTCTTATAATTTCGAAACGACAGACTTTGTTAAAATTTAAGAATGTTTAAAGGAAGCGATTTTTTACCTCAATATCCTGTCGCAACTTAATAACTGCTAACTAGCTTTTGATTCTACCATTTTTCCTGCAGCCAATTCGGTTATATTCTGTTTAAATATTTTTTCTACATCTTATGTCACAATTATTTTGTTTTACGAAAGCACTTCACGTATTAGTTTTTGCTCTTAGGGGTGACTGTACCCAAAATATTAAAATCAAATCATTATTATTGTCATGTAACTAACAGAAAGGGTAGAAAAATTACGTTGACAACTTTCACAAAGCTATCCGAATGAAAAATAGTGAGCTTGAATTAAATAGAGAGCAAGACTAACGTTATCAGGAATTGCAACACTCGCTCTTCCAATCAGCGCTTTTTATGGAATAAATACAAATTTATCCGCTTTCTCAGGCGATTGATACCTCTACGAGAAAATCGGTAATTCGTGGAGAATTCCGCCAAGTGGTCAACCGTACAAGTTCCTAAATTATTTCTATGAATTTACTAATCTCTGAGATAGTGTCTGAGCCCAGTAATTGTGAAAATATATTCCTACCTTTGGGTGAAATAATGGAATAGGCTGTAGCGCTCGTATTTACAGTGATAAAGCTCCAGAAATTCCTTAAAGAGAGTCTTTTATAAAGACTTAGATATTAAGAAATACTAACTGCGCAATTTGGTCAACTTTGACTCAATTGTAACGCGCAGGAATCGATGCAAATGATTAGTGTTATTAATAATTTATCCAAGAGCGGCGATTCGAGGTCATCACTCAAAATCCACACAAATAAAGGAATTATTTACAACAAATTCGAATTACAGATTCACATTAACTTTCTAGTATGCTTTATTAAGCATGGAACTTTAAGAAACCGACATAAAGGGTTCACAATTATTAAATCCAAATTTCGAGAAGCGCAATGGAGATAAACGATGACAACTTTCCGACAAGAATGTAAAAGCAGCTCAGCATACACCTAGCTGATAATATATTTAACTCTAGTTTATCCAATCAATTAAAAATTACATAAATTATTAAACCAAAATCCAGTGTTTCGGCCTCTACTCTTCATGATGAGGGAGGAATAACTGTTTCCTCCTTCATTATTGTTATACCATTATTATCTCTCCATATAATACGTGGATCATTTATCAGTTACTACTTTTCTCTCATTTAATTATAATAAATGGATAGTTGAAAGAGTCAAAACGATCCCACGATTAAATTACAAAGAAACTTACATTAAAAGGAATAAAGACGCAAAAAAAGTGGTCGACATAATGGCTAGACATGGTGAGTGAATTGACTCCAATGAGACTCATGACAAGAACACGCATCGAATTGCGTCTTTGTTTTCCGAATTGTTTCATCATTCGTCGGAAATAGATAAAAATCTCGAATAGATAAAAAATAGGCTCGAATGCATCGGAAATACTAGGAAAATATAAGCGACGAATCCTTTTCCCCATTAACAATTGGTTAAGTTCCTAAATTTCTATCTTTCGGAAAGCAATCAAAATAATAACAAAAAGAGATCAAATTATTCGATGCCGAGTCGTGACTACTTAAGCTATGAAAATTCCACAGTAAATAAGGGGGAGAAAAATAAATAAATATATTCCGAATAATTTAACTCGATAGTTCACATACACTCAGAGGAAGAGAAAAAAAAGGGATAAACGTGGACGTTCTATCGCTTCCAATTTCTCATTCATCCGCGATAACTCCAAATCGATCGATTTCCTCCCTCAAACAGGACATTTGTGATCTCGCGTTCGAAGCCTTTTAAGGCGGCGACACTATTTGGTCGCACAGAAAAAATCGAACCGAAAAGATAAATAAAATCGCCGAATGGAAATAGATTCCGGCAAAAGCAACAGTGTCCGCAAACAAAGCGCCGAAAGAAGGGATCTTCCGCATCCATGGATTGCAAGTGGATGAACAAATGACGGCATCTCAGATGTGGCCGATCATGCGAGAAAGGAGACTAATTTTGAAAAACTTATGATTATCATTATAAACTGTAAGGTAGTTTATGCGTGTTTTACACGATGTTTACCACGAAAATATATATATGGGAGACACCGCTGCCGCTCAAGGCCTCTGGTTGGGTTCTATGGTTTTTATGGAGATTTGCTGTTTAACATAGTAGTAGTTGAATTGTTTCAAGTGCTTCGAGATCTCATTTCGCACATAGACTCCCACTGGGTATCGAACCGGGGACCGCTTTCACAGAAGCCGAACGCGCTGCACACTTGGCCATCGGGAAGATAACAAAGACTGGACAAAACATATTGGTATATGACAAATGACAAATTTAAGACAAATGCTTTCCTTCGCTGGTGTCAGAAATGGAGTCTTTATCCCAATTCATCCAAATGTAAGACTATTTCCTTCACATTAAAAAAAAAGTTTCACAAATTTGACTACAGAATTAATAGTATCCCCTTAGAACGTGTATATTCTTATACTGATCTAGGCGTTACTTTTGACACAAAACTAAATTTTAAACTACATGTTAGAAATTTCTGTTCCAAGGCATTTCGTCTTTTAGGCTTTTTGAAGCGTAATACTATGAAGACCTTTTCAAAAAAACCATATTTAATACTTACTGTAGTGTAGGCCTACATTAGAATTTAATAGTGTGATTTGGAATCCACACCACTCTAACTGAAGCAATTGAAAAGATTCAAGTGCGATTCCTGAAAAGGGTTAATTATAAAATTTCTACCTTTCGTAAAGAGGACTTCAATAATGTTTGCAAGCAATACAATCTCCAAAAACGACGTGCCGTGGCGGATATTGTGTTCCTTAGAAACATTGTAACAGGCTTCGTCGACTCTGGTAAACTTTTTTCGCTTGTGAGCCTCAATGTACCACTGAGACGCATACCTTACTGTTTAGGGACTCATTTGGGCGAGTGGAGGTATGCCGATATGAACCAATGGCCAGAATAATGAGGGCGACAAATGAGGTCTTGAGTAAAACCCCTTATATTAATATTTTTTATGACTCGCTTCTGTCTTTTATGCGGAAAATTTACTCAAATATTTTTCAAATTTCTTGTGATGTATATATTTTTATGTATGCTTTATTTATATTGTATTATATCGCATGTAATTGGGATTTGCCTGTTTGCGGTATATAAAATATAATTATTATTATTATTGGTGTTGATGGAATATACAAATATGTTGAAGTCTTGCGAATTGATAAATTATTTAGATATAATGTGTTAATTGATAATTATTACTCAAATAATTTCAAAACAGAAAGAAACAACAATATTCTCCAGAGTTTGAGGCCAAAAAAGTTGTATAAAATAAATATCCCCTGTACCAGTTATGGTAGAAACTCTTTTGAATATATAATACCAACAAAATTTAACAAATTACCATTAGAATTATTAAATATGAATTCCACAAGGTGTGTGAAAGTGGAAATAAAAAACTGGCTAATTAATATCTCAACCTAAGCTGTTTATAGCAAACTCTTTATGTATTAACCCTTGGAACCCTTAATTGTATTTTAATATGCACTGTGTGTTTGTATAAATATTGATATGTAGTTGTATTTAACTGTAATTTTAATATTTGTTTGGTACTCTACAACTATTAAACTCTTCTTTTTACATTCCTATAATTTTACTGTAGATTACCCAAATGGAACCTGCTGACAAGCATTTTGCTTAGCAGGACCAGACTGTTCTGTTTCTATGTAAGTTTGAGCTGTTTATGATAACCTATTCATTGTATTTTACATATATATTTTTTTCTTTCATTGTTGGTTATTGTACTGTTGTATTTTTAAAAATTGTATTGAATAATTATTATCTCATGTATAATAAAAAAATATTATTATTATTAAAAAAATTAAACCAATTGGTACGCAAATACTTGGAATTTCATTAAATGAACTATTATAAAAGGAATGTGATTAGCTATTTCACAAATAAAGTAGCACTGAATTACATATACGAGTCATGAAATTTCTTCCAGATATCTGAATCGTCTGAGAAGGCAAAAGGCGGAGGAAAAGAAAGACTTAAAAAGAGGAAGCGGAGCGTAATGAATCCGCAAAAGCATCGATTGGCTTCTCCACAGTTATTTCCACGGCTTACACGACAAGGACTTAGGGCGCAAACGAAAACATCGGTTTAGCGGGCGTGAACGCCTCCCCTCGAATTACATGGCTTCAACTTGGAAAAATATCACACGAAGAAAGAATATGAAACAACTCTCGGAAGATGAAAAAGTGGTTTACCATCCCGAATGCAGATGATGGACGGGGTCTCGTAATACCATGAAATGTTAGTATGGATCTTTCGATGAAGGACAAAAAACGAACGAAATGCGACCTTCTCCGGCAGCACGCGTATTACTACGTCTACTATCAAGAGAAGAAAATTCGAAGAATTTTCAGATTTGTTAAATACGAGGGAGAAAGTACAATAGGGACTCTGATACGGCTGATCAGGAGGCCTGATGGCAACTAGACGGACTTAGTCAAAGCAGGTCGTAAAATAAATTTCTAGTTGAATTGAGACTCGTTCATTTTTCTCATCACCGAACAAATATTAGTTGCAATCTGCCATAAAATATGAAAAATCGCGCAACTTCAATATCACTGAACTGAAAATATTAAACTATCGACTTTCGATGAATTATTAAAAAGCAGTTCGATCGAGGAAATCCCTCGGACTCTAATAAAAACATAATCTGCAGATGTTTAAATTAATGGTGAAAAGTCAGTCAACCTTCAATTTAAATTCTCAATTTCGCTTTGAGAACTATCGAAGGATCGACTCGATCACGCCAATGGAAATAATAAACTTGAAAATAACTTTAGAGGATGTTATTTAAGTCGCATAAATTGTTTTTCTAGGCCAATAAAATAAATCAACTAATTACCACACAAATGATATATATCTAAGCCCCACGCGATTGTTGACATTTATTTGACTAAGAAATAAACCACCTAAATGGGATCTACATTTAATTTGGTACGAAGTTCCTGATTTTGGCTATTGAGCCCCACGCTACATAGAAACACAAACAATTTAATTACGCAATAACGATTAAACATGCTACTTTTCAACAACGTATTATCATAATTTTGTGACATTTTCTCTTCCCATATCTTCATTTTCATAAAACGCAATTGACGTAAAACTCAAATGGAAAACACGTTTATCTGTCTGTTAAAATAACAGTGTCAATTTTCCCTTAATTTTTAGTAAAGCCATCAGGTCAATATATAATGATAATAGTGAACCTTTTTAGAAGCACGTTTAATTTGATATGACATTGAAAACAAAATGGCATGTTCATTTTATGAAACGAACTCATCGGGTACGCGATTAGCGTTCGTCATCCACTGTATGAGACGAAATTTAATACAAAATCTCAAATTAAAGGAATAGTTCTCACACAACCTATTCCATATAATTCGCGAACAATACCAGCAGCATTTCCATTCACTTCGGACTGA
The DNA here is from genome assembly GCA_947579665.1 of Sympetrum striolatum. NCBI lineage: Eukaryota > Metazoa > Arthropoda > Insecta > Odonata > Libellulidae > Sympetrum > Sympetrum striolatum. The sequence goes on along the minus strand of OX388344.1, from coordinate 97,908,021 downwards.
AATTAAAAAGATCAAATTTTAAGAGTAACTGCAGAGATTATCTCATTGTCAACAGAAAGAGCAGTTCGTTGAGACCGCAAATTGGAATCGAAATCAGTAAAAGTAATTCTTGAATGAAGAGCGGAAATGAAGGTGGGGGATCGGTGTGAGTACGCCTCTTGCGTCAAAATCTAGAAGTACGTAGAAAAATTAAAAATCCACACATAAATTGGAGTGGCGATCCAAGAACTCGAGAAGAGTGAGATAGAGACCTCAAGGAGGACCGTAGAAGCAACCGACCACCAAAAAGAGTTAACTTTTCCCTTTGTCGATGTTTGAACATGTTTCAGCAAACACGATCTTTTTCTTTTCTACATAAAGAGGATAAAGTAAAAGAATGATAGGAATTATAACTATAAGTGCAATACAAGAAACCAGGAGAGAACAAGTGGCAATTAAAGATTGCCGAACAATGCATTTCTACACGAAATAGAAATACGCACGAGACAATGGGCAGAGGCTCCTTTTATCTCTAAAAGCGGAATAGAATTTTTTAAATGCCTAGAGAACCCAGAGTTAATAAAAAAAGGGGTGAAATATGTTCGCTGGACGACTTTTTACAAATAATCTGCACACAATAACTGTACGTTAATATTCCACCCAGGAAACGGAATTTTTAAATTTTACCGGCGAAAATTACTTTATAAGATATTACCATAGTTTTTTTTACATCCATTCCATCTACAGTTTACCTCTCTATCTCTATTCACCCATACACTACTTAATATAATTGACGAAAGCTTACATGGAAGAAGAGACTTAGACTTAAAAAGACCAAACATAGTTAAGACAAAGAGTACGACACATATTTACAGAGATAATGAGGCGCAAATAACTCGCATCTTCTATTGCCAAGTACTTCTAAAATGAATTATCAAGTAACATAACATCACAAATAAGGTAACGAAACAGAATAATCAAAGAGGTAATGACTGATGACGTTTCAGAACCAAATTCTTCTGAACGACTTGACTCTGGGAGTAAATTACAACTCACTACTGTACATTACTACTTACAGATTGATGAGTAGGGATAGAATATCTAAATTCACACTATTACCCACTTAAAGGTCAGGCGCAAAGCTGATATTACTTCTGTCATTCGAAGCTTCCAACTCACCTGTAAAAGAAGGAAAAATAAATTAATCCCAGAAAAGAAAAACGAAAAATCGCTGATGTAATCACAAATTACAGTAATATTAAATAAAAAAAATCTGATGTGGCCAACACAAGACTTTCTCCATATTTATTGAAAACAGAAGCCTATGGCGGTAATATATAAAAAATACAGTTATTGTAACTTTTGTAGATAACTGTATATACCTAAATATCAGATTAATGGAGGAATTTTTCAAAAACGGAAACGAGCTTCCAAAAATAAAGCTCGACTTCCGGTTAACCGATTAGAGCGCCCACAAGCACACACACACACGCATACACACATACATCATTCCGAAAATGGCCAAAACGTGTTCTAGGGACCTCAAAACATGTATTTCCGTTGAAATCTCGAAGTCGATTTTTTTTTCATGAAAACAATACTTTCTCTGTACTACGTACATGAAGAAAGTAAAAATGGAATTTTATGAATTGGCAACCAAATACAGTATTCCGTTCGTTGAAAGATATAAAGATGGATGACGAACGTGAAGAAGAAACCGGCATCAAATTAAAAGCTCGTACAAATATGCAAATTATAGAATCTACGACTTGGATCGTGACTTCGCGGTAGGTAGTGCAAATTAAAAGATTAACTTTTACAAACCGCAAGATTTTTTATTTTGAAAAGACCATGGCTTCGACTCCTGTAATCATCCTCAGTTAAATAATTCAGACTACTGTGTATGACGTGTGGATGACTCCATGAGTCGAAACCATGGTCTTTTCAAAATAAAATATCTTTCAGTTAGTAAAAGTTAATCTTTTAATTTGTTTCAGATGTATGTGCTATTAAACGTTAGTTTCCACTGCCACAAAGCTTTCATAATGGCCACAACAATCCAATTTTACCTTCTTTTGTTGACTATCATGACGCACTTTTTGACAGGGGCGTTGATGTGATGGAAATAATAAAACGCGGGGGAATATACAAAGAAACACGATATGGGCTCTTTAAATAACTACTGCAACCTGAAATATTGACAAATTAGGATAATCTCTTCAGTGAAAAAGAGAAAAGCACGTGTTCGAGGATTCGACCTCATTAAAAAGGAAATAACTAAAAGTAAGAAGATGCGCACACGATGATACACAGAATTAGTTAAACGAACGAAAGCGCAGTAAATTATTATTGGTCGGTCAAAAGTTCGTGACATTTATAAACTTTCTACTTCTTTGTTTATTTACCCTTTCTCAATCGTAATTTTAAATCCTATAAATAACCTACCGATACGTATTTGCTACTTCTGGAGGAAAATTTTCCGACATTCGGCGAACAAACAAATGAACCCGATGATATGTTCTCAGCTTTTGGAATGGTCCACCGATTAATGGTTTTTATCTTTGAAGTCATAAGGAAGGAAACAGTATTGATATGAGATTAATCATAGCGACGGCTACTATTGCATTGCAGTCACAATCAACAAATGGTCCCAACCACAGTTAAATATGCAATACGAGTTCCAGTACGGATCCAGAAAGGGAACAGAAGTGACATCTGTGAAAGAGACTCCAATTTAGTCAGCTTCGCATTTGAGAGTATGAGACGATTTCGACACAGACAACGGAATCTAGAAGTCACAATTCGTTCTCATCCATTCACATCGGAAGTATTCAATACAAAGGGAGTCTGTGCCGAATTGCTCATTTATGAATTTACTTTCCAAACTCCACCGTCATCCCTCACTCAATTTCGCGATATTTGCTATTTTTCTTCTTCGTTAGAATCCAATATTTTCTTCTTCCCTCTTCTCGAGGATCTCGCAGGTCTCATTTTCACAGAGATATTCCCGTATTTCATTCTGTTGCCCTCGATATATATCCTCCATTCTCGTTGCGACATAACTCAACAACGTCAGTGTACAGTCCTGGCCAAAATTAACGCAGCACCGGCCGTAAGGATCGCTAGGGAGGTGCTGCGTTAATTTTGGCCAGGAGTGTACAATACTTATTGATTTAAAAATCTGAAATGAAAGTTAATATGTTGGAACTTAATCAGAGGGAAACTGGAATATTGTCGAAATTCCTCGTTTGAGGAAATGCATCCCCTTTACTCAGATCTTCGCTACCAGATCGCACTGTACCGCCATGTTACCCAGGAATCACCACTCTGGATAAAGACACCGTCTGAAAACAGCCCAGACTCATTCAAATTATTCTCCCGAATTCTTTCTTTCCTCTTTTTAAATTTTCGTCGTCCAAAACTTTTTGCTATAATTGTTTAACTTGATTTTTGTGTAGCGATAATAGTTCTCCGACTCGTACGTTCATTTCCGGTTTCACCCGAAGAACTTCGACCACAATCCCTCCTCAGGGTCGCCTTCGTGTGTGCATCGTGCCTTTTAACACTTGAAACAGAGTCCGCTTCTCTCAGCCAAATGTCTCATTCGGCAATAATACGTCTGGGGAGTGCGAACGAGACAAAAAGATTTCTTCTTCGTTTTCTCGAAAATGGGGCGATTTTCGGCAGAAGGAATACGGACAAATGACTTCGCCAATGGATTAAGACACTTCTGAAACGAAATAGAAATTTCCATCTAAGCTAGAATATTTTTTTTTTAATGGATGACGTTAGCCCTAAAGCAACATCGAGAGAGTTAGTGCTACCATCGTTGCCGAATAAATAAACGTATTTCACCACTATTCTTTAAAATGATATCGATTTAGAAAACGATGACATAATTACCGACGCTCTTCGCGAGTTTGTCTTCTTCTGAAAGCGGATTCATTTTCTGCAATGCGATGAATTTTAGGCTTCATTCGAAATTCTGCCCCATTTTTCCATTTCAAACCAATCTCAAAATCTCCTAGTTTATCGTGAAAATGGTGACTGTACAAGGCGACCGAAGATTTCCACGCAGTTGAGGCAAATTCTCCGAAAAGAAATAGCAAAAAGCCTTGAAAAAATATATTTTTCGCTAAGTCCATTTTCTCCGAAAATGCACCATTTCATCGTAAACATATCTGCTTTGCGAGAAGAGGATCCAGTTCATACTGATACACACGTTAATCCTTTGTCACTTCGATATTTGTCTTTAACCACTATCACCGAAATATCCTTTCTCGTTGGTCATCTCCATCTTGTGACGGAAGGGAAAAACAATGAATTGTCAAAACAAACGATATTTTCCTAAGGAAACAGGGACTTGAAAAAAGTTTGACTGGGCCGGGAATCGAACCCGGGATCTTCCTCTGCCTGGGAGGCTGCTTTAACGATCTAAGCGACCTGGCCAGAGCAGTTCTAAAGCAGCCTCCCGGATAGAACTGCTCTGGGATTTCAAATCTTCGAATTATTAATTCTTTGAAAGTAGATAAATCTAATGAATCTGAAGTTATCAAAAATTCATATTCAAGGAACTGATTCGAAGTTGAACCTCATTGAAGGTTGGGTTGGGTTGCTATTGTAGAACCATCTTTTCCTCCGAACTTCTTACCGAAGTTTGGAATGGAAAATCAAAATCTATAGACAAAGAAATATTATCGAAATTAATACTAAAGATATTGAAGAATGAATATAGTAAAAGGAAGAAAAGAAAAGATGTAAGCCGATCTATACAAATGCAACACTGAAGTTAGAAAGAAGAATATATAAAACAATTCTAAGGAGAAAGAAGTAAATCTTTGAATCCGTAGCACAAAACGTTTAATTTCTCAGAGATCCTCGATAGATTCAAAGAAGTTTTGTCGTCTTTAGCTCAGATAGAGGCAAAAGATACACATTTCTAAGATAAATTCGAATAATAATAATAATAATTTATTTATCACAAACAGGTTAAAAAGAACCCAATTACACATGATAAAATAAAAATAATAGATTAATTACAAACATGTAAATAAAAATATATTAAAAATACACATGAACGGAAACCAAGGAGATAAAGGATTGATGATTCAGATAACTAGAGTACCACCGAAAAGAAGACTGTCAATATCCTTTCAACACTTGCAGCTCTCCATACGATGATCCTTCTTTTTAAAGCAATTCGAGGAATGATTTGGAATAGACTTCATTGCGGTCTCTATATTTGTGTTCCCGAAACTTTGGAGGCGTACGAAACAGATATCTTAGAAAAAGGCAATTTTCATAGACGAAGCGTGGAAAACGACCTGAAACGGGAAATAAACATAGCAGTGGAGTCAGAACGCCTTTTCCCAACGACGAAATTAAGCGAAATAAATGATCGATAATTTCATTAGAATTTCCAAAGACTTTCTGCGGCTTAGTGCGCAATTTTATGGTGATACTCACATGATAAACACCGATATCAGCACTAAGTTGAGCCATCTATCATTAAGGAAAGTAAGCCCAAAAAACGACTGTTATCAAATATCTTTCCAAATTCTTACGAAAAACAGGATAAAACAATTCCACGGATTCGAACCACAACGGACGAAGTCGATCCCGTTCGACACTCGACGATGACAAAATGATCAACGACAAATGATTGCAAACTTTCATTTAGCGGGAAATATTTGAGCATTTCATACATCCGAAATACCCGCCTTTGTCAAGTCCCTTCAGCTGGGGGTCCGCTGCTTGGGCCAAGTTCACTCGAAAGGACTCTTTCGTTACGCGAAGATACCAATTCCTTTCGTTTTCAAAGTTTTTCTTTCCGATATTTTTTGGACTCAAACGAGCGTATGTTATTTATCAAAATAGTGATTCCTTTCCTCTGAAAGTCGTCTCTTCGAACGGAGAACGCACGCGCCTGCGGAAAACATCCTTCTTTTATTATTTGCTCCGTTTTCCGGGCAACCAAGACTCAATTTCCAACGTTCCGATAAACGAAGGAAAAAAGTCATTTAGAAGACGATAATACGACTCCGCAAAATGAAACTGAAGTCTGTGCAGCGACGATGCTCTGCTTCGTCTAGTCTTAGAATGTATTAGGGATATTCTCGGACATCGAGACTTAGTTCCACCGTGAGAGAACATCAGAATAAATATAATTCCGAAATATGCATCTATCGCACGGAGACGAAAATTGGTAAGGAAAACTGCTGCGTTTATAATTCGAAACAGAAGAAAATCATTTCGATGTCGTCATTCATCATCGGAGAGGCGGGAAAAATTTAAAAGGAAAACAGTAAGGAAATGAGGGATCAATTCGCAACCGGGACTCAGAAGTACCAAATCGGGGATAAGCGACTGAGAAGTACCACGTCCAAGGAGCGAGTGGAAAGTGAATCCACGAAAGGGTGGGAGTCGATCGCTCTCTTATAAGAAATGGGAAAATTCCTTTTGATCTCCCCTCATTCGCATTGATTTTTAAGGTATCCAGACGTGTCTTTGCGTGCCACTCGAATTTCGATGATACGGCCACTCCTGGATGGAATAACGTGGCGTAGTTCTGAATTCCAAATTTATAAATATATGTAACATCTTCGTCATAAACGTTTATTTCTCGAGGAAACTTTTAATTGAATCGAGATGAATCGCAACGAATTGGTAGCTATCATCGAGGTAGGAATCGGTGGAGACACTAATCTAATAAACATTTTTGGGTGACATAAATCTGTCAAGTGAAAAGAGGGAAACTCGTGGCAAATTTTCCCCCTTGTGACCTCAACCTCAAACATCGATGAGAAATATATACAATTCAACGCACGATTTAATTGGGAGATTTCTATCCAATTATCAAATCAGAGTCATTTTTTAAATTCCATGTAGTTGACAGTGGTTATATTAAATCAATACTATAAATAATTTATAACTAATATAATATATCCTGATTTCATACACTAACAAAATATTAGGAAATATTCTAAAAACAACAACAAACTATTTCTAAAACTTGTTAGAAAAAATAAAAGCACTGACCGCGAAAATAAGATCTCCTTAATTTCCACTTCACTACATTCGATCGTCAATTCGATTAGGAGAAATTACGCTCTTCATTTTGATGATAACGGAAAGTGGAATTTTGGGAAATATTATTCTCACACTATCTTTGATAACGTTGGAATTTGCTTCCGTTGTCATAAATTGGTGAAATGAGTTTGGTAGCTTGAAACGAGCTCTTCTTGATGATGAGAGAACCACCGAATATTGGCTAAGCACAGAAATTAAAGATTTCGAGGACGAAAAAAGGTACAGGAAATATCCTTTTGATGGAATATAGGTAATACAAAACAAATAAAGATATGGGCGTTTTAGTGTATATTTCGTATAAAAATACTTCGTTGGTGGATGCCAAAGAAGTTTCCATGAAATAATTTCCAGGCGAAATCAAAGATGGTGCAGAATATCGTCAGGGGTCTACACCGCAACATGTTCTAACATCAAAGGTCTTCGCAGAATAAAATTCTCTCATTTTTACGGTCGGGATACCTAAATAAAAAAAAAACAGAGATACGTCTTCCTCTTCAACCACAAGATTGCCCGATCAAAGTTGGGTTGGAAATTTATCTATTTAAAAGAAATAATGAAACAGATCTACTTAATTCACTAAGAGTCTGTGATTACATTCGGAGTCAACTTCGGCCAGTCTCAGTTAAGTACGTTCTCAGGTAAGCTCTCGCAATGATTAGGAGTACCTCCATTCGTAAGATTTTAACCATAACTTATAACCGAGTCTTTAATTGTACCAAACTACATCGATATCTCCCATACAGCATTTATCATGGTAGAGATATATCCGCTGTTAGTGACATCGATTTATGTCCACAGAGAGCCAAGTGATTGTTTGCCTTTGACGAAAAGTAGTCCCGGGTTCCATTCCAGGAATGGTCCCACATGTACAGACTTCAGTAGTCGACAAAACTTCACAATTGGTAATCGGCTGACATACTGGTTCGATATCTAAGCCGCACCATTCTATCTGTATCAATATTTCATCCGATGCAATCCCGTTAATGCTTAATTAACCATTAACTCAATTAAAGCTCCTTCAAAACACTAGACTTAGGTAAGAATGCTTAACCATATGTACAACCATTCTATTACTTTCTTCATCCAAATATCTCTTCAACTGGGTTCAGTAAATTTACGACCTTACATATACACTTGACCTTTAGTATTCTTCGGCAAGGTCAACTGCTCTCTAATGCTAGAGGTATAATCATACTAATTAGCGAAAAACCGAGGGTTCGCGAATTATCAGAACACCGCTAACTTTTTTTCTTCAAACCATGATTATTACTGAGAATCAGTGAACTAGTGATCGTGAATCTTCCTTATTAACAAAATATTTAAACTCCTTACCAATTTAGTCTCCTCTGCATTCAATTCACCGCTTGCCGAGGAATGTTTAAGTAGATGTCTAACCACGTCCACCACTGTGCAGCACTTCTGTGTCCACCGCTTCAGCTGTTTCAGGAAGACAATGGTCCAAAAACGGCTCAGGCCAATACGGGGAAGTGGATGAACGTAAATATTTTATTTCTGCGATCTTTGCGACCGTCGCATGATATATTCATCTTGACATCACACATGAACAGTCATCTGGACCTGTGGGTTTTCTATCCACCGTTGATCATTTGGTCCCATAAGAGTGGGTAACTTTCAAACTTTGTAAAAGTAACTTTCATATTTCTTCAAAGTTATTCTGTCACATCCACCGTTTTCCGTCTTCGCCCCTTTCACGTCGTCCTCTTCGAGATATTTGTTTTGACTACGAAGTGCAACGATGGCCACCTCAAGATTCGACATCACCGAAAACCACCAAAGTAAATCGAAACCAGGTTGAAAACGTTCTCAAACATACTAATTTTACCCTCGTGACTGATAGAGAAGAGAATTCGAGAACACTTAAATTAGTGACCTAATAAACACCCCCACCATTAGTGAATTGCCGAGGCTTCAGCGCTAATTTCACCACAATTAACGTGACATTCTCTTAAGGCCCATCACGGGAGGAACTCTTCAACGATTTAGAAAGTCCGATTGCACGCCAAAGTCGTGGACCACTCGAGATGACTCTTCCCCATTCTGCAGAAAAATCATCTTCAATCAACCCGAACAAAAACCTAAAAAAATGATCCTCCACTTTCCTCCCAACATCACAATAAAGGCAGCCGAAGCGGATTGCCCTTCCGGAGTATCCACAGCGGAAAAGGCGAAGAGAGCAGAAGAATGGCGAAAATTGATTTATGATTGATGAGATGAATATTAAAGGATGAGAGAAGAAAGATCTGAATGCGAAACATTTTTTGGAGGTAGAGGAGGATAGCAAACGTTTGTGAAAGACAAAAGTGACACGGGCGATGGCCTTTCTACAGATTTCTAGGGTAAACATTAGGGTTCCACAATAAAAGTCAAAGCTTAATAAACGAATAGATAAAAATACGCAAAAAGGATTGCAAAATATCCATCTGTACGACGGTACACGGGTTCTCTCACGAGGATTGGCATTCCAGTATTTAAATAGACTCTCTGATAACCAAATGGCTTTGATGAAAGCGGTTCTAGGTTCGATTCTCCTGGGGAATTGATGTGCGTCGCATTTCACAATGGGAATACTCAGTTTGTGTGACACGGATTCAATAGAGGGCTGTAAAATATTAGACCGGCCGTCGAACTTAATAGGCCTTTATTCAACAGTCATCGGAGATCGGGCAACAACCCCTAACAGTTCATAGCACAGAACATTCTAGCTATACATATGTTAGATACTAGAATTCAAATCTATGTTCGAATATTTTCAACGAGAATGTCTGTGAGGCGCTCTCGTCTTGAAATTTGATGGCGAAAAAGTTAGTTATTTGCATAAATACGAGAGAAAATATTTTTCTGAATTGAAAATTTCGTGAGCTAAATGGTAATAAACGTGTATGGCGCTGATGCCCAACCACGATTTGTCAATTATGACTAAGCTAAGACTGTTCAACGGCTGGAGTTGCAAAATATAACAAAAAAACTGTTCAACGTCTGGAGACGTATTATTTTAGTGAAACAAACATGCCCCGAGAGTCTATCCGAGTAACGCTATGTGTACACTTATCCTTTGAATGCAGCCTAAAAAAATCGGCAAAATATCCCTCGCAGAATTCGGAAAGACGCGGATTCAGTATAAATGACGAGAATTGAGGAAAGGATGTATCTTACGCGCGGACATGATAAAAAGTAGATGAAAAATACGTTGGAAGGAGAAATTAGATAGAAAAGGGAATCGAGAAAGTGAATAGAGAGCGATGGGGATACGAAAAGTGAGAGTAGTAAAGAAAGGCAAACGTAATGGACAAATACTCCCGTGGACTCCTTTAACCTTCGACGGATCGCGGCATTCTCATTAATCCCGCCGCACGCATTCACCTGCACTTTCAAGTCACGGGCACGAACTTTCACGGCGGAGTTGAATTAAAGAGCGAAGATGACATGGACGAATCACACACTCGACGTTCGTTCTGCTGTTTCTCCAACGTAAATAGAGTACACTCAAGAGATTCGCAGTTTAAAACACCACTTCGGCCTTTGACTCGAAGAGAACTTTAGAGTATTCTCCGAAATACATATCATCCAAACGATCTTCTTTTAATAATGTCAAGTCAACGCAATCGCCGATGTAAATGGAGAAGAAAGTCGGCACTTATTTCATAGCACGTTTATATCTCGAACGAGATCCCGAGAGAGGGATAAGTAAAAGAAAATTTGAGGGGCGCCACGAAAAATATCGATTCCAGCGTCACGAATTAACGATCAGGTTTCTGGAAAACAAATTTTGGAGACATTTGTAAGGAAGAGGCGAAATCATTCCGGGAAAAACATTCTTTGACGACTGAAGAAAAAATGTGGATCGATTATCGAGGCCTCGTTTAAGCGGTGAAATCGGACTTCGGGACAAAATCAATCATTCAAAGTGAATATAATGCGCACCTCGTGAACGCATACCTTGGCATTACACACAATTGCAGAGGTAACAGTCAATCTACGATTTACATAAAAGAGTTGCGAAGCGTAAAAACTAATATTCTCCGCAATTGATGGAGAAAGATGGTATCGAATGATCGCTTGTTGTTTAGATAGCCTGTCGCTCGCCAACGTCAGCATGGACGTGTGGAAAACCTATAAAAATGACGAAAATGTGATAAATTGAATGAAAGATTTTTCAAAAGAAAAACTGAAAACCGAAATAGAACGGAGCAGTGGTAATTCTACAGGTGAATAAACTGTATATAGTTGAATATAAGATTGAATACCAAAATTTTAATGCAGTTTCAGAAACTTAGAACGACCCAGCATTGATAAATCGATAGCGTCTTAGTCTGAATTACGAACTGAAACATAACTAAGCGATGAAAAGAGATCGAGTAGTTAAAAAAGTGTACCGAGGCCTTCGGTGGTGCAACTGACCTCTTTTTGAAGAAGTCTCCGCTATTGAAAATTACCGCTTCTGTCGGAAATGTCTCGCCCAAAATACGCGTTTCAATCTATCGCATAAACGTTATAAATACATTTCGAGGGCACACGTAAGAAATACATCCACACACACTTAAATTTAGTCTTATCGATTTATCGTTCGTCTGGAGTCGCATCATCAGAAAGTACAGAGAGCAATAGAACGGCCAAGTTTTTTCTTTAGACAGTTTAGGCCTCGAACAATAAAGAGAAGAGACATTTCTTAAAGATAAAGCGGATCAACAAAACTAAATACATAGAGTGAACCTTTTAAATGATTACAAGAATCACAGAGAGAATACTAAGAAATATTTCAGAGATATAAACACGTGCGAAAGTCGTAAAGATAATCGAAACAAAGAATCTGAAGCGATAACCGACCATTAGAAATAAATGGAAGTTTGCGAGACTTCCCGAAGACAGCGGATAATCCCACAGCCCTCCCAATAAACGCTCCTCATCGCCACCCAAGTTGAAAATACACTCCGAGATTCGCGGAAAGATAAAACAAACGAATCCTCACCAACTCCGACCAATTAAAGCAAACGAAAGTTGCTTCCTGTCGACCTCTCGTGACAAAGCCCAACACTACGTGAAAACGAACGTCCGTAACGATTCGGGAACACTTAACATACACGACGCGACGTCAGCGCCAATCAGAGGTTGCGGAATTGGTAAATAAATAAAGGCAAATAGATAAAACTCCGCTTAAGAAGGTACTCGGTACACTCATTAAAGACATCAGGCAAAAGATTCACAGAAAGAGAGGGAAATCAGTCGACGCACGCAATAAACATCGCGAATGATCTTCTTATAATAAGACAGCAAGAACTTACCATAGGGGATACAGACATGCATCTAAAGGGGGTGGAGAAAACCCCTATTAGAAATACGGTATCACTTAATTTCGATTCATCCTTCACTTGTTACAAAATCACTAAGCCAGTGACAACTACGTCAGAGGAAGAAACGAGGAAAAGCAGTTGTTCGGAGAGGAAGTTCTTTCGAGCGGTGACGGCCTTCAACCGGAAAAGAAAAGAATATTCGCGTCTGAAAGGAATGGAAGCGGAGAAGCAAAAAGAATGCATCGATAAAGAGGAATGGAGAAGATCGGATTAAAATGGAAAGTGGGTAAAACTGATCGTGAGAGAGAACTATGCTGTAATGCCTCGGGCATGTTGGAAACTTTTTGCCGGAATATTGGAATTGTATACACATTTATACATAAGACTGGGGAGCTAAAGAATGAGCACATTTAAACTTACTAATGTCATTCCTACGAAATGCAGGATTCGAAAATGAAAAATATATCTTTCGAACGCGTTCTAAAATAACCGGAAGTTGTTGTTTTCCATTTCTGGATAAATAACAACTTCCGGTTAACCATTATTCAAGAATAACTACTAAACAATCAGTGTTAGGAAAAAATGTTTCAAACAAAAGTTGTAGTAATGTACATTATATAAAACTTTTTTTATGTAATTGTGTATTCCTAAATAGCATTTTAACAGAAATATGTATGAAAAACTTCCATTTCTGGATAAACGACAACTTCCGGTTAACCATTATTCAAGAATAACTCCTAAGCAATCAGTGTTACGAAAAAATGTTTCAAACAAAAGTTGTAGTAAAGTACATTGTCTATAATTTTTGTGCATAATAAATACTCATATATTATACATGGAAATAAATTCGCTTAGCAATGCGAAAATCCTTTTCCAATTATTATTCAACCTATGATTGTCCAATCTCTTTTATCAGTTAATTTTATTACGCGTGTTGATAAGAATCAAACTGTCCACTACGAGGAGCATCGAGAGAACAATAATTCCTCTCCACGACACTGTACACCGAAGTGCAAAGGGAAAGCAGCGAATTTATTTTGATAAATCCAACTGCCTCCGCGAATGCCAATTTCACGGTAAAATTTTCGGTGACATTATTATCAAACGGTAATCAATTAAAACTTCAAAGCGCGCTTCGACCTCTTCGCTCTCTCTAATTTGAATAAATATTCCCACGCGCAGAAATTAATCCGCTTCGATTAACAATTTTAATCATTTCTCGGAGAGAGTTAGTCTGCGGATCGCTGCGAAAAAATGTTCGCGCCAAAAGTGGAATACGAAATCATCGGATGTTTTTCAACGGCAAATCAAATAGGAGTTTTAAATAGTCCGCGGTGTGGCGCCACTTGCATCTCTTATGAGATTGTTTAAATGATTTGATAGCAGTTCAAACCGCGGATGCGATATGAATATTTTATTTTCTTTCTCGAGGTTAAATCGTATAAATTATAGGGGACTCGTAAATGTCGTATGTATTACCTAACTGACTCGCATACAGTATATGAAATATTAATTACGATGTAATACTTGAATGACACGAATGGCGGTCGCTTATTACCCCCATAATCAGACTGAGATGAACGCCCTCTCCATTTTAGTTATTGTATCGCTAATTTGAAATCGATCCAACGACACGTGTGGAAGGCTATTCCATTCGTATGCATTCTCTCGCGTCAGTACAAAATTAAATTCCTCATTAAAACACTTCGATGAAACAAAAATTACATTAATTGTTACTCAGCTTCTTCCTCCTCAACTTCGTGGAACCTAAACATTTAATTATGTACGTTGAAATTTATACCCAAACACTCAGCACTCGTAAACGGATTACTGAAATAATGGAATTAATTAGCTTTCAAAAACATTTAATTGCAAAATGCAACAGAATTTCAATGAAACGGAAGTGGAATTTTACATTCATTCGAAGTAACATTATTACGAACGATAAATAAATATTTAACATAAATGATAACACTTCAGGAAATGAAATCATCACCTAAGTAATTTATTATCTTCTGCTTGTATGACTCAAAGATGTGTTAAATAAAACAAATTTAATCGAGTTAAAATTCACTGTCTCTGGCGATGTCTTGTGGAAATACGTCATTATAAAAAATAACAATTTGTACTTTTTCCACAGTATTTATGGAATACGTGAAATAAGTCAAAATACTGTGAATACGTGGAAAGAGTACAAATACTGTGGAAAAAGTACAAATTGTTATTTTTCATAATTAATCGAGTTACTTTACAGATACTAAGCAAGACGTAAAGATTGCTACAAGGCAGTCAATGAATCAAGAGATTTATAATCTCCTACAGCACTGTTCTACAAATTTTCAAAAATTGAATTTGATGGTGATGAAATTTGTTTACTGTACATTTTTTGGGTTGCTGAACACGAAAACGATGTTTAAATTTATTGATTGGCTCTCATTTTTGTGAAAATGATATTTAATGTATGTATCGTTAAAAAAATATGAACACAAGAAAAAAGTCAATTAATCGAAAACGTCTTTTCTGATCTGCCTCCGGTACTGTGTTGTAGGAGTCATCCAGCGATGATCCGTAAACATTGCAGCTTTTTATTTACCTTTGCTCCATCACTGAAATATCCTGGTGGAAGCACTCACCATTTTCATCGCTAATTTGACGGAAAATAATCGTAGTGTGATTTCAAAAAGAGCATTTTAGTGACGTATTAAAATTAAACTGTTCATACGAGAGCATCAGATCATCCACAAGTTCTTTGAAAATTTCCGTTTTGAAATTTACCCGAAAACTATTTGATTACATTTTCAGTAACTGCAGTGCTGTTTTCTCCTTATCCTATAGCACTTATTCAAACTGATTGTCTCTAAAAAGCTCTCTGATCTGTGGTCCAATAAACGCACCTGCTTTCACTATTTCAAAAATAGGCCTGGGGAACCTTCGACCTAAGTGAATACAGAGTCAATTTGCATCTAAATGCTTTCACAAAGTCCCAGTTTTATATTGAAAGCGGAGAGAAAAACTTTTCTTTCGTTTTTTTAAGACCGGTTTGATGGTTTTTGGTGGTTTAATAATATTATGGCGATATCAATGATTCATACAATACATTTTTAATTTCAGAAGTCTGTCTTTTGGGCCAACTTTACTTCTTGTCTTTACTTTATTACTAGCTACTTTGGTGTGCGAACTTAAAGAGACAATAGACACACCGATGTATTATGATTAAGAACTTATATTAAAGTTATACTTAACATATATAGTTAAATAAATCCAGATAACGTCGTATGCGGAGAAATCAGTAGACTCTGGCTAAACAGAAAGAAAGAATACTTCAAGATTAGGATTATAAAATGATGTTTTATCTTCTCGAACATACCTTAGTAACTTCGTATCCTATATTAACTGCCGAGTGGGCCCTTGGAATAGCAAATAAAAGGGCGCCCATCGAGAGAAATCGGGGGCCCCGGAATACGACCGAATGACGTGATTGGAAGCATCTCGGTTTCCCGGGCACCCTCATAAGTGTACCCTTTTATACAACTTCATAATAAAACGAGCAAGAATACGTATAAATATCACACCAAGCTGACCCTGAATCGGCACGAGACCAACTTGACTAGATTTTTACAGTTTTCAAAAGTATAGTATTTCGATGTGTTTTAGCGCAATGAACTTCCGATGGGCCATCGGGGGAAGTTCATAAAAAAGCCATTCGCAAAATGGGGATGCAGAGCAAATCTAAGCAACTCAATTCGCTAAATCGAAAATTTCGTTTCTGAATTCATAACTTAAGATATTCTCGAAAATAACAAAGGTTAATCAAACAATAGAGGCACGAAATTGTTTAGTTACTTAATGAATTTATTTTTGTACACTTGAAATATAAAATTCACGGAAGACGCCGTAACTATGTCAAATCCCAACATAACGAAAAATTGTTACATAAAACAAACAAAAAATGACTATGTTGTTTGTAAAACATTTGTTTTATTTATTTTTAAATTTTAAATATAATTTACTTATTGCACAAAATCGCCGCAGTTAGTCTCAAGGACTGGTGGCGATGTTAACTTACAATAAACATAACTATAAATTAAAAATTAAAGAATATTACTATGCATAAATATAATCAACCCAACTAAATACAACATATATATACGTAATACATGTATGAATTATAAAAAAAAACACCGGTGTGCATTAGCTAAGTTAGTATGAATTTTAATTAACCTTAATTAACAAAAATCTTTAAGTAAGCTCAACCAAAAACTTTTGTGAGACTAATATTGGATTAGCTCATTTTCATTTGCGAGGCTATATTTATTAGCAGTGGTCGGAGGCATCGAATTGCAGCGAAAGCGAATATGATGTTCGGCAGGGAGAAACGTAACCTAAAATACGTACGTAAATAAAAGAGAGAAATTGAGTGAAAAAGGGGAAAATAAAGAAAGGATTAAACTCCATCAAAAACGAATTGAAAATTTCACTTGCGGCTTCTTCCTTTTCTCGTACTGCCACAACAGAGAAAAATCACAAACGAAAATGAAAAATGTCCGTGGTGCTCTTGAGAGAAGCGATATGATAAGGAAATGAAAGCCCAGAGATAGGAAGACTCTAAAAAAACGTTGCACGAAGTACCTTTATAAGCTGTTTTCCAAAACGTTTTCGCAGAGCACGTTTAGCGTGTGAATCCCAGCGGAGAAATGCGGCGGTAAAAGGCGACTGCGATTAATCGCAAAAAGCACGAGACAACGAGAAATTTAGCAGAAACTCGAGGAAAGGAGATGAATAATCGATGGATTGGGAGAAATAAAAAATACCGAAATAAAGACCGTGGCGTTGAATGAAATAGCACGAATTGAGAAATGCGTTGTCGATGGAGTTGCAGTCGGCGGAGAGGCGAAACTCCGTTTGCTAAGGCACTACAAAAGCAAGGCACTACAAGAAAGGCACTGACTACATTAAACAGGAAAATGTTTACTCATCAGCAAAATGGCGCAAAAGCCATTACATTATATTTTAAACAGTAAAGAGATTTATGAAAAAATCATTGTAATTTAAAGATATAAAATAAAAAATGAAAGTATTTAACCCTCGACGGACTACGGATGCCATATGGCATCACCCGACACCTACTATTATTTCATTTTGTATCACAGAATAAGAGAGCTCGATGACAATGTTGCAAATTTGTATTTGTTTGGTTGATTTTATTTGTTGTTTATGTATTATATTTTATGGGAATTGTTTTCAAACAATAGCAATACGAAATACGTAAGAAATTTAAAATAATAAAAAAAATAATTCCGGTCTTGGAGGGTTAAACCAGAAGGAGCGGGAATACTGTTACAAATTTCCAGAAATTATATTCTTTAGAGAGAGCTTTTTATCCATTCCATCAAAATTTCACTGGGCATTAGTTACGAACGGATAACATAAAGATTAGTAATTTACAATAGTTTAATTAAGCTTCTTCTCTGATGATATTAAAATAAAAATGAGTTAATCAACGTCGCAGTGAAGATGTTATAATCTAAAAACAAATACAATATCCACACATCGCGGATACAAATTACAGCAAACATCTGTATACAGCTGATATTGAATGGAAAGTTGCGTTCCTCTCCCGTTATCATTTTCAAAACTATCGTTACTCTCTAACAACAAAATTCCGGTTTTTTCTTCAGTTGCTCTTTGTATCGCAAGCATGCATACAAATTGGAAACTATACATTTTTGAGAGACCAAAACTTGGTAAAATATTGTTCAAGCGGAACATAACCTCGGAAAAATTTGGTCGCAAGCCCAATTCATGTGTCGAGAAAACCTCCTTTGTTTGTCCACTGACAAAGAACCTGACTCAACAGAAATTGAGATAAATATTAATATTTTAACTCTAATATTTAATTTAAGCTTTTGATTTTTATATCCGAGAGTGTAATTTGTCGTCGGGAAGCGATCACTATAGATACACCTCATTTACGCATCAAAACTTCCCTCGATTTCGGTCTGTCACACTTTCAAGTGCTTGTTTAAATTTACTTTCCATCCTTTACGTGTTTCTACTTACGTCTTCAAATTTTTAATTTCACTGCTACTTTTTCTTCTTCTCACGGTGTCTTATTTGGTACTACGACATAGACTTTTCCTAGATGAATAATAAAATCCTTTCGGGTAACTTCTAGACGTTTCGGCCGTCGACTCGGATCATTCCGTTCTCTCGATAACACTCATATGTCTCGTATTAGTCACGATCTCAGGGAAAACGGACTTGAGAAAAGTCTGATGGGGCCGGGAATCGAACCAGAGACCTTCCTCTATCCGGAAGGCTGCTTTAACTAAGCTACCCGGCCAGAACATTCTAACAAGCCATCTGGGATTTCTGTGTGCAAGGGGAAGTTGGTTGGTTTCGTCCAAAACGTTCGTGGACCCTTTCCCTAATCACCATCTACTTCTCCTCCGAAAACGTTTGCTCCAGGCCTTTGCGCCCTTACACCACGAAAATGGAGGAAGATCCTTCTAGTGGTCGTCCCCAGGCTAATCTACACACACCCAATCTTTCTAACTGAGGCATCCAGTTTCTCAGTTTCCTCGGAGTTGCAATTTCCACTGAGGAGTGGACCATCACCACGGTTGAAACTGTTCCCATTCAACGGCTTCTTTAACGACCTTGTCCCAGTAACTACTGCCCTTGCAGATTACCCTCGCTTTGTCGAATTCAATGTTATGAAACGATAGAACGTTGGTTTCGCCTCACACAACCTCAACTGAGGCGGCGGCGGTCGGCTTACTTCTCCTTCTGACAACAAGAAAGGATTTTCTCCGGATACTGTTACCGTTGGTAAGCTATAGAAACACAATAGTCCCTATTAATTATGACTTAATTTCGTTGTGGAAAGAGCCACATAATTAACGGATTCCTAGGTAATGATAATCACGAAATTAAAATTGAGCCGCGACGGCAAATAACGTATATTCTTTTTTCAATAGAGATACTTTTGAATGGAATAATTTAGTGGGATCGCTATTGAGGCCCTGTCTGATAATACAAAATCATTCAAAGGAAATGTTTCAGTGTGTTGTAGTGAGGTAGGGACTTCTGGATAAGTAAGGCATTGGTTGGCAGTGTTGATGTACGGTGGGGTTCTACCTCGTGACCGCTACGGTAGCCGAGAAGGCCTGTCATGAACCCCGAAAAATGCAATAAAACAGTTACATCATATTTTACATGCATCATTTAGGTTTTAGATAAATATTATAAAGGTTTGTAAGAATATAATAATTCTACACGATTTTCTCTATATTATGCATATTAAATATTGTATAATAATTGCGTTTATGAATTGTACATATGTAGAACAATACTTCCACCTGGCCTTCGAGCAGTCAATCGCTAATAATAATAAACCAGGAGTTGGCAATCTTTGTAAATATATAAGCCAATTTCAAGGAGCCAAGAAGCGCTGTTTGCTCGGAATCACAAGAAAAGACAGGAAACACAACACCTGAGTGAGGATGATGGAGCAAAAGACATTTTCTATGATACGATGAAAACTAGAAAACATAATGTCATTAATTAGAGCTGTGAGAGAGTAGTGAAAACTTGAGAGAGATTTTCACTAAAAAGAAGCCATTTAGAGATTAGAGTACATATAGTTCAGGTAATTTACATTAATTGAATTAGGTTCAAAGAGCTTTTTATCAAGTTTAGCACGAGCACGCAATGTGGTCAAAACGATGTCACAGTTGGGAAATGAGATATCTTATATCTATATTTATCTTAGAGCTACTTATATATTTGCTTGAGCTAATCATAAAATATGAGATTCTGAATAAATGAAACGCTTCCAGTAAACAGGACATTAGGACCGAGCATCAGTTCCACTGATTCGTCCGAACGTGAGGTCCGAAGATCTCTGAAAGGCAATCCTCAAGTTCACGGAAGAATGCAAACACCGCAGATCAAATTATGATTCTCGGATTCTCCAACGAACAAGAGAAACGAGATTTTGCAGCGAATGTTTCGGAAAAAAGGAGTGCAAGCGAATTCGCTCGCCGGAGATACAATTCCAATCGGCATCAAAATTAACCAAAAGGGTTTACGAAAGAGCGTAAAAAATGCAGAATCGAAGGCGGCGGCAAAAAGAGATATTTAAACGAGCGAAGGAGAATCATCTCTCAACTACATTCGGCTTTTCACCGCTCATTTTAATTCTACAACCTTTTGGCTCCGTTTGAAGACTGATTCCGATTCAGGCATAAAATTTCAGGCAAATCCTTAAGAAACGCGTCAGCACCGTAAAATCACATGTTAATTCTTGAGCAACTGCTAAAGTGCGGTACAGAGAGGCAGATCAATGAGGGGCGAAAAACCACTTTAAGGCCGCACCGAGAGAATATTCATAAACAGAAAGATGTTATTTTTAGAAGCCTCTTCAACTCAGAGCTTCTCAGCCCTAACGGTAAAGCTGCTCCTCAATACAATGTTTATTTAATCTAATGAAGAATTTCTTTATTTCATATACCCCACAAACATCCTTTTTCTGCACTTTTACAGTGGTAGGTATTAACAACAACAATCACTAAAGACCATTCCCTAATCGGAAAAATCCGACTAGCCTGGACCGTGGGGTTGGAGCCATAGCGTACGAGCACGCTAACCACTCGGCCACCACGGCCGGTAATGTGACTTCTCAACAAAAGTAAAGGAGACAACCATTCACTCTCCTTTCCTTTTCATGTGAAGGACTTCCACAAAACATTGCCTTTTTCTTTAACTTCTGTAAACGACTCTTTCCTAAATTTAAACAATCCGAAGGATAAAAAAGCTGATGGATCTGATGAAAGTCAATCGGGATCAGAAATGTGTATGCCTTACGGAGGGAGAACAACGGAGACTATCGGGTAGTAATAAAACATGCATTGGAATCTATTCACGGCATTTCATACAAGTACACTCCTGGCCAAAATTAACGCAGCACCTCCCTAGCGATCCTTACGGTCGGTGCTGCGTTAATTTTGGCCAGGACTGTACAAATTGTAAATCATCAATCGTGGCGCGACAGCTTAAGAGACGAATATGGCTGTTAACTATTTTGCATTCGCTGAAATATTACCGAGACCGAATGAAAACTTTCAAGCAAACGTAATTACTCCAACAGATAAATCGATGCTTTTTAGAGTTAAATCCATAAAAATAGATTTTCTAAGCAGAAAACATTATGCGCTCCAGAATTTCGAGGATGGAAAATCGCTATCATTAAAATTAATGAAATCCATCTTAGAGCCAGCTAAATAGTAACCGTCTACGACGGGCGTATACTCTAAGCATAGAAACGCTTTTCCTCGGACAACTCCAAGAATTGAAACACATCCGTTCCATGAAAACAATGACAAAATGAACATTTGCATATTCATTCCAGCGAAAACCATACTTGCTATCGCGAATTCCCACGTCACAACATTCAAATTCAGTTTCATTTGACCGACCGCTTTCGGACCGCGAACAAAATAAAAAGTTCGATGGCGCGAGATGAACAAAACAAATGAACACTCGTTTCGAAAATCAGGCGATGTATCGTGAAAAAGGATTCCAAATAGACATGTTTCGGCGGATGAGATTGCTTATAATTTTCACCACTACGGTTTACATCTCTCTTCTACGAGACGCTCTCCATATTCCTATTTTCCATTCTCTCGGATCAAGTTGCTATCTCCAACGCTTTGCGCTGGGACTACCCCGGATGAATGACCAAATCATGAATTGGTAAAATGTTATACTGGCAGCAGATAATACCAAAAAGGGTATTCTAACAGTTAAGCGGCTCCAAATAAATGCGTCATAAACTATATCGGCTGAAATTCGTGTTTTAACTTGTGCCACGCCATGTCCAGCAACTGATTTGATTATGAAATATCACTATGCAACTTGAGCAGGTTGGAAATTCCGTACACTGGCCGTAAACTCTCAATTGGCTTTTGAAAATACGTAAGCAAGAGACAATACTTGGCATCATTTACTTCATTCCGAAATCGTGTTTCAAGATTGGCAATTTTCTCCGGTTTAACACTCTAGTTCGTATATTCAATTGATACTACTTACATGCATTTATAATGAACCCATAGATGGCATCATAAGACATGAAAAGCTTGAAAAAAATTAGAAAATATAAAGGCATAGATTTTTTTAGATAAGTGTACTTGCAGCATTATAAGAGTCAAGATAATGCTAAAAAAAAACCAAAAGAAAGAAGATGATTTGAATTCTGCATGAAGTATAGTGCAACAGTATCATACTTCTCTTTATATGTCTCAATCGTGTTATACCGAGCAAAATCCATAGATACAGGGATATGAATAACAGAAATAGCATGGCTTTAAACGAAAGGATTTTAAAAGGGAGATGATTAACAATTTCAATAACTATCGCAATAAAATAGAGAAATAACGGCAAAATAAAATAATAACAACGTAAAAAACGGCAAGATAATTTCCCGAAATGTACAGTTTACGATATGTATGGGAGCTATTATCCTTAAGAATTCATGAATAAATTAAGGAGGAAATACCAAATGGTGATTTGCCCAAGAAAAGCTTAATGTCAGCCGACACGCCATGAATATACATCGCAAACAATGAAGACTAGCATTTGTTTTCAAAATGGAATACATTTCCATTCGAAACGGCTACACGTGCGCGTCGGTTATTTCAAACAGAAGAAGAGCGAATATCGAGAGAGAAACGGGACTTCTGAGAGCGAACAAACACCAGTAGATGAGGCATTTAATCAAGTACGAAAGCAATCTCCGAACGAGAGATGATTCTTAACAGCGTTGAAAAGGGAAATTTTTATTTAGGCTTTCGAAGAACGCTTTGGAGGAAGGTGTCACTCATCGAAGTAAGGAATCGTTTTCTGAGGCATTTTCATTTGCGAGACGATTAAGCATTCTATATTAATCGATGCAAAACGATGACTAAAGTGAGTAAAAGAATCCTTAAGCCGCCTTCTGCGTATTTAATGAATAAAAACTGCATCAGAATAGTTAATTGAAAAACTCATAAAATGGAGAAGGATATCCTTCGAATGAAAATGCTTTGGTAAATGTTTTCATAATGAAGAGAATTATAAAAAATAACGAAAAAATCACTTATAACCTTACCAATATATATAGTGTTAAAGGTATAAGTATATTAGATTTTCTTTCTAATTCAGGACTATCACAAAATCGATGCCGGATAAGTATATTGTAATAAAGAGAATATCATTCACCTAAGTTCATTGCAATTCATAATTAAGTCTTCAAATTCTTAAATTAAACAGTAGATACATTATTATCTCGCCAGTTTCGCTTTTCAGTCGATTTCTGTTAAACGTTACCTTTTTAATAAGTAAGTATCAATCTTTTACTTCCACTGAAAGAGGGAGGAACATATTTCCTCGCCAAAATGGCCTTCATGGAAAAACCATGTTTACTCGAATTCCAAAAATAATTTTTCAGGTATTTAAAGCAATATATTCAAATTTTACAAGTTGGCCATCGAGGCAAGATTTTATTTTATTCATCCTGGGCAATAAAACAATACCTATGATATATCTGGATATTAATAATGAAAAAATAGTGTCCCTTTTCATAGTTATCGATATCAATCCATAAACATCGCAAGGCCTTTACAATGGACTGAAAAAGAATACAATTTAATTCCATCCTAGAAATAAAAGAAGAAATATAGAACAGTAAACATCCCTTAACATCTTTACGCATGGATTTCTAAATATCATATTTCCCACCAAGCTCATCAAAGGAATGAACACTCATTCGAAAAAGGTTGAAAGACGTATTAGGATCTTCTCTTACATCCGAGAAAGATGTATAAAATCTGCTTCCTACGAGTCTCGAGTCAGCATAGGGATTTGCCCAGTAACGCCTTCTTTATTCGAAATAAATTTTCGATTCACAAAGTAAGCGGAAAGGATACATCTGTAAACGCGGGAATGGGACATTTCGGCGCGAAAGTGGCCGCGCCGAAATGTCCTAGACCCCTGTAAACGCACCGCGCCAACACCGAGCACCAAAACGCAAATGTGCACCGACTTCTCGGCGAAAGAACGCGTCCGACACTCAAAAGAAACACCTTCACAATGAAGAGCATCAATTATAAAAAAGAAAGCATAATTCCCTCCAGCGCCCGCATCACCGATAAGGAAGGGGCGTGCTGTAATTGGCGGGAGGGCGGATTGATTAATTAACCGATCCGAAGGCGGCCTTTTTAATGGCGATGAGAGGCGCACATGAACCCGCAGAGGGAAAAGGTCGTCGAAACTAATTAATTAGGGACGCGGGATAACGAGGTTAGAGGCCGAAATAATCCCATTTTCCCGCGATGTCATACAATCGCAAAACGAGCGGACGATCGGGCCTATCGCGAAAAAAAACTTTTACAACGGAGTCAAATTATCTCTGATTCGTGGGCAGTGGCGGATCCAGGGGGGGGCTATGGGGGCTGTAGCACCCTCCAGAAGTCACTGTAAAAAGAAGCAAAATATCTTAAATGTATCATCGTTCATACTATTGAGATGTGAAGAAAATATTGTTTATCTACAACGATAGATAATAATAAGCATAATTCAAATATGTAAACTGAGTTTAATTTTATAAAATTTCTTACAAAAATCGATAATAGAATTCCACCGAAAAGCGAATGAAATGACAGAAATGAGAAGGTTACCGTCCCTAAAATCCCATCATCTGCACTTGGAAACCATCAAAGATAACAGCCGAGATGACAACCTGAGGGTCCAGATCAGAGGTCTGCATGGGCCGGGTTAGCAGGCAGTCTATCGGGCTTGGGCCCACGGAAAATTCGTGAAGGAGAGAATTATTCGTTATTAAAGAGCGTCAGTTTCTTGCATAGCGGCAAAAGCCTTTTAAAGTTGTTACGCGATGCTTAAACGAAATGCTCGGTCTTCGTGAAGGGGTAAAATACGTATTTGTCCACAATTCACCACAGTTTATTACTGGGCGATTTATGGAAAGTTCGGGCTCGGGTCGGGCTTCAGAACGAAACGTTCGGGTCGGGCTCGGGCTCAACGACGAACGGGCCGGGCTGAAATTTTCGGCCCATGCAGACCTCTAGTCCAGATACAGACCGCTTCGACATAACTGACCGTCCTGGGCATCTCCATCGCATTCTGAAGTATCGGCTAGAAGACGCGATATTGCGAACGGGAACGACCGCCAACAAAGAAGGACCGCCCTGGTTGTCCAAAGCAAAGAAAGACTCCGGAGATCAACGGGAAGAATTGAAAAATCATCGTCTTTCACGATAAAAGAGGAATGAAAAAAATTGGCAAGGTAAATAACCACGAAAAACATCTTAAATCCCGAGATCTGAAACGCGGATGAGCACCAAAGAGAAGGAAAGATAGACGCAGAGGCATTTCCCACACCCTCCACCTCTGACATGGGTGGAATGGGACAAACACTCCCGCAGCAGCCAATCCACGGCCGATGGCGCTTATCGCGAGCCGGGAAATGTCATCGGATGACCGCGCCTATCCAAAAGATATCTCCGGAGCCTCACCCCGCACTCAAATTGCCGCACCCGGACGCTCCGCCCCTTTCCGCCTCTCGTTTCCACGGCAACCCGCAGCCACGCCCCCTCTCCGTCCGCCCCCCTTCGCCCGGGGCAAACACTTTTTCACCACATTGAAGAGGCGAATAAGGACCGGAATTAAACGCCACTTGTATAACAAGTGCGGTGTCATAAGTTTAATTATTTTTGTTGCTGTGGAATTAAACTTTAAAGACGAGTGAAGCAGATAAAAATATTACATCCGCCTCTCGAACCGAAAACAGCCGTAACTCTTCATTTCATAAAAGAAGGATAATTTCAGACAATCGATAATTTTATTTAAAGGAAAGGACGGCTACTTAAAATCCATCCAATTCTATATGTAAAATAAAAAAATGTAAGAAAAGACGGTTAATGGTAGATATCTGGGGGTTTCGCCATTACCTTTATTCAGGTAGAAATTTGGAGGGTCGTCGTCTTAATCCGGACCCTTAGCTCGCCTTCGCAGCTCAGGAGCGCCCGACCTTCCCATCAGGGGGGACCATAAAAAAAAACTGACAGCGTGGAATACGATTTAAAAAGTTATAAACAGTTCAAATGAGCAACAATCTATTATCTTCGTCGTCTCACTCGTCCAAAGAGATATACAAGCGTCTTTTGATCGACGTTCTACGATGAAAAGAAAGATTTTTCGTGATTTTGCTAGAAATTACCCGAGTACACACGGCAATGTTGCTCAGTCAGATAGGCGGATGTTTTAAATAGCTCACTGGCCCACTTGGTTTGGTTTGCTGTCTTATTATAAACTAGCTGAGGTACCTGTTGAATCTCAACGGGGGTTGGGATTTCTAGATTTTTGCTAAAAATACCACCCACAACGGTAACGTTGCCGTGCGTCAACGGGTCATTTTTAGCAAAATCACGAAAAATCTTTCTTTTTATCGTAGAACATCGATTAAAAGACGCTTGTATTTCTCTTTGGACGAGTGAGAAGACAAAGATAATAAATTGTTGCTCATTTGAATTGTTTATACCTTTTTAAATCGTATTCCATGCGGTCATTTTTTTTATGGTCCCTCCTACTGTGACGGCCGGGCGCTCCCGAGCTGAGAAGCCGAATAAAGGGTCCGGATTAGGATGGAGACCCTCCAAATTTCAACCTGAAAAAAGTAATGGTGAAACCCCCAGATATCTACCATTAACCGAAAAGACTAATGCGATTAAGTGTAGTGTAGGAGTCAGGAATCAATGTCAAAAAAAAATCTGATGTGGCCAGCACATGACTTTCTCCATATATAAGATGTAAATACTTATCTACGACAATAATTTCGAACTCTAAACATTATAAATAATGTTGTTCGGGACATGCTGGATGAAAAACGATGAAACTGGCCTTTCGCCCATAGAGCCCAGAGCGCCCACAAAGTACATAATCAGCAAATTCCGGTTTATCAGTATTTCAGGAATAACTCCTAAACAATCAGTGATACGAAAATATGTTTCATACAAAAGTTATAGTAAATTATATTTTCTAAAACATTTATAAATAATAGTATATACCTAAATATCATATATATGGAGATATTTTGAAAACCGGAAATGAGCTTTGAAGAATGAAGCTCAACTTCCGGTTTAACCGATTTACTCCAAAAACTAATCAACTCTAAAGACTGTAATAGAAGTACTACAAATGAAATTTGGTGTTGATCCGCCAAATAGTTTTCACGTTAGAGCGCCCACAAAGTACATAATCATCTTCTTCCGGTTTATCAGTGTTTCACGAATAACTCCTAATCAACCGGTGATACAAAAATATGATAAATACAAAAGTTATAGTAAATAACATTATCTAAAACTTTTATAAGTAATACGATATACGTATATATCATATTTATGGAGATATTTTGAAAACCGGAAATGAGCTTTAATGAATAAAGCTCGACTTCCGGTTGACCGATTTACTCCAAAAACTAATCAACTCTGACAGCACACACCACAGTACTATATATGAAGTTTAGTATTGATACGACTAATAGTTTTCACGTTAGAGCGCCCACTATCACACACACACACACACACACACACACACACACACATACACACAGACATCATTCCGAAAATGGTCAAAACGTGTTCTAGGGACCCCAAAACATGTATTTCCGTTGAAATCTCGAAGTCGAATTTTTTCATGAAAACAATACTTTCTCTATACTTCGTATATGGAGAAAGTAATAAACGGAACACGAACGATGGATGGAATTTTCACAGCGAAATATAAAGCGCGAAAAAGAATCCTAAAACGATGCGCATCGAATGAGCTATTCTCCATAAAAGGCGAAAATAAATTAAAAGACGAAAATTCGGAAATAAAGAAAAAGGGAAAGTTGATAGCAAAGAGGAAATATAGTTCCAAAACATGATTACAATGAGAGAGGGATGTGAGTCAGAAGCAAACAGAACGGACACAAAAAATGTCGATTTTCAAATGACGCATGGAATCCGCGACATAATTCGATTAATTCACGGGATGCTATAGAAAATCTAATTTAATAGTTTTGTTACACCTAATTTCAGAAGAGCTGATTTAAATTTCAGGAGTGAGATCGCCGGAACTTAGAAGTAATTGAAGGGAAATTATTACTATAGAAAAAATCTGATGTAGCCAGCACATGACTTTCTCCATATGTAAGATGTAAATATTTATCTACGACAGTATTTTCGAACTCTAGATTCAATCTAAACTTGGAAGATATATCCAAATACGTTTTTTGTAATTTTTGTAGATAAATAACTGTATATACCTGAATATCAGATTAATGGAGGAATTTTCAAAAATGGAAACGAGCTTCAAAAAATAAAGCTAGACTTCTGGTTAACCGATTTACTCCAAAAACTAATCAACTCTAACGACACCAATCAAAGTGCTATGTATGAAATTTGGTGTTGATACGACAAATAGTTTTCATGTTAGAGCGCCCACAAAGTACATAATCAGCCACTTCCGGTTTATCAGTATTTCACGAATAACTCCTAAACATTCAGTGATACAAAAATATTTTTAATACAAAAGTTATGGTAAATTACATTTTCTAAAACTTTTATAAATAATGGTCTATACCTAAATATCATATTAATGGAGATATTTTGCAAAAACGGAAATTTGCTTCGAAGAATAAAGCTCGACTTCCGGTTTATCGATTTACTCTAAAAACTAATCATCTCTGACAGCACCTACCACAGTGCTATATATGAGGTTTGGTATTGATATGACTAATAGTTTTTACGTTAGAGCACCCACAATCACACACACACATACAACATTCCGAAAATGGACAAAACGCTTTCTGGGGACCCTAAAATATGCATTCCGTTGAAATTTCAAAGTCGATTTTTTTCATGAAAACGATACTTTCTCTATACTACGTATATGGAGAAAGTAAAAATCAGTTGACCACTAAGATAATACAGGTGAGATACGCTGACACCAGACATGTCTAACTGCGGCGAAAATTCTAATAAATAAATGAATACATTACAGCAGGAATTGCACGACTTTGATCCACTTCATCGATAAAATATCTGTAGAACATATATATATATATATATATATATATATATATATATATATCAATTAAAGAAGTAAATCGACCTTAAATTTGCGAGTATACTCGTCATCAATTTAGTATTCAGTGATGCTTAAAGGTCGACTGATTAACAGTAGTAGTACTACATGTAGGCCTACGTCCGAATCAAAGATATAAAGTATATAAAATGGCATCACTGTGTTGCGTATTTATAATTGTGATATGATTGTTACCACTGGACTATACCTCCAATTGTAACACACAAAAAATAATATCTTATTAAATGTATGACTCGTATTTCCCACAGAACTTCTAGTACGTGTTGTAGTAACTGCAAACACATGTGACCCTCTCACATTTACTTAAACGTTTCAACTAATCGAAAAGAAGGAAAAGACGAGCAAACTTCCATTTTAGATTCCAAAATGCCTAATTCGGGTAATTCTATTTTGTACACATTTTGTGGGGATATATATGTATATCCGTCGAGTCAGTCGACATATTTTCGATAAAATTAATTGCTGGAAACTGCGAGTCGATATCTGTGGCGTTCACACCGGAAAAGATAAAGAGTTTTCCTCGTTCGATTCCGCGAAGGCGAGAGGAAATGTATCAAAAAAGACAGGATGGAAAAAAAGTTACTAATTAATTGGTGTTCCGTGGCTTTTTACATCCATTAGTTAGAATTCGTGGGATGACGATGGATGGAATAATGGAAGGAATTATGCACGCAGACGCGTTTTCAATGACGTAGATACGCCAGCAAAATAGAAGAACTAATATATTAACAATTCCATTCACCATCTTCCCCGACAATCAAGAATAATACTACGAGAACACGAGATGATAATCACCAAATTCGTTCAAACATTTCCGACAAAGGATATTATAAGAAAACTTGTTATGCAGCACACAGAATGAAAACTTTACTTTTAGGTGTAGATCATAAAAAAGAGGTATTTTCAAAGACGGGAGAAACGCAGAACAAGCTTCGATGAATAGACAATCTTACATATAAAGTAGATACTGCAATGAAAAACGGACTTGAGAATGGGTTTGACGGGACCGGGAATCGAACCCGGGATCTTCCGGGAGGATTGCTTTCACCATGTCGTTGTCCGTTGCCACCTGCTAACCATACCACATTGCAGCGTTCAGATAAAATAAATAAGAAATCCGTCCAGAACATTTTCTCAAGACAAGCATGGTTTCGTCGGTAGGTGATTTTTCCTGGGTCCTTCAAAGCAAAAATTAGCCAAAATCTTTTCCGAAAGCTGTGTATGACTGCTAAAAACTCAAGAAACAGTATTTTAAAACGGCAATTTCGTCCTTCGAATCAGGATAATTAAAAAAAAGGAATTTCTTAAAAAGACTCCTACTTTTCAAGACAATCTTTTAGGAATCATTAAAATTAATCTCAGGAATACGATTTATTAAAATAACAAAGTTATTTATATTCTGATAATTCTCTGACGTAAAAAACGATAAAGATCGTATACTGGGAAGAAAATACTTTTAAAATCAGCGATTTTTGGCTGCAATCGACTATTTAAAAAAACTTTAACTTGTAATTATTACCAAAAATATTTCACCAGAAATCTTGTGCTACATTAAAGCAAATCATCTACTGCTCGAGTGCCGCCACAACTTAAAATGAGTTCCTCTCCCAAATTCTTAACCTGGGATTCATTTAAACATCAGGAAAATCTTATAAATTGCTGGGATTTGCTTTTCCATGATAAGATAAAACAATACGGTTTTGGGGCATCTTAAAATTTTTAAGCATCCAAAATGTCCCATTCTTATCTTCCAGCAGCGGGCAATATCAGATTTTGTGGATCATACCTTCGAGCTCTCTTTGCCTCCTCTTCCGATAGTTCTCGACTTCGCCGAATGTGAAAAAGCTGAAATTTTCGGTAAAGCTACGAATCCCGACACCAGAAAATATTAAAAGAAGGCGTTTCCACCTGGCAATCACAGCGTTTGGATTAAATAAATAAATAAATTAGGAAAAAAGGCATCGAAAGGCGGCCGGCGCATGCATCGCCCGTAGGAGTCAAAGTTCGATCCATTTACAGCTCATATTCACCTCGTGGTATTACCCTTTTACCAAGAAGCGAACTGGAGGGAGAAGAAAGCACCCGATGGCGTTCGACACCCCTCCAGACCGCCCTGTGATTGCGCCGCAGTGGCTTATCGACGCCTCGAGTCCTATGCACGGATCACCGCGTGCGTGTCCGTTACACTTCCTTATTTGGATAAACGTAGTCGAATAAGCGATTGGTAATAAATCGGGTAGAAGGAGTCTCAATTAACCGCCATTCGTGGCGTTGTTTCGCTGTGTTCATTATCCGAAAAACCGTTTTTTTCTCAAGAGTGAAAATCAAACTGCCAAACGAAAAACAATTACAATTCTTGATGCGGAATAGTTACCGAGAAGCATAACGTAGTACTTAGAAGAAACGTTGCCTCTGATTGAACTCCTGCCATGCGTATTAAATTCTTTCTATCAAAAAGATTCAGTGAATGTGTAAGTATACTCTTTGCAATGAACGAAAATCATAAATAACTACCTACAAAGTACATTTAAATATAAAATAAATTTTATATCGAAGCATTAGATTTTGAAATTAATCTTAGTAAAATGAATCACGTTTCCATTCTTAACATAATTTTCAAAATATTTCGATCTTTCGCGTTAATGACTGTGCAATAAACAACTTCGACATCGATTTATAACAAATAAAGAATCGATTATAGTAAAACAAAATTTATAATAAATATGATTGTAACAATCGACAAAATGTTTACCGTTGCAGGTAAGCATGCGAAAGATTTGCGAATCCCACTTCGAGAAAAGGGATTCAATGAGGCTAATTCGAAACATTCACCTCACGAGAAGTGCTAAGAACTGGGAGACAATGCAGAAGGGAACGGAAGAGGGTGGAGATGCAATGCCATTATCCAGAGCAGAGGGCACGACGAGAAGTGGCTCATTGCCCTTGGAAAAGGGTAAAAAACATAATGGAGCGGGTGAGGTTAGTTTTAAGATCGGTTGCAGTAAGAGAACATTGTCGAGTTTGTTGTCGAGCGCGACACTCGTGCATTTGTAAAAGAGAATGTTGAATTCCATTTCTACTTTAAAAAAATAAAAACTAAAACAAGAGCAACACTCGTTCAAGACCTATGACTCACCGAGTATTTTTTAAATGCAATAACAATAGTCGATGGGCAAATCGAGGCCATTGTATTTCTTTTGCATTATATTGCAGCGATTATATGGTTAATCGCAGCCAAAGAAACGTATTTTCAAAAGAGATTTAAATGCATAATTAAGCACAAATTGTAAAATATACATCAAGACTTCGGAAAAATAGTTCAAGAAACTTAGTAACCAAAAACTGATCTGACGCCAATAGGCAAAGTCTAAAATTTCCATGATTCTAATATCCAAACAAGTAAAATAAATTTTCTTCGTGTAAGGTCGTATTTTTTATACGAAAGAAGACTTGTTTCAATGCTCGCCATTTAAAAGGATTTAATTTTAAAATTATGAAAGGATAAGTCTAACCCAAATCTTCAATTAGCGATTCACCCAGTGCCGCGTGAACCAGATTTTCATTGGACACCAGAAAATTCAGACGACATTCACGATGATATTGAGTCAGTATTTTAAATGACGATCACAGTGATCCAGGAGGTAGAAATGACACAGCTGTTCAACTAATCGGAATTATATGAGTTGTCGTGAAACTTCTTACCACTTAAAAACTCTGCAAAATGTTTAGGATCTAGAAAAAATGATTAGCTCCTGGAACTTTTTCTAGGTTCCGTAAGTGGAAAAAACCATCGTGTTTCTTTCATTTTTGGTCGAATCAGCTGGATCGTCAGAGAAGAAAAGCGATTAGTCGTAAGCGTGATAGCACGCTCACTCTGAAGAGCGAGAAAGTCCATCCTCTTTAAGGAGAACAACCCGACCACTTTCGTCCTCCGTCCCTCTTAAAAGGAGATCGTAATGGCACGATGAATACCTCTTAAATCGCGCAAACAATCAGGAGCACCCAAAAATAATTCCCCAAAATGAGGCGGAAGGAAACGGGTGTAGGAAGATAACATCGCGTCTGCAATTAGAGTTGTGGTGCACGTCCCATCCGATTGCAAACCGTGATTAGACGCCGTGACTTCCGGCTCACCCTTTCCTCATCGCATGTCCTCGTTGCGATGGCCGCATCACGGACTACCAATATTTACTGGCGATCGCCAATGTGAATGCGAAGCCGTTTGATCACAATCCCGGTGGGAGCCGAAATGACCTAAGCTGTCGAAACACTTTTCACAATGCTACTGATTACAATTTGGCTAGACATTTCCAAAAATTAATGAAATCCTTAATGTACTATTTGGGTTTCACGCGAAAATAATTACAGAAAATGGTACAAAATAATGAGAGAATAAGCGATCATTTTGGCATAGAACATTATTAGCGTGATCGTAGGATTGAGGTGTGAATCGCGAGAGAAGAGATATCAAACGAAAAGGACTCGTAAAGAGAATGGTGCCTCGCTCGCTATTTATAGGGGTTTGTCGTCCTCCTTCAAGTATATGTCTCTCTATTATACGAATCTTTCATATAAATAAGCGATTGTCAGCGGAAGGAAAAGATACTTACCGGCCGTTATCAACGTATTTTTTCACTAACAAATTGATTTCAAACATTCTAACAGAATTACTTAAAGATTATTTACAAGCGCTCATTTAAATAACACGCATTTTCGAAAGTTGATAAGTTAGATTTTTTCAAATGGGGCCAAACAAAATCTATACTTCTTCGACGAATAGTCTAATTTATAATCACTTTTACGTAGATACAACGGGGAAATGATTTCGTCAATCCAGAACACCACAAGCCGCGATAAAAAGTATAAGATACAGCACCCCAGACTGTCCCGGAAGGAATCTTCAAGACAGGAAAAATCGAAGGAAGGAAGGAAGGCCATCATCACGAAAACGGAACTTCAGCTGCATCGATTAATGAATTTCTGAATCTCCTTTCGCGAATTTCTGCGCTTCCGATCCGAGCGAATCTTTGGACGGAAACTCCGTCAATTACTTAACGAAGACATTGAGTCGGTGGTCACTTTTGATGCGTCATTTTCCGTCGGAGGCAAAGGGAGAATTGCACTGGAACATACCTCGAAGCACTGTTTAGAGGTGCAAACCTCATTCAAGTAATGCCGAGCTCCTTTTAGTAGGCACCAAAAAACTGGCATTATATTTACAAAACACATCTTTGACTTAATATAGGAATAAGGTATTCTTAAAGATATCTCGGAGATTGAGTTTATCCGTAGAAAATGACACCTTACACGTAAGTTCCTTTCATTAAATTATCTTTTCAGTTCGCTTTCTAAGCCAAGTTATTATAAATAAAGAACGACAGAAATCTTACGAAAAAAAAGACCGCGAGATAATACAATCTACAGTGAAAGACCACTCGTCGATTGCTCATAAGAGATAACTCGCAAATAAAAAATGGGTCTAAATTCTTAAGTATATCTTTACTCGCGAGCCGATTTCGAGGGATATCGTAGTAAACTCATATCTGAATTTCCAGAGTATCAAACGCGCGCGATATGTTTAAATACCGAGGACATGTGGAATAATATGTAAGAACAATTCTTGACCTTATGGATAAATTTGTGCCCCCCAAACTTTCAAATCAAATTAATGAACCCAGGTGGTATAATAGGGACAATAGCGGTAATGTAGTAAATGATGCTAGAGGCAGAGCTTGAATGCTTTTTTTCGAAAACGAAACATCAAATACTCTCCCGTAGGTTGATAAGCCTGAATTGATATCGAAAATCACCTTCAGAGAAGACGGCATCATTAAACTATTGGGACAAATTAAACCGAATAAAGCTCCGGGTCCTGAAGACATACCGGCTTGACTGTACAAGGAAGCAGCGGAGAGCGTAACACCTTCTCTTAAAGTTATATTTGACAAGAGTATGAGCGAAGGTAAGGTCCTGAAAATTAGGAAAATTTTGAATGCCACGCCAATATTTAAAAGCGGCTCTAAGGACGACCCAACTAATTACAGGCCTATCTCATTAACATCACTCGGCGGTAAAATTATGGAACATATAAAAGGGGTTTATCATCTCTTTAATGGGTTTTCTTTAAAAGTCTAACTTTATAATTAGGAATCAACACGGTTTTCGTAAGACTCGTTCTTGCGAGTCTCACCTGGTTTTATTAGTCCACGATGTTCTGTAATCTGCCGAAAAACATAAGGAAGTCGATGCGATAGTTTTAGACTTTCGGAAGGCTTTCGATAAGGTACTAATAATAAATTGCTGTACAAATTAGAAGTTGCGAGTGTCAATGTAGAAGTAATTAACTGGAAGAAAAACTTTCTCACCGGCAAAAAACAACGAGTAGCATTCGATGGTATTAGTTCCAACTTGGTTAAGGTGACATCGGGCATCCCACGGGGATTATTGATGCCAAAAACCATTTTACGAATTTAAAACTTTATTTTTTAATTATTAAGAATTAAGAAATGCAATGTCTGAGAATCTAAAAGTACGTCTTCGTACATGCTAAGCCCAGAAATTGGTTTCCATTGATTCGAATATATTCTTATTTTTCTAAAGCCAATTCTTCAATAGCGATAACTTTCTAGTATAAAAATCTAATAAATAAAAATCTCCACACGAGACCATTGATGCAAAAAAAACCCGAATCCCAAACATTTTTATCAGCCCTTTTCAGTACAGTTCGAAAACTCTTTTCTTCGTCAGTTTTCGGAGGAGAAAAATAGCCCTGTGTATCCTCACAATATATCGCAAGTTAACCCTAATTAATTCGCAATAAATGTAATCGCGGAGGAATCCAACCCTTCCCAGATCGACTGGACATCCGAACGTCAGCGCAAATATCCCTCGAATCCGCGCTTTGCGATCAACAACAGAATCGATGAGCATAGACATCACATTTAATTAACCCATCCCAGAATTATGAAAAATTTCGTACAATTCCTAGTGATCGCTACCGATTCGGTATCAGTAGAGAAAGCGAAGAGTCGCCTTACGGAGCGCCAATTTAGTCCGTGGTGAATCTCTCAAATATGCTAAAATTGATCAAACAAGGCGTAGATTATGATTGATACGAACACTGAAGAATGTCACGGAGGTATCAATGGGATCACTGATTTTGGGACACGTTCATTTGAAGACGACTTCCGCTAAACATTTCAGCTTATTTACCACAGCAATTGAGACGATAAACTTACAGATTAGCTTAATTAGGGTGATTTAACGATTCGACTGGATCTATAAGACTATAATGTCGAAAAATGTTTTTTTACTTTCTCCCTATACGTAGTATAGAGAAAGTATTGTATTCGCAAAAAAATTCGACCTCCAGATTTCGACGGAAATAGATGTTTTGGGGCCCATAGAGCATGGTTTAGCTATTTCCCCGAACATGTCTGTCTGTGTGTCTGTCTGTCTGTGGTTAAAAAGTTTGTGTGCGCTCTATCTTAAAAAGTAATTATCCGATCATTTTCAAAATTCATATTTAGTATTTCCCTAACAATACCAAGAGTTGATTAGTTTTTGGAGAATATCGCTTAACCGGAAGTTACGGTTTATCCGGAACAAAATTTTGTTTCTTAAATATCTCTGTAAGAACGCAATATATGTATATACAATTACATACAAAAGTTGTAGATAATGTACTTTACTACAACTTTTGTATAAAACATTTTTTCGTAAAACTGATTGTTTAGGAGTTATTCCCCAATAATGGTTAACCGGAAGTTGTTGTTAATCCAGAAATGGAAGTTTTTCATACATATCTCTGTCAAAATGCAATGTAGATATATACAATTTTTTACCAAAGTTGTAGATAATTTTTTTTACTACAACTTTTGTATGAAACATTTTTTCGTAACACTGATTGTTTAGGAGTTATTCTTCAATAATGGTTAACCGGAAGTTGTTTACCCAGAAAAGGAAATTTTTCATACATATATCTATCAGAATGCAATTTAGGTATATACAATTATGTACCAAAGTTGTAGATAATATTTTTTACTACAAAGCTTGTATGAAACATTTTCCTGTAACACTCATTGTTTTAGAGTTATTTATATATTACCGGCATAGGCTTATGTTTTCAATAAATACGGAGAAAGTCATGTGTTGGCCACATCAGATTTTTTCTATTCTATTCGATAAAATTAAATATTTCTTGATTTTGTATATTCTTATTTTTGGATGCAAAAGTAATAAAGATAGATAGGCTGAAAGACATTCAGAAATCCCAGGTTAAAAATCATAAAGCTCAAAGATTGAAAAGAATATTGGTACATATATGCGAGACAAACCGCATAAAAAATTAATGGTTGCAGAAGACTGCGACAAATTTTGAAAAGTAACGCCGAAAAGTTCATCCAAATTCCTAGTTTGTACAACTAATACTCAAAGATTACAATCAACAGACACAATGTTCCATGCCTAAATCCTTATCTATCCTTGCACTTCAAATCGCAAGAGATTGATTCGTGCTACGCCTCTAAGGATAATTCGGTTACTAATGAGACACTTATTAAATTAATCTTACGCTCTTCTTTTCAAACACGGAATACACGAGATCGGACTTCTTCTGTCGTGAGTGGCGAGACACTCTTGGAGCAGCGGAGAGGAGCAGAGGAAAGGAGCAGAGGAAAGGAGCAGAGGGAAAGAGCAGCGGAGAGGAGTGGCTAATGAACACGTCAAAGTGCGGTTTCACACGAAAGGAAGGTTGAAGGAAGAAACAAAATCATGAGAAGAGATGAAAAGTTAAACAACGAAGGCGAAAATGAAAAAGCATAGTAACAATGAACACGATCTGTCGAGGAGGACCCTTTATAGGATAGACATTGATGACCGACCGCAAAGATGAGTCGATGCAAACGAGAAAATTATGTGAACAACAAATTTAAATACGCGGCTGTGAAAACCACGTACGTCAAAATTACTTCAGCCGCGTTCGCCACATGGAAAAAGACAGCCGAAGAATTGTCTACTAAAAACGATTTAAAAAACTCTCGCTGAAGAGTTATTCCTCACCATGGACACCTACACCATACACTTCGTCATCCATCTTTGAGCAACTTCATCAATGCATGCCAGTGCTAATTAAACGGAACTTCAATCACGACAAGTAATTGCGGGAAAACAGCCCGTGTTCATTTCTGTAAGTAAAACGAGAAACGGAAATGCAACGCATGAAGACTTACTCGATCGACGCATAATGAGGGATAAACAAATGCCGGCCACTTACCTGAAGTGGAAAGAAAAAACAAGAATTAGATATCGGTTAATGTCTCAAATTACACGAGTTTATCATTAAAATTTAAATCGAGATATGATAAATAGATTTAAGCAGAATAAGGTACAAGTATAAGGCATATTAATGCATGTGTATTGCGGTGTTGCCTAACTCCGGTTTCAGTTGCTAATTTTTCATAAACAAAGGCCCATTGAGTAGGTCACGTGTCCATTATTTTTAGGCAGAGGATGTGCCCTGAAAGTCTCGTTTGAATCTGTTTCCCACAAACTTTGTGTTTTCCTCGTTATAAGCATTCTCTTCCTTTAAATCCGTTTCTATGCGCGCAATATATAAATAAATATAGAAATACACACAGTTAATATGATAAATCAAGATTAGCATGTTAAGCCATTCGTTAAGGCGTACGTACATTAGTGTCTACAATACATTGTGAATAGTACGTGTGTGAAACTATATATGTATACAACAGGTTAAACTGCAGTTTTTCGCGCAATCGATTTTATAGATGAAATATGTGTCCGCATGCGGAAATTAAAATGTAAATCTGACGTTCATTAACCTAATTATGCATCAATAATTATTCGAAATATTTCGCGAAAATAAGACGCCGAACTGTAAAGCGCGTTTGATTGGTTTCAACACTGGAGAAGAACGGGAAACCGAATTAAAAAAATCTCAAGTGTACAAAAAGATCTCCGACGAAGATAAAAATGATGAAAAATGCGACGAGGGAAGGCGAGAGAGACAGGGAGGAGGAGGAGAAGCCGTGGGAATTGCTCCGAAGGGGATAGGCGAAGGATCGGTTGAGGAGAAGAAAGCAAAGGGAGGAAGCTAGACTCGCAGTGATTTAAAGGGTTAAAGATTAGAGTTTGAAGTTAAAGATGAGAGAAACCTTATTCCGAGGACTGTCGAATTCGATATGTGAGATTCCTTCGATAACTCGAGCCTCGAATATAAAGGATGTTTTTCGAGATGATTGGAAGAAGCCGAAAAGAAAATCAAAACCACGCACTTTGTATTGCAAGAGTAGTTGCACGCATTTTCCACGATGTTTCTAGTTCGCACGTGCAGCACGCACGCAAGGGAATTTTTTAAAAAGAGTATGATCGCATCGCATCTAGTATTGTCATTTGAACGCATACATACACTGGTATCTCGGAGATCCAGAACTCAACACTCGCCACGAATTCGTGCACGTTATGTTTACATAAAAAGCACGTAATTTAAGAAAACAATTGCCATTGGGTCGTTGAGATTGATTAGTCACACTGCAAAGGTTCGAACCTGAGCGTTACAACGCAAAATTAACTACTTTAAATTTGCTGTAATCGGTAACTCGGCTATCGGAATAAAAATCTGGATGAGGTACTCTTTCTCTAATTTCACAGTTATCAAACATCGAAACATTAAGAAAAATACATTTTCGGAGGCGGCACATCCTATGAAACTAGGGAATCCTGATCGGAGTAAATCGGAAATTAAAAATTACAAAATTTACGAAATTGTTGGGAGCACATCTCTTGCAAATGTCGAGGCACTGGTACAGTCGAAACTGCACTGATTCGAAGCAGAGATGAAGGTCTCTTCTATTGCACATACGGCTCGTGACTTCATACATCTTTCAGCCTAAATTCCTGGCCATAACTGTCGGATATCGTTTGCGGTATAAATCAATAATCTTTGAATCTACTTCACAGCATTTTATCGAATAGACCGATGGAAAATTTGGCCATAATGAATTATAGCTAACTTATTTTTAAAGGGAAGGATAAGATTGGAATATAAAAAGATAGCATTGAAAGCAACAGCAGAAAGTAACAAGGACATGTATTTTGAGGCTGTATCCAAGCAGTGGATCAAACCGACTCGTAACAAAGAAATTAACAGTAAAGTTGAAGAGAGTTCTGAATAGAATAGATAAAAGGACAAAGAAACTGACCAAAAGATAGAAAGGAGTTTAAAGAGGAAAAAGGATATTCGGGCGAAAATGAAAGAGAAAAGTCGCGAGAGTTGTTAGGGAGTAAAGAGTCAGTGGGGTAAAAAGGGGTCGAAGGCAGGAGTTGGTGGGCGGAGGTCGAATTGGCTTGGAATTAGAGCTTATGAGAGTGGTGCATTGTGGGACATCTTCCTCACGAGAGTCACGAAATAATTTCCACAGACCTCTTTCCCTAACTTTGACCGGTTAGGGTCGCTAAATGCTGAACTAAAAAGAGTAAAATACAGGCGGATCTAGTAATCCTCACGGAGGACAACAATGACATAATATTCTAAAAATTTAAAAAAGTCGAAAATTGATATTTGGCCAGCTTTTTCTGATTTCGTCCCAGTGTACAAAATCGGTAAAGACCGTCCACTGGACCGAAAATTAATCGTGAAATTCGCTGGAGAAGTGGTAAATTTGAGGAAATACATGAAACACTAGCATCAATTAAATTTTTTCGATGTAAAGCTAACTCATAACACCAATTACCTCGACACAAGAAATATTTCTATAATTATTGTTCATGAGAGAGTAGGATCCTCCGCGGGAATCGAAACCGAATAAGCAAAGAGGCGGTTTCATTCCTTTAGTGGTTCCTATGTTGGAGACCCGGGAACGACTCATCATGGCATTTCTTATTACCGTTTATTGTTCCAACACTAAAATAGGTTCCCTCGTTGGGCATTTGAAATAGCTGAAGGCAGAAAGTGGGATGCACGAAGGCAAATGAATGGACCAGAGAGGCGAAAAGGGCGTGACGAAGATTATGTGTTTGTCACGATCTTTTCACTCTGTTTAAAACATTCAACATTAATTCTGAAAGGTGAGGAAGTCCTCATTTCGCAAGCGAAAGACTCTCTCGGATACTCTATTCATTAGGACTGCCGATCGCAAAACATAATAAAGGTGTGCCGATAACATTTAGTAACTTTTTAGTGATTTCAGTTCTCGGAATTAAGAGTGAGCGTTATGAAACGTATTGCCACTCGTTGATTACGTGACGCGATTGCCATAATTGCAAGCAAGAATGCTTCGCCCACCTCTAATTACACTCGCAGCATAGTTCCGGAAACTCCGCAAATAATTAAGCTCACTCCGACCAAACTGTTGCTTCGATACTCCACGCATCATCGACTCGTAGAGCACCAGAAATTCATCTTTTTTCATTGGCGAGAGCACCGCTTCCTTCCTGCAGATAACTAAGTTAACCAGCATGTAAATGAACTGTACTTTGAAGTACCTTTCAGCCCTCAATTCGATTGATGAGGGAGGCGGGCCAAGATAACAGAGGCAGCGGCTAAAGCATGCAATCAGGAGCTCCCGCACCACTAAATCAATTACGAAAGCATTTACTAAAAGCAATCACGGCGCCTGCTATCGCGTTACGGCTCGGGAAAAATACGCGAATTTCTACTCACGGAAAAAAGAGAATCCGCTAGAGAATTATTAGCCGTAATCACCAGAGGGAAGTGCGGCCAATAATAAACGGCGATAAAAGGACAGCGTTTTTGCTCCGAGAGGCGATCATTCCAATTCCAAACAAAATGAATTCGATAACAGGGGCGCGCGTGTTTGACCTTCCTTTTCCGATGGACCGAAAGGGAGGCTGGGAGAGAGACGAAATTCACGGCTCCGGCGGATCGTTAGGTTCCAATTGGCGCATAAGAACGCAAAGACGAAAATCAATCACCACGGAAATACGACCGTTAAATTCGCCCGAACGTCGCTATATTTTTATTCGCCGTCGGTTCGGAGGAAAACGAATAATTTGCGAGTCGAATAAATAATCGAAATTAACATTAAACCAGCATCGAATGCGTTCTGCGGGGATTAACATCTGTTTTTCGATGCAGTCATAACTATACGTAATAAGCTATATGACAGGCGTAACACGTAATTCGGTTTTTTTGCATAAAATTAATTCGTCGTGTCCATTGAAAGTATAATTCTCGAGATGACGCGCATTCGTCGACGTAAACCGTATTGATCGACATTGCGCCGAAGCTGATTCACTTAGTAAAGAGGGAAAAATATGCATCTCCATTTTAACGACGTTCGATCATCTATTGATAAGGGATTAAATCTTTCGCGAATAAAATGTCCCAAAAATAAAAGAACGTGGTCGGCAGGAAACCCGATACCCTCGTGACAACGGCATGATGTGACAACGAAAATCAGTACAGAAACAGAATATATATTATACTTTTCGGCCCTGAATATGCTCAGGCGTCAGCAAAACATTCACGAAATATTTCAACTTTCATCATTTCTTAATCGCCTCAATAAATCAAATTCGCGAGCTAGGTAGCCGGAATTATTTGATAAGAGAACTGATTGAAAGACAAAATTACTCTTTAAGTAGGAACCTATTGGATATAGGTTTGCACTCCATCCTAGGGTTTGGCCGCACAATATCGTCTGTTCCTTTAATCTCACGAAAAGTCGTTCAGAGACAATCGACGGTAAACGCGTGAGGAAATTGAAAAGAGACGAAGAGTCGCCAACGGACAGCAAAAGGCGATCTATTCCAACCTTCTGACAATTCTCTGAAGGCGAACACATTCAGAGCATTCACAGCATCTCAAAATAAACATTCCAACAAGCTCATCGCTGCACTCCATCGATTGAGGAAGCGAATCAAACACACAAACGGAGAGAAGTCGAGAAAAGGAATTCAGAGGAAACGAAATAGCTGAGCGAGCGCTCATGTTGGAAGAGATACTAAATCAGAAGTTGAACCAAGGATCGAATCAGAAGCGAAGTCTTTCCCGTTAACATTATCCAATTAACTCCTTAATTTAGGATTACGCTTATCTTCGGACGAGATCATCAACGCATTTCTGAAAATCGGTCAAATGCATTCTTATAGGAAATATCGACAGTTTTTATATTTGAGCATTCAATTTCTGGGACCTAGATTTTATTACTGCTGTTGGTTGGGACATAAAAATGCCAACCCATTGGCTCCTGTGGTCCAAGAATTGGATCCGATCATGCACAGTACTCACGTGAACCAACGTCATGGGTACATTTTTATATCTGGCGAGTAATATTTAGAAAAACCTGAAGGAGTTCAACATGCTTTACATTCTAATTCTTATGTTTGCAATTTCTGAGAAACTGATAGATGAATGACTTATTCCTTCGTAAAACCACACATCCTCTAATAATCTGGAAAGAAGCCAACATTCCAGCGAAAAAATCCTTTAAATTTAAGCCTTGAAATTATTTATAGAAAATTTACCATCCACACAAAATATTTTCCTCAAAATATACGCACGCAAAAACAAATGCATCCGTTCATTCGAGATCATTTCTATCACTTATTTCGTCACACCGTCTCCCGAGATTATTTAATAGGTTTGACAGAACACTCAGTTTCTGTGAAACTGAGTGTGCCTCCTCCTAACATTGCAAACAAGCATTCGAGCTACTCGATGCCACCGAAATATTCGCAGCAAACACAAAAGCAAAACCGTCAGAAAAATATGCCCAAGGATCGTCATTCGGAAG
This sequence comes from Sympetrum striolatum, assembly GCA_947579665.1. NCBI lineage: Eukaryota > Metazoa > Arthropoda > Insecta > Odonata > Libellulidae > Sympetrum > Sympetrum striolatum. The sequence goes on along the minus strand of OX388344.1, from coordinate 97,863,662 downwards.
AGCCCATTCGGGTATCCACGAATTAGGAATGTATTCGTCTAAAGTAAACGAGCGAAATTCCCGGCCAATTGCGTTCCCACTACGAATCCAAACACACGAACGACGTCCATTTCCTTCTCGACCAATGGACCGCAACCACTTTCCACCGAAATACGCCTCGAAGAGGAGTTGGCGTACTCATTCCTAATTAGCAAACTCTAAGGCAATTTGATAGTTATGAAAATCGAAGCAAATGAATCAATTATGAACCGGAATGCATTGCTCGACGACATTCTGCGGTCCTTCTTCGATCATAGACCACGAATAAAAGAAACGGATCAGAACATCATACAAAAATCATAATCATGCCTAATAAATAACAGATGTTAATTAAGCTTCCTGTAAAATGTCATCATCATTCTCTATATTGTCGGCTACAGTTTCATGAAAAGGAGATTGGCAGTCCAGAAACATGCTTTAGGAACATAGGCTAAAGATAAAGGCACGACATGACACTTGAACATTCAGCAGTATGATATGCTATTAGGAAGATGCGAAGTGGCGTAATATTCAATTCAGTTGGTGGAAGATAAACACTGTTATCACCCTACAACACGTATGCGGACAATACGCTTTCATCGCAAACATTTTAAACGAATATCTCTTTGATTAAAAACTGCGAAACTGAAATCTGCTCTACATAATAGCTGATGACGCAAAAGAGAGCAAGTCGGAAGGATGGTGATGTGCCTTTGTGCTTTTCATCGATTCTCAAGGGATGAAATGACCCAAAAAACACAATTCCCTTACCCCACGCACTTCCTTCGAAGTTGGTTTCCCAGCAAACATGACTTAAACCGATACAAAGCTAAATTATTGGGGCTTATTTTTCGACATTCCAGCATGAGTAGCTCCGTTAAACGGAATGGCAGACTACTAGAATATAAATACATTTGATCACTCATTTTATCAACTTAATCATCGAAGATTCTTGAAATACTTCAAGTTCAAACTTCAACTCCGTAACAAAGGACAAACAAGTTTCGAAAGCGTGTCAAAATAATCCTCCAGATTTCGAAAATAAATCAAGACACGATGCAACAATTAGTTATATTTGCATAATGAGTAGTTTTATGATTTCCAATTGGAGGAACAGTGCAGATAGTAATGGAGCTCGTAATGGATGAACTAAGGACATTTTTAGTGGTAAATAGGTAAAAAGACATAAGGGTTAAGAATTGGATTCTAAAACGTTCACATTCTTCGAGAGAGGCGAAAATTCCCAATTCCTCTCACTTGCCCGAGACGAATAAAAAAGAGCCAAACAGAATCGCCACACCAAAACCCGATTCCGTAACATATTCGAAAAAGCTCAGCGATCTGCGAAGAAAGGGAGAAAAGAAGCAGATAAAGGAGTCCCAGAGCGACCGACTTCCCACACTACGCGACGCCTCCAGCGAGACGCCTCTCCCCCCTCCAGCGAGACGCCTCTCCCCCCTCCAGCGAGACGCCTCTCCCCCCTCCACGGGGCGCCTCTCCCCCTTCCACGGGACTCCTTTCCCCCTTCCACGGGACGCCTCTCCCCCTTCCACGGGACGCCTCTCGACGCTGTATCCGCCGTTCCACAAAGGAGCTCGGGCGCGACCGCCCAGGGCCATCTCATAAATCCTCCATTACGTAAGCTTATACCGAGAAAAAATGTGACTTTTGAACTATATACCGAATATCGGATTCTACGCACAAAACGAGGCGACCGCCCAGGTCGTCTTTCACGACATTTCACCGGATGACGAGAATGAGATGGATGTGATGGAATGTAGGACGACATCGACGACCGCCCAGGGCCAAACACAAACCATGGAGCAATCGCTGGCATTTAGGTGGTCGAAAATGGGGGTACCGAGGTTTGTATCCCTGCAATACTGATAACAATGGTTTTGGGAATAAAGAAGGAAACGTTAACAGTCAAAATAAAACGTCCATCAAACCACGGATCTGTAAAATAATGGCGACAAATCGAGAGATATATCGAAAGCGAGGAAAGGCAAAAACAATATAAAGGAAACGAGTAATAAAAGGCATTATTCGATCCAATCGTTATGATATCATTCAAAATATTAGACAATATTGGTTCAGAAAACGATAGAAATAAACCCTGAATATTCGATAAGGTTCTTCACTTTCGCGATTCATTAAAACTGGTCAATTCATAGTAATTTCGATTCCCTCATCTGGGATCAATCAATGGGGTGACTCGCGAAAAGACGCAATCGCGAAATCAAAGTAGAGGCCGAAGGGGTATATGAAGAGGGGCGTGGAGGGGTGAAGAAAATCTATAACCCTCTACAATGGTCTCCAACCGCCCCACCAGTGTTGACGTCAGTAGATCGATGCCGAGGGCTGGCGTGGGAAGTCCCCGCATCCAATCACACGTAATCGCATAATCGTGCCGATGAAAAGTCGGACCCAAACAAATAAGAATAAAATGATGGAGATCCGGTGCGTGAAAAATGAAGGCCCGAAAGAGAGCGCTCTTTGTCATCCTTCGAAAACACCGATTGTAATGAGTAATTAAAGCTAAAGAAATGACCCGCATAATGAGAAGTGAAGCACCCACGAATACAGATATTTGTGCTCCCTCGGTCTGGCTGCGAATGTGCTCAGTACACCTTCACGCACGACTTTTAAAAACTGTTACACTCACCGACATAAATTAGCCTGTAATTGGGGCCCTCTATGGGTGGGTCAGCCAGCATCGATGGCCGCTTAATCTGCTAGAATTAGAGGATAGCAGCGCATGAAGGTAGGCATCCTGAGAATGATAGCTACTCAACTATTAACTTTTCAGCAACGATGGAATGCTAATAGATGGAGTCAGGTAATATTTATCCAAGAGTTTCAACAACCGTTATAACATAGACCACTGAAGGTTCAGCACCACAACTTTAAAACACGTTCCCTTAGCGAGTCTATTAGCATGTTATAACAACTCGCGCAAAAGATGAAATAAAAATGAGGAGTAAGAATTACATCGACAACGATTAATTCCCCAAATATGGTTTGGTGCTATGCTCCATTCCCCTCTCGATTAACGGTTCATTCTGGAAGTAATTGATATCGACGAATTAACACAAACAACGGTCCTTGTGCTCTTAGACAACAGGAGAAGGGAACACGAAATTTTAAAAACACCGACGAAATATTACGATAATAAAATCGTTGAGTAAATAGTTAGTATTTCGCAGTTTACTATATTTCTCAGTAAGAAATAAATGAGCATCATCATCATTTTTAACGCAGGAGAGAACCTGGCAAAAAGGAATGCAGAGCCATAAAAGTACACTTTAGCTCAGAAGCTTCTGAAATGAGAAAGAACATCGGAGGAAGGATCGACTGCCGAAAATACAGAATACGTTCTGAGATACAAAGGTCAACCGAGGGGAGTCAAGAGGCGAAAATCCAGGCTACAAATACAGTACACAGATTTCCTAGGATATGAGATTCTCTTTTTGAGCTGAGAAGCTCGGATGAACGTTTTTTTGCCAAATAGAGGAATATATTTTGAATTCTTTGTAGAACGCTAAAAATGTCGATCATACGATGCGAATTGACGAAGGATGACGGGAAGAGGGACATCTCTGCGAAGGGTCTCCATATTCGAGGGAATTCGTTTCGGAAAAATCGCTTCTTTGTGGGGCGGAATTGAAGGAAAATATCCGGCTGAGGCCCAAGAAAACACTGACGAATTAAATAGGCGGAAATGGAGTTTAGGTTCGCTTCTTCGAGCCGAATAAAGGGCCGTCTATTGAGCGTTACGCTTCTTTCGCATTTTATGGTTCGTCGCGATGTTTTTATCATTCGTTTCTCTATTCGAAGGCAAAGCAATGGTCGAATAATTGTTATTAGCCAGCAAGGAGAGAGCCGCTCATTTTTTCCCTATTCTTTCTGCATTAATAAAAACCCTCGCCATCGCTATTCTCATCCCTTTGTAGATTTAAATGGATAAGGATTCCATCGCTTCGTCTCAAATGCGAAATTCGCCCAAAACGTGAGGCGAAGGAAAGAGTAATAAACAACGGCTATGCAATTCCGTCACACTGTCACGAGCGGAGCGTAGCATAATGTCAAGGGGCAGCCTCCAATTGGACCACTACATCCGAAATCTCAATCCAATACAAATCCCGCTAACGAAGGATTTCAATGTTCACTATCTTAAAATGGAGTAGAAAGAGTCGGAAACTAAAACGATAAAGTTCCGAGCTATTTATTCGATCTATTTTTTACTGAATTAGTACTAATATTTAGCTACTGGAAAGATCGCTATAATAGATACAAAAGACTTCAGTTTGTTAAAATAGCTTAGATTCACGAAATTCTTCTAACAGGTGTGAAGAAAAGCGAAGCCAGGAATAATTGTCCGCAGTCTCCAGGAAGTGCCATCTCAAGGAGGCATTTGTATCCATAAGAATTAAAAAAGGAGGTTCAATCCATCGTAAGAGGCTCTAAATTAACAGACTATCTTAGTAGTAGTAGTATTGTTAAAAGTGTTTCGACAGCTTAGGTCATTTCGCACATTGGCTCCCACCGGGATTCGAACCCGGCACCGCTTTCACCAAAGGCAAACGCGCTGTCCATATGACTATCCGGGAGCCTAACAGACTATCTTATTTAGCCGCTTTCTCTGCAGATGTGTCCTCTTCGGATACCATTGTCTCTGAGACTAAACATCGGTACATCAAAGAAAGACTTTATTCGCCAGGAAATGATCTTATATCGTATTCTGACTTTTTTATCGAGTTATTTTTTGCAGCCGTCTGAACTCTAATGCGCAGCTAACAAAACGACTGGACGATAAACGTCTTTCTGCCGCTTTTTCCTCGCAGTGCAGTCAAAGGCCTATGATTTGGTGGGTTCGAGCGCTTTATGGAATATCTGAGATCGCCCATTGCATGACTCGCTGCAGAAACAATGAAACTCAATCGCGAACATTGGAAACTTACAGGAGCACGTTTGGGAATGGTTCAGGCAGCTATTGCTAGAGTCAATGTGACCACATGGCAATGAAAATTGAACAGCAATGAATGGAATGGAAAATAACAGAAAGATGGATACAATTCTATGTACTTTAAATGGAAGAATTTGGAGGGAAATGGAAAACAAAACAGACTCAAAAGATGTCCCGAAAACAGAAAATTAGTGATATCCTTTATAAGATTGGGAGCTTAAGACCCTCAACCTCATTCTATAAACATTCTTCGGGATTAAATATTGAAAAAAAGAGTTAGTTTGGAAGAGAATCCTATCAAATAAATCTTAACGGAGACAAGCCTCCGTTAAAGACCCAAGTTAAAGCGAAAAGCCGAGAAAAAACATAACAAACTATAGAAAAATCAGAAAAATATCAAAACAAAATTTCAGAAGATAAAAGAAGTCCAAAAATATAAATTTGAATAGAGAAATATTTACAGCTAACGTTGTGGCGTATACTTTGAGTTCTTGATGTACATACAAGGCATATACAGCATGAAATAAGGTATAAACACACTTTAAATTTTCGACATTAGAAACATACAGGTTATGTATGTAATATGTATAATTTAAGATGCTGCATGAACCCATGTAATAGGGAAAAAGGTAACATGAACATATGGTTGAAAATTGGTCTAGAGATGGAAGATGTCTTCAAACGAATGCTCGCGATCATCAAAGTAAGACTTATTACTGGAACCCAGATTGATTTCTTTGAATCAAGATTTTCAACTTCATCGGAAACTGCATAAATTTCAAGCTTTAATCTAATAATAATACAAAAAATTAACCATCAGAAACATCAAAAGAGCAAATTATGCGCTTTCACTTCCCACAATTATTTGCAATACTGAGAATGATTAGCAAAATTACAGCGAACACTACGCATCTCCGTCCACTTTCGCAGTGAAAGCACAAGCGATGGCGAATAGAGGAGATATTAAACAGGGGTCTTTCCGCAGCATCCGACCTCTGGAGCCAGCCGTCGACGACAGATGGCAGGACGATCGCGAGGGAATTAACCGAATCTCAAAGAGGAGCACTCGGAAGCTCATTGTGATCACAGCTGTAGCATCGATCGAAATGCAAAGGCATCGCCGGTTATTTGGAATCGGATTCTTAGGATACACCGACCCACAGTTTTATGCTTACAATTCTAAGCTACAATTCGAGTTCGGTCGTATGCAAATCCTTAAAAAGACGGTCGTTCTGATGATTTCAATCGTCGCTTGATTCCCTTCGGCGACTCGTGTTTCGTTCCGGCAATATCTCGCAATCAAATCCATTTCAAACTGATCGATGAAATATGATATTCAGCGTGTAAAGCAATAGAGATAGTTTTCCTGAGGCTTGCTGGATCAGTTGTCAAATCATCTCATTGATCAAACGATCAACTGCAATACCAATAACTAGAGGTGTTAGTTTTTCGCAATAAGCGATAAAACCAACAAATAACGCGAATTTTGGCCGAATTAGCGAAATAACGCTAATTTCGACTGTTTTAATAAGCAGCACGGATTTTGGTGATTTTCGCTCATTCATCGTTTGTAAGAGAGGGAAATGTAATTTTGGTATGATTTAAATAAATGTAAAATATATAATTGTATTATTTACGTATTTTTGTCATATTTTCGATCACTCATGACGTCTTTGCTTACGCGAACTCAGCTTTGATCTTTTGCAATGAATTCACAAAACTTTCTTTCCATTATGGATTATCACAAAATCTAGCATAATTCCACGAAGAAATATGTTTTTTTTCCTAACATCTATCGTGCCAATATGTTTTTAATGAAAATATCATGTTTTGTTAATCTGCAGCTGTTAAAGCATTTTCTTTAGGTGTAAACAGTGTATGTGTATAATTTAATATTTTGTATAATTTACAGTTAATAATATTTTCAATGTTTTTAATGTTTATGCTAAAGTGAGCCTAATATTATTCCTTTGCTTAAATGAGACTCTATGAAAATTAGTAACACCAAATTTAGGAAAGATAATAAAAACACAAAGCACCACAATTTGGTTTTCAAATCAACAAATTTCAGAAAAAATAACAACATTTTCAAACACCTCTACCAATAACCATCGACAGAGGATGCAATTGCATGCAGAGATGTGTGAACAATTGCACTATTCAATAACCACTTGCAGATGATGATAAACTTTCCAACTATTCTCTTAACGAAGCCGAGTTTCTTATGTGCTATTCCACATATTTTACGGATGTAAGTACTTCCATGATAAGATACTCGCGAGAGTTACTCCTAGACTTATCACATTTATCTAAATATTAAAATCTCTTCGAATGACAGGATAAGCAGAATGAAGAAGTCATTCTTACGTACAGCTCAAGTAATCGTCGACAATCTCTACTAATTTGATTTAAAGCGACAATCTTGACGACCACCCATAGCTAAGTTATGGACCATTTATCGATAACGAGTAATAATTGGCCATGTTTTCCGGGATTAAGTATTGCATATTACAATCTCGAGTCGGTCCTCACCAAAATATACACATATTATGCGAGAAATGCACATCGCCAACACCACGAGCGAAGAAAGCACAACCTTAAAAGCAGAAAAATTATCATAAAAAACACTCAAATCGGATAAATAATTACAGTTGATTAACTTCATTAATTACTCTGTTGGCTCGTCGATCAAATAGCGAGGTGAATGATAACATATTAACATTGTCGCGCGAAAAATGAAATATAAACAATGGTCGTACGATATCAATAGATTACTGGATTGAAAAGCCAATTGCAAAGAGAGAGAACAGTATAATCCGCATCTTTTCGCTTCCGCTAGAGGTCTCGGAAATTTTCGGAAATCATTCAAGTACCCGAGATATTTTCTTCGCTTTTTTCGTTAACCTGATAAAAAAACGCGCACAATTATCCATAAAGTACTTAACCTTTAACCGTTCTCAAACATAAAGTTGCATTATTCGATACAACTCAAAAGACCAAGACAAAGCGTGAGCACACCTTTTTGTTCAGTGGATCACAAATTGAAGTCAAAATGTTTATCCAGAAATAATCAAAGGATATATTCCTTTAACTAAAACTTGCAAGAATCAATTTTTTTCTATAAGTAAGGAAACTTATATGAACAAATTAACGGTACAGCAATGGTAAATTGTCTTATACATTTCCTCTCCAACTTATTCATGGCGACAAATATTGCAGTGACGGCTTAGATTAATTTCCAAGAATATGTTTCAAATATGTTGACAATAAGGGTACTCACCATTTTTGACATATTAACACAGCCGATTTCTTAAAGAAATTAAATGATCAATATGACACCTTATATTCACTTGCGAAGAAGAAGTCAACGGCACACAACCAAAAGCAGATAAAAAAATGACCAAATCACAAAAGAGACTCAAATTCAACATTTACTGCTCACTTATTTACGTAAACATGTATAAATTACAGGACTATGCTAATCATATTTCTCAAAAACTAGCTCCTTTCCACTCCACGACAAATAGACTTCTTAAGATTCCTCTATCGAAAAATGACTTCAAACAAGATTTAACACACATCAGAAACGTCGCAAAGAAAAACTGATACGACATTTCAAATGTAAACTACATACTAAGAAAAAACAACAATAAAATCAACATAAAACTGCACACAACACTAACCCCAACTCAAAACAAAGAACGGCGCTTAGTTAACCTAACCTTCGCACCAGAAACAAGCAACAAATTCTAACATATTCTCCTCATTTGACTCCAGACTTCGTCAATAGCAAAAGTCTTCTCCACAACCTTCTCCACAAAAAGATATCACCCCAGCACACTCGGCAGCTGCACATTCCTCGTCTTCTATTTCTATGACACTCTCTCACAGAGGCGATCGCAAACAGGAGCGAACACTCAGTAGCACGTACATAAAAATGCAGACATTCCGCAAATACCTTTTGGAGCACATACATTACCGCAATACTCGGCGACATTTGCATCCTGCAGAACAAACTGCGTGAAATGCGTACTAATTCCATCAAAGGACCGAAGAACATTGGACTCGAAGAAAATTTCTAATTTAAAATAATTCCTCGGACCGTGCATACCTCGAAATGGACGAAACAAATAAGGAAAATTAATACATTACTTGATACCCAGGATAATATTGTGTGTTGCCAAATAATAGTAGTTTTGCCGTCTATTTTTCGAACAAAATTATACGTGGATGCTATGTTTACAAGAAAGAAATTCATGTCTTATCCGAGTTTAAATTTTAATAAACAAGAGCCTAATTTAAGTACGTACAAATCATTTCTGAACGAAGATTAAGATTTATTTCTGATCGTTTGTTTTAAATCACCGGGGAAAGCGATAATAGTCGCAAGTGAGAAGGCGTTACTCATGCTATTCCTGGTTTCTCTAGATTTGCTAATGGAGGAGTCTACATTGGAAAGAAGGTACATGTAATGACTTTTGATGAATGCTGTACTTGGCTGTGTCAAGAAAATCACAATAACTACGGTCGAGTTTTATCGAAACTACGCAAACATTTCTGGATTTTCTAGAGGCCTTACTAAATTTTACTTGGGAACAAACGGAATTTTAAAATGTAATTGATAGCAGAGGTAACTAAATTCCGACGATGGCTGCATAAAGTCATTAAGTCCCCCAAAGAGTGTCATCGCGAACGAACTGCCAAACTCTGGTGATAATCAACCAATGACTAGAATTCTGATGTGATTCATATTCAAACACTCTTATATAACCAACATTTTTCCTAAACTTTCTATTAACGTCCAGAAATCGACGGTAGCGAATAATGAATTTCCGTACTTCGTTTACCACGCGAGATTTATGCGAAAAAACCAGGATTATCGGAAATTTTTGTGGATACGCATATCTATACAAGAGAAAATATATTTCTGCCGAGGTATCCTTTAATCTCGTCAACGGTGAGAAGTGCGTACTTTCAGACATTGGAAAGGCTTTGCATCAGCCTTGGCCATAATTTAAACTCAAAATAATTAAGAGCTCACTCATACTTGTTTTTTTATTTAACACAAACAGGTAGCCCCACAAATTTGTGCCGTAAAATATAGAAATAATAAATAATACGTAAAACGACGATGAAATCAAAACAGAACAAAGTAAATAAAAATTAAAAAGTAAAGCCGCTGCAAACGGTAAATTAGATAAAATCGCAGTCCTCAAAATACAGGTATTAACAAAAACTCGCGCAAATTCCTCGAACCACTAAATGATGACTTAGATGATATAAGGTCATCATTGAAAATCTCTTCAGTTACAAATCAGTATAGTATTCTGGTGAACAACGTGTGCAAAATCAAATTCATAAAGATTAGTTTGGGGACTGCTGCTTGCATGGCATCTACCACATCCAGAATTAGTTAGCCTGATTGTTTCTTCGACGTCATCCATTCTCTGATGAATATTATACTAGGATTCGAAATTTGAATGCATGTTTTGCAATGGCTTCACTTGCAGTAGATGTCAATAGAACAGTCAACGGTCGAAGAGTTTATAGGTTGAATGCTAGCGGTCAAGTTTATTACAAACTTAGTAGCTCACTGAGAATGACGACAGAAATTTGAACGGCCTCAATAGGGACAAATGCACTTTTTGGATAACGAGGATGTAATTAGTGCACGCATAAACAATCGAATAGATCATGGTATCGGTGAGAATTTTATTGCTCTTTTGAATCATATTTATTTGTTCATGCTTAGCTACTGTTGCCCTTCACCGGTGAAGCCCTCCTAAGCTCTTATGAACTTATCAGGAGCTGCTCCACCGAGGCAGCAGTAACAGCGAACACACACAACCATTCCCTGATCGGAAAAACCGATCAGCCGGCATTTTGAGATCTGAAAATCCGTTTGCTCAACAATTGAATACATTAATTACTTTGAATGCATTATTTACTTGGAAACCGCAGCATATGCATGGAATGGGAATTCATGTCCGAGGCATTCACGGATCTTAAAAAATTCTATTTTACAGATGTAATTTGAAATTTTAGCTGGAGTATGTTTTAACCCAATCTCTCCATGTGTGTAAATGGCATTGGTCACGTAATTATAACAGTTTTTACGTGATTCCTCGATAGGCTGTAGAGTATTACTAAACCAAGACTCGTATACCTTATATACCGCCAAGGTAAGTTAATTCATACCTCCGAACCTGATGATGGCCGAACGAGCCGAAACCGGTCGTCGTTTTTAGTGTTTTTTTAAACTTGTGGATGTGTATCAGTTTCCTTTATTTATTGTTACTTCTAAAAATAAATAAAATTTGCCATGGAAATGAACTTCCACTCAGTCAACCTGAAAGTATTGCGTTTTTAAGTTAATTTATTTGAAGTAATCTAGCTTTTTAGGTCCTCCACATTGAACATGACTCCACAAGCAGCACAGCTACAGGATTATTTTAAAATGAGCCGGAAAACTGAATACAATGTAAATCGAAAGAGTTATGAAATTTAGATATAAAAAATTAAGTTATGAAAAATCTTAAATTTATAAAAAATACAATACTTAAAAATGTTCTTTCTGATATTATTATGAACTTGGAATGAGGAAATAACATCATCAGAAGGTAGACTTTCAATCCCACGGAAGTTATCTAATTTAAGCGATTTAATCAGTAGTGATAAGAAATGCTAGCAAGTTTTTCTCGCGATCCTTCCTCAAACACTCATTAAATTTAAATTATAAAAATAAACTTCATTTCCTTTACTTGACCATGAATTTTTCTGTCTAAATTGCATGATTTTAACTCGGAACCGCGAACGAATGCTATGGCATCTGCTTTAACCTCACAGCGAGACTTCGTTAGAAACTCTTGAAATGAAAACCAATAGAAAGGAGAAGCACCAAGAAGAAAAAAACCAATTGTTAATATAAATAAAGGAATTCTTCAATTTTTTGTCAATTCTGTTATTCATTTGCCATTAGAATCGGTGGCATCGGCAAATAATTGAAATTTAGCGACATGATTCCTTAAGTTAAAATATTCGAAGATATTTTCATGTATTGGGTAACATACCTGAAAAGATTTACATAGATTAATATTAGACCTAAAGCAAAACGTATAAAACTAATACCTCTTTGGAGAGACATTCTAAAGTGTACTTAACTGAACGCAGCCCTTTTGTTCGTCATGAAGTAGATTGTCGAGTGGCATTCCTCCTCAAATAGTAAAATCACACCCTTAAAGAGCACACTCACTATTCCAAGCGGTTGCAAGTTTATAAAATAAATAGTAAATGGGTTTTTGCATAATGAAAGCAAAGGAAATTACTGTGGGATACTATCCTGAGTTATAGATAACTTAGTTAATACATATAAAGGTGATTGAAGGTATTATCTACGAATAATCTCACTACTTACATGACTTTTCTGATTATCTTCCTTGATTTCTGGTCTCCTATCCTCTACATAAACTTATGTTATTATAGTATGTATTCACGATTAACCCTTAAAGGACTGACGTTCCCATATGGGAACGGACTGCAGCTGGGTTCTCTAGGTAGCTAAACAATATCTTGAGTGTCATAAAATGGTCAGTAAACGATATTTTGTGAGCTAAGAGGGTCTAAAGCTTACTTTCATTTGAGTTTTGGTGCATTTAAGTCAAGGGAAATATTTCTTGTGATTTTTCGAAAAACAGCGAAATTTTGAGATGGATCCTTCTGGCAACTAATTTTTATAAGTTTCACTGTTTTTAATTTAAAGTAGTCTTTTGCTTGTATACCTTTAGTATGATGTTCTAATCATCGAAAGAAATTAAATAGAGCAGAGTTTGAGGTTATTTGTTGTTGTTATAACGTTGTTTATTGCTGCGTTCCCATATGGGCACGTCAGGCCTTCCCACTACTACGCGATTTCCTTGCCGATGGCTGTCAAGGAAAACTATATATAGTATATAAAAGAATATTTTGCGACATAATACATTACTTTTGGTGCAATTAAGTTAAGAATTATTTTAGTTTTAAGTTGTGACAAGAAGACTATGGCAATTATTATGTATATTTATGAACCAAAGCTCGGAAAACCTAAATTTATATAGTAGAAGCGGCAACAACATATATTAGCAAATGATTATTGTACTAGATATACAAATCCTTTCAAATTTTATTAGCTTCACATAAAATTATATCATCAGAGGTGTTATAGTTTCTATTCAGGAAAAATGTAAGTTTTCATGAGTCGACTTCACTGACGGAGGCTCTCCGAATCCTTGACGAGGATGAAGAGAGTGAGGTAGATGTTACCGATTTCTTCATTTCTCCAATAGAAGAAAATGAGCGAACTGAGGAAGCATTGGCTGATGAAGATGAGGGAAGATTGGTTGACAATTTTACTGGTAAGCAAATGAGGGCACAAGCCGAAATTCGGTTGGCAACCAACGAAAGTATCGGTGCTAGAGAAGACGATGGGGCAAAAAAAATTGTGCGGAGAAAATGGATAAAGGGCAGCATTGAGTGGACGGGAAGTTTTTCTGAAGCAGATTACTTTTCATACTCTAAACTTAGCTGCATCTAATTGCTAGAGCTCTTTATCGATGACGATTTCGTCGCATTCATAGTGGAACAAAGTGAGAATTACGCCCGATTTTTTAATTGCCCCAGTCCACAAATTACAGTAGAGGAGATGCGAGCCGTCATCGGCATTTTGATTGTATCCGGGAACAACATTCTCCTGGAAAAAAATATTACTGGGACGCGAAAAAGGATGTACATATTGAATTGGTTAGTAGAGCGATGAGGAGGGACTGATTCATCCAAATAATGAAATTTTTACACTTAGCGGATAATACTAAGTTAGACAGTCAAGCGATGGGTTCTAAAAAGTCTGGCCTTCGATGAAAATAATTACACAGAGATGTTTGCAGCATCTGGTGCCTTCCCAGTTCTTAGATTGTGAAGAAGAGATGATAAGATACTACGGAAGACACAACTGCAAGCGATGTTGAAGAGGTAAATCGATAAGATTCGGTTATTATAATATGAAGTAGTATGTGAAATAATATAATAGCAATAATTTATTTAGCTCAATATATAATTTATACGAAAGAATTTATTGCCACATTTGAAAGGATGTGGCTACAATGGAACTGGCCGAATCAGAAAGAACCGGATTCCGAAAGATTGTCCGCTACCACCAAAAAATGATCTAAAAGAGGAGGAGAGTGGAAAGAGCATCACAGCTATTTCTACATGTGAAGGAATAGGAATCACTAAATGGTTGGACAATTTGGTAATTGTGGCAGCCTCAACAGCGTATGGAGTTACGCCGTTGATGAAAGCTAAAAGGTTTTATAGGAAACAAAAGAAAATTATTCAGCTTCCATAACCATACTTCATATCCCAGTATAATTAGCATATGGGTGGAACTGACCAAATTCATGTAAATTCACTGCATATTGGTAAGATATGATTTATATAAATTATTTGCAACTCAGACAATCGAATAATAATAATAATAAAAGGAAATCCTTAGATCCAAGGACAAAATTAGAGTTTAGACGGAAAATTGCTCAGGTGTACTTTACTCGGTACAAGACGGAATAAAAACCACTCGGTGGACGACTCAGCAAGGCTTCCACGTCAAAAATTGGCTCCACGCAAGAGTTATGGTATGATCAATTAATCGGTGTAATTGGTGACATACCGCAGAACAAGGGAAAACGCTGCGCATATGAAGAGTGCGAGAGTCGTGGGAGAACAATGCGTAATAATTGCGATGTTGGGCTCTGTGTTAAATGTTTTACAAAGTGCTTAACAAAATAATTATAAAACAAATACTTATATCTTCCAAGAAAAACCATTTTATACAATATTTTTTTGAAATAAATATGATTTTTTCAATAAAATGCTTTTTTTAAATTTCATCATGGCGCGCGTAATAGTAGTAGTGGGAAGGACTGACGTGCCCATATGGGAACGGGCATTTGCAACGAACCTATTATTGTTAACTTTTTTTAAACAATTTTCTGTTGTTAATTTAGGTCATCTGAATACCAATATACTAAAATCAGGGTAATTTTTAAGAAAAAATAATTCTCGTCCTTGGAGGGTTAATTCATTTCCCGTGCAGATATTTGCTGTCCATTTTGATCAAAGTTTAGATGTTCTTGATATTCAATGATAGCATATATCGGAAGAAACATTAAAAAATATTCAAAATACATCAAACTTCTACAACGGCGTATAAAATTAGGATTGTAAACAAATTTAAATTGGAAGTAAATAATGGTCGCTGCCATATATGTTATCTCCGAAAAGGGGAGAAAAAACGCAATAAATTGGCGTTAATACTTAAGTTTTGCAAGTTTCGTGCCGGCTTGTTAAAATCCGTTGCGAGAAAATAAAACTTTGATCTTTTAGACATGATACAGCACAAGTCTCATTACTGTACGCATTCTACTTCATATTTTAATGAACGAAAGAAATTTGTTCTACATGGCCATTTTTCGTTTCTCCCGTTTAATCCCACTGAAAAATATAATCCTCTCTGGGCTTAAATGTAGTACAAAATCTCGGGATTTTCGATATTTTCCTGATTCGACTGCGCATTATAAACCTCCCCTGAAAATTTCAGCCTTCTAGCTAGATTAAACATGCCTAGGAATTTGTATGAATGAGACAGGAAAGTAGCTTTATATATGGTAATAAAACAGGAACGATATTCGCTGAGAGAAAAGCAATTTTTCGGCCAAGCATACTTATACCTCCGCTAACAATCCCGGTTTTAATTGGTCGCAAATAATAGATGAAGTGAAAGGTACGTACGAGCATACAAAAACTACTGAAAACATTCCTCCCATTTCCCATCTTTCCGAAACCGGAGGCCAGTAACGGAAGTAAACTCCGCTATTATTAATAAGTCGTGTTTTTCGGTGGAAATTAGGAATTGGGGTCTTAAATCCGAAAACTCGGATCGTACATAATCGAATCGAAGAGTGTAGGGCTCCCGGATAGTCATATGGACAGCGCGTTTGCCTTTGGTGAAAGCGGTCCCGGGTTCGATTCCCGGAGGGAGCCAATGTGCGAAATGACCTAAGCTGTCGAAGCACTTTTAACAATACTACTCTACCCTACTCGAAGAGTGTATTGCCTTCGTCCTAATGTGCCATTCAGGTATTTCGCTGGACGACCTTCGCTCTGGCAATCACAATCATTCGGAAACAGCCGCAGAAACCGTAAATGAGAAACCTAAACAGTAAACGCAATGGTAATGTGTAATTTCATAGAAACTATCGAGAAGCATAAGTCATTCACAATGAAATAAATAATAAACATGTTAGAAAGTGATGCTCTTCGAAGATTTGATTATATAGTTGCTCCTTTCAAGAAGTTAAACCAGAGAGATATTTGCTCATTCAAAATTTACAATAGGTTATGAATTATCAACTCATCATCCACAAATTTAAGAACTGTTCTAAATATCTTTTTTGTAAATGTTCGGAGATTTCTAAAATTGTCCTCCCAGTTTGCGCGTTTACATCTCATTCCATTATGGACATGTATCATAAGGCAAAAATACAGCACTAAACATATTAGCAATCGAAGTAAAGAATAAGTATCTATCGCTTAGGAAAACTTGTTAGGATCTTTAATGTTTTGGAGTACAGAAATGCAATTGGAAAGAGGAACTGGAATGCGCAGTGAATGAAATACACTTCGAGGAAAATATTGCATCACTCACAAGTTTAAAACAACTCAACATTAATACGGGGATTATAGACGTTATGTGGAACGGTAATAATTTGCGAGCTGAGAGGAGAGGCAAAATGGACTTTAAAGTAAGAAATCGGACTAACCGCTGATTAATACGTGTGATGAACATATTCCGCAGAAGGAAACTCAGAAGTGAATTCGATACCTCGAATATGCGAATTAAATTACGTTTTGTAGTTGAGTGAAGAAACCAAAGGACTGTTTCCCTTTCATAGAATCTAAAGGAATCGAGGATAAGCAGAACGCCGTATCGATGGCACGCAATACGTCCTTTCATTTACGTCCTTAATGAGAACAGGCGTTTGCGTTGCAACTATCAATCACACAGCAACCTTTTGCATGAGTTTCGCTTCCAAAATCCCGCACCTCGTCCTGTGGTAACCACGGCTGATTAGAACCACTTACCGTCAGGAGAAATGAAATTACATCGAATGCGCAATTACCAATTACTCGTAATGACTGCGAATCGAGAATGGCGAAAGTTCACCTCGGACGAGAACAATGAAAAATCACTGACGATGATTCGATTTCACGATGGCAGCGATCGCTTAAAAGATTGCAGCGAATCGATACATCAATAGCAACGCAAACTAAAATTCCGACTAGAGAAAGTAGTGTCACCGATTCGAATCCATGCTTTGTCTGTCATCTTTGCCCTTCGAACAAATAAAACGACAGTTTTCACGACAAAATGTTCTGCGCTTGGATCTGAACTATTTATTTCTCATGCGATTGTTTAAAGACTACAAATAGGCCATACGTAATTTTACGAATATTACAAGGCCAGGTTTTTAGAATGGAGCAAAATAAAAGAATAGAAACGTTTTGTGAAGCCTGTATCTCACCCTAATAAAAGACGGTTGCTATTTTACTAACGTAAGAAACTTATTTCACTTAAAATCATTTTTTTGCTAAATTGAATCAATTTCCCTTTACAACAAGATTTAAGAAATAAAATTCTAAATAATGAAACACTTACTTCAGAGTTTATATCAAACTGTTCATTTTTTGGATCTCAAGAAACTGGATTTTTTTCGTAATCTAGGAAGAGAATGGATTTAGCGAAAATCTAAACGCTGTGTTGTCAAGCATTTAGACTATAACTCAATACGAATTTATAAGACGCTGAATTCACCAAATTGAAGGTTGCTACAAAGAGCGGTGTAGGTGAATACACCAATTGCGACTGAGATATATACTTTAAACGTTCTAACAATAATCTCCGAGAAATAATTTCCTATTCTTTCTTATTGAAATATATAACGCTAAATTGTAGTGGCAAGATTTAAAAGAGAAAACGGAAAGGAAAACTGAAGGGAGAGAAGAGCACCGCTATATCTCAGTGCTATCGCAGTCCTCGGACTGGTATTTGCGTGCCTCCCACGATTTGGTGCCTCCCTCCCACGATTTATTATATTTGCTCGTGAATATCAAATTTTTACACGCGCTTTCCTCTCGAAAAAGGTTGCGACCCTTAACTCTCGTCCGAAAAGGAAAAGAGCGACAAAAATATTCACTAGCCCTCTTCAAATGATACTGGCAAGTTTTGATCCCGCTCACACCATTTCACCTACGATCTTTCGACTTCACGATCGTTAAATCGAATTTACCGATTTTATTTATTTCTCAGTCGCGATGGAATAAAATTTAAGAAATTTCATTGGAACCAAATGGAGTGTTTCAAATTCCAACTAAACACATAAATACTCCAAAATATATACTCGATACAAACTCCTATTTTAATGGGAGAATGGGAAAATCGTTTGTATATTCATCCGCGAAGTAAAATTAAGCTACTAAAGTTGAATCTGGTAGATCTCCATCTTCGCAGTAAAAATGAGACAGGTCCATTTGCACTTTTCCACTTTCATGACAGGTGAATACACCGCAAACCGTTCGTATAACCTCTTAAACCAATCATCTTGTTTCATTTTCACCACCCGCGAAGTTTTAATGGCCGACAAAACGAAGGCACTCGATCCCAATCCAGCAAAAACAACAGAAAGATTCTCATTATGATTTAGAGACACTTGAGATTCCAACCAGCCCTTAGGCAATGTGGGCATTTATCAATTCCAGTCGTAATTCGAGGAATGGGTCAATTAACTAACGCACCTTCTTAGTGAGGGAAAATGCGATGTGTAGGCGACCGCGTATTGCCACGTCGGCCGGGGAGAGTGGGCAGACGATCGACGGCGGGGGAAGACAGCGAATAAGAAATTATCTTCATTAACGAGTGATAATAAATAAAAATGCAGAAGATAAAATGAAATTTCCCGCAAGCAAAATAATTCTGAAGATATTAAAATAACGAAACAAGATTTAACTACAGTTGTCACTTGGATTACTTTTTCGCAGAATTACCATTAACGCAACTACATACCTATTAACCGATGGTCTAGAAAAACATCAGAAAGATAAGACTAATTGCCTAACGATTTAAAATTACATATTTAAACGATAGATTGCTTAAAAAGGCATATATTTATCCGTATTTCGAAATAATATCTTTCAATAGTCAGCCGTGACAACATTAACCGACATATTTAATCCAACGTTGTTATATTTTATCCGTGCGGATCTAAACCGAGATGAGCACATACTAAGCTTCAATCGAATAGGAGAGTATGCCACCGATGAATGAAACTACATTATCCAAAGGAAGACGGAAGGGAAAAAGGGGAGGCTAATTGCAAGAGGGGATAATTGAAGAAGCCTCGTGTTTGCAGAAACGACTAAATTATAGACTTCCACCCACTTGGATCGGTTCGCGCGCCTCTGCGGCTGAAGTGGGCACCTCTGCAGTGAGATCGCACGACCACGATTAAAAACGGCCGACATCAGGAGTCAAATCAAAATAAACGCGGAAAGAATGGTTCGCGATGCTTCCCAACCTTCCACGGAGCACCGAAAAAAACCACTCGGTTGGCTAAAAATAGAATCGCTTAATTCTAAACAATCAGATAGAAATATAACATTAAGCTCGCGGAAGGACCGAATACTTCGCTAAATAAAGAGCGTATGCAACTAGGGAATCTACAGACAAGCCATCCCAAGTCATCGCGCGGTACGGCAACAGAAAGGTCAGTTGAGAAGAATAAACGTAACACAAACACGAAGTCGTTATTTGAATACAGCGCTTTACGACACAAGTAATTTACATATACTTTCGTAGCGTTAGAAATACGTGCAGTTAATAAACATCATATGTTTCATAGGCCCGATTGCTAATTCTTCGCAATAATTTCATTGGAATGATAATTATAAACTTAATCGTTGAATATTTTACTCTGGAAAGAGTTACTCTTTGACATGCTCGTCGCCTTAGCTAAAGTCGCACGAGAGGAATCCTTTTTTCCAACGATCTGACTGATCCTTGGGATTTGTTTGCACGAACAGACTCACACCTACATACGCAAGTAGGTGACGCGTTCCTCAAACGGGAGGTCACGGATTCGTAACTACTCACGAACATGTACGCTCGCGGCATATCAATTATTTCGTCATTCCATCGACGAGAAATGGCGGTCGACTGCGCTTAAGACATTCGAGCACAAAGCATTCGTTACATTAATCCTATACAAACACGCATACATAAATCCGATGTTTTGAGACTTAATGGAGGGAATCTATTTATTTATTAATTCCATATACCCCACAAACATCCACTTTCTGGACTCTTACAGTGGTAGGTATTAACAACAACAATCACAACAAGACCATTTCTTAATCGGAAAATCCGACTAGCCGGGATTCAAACCAGGGACCATGGGGTTGGAGCGATACCGTGCACGTAGTAGCACGCTGACCAGACTTCGAGTTAAAGTTCGAGACTTTATGGAAAATCAATTTCCATTTAGTCTCATTTCTGGAGATCAAATTAAATAAAAAATTAAAACTTAAGGATGATAGAGTGGAAGCCCTCTGATTGATTTTCAGAGGCTGGCTACAGGAAATGCGAGGAAACTTTTCCGCAGGTTGGATGTAAATGATCATTTGTTTTCCTCGATTTACTAGCGTCCAGCTAACAAAGTTATCTGCGAAATAAATTTTACATTTTTGAGTAAATGAGCACGCTGCTGGAATATCAATCAAATTATAATCGAAAGCATATGTTACACGAATGTTAAAACGAATTAATTTTTATAATCATATTTAATTTGAATTTTTGATAGCATATCCGTTCCAAATCGCACGTTAAACAGAAAACACGATGAAATGGATTCCAAAATAAAGAGGACTTCAACTACACAAGCGCGTAAGTTGACCTAAGATCGTCATCTCGAAACGCGCGGTATGAGGAGAGACAAAGAAACAGAAATTCCAACATGAATGGACACATTCTATAAGATAAGTTAGATTGTATGGAAATATAATAACGAAATAGCAATACGATAAGTGTTTACTCGATGATGTTAGGAGGGTACAAATAGAAGAGAAACAAGGCAAAGGAATCTGAAAATGATAATAGCAATTACATGGGAAATCTGAACGAAAATTCGTACAAATTTGTCTTCCACTATAAGTGACAAAACGAAATAAAAGCCTTTCGAAACGTAATCTGCATTCGATGGAAAGAGAGAAATACATCGACTATACCCAAATCGTTCGATTTGAGAAATATAATGCAAAGGAGAATAGACGAACAATTGTGAAAGGAAATTTGCCAGTTCCTCGTCACTGAGCCGCAATCGCAATCGCCAAGTCTTTCTCGTTCTTGGATCACAAGCTGCATAATTAATTATTTTCTATTACACCCCGTATAGAGGTTTGCGAATTGGGTAGAGCGTGCGCCTTTTGTGGAAGCGGTGCCGGGTTCGATTCCCAGCGTGGGACCTATTTATCCGACAGGACCGCACAAATTAAAACCAAATTCATGTTCGCCTCGTCAGAAATCATCAGCCGCGAGAGATAAGAACGAACTACTCCGACTTGACGATCCGACAATTATTTTCTCATCATCGATGTTTTAGAGCGGATGAACACACTTCACTCACAGTCACAAAGTATCACGAAAACTGGGAAAGAAGAATACATTTTGGGAAACGCAGAAAATACTTAGACGATAAGAAGCTCGAAGGTGTTTTTTCCTTATTCGTATGTACATGAGAGAGACAACACCCAGGAACGTAATAATAGCCAGGAAATTGATTTACTAAAATAACACACTTGCGTCAGAGGTGCATACTGATTGCTGGTCCCTAGGGGTCCACTTGTTCCTGCTGATAAATATTACAGCTAAATTTTCACTTTACTTTCATTTCGATATATATGAGACGATTCATAAGTAAGAAATTTTCAAGTAAACTGCTTAACCGGGTATCTCACAAAATATGTACTATAATATGCGATATAAAATGTGCTCTGGAGGTACCTCGTTGGTCCAATACGACTAACAGATACATTGATTATCAGATGAATATTTAAGCATGTTAAAAATATAAAAATAAACTTTTAAATTAGAATATATTTTGATATTTGTCTTAAAAGTAGGAAATATGTTTAAATACATCATTAAACTTTCCGAAAAATAATGCTAAGATAAACATACAAAATTTGCCGTTGGATGAGAAAATGTTTTCTTTCGCTCAAAGTGTCCTTTTGCCACCAATGCGATGATCGGAAGGGCATCGAGAACGCAGAGGTGACAAAATGGCGCGGCCGAATGGTCGGAGAAAACAAAAAGAGGATTCGAGTGTATCGGATGCAGCTGATCCAAGGAAAGGGAAAACACGCCGATCTATAAAGCTTCCAATAAATAAATTCCGAACGGCCACTGGCGAAAGCTAATAGATTAAAAAAGAGAGCGATACGAAATGTATTTCCTTACATCTTCGACGTTTCCGAGGCTTTGAAATCCTCAATTTTCGGACAATCGAGAGAGTGGAAAAAGCCGCTCTTTACGAAGTGAAGTCACGCGATCCGACATTTCCCCACGTTAAGAGGTAATCGTACCGATAAATCGCGTTAACACGCCGACTGCTCCGAAGGCAAAGAGAAATAAATTATGTCACCAATGTGAATGAGAGAATGAAAAACTTCGCTGCACTGATGACAGCCAAACAATTCGATAGCGTACTTGGTAACGTACCGGTCACACACTCGAAACGAAGCAACGTATTCATACGTAGACGCAAGTTGAACCTCAATTCTAGGCAGAGTATTGGTAAGGTTGCGATGAAGTTCAACCAATCGCTACGCAATTAATAACGAAATAAAATAAACAGTCTTTTCTATACAGAGAAGTGAATGCGAATGCTCTATATCTGGTCGGTATAACTACCGTTGTTTATCCTATTTATACTCCAATACTTAAATGCTTTGGAAGGAAGTGGAAAGTGGAAGGGAGGAATAAAAGAGAAAGAAGAAGAGTAAAGATGATGGATGAGGTGAAAAATAAGAAGTATAGAGAGACTAAAAGACAGAGGGGAATGGAGACGGCAGTGGCGTGCGGGACCTGCTTCTGGGCAGAACACCTCATGATGACGATGACTTAAATGCGCCGGAACGACCACTTTCAAAACAATTGACAAAATTCAACACTGATCATATAAGTTACAAAAATAGTAATATCTCGCTTCTCAGATCATGATTTAATTAACCCGGTAACGCCTAGCGGTACCGTTTGGTACCACCCGGTAGGGTATTAAGAAGATTGAATTTTCTGGTACTTCCGAATATTTTTCTAGATTTTTTTCAGTTTTACATCTATTTGCATACTTTGAGGCTCACGATTACAAAATATTTGCTTTTGTTTGTCCTTATTTTTCGCCAATACCGATGTTTGAAAAAGGTGAATTTTCATGAATCCCAAAAAACACGCTTTTTTCGTGCAGACCTTCCGATTTTTTTTAATATTTCCAGTTTCGTGGCTATCTACGAGATTTTTTCAAGTGGTATCAAATTTCAATACATCTAGCTATAGATGCAATTAGAATTTTAGGTTGCTAGTTTATTTATAATGAAGTTACAATGACCTACATTTTGCTGGTACCATATGGTACCGCTAGGCGGTTCCCGTTATACTTTTATGCGGGAAGCGAAAATTTCTTCTGCTACGACATCTCTATCGGATTTCTTTTGCACTTGCGATATTATTGCAAATAAATATTTGAATATAGTTGCATTTCATTTATGTGCACCCCAAAAATATATCTAGTTTAGTCGTTTTCGATGATTTAGGCTGAATTCTGAGGTATGGATTTACCCTTTCGGGCTCTTGACGTACACCCATGACCGGATTAGGAAGAGACAGATGTTGGGTCCGGTTGTAAAAATGAACCATTTCTCTAAAGGAGCGAAATAAGCTAATAGATGAGGAGTGGCGGAAGGGAATACCACCGTAAACTCCGAAGATGGCTGGCAAAAAGGGAGGAACACGCGACCTGAGACAACTCGGGAAAGATTTTGTATTGTTTTGGCCTTCCGTTTCTCCATCGCGAACAACCGAGCAACATTTGCGCCTTTTACTCCTTATTCTAAGTTACACTTCCAAGGAGCGTTTGGAAAGCTGAACTACGTAAGAGACCTCACAAACGCGAACAGGTGATCCTTTGGGATGATAAAGACATCACCGTCCATGACGCGATTTTTCCTAATCCTGATTACTCTTCCTTTCGTGAGGTGTCCCCAACCCAGGCTTTTGAGCGTTTTTTGACGAAGAAGTCGTTTCACATCTGGTGATGGAATCGAATAAGTATGCCCTGTTCTGCAATTGTGGAAATCCGAATGTAACAGCTGAGGAAATGAAATTGTTTGTTGCAATTCTCTTCCTCAGTGGGTACAATACGGTTCCTAGTAAAAGGGACTATTGGGATGCAGCTTACGGCATAAGGAATTAACTTGTTTATAAGTCAATGAGGCGAGATAGATTTTTGCAAATTAACCGATTTATTCATTGCTGTGACAATACTGCTGTTGATACCTCCGATAGAAGGTGGAAATTGCGCCCTCTTATGAATATGTTAAAGAAAAAAATTAGTGAATATTTCAAAGAGAGTAGTGCTTAAGTTTCGATGAGTCCATGGTTTCATATTTTGGGAGGCATGGATGGAAACAATTCATTCGAGGGAAGCCCATAAGATTTGGTTATAAGGTTTGGTGTCTCAATACCCCACCTTGTAAATTTTGACACTTATTAGAGAAATAGTCCCAGGAAAGTGGAAAGCTACGAGAAAGAATTAGGAAAGGCCGCAGAACATTTAGTTGGAATGACAGATGAACTGAAACAGAAAGAGTTACCTTCCCGATTCTATTTTGATAATTATTTCACGAACTACGACTTAGTGAAATATCTTCGCGGAAGGAATTATGGTGCAACAGGAACAGTGAGGGAAAATAGAATTCTTCCCCCTGCCATACGCCTCTGGCGGCTCGCGGGGTATATATCTAAATCTAAATACCTAAAAAATGTTCTCTGAAGCTCTCTAAGGAATTAGCAAAGTTAAAGCGAGTATCTTTTGAGGCCAAAAGATCCGTGAAAAACAACATTCTCGAGGAGAAATGGGTGGACAATGCTGTCGTTTCGGTTATGTCCTCATTTCACGGAATTAATCCGATATCTGGGGTTGGGAGATTCTCCAAAAGTGAGAAAGATAGACTACTTGTGCCACGGCCCGCGATGTTTTAGGCAAATACAATAAATTTATGGGGGCACTGATTGAATGGACTGGAATATTTCTCTTTATCGTGTGGGTGTCAGAGGAAAGAAATGGTGGTGGCCTATTTTTACGTGGATGCTTGATTCCGTGATGCACAATGCATGGTTGTTGACGAGGAAAACAGGGAGAGGTACAACCAAGTTAGAGTTCCGATGGGTAGTTGCGCAGACTTACCTGGAGAGATTCAAGAATACGCCGAAATCTGTAGGACGTTTACCTGCGTCCATAAGCAGTGAAATTGGAATGATGTATGTAAACTAATCATGAGATCATATTTTGACATACAACAGTCTGCATATGATTACTAAAAGCGGGTTTTCTTTCCAGTGTTTCTGATGAAATGAGGTACGATGGGTATAACCACCTCGTGCAATCCGCCACCCAGAGGCGAAGGCGAATATGTTTAAACATATTCTTATAATTTTTATGATATTTCATGTTAAAAATGTAAAAATAAGCGGAAAAATACAAAACAATAAATAGTTTGTTCAGCTAGCTGTAAATTTCCGAAAATTCCTTAAACCTTCAATTTTATACCCCCAAGCGCCTAGCGGTACCATATGGTACCAGGCTATATCTCCGTAACTAATGATGTTAAAAGAAAAAGGATTGGATAAATTGACTTAGATAGTTATACGCATTAACATACTTGATTATAATTAAATTCGAAGAAAATTTTTTTTCCAGGCGTTACCGGGTTAAAACGGGTAAAAACGGTAGCCGACTTCTTTTGAGCGACTATCAATGGGCACTTAACTTTGTGAATAATTAAAAAGTACCGAAGTTTTGTGAGTGGACGAAAGCCATTTATGTCCAATATGCAGATCCACAGTCTGATCTCCTAACTCAGTCTCTCAACTACGATTATCTTCTTTAGCTTATACTATTCGAATATAACCCTTCAATTTTTATTATTTTATACTTATTGTTACTTAACTCCAGTTCATTGTTTTTTCCATATAAATGACTGAAAACAAATACAAAAACTGCATTTACAGTAAATTTACTACAACTGTATGTACTTACAAAGAGATGGCCTTTTCCGATGAATATACCTCGCAAGAAATGTATTTGCTTACCTGTAAAGGAAAAAGAAAAGAAATTATTACAAAGATATGATACAAAATTTAACTCTATATATCATCAATAAATATTAAGAACCTCTACAATAGAACAAACGTTTTCCGAAGGGTCAAAGACTTCAGAAAAGTGAAAATGTTCTATTCGGAATTACACACATATACAGTCGGACCTCAATAAATCGAGCTCTCCTAAGTCGAAAACCTCCTAATCGACGATTTACTCCTTAGTCCCGGTCGATTTCCCATAAGAACATACAGACTTCTTTAACTCGAAGACGGCTCCAACCTCCCTTGGTTGAATTTTCCGAGGATCATGGGTTATTATTTTCGGGCAATATTTCAGAAAAAGTGCTTCGAAACCGTAGAAAGCGTACGAGGATACTTACTTTCCACAAGGGCCATAGACGAGATTGGGAAGATATTCGAGCGAGATGCATCCACGCCAAACAAAGTTAACAGATTATTTCCTCGTAAGGGAAGCTGTTTGGTTTCACTGTTGTAAATATACATGATGCAGATGTATGAACCGGTGTTTAGTTTAGTTGTATTCGAATAAAACGACAGTATAGTTATTGTAACTGAATCTAAAAAACATTGTCCTAGATCAGCGCTTCCCAAACTTATCCACACTACCGCCCCCAACCGGCATTTATAAAAATATTTTCTGCGAGACAAAATCTGAAGTATAAATTATATTATATAAGCTATATTAAAATTTTTAAAACGTCCGCCACATCATTGTATCTGATGTAAAATAACTGCCTAAAGCACAGTAAATTTAAGTAGAAATGGAAATATGATTAAATGGGAATAAAATGCCCAGGCATATGTTTATTACAGCGCCCCAATTGGATCCAGTTAGGGAATCACTGTCCCACATTTACCACACCTATAACGTCGTTTTCCCCAACTCGAAAACTCCGAAATTCTAATATTTTTTCCAGGTCCCTTTGAATTCGACTTACAATTCTCATCGAGGTCCGACTGGGTACGAACATAAGATGTCTGCATGGACCGGGTAAGCAGGCAGTCTATCGCGCTCGGGCCCATGGAAAATTCGTGAAGGAGAGAATTATTCGTTCTTAAAGATCGTTAGTTTCTTGCATAGCGGCAAAAGCCTCTTAAAGTTGTTAAGCGATGCTTAAACGAAATGCTCAGTCTTCGTAAAGGGTTTAAAAAATGTATTTGTTCACAACTCACAACAATTTATCACAGGGAGATTTATGGAAAATTCTGTCTCGGGTCAGGCTTGAGAACGAAAATTAGTATCAACGTTCGGGCCGGGTCGGGCTCAACGACGAACGGACCGACATTTTCGGCCCATGCAGACCTCTAACAAACATGTAAACATAGACGTTCCAGCTTTTGCAAGTATGTGGTCTTAATTAATGTGGAAAACACTCTAGTATGTTCTCATAATAGTTCGCAGTGTGCTCAAATCATTTTGCACAGACTTAGACTTCTCCGAAACGGGTTTTTGACGATCACTTAAAGGAGACTTTATTTTCGTTTCGATCATTTCACATTTTATGAATTCTAATATATAACACGATAACGAATAGAGTAAATCGATGTAACAACAATTATTAAATTATACACATTAAGTTCGTATTAAATACATAATAAATAACGTACAATGGATACCAATAAATTGTAAAGCATACAGCGTGATCAAAACGAAAATCTTTGGAGAAAGTTGATTTCCACGAGAGCTATACGAGATATAATTCCTTACTTTCGCTGAGTCGTTATTCACCGGCCGACTACAACAACCCTAGCTGTAAACTATTC
Organism: Sympetrum striolatum; assembly: GCA_947579665.1. Taxonomy (NCBI): domain Eukaryota; kingdom Metazoa; phylum Arthropoda; class Insecta; order Odonata; family Libellulidae; genus Sympetrum; species Sympetrum striolatum. The sequence continues at coordinate 97,835,379 of OX388344.1, read as the reverse complement.
TTTATTAGACAGATAACGGAATCAGCCATAGGTCTAGGAAGCAGGACAGGATATGGTTTCAATTACCTTATGGATAGTACCACCAATTAATTTGTAGGGCACATTATCCAAAATTTCGCAATATTAGCATTAAACGTGATCACTTCCTCGATCGATAGCCGAGTTGACAATTTGCTAGTGAATTTGAGGAAAGGTTTTCGTTAAAAACTGAAAGATCCAGACAAAGATTACTTACCACGAAGCAAAGACATTGCATACATTATCCGCTAAAATGAAAAACTAAAGACAAAGAGAAATTCGTCGAAAACCTTCTCTGACCAATGATACATTTCCAAACAAGTCCCAAGATTCTCTACCGAAGATGATAGCTAAATCGAAAGGGGATTTTTATTTATAATTTCCAGTGTTAGCCGTATAATGACATTGCATTTCACAATCTGTTAGCTTCTGTTCGATATTCGTACAACGGAGGTACTCATTATTCTGTCAAGTGTAAAAAAACAACAACAATATTTGTGAGGGCATCCGAGATGGAGGCTGAATCCATCGGATAAAAGAGCAGCACTTGAGACGCAACCCAATCGGAGGGTCGCACACGACCAGAAAGACCTTCGCCCTTCCAGATCGACCGCAGCAGGGCACGCTCCAGACAGGGGACCCCCTCCCCACGCTAACTCATCCACTCGCCACCCATGAAAGCGGCGGCGCTGCCTCCGACACCCGATCGCACACAATGCGAGGGGACGCCACTCCGCAATACCCTTTAATTGGAGACCCTTGCTCCGCGGACCCTTTTCAAAAGATAAAAAGAAATTGTGGGAAAAAACAAAACGGCAGCGGGAGGTGGCGCGGGACGGATTAGGTCGCGAAAGAATCGAGCGAACAATTCGCAGATACGAGCGGAAAATAGGCGAAGTTCCGTCGAAAGGCGATGGTATTCTGTTATAATCTTAGATCATAGGTGTGAAAACCACGCGAAAAGCTATCTAGGATGGATTCAGCGAACAATACTTGGCGACCAATCCGACAGCTAATGTACGGAGAATCCTTACATTACAGCTGATGTAAGCGGAGAGCAAAGTATCGCAACTAAAGCGTGTTACTGTGAGAGGATTCTGCAAATGCTCTGGGCCGGTAGAGTACGGAATACATTAATTTTAAATTTATTTCAAATAAACTTCTGAAAACAATAAAGAAAACAGCTGTTCCAACTTTGAAACTCAGCTGAGGAAGAATCAACTCCATTTGTGGACTGCATGGCTACTTACTGGTGCGTTCATCTAAAGAGGGTGGAAGTAAATAAGTGTAATTATAGGACACAAAGGGGCAGAGAACACTCGATTGCTCTTTAAAGAAAGGAATTTTATATAAGCTGCGCGTACCGAATTTATAATTGAAGGAGAAATGGATCATTTGCTGTCAATTATTAACTGAAATATCTATTCACGGCAACTAAATACTGAATTATGAAGTAAATTGAATGCAAAAATCGTCGAAGAATTCTGAAAATCGAACTATCAGTTAGAAATTTGAGTTAGAGTCATATATTGTAAAACATCCGAGGTTTTAATAATACGTATGCACGAGGCTTTTCGCAGGAAAGGCCCTCTTTGAGGCAGAGCACGCACGACTAGTTATAGAGTATATATTTAATCTATTTAAGTATTCGGACCAGCGAAAGGCCCAACGAAATTATCCTGCTTTTAAGAGTATATACTATTGTTTCCCTTCCAAGTTCCTTCTTAAAGGAATGAACTAACGGTTAATCCGCATGCAATTCTCACTTTCATCCGCATGTTTTCATGCATTAACTTGCGCAAGAAATTGTACCATATGTCTATGCGTCGACACGGCTGGTCATCAACGTTATCGTATCCCTTCCTTGGGCCAATTCGCTGCTCACTCCTAACCTAACGAAGTGATATCCTCGAAACGGTATTCCGAGGGTGCAAAGAAAGACCTACCGCTTACTATATAGTAGTCGGGATCGGCATGTTTACATGGAATGAAGCACTATCGTAAGAAGCTAGTTGAAATTTGTCGTCAGCGGCTACCATTTTCAACTGCTCGCTATAAATTCTTGGAGCTTGCATTAAACGTTTTAAGGGGTCTTCCCTATTTTAACTCTGTTTTTCCGTAAACGATACTTTTTCGAGTGAAACTGAGGCAATACCGCAAATCCACGCTAAATGCACTTTGAGATAACAAAAAAGCGGTAAATCCTGCGTAAGCCAGAAAACGTTGGAAAACACCACTATGACTCCAGATGGAAACTCTTTGTTCGCTTGTGGCCACCACTTCTAGGATTCCCGACGAAGAATCGCATGAAACCGCGAATTCCTCGAATGGTGTCATCCAGAGATGAGCCGCCTTACTTCTGATGACGTTTCTCCCTGATGCAATAGAGCAATCCATGAAAAGGTAAAAGTTATTCCTAGTTATAAACACTGTGTATCCAGAGTAGCAGCGACTACTTCTTGTAAACAATTAGTTTGGTTAAACCGAATTATGCTTTCTGAGGCCTCAAATATTATTCCCAATGATAACTCTTACCACAGGTAATAAAAAAATAAGACCAAATTTTCTACTCAGTGATAAAACGATTTAATTTACTGTAAATATGTCTTAAAGAAAATTTTACTCTCAAACCACAAAAAAATGCACCCACACGCCGAAAAGTGTAGTAGAGATATAAAATTCCCGACATTTTACGACCTGTTTTCTACAGGGTAATCTAAATTTACCTACAGTTACTTCGGCAACAAGCTGACCAATCTTTTTTTAACTCTGCAACTGATTTGACTGATTTTCGCACGTTTAATAACATGCATTCAGGATAAATGACGACCTAATTCCCTCAGGACACCGGAAATTTGAAGTTCTTGCCTGATCGCATGGTTCAGGGTAAGAAGATGAGGATTCTTACGAAACCAATGACTTAAATATAAGTTTTTTAAAAAAGTCTATATTTCTGCTATATTATACGCGGATTTAACGATGCTTTAAAATTTTTACTTTCGGCGAAATGAAGTCTGAATAGAGATTGGAGAGCGACTGTACTGGTGCTAAGTGAGCCAATTGATCGATAAATATATCCGCGGTTCTCTTTCCCTTTCTCGAAAAAAGTTTAGCAAAGCGACACATTTAAAGAGTTTTCCCGAATGTCGTCATTCTTTGCAAGAAAGCGCGAATTGGCACGCTAACACGATCTACATTCATAAAACATTCGAACAAATATCAAGGACGAATGTTAAAATAATAAATCATTGAGTACCCGCGGGCATTCAATAATTACAAAAATGACCTATTGTCCATCCTTATTAGTGATTCATAGAGTGTGGCCGAAGAGAAAAAGAGTAACATCTTCAAAGGCGAGAGACCAAGCTGATATTAAACCGTGGGGGAAAAAATTCCGCTTTCAGAGACTGATATATACCACGGAAAACGTGTTATGCTGCTAATTTTGTAAACAAATCGCTTATTAAGAAGAAAATAGGTTAACCTTTACATAGCTGTTTAACTAACAATAATTCATAATATGCGGATTGAAATTTCATGAATAAGAGAGTATTTTCCAATGAGCATCCATTCAATAGTTGCAAGTACATCTCACAGGGTTTCGAGGACGATATTCACCATTCCTCCATTGGCAATATTAGCATTTTCAGTGGAGGTGTGTTAGATATCCAGCTTTTTCATATATTCGATATAATCGTTCACAAAATAAGTGTGATTCGACAGTCAAGGGTCGTATCTGAACATTTTCACGCCACAAAGTATTTATTGATATAAAAGGTATACAAAAATATACAAATTATCGATGAAAAGCATTCTATACATATTTTAAGAACGTCACATAATAGCTGCAATATAAAATATTATAAAAATTACACAAGTTTGCCTCAAAACACATCATTAATTTCTCGAGTAGTCTGCATCAGAGTAGATTGTACTTCCTAAAAAGAAGAAGATATTCCTAAATGAATACCGACTTGAAACACTGACACTTAGTTCTGTAGAAGATTGGTGAGAGGGAGTTTAATGGCAACAGTTGGGATACTGAGGTTTTCAAAAACTAGATGCCGCTGAAAAATGTTTTTTGGACAGTTCTGTGGATGTCAATTCTTCAGAGTAATGCTTCGACGTAACAATTTCATACGATTTACGAGGTTTACAACTTCACAACGAAGTTTTTGATTTTCTGTAAAACCTTTCATCGATAGAAGCAAGATCTGTCAGCATTAGGATATGGACTGCAGCTGTCCAAGTCTGTCAGGAATGACTTATTCTTGCGCTTCTTTCCGATGATATTTCCTCTCTCTTGGCTTGCTGTGAAAAGGATAACTGCCCAACGTAAATCTTCCTGGGTCAGCAGCTGTTTCAGATCATTTTCGTTTTTCTGTAATTATCCCCTACTTTTCGCCGCTTCTTGATCAACTCGTTGCCTTAAAATAAAAAAACAGGCACAAATAAAGAGCTAATAGGGATGAGCATATCATATATTCGTTTGTTTCCTCCAGGCACTGGATGTGATTAGCTAAATATTCACCTGATCAGGGCACTCTAAAGTATAAATTAAATAGTTTGTACAGACATTTGGAAAACATTAAATGAAGAATCCTTCTTTTAACTGACGGAAGAGGGTTGGAAATATGTAATAGAAGAATTCCAAAACGTTAACCACTGTTTCGTTATTTCCACGCGATGAAAAAACCATTTCCGCAAAACATTTACATCATATGGTAAAAATCCCGATAAAGTGAAATTAACCACTTCGTTGTCAATACTTTAACTTCGTAGGGAAAATACTCCAAATAAATTAACGGGCTAAAGAATAAACATATAAATCAATAACATATTCAATCAACTGACCTTTATCGCCGGATTGGTACCAAAATGTGTGGCCCAAATGCAAGTTACCTAATGTACGATGAAAAGTTATTGCTTTTGCACTTGCTTATCGAGGGTTACAATAAAACTCAATTCATCAACTGACCTATTTTCATAGGCAATAAAATATTCTCGATCAAAATTTATAAGATATATTAAAATAAAGTCCGAGCATTCGTCGGACCCAGAGAAGAGTCATAAAATACGGGATGAATACGCGCGATAGAAAACGCCAATGAAATTTAAGGTGTTACCAATAAATTATTTATGGACGATTTCTTTTCTTCTCCAAACCATTCTGACGATGTAAAAGAGTGCAATACAAAATTGCTGCGGTGCTGCAAGTAATTAACAAAGTGGAATACCATAAAATCTAAAAATTACGACGAATTTAAACGAGGCGACGTAATGACTCCATTTGGGTTATTTTTGGTCGGAAACCTCTTTAACGAAGGCTTTAAAGAAGAACGAAACGCCTTAAAGAGACATCTCCACTGTTTCAAATACCGTTCGTCCAGAGGAAAAAAATGACAAGCACCGGTTAGAAAAGTTGATAAATGCCACGGTCGAAAGAGAAACAAGGACGAGCGATATTTATTTCTTGTTATTCTGTTATCAGGAGGCAGCTACAAATAAATGAATGTTATAACAATACTGAACGACACAAATACACTGCACAATCCCTTACAATATAAAATCTCTTACTGATTAACAATTCGAAATTACATCACTGCATTATCAACCTATATTAGAACACACGCAATCACTACAGCAAGCCTTAAATCATACAGCATCCCCGTGGTATTCATCAGAATGAAGTATAGACTTCAGTTCCGGATTAAATTTAAATTAAAGTTGTGGAAGGAAACGGAACCGATCAAGATTTACATTCCGTAGGATAAAGGTTAATTTAATCCATCGAGAAACTGAGTTACGATTGAGGATTAAACTTAGAAAATTTCTGAGTAAGCGTAACCCATTAACCTTAGATATATTTTGATTTTCCAGGAAGTTACAACACAAATAAGTGTATTTTGTAAATATGTGACAATACAATAATAATAATACAATTTAGAAAGTTAGAAGAGACAATTGGAAAAGTAACACCAGTGTGTGATATACTACGTAGTATGTCGACACATTTATTACTGTCGTTCTCAACACTGAATTCTTTGAAAAACAACCGACAAATATCAATCCGTGCATTTCTTCCCTTGGTTGGTTCAATTCACCGGATTCCAGATCTCTGGGTATTTCTTCATGGAAATCCAGCTGCCGAACACCATTGCACGCTTTTACGGCATAACGAGTAACGCGCACCAAACAAAAACCAAATTCCGTTGATCTGAAGAAGCAGTTGAAAAGTGAAAACACACGTGCGGCGAAGGATTTAAAATATAGTAATCCACGATTCGAGTGCGTCTGAAAAACGTAATTTTTCCCCCTTCTCAGTCATGAAGAAAATTCGACAAGCCTTAAGAGAATAGCGGTCACTCTATACGAATTTCTGGTAGAGAATCGAAGGGACTTGCCAAAGAAGGGCCACGGGTGAAGCAACTGCGGAGAGCCGCTTCTTCGAGGGAGGTGAGGAAAATTAAAAAAAGGCTAACTAATTAATTATTATAAAGAGAGGAAGGTACCTCCGCCGGAGAAAACCATTTTATTCTCTCGATAAAGAGGCGCCAATATCGTGTAAATCAACTTCTTTGTCACAACTCGAAGCACTTTCGATCTTGGAAATATCCAATTAGCGAAGCATTAACACTCAAATTACTACAAAAAATCTATATTTGGGCTTTTTAGCTCCAAACAGGTTCACAGCGACTTCAAAAGCAGTGCTGACTATAACCAAAAGCTTCTCCTCTTGGTTAATAAAATTCAATCCACCGAGGAACGACTGCCGTTGCCAAAGGAAGTCGCTCGGTGCGAGGCCAGAATTCCCAACCGATATGCTCTACGAATTATGACGTATGCAGAGTAATGCATCAAAACTGCGTCAAATCAATCAACACAGTACCACTGAAACACTTATTACCTGTTTCGTTACCCCGAACGTAAATTAAAGGGAATCGACTTTCTAAATAAACTTTTCCTCTTAATTTGATCGGACATACTAGTTAAGATGTAGATAACTTCGGAATATGCAATTTCCGCCAGGATTTCATAACATTGACCACTTTTGTGCAGTAAAAAGTAATATCATCACGTAACTAAACGGAAGCAAAGCATAGTTATACTCAGAATTTTCGGTAGGCTAAATATACGATTCTTTTCGTAACCACAGGGCCAGCCAGAGATGAAAAGCGAGGGAAAACCGCCCCAAAGGTTTCAAGAAGGAAAAACTGGAATAAATTGATAAACAAACATGAAGTGCTGAAAAAGACCAAGCGACCCGTGCAATGGCGATAATCTCCATCCTTTGGATCGAGAAGGGCCGATTTTCTTCTACATTTCACAACAAGATGTTTTCCCAACTATTTTTATAGAAATCTCAACTGGTGAAATATTTTGCGTCCAAAACGGATGATCGCCTCTGGAAAACGCAGATTTCTGTCCACGGCTAGAAAGGCGATGCAAAAGCGTAAGAGGAGGAGTGATAAATAAATTATTGGTAAGGAAGATCTGATTTACATTTAAACCAAGCAATCCGCCAGTGGCGCGTGGCAGGGGGTGTAAAACACCGACATTCCTAACTAACCTGAAGAGCTATTAACTTCTCCAATACATCGCGGGAAAAACGACCAAAAGTAACTATCTGTCCTCGCAACTACTTCTCTGTATCGCTTTTTTGTTTTCTCCTGAAGACCGCGAAAGTTTATAACTGGGATAACAATATCAGCTATCTCCTCTCCGATATTCATAGTGATAAATTTATCAAAAAGCTTCCGTCGATACTCAAGCCTTCTATCACTGAGATTTCCACCCGAGGGATACGTTAATAAGCTGTGATTTATTAATGTTTTATATAAATGTGTTTGTAAACTTTTCATATGTTCCTACCAAGATTGGAAACGATACTTCATTTACATAATTTTTATTTCTAATTTGTCAGTTGGAAATAACATAATAGTACCTCCGAATGCGTGGAAAACATATCAAAAATTGATAACATAATCGATAAGCTCTCAGATGAACTCTTAGCGGTTAAGATATTCGAAAGTAGAGCTTTAAGAATCGCCGATACAAAATGAAATCCTCTAAGGTCTCCGACGAACCTTCCTTCCCCCATTCATCATTTCCCAGCATCTTCCGCATGGACTCATTCATCCCTTCGACTCACTCCCACCTCAAGGAACTCCAGGTTTGCATTCGCTTCACAAATTTCGTACTGCGCAGAATATACGTGAGGAATCTGAGGAAAGACTCCAGAAGCGAATCACAGGAACAAGATGGACCTCATTCACGTCTTAACACCAACACACTGTAATGGATAAAACAAGCGATGCCGAGAAGTTTTTAAACCACGTACGTGCATTATTATGCTCTATGTGCGATAAGTGAATCCACAGAACGAGATGAAAAAGAAATGATGCCAAATTCATTCATTGGGACGAATGAGCAAGTGCTGCCCTCCGATCGGAAAAGAGACAATGGAGAACCCATTTAAGGGTTAGCACATCTCGTAACTTATTTGGCCCATCAGATATTTATAATGACGCATAACTTGCTAAAAGAGGAGGAAAGTTGATTTTCAGCCAAAATATGGCTATATACATAAAATTTTAAAGTACGTAACGTATAATTATGTCTTTAACCTATGCTATGCAGAAAAGCTATGCTAAAATTAATTTAGAGCAATAAATACAAGACAGAATGCAAAGAGGAGAAATTCATAGATTCAAGTGGGAGGCGCCGAGTGCACGGCGCCACTTGTATGACGCTCGCTCACTATTTGGGCTGAATCTCGAAAACTACTGCGCTGATCTAATTAATATTTGACGAATGACACAGTGTAATAATGTATTGATAAAAAAAGACTCCCTAATCACCTGTGATGTTTGAAAAAAGGCCAAAAAATTTAAAAAACTTAAGTACGACGCCGTTCACGTCTTTCCGTTTTAAATAATATTTTACACAATTTATTTTCTGACCATATGGAACAACTTTAAGGGGCGTCCCGAAAGAATTTCAAACTTTTCGAAAATAAGGACCACCCTACTGTAAATAAAGCGATCTTAAAAGAGAAAGGAAACGAGGAGTAAGAAGCTAAAATGCAGTCACGCCGAAGAAGACAACAGTACTGTGGTCACAAGTAAATAGAAGTGGAAGAAAAGAAAGAAATGGGAATTGACGAATGGAAATGAAAGAAGAGAGCAGGAAAAGGGAGGAAACGGCCGAAAAGCAAGAAGACATTCTATTAGAACGAGGAGAGAATGAGAGAGAGCTCGCTATTAAAAACACTTGTATAAAATTAAAGAATATCAAGGTTTCCAGCAAAAGGCAATATTCGAAAGAAAATTACTTTGATACTCAATGAAAAAGGTCGTCTCTAACTCATCGGAGAATTCAGAAATAGTTGATTACACCACACTGTGATGCAATTTCAAAAGGACCTCTACTTAATTATCACCGTAATAATAGCAAATTCCCAAATGCCAACTAAATTTAAATTATCGAATGGTAAACTAATTTGGTTTCATCCTTCCAGATATTAAAAAAACAATCCTTTTCTTATTCATTATATTCATTATATTCATTATGATAGAAACTGAAGGCATGGAAAGAGAGAACGGGGTCATTACAACGAACGTCTTCTGCATATCGTGCTTGTCCAGGGTTTTCTAGCGAAGAAATTGCACTCCCACGAAAGCGAGGATTCTTCGTCATATCCACATTTTAGAATCGATAACGAGGATTTTAGTCATTGGCGCAATGACACCACGTGCGAAGGAGCGCACTTTCTTGCACGCATTCCATCGAAAGAAAAGTTATTATTTCGAATTATGATTTACAGCGGCGATAAAAGGGAAGTCACCGCCGATAGAGTCTTTCCTCTGGAATGGCTACAATTTGGCTTGTTTTAAGAGCAATTTTACTCCAGCAACTGTTTCCATCCAATAACTGCTGATAGCAAGAACAGACAAACGATTTTAGAACCCAAAATTTTTCGTCCGTAATTAATTTTATAGAGATAGAATTTCGCAAATGTTCTCCTGTAGAAAGATTTATTAACGAGATATCCTTTGCCTAATTACTTGTGAAATATGAACGAATGAACCCGCTACATATTTTTACGAACGTGTACTTCTGAATTGTTCTAATTTTTTATTTAAAAATAACGACTGATTTTGAGAACGCGATATAAAAATTTTGAATTAACAAAAGAGAAATGATGGCACGAATATTGAATATGGACACCCATAATTTAAAACGATAAAAGATGATACATTTCGTCGTCAAACTCTTCGGCATCCCCGTTACATAAATTCGTTTCTAGACGATATCGATGAACTTCAAGGATTTTGAATCACACAGAAAATAACTTGGCTATTTCCTCGGAAATCATCTCGCTGGAGGTTTTTCGGAGATAGGACGAAAAGTGCCTCCAAAATTTTGAACAGCCAAATTGATAACATGCGAAAGTACGAGTGGAAACGAGGCAGATTTAGATATCAAGAATATTCCCACAGATGGAACTAGAATCGTTCGATGAACTTCGAAAGGAGAACGGACCCCCCGTCGTGTGTTTTCTAATTAAGCCGCCGAGGCCCCACGGATTCACTGACCTCGTCGAGCACTCGCGTCACCATCACCAAACACACTTCCTTCGAATCGACTTCAAAACTCTTTTCTCGGCTGAATGTATGCGCTCGAAGAGCCGTTGAAATCTGCAGATGGAGAAGGAAAAAGAACCTTCCAAGTTCGGACTTGGTAGAATCCGACGAAGAGGCGATATATTTTTCCACGCCCCGGGAAGTTAATACGGTGCAAGAGAAACACCGATCGTCGACTGAATTTAAGAATCGGAAGTTGCGACTCGAAAACGGAAGAATGCCACAAAGATTTTAGCTTCGGAAAAGAAGCGTTGGCTCTCTGAAATAATAAGAGTTATTCGCCAAAGTCTATCGAGGACGGCTTTCATTTAATATTTAAACTTTAAATGAATAATTACGCATATTACACTGTACGTTATACAGATAAATATTTGGATTTAGATTGAAAAATAATTACCCGAGAAATGAAAGAAAATGTTTGAATATTACTTTCTATTTTTCTTCCTTTCCTTTAAAACATAAGTGGTAAAACGTTTGATGTATGCTTTCAATTAATTTGACGTCTTAATAAATAATTCGATAAATTATTGTATGATCTACGGAAGCTTAAGGATACTAGTGAGAAGATATTATAGAATAAACCTTACTTTAAACTTTAACCTCTCCACTTACATCGAATCATTCTCGATATCGCACTCTTCTGTTTCTCCAGTTTAATTTCTCATCGAATTGCACCAAACAGCATTTGCCGCCGTCGCTTGAGGGTTTGCCGAACAGTGTGAAACAGGCGCAATGCCTTCCCTTATTTATCAGAAGGCATTACATCCGAAGGTTAATCTCATTTATTATCCTTCGTAGTTCCCCAATCCTCGCTTAAACACTGACAGGGCGTCCACGAATAAAAGGAGCGAGATTGACACCAACAAAACCATTTGCCCGGAAATACGACCATTTTAAGCGTGTGCGTTAATAAATAAACATAAAGATATTTACTTGGAGCGAGTCTGCCCTTTCGGATTATTTTATCGCCTCTCTGAGTGACCCCGGGACTGAAACAAAATGTCGAAGCAAAGTTTAGAGTTTTGCGACACCTTCTGGACACGAAGCCACATGGGGAAAATAAACAGCGTAGTTCGCATGAAATCGCATGCTTATTAATATACGTGATGGAAATGAAGGAGAAAAAGTCTACCGTAGCCGGAGGTCAAACCCGAGTCTCCCAATAGCCGGTCGGTTGCTCTAACCACTAAGCTACCACGCCAGCACAATGTCCCCTTCATTTCCAAGGGCTATGATGGTGTGGATGTGTGTGTTACCACATGGCACTGCCTGATGTACCATATGGCACGCCTCCTAGCCCCGCATTTACTAGTTAATACCACCTATGGCATCCATTCGAAGGAGACTGCAATACAGAAAAATTCACGGACACCGTTTCGCTTTTATTTAGAGCGAGACTTACGGCGGATGCGGATCGGCTCCGTCTACTTACCACCGAATATGAGTTAAATCAATTCCCGAATGAATATGCGCCGATACTTAATCTAATTTTTTCAGGTGGATCGCCTTTCGCGCCTTGGAAAGAGCAGCCTTCAAACGAAGAGCACCCCTGAAACCTCTAGCAGTTGCGAAGTAAATAAAATGAGCTATACATTGATGAAGACTTATAGTTTCTTACCAACTCCCACCGAGCTGAAATATCAATTCGATGAACAAAAATCTGAAATGTTTGTAAGACTTCACAGCGAATGAATTCGTGAACCAATAATGAAAGTCCGTTCTAACAATTTCCTTCGATCACTTTGAGGAACTGAAAAGTTAGTATCAGATTTGAACGGACTTGATGAATTCCTTTTTGGAAGAAAAATAAATGGCAGAATTCCTACGAAGTATAGAAATAGCCAAGGGTCTCTCAGAAGAAAGATAACGTAATGTTCCAAATATAACTTAATGCAACTATTCATTCGCAATGGATTCGAGAGTTTCCCTGCAACGGATCGAACCAAGGGCCACCCAAGGGAAGAGGGGTCGGAGATGAAAGTGAGTGGCCAAAGGAGATTGTTCAATTAGGCGACTTCCGTAAATTCTAACACGTATGACCTATACAAATAAACACACACTCACCGAAAACTTACGAAATAAAAAATAACTTGGAGGAGTACTTCGAGTTTGAGAAGTTCTCGGACAACATTTCGAGTTCTGTACCTCGTACCTCGAATTTCGAAAGATATTTTCTAATTTTCCATATTCGGAGGGTTGAATTCTACTCATTAGAAGACACATCGATCAGTTATCGCGTAGAGACCTTAGAATCGAGACCGTTGCCACTTTACGCGTAAACAAAGTGCACTCTTCAATTCCAAATTCTGGCAATTGTAAGATATCACAGTCACCCACCAAAATATGGAGCCAGAAAATTATAAAGGACATCCATTTATTTAATTAATTTATTTAAAGTTGATTCATTAACAGCCATTTTGACCAATTACAATGAATCGTAAAACAACAAATAGAAATAAACATATTTATAAATATTAACAAAGGAGCATTAAAATGCAACCAAACAGTTGTATAATATGAAAATAAAAATGTTAGTGGGTTAATTTAAATTAAATGAGAAAAAATAAAATAAAATAATAAAAAATAGTAATGATAAGTTAAAATAGGAGATGTAAGAAAAAAACAATAATGATGGGGGAAAATATAATTATAAAAAAAATTGAGAGAAAAAGATGAAAAGGACGAAACTCGAGGCAACAAAGTTAGCTAAAGAGCAAAGATTAATGAATGGACGAAAGGAGTGAATTAATGGGGGAAAACAGTTTAAGGGAAGGGATAAGAGAGAATTGAAAAGTGTTGGGATTCGATAGAAGATTGATCTTTGAGAGATCGGAAGCCGGAAACGAGGTACGTGAAGGGTACATCGATGCTAACGAAGGCGCTCGGATATTTCGAAACCACAAACCAGGTCATAAAATGGAGAATCATTTTAAAATTTTGAAGATGGCTTAAATAGTAATATTTACGATCATCTGCATTTTAAGGGGTTTGGGACGGATTGATTTATTCGAAATTTTGTCGAGTTATGGAAACAGAATTGGAACGATTTTTAAAGGTCTCGCAGAACGAAGCTCCAAATCTCATCTTCCACCCATTTAGCAGATAATTACCGTGGGAACCGAAGACCTTAACGCGATGCATGCGTGATTCCCGGTCCCGTCGGACTTGTCTATTCTTGGGATTTTTCCCGGATGCAAAACACGTTACCTATTTCCTTGTGAAGCATATATGTTTACTGGGTCATACATGTATTTCTCGTTGATCCCTGAGAAAAGAGCGTTTGACGTGTAAAGAGTGTGGTTTGAATGTGTGGAGGAGCGACGAAGAAACGTAAGGTAGTTGAGGAAGACCGAGAAAAAGGTGGTTCGATACGAATGGACGCACTTAGCCAAAGGTTGATTAGGCGAAATGAATAGGGTAAGAATGGAACGTTGCCTAACATAAAAAAAATCTGATGTGGCCAACACACGACTTTCTCCGTATTCATTGAAAACAGAAGCCTATGCCGGTAATATATAAATAACTCCAAAACAATGAGTGTTACAGGAAAATGTTTTATACAACATTTGTAGTAGAATACATTATCTATAACTTTTGTAAGTAAATGTATATACTTACATTGCAGTTTGACAGAGACATGTATGAAAAACTTCCATTTCTGGATAAACAACAACTTCCTGTTAGCCATTATTGAAGAATAACTCCTAAACAATCAGTGTTATGAAGAAATGTTTCATACAAAAGTTGTAGTAAAGTATATTATCTACAACTTTCGTACACAGTTGTATATACCTACATTGCATTCTTACAGAGATATTTAAGAATCGAAATTTTGTTCCGGATAAACCGCAACTTCCGGTTAAGCTATATTCTCCAAAAACTAATCAACTCTTGGTATTGTTAGGAAAATACTAAATATGTTTTTTGAAAATGATCGAATAATTACTTTTTAAGATAGAGCGCCCACAAACTTTTTTACCACAGACAGACATGTTCGGGAAAATAGCGAAAACGAGCTGTATGGGCCCCAAAACATCTATTTCCGTCGAAATCTGGAGGTCGTATTTTTTTGCGTATGCAATACTTTCTCTATACTACGTATGGGGAGAAAGTAAAAATATCACCAAAGTACCAATTCGGAAAATGGATTGCTCGACAGTTACGATCAAAGTAACGAATTGACACGAGGCAATGGCAGACAATTATCTCGAAATAAAAATCAAACTACCGTCGAAATTATCGAAGGAATTTGTTAAGCACGAGCCGATCATCCAAGCTGCCTCGATTAACTTCCGACTTGGATATTGATGGCGGGACTTTACAAATCCTCGAATATAATGAACGAATGATTATTCAGCGGCGAAAAAAACAGGATGGATTAATTATTTAAATCGATAGTATTTGCCTATGGCGCTTCTGGAGCTGCGCCAGATAAAGGAACTAACGAGGGTGTTGCGAGGATGAATCAGTGAGGACGAACCAAAATAATCGGACGGCGCTGAAAACACGTCTGACTAATGGCGTCATTTGTTGAGACGCTCGGGATCAACCGAAGAAGAGTAAATGGGCGGAAATGCGCTTTCCTCAATGGAAAACCTTCCGAGAAGCTCAAGTGTAGGATCGGCATGGGACTGAATGGTCCTTAATTGCTACTGCACGAATGCTGATTTAGACTCAAATAAAATATCACGACGCCAATTAGATATTACCGAATAATTCCTTCGTTTTCCACCTTTTTATCCTCTCTCTGGCCACATCTCCTCAAGAGGTTCTCTTGCATGGCGAGAGCTAAATGCGCATACTTAAGTAGGTACTCACGGAGGCCTAACTGACCATAAGAAGTAAATAGATGCATATGGCGTTAAATCAATCTCTTTGATAATTATACACTTATTACATACCGGAGCTTAGAGGATCCATTGGTGGAGAGAATCGCTTTTCAACGGATTATCTTTCCTCGATGAGAGACAAACTCTTATCACCTGAAGAGGATTATTAAAACGAGTTTCATTTCTTTTTTTTAGAAAAGATAAACGATATCAATTAACAAGATAAATACAATCGATAATAGTTAGGATGATAAAATAACGATATGTGACTCGGAGCTTAATACTGCATTTGTATTTAATCGTCCTTTATTTTCATCTTAATCCTTAAAGATGAGAATAAAATCCGATTTCGATCGCATATCCGAACGATACTACGCTCGGCTGCCAATTGCAAGTGGAATTAAGAATCTCTATCAAGGACAAGCCACGTTATTTATTTAATGAAACACATCAAAATTCAACTGTATATGTTTTCGCACTCTCTCCTTGATTTACAAACATAATTTCCTCTGATCGATATAAATAAAACGGGGCAGACAACAGAAAAATTATATGTTACCTAGGAAATCCAACAAAATTAATTAAAACCCCTTCGAAGACGGCAAAATTAAGATCTTGGAATTACTTTCCAGTTGCAGCTTTAAATTTTGTTAAAGGATGGCCGCTGATACCGACGTTATAAAGAGGCTACACCTATCGGTCCTCTGTGTGCGGGTGTTTCCATAGATACACACGGATAACAAGTAAATGGTACTTTTCGTTCTCCAGTGGAAACAGTGGAAGGAATAAACAGATTAGGGCAAATGGAAGCGATGAAATGAACCAAAGAAGGTTGCTTTCTCTACTAGATTAGCTAAATACCAATAACTGCCGCTACAGTACAATTCTAACTCAAAATTATGGATTCGTTACGTATTGGAGATTCATCAGCTTCGTCATCTGATATAGTGCGCTAAACCTTCAAGTTTAACAGGTAAGTTGCAACGAATTTTCTTCGAGTTAAACAACGTCTTTAACCCTCAAATACGGCGAAGGAAGTGACATTTGGAAGACCCTTTTCTTATAAAATAAGGACATCTAAACACAGCGACTTTTCAGACGGAGATACGAAACCTGTCCTTGCAAACAAAACAGACGACTTCTCCAAACAAAAGAAAAAATAATAACGGTGGGCGTATTGATATTGTAGAAATATGCGTGTATGAGGCAGGCAAGCAGCCTCGGCAGGGGATGTACGCAACTACACACTGCTCCCTTAGCTTCAGCGTATCATTCGAATATTTAAAGATGAAAGCTTCTCCCGTCCCTGATTTCTCTCGTAGAATTAGAACGGCCTGCGCAACGGATAGCATTGGCAATATCTTCGAAGAACGTACTTTAGTTAGTAAATTAATCCTTTTTGAAATCTTCCATCTTCTAAAGATTTTTATCCTGCTTTATGACAAGAGATCCATACAATGAACAGTTCTCAAACAGTCGAATTCTCAGTCCAAATAGACTTCGAATCCGATTCTCAGTTTTTCACGTTCGGGTGAAACACGTTGGTCATCTCAATAACGGAAGAAGTCCTCAGCTTAGCAAATGGGCGAAGGGATTCTAGGATAGTTCGATTTTGGTATCGGGTTCGACTCCTTGCCGACGCACTGTCGAAGGACTCAACGATACCACATACGATAATTCATGGCTGATGGAAGGTTTCTGTTGGTCAATCAGTAGCCCGAACACACCAGGCGTTAAAAACTGAACTTCTAAACCGATTTGTGGCAAATCAGCAGGTTATAAAACTACATTGGAACTCGATGCTTAAACCGTGATAGCGCACATACATAACCTTACATTCGGGTACTAATTTAGCGATAAAAGGAAAATGGCTACAATATATTTCAAAAACATATCTTCAAAATGAGTAAATTCTATACAGCCCGCATGATTTAACGTTTCTTATTTGTCAACCAATTACTCCATAACATATTTTTCTTTACAAATTAACCAGCTAAAACTTAAATTAAGGCCGAAATTTCGATTCTCTGAGCGCGAGTTCTTTCTGTTATATTTAATCGCATGAGTTTGCTTTTTGCCTCCAACGATTCGCTGCATTAGGTCCGATTTCAATAAAAGTACGCGAGAACACAGATTTATTCTTCACATCCACCCAGCGGTCCGACATACATGGTAAACATACGGATTTTTTTATCAGAAATACAGTGAAAAGGCCGGGATGTCCACGAGGACCACGATTCCGTCCTTGAAGACGTGATGCCACTTCTTCTGCCGAAGACTTGTGGTTTAATGTGGTCCATACTTCATTTTTTCCCACAGAATCGCAGTTTCTTCAGATGGAGAGTCCCAAAAAGTGAAACAAGCCCAAAATTCGTCCACTAGCTCGATCGAATATCACGTCATTCCCACGCTGCTTACATCATACACAGGCCTTCAGGGGAAAAAAAACGGAAAGTTCAAAACTGCATGTCCAATAGAATCCTTTATCGGACCCTTCGATCCCTAGGTGGATTTGCTCCTTTCGCTTTAGATTCATTTCCTTCGATATAAGGAAGAGAAATAGATTGCTCGAGGAAGATGCGGGTTTTTTTGGAGAATTTTCCCTTTCGATGCCACCGTCACTTCGCTTCAAAGTGCTAGAACAGAGAAGGAAATACTGGACACACGAGCAAAACTACTCTCATAATGAATTAATGTGAGTTGTAAGATGATCCAGAAAGGAATACATCTGCAATTGCACAATGAAAGCACCCCTCGGTACTTGACCATAGCGACAAAACAGAAGAGGACAAGAATCAAGATTTAGCAGTTCTTCAATTTTATGGATCTCGATGAAAAAATGTTCGGATTAATATTTGAAATTCTTATAAAACGCAGGACGCAAATCACCAAATTATTTAAATCCCAGGTGCATGTAGTCACCAAAAGAGTTCTTTTCTCATGCATAAGGATTTCACTCGATCGAGTGTGCCGCGATTGGCGTGCCGCGGAGAAAGTAAGAGGGTTAATGGAATGACATCCGAGCAAAGGTGAGACGAGCGTGAGAGGGGGTTAAGAAGGTCAGTGGCGGAGACCGGTTTCTCGGGGCAACCGATCGCTCCAGTGGATTGATCTCTTTCTTAGGATTCGACCAGTGTGTGTACGCACCGAGCAAACAGTAGCGAGCGAAGAGTTGTTTGCAAACTAAAATCACTGAATCAAGGAGCACCACCACCAATGCATCGATCCCACTTCTGGAAAATCGTCACTGAAAAACACGGAGCTCTGAAATCAGTGGAAAGAACGACCATGTGCTAATCAATGCAGCAGACGATATTAACGAAGAAAAACGACAAAATAATACATCGTCGAAGTTCAACTTAAAACCGTAAAGTAATACGCCTTCATCGCCAACGAATCATTGCAGATCAGTGCAGATGACGGTATCCTTTGAAACAGTTGTAGGATCAGAATTCAAACCTGATGGCTTTATCCTCGGCAGACGAAGATATTTTGTGGACCGTTCGCGATTGAGAAAGAATACTTCCCGTTTCAAAAGTTCGGCTACGATCAAAGAGGGCGTAAAACCAGAACGAAAGCAATCTGAGAAGTATAATTTAGTCTAACAGATATTTATGCTTAATTTAGGGTTTCGCTCTCGAGCCTCATAAAATGTCCGAAAGAGCCGCATTTCGGCCAATAAACTTCACCAGCGGCGAGCGGAATCTCTTCCGTGGTTGCGTTTCGGTGCATCTCCCAGAATTCAGCTCGAGCATAACGATGATCAGAATCGCTTGAGAACGCACTCCTTGGTTCAAGCGAAAGCACGACCGAAAGAAAAGCGACAGAGTTCTACAGAGGTTCCCCCGAATCGGTCAAAATTCCTCGGGATACATTCGCTTTTAGTCGGAGAGAGTAAATTCGATCGTATTTTCGTATTCGATCGTATTCGATCGGATTCGAAAGTACAGCTCCCCACATAAAAACGAAGGCGTAGTTGTAGCTGCATAAGATTGAGGGGCTTGGCAACACTGGATGGCTGAGAGATAAGTTTGGCTCTTATCGTGAGGTCCCAGGGAATGCGATACTAGCAATTTCTACGACTCTTTCGGTATATCGTAAGGTATTATATTCTGTAAAAGGCTGTGGCTGTAAGTTAGAAACAGATTATCTTTATTCGTTACGAGGAGACCCAACATTTTCCACTTTCATATAATTTCCGGCTCCCTTGAGTATTGACGATTACAACACATTTATATAGGAACATTTATAGTTAAATTGAAGTTAAAATTACATTAAATTAGTCAGCATTTATAAAAGTTATAAAGGTTCATTTAGTAGGATACCATAATTTTTAAAACGTCGTTTGTCGCAGTTAAAAGACTACGTCATATTTTAAAATGCACGAGGGTGGCGAATTTTGAAGACCACGATTCAGATAAGGTGTCGCTCTATAAAAAGAGGCGTCTGAGCTCAACCGCTTCCTTTTTAACGAAGCGTAGATATTTTGCATGAAACTGCTATTCGACAGAAATATAGCTGGCAAACACATTAATCAAATATAATTTCATATTTCTGTAACGCTCCATCGTAGCTCTAATTCAGTAGCAAAAGGAGAGCCTTTAAAAGTTTCAAGAGAAGAAGAATGAAATATTTCTAGATGTTCCTCGGCGATAAGATATTAATTACTCAACAAGAGAACGAAACTTGCAGTTTAAAACTGCGAGGAACCTACGAGAGGCATTTTCAAAAACAAAACGTGGATTAAGGCAGTTTCGGAAACGATCAAGATGCAGCTGCTGTATCAAAAGGCTATGAAGCGAATTAAGGCCGAAAAAAACGACGGAAGATGCAGTGCTGAACAAGATGATGCTGGACTACTTGAATAGTCAGCTCTCGAGGATGGATCGATAAAGAAGTCCAAGTTTTCCATAGTTAACTATTAGAAAGAGTATATAAAAGTACTTCTTCTCAACCAAGTGTCTACTTTCACGCGAAAGGGAAACAAATTCACAGGACTCAGCCGTAAATGGATACCTGAATCATTTCCCATCGGTGATACTTTGGCAAACGATAACATTATTCAAACATTAATTCTCGAGAGCATTCGTGAAATTAAAACCGATATTAAGAAAGAATTTAAATAGCAAATCCTTAAGTATGGTTTGGTATAATACGCCATATTCTGACAGTATGTGCAAACAGAATAAATCTCGAAATTTACTTGTTTAAAATAGCAAAAAGATCGCCCCAATGAATAAAAATAGCAACAAAGAGGATGCAATGAAATCGTTACGAAGGAACTCGAAATTATCGGGGGACACGAATTTTTATTTAATTATGCAAACACGATTTTTTTATAACTCCTTCCGGATTCGGGTTCCTTTCACTGCTGGGACTGCCTTCGTTAGCGTTTGATAGTAGTGATATTTCGTCGATTCGGAGCCAATTTGCAAGAATTTTCAACTCCTTTCTGCAAAGCATACGCCTTAAGGTTTCGAAGTATCCCAACGATCGCGCAGAAAATTTTAACTTAACGCAAAAGTTAAACGGAGGAAAATGTTGTACAACGTCGGCCAGTATGTTCGTTATATAAATTGATATATTTATTGGGAGAGCGGATATCATTCCGCATAGAACCAACCATCGGTAGTATAACTGCTGTTATAACGAGATAAGGCAAGAAAGCGATTCCCGAATAGAATCGATTCCGCGGGCCACGGAAGATCTTGAAGTCTGTAACACTTCTAAATGTTTTGGCCAATAACTATACATCGTGAGTAATTTGAACTTTCATTTTTGAACGGTGGATATTTCGTTGTCCTATGTTTTCTTTCTTCGTTTTAGTTCCGTCCCGAAATTAATTGAGAAATGAAGAATTATAATTGCGTTGTGTAGCAAATCGAGAGTGCCAAGAACACAGTCAAACAGAATTTTACATTTTTTTTGTTAAATGCAAATGAATGGTGTTGTTTTCATGGTTTAAGATTAAATATTCAAACGACACTTCATTTAATGACTTTTTCTAAGAGAAACGCCGAAAATTAACATTTCAACTACATACGATCTCTTCTCCATTCACGCCAACAAGATGAGCAAACAGAAAAAAATATTCAGTCGCAATAATTCTTTTCCTAAATCGATTATGGTCTAAGGAGACAAACCGTTCAGATGAAGAAAGACGATGCCCATCAGGAGCCATCTTCGACGGAGCCACAGGTCACTGGAGGGAAACGAAAGGGCACGATTCTAACGAATCAGTTATCAGATTTCGCAAATGGGCTCGGGAATCGAACCTGGGACCGCTTTCACTGAAACTAGTATAATTACTTGGAACTGAGCCAAAGTGCTCTCCTAATGTGTTGATATCGGGAGTAATGCCCCTACTCGAATGCTTAGCACTTTAAAAGCCTCTACAGCCTAAACAAATGCTCACCATCAATAAAAAAGTGACAACCACTGATAAAGGCAGCGAAGGAACAGAAACTCCGGGATGAAAGAGCTTAAGCTCGAAATAAAAATGTTCAATCGATACGACGAACATATTGCCCTGAAAAATAAATCCACTTATCTCCGATCCTAAAAGGTATTTGAAAATAAAGGGAAAAAATGACTCCATTTAAAATAACTCGGGAAATATTCGAAAGTAAGATCAGGTGAGAAACCGAAAAGAATACTTATATCCACCAATATTATAACACACGCAATTACTGCAGCAGGCCTTAAATTATACAGCATCCCCGTGGCACTCACTCTAATTTACATACACCCAAAATATCTCATAAATAGTTTATTTACATAGTTGTCATCGTTTCTTTGCTAAGCCACATGTGATTTAGTCACATCGTCCAGTATTACAATTAAAATTTTAAAAAGCGTCCCATTCATTTTACAACTACCCGACAAACAACTGAATCAACACACGCCTTTTTCTGTAAAGGTTCGAAAACCTCTTCAGCTGACGTATTCCATTCTTGAACCCATTTATTTACAAACAAACACTTAGCGATGTCAGCCTTTTGTTTTCTCAGCTCTAACTTTTGTTTATCATCTCCCCTTGCTAATCAATGCGGTTCCTCTATTCTACTACTTAACACCTCGTAATAAATGCCCAATAATCGATTGAGCCTCCTCTTTTCTTACGATTCCCAACTAAGAATCTGTAACGTATCCGTAATCTTCTCTCTTATCTCTCCGGAATGCACAACTATGCTGCTTTCTGTTACACTTTCTCAGTCTTTACCATACAAATATAGTTTTGGAAATCCCATACATTTGTGTCGTATCCTAATGGAGGCCTCACTATTGTTTTATATCTGACCCTCCTTACTGATTCCCTTTACGTTTCTCTTCACTTTATGTAGATTTTTAAACGCTTTAGACGCGATTTTGTCTACATGAATACGCCGATCCAAAGTGTTAGTTACCTGTTTTTACCTAAGGAATTATTTCTCCATTTAACTCAAAACTAATCTCAGTCCTTCCTTTTATTAGTGAATGTTATGTATTTACTTTCCGCCGCGTTTTCAATTATTTGAGCATATTTTTCGACAGCTTTGGTGTCGATACTTTTAGATGGCAAATGGAAACACTGAAAAGTTTAATTCACTTGTCTGACTATTGAGAAAATGCTTCAAAGAAAAGTTTTAATGAAACACGGCACAGTGGCCGAATAACTCCGGCTACCGGGGTAATTCACCCATGGCCTCGGGTTTACGACGCAGTCATTTTAGGTAGCAAATAACTATGTATTTATTAATTCTTTTATATCAATTCATTAATATTTTATGAAAACCAGGTAGAAAACATTAAATTGCGAGGATATCAATGAAAAACATAACATTTTTTACGGAATAAAGCTTCCTAAGGCCAATACAAACCAAAAAAGATACCCATATGAAAACAATAACTAATAGAAGCTAATATAAGCAAATGAAAACCAACATAAACCAATAGGAACCACGGAAAATTTTCAGCAGGGCATTTTCTCGGATGAATTAAGCCTAGTTTTACCCGCTGAGATCCAGCAAACAGACCAAAAGCAAGATATTGATATTAAACGAAGGCAGATTAACTTCGTAGATAGGATGAGAGGAATTGGTAACGGGACATGCATGGAAGCCGATTCGGCAGCTAGTGTAAATTATAGCGGAAGTGGTACATTTTGGATGAGATAGAAGAAAAGAAATGGACCGGAGAGACCAAAGGTATCTACGGCCTTTTCATCCGATATACATGTGAATTTTGTCAAAAAAGAGCAATGTCTCGAATGGGAATGCTCTATGGATTGACACACATCAAGGATCCAGTCTCTCTTCGCACTTATTTCTCCAGCTGTGTTCTTCCTCTTCTTACTTACTGTTCTCCCATATGGACCATGTCATCCGAATCAAACCTCTCTTCTCTCAATAGCATCTTAAATTTCTTTTTAAAAATAGTCTATTTTCGAGTCCCGTCATATAGAAATATGCCAAAAGATCATCTTCTCAATCACCTTAATCTCACCCAAATCAAAGCCTCTCATACTTTCTCCGACATTTCCTTCTTACATAATATAATAAATAGCAAAGTTGATTTCCCATTCTCACTCTCTCTTTTCTCTTTCCGAGTTCCCTCAAGAACAACACGCCAATCCGATACCTTCACTTTGATTACTCCTTTATCTATCAATAGTGAAACGATCACTCTTCTTTCGCATTCCTTCAATTTTCAACTCCCTTTCCTCCAATACTCTTTTCGATCCTTTCTTCTTATCTCCGAAATCTATCCAGAATATGATTCCGCGAGTTTGACGAGGAAAAACACAATTTTCTATGATTTTTTTGTAAGCTCATATTCATTTGTTATTTTATTACAAGTTTAATTTGTTGATTTTTCACGATTTTGTTATTTTGTTCTTTATTATTATTGTTAATCATCAGCAGTAATTGGCTTTGTGCTGTATATTGATGCTTGTTGATAAATAAAAATAAATAAATATAAAAGCGGAAGGACTAGAGAATGACTCAAACCGAAATTTACGAAGCGTGAGATTACTTATTTAGCTGGAAATAACTGGTGAGCAGGTTAGAAAACTTATTAACAAGGATTTGAGGAGTTCAAACTAAAAATCAACACCCGCATGATTACTTTAAATCTGCTAACTGTTTCGCAGCAAATGGAGTAGTAAGACTTTGGAGGTAATAGAGGCACTAAAACTACTTCTGCTTTAATAGAATTATCAACGGAAATTCTCCGAATATATCGGCCAGTTTCTGGATCCAATTCTGTCCATACGAAACACTCAGGTCTAAACCCTCGATGCAACAAACCAACTTTCAAATGGGCATTCCTCAAGTGACTCCAAAACATACTGTCCTGAAGAGAAAAAACAACGTACAGCCGAGGGTATTTTTCGGAAGACATAGAAACAACTACGGCAATAACGAAGATTTCACCTCTAATGAATGCATGACAAATCCATGCAATGAAAATAGGAGGTGAAGTCACGAAATCCATATTCTGAAGAGAGGGAGATAATCAGAGAATCCGTAATGTGAAAAAGATGTCATCGAAACATGGATAAAATCACGCCGCGAAGCGACAAGAACGTAAAATGATCGCTTCTCAAATAAATAATTGTGGAGCAAAGGAAAACATCTGATCTCATTCGAACCGCATCAAAATTATTATAGTATTTATGGACCGCTTTTCCCACTCGCTTAATTAAAAAACGAAAGAAGAAAGTTCAGCATACAGTTCAGGAAAACGGAAACTAACGAAAGCAGAAAGCATTCCGTTGAGTGGACGTCTGTGCGAACACTGGGACATACGGACCAAAGCGAATGTTTTCATTTCGCTGCTCACCAAGTCGTCGATACCACGACGAGAGAGGCAAGACGCATCGAAACTAAATCTTTCCACGCTATTTCTGCGGCTTCTCCTTCCATCGGAAAAAGGGTGAAGGAATACTAAAATCAAGAAGCCATCACAATCCTTAAAATTCCGATGCAACGGCACAACGTGCATCGTTTCTTGCAAACACGATTTAGATCCGAATTGTTTTTAAAAATTTTAATCCGATTCGTGCTGATAAAATCATCTTTGGAAAAATCCCGCATTGCCATGAAATTGAATGCGAACATTTCGACGTTCTAAAGAAAAATCACTACACACGACATAGATATTCTTCTTATTTATAATTTGAACCTTATTGGTATACGTTTCTACCTACCTTAACCCTTGTGTAGGCATCCGGGTACCCACTAAGGTATATTTTTGCTTGTACGTTGATTATAAAGAAAGATATCGCTTTGATGCTTCAGATCGTCGTTATCTACCTGAATCCCTAGTAAATACTACTATTATAAATACGTTAACTATATTTAATGCTTAAATAAAAGCATTAAAAGTTCACATACGTCCTGGGGGCACCCGGGGTACCCGGGTACCCACTTGAAATTTCCTTCTCATTTTCTGACACATATGCGTTGGAATTCGTTCCTTGAAAACATTATTCAATAAATAGACATTTTCTGAAGATATTAAAACCAATTTTATATCAATTGAACGGTTAGAACTTTTATTATGAATAAACATAGAAAGGTATGTTTCTTACTTCCGTAAAACGGCCAGCGTCAGTCACGCGAAATATCGGCTTTTTTGTTACGGAGGCTCAACTTTGGAGTCGTATAAAAGTTTAAGTAGAAATTGCACAAAAAAACAAGTGACATCAACGTTTAATACGTTCTATTGCACATGTAACCATATAAGCTAATCATTTCTGTTTTCATAACATTTGGTATTTATCATAGATGGAACGGAAAAGTGCCAATTTTTACGAGCTGTTTCACGGAGTGCTCTTTTTGAACGTTTGTTCCTCAAAAACTGTTTTTTCAATCACAAAGATATTTTGATAGAATATTAATACGGGTATTAGTAATTAAAATACGAAGTTTCAAAATATTTGTATGAAACGATAAAAAGTTGTTGTCGATTTTGTGAAACAACTTTTTCTCAGAAGTGGATAGCCGTAGAAATACAAAATTGGGTTCGTTAGAAAGATTTCAAAATGAGTTTTCACGGTAAATAATTATTTTTCACAACAAGGTAGCGGAT
Source organism: Sympetrum striolatum (assembly GCA_947579665.1). NCBI lineage: Eukaryota > Metazoa > Arthropoda > Insecta > Odonata > Libellulidae > Sympetrum > Sympetrum striolatum. The sequence continues at coordinate 97,808,810 of OX388344.1, read as the reverse complement.
TTTTTTATACGAATTATTATTTAACGCCGAGATTTGCAACTGTTGAGCAGTGTTGCCATGTTGATGTCTTCGGGAGTTCCTAACCTCCCTATCTCGCCCTGCTCTTTCTTTGTCTCATTTTTCAGCTACGATAATATCGTTTTATCTGAAAAAAATCAAATTTTAAGTACTAACACCTCAAATTTACCCGAGCGCCTTAAGTTAAGCTATAGTAATATTGCTGTACTGACTGTGTGGTAGTTTTTCGTTAGCTTCTATTGGGCAATATATGCTGCATAATATGTACATCGATGATAATTATCACGGAGAATTTTTATTCACATCAATCGTTAGATTTGACATACGTTTTCGAATGTTAATTACAGACAAGTTTTTGACATACATCGCACACTTTTCTAGTTTTTCTTCTTCTTCTTATCAATTGCTTATAGCTCAGGTGACAGCTCCCAGTGATCTTCTTTCTCCCGGAGATGTCCGATGTAGACGCACCAAGAGTAGAATCCTCCGCAATAACTGGCTGCCCGATAGCACTTTCAATCGCTATCTTTGTTGTAATATTGCGCATAACTTGCAAATTTTGTGATTTTTGCTAAATTACTGGCTTCGCCAGTTCTTCACTTAATTTTCGCATAAATCTACGTCGTTGGTTGGTTTTTGACGTCAGCATTTCGTTGTTTTCATAGTATATCCGATAGGATGCAAAAGTAGCTACGTCGATTATATTGAAAACATAGCTAGCGGCCATCTCAAAGTGCGGCATTTTGTTGTATACCATTAATCATCTGGTCCATTGTATCACCTCCAGATTTAAACTTACTGTAATACAAAATTATATGGGGCTTCTTCTTACCACTTTCATAAATATTTATATCAGAATGCATCGTTGAAATTAAAATAACTGCTTTCCCCTTCTTTGGGACATAAGAGCAAATATTTACTCTTTAGTGGAAATTAATTATTTTTCTTCAAATAGACTTTGCACGAAAAAATTTTAAGAAAAAAAGAAGGTGACACTATGTTTTATGTATTCTACATAAACCTGTGAAGCGTTCGGCTCTCTCAGTAATGTAAATACCAGAAGAAAGCCAGGAGTAGCACTGAAGCACATATATTCAGTTTCTACGAAACATAAGGGTAAGAAAGATGATCAATAAGATAAGATAATAAGGAAAAATACGAAACGTAATTGATATGATTAGGCGTAGCTTCGCAGACCATGGCGATAGAAAGAAAGCCTCTCTGAGGGACGGAGTGTTCAAAAGCTCGAGATGCAAGACCAATAATTCGGCAACACTGCTGCACAATGCGAATCCCGGCGTTAAATATAAATTCGTATAAAAAAATCCGCTAATTTGTTGTGAAAAATAATTATTTACCGTGAAAACTCATTTTGAAATCTTTCTAACGAACCCAATTTTGTATTTCTACGGCTATCCACTTCCGAGAAAAAGTTGTTTTACAAAATCGACAACAACTTTTTATTGTTTCATACAAATATTCTGAAACTTCGTATTTTAATTACTAATACCCGTATTAATATTCTATCAAAATATCTTTGTGATTGAAATAACAGTTTTTGAGGAACAAACGTTCAAAAAGAGCACTCCGTGAAACAGCTCGTAAAAATTGGCACTTTTCCGTTCCATCTATGATAAATACCAAATGTTATGAAAACAGAAATGATTAGCTTATATGGTTACACGCGCAATAGAACGTATTAAACGTTGATGTCACTTGTTTTTTTGTGCCATTTCTACTTTAAATTTTACAAGACTTCAAATTTGAATTTTTAATGAAAAAAAAGGAATTCAGGCGTCAAGAACCGAAGAATAAACATACCTGTCTTATTTTGATAATTGTAGAAGTTCTAACCTGTCAAATGATATAAAAATGACTTTAATACCTTCATAAAATATGTATTTATTAAATAAAATGTTTAGAGAACGAATTCCTTTACAAATGTGTTCAAAAATGAGATCTAAAGAGGTGGGTACCCGGGTACCCCGGGTGCCCAACAACGTAGGTAAAGTTGGGTGCCTACACAAGGGTTAAATGCACACACATTCGCCAGGGCACAATTTCGATACGTTGCACCCGATAAGCGAGGGCGTCATAGCGGAATCGCTACGAATCCGACATTTAAAGAATGGAATTCTTAGAAAAAGGCGAACCGAGGTGAGGCTGAAGATCACTGAGCTCCATCGCAGGTCGAAAGAACTCTCGCCACGATCTCCTCCATCGAAAATCCATTTCTTCAGAAGTGAACGAGTCTTCGGTCTGACCGGCTGAAGTGAGCGTCTGTGTCAACTCCGGCACCCAAACAGCGCGGTACGGAAAAAAAGAAATATTGCGAGGGTTCGAGACGGGTGGGGAGGCGTCGAAAAGAGGTGATAGTTGCACCAAAACTAATGAGAGAATAAAGATGACTCTCTTATAAATTGGGGGAATTGATAATGAAAAACAAATCGAAATCAGAGAACGCGCAAATGTAAGACGTAAATTATCGATGGCCTCGAAATATAGCGGAAGAATGAGCATCAAAAACGAGTAAAGGGCCACACAATAAAATGCCACTCGATTAGATTTTAGCGAATATTGGAAAACGTTGTCAAAAATTATGGAGAGACGAACGAATGAAAATCCCTCGAATCCACGTAAATCTTCTACTGAAAACAGCACAGCCCAATTGCGAACGAAAATTAAGGTAACATAGGGGAATAAAAATAAGGTTGGTCAGTTATAGAAAAATTAAATGGCTATAAAAGAAGCACGTGAAAGTTTAACAATGAAAATTTACACGTGCGACTTTTATTGTCCAAACAACGTAATGCAATATTTTCCAGTTGTCCTTGTAAGATGATGAAAAAGACAGGAATTGACCTGAGACGAATCGTGAATCTTATTCTATCAAAATAAAAGAAAGGAAGCAGAAAGTTTTGAGACAGTAAACAAATTTCCTATCTTTTCAATTTAAACACACATTTACAGCAGAACATACTCGAGTTATTGCAGACGCAAACAGTTTATTTTATTATTGCATTTGTGAAGTAGTCAATACCTCGATGCCATCTCAATATTTTTCGAACGATGGGGAAGGCACCAAAAGTGCAAACGGGACACAGGAGAATGAGGTAAATCAGCAAATCGGAAAACGAATGAGGATAATTAAGATCGTCGGGAAAAATAGGGGATATTTATAGCGCTAAAATACAAAAAAAGGGTCGAGACGAAGCTGTCTCGCGCGGACGGAGGGAGCTCACGCCATATTCCCGAAACGTGTTAACAAGCCAATGCGGCTGGAACACAGCTGCACACCAACACCAGCGGTGGATCGAAAATAGAGAAATGCTCTTTTCATTGAAGACTGCGAGCCAAGATGTTGCTGCCCTAAAGAGGCTGACAAGTACAATGTCTCCAAATGCTTAAAATCGTAACATTGCAAGAATGCGACATCTTTCATTGCTGACGATATTAATAAGAAACAAAAATTACAACGTAATGTACCTACTAAAACTGGATCGATGCAAATACGTATATCAATAGTAAGAAACTAAAATATAAATTAAGCTTAAAACATAGGACTGGACGAAGAGGTTGATTTCGTAAAAACAATCATCCAGCGATAATTATTTACGATTATTTTCAAATGACGCAAAACTCGCTGTTATACTGTGAAAAAAATTAAAGAAAAAATCGACTTTTCCATTCAAAGGCGAGAGTCAATGCAATTCTCGAGATGATAAATTACGAGGAGATGGACACATATATAGAATTCCGAAGAAATCGAAAGACCCAAAGCTATTCGTAGACCAAAAAATAAGAAAATGCCAATCCATTGAAATCCAGTGAGCGCTAAAAATTGTTCATCGGCGAATTACTTTCACGCTGTGGCTCTTCAAATAATAATACCCAGAGCCCTCGAATATCTACCAAATTACATTACGACCGATAACAATTTAATGCCGTTTATTCTCTTCGCCATCGCGATAAAATGGGCTGCTAAAAAACACACACAATCAGAAACCGTGATGAATTTACGAGAACAGTCAAAGTTCCCTCACGAAGAAATGGAACCCACTTATAATACCGTCGCCATTAATTACAATTAATAAACCTTAATTCCAAATCCATCGAATTAGATGTAATTTTCTACGAGAATAGGCTAAGGAGTTATTCGTGAAAATTTCGCGCTTAACTAGTCGAAAATAGATTTTTATTTACGATTATCTTTCCACGAGATATAATTCTGTCTAATAAATAAATGTACGCGTATAATGAAACTTATTATGAATGAGTTATTGAGATCGAATGAGTCTCTATATTTATAAATCACACACAATGTTTACCTTTACACTGCCCAGAATTTCCCTAAATAAAACCTTCAATACACAAATGACGAATGAGAAAGTAAACACAACGAGGATCCTAAATCCAAACACCATTTTGAGTCAGTGATCACACGAACAAATATATTTAGTTAATGTCGATTAAGTGGGGCATTTTTCAAGTAGTAAAACAGGTAGAAGGGTCGCTAGCCTGACATAAAACTGACCCTTCCTCGGCGGAGGGACCTAATCTGCTGCCTAACCCTCACACCAAGAGTTGGTGCAGGTACACTGGCTATATTGGATACGATTTAAGAATTATTAACAATTGAAATTAGCAACATTTTGTTAACTAAGTCGTATCATTCGTCCAGAGAGAGGTACCAGCGTCTTTTGACCGACGTTCTACGGTGAAAATTAAGGGTCTTCATAGCTTAATAGAAATACACCTGTGACACATTGGCCGGCGCTGGGATGGGTTGGTGGTTAGGGTTTGTGTTTAATATTTAACTTATGGAGTGGTAAAAACTTTAAAAAGGAACGGTCAGTTTTATGATGGTTTGGGCTAGTGGTCCTACTACCTGTCTTACAGCCTTAAAAATGCCCCACTCAATCAATATTAACCATATAAATTTCTTATCTATCTCCACTTTCATACATCCATTTGCCGCTACAATTAGCGATTTATGTGTGACGCCCTGAACTACTGAAATAGTTGATGAAAACGGTCAGACAGGAGCCATCTATCCGAGAAAGAATCAAAGCGTAAGCAAAGTGACAAAATATTCCGTAATCTCGCAGTTTGCTGATATTCATGAGCTCCGAGACAACCGAGTAAAATCCCAATTACGTCATCAACCCCGAAGTAAGCATCGAACCAAGTGCAGCACGGGAAAAAGATTCCAGGAAATGCAACGGATGTAAATATTTCGAGGGAATTTCGCCGTCTCAATAAGAAGCCCTATTCATCTATTTATATTTTCAATAAGTTTAAGAGAATAACTTTAGTAGCTTAAATTTTTATTTTGACCAAACGACCAAAATATGACTTGTTTATTACAAAGTTCGTTTCAATTGTCGATATTTTCTACACGGAAGGGTTGACAGGTTCCAACCACGATATGTTAAATTAACTGAAAAACTATTTTGCACAGTAAAAGCGAGGATGATCGGGAGCAGCACATGTTCCACTGTAAAATCACTGACCGGAAACTGTAACAATCTAGGGACATACACTATTTTAGGGTTCCCCAAAATACGGTCCGTATATTATACGAGGTCCATAAATAAATAAATTCACAATTATTTAACATTTATGATATTCATTTATAGAACGCCTTTCGTTTGTTTTATTTGTGTACATTTTAGGATTGATATCATTTTCCTTTCTAAATAACAGTACCTACAACAACGTTAGACAAGTACATATTCCATCTCGCCAAGCATTTCCATTAGCTTATTTCTGTCCATCCCCTTTAGATGTGTGAAAAAGCGCCGGTCGCCCTAATCATTTCACCTCTTCGCAAGAGGACAAAATACGCGAACAACGGCCGCTGCTTCCGTCAAAAACATTCATCCGAAGACGGAGAACAATCAGATTAAAAAGATCGATGGAAAAAGAGGCAACTCCCATTATAGCGCCCCCCTCACGACTTTCCCCCACGAATCGACACTTAAAAGAGGGGATATTCCGTTATGGGATTTCTTGGGACAATAGAACCATTCGAGCACGTGCCGTCGACCGACAGTCCGCCAAACAATCTCCGACGAAAGCGCGGAACAAGTTGAAGGATATCGGTGCAGCGCGAGGAGAAGAACGCAAATATCTTCCACGAATTAAAACGCTCTCTTTCCTTCGGAGACAGAATACACACCGTTAACTGCATCGCATTAAGCCAAATACACCTTTTCCCGAAGAAAAGTAAAACTTTGAATAAAATAGACCGCTTATTAAACGTTTAATTACATATCGATGGACGCGTACAATCGTTAATGCGCGAGAGAGCATTTTCTAGTGGTCAAATGGGAATAGTTGGCAGAACGCACATACGATATTAAAAATTAGGAATAATCAAAATGCGGAAACATATTAGGCGAAACAAAAGGGTAAACTTATGAAAATGATAACGATTTCATCTCGAATTCTAATTCGGATATGGCATCAAATGCAACCATATTGAAATCGCGGGTGAAGAGTAATTTTGACGAAACGATAAAAAATGGCAGTTACTCGATGTAAGAGATAAAAGTGATGCCATAGAGTCGAGAAATACTCTCGATGGTTTTCAATTAAATAAACCAGCAATGTAAACGCAACTCGCATTGTATATCAGAGAATAATAATAACGAGAACGTATACTCAACTGTAGACGCGTCACCTCAACTATTTCAACACACGAATTCGATCGAAAGAGATCAGATGTTAATTAAACTAATGTTCCACGCTCTGTTGGAGCTTTTATGGTAAAAGATATCTAAAAGATAATCATAAAAACTATTTGAACGCCAAATAAGGTAAGAAACGGATCTGCATGCAAATGAAACCAAACGGAGTGATTGACCGGCATAAAATAAACCATGCCCAATGAAAATACTACCAAGAAAAACCATAGTCGGTTGGATATTTGTTTATAAGCCTACCAACAGCTCACTATCACGATAAAATGCGTTTTCGAGCCTTATCCGATGAAATTCATCTCTTCTTCTAACTTGCAAACATCTTATATAACATTTCTGAATAAGTACTATTTTAATCTTCTATTTTGTTACGTCCTTCCGATAGAAACGCCCCAATTCCGTTTGTCGGAGGCACACTGGAGAAAGTAATCTTCCGGAAATATCTAAATCATTCATATCATCATCTCGAAAATATTATGCCTAATTACAACTTCATCGTGTAAATCCTTTCAGAAAGGTTTCACCGGCAAAATGAGCCAGATAAGCACCTCTATTATACAATTCGATCGCTTCTTCTAGTAACCATTTAAAACGGGCTCGTTTGATCTGTTGACATTCCGCCGTGACCGAGTAAATATCACGAGTTTGCAGCCATCGAGAGTGAATGGCGAACGCAATCTTTTCCATGCGAAACAACGGGGCTTTTCCTCAAACTAACGACTCCGACGTAACCTAAAGATATCTCCGGAAAATTAGAACAAATATCGACGGGTCATATTCGGGAATTTGAATCATTCGCGAGATAAAAAGTAAAACCTTTTTCCTCGAGAGTGGGTTTTTTTTCACTAGTTTCTATAGTGAAAAAAAAACTAGCGTCAGCTGAGTGCGAATCCTGAGCACAATAACAAAATCGTCGAGCATTTCCAAAATATACGACGAGTTCACGGATCGGCGTAAATTAACACAATGTTACGAAGAAATCTGAATGAGTACTGTCGCGGAGCTCACAAATCGTCATTAACCACAATAAAATAATTCCAGTTTGCGTAAACAGGTCCGTGGATAGTGTCTACCAAACATTAATTGGTCCCCAACAAGAGCGTACTAACATTTACAAGGACTTTGGCGGTGGTTTCAATAATTTTTGGATTCGCAGCGTTAGATAACTTGCTAAACCAAGTTCAATAACATGCAAAAAAGCCATCTCCTAATCTCCAGAGAAACTCTTCGACGTACAGAAAACCGAATTTTACTCGAATTATAGAAAATACGAAAACGGGGATTGTCGATTTCTGCAAACATCGCACGATACGAAACTCAATCATCTTATCCACGAATCTCTAACAATAAACAATTCGTACTGGCAATTTTACAGTTTCAACTGGCGATTCCGCTGTACATAAAAACGAAATAAACAAATTCAAAAATAAGTATTTACACGCGTAAAAATAAGAGCGAAGTCTCTAAGAGTGTGAGACATCTTGTACGATAAAGCAAAGAGAAGAAGTTTAGATAATCCAAAGGTATCCAGGATAATTTGCAAAAGTATTTCGAATAAAATCTCCAAATTCCCTCGGGTTCTTACGGATGCTTACATCTGTCACATAACACTAGTGATTTAAGTATTTAGGGACAATGAGAACGATTTTCAAAATATATTCCTAGCGGTTAGGCAGCAGCACTTACATACAGATTTGCATGAAAGTAAAGACGCTAGTCAATGGTCCGTTTCAGAGGATTCGCTAACACATTCGGCCGAATGAGTCGGGCAAATAGTTCTGGTATTAAAAATGCTCAGACACGCCACGCAAACACAGAAGCAAACGCGCGCGAGCAACAACCAACAGTCATGCGGCGGTACTCACCTCCGGGGAAGTAGAACATGGGCGAAGGCGAAGACTTGGAGCCCGCTGACGAGGATGATGACATATGATTTACATGCGTGGGGGAGGAGAGGCTGGGAGGATGGCCCGTGGGCAGCCCCAGAGGAGACGAGATGGAAGGTGAGGTCGGGGAGGAGGTCAGGGGGGGCGCGGCCTTGGAGGCAGCGGTCGTCGACGGGGCATTGGGGGAGGGATGAGCAGGGGGCGGGTGGGGGAGGTGATTGTGCAGCAACGGAGGCGCCGGAGGATGCAGGATGGGGGGGTGGTGGAGCCCGTGCAGGAGGTGAAGCCCGTGGTAGTGGTGATGGTGCGGATGGTGATGAGGATGGTGTCCCGTGGGGGACGAAGGGGTGGGGAGAGCGGCTGAGTGATGGGGGTGTAGGTGGTGGTGCAGGTGGTGGGGTGGGGGTTGGGGGGCCGGCGGGTTTCGGTAGTCCATCCCTCCGATTATACCCCGTGTTCGCGCCGTCGCTGCTTATTTTCGAACCTCCTCTTGGCCTCTTCCCCCTCCCCCCCCTCTGACGCGAGATTGCCCACTTGAGATCCTCACAAAACGATCTTCACTCCACAGACGACCTCTCACGAGCCCTCATCGCCCCTCTGCGATCCCCCTTCCTCCGTGTATCGGCGAACGCTAAAGGAAGGCTCGTGAGAATGCTTCTCGAAAGAACGCCCCCTTAAACACACGGAGTGGGGGTGGGAGTTCAGAGGCAGGCGGGACGACCCTTGACGGATAAACGGCCGATCTGGAAGCGCCACCGGGAAGGCTTCACTGAGCACTGGGCATCCATATCCGTCAACGCCGCACAGAAGCACACAAACACCACTGATGCGCACCAAGACCGCTTGTGCCGCGACGGGAATCCTCCCAAAATGCACGATATCACGCAAAAATCTAAAACGGATATCCGAGCGAGTTGCAAATAAATTCGGAAATGAATTGACAGGTGAAGAGAGACCGCTATTTACAGCCTTAGATTAGACGGAATATCACTCCGGAATATATCCTAGTTGACCGCGTTCCCCCTCGCGTACAAAAACACGCGAATGCATATTTTACGGCAGAAGAAAAATATCTCGCTCCGCATAAACTCCATTCCTTCCCACGAATCCATCCGCACGACGGAATATTCCTCCGAGGTATATGAGCGATCGTTGACCACTTCACGGCACAGCACTCTTCAGCACCACAAGCGAGAAAACACTCGCAGAGATAAATAACAGGGACATCACACCCCAACACTTCCCCCTATCGGGCACGGCAGTTTGCAGCGAGGACGCGAGCGTGGACCGACTCGCCCAACATTCTCGACCAGTCTGCTTCCCTCCGTCTTCGTCGAGAACACGACCAAAAGCACCGCTGACAGCGCCTCCACCACCGCGGCGGACTTCTCCCGAACTACCCACCTGCTCTCCGTCCCACCCATCCCACAGGATCACACCCCACTCACTGCCGCCGTTCTCCCCCCTCTTTACAGCCACCCTAAATCCCGGCACCTCCACCCTCTGCCGTGGGAGGACGCCGCGAGTCTCTCCTGCCGCGTCACCCTCCCCAGCCCTCACTCCCCCCTTCCCCAGCCCTCACTCCCCCCTCCACCAGCCTTAAGTACCCCCCCCCACCAGCCCCCACTCGACTAGCACGAGTCGACTAGCGGCACCGAGAGAATCGCCAAGGGAGGGGTTGGAGGAGGGCAAAATTAAAAGGCGAGTGAAAAGGGGGATGGTTGAGTCAGGGAGGGGAAGGGCCCACGGATAATCGGGACGAGGGAGCTTCTCTCAAGTGGCGGTGACTCCCGCGGAAAGAGATTTCTAAATTTCAGCTATAATAAAAACACAAAAAACAGCGCTGGAATAATACCACGATAAACAAAAAAAAGTCGGTAAATAGCGACGCAAAGGACAGTACGCGATTTTCATTCGAACATAAATTGATTTGGAGAATATTTTAAAACTGAGAAAGGAAAATCTAAAATCGCTATATCTAACCCATATAAAAAAACCGAGCTATTGCCACTTATCGTAGTTATGGCACTTCATTGAGAAGCTTAAATAATTCTGAACATTCATATCCTGCGCGAGGATATGAATTAGTCGTTAGAAAATTTCACCAGATCAATCTCAACGTAGCATATAAAACCGAGAACTGGTTTTCGGATGAAGGAAATTCACGAAATTGAGACTTCTCTGTTAATAACAAAGAAAGGAATGAGGGAGAAGATGCGGCGAGGGATGCAGAATGAATGAGGGAAGAGAGCGCCAATCGATAGTTCGATCCCCAGTGCACTTGGGAAGGGGTAGGTGACGAAGGGAGACACCCCGAAAGATGAGTGGCGTATAACGGAAGGGGTTCGCGTGGGAGTCTGCAGAGAGATATGTTTAGTGTCCGTGTAATCGCAGTGCGGTGGGCGACGGGGAAGGGAGAGGCTTCACGGGGATGCTGTTTTGTCGAGATCGCAATGGGAAACACACAGGAACACATAGAGAAGGGCGGCGGGTCCCAAAGAGAGTGTGCGCGCGCAGGAGTGGAGGGGGAAGTCAGACATCCGCGCAGAGAGGAGGGTGTAAGGAGGTTTTTAAAGCTCACGGTGGCAATCTAATGACTCGTGCGAAGAATGTCATTCCAGTCACGATCTGCCAAAAAGGGGGAGGGGGCGCCGCCACAAGCGAAAAAAGGGTAACTTGGAGAGGGGAAATTTTCAGCCACGATCCTCTCCAAGCTCGTGATGTCAAAGCAGACTTTTTTCCCGGATTTTTTTTTTCTTTTTATTTTTCTTCCGAGAAGATTAAAATTACCCGGATTATCCAGATTCTTCGTATTTTTTTCGGATCAGCGCGTCGTGGGAGGTCAGAGGGCGGATGACGCGGAATTGATCAAACGGCATCATCTCGATCTCCGGATTCCATTATCGGAAATGCCCAAACCACTTAGGGACTCAAAAACCGCAAAAGCCGCCACATCCGTGCCTCTCCCCTCCGAAAAGACAATGCAACCTCTCCAAGCATTATGCGTCTCGAGCCATCCGACGCTAAGCCGCGACTGGCCGACTGACTCGAGTTGACTGATGGGAGGGGATTGAGCGGCCACCCGCGAAACGCCACACCAGAGCCACCTGGCGCCCGCACCGCAAAAGATGAAAAACAAAAAAGTAACGAAAGGAAGAGGAAAAACGCGGAGGCGCGCGGGGGAGGACGAATGAGATTTAGCCTCCGAGAGGTGGATGGGGGAGAGGGGGAGGGGATGCGATGTTGCCACATCCACCGGAAAAATCAATGCGAGAGACGGGCGGTCGGCGAGATGGAGGGAAGGGGACGCGACTGGACGTGGGAGGGACAAAAACCGATTGATTACGAGCTTTGATGAGATTCGGAGCGATGGGAGATAATACGGGGGCGAAAATAGATGCCGAAAGTAAGCGGTGGGGCGAAGCGTAAACGACGGATTAAAAGGGACGCCTTCGTGACTGCACGCGTGTGCGAATACGGCCAAAATTTGCTCCCTGAAGACTTCGTTCGTTAGCGCTAATTATCGCGAGCTCCGTCGACGGCCATTTCGATAGCCTCTCTCGATGAATTAATGCAATCGAAGCGGTCTTGAAAGGCGGTGCCGAATAAACCAATCTTCCGTCTCTGATGACGAACTAATGTGCGTTCCATCGGCTCAGCCCCGTTCGGGACTGTCCCGAGAAGGTCGTTCCGCTTCGAATGAAGAACCCGGTTGCATTGAATGCAGATTCGAAGGATGAAATTAAACGACGCTATACGCACTGATATTGTCTCGCAATTTAGAGATTTTGAATAAAACCAAGAATTAAAATATTGTTCCGGTTTGATTCTCTTCGAAAATCGACGTCCCGGTTTCGTGTGATCATGGAACGACAAGTAAACAATGCACTTCCAGAAGAAGTATTTGTGGAGGAAATAATACGAAGAAATGAATTTTTATTATTTGGAATTATTAAAAAGGATGAAATGGGCCCAACCGCTTTATACGCCAATACGTGGAGTAGAAAAATAAACGCTGATTCCAGCCTTTGCGTAAACTCTTCAGGATATTGGCGTTAATTACGTTACGTTATTGACGATAATTAATATACATCAATTAAAAGGGCAATTTTACCCCTCTGATTGTTTCGTGATAATTCCGAAATTAGTAGACATGGTAGACTACTAAAAACTTCATTTTCGGATAGAATTTCAAAATGTGATTGATAAAATAATGTGAGCCGAATGAATGATGAATATAGAAAATCAAAACGGCCATAAATATATTTCATTGAAAACTAGCGCATATTTAACTCGCTTCCAAAATGAAAATAGATGCAAAACACTAGAAGATAGTAATTTAAATGATGCTTCGATAGCTTACATATAAATCTCTATTCTCATAGTGCTTACATAAAAGATAAAGAATGGTTATCAGAGGAGAAGGTCATATAATTGGCTAGCAATCATCGTCTTAAATCAACGACTAGAATTTCGTAAATGCGTCGCTACGTCGAGTTGGAATACCTCATGCGCGTATTCAAAATAAAATCAGAAAATACGATCTATCTAATTCTTTGTCATTTAAAGACATCTAACGGGGTAAGAGAAGGATATATAACTCGCTGTAAGTTCAATACTATCTTAATTAGCGCTAATTGCTCCAAAATGCGAAATGAAGAAAAAGCTTTTAGGGGTAATAATGTTTCCAAGTCTACAACTCGCTTACTCGTAACATTCTATTATAGAAATTACGAAGTATCTTTCTAAAAAGAAACAAAGAACACATGATTATAAAGGGGTGTCTAGCTACTCTATCTGGACCAGACCAGACCTTCAAATCCTCATAAAATGAAAAGATTGGTAATTTCGTGACATTGGCAAGGACGTGATAAGTTTTCAAACGTCCATTACGCTATTTCTTGTGGTGATATTGGCTCCAATATTCGCATGGACGAGGCGTTTACTTCAGTACATAGAAGATGCCATTCATTTTATTTCAGAAGTAACAAAGGTGTTAGCATAACGGCTTGATTTAAAGTTAATAACCAACAACTTGGAGCAAAGGTAATCTGATAATATTAAGTGTACATTTATAATGCTGCATTTTTTAATTTTTAAGCCTAAATTTATGGCGTTACCTTGATATTTATACGTGCTATGGCCGTGGATGGGACAATCAAAATCTTAGCTTTCTTGCGGTATGTGGCACAATGGTCGACGTGCTACTTTTTCAAGACCAACGGTGGTCGAATGTAGTAAATAATAACATTAACGATAAATACAGCAAACATTCATATGATATTACTTCATTAAACCACGACAATACCAAGGTCATGATATAACCAAGTCGATATCACGGATTTAACAATCACATATTTAACACATTCTATTTCGCTCCGCATTTTTTAAACGGCAGTTACAATCATATTTACGGGAATGTTTTTCTCTTGGTCAAGTAAATTATTTTCCCTTATATAGTTTTATAACTGAAATGAATCCAAAATGTCACGGAATTACCAATGTTTACCCCAATACTAACGGGCAAGTTTATTACTAATTAGTTACTTTAATTTCGAGAGTTAGCGCATCATAAACTATATTGAGACATTCTGCGATACTTGATTGGATAATCTACGCGAAGTTTTCTAAATCGTGATTTTGGCAATGAAATTGTAAGAAAACTTTCTTAGGCCAATTTCTAGAAAGTTCATTCGGAAAACATTATATGAAGTAATCTAATTTCTTCGAAACCTTGTTCGCAGGTTAAAATACACGAACACGAAAGACTTTCTGCGAGTTGAAAAGACGCGAGTCCCGGCCCAGTTACGCTACAAGGACGAGGCAGTTGCCGCTGTACCAAGTGTCACCACAATGCACGATCAGCAGAATTTTTGCCATCGCTTGGCACCAAAAAGCCCTCATCGCAATCCTTAATTGACGAAACCAGCGAAAGTACAATTAAAAACAGTCAAAAAGAACTATGACCGACATAACCGTCTCACATCGATCCTCATTCAAACACCTGCAGCAATAGTACGTCCGACAAGAGAAAATTGAAAACGGGATGAATTATGCACATGCATCGAATACCAAGCCATGCGTCATCATTTTCTGCATAAGTATCACGTGGTATTGTCCGAGTATTACTCATGCATTTCGTCCGTTTTAGCTAATGAAGACAATCCGCAGATCTAGAGTAGTAGTCGTAGTAATATGGTTAAAAGTGCTTCGACAGCTTAGGTCATTTCGCACGTTGGCTCCCACTGGGAATCGAACCCGGGACCGCTTTCACCAAAGGCAAACGCGCTGTCCATATGACTATCCGGGAGCTATCGCAGATCCAAAGTGAAGTGATTAAATATTACGTCAAATAACTAAAATCCGCAAATTTTTTAATAATAAATATTAATGATGTTGTTTCTACATCAGTGTATCGTAGGTAAGGGAAGGAGAATCAATTTTTAACAGTAGCTCTAGCATAGGGAAACAATATTTACAAACAGAATTATCTAGATCTACGGAATCATTAAGGGCTAAATTTAGGGCTATAATCGATTTCTATTACCAAGAACTAAATGTTAAAGGTAATATTATCGTTAGAAAATTCCTATTGTGCTCAACGCCATGTGGTAGCATACTAAATACACGGATTGATTCCAGTCGGGATAGGCTTACACAAACCGATTACTACCGAATGTTCATTTCTGTAAAACGCTTTGACTGCAACAAACCAAGCTACAATGTATCGTTTCATATAATCGACAATAACGAAACGAAAGCCAAATTTTCCATTCAATAATAAACGTTCGTAGTTATACCGAATAAGTGAGTAAAAATAGTTTTCGCGTCCGAAAATGAAATTTTTGTTATGTAACTCGGAGAAATATATACTTCGCCGCAAGAATGCCGAGCTCAAATTAATATGAGAAAAATAAAAACGATTTGCTTAAATGATGATGTTCCCTAAGCATGCGAATGTTATTAAAACCTCCTGCCACACGCCGAAAGGCTGCTTGCAGGGTATTCATGTAGATGAAAACGGGAACATAAAACAATTTGCAGGTTAACGTGATACATTTTGAATAATAGATACGATAATCATAAATGGATAAATTAATAAAATTTAGACGAGTTAAATTTTAGACGAGCGGGCAAGAAGCATGGCAAGATCCCCCATTAAAATGTATTTGGACACGGGAGGCTGAAAAGGCGCGACAGAGAGCATAACCTCGCGACATTTCCCAAACGAAAGGGGAACATTAATCGAACAGTTTTCTAAATCGGTTGGCATTGACTGAATGATCGAAAGATGACGGTCGAAGAAAGCATTCGACATTCGTGAGAGTGGATACAAGATTGCGTTTTTTTGGTCCCCGTTAGCGCAGCCGAAAAATCTGTGCTCGAGAGCGTTTATTCGTCGCGCGTTGCTTCGGCGTCAATGCCATAATAGCGTGCATTCTTCCTTTGTTACAGATGGATGCACAAAGTGGCCCACTTATATTTATTTCGTGAAACAAAATGTTTGTTTCGAAGAAAAAAGGCGATGCCGGGTTCATCCGTACACTGACTCCTGATAAGTTTTACAACTATTTTCGAATGAATTAATTTGACGAGCTTGATAATCGACAAGATGAGGTCCCCAGAGAGATACAAGAGTAGGCTGACCATACGTCCAGTTTACGCCGGGACAGTCCCGTTTTCGAGTCTTTTCCAGACCGTCTCGTCGTTTTGGTCAAAAGATGTATTCTGTCCCGTTTTTATGCCTTTCGCGGATAAAATTTAGAATTTTCAATTTTAGAAAAAATAGGATAGTATTTTTAAGTTATAGTAAAGATACACAGCGTGCTATTAGAATAACATTTCGAGAAAAATCCATAATAGGAAAGGCTATTGTTTTACTTATTTAAACGGCAATTTATACTTATGAAACGGCATAATGAACTCATTTTCTATTCTTTAAGAATGACCTTATGTAATAGTATATAATTTTAGAAGATGTAATTAGTAGGAACAAAAAAGTCGTGGAATTGGTTCTATGATGCCCCTGTTGAAAGAATATTCTCTCTGATGTACAAAATCTGGTCAAATAAAAAATCAAGGATAAGCGTCGAAACTATCAAAGCAATTCTGATTGTGAGTGTGAACTTTTACATGAAATGCAGTGGCTTCTACGACAACATTATAAGGGATAAAAATTTGTTAAAGAAAATAAGCTCGTCAGTGAAATGCAACTGAGCCTGACCATCAAAGATTAATGGTATGAAAATATTTTGGTTATTTTTCATTTTACATTACTTTATATTAATCCTTTCTGTATTACTGTAATGTATGGAATGTCAAGCTTTGCTGCTAAATAAATACGAATTAAGTATTTATAAAAAGACATTGTATTTCTTGTAATTCGTTTCTAATTTGCGTCAATAAGTGAAATAATTCCGAGAATTAGTATGTTTTTCTGTTTTAAACATCGTTTTCCTAACTATTTGAATCAAATTAACCACATATATTACTTCTTAAATGACGCTAAAAGCTTTCATCTAGCGGTAATGTTTTACCTACGAACTCTATCTGCTTTGTAAGTGCAGTAGCTATTTATAAATCAAATTTCCTGTAAGGGAATTGTAACTATTTAATAACCTTTCTGTCCTTTTAAAGAAAACATATCGACTTCTAAAAATATTGGTAAATAGTAAACTAAAATAGTTCACTAATATTTAAAATTGAGATGTAAAAGAAAAGCTAAAGTTTATATATTATATTTTATTTCCATTAGAGTTATTACTTTTTCCAAACTCCATTTTGAGGAAGTTGGAAAAACGATTTCTTTTAAGGAGCTTGCAAAATCCTTGGCCCGTTTTGACAATGACCTGTTTTCCTCTTGTTAGGATATGGTCAGTACAGTGATTTCTGTTGCACTTCAAAACTATAAAAGATACTCCAAGGTAAGACAATTTGACAGCTTTTCCACGATTTGGAAAATTACCGTATTTATTGATGCACTGCAATGCGCCGTTTTTTCCTAAAAACCTTTAGGTCTTATTTCAACTTATGTGTTATATCTGCTAAACAACATTTTTATTCAAATTAGATGGAATAAAAAAAAACTCTTTCCACCTATCTTTTCGTACCTAACTACAGAATTTTAAATTAAAACTATATCACTACCACAAGTATTGATCAATTTGTACATTAAGTTGCCCAAAACGTTCGATACTCCATTCCTTCTATATTAAAAATTAATCTCAAATAAAAATTTCCTTTTTAATATTATTATGCGTGTTATTTGTCAACATGTGGTATATGAATAAATACGGTACATGTGAACTACAAGCGTCATGTCCTATCCATTTTCTTCCCTCGTTCTCAAGATGCCAACGATCAAATTGTCTCCACTGAATGCTTAGAGTTGTCCTCACGGTCTTTTGTCTCCAAAAACATCGGCACGAACATGTTTGAGATTCAGCTTGAATATTGTACTTCATCTAAGGATAAGAGAACAATTTTAATAGCTGTTATGCACATTATACTCGTTCATCTCGTCCTACTCCTGAGCTCGCGGAGTCAAAATGAATTCTCTTATTTTTCTTCTTTTCAAATAATAGACTTCTAGAATAGAAGACTTCTTGACTCTTTCAATTCAATGCTAACTTAGAAACATTGGCACAAAAAAATTCTGTAGATTTAAGTACTGCATTTCTTTCCATCTACAATCAGACGTGACGAATTATTGCTCGCATTCAGACTTACTCAATTAAGATATATTATTAATTAAACCAGATAAATGATGGCGAAGAATAAGACAAAATTTTGAAAATCATTAATTTCTTTTGAAGACGCTGGTAATTTCATCAAAATAAAGTTAGAAAATATTCCTAAAATATTTTATCAGATACTTAACATAACTAAACACCATTTCAAATATATGATTTAATTTTTAATATTTAATTACAAGAGTTAGTCCAAAATTAGTAAAAATATAATTAAAAATCATCTTATGTGAAAACTTTTTACCCTCTACACAAAATATTTATTAACATATAGATTTTACAAAAATATATAAATATTACATGAAAAGAGTTTACACAATTATTGCAAAAAGGTCGCATAAAAATAATATAAAAAAAATACTCATTAACTTGAGCCTCCATGTATGTGTGTCTGTATGACTGTACTTGTAGAAGAAGAGGTAGCAGCAGAACCAGATGGTAAAATAGCACTCCGAGGCAATGTCATAGAATGGGGATGTGTTACAAGTTCTGTTAATGCTCTAGAGCTTCCCAAAGTCGCAATATTTTTGGGGGTCCCCAGACACTTAAAAAAAAATATAGGATACCCAATTTTTTGAATCTACTTTATTATGTTGCTAATGAAATTCATTTTTCTGTGCAAATGTCTTAAACTAATATTTTTTCCTTAGAATTAAAAAACAATAAATATATGAGTTTGTAATATTATTTTTTGGTTCATGCCAAAACTGAGAAGGGGTCCCTGAGTTTTTTCCTCTTTCAAGGGATTCACAGACTAGCAAGTTCGGGAGCCACTGCTCTAGATCTAGTTGATGGAGGATCACTCCCATCTAGAAAATGGGAGTGATCGAGTTTGATAGGAATACACAGTAAAGTGTTGAATAATGAGGTTAAAATGAAGGTGGCTGATGCTTCGTGGATAGTACTGTGAATTCCATTGAGTACCACTTGCTTTGACAATCTCATCTGCTCAATCAGATTCAGTACTTCACAGCAAATTTCCAGTTTACGGTCCATTGTAAAATTCCCCATTAATGGGAGAAAACCTCCATCGAAAGATCAGTTAGATTCTGGTACTACAGCTGCAACTGGAGCTACCATGAGCTCTAACATGGAAGGCTCAATTTCGTGCTTCCTTGAATGCTGCTCATACAGAGGATAGCAAAGGTATTTTGTATTTCTGGTGTTTCATCAATGTCTTCCAGTTTCCCTTTCTTCTCCTTCCTTGCATAAACTTGTCTTCTATTTCAGCACCATCCTTGCACAGAAAGGACAACTGCCAAGCACACTGCCTTCCTGAGTCAGCAGCTGCTCCAGATCATTTCTTTCACAATTTCACAAGAAATTATCCTTAATATGCTTCCACTTTTTTATCAACTTGTTGCCTAAAAGAAAAAGAAACAGACACATATAAAGAGCTTATAAACATAAGATACACAAGCAATTAAGTATCATTATATGTTGCTATTATGAACTAGCGGAAAAGTTCTTTCAGACAAAAGTGGGTGTTCAATTATAGATTGTCTGGATCATGCAGGATTATAGACGGTACATTCGCCATTATGTCAAATATAAATATTCATTTGAATTTTTCCACATTGTTAATAAGGACACACTGTATTCTGTATGATCAGGGGATGGATTTGACATTTCAAATCATCTGAGAGCGGATGAGCTAATTGAGATGAGACATTCATGGACCACACACTCAATCAACTCAAACAAGAAAAATGTGGCTGATTACTTCATTTCTGATGTGTGCTTCCGAAATCATTCTTTGTGCGCATAATGTTATGTATTTTGTATATTTTTAGGTATCTAATTGAAAATAGTATGGGTGTTTTTATGACTATATGACCAAATATCTCATATATTTATCTTGCATGTTCCACTTACTTCGTTTATGCTAAGAATAAAAATATAACTTCAGAGACAAATATACTTGGAAAACCGTCCTTGAAGATAAGGTATTTTATATTCACCCTTAAAAAATATGTTGTCTAGTATCCACATTGCATTAACATTAACATGCTTGAGAGAGCACACTCGAAAACTCACCTGAGTATTAATTTAGACTCTAAATTGGATTTTAATCTCCATTTATAAAATTTTCATACTAACACTCTGATAGTTTAGGTTTTAACAAGCTCAATCGCACTTTCAACTAAGACTGGGATCCTGTCCTATTCATTATCAGTTTGCCCCATTTCTAGAATATGGATTTGGATCTCTTTCAACAAAAACTGAAACTGAGGAAAGCATACCAAGGAGAGAAAGAGAAAGAAAAATTGAAATACAGTAGTATTATTGTCTGTATGTTTTCCTTTTCTCTACTACAATTATCTTGTGGTGTTTAAGGTTGTACAGAAGTGAAAAATAGTGACTTGGCTGGGACTCAAACCAATGTCTCCCACTTTCCGAGCAGGTGTTCTAACTTCAGAGCCACGTAATAAAGCATTCTGTTTACAGAATAGAGAAGGACGTGGCTCTGTAGTTTAGTGGTTAGAACAGCTGCCCGGAAAGTGGGGGACATGAGTTCAAGTCGGAGCCAAGTCACTATTTTCCACTTCTGTATAACCTTGGGTTTTGTCTCACACTTTCATGTGCAAAGTTAAAAGTTACTTTACATCACTTATGTTTTGTATTTAATCTATTATAGCATATGTAATTTGGTGCTACTGTATATACTCAATAAGATATTATTATTTTTAAAATTAAGAGATATTTAGCGTTCTATATTTCTTCTTTTATTGCCACGGTGGAATAAAAAGTAATCCTTCTGCGATTTTTTGAAAAACACACATTATCTGCACTTGTCCAAAGTAGTAAAAGAGGGGCTAAAATAAGTGCTCTTGCAAAAAAGTGTAAATTACTCTTTTTTTATAGAACTGGCCAATTGACCTGAGTCATGGTGAACACCAGTTCCTGCACTACAAACTGTTTTAAAACTCAGGTAAAATATTGTGAATGCTTTTCAAAATTTTTTCTGTATCATTAATAGTCATATAATTGTTATATTAGCCCGGAGGAAAAAATAAAAATTTGCTTCAGTAGCCAACTTAAAAAACTTGAAATGGCAAAATATATTGCATTAAAAACATGAAGAATGATGACATTCCTTTTGGTGGTGAAATTCAAACAAAGATGAACTTCCCATCAATGCTCTTTCAGCCACAAAATGTCTATCGGCACCTCCCTTTCCCATCGATAGCGAAAGAAGGATATTTGCTTTGCAAAGTAACATTAAATTTCAAAGATAAAAGATGAGACTGGAGGGATTATAACACTTTTACAAAATAATTCAAGAATTTAAAGCCTTATAAATGAATCCCTAAATTTTTAAGTGATTTTAAAATCTCTCTATTGTTTAAATATGTATCCAGGTATTTAAATAATAAGGATATCTAACAATTTTATAAGTTTTCAATTAGTTGTTATAATGAAATTACTATTCAGAAATACGCATTATTCATTATGTATTTGTTTCCTAAACCAATAGTGACTAAAAATAATAAAATATAATGATAGCGAGAATTTTATCGGAATCAGAACTTTTCTGATCAGGAATCAGAAAACATTTTAGTACCATCTCCTAACTAGAAATTAAGCTTACAATAAAGCATAATTAATCATCATTAAATTAAGTATGATTACTGAGGATTTTACAACAAAAATAAGCAGAAATTATCTTTGTAATCATGTTAAATGAAGATAATGCATAACCAACACCTAAAGCAGAAAAAAATGATGAAATTGGAAAAAAAAAGTAGAATGAAATTTCCAAAACAGAAGAATACTCACATGTTTTGTTTTTATCCATGTTGTCCACCTTGTCGAATTCTTCTCTAAACAACCAACAAAAGTTAATCCATAGATTTCTTTTCTTGGTTTGGACATGTTAATCTTCTGCAGCTATACTTCAAATCTCCAGATACTTCTTCAACTCACCGAAAAAGAGTTCTATATCTATCGGCTTAGTATCAGTTTTTGTCATTGAACACTTCTACAGCAGAAGATGACAATGCCTAACAGTGACAACGCAGATGCATTAACGCAATGTTGCTATGGGGAACTGCAGCTCAAAACCAACACAGTTGCATAGCGCGTGTGTATGCAGCACCCAATCTAAACTCTCAAGTCCCAGACCAACACAGCATCAATTCGCTACAGAAAATACAAGTATGTAACAAGCCTTATCCTCCAAATGCAGAACTGTATTTTGCTGTATTTAAAAGAATGAGCGATTCTCTATCCATTACATGGATCTTCTTCCTTACGATGTTTAGAGAAAATGTGCATTTCCTCAAATGGTGGATATAACACGAAGTTCATCTTGAATAGAAGATTAGACTAAAGCAGAAAACTTCAAGCGTAGCAGATGAATACGAAATGTCTATGCTGACCTCTGAATTCTTGCGATTTCAAAGGGAACCAACTTTCACACATTACTGTCTCATTCATAAAAATTTAACTTTTCATTCAACAGAGAAAATTTGAGGTCAATGGAAAATTAAAACTGACTATGAATTGAAACAGCAACATCTTAAAGCAAATATTTTGACAATATTAATTTTCGTCATTGATTCATCATTGCAAATGAATTTTCCTAAAGCATTTCATTGAAGTAGTTTGAAAATCCAAAACTTACAATAAAAATTGAAGAGACAAAGAAATTGAAGATCAATAAGTATTCTAAAGAGTAAGACCAACAAAAGTCATTTTCGGTGGTTTGCTTTTAGATTTGTGTAATTTTAAGTAAATTTTATGTTCATCAATCCTCCTGTAACATAATTTGAAAAAAAAAAGATAATATGCCAATTCTGTGACATACAAAGCAATGAGATCTATACGTACTTCTCTCATTCCCTTCCATCATCAATTACAAAGAAATACAATTATAAACTGAAACAGAATATTCACAATGCAACACTGATATTACTCAGTAACTGACTGTCAGGTCTGTCTCGCAAAATATATAATGTCAATGGAACACGGTAAAACACTCTAAGAAACATCTTATAGCAAAATTCTCCAAAATGAAGAGATCAATAACAATTACGTGATTTTCTTAACCACTCTATAATTGATAAGTGAAAGAGATAGTACTCACCATGATCCACTGAAGGCCTGTTGGAAGCCCCACTTCGCTCTCCATGTCCATGTGTTTTGGAACTTTTTCTGTTGTGCCCATCGCTTTTTGAGGAACAATTCTTTCGCAGAGGAATATTTCCTGCAGAAACCTGAGCAAAAACAAAATGAAAAATTTGATGACTATGCTCCTTGGTGGAATTCATGACTTTCCAAATATATTCCAAAACAAATTTAGCCACATAATACACTTAAAGTAGGATAACTGAAATTTATAAATATTTTGCAAATAGATAAATTTATTCATTAGAAAATAATTGACTGTGGTATATTCTGGGAACATTTTGGAGTGGACTACCAAATTTTACCCAACTAGGATTCATAAATAATTTTTCTGTCATAAACGATCTCTACAAAATCCTTTATATTCAATAATATTTATCTCAACCTTGAGAAAGGATAATACAAATAGATTTTTTAAAATAACAAAACTTTGCTAACGATCAGATGATTTATTTCTAATGGAATGCAAGCAATATGAGCCTTTTCTGTGGAGATGACTTGGAATGTTTCCAATGTTTTAAGAAAAGATCTTAATTGAGGCAAAAATGCGACTAAAATTCCCCTCTTCCATCGTAAATGCATGGAACAGTTCAGGGGATGAAAGAGAAGAAGAGAAACTCAGAGGGATCTACATTCCAAAGTTTACATAAATTAAAAGATGTGCATCTTTGTTTGAAATTAAGGTTATATCTGTCTCCATGAATACCTACGTAATGCATTAGATACATGAAGAGAAATGGCAGCTAAATTTCACAAACCTTTTCAGATCTTTCTCCTGAGGGAAGTCTGGCAACAGCAGCATCCGGTCCATCTTCAGGAGGAGGAGGTTGAGAAATCCAATTGTATTCTCGCTTCTCCACGGGCAGACCCCAGCGTTCGTACTCTAACGACTGAGTCCTAAGAGTCTCATAGCAATCCAAACAAACTACAGCAAAATCTCCATTCTCAAGCAAAAGACTTCTCTCCGGCTGCCGGTGATAGCGCAGAAATGGGAAGTCCTGAAAGACATTGCCTGGCTGTGAAAAAATTCCACACAGAGACAGAAAACAGAGCCATGAATTTGGCTGATATCAATGAAGATGGAGGATTAAAAGTGTGGTTCTAATTTCCGGTGCTGGTTTCCAATTAACTTTCAATATACATTTTATGCTCTACAGCAAACTACTCTGCTAAAATCTGGCTCTCATAAATGAAGGAAAGTGAGTATTTAAATGGAGGTGCTACCTTTTTGGGTAAGACTCCTGATTTAAGGAAGCTTCTTTGGAAGATTCTATGGATCTAAATTAATATTTTATTAAGAAATTAAAATTTATTAGCAAGGATGGAAAAACAGAGAATGTAATCCTATGCACCAAATGAAATTAACCAATACTCCTGCTGAAAATGTTTTAAAATCTCCAGACTGAATAAAACTTCAAGGTAAAGGAGCCCAGTTAGCAATATTTTTCATTCAATAACTAAGAAACATCATGCATTCCCAGCGATTCATGAACCCTGGTTGAGAACAACTGATTTTCAAGCAAAATTTGAATCACACCTGAGATGTTTTGCAATCCATTTGCAAAATATTAGCTTCGCTCAAAATTATGATCTATTATCAAAATTAAATCTAAACCAGTCCATCTGCATCAAATCTACATTTGAAAAGCTTGTGAATAATTTGCCACTTAATTTGACATTTCATCTTGCAATTAGTTATCTCTGGGCAGCAATTTAATCAAACAAACATAAGATACACTTAAATTAAATCTACTTGCATTTATTATTTCTGTAATAATTTGATTATTTCCTTATACTAAACTAAATCATTGCTTAAAAGTTGGAGGCATCAATACAGAAGTAAAAAACTGCATAATGTTTTTTTCTCTCTGACAGGGAACAAAGGTGATAATGGTTCTAAAATGGTTAAAGTGACCTTGGACATCCTACAGAGGCCTCCATCAGACAATCTTAAGATAAAAGAATGGTCCTGCGTAAAATGGTTTTTTACAATAAATGCTGTCACAAATCAATAAGCACATGCAAGACCATGCTTGTTATAAGATGTTAATTGTTCGAAGGGCTGAGATGAAACTTATGGTCAAACTCGATATCTTATTATTATTACATTAACACCACAAGTAGATTATAAATCTGGTTGGACATTACATATAATACAAGCATACAGTCGTACATGGTCAAGCAATATATAGATAGTCAATATAAATATAATTTGATGGGGTAAACACTATGCCTGTCGGGCATTTGCCTATGTAGGGAGGGAAACCCCTCGGAAAACCTCCCTCAGACAGAAGTCAAGACATATACATGATACAAAATTTACAAATATTTTCCCATCCCATTAAAAGATAACATAAACAGAATTTATTTAACAATCATTACAATTTATTTAACAGCTATTACAATTTATTTAACTTTGCCCTGAAGGTACGCAGAAGGAAATGGCTCAAATATAACTGCAGGGAGAGCGTTCCATTGATCTATTAAGGAATGAGAATTTAGCAATATTAGTCCTTCGAGAGGGAGGTTCAATTTTATAACTATAGCCATTCCTGCTTAAATAAGTGGGGTTTCTAATTCTTCTCTTAATATCTGCCCATGCTTCCTTGCCTGTGTAAGCGTTGTGTAAGCTTCCTAACCTGTAAACTTTCCTTCTGTTTTCTTAAGTTTCCCAACCTAGCTTCTCTAACATTTCTGTAACACTTGCAGTTCTTTTGAAATTATTCTTAATGTATCGTGCGGATGTACCATCTCAACTTCCTTAATCAGTCCTATTGCTTGCGGATCCCAAACCGTTGAGCCATACTCCAATATTGGCCTAACTAATGATTTGTACGCGATTTATTTTCAGCTTAGACTACCTTTTTCCAATGCCCTCATAATGAAGTGCAATGCTTTATACTTCGGAGAGTAAACATTTTTGGAAGGGGCAATGTATGTGCTCACCCTGCTACATGGATAAATTAGATATTGCAAAAAAGTAGGAATTAAACACTAAAAATGGATTAAAGAATTACAAATCCATGGGCATTGTGTGGAAGTAGCAGATTGGAAAAAAAGATTGATTCATGCATCTCCAAGGCCATACAGAAAGGCAGGGTGTATCTGATCACAAGCATTTATTGTCAGCAAGAAGAGCACAATGGTGACGTTACATTTTATCTTCCTTCATTATATAAATCAGGATGCTCTATTATAACACTTGGAAAAACTATATACACTTAGGATACTCAAATCATGACTAATATTTCATCTTATAAAATCACAAATATGATCAAAGAAAGTGAAATACCCACGCGAAGATAAACAACTATAAAATGCCTTTTGACGATACTAGCAATACTTCATAAACTTCAAAAGATTAGATTGCCATACTATAGAAATGAAAAGTGTACAGTTCTAAACAATGGAGAATCAATTAAACTAGTGCCTGAAATATTTCCAGCTGAAAGTACACAAAATCAAAAATGAACTCAAAGAATACACAAAACAGCGTCTGTGGCTATCAACCATAGTTTTAATCAAAACCACTACGTTTTAAATTCAATGCAACTAAATTTCAAGGGAATACATTTCATTTTATAATATCAACCTACGGCTAACATCTTTGCTTTATTAATTATAAATAAAATTTTTTCCTCTAATGAAAGGAGGTAACGAGTATCCGATAAAATTTTACAATTGATACTGAACAGATCTCTTCACACATCTACATTAATACCCTGCAAGCCGCCTTTTGGCATGTGGCAGGGGGTGTAAACACCAGTTGAATCTAAACTACTTCTTTACTCAGTAATTGTCAAGTATCATTTGAGGAAAGAATGAATTTTTAACGCTTTTTACTCTCAGCAGACTTTAAGATATCGCGTACAAATAAAGCAAGGTGGGTTTCACATGATTGGAACTTTCGAAAACCATGCTAGTTCGAGTCGAAGAATTGATTTCTATCAACAAAAATCCCATGAGTGAGCTTACGACGATATGTTTTACTACCTTTCTGGACAGTGAAGTTAATGATACGGGTCTATAATTTCCTGGGTCCTCCTTTAATCCATTTTTGTAAACAGGAGTAATATTGTTTTTTTTCCAACCGCGCAATTAAAATAAGCATATGTATCATGGGAACACAGTAATATTATCTAATTTCCAACCGATTGGGACCCTACCTTCAATCATCGATTTAGAAAATATAATTTTTAGATAAGGGGTGACGCTTTCTGCCAGTTCTTTTAGCACTCTTGCCGGAATACCTTCTGGCCCTGGCGACTTATTTGGCTTAATTTTGAGTAAGATTTTAATTATACCATCTGTCATAAAACTTATATTTGTCATTGAATCCAGTATATTATCCTCGGGGAGGATCTCTATGACAATTAGATGTTCCACTGATACAATGTCCTTCAAATCTTATCAAAAATATCACACGACTCACATACAAGTCAAGTTGGTTTCTGGGAGCTGTGGATTCAAACCTTACCTATAATATGTATTTACTGGTTTGAGAATTAAAGGAAGTCATTGCAGTAGAACCCTAATTTAATAAACACTCTTGGAGAATGTTGATTTTTCAATAAATTGGGACAAGTTGAAATTTATTAGATCATTCATTCATTAAGTCAGATAATAGCAAATTCTTTGAGTTGAAGCTGAAAGTTCGATCTTTCTAGAATCGTAATAGAGACATAAAAAGGTAAGACTCAGAATCAGCCAAGTACAGTATTAACTCAAAAATGGCGTGCATCGTTTTGGGTCTTTTTTTTAGCTCAAACATTGGGGTGCGCTATCAATAGTGCACTAGATTCAGGCACATAACTACTCGTGCAATTGTCCTGTAGTGCAGGGCTGGCCATGGTTCTACGTAACCCTTGTTCCATATAACTCATCTAAATGATCCACCAATGCACTATCGATGTTTTCACTGCCATAGCTCCTGCAGACTACAGCCTAAACTGTTGACCGATAGTTTTTAATTGAAAGGGAATTAGCTAGTCCATCAAACTTCTTTAATGACTGATTTTGGGTGCACTTATGAAGGACTTTTGGCATAAACAACTATTGGTATTTCGTATACAGTGTTTATGCGTATAAATATACATATACGAGTAAAATGTAGCTTGCATACTGCAAGCAGATCGGCAATACTAATTTCATATCGGCATCATATCGGGACGGTCCTCAAAAGAAAAACAAAAAGGATTGCAATTTTTCTTAAAATTCGCTGAAATTTCATCGTCTGGCATCGAACCCTGGTCTTACTGGTGAACATACTATGCAGCACAATAGAAGATCACCATCTCTAACTATGTGTGAAAATTCAAGCAGAAATATTGGCTACAACTGCCTCAAAAGACGTTCTAATTTTCACGAATGTAAATGGCTCTCTGGATTCGAACCAAGGACGATCTAGGAAATCTAAAACATGTTTTTAAAATGGATAAATGCTCTCTATCTACATGCCGAATTTCAAGTTTCTATATTGTTGGGAAAGGGTTCAAAATAATTATTGAATATCGGATCAGTTACTGATTGTAGAGACGCCTGGTGTTGAACCAAGGACACATTGATAGCTGTGAATGCAGTTTGATTTGTATGGACTTGATCTTTCTTAGTGCAAAGTTTGAAGTCAATATCCTGCCGGGAAGTACCTAAAATTTGTTTCCGTTATCTCCGTAAGAAATGCATTGAAGAATTTAAATAGCCCTCTGGGATCGAACCAAGGACCATCAGCGGATATATAAAATTTGATTATGAAATATATTTATAATTTCCAACTCCATGCCGAATTTCAAGTTTCCATTCTATCGGGAAAGGGTCGAAAAAAAATCTTAAAAATTGCCACAATGCATTTTAAACGGCCGATTTTTGCCTCGACCTAGCATCGAACCCAGGATATTTTCCGTAAAACTCATTTATGTTTTCGATAGATCATGTTCATATATATAGGCTCCTTGAGTTTTGATTCTCTACCTATCCGGAAAGTATTTTTTAAAAATTCCCGAAAATCAAAGCAATGCATTTAAACGGGAGAAATCGGGACTTTGGGGCCCACTGGAATCGAACCCATGACACTGAGGATCAAAATCGCAATGTTTCTGGCGGTTAATTGTTTTGGCCAATACGCAGTAAAAACTTGAACTCAATCACGCTTGAGGTTTAGGCTGTGAATTTGTATCCTATCTATCTATATCCCTATCTATATACCTATCTATATATATGAATGAATCCGGAGAAGCATCTATATATAATAGATATATAGCAGTGCATACGTGTATATAGTGCAGCAAATTGTGTAGCCACATGTCTGAAGGTGTACATTAGATTCGCAGGTGAATGATTTTTCTATTTCTGATGCTTGAATTTTGGGGAACACATTACATTTGATGATACGAGTGAATACAGTAATTTACCAATATCATTACTATGTCTATATATATATATATAAGCAGTAATTAGTAGCCTTATTAGAGTGAAGCGGCCGTCTCAAGTTCACATCAGAATGAAAATTTTCTAAGCATAGAAGGATGCATGAAGCTTCAAGATGTGAGAATTTAAAAGGGCTTCCTCCCTCTTCTGAGGCTGTCCAGAAAAGATGTTCTTTATAACAAAGCTTCGCATTCATTTACACTAAAATTAAAGCAATTGAAATAAGAACCTTACTCACTTTGACAGGCAATGCTCTTACTCTCTTCCTATAGGTAGTTATTCCACAGACATAGCAGCAATAATCATGTGTATCGTAGACCCTTTGATGAGGTTCACAAGGATTGGGCAAGTTTGAATTTGTAGGAGTCTGTTGAGCACTGTTACTAGCTGCAGTTGCCTCATACGCTCTCCACTGTGCAATCATCGAGTGATAACAAAATGTACAAACAAGAGCCGAACCATCTTCCTTCAACTGCTCGGCATTTGCAGGAGAAACATGGTTTAGCAAGAAGGGGAAAAAAGGTGCATTTCGACCTTGAGGTCGTCCATAAAGTACCCGTGCAAAATTGAAATCTGAATGCAAGCCACAAAGGAAGCAGTATATGGATGATGAGGATGCAGAAGAAGATGGAGGAAAAGCAGACGACATATCTCTATCAAAAGCATCACTCTGCTCGGTGTCCATCCTCTGGCCTGCAGTTTCAACAGGAGGTTGAGCACCTCTATGCGATCCATAACTTCCAGAAGGAGGCATTCGTTGCGTGCATTGTTCAATCACTCCAGCGCGCACTGAGCTGGGATTCTGATTTGAAGGCTGAGAATTCGATTGGGGAACGACTGCATGGGATGAAGGAACAGAAGAGCCTTCTCCTAATGGAGCTGGAATATCGTAAACTCTCCTCTCCAAGGGAACCCTCTCCACCTCGTATCCTTCCCACTGTAGAGTCAGATGAGTGGCACAATTTGTGCAAGCTAGAACTCTCCCATGAGAGTCCATGCATGCATTCTCCGAGGCTCTTGCTATGTGACGAAGGCAAGGGAAGTGCATGGCATGACTGTTCATCCCTTCTGGGCAAGTACTCAACCAAGACATGCGGGATCTGGAAAATGAGCCACGACATAGGTAGCAATGAAAATTCTGCATGTCGTCTTGAGGTGCCGATGGCCTGGAGGCACCACCAGATGGAGTGCGAGAAGGAGGGCGAAACTGTGGAGATGGTGAAACTTCTCCTCCTGCAGGCTGCCCACGACGCCCAGGGTTGGCAGACCCTGGGGCTGCCTCTCTCTTCAGGTCGTACGGACGGAACCTTATGTCTGACCCACCAGTTGGTTCTGATGGCTCTGATAATCTTGGTGGTGCAGAAGAAGGGAGAGCAGCCGGAGAGGAGTGCCGTGAAGTTGATTCTGGAGGATGAGCAGTTGTGCTCTGTGGCTGGACATCTCCACGGTTAATAATGGCACCTGATCCTCCACCTCCAAACACTTCATGTTTCTGAGGTATGGACTTGTAGCATATAGAGCACACCTGCACCATTCCCTGTGGAGAGATGGGGCTGGCACCTTGGGGAGGTCTGATGTTGCAGATAAAAGGATAATATGCCTCGTTCTCTGGATTTGGGCAGCAGTAGAGCAGACGGAGCGAAGATGAGGGATACTCAAGGGCACAGGTGTAACAAACAAAAGTGGTTGTGTCAGGAGCAGGAGCATGTCTTTTGCGAAGTACGTAATGCCTATCTTCATGTGCTGTATTACGACTCTGGTATGAATGCCACTGACGAAGAAGATGTTGTTTACAAGCCTCGCATGCCTGAACCCGCCCACTGGAATCCATTGGACGAGAACGACCTGGACGAGGATGAAGCATCAAACTGGGAAAGAAAGGAGTGACAGTCCTGGAACAGAATTAATGAGATAACGAGTTAATTTTTGTTGTAAGATAATGTTATAACATAGAAAATTAGACAGAAGAATTTTAGACAATAAAAATAAAGTTTTCCTAATTTATATACTGAAATAGGTAGAATTTCTTATTATAGGGTAAATTTAGGCAACTCAAGGTTTAATGTATGAAGAATTGTTGAGACCAAAAGACAAAACAATTTTTTTTATAGTGAAGTGACAAATAATAGGCCACCTTTCTGGCTTAATTTAGAAAAAATTCTAAGGAACAGAGCATGGCCCAAATCGCCAACGAATAATAGGCAAATTCAAATATTTATTTAATTAAGACATTTGATAAAATTCCCATAATTATAACTCCAATTCTTCAGGGGCATTTCTGTCGCAATCCAATTTGTTAGTTATAAGTTTGCAGATGAAGCTTTTTACAGACATAAGTTTTCAAATTTAATTAATGTATTTGTACGAAATAAATTTAATAAAATTCATATAAAGAGTAGGAATCCTGATTTCCAGGTTTCTTAACATTTATATAATTTAAATAAGGAACTTACTAAATTATATGGCAAAACCTAAAGGCACCATGACAACTTATTGTCTATCAAATTCAAACATTCTTTAATTTGAGAGATCTTCCATAAGTGGACTGCCATGCAACCTGCCACAATATCATTCTCAGGATGGATGGGTCATAAGTTATGCTTTTGCAATTCAAAAATTAATTCATAGAACAATCCAATGCTAAGTAGCAATTTAATCACAAGCTTCATTGACTGCTCAATAAGCTAAATATCTTGTTAATGAATTTTGTTAGCTGCTTGAATTTACTAACTAAAGAGATTTGTTATCTTGCAAAGAGTAATGAATGAATTAAAATATGGTGGTATTGTTGGTGTAAGCTCACCCTGTAGTTCCTGAGGCAGACGGTAGCTGAGACGTAGGCTTGGCATGAATTTCACTTAACGAACCTCTTCGATATTCATCTCCACAAACATAGCAAACCTCAGTCGTTGCATTCTTGTCTGGCATACTGAGGTCAAGGATTCCAGGTGGTCCAGATGGGCCAGACGGCGCAACTGGACTCGGCCCTACAGGTGGAGCAGAATGTCGTGACATAATATTTGATTCGCTTTCAGCGTTTGAGAAACCTTGTGCACTTGGAGGAGGGGGAGGCGGAGGGCACATCTGCAAAAGGAGACAAACAATATGAAAGCCATTAAACATTATTAAAAAGATTAATACATTATTAAAAAGGAAAATCCTCTTTTTTTAAAAGAAGATAGCATTTTTACACCAGTAAGTGATAAATACATTTGAAGATATGGATGTACCAGTCCAGTGGCAAAAAACCTTTGGAACTTTCTCCTCCTACACTGGATACATAAGTAACTTTGATATCCTAAGGTTATTAGTAAAATGTATTCATTTAAAGAGGAATTGCTTTGGTAGTTCTAGAAAAGTACGTACACTAGAAAAGTTTAATTTACATAAATGTACATAAACAGAATCATTTTGAAATTGGAAAGATCTATCAGTACTGTGAAAGATTTATTTCATATTCTTTTGAAATTTCAATTTATCACTTACAAGCAATTTTGATGAGACTCCTGAGGGATTAATGAAAGTTGACTTTGTAGAGGCATAACTTGAGAACAATGCTATTATTTCTTCTTCAATTAATGTGATGTTTCAAAGCAATAAAAATTCATTTTCCAGAGTTGTCTCTAAATTTCACGATGTTTAAACACAAATAATGCAATACAATAAATTGACTCTTTTGCTATTGAGTAAATGTGAATTTGTTGCAGAACAGAGATGTAAATATACCATATTTCTTCGAATCAAAGATGCTCCTTTTTAATAATTCTTCCCCTTAAAAATCAGTGTGCGTCTTAGATTTGCAGGTTAAGATCAGATGTAAGAAAGGACGACAGATGACATAAGCAAACCACCTAATTGTACTGTATTACTGCTGGACGTCACAGAGCTGCGCAGATATATGTGTATGCTTATAACAAGGAGGCATGTAAGAGGGGTAATAGAAATGAAACAGATGTCTTAGTAATTGATTGCAAAAGGAACTTAAGTAAAAGCACAATAATGGAAAAGTTGGTGAAAGGAAACGTCATAGTTTAGGTTGCTTCGATTCATTGTTTCGATGCAACGCAACCCCCTGAAACACAGGTCACCACTAACTACCAAGGAATCCCTAAGAGCCAATGCCTGTTTGAGCCAAAAATATGCTGCGTCTTATAATCACCTGTTATTTTTTTTCTTTTGGGTTTTTAAAATTAGGAGCATCTTAGATTTGCAAACAATCTTAAATTTGCAGACATCTTAGATTTTAAGAAATGGTAATTTATTGGCATTTTGACAATGACAAGATTTCAGAAAACAATAGTAGTGATGCACATTCAAGAAGTCTTAGTATTTTTAATGCAATTTAGGATGTCTGTAGTCAAACCAAAAAAAGCAGAAGCTCCCTGTATTATAGTCATCAGATTCAGTAACTATATTATTTTGTTTCAGACTCTGAATAAAGATAGGAGGGTCCTCATCAGTTTCATCTGATATTGGAAGCAAAAACTCCATTACAGCTAAGTGCATACTTAAACGATAAATATTTTATTGTAAACTAGTGATTTTCTGATATATTTAACCATTAAAGCCACACTATCAGTTATGGCTACTATTATATAATCAAAATTGAATTCAAAATCCCTGTTTTGATACCACAAGTTGGGCTATTTTTTCTGACGAAATCCATCAATCCAAATAATCATTATTAGTGACAAAATCCAAGATTTATGTTCATGTATCTACTATTCCTTAACTATTCATTTAAAGAGATAAGATAATTTTATTACAATGCACTTGTACCTTGACATCACCTTAAAGCCCTTTTCATAACATTGTAATATTCAAGCACAAATTTCCATACGTCAAAGTGATTTTTATCAGTGAAGAATAAACCAGAAATAAGGGTAAGGAACATGGCTGTTTTTCAATGAAACTAGCTTAGAGCTACTCCAAGCCGTACGTTGCAACAAGAACCTTAAATGAAGTTGAAGGCAATAAAAACGAAATGTAACGACTGAGGGCCGTTGGTCGAATGTTACCTCGTCAATAGTGTAAAAGAGGTTAATGTTTGAAAAATTGAAAAGGAACCACCAACAGACTGGAGTATGTGTAAATAAGTCAACACACCAAAGTGTAAAACGGCTAAGAGCCAACGTCAAGGGATTAAAATGCTGGGAGTCATAGGGATACAATCCAAGGGAATCCTGGTGGCTCCTTTTGAAATTTTTCGACCTTAACCCCCCGACCCTTTTCACATTATTGACAAGGTAACATTCGACCAATGACGCCCGTCGTTACATTTCGTTTTTATTGCCTTCAACTTCATCTAAGGTTCTCGTTGCAACCTATGGCTAGGAGTAACTCTAGGCATGTTTCAGTGAAGATTAACTGCATTTAGAAAGAAAACAATGCATGACACTACTTCTACTGAAGGCAAAGCTGAAACTACATCAAGTATCTCAAAGTTTAAAAACTAGGTTGGTCATGCATTTCTTTTCACGAAATCTTTATAGATGGACCACTCTGTTGCTGTTTTATCTTTGCTACAAAATGTAACTTTGAAGAACCTGCTAAAAATTGCTATGATCTCATGAATCTAAGAGAAAAGAGCAAATGAATCTGAATTACCAATCAGTCTTCATATGAACTATGGGTGGCTATACAAAAGTTAATGCAATCCACAAGCCCGTACCTACTATTTTCAGTCGCAATGGACTTTAATTCCCTCATCACAGGTTGCACTTTTCACCATTAACTGGAGAATTCATAGTTTATCTTTCAGGAATAAATTACCTTTTAATTCAATTGTAAACTATTAGTATAGCATGCTTAAAAGGAGTTATGTATCTGCATTCAAAGAGCTTTCCATGAATAAATTTGGACTTGCAGAAAAACTAAATTTAGTTTTTAATGAAGACATAATAAAATAAGATTGTTAATTTTCAAGAATAAATAATTCAACTTCATTACGCCACCATCAATACTACTCAGACCAGTATATCGACTTTTGTTTGAGGCTGAGGCAAAGAGGACAGTAATGGGATAAAATGAAGGCAATTTAAGATTTTTATAGAAATCCCACCAAGCTTTGGAAAGAACAACAGATTTGCAAGAGCCGCAAGCATTGGCTCATTCACAGTTAATATTTATTTATATCTACATATACACCCTGCTAGCAACCTTTCAACACGTGGTGTAGGTTTCAGTATATTTCCCTAATTGGTTGGTATTGAAAAGTCCTATCAACCTTCTAGATTTTCCATGTCTGATCATCTCATGCAGAACATTTGATATGTCTTCCAAGGGTCTCACTTCATAGAAAAAATTCAACCATTGTTAACATGCGTTTTTGAAATTTCTCATTCCAAAAGATCAACATGCTACTAAAGGCGAGGTCTCAAAATGCTCATTGTGTTTTCCAGCCATGAGCTCAGTCCAAAACCTTTCGCACCAATAGTTACCTGCTGACAAGTAGAACCAGACTCCCTTCCATGGCGTAGATCTAAAATATTTTGTGCCACAGGATGTTCTCCTCCTCGTCTTTTGATTGAGTGCTCTTCTCCATCAGCATTCTCTTTCACTTCACTTGTTCCACTAATACTCCCACCACTTGCTGGGATGATGGCTGATGGCCTCTCCTTCCTCGGCTGGGGTTGCTGTTGATAGAGCATCGAGTGAGGCTGCTGCACTCCAATGTCTCCAGGTTGCAACCCCAGCACCTTCGAAAAGAGTTTAAGAAAAGGTTAAAAAATAGTCAAATGAGGAGGCAATTTTATTATTTTCTTGAGTGTTCTACGAATCTCTGAGCATGAACAGCAGTTAAAACATGGGGCATCTAAACTATAGGTGAAGAGCATTATGAGTTGCTGAGTAATCTTGATAATGAAAGAATGAACTCTACAATGTTTAATTACTGGTTTATTGTAAGAATGGTCATCAATTACTAAAATAACCCAACAATAGAGATGAATTATTATTATTACTTATTAAAGGCTTAGTAGAGTTACTTTCAGACTGAATAGTACATAATAGAGGTTTCCAGACATGCATGTATTTCATTCATGCATTAAGGCAAACCTTCCCTGGAATAGTACCAAGCGAGTCCGCCGTGTGGCAGCACCAAAATGAGCGAAATTAACGTTCCCTCTAGCTCAACAATGGTTGATCTGATTTTCAATCTGAAAACGGTTTTGAACATTGGAATAATCTTCAACTTATTATGGGATGATTCGCCTTAAATCATATGAAATTTTGATATTAGTTACTCAAGTCAATGAACCCACAAAATCTTTTCTTGTTAGATCCCTCTCCTTACATTTGGCCCTATATCCCATCGTTTCCGAACATTTTTCTGCTTTTAACCCTTCACACTATCAATAAAGACAAAATGAGAAATAAATTTACTGATAAAGCAGTCAATAATAAGTGCCTACCTCCTGCCAAATCAATCCTTCCTTTTAACACTAATTCACAATTCAGCTATGAAATCTTTCTTTTGATTCAACCCTTGCGTTGGTTGGCAGAATTCATCTCTTGTCTCAGCTTTCTGTTTAAGTACGCTAGGCTTTGCATATCTTTCATGATTTATCTCACATTGCCTAGTCTTTCTCTACAATTTGTATCCTCAATTTTTCCTTCCATTATTCTATAATCTTGACTGTCGTGTCATTGTTAATGTCCAATAAGTTTAACTATCCTTTCTTTAATGATTCTTATTATAATCCTTTCTTCTTCTTGAATTCTTTAAAAGATTTCTTTATTTGTTTTCCTTCCTTACTTTTAGCATTCTTTTGTAACACCATGCTTCAAAGGATAGCAGTATCTTCATCTCACTCTCTCCTATAGTCCACGATTCACTTCCATATAGCGCAACACTCCAAACGTAGGTCTTCATGGAGTTTTTCTTTGTCTCCAAACTAATGTTTTTTGATATTAGTAGAGTTTTCTTTTTATTGAATGCTAGTTTTGGTTGGTTAATTCTGCATTTTATATTTCTTGTACTTCTGCCCCACATAATTTAATTTCCCAGAAAGTTAAATCCTTACACTTTTTGAAGGGTAACATTTTCCAATTTTACATTGGCCGTCATATTTTTTTATATCAGATTAGAATCTTTGTCTTAAGTTTATTTATTTTCATCTTGTAATCATTTCTCATTACCCTGCTCATTACATTCAATATTTTCTGTAAATCTTCCTCACTTTCTGCTAACAAAGTTGTACTACTCTCCCTCCAGTTTACTTTTATTCCAATTTCTAACTCTCAACTTTGGAATCTATCCACTGAAAATTCATCTTTCGTTCCTAGATCTTTCTTCTTCCTACAACATCCATACAAGCCAAATACTTCTTCTTTAAAACAAATGATGGCTGTATGTGCTAAAGCTAATTATATTTTTTCATATTTTGTGAGCAAATTATTATAATAGTGTATAAATTAATATATTAGGTGTAAACACACTTAATTTTTGATACCATACAGCAGCAGCCTATAGATTTTCCCCAGAAAGATTTACTTTAAATTTCAATTCAACTTTCAATGCTTTATTAGTAAATTTCTGAAGCTTGTGAGTTCTAGAAAACATTAGAAAGTAACCAGATTGGTTATAGAACAGTGCTTTTGAAGACAATAGCATATTTTAACAGGGCTACTCACACCCATCTTCAACTGACCATAAGAGATTAAGGAAAAACAAGTAGTACAAATAATGAAAGAGCATCCAGAAGTTTGTGCGTTTGACAATATACCAAAAAACTGGTTGATATTTTATATTATGTCTCAGAATTTACTTATCCTTGGCAAACTTGAATTGGAAATAATCATCACAGGAGTTGTATTAGTTCTTAATTCTACCAGGGAACATTGCTTATGGGCTTCAATTTTCCATTTATTCTTCACTTTGGTAAAATATGATCCTTATTCAAAATTCACCATTTCTGAATTTGACTTGAATGCAACTGAAGAAGCTGAGGTTGTTTAATTTGTCATAGCTTATTAATGAGGCTAATGGGAAGTTATTGGTTCTGTTTGGAAGACTCAGTAGACAAAAGTAGTCTGTATAAACGTTTACCATGATTTTCTCATAATGAAGCGTAAAACACAAGCTGTGATAAAGTTCCATAAATATTACGCATAAATTACAATTTATGGAGAACCATGATGAGAAATAATAATTACACCTAAATATATAGCAACTACAACAGATCTTACATCACTTTAAGCCATAATTGATTTATTTACAACTAAATTAACGATTGTAATTAACGTCTCACCTGGGCTGCGTATTCCCCTTGGAGTCGCATCTCTGCACCTGTATACACTCCTCCATCAACCCGTTTGAGCCAATACAAGCGTCGCGCATGAGGAGTACGCTCCCTTTCATGGGAGTCCCATTGCTGAAGTAAGAGAGCATTGCAGAGAGTACAAGTTGAAACCGAGAATCCACCACCTATGGAAGGAGACATTTTTAACAATTACAAACTAATTTCACAAATTGGCAATAAATTCAATGACCCTTTAAAGATTTTATTCATAGAAAAAGATTCATACAAAATTCCTCATAAGTTATGAGCAAGCATAATTTTAGCAATTATAATTTTCTAAGGAAATACTGTTAATTAAATGGCATGATAAAAAAATAAGATCAAAATCATTTTACCCAATGACTTTGATGTTATTTTTTTACCTTCTGATTATAATTAAACTTCCAAATGCTGTCATTTTTCTGAACATAACTCCTTAAATCACAACAATATAGATGAAAATGTTTAGTACACTGTTTTACATAACATCCCATTGAGAGAGAAAAGGGAATTTTTTTAAATGAGGGATATTGCTACCACTGATAGTATCACTTTTTAGTACATTATGCTCACTTTCCAATTCAGATATTTTCACAATATTTATTAATTAAGGCTAAGCTATATCAAAAACCCAACCAAGATAAAAACTTTTGGGGAGGGAAATTATTTTGAAGATAATACTCTGACCATAGACTCAAATTTTAAAGCAACAAATATGAAAGCATGTATATACATTTAGTCAATTTTATTCATGAATACTGAACAAACATTTCCATCCATTTAAGTTATTTGTGTAACTTAAAATGGTAAATATTTTCGATGATCACTGCTTTAAGCCAACTTTGCATAGTTATGTAGTTTGCTTGAATTTGAGTCATCTTATTAATTTTGGTGAAATACTTTTTGCAGCATAATTCACTAAAAATCAATTAGAATTCCATGCACTCTATATTGGTGCATGATAGTTGATTATCTTAATTTACAGCAGACAATTAGTTTTGTTAGGTAAGCAAAACAGAAATATAAGGTCTTCCAGAGTTCTGCTATTCAATAATTGCCAATTTAAGTAAGATTTAGAGACAAAGTTAGGTAATAGAAAATTTGCTGAACCACAATGAGCTAGAAAACATTTTCAGTAAATTGATCTTTGAATTTGCAATGAATTGCAGATTGGTTATTTGGTTCCTATAATGGACTTCCAAGACAGTCAAACTGAAACACTGGAGAACACAAATTTTGTTGACTGAGATCTAACACTCGTTTCTGACTGACTTTTGGCCTCTGAATCCAAACATAACTCCAGTTTATCACATCAACTTTTTAAGCAACAGGATACCCTCCCTTTGTTGCAAAAGTAATACAAGATACTGTTCACAGTGAATAATCTTATTCACACAATGGCTGTATTTAGTTACTGTAAATCAAATTGAGTTCATATAAGTAGTTTCGTTCTTCAACCAAACAGCAAACATAAAAATGTGCTAAGTCAAACTTCATTTCCATCATTTGTAAATAATTTTATTTTTGCTTTTCCTGGAGTGTTCAATTTGTGGATAATCTCGCTAGGTGCTCCAACAATAGTCAGCCATCAAACGTACATCCCATCTACCCAGATACTGTGCCTCCATGAGCGTCAAATCTGGATGGTTTAGCTCAGCACTGACTGCACCAAGATTTTTCAGGAAGGCAGCGAGATGGTTATGCAGAAAATACACCTTGATTCTCACGTTGCTACAAAGTATTTTGAAGTTTTCCAAGAGTTGCTGGACAATTTTGTGTTATTCTGTACTCTTGTATTTATATGAAAGTCTTTCAGAAGGTTTCTGAATGCCTTCCAAGCATCGTTTTGGAGTTTTGTCTGGCAAAATGTTCATCTTTAATGAACTGTGTAAAATCAAATACACCGGCTTTTATCTTTACTAAGGACTGGCTAAAAAATGCCAAAATGAGAAACTTGAACAGACTACTTCAGTTTGCAAAGCTTTAACAGATTGCTACATGAGACCTATTTTTATACAACGAGGGGAAATTTAATGTTCTGTCTGTTGATTGAAGTGCTTGATATAGAATGTTAGGAACACCAAATTTGTGGTCCGGTCTTGACAGCAAATTTGAGTGCACCCAATCCTCCTCATAATCTCTGCTGCCCCATATACAAATAAAACAGTGATACTTGGTTCATCCACATTGCTGGCCAAGAAGGAAGCAGACCATTTTAAGGTCAACACAGATGATCCGTTTGTACATGTGATAATGCAACTAATCAAAGACTCACTTTATGTCCACATAATTTTTACAGAAACAAAGTGAATAGCCTATAGTGACTGTACCAAATAAATTTTCATAGTAGAGGAGACACTTTATGCTTCACTTTGAGCCATCGACAAGTAGTTGCCATTTAGTTGTGGTACAGGCAAGAATTCGCAATCTCCATTAATCCATGTAGATTATGGCAGTACAAAAATCCATATTCAATTCAAAAGTATTGCAGAAATGCACTTTCTCTTGATTGAAAGGATACTATAGCTCCCTTTTCAAGCAAGTTTTTCTCAAGCAGTCTTGATGCTGAGAGTTCAGAAACCTTTTGGGTAATCTTAAATCTTGTGCCTATTCATTCAATTTATTGTGATTTAATCCCTTAGACAGAAACATATTTAATTTAAAGAAAATCTTATCTAATCTAAGTAAGCCAGGCAATGCCAGGTCTGAAGGATTATGTAACAGTTACAAAACCAGATGGAAATAAGACTAAAATTTCAAAAAGACTTTTCTTAAAAAGCCATCTTAAAGAAGCTTACAAACATAAATATTTGAAACCTCATTTAAATTATTGATATTTAAAGGTTGTTTTTGTACCTATTGCTGTGTTCACGAATATAGCTGTATACTGAATAACAAATATTAAAAAACAAGCATCTTATAATTAACTTTTTAATGAACATGTTATAATGCCTTAAAATATATTTCCAAATATTTAACAATAGCACTAACTTTTCATGGGCATATTTGAAATGTTTTAGACTACGTACATTTTGGAAATATGTCGAAAAAAATACCAGTGTTAAAGATACATTGTCTTGACAAAATTGGGTAACATTGGAAAATCAGCAACGGAAGTATTTTTTTGTAACAATGAACCCATTAAGACCCGCACATTCATATTTTACTATATGATTCACAACAGTACTAAGAATATATACAAATATTTTGAGAATTTTAATTTATGTACTTTTTGAAAAAAAAAAACAAAATCAAAGTATTGATATGGATTTAAAAAAAATCTTTTCATTAAAACCCTTGTCACATTGCATATCATTTGAAAGAGCATTTAAAATGCTGAAAATAGGTGCCTCTCCCAGCTCTCTAGCTGAATTAGAACAGCTTCTAGAAGGATTTAAAATGAACTTTCATGTTTTTTGGAGAGTTTTTGAAAACTTTACATAGCCATATCTCAGAAACGGTTTGAGATAAAATTCTGTATGTTTTTTATTGTTAGCATATAGTATAAGTATACCAAATATTAAGAAACCTGAAATGGTGAGGAAAAATGTGTATGTTGAGTTTACATGGAATGACACTAATTCAATGGATAACTGGCACCACCTGAATGAGGCACTGGGCATATGGCTGATGATAAACAAGGATACTCTGTTTTAGATTTGTTTTGTTTGTGTTATATCCCGATGTTTTCACTATACAAAAGTAAAAGTCACAAGTCTTGCTGAATAATAGGTATACCAAACAGCAATGCATTTCATGTTCTCTTTGTTCTCATTCGTAAGTCAGAATGGTAACATTAAGAAAAAACTTGACATGATAGAACAAAACTAACAACAGTTTTGAAATCAGCCTGCCCGTTTAACTTTAAGAGAGCTTGAAAATTTCACTCAACCGACATTTTGTTATAAATTGTTACCCGGTGTAATCTAAGGTTATATTCTAAATAACTGGCTGTGATGGCAAAGTGGTTAATAAGTTAGCTAATCTGAAGATAAACCTGAAATTTGATAGTACTTAGATGATACGTCATACATGTCCCTATTCTATTATAAATATGACTGTAATGAGTACAAAGATTTTATGTTGTAATCACTGCAGTGTCATTTATGAAAAAGACAACCCTAGCCAGAAGCCAAGCAGAACATGAATTAGTGTAAAGAATAATTATTTTAGTTTGTAGTAAACTGAACCTTATAAAATTTTCTCAAAACAAGACTGGACAGTATTTATCAATCAAACTTTAATCATCCATCTGAAACAACAGAAATTTAAAGATATTTAAATGGAGAAGTATTTATTTGGAGACAGGTTGAACAAACAAAGGGATTAAAAGGGATAAAGAGCCCAGGGAATTCCATTTAAACCCTGGTTTTTACTATTTTTCGAAACTATGTGATTTACTCACATATTTATTAGCAGATTAGCCCTAAAAACATTCAGAAGAAGTTCATATATTTTTTCGTGAACAAATTACTAGAAATATTTAACAATTTTAGCAAAACAAGTGTTTGATTTGGTTGGAATGCAGTTAATAATGCCATATTGCTCTTTAAATTTATACACAAATGCAAAGGTAGGCAAATTCAAGAACAAATCAAGATTCATTACAATTTCCATCCTCCTTTTCTTAACTTTGACTCCTGAAGGGATCAGGTTCGTCTAATTGCATTGTCGTAGTTGTTAATTTATACTTAGCTATTTTTTAATAGCTCAGCTACACTTTACCCTTTTCAGTTTAATATTAATCCTCTTAAATACCATTAATGATTTCAGTTAAAAAGAA
Source organism: Sympetrum striolatum (assembly GCA_947579665.1). Taxonomy (NCBI): domain Eukaryota; kingdom Metazoa; phylum Arthropoda; class Insecta; order Odonata; family Libellulidae; genus Sympetrum; species Sympetrum striolatum. The sequence goes on along the minus strand of OX388344.1, from coordinate 97,764,836 downwards.
CTAATATTAATTAAAAAGTAACATACGAAACAAAGGAGTATCTCAAAAATATCTTCAACCACAATGTAAATGATCACATACATAGGTTTAGAAGATTCGGGATCAAATCACTCAGAGAATATGTATATAATATAGGAAATAGGGCAAAGTAAGATCGGCATAATTTCAAGATATTTAAAAATTCTTTACCTGAGTACTTATAAATAAAAGAATTAACTCATGAATCACCAATGGGAATAAAAATCTTACTAAAATTCCACAGAACGATTTTCTTTATGAGGAGTTTCTTTTCCATTATTATTGCCTTTCATGAGGTAACGCCTTTGCACATTTAACTAATGAATCGCTACATAAAGGTAGAAGACACTTACCATTTCCTGGATCATAGTAGACGTTGCTACCATAGGGAGGATCATGGCCTTCTAAAAATGGGAAGAAAGGTTCTCCTGGTTGATGAGGCTTTGAACGTAGCCTATACTCAGGACCCTCTATAGGACTGGCACAAACGAAGCAAACCTTGCAGTGCCCTACACTACTACCACCACGACCACCAGACACCTCTCCTCCCACATCTTTGTGGTAATATGCGTCCATCCTCAAGAAATGTTTATATAAAATTGGCAGATGGTCTGCCTATCAAAATGTCGATTATTCCTGCAGATAATAAATTAATGTTATTACAATTTCGTACCATATTTCGCACTAAACTAAGTAACTGGAAAAAGCACTCGAGATCATGCAAACTTGATAGTAGCAATGGGTTTTCGGAAAGCACAATACGAAATGACTTTGCTGCACACAACTTAAATAATTGACAATCATCCCTTTTCGTAATAATGTACGTGAATGTAAAAATCGCTACTTCCAAGCATATGGGGTTCCTATTTCCTTAAGACAGTGTAACTATCATGCGAATTCAACGAAAATAAACCATCTTAATTTACTATCTTTATCTTTGATACAGTATTAAAACTCAGGAATACAACTGCAAAAGGTATGCTACAATTCTTGCGGAGAATTAGTGCAACGAAAACAAACAGAACAGGTAATAAGAGAAATCTTAGATTCTGTATTTTTAGATCACATGATTATAGGAAGATTCTTTCTACTGATATGTCACACTATAATAAGGCAACTGCGTCCCACACAAATGCCAACAACTGGGTCTATATCCAATAAAATACCCTCGATAAGCAATGTTGTGAATATTTCCTAGGAGCTTAGACACCTTGAAATCAGACGAGAGGTATGATTAATGTAACTTTGGAAATCACTTGCCTACACATAACACAGCAGCATTAACAACTTTCCATGTTTATCCGAATTTCACTGAGACTTCTGCACTCATCTGTCTAGGCAGAAGGAGTAATCGCCAAACATCCGGTGCCATTTTCTTGGTGTGACACAAAACTGTTTCCTTGTCTCTATTGTAACTTACTTAACTTTTCTTAGTAAGTGAAACGTCAAAACACAACATCAAGAAGATAACATTGAACTTGTCTTCCACATCTGAGCGCCGTAACTTCACAGTGCTGCCATATTAGAATTTCTCTTTCATCCCATAATGCATACTTTCACAACATATGACATTCTTCATATACTGACTTACTATCGCGCGTACGTATGAGGAAATTCTGGGTTATTCGAAAATTATTTTAGAGTAAACATAATTTAAAAGTTTTAACACACCGTTACTATCTTTTAGTGATTTTTTTTATTATGTAAGAAATTAATCCGTAAAATGTCGGACATGAATTCCAGCGAAGGTCAAGAATATTTTATACGAGGAAAATATATATTCCTCGTTATAACGTTAGCTCAAACTTGACAAGGACGAAGTCATACCTTAAGAAATATTCGAATGTAAGGAAGCATAGATATCTCCGAAACTAGGTTACATTAAGCCCCGGCAATTGTTAACTTCCATATCCTTACTTCATCGCTTTCTATTGAAAATGGTTTAGTTAGATCTCCAGGAAATATATGTATATATATATATATATTGGAAAACTGATTGTTTTTTAATGCTACCCCAAGAAATTAAAGCTGCCATACATTCACAAAAAGAGAGAAACAGATCCTGCAAACAGCAAATAATTTGAATAAGTCGCCTTAAGATATCGTTTTGAAACCTCGGAATTGGAAAATATTTTTTCAATAGTGAAAATTTTCATCAGGGGGTATACATCATACGTTTTTGGACAATTAGTAGATTTTTAACGGAGTCATCTGTCTATTAATTATATATATTATGTTTGGATAGTTTATATATACATAGCTGCCAAGCTAAAGTATTCTCAGTTTAGTTTATTAATATTGTTAGCTGACCATGTCCAAGTTTGATGTGATAAAGAATTACTTCCAGTATATCACTCGTTAATTTACGACATGACAGTAAATTAAAATTTTTGTGATCACATTTATCACCCTCTATTATGCATTACTTTAGAATTCTAAGAATGCAGCAAGCATGCTTTTTACATTTTTTTTACGATTTCATGTTAGGGCAGAATTTCCTGTCTCCTTATCTGGGCAACCCTCCAATATAGTTGAAAGAGTTGCCCTATTTTTTATGAATCTGTAAGCCTTCTGCTCTAATTTTCATGAATTCCTTCATGATCTTGTTGAGGGTAGAGACATAGCTGAATTAAGTGGCTCCTTTCACCATTAACATGTTAATTGCTACAAGGAACATATTTGACCCTCTACCTACTGTTCTCTTGGGGCTGTGAGATTTACTCAAGTTTAAAAATCGTCTGAGTTGTCAGGTTACTTGAAACGGCCAGAAATAATTAAAGCGTGTTATAAGACAAGTTTTTCTGCTTGGTGTGAATTATAACAATCTGAAATGCAATACTTCCACAAAACCATATAAGATAAAATTAATACTTTAAAAGCATCTATTGTTTTAAACGAATATCTGAAAGATTCCATTTTTATGGTGAAAAAATTAAATCTTTTAGAAAATACAATATGTTATGCATACAAACTTTCAAGCAAATGTTCTTCATGTCATTTCAAATTCATTTCAGAGTTTTGCCAACATTAACCCAGGCAAACAATTTTGTCATTCTACCCGACTTTTGCTCATATTAAATGAAGGAATTTATCTTAAAATGAAAAACTTAAAATGACCTTATCACTGTCAGCAAAAGAAAAACCTTTTACAGCAGGATGTTGCTTCTGACTTAAGTCTAAAAATTAGTTGACTTAAAATGATTTTTAAGCAATATGTATTTACATTATGGATTTAGATACTCTAAAGAATGTATGCAATCCAAGAAATTAAACAACAAGTTCATGTTACAGAATTTATTAACAAAATATCTCATTTCAATCAACATATATTACAGAAACCAACCCACACATTATGAGGTTAATCGAATTTGTACTAAGGGCTGATCAACAGAAAAAAGCAAGCATGGAGGATGGAAAAGACACCCATCCATTGATTTTTTACATATTTACAATAGAAGAAGCTGTATCTTTAAGCAATACTGCTGGTGTAAAATTATGAAGTAAATTCACTAAAAAAATCACGTGATCTCCAGTATTACGGAGAACATTAATTTTAAATATTTTTCCTTGAGCAGGAAGTATAAAGAGCCAAAATGAATGACAGAAAAATCATATGACTGATACAAGCAAGGATATAATAAGGGTGTATCAAATACTAAAAAAAATACTTTTGTATAAAAACAAAACATATACCAGTCTTCTTGTAAATAAAAGATATTTTTATAATCTAAAACATAATACAACCTTAAAGCAGTAAAGGCACCATCACTCTCATGTCTGAGAGTAGTGGCAGTATGATTTCAAAATGACAGCTTGTTAATATAGCTATCTCCTATGTTACCATACATTTTGCATTGATTATGACTAAATCAGTTATATATTTTACGGATGGAGATATAACTGGGAGAGATTAATCTATCCATCCATGACCCGCTCAACTTGAGACAAAAACATAACACTGAATAATTTCTTTAGCACTCAAAACACACAAATAATAGTTTTAAACTTACAACAAATCAAGAAAGGGATAAAATATGAAATGGAGTATAAAATCTATATGACAGGTTCAATATAGTGATGTAATTATTAAAATCAACTCCAAATTATCACAATTTTAAAAGAGTAAAGGATTCACTGGGTGAATAGGACAGCGTCACTCAAATAAATAAGGTAATTTAAGATAACTGTGAAATTAAAACAAACGAAGACCCATTCATAAAAATGGAAATGAAAGCTATGCTAAATGTGATTAATAGTGAATATATCTACACAGCAAGTCCTATAAATCTGTCAAATTCCAGTAAAACTTACTAATGGTATCTCATCAATTCTCACACAAAGAATTGCACAATTCTAATTCCAAGTTAAAGTTTTGAAGTGACCTAGTCGTTCCATTTGAATTAATACAGAAATTTCTCTAGAATTGAATTACAATTATGGCATAAATGTGAAAAAGAAATTTTAAAATTCATTACAATGAATAAAGGTTCATTTCATATTAAAAGCACATCATTGTGAAATGAATCAGTCAAGAATTTTTGAATAAAAAACAAAAGAATATTAGGTTAAACCCATGCTGAACAAAATAATATCTTTAAATTCTTAACATTTGAAAAAACTTTAGAAAAACGGTAACTAAAATATCTGCTAATAAAGTACAGGGCATAATTTATTGAAGGATGACACTATTGCATACTTCAAAATACCAGGAGGTGCTCAATGTCACAACTACACCTAGAGATTCTGAGGGTACATGAAACTAGAAAATGGTTATGAGTTGGTGATGACGGAATCCATCTCAGACGAAGACGTAGCTGAAGATACACGGGGTGCTGAACCAAATGGCACTGGGAGAAAAACTTGCTTGGATGAAGTAACTGGAGCGCGACAAACAGGACATATAGGGAGACAACGTAGAGCACAATCTTCACAGCAAATTACATGACCACAAGGAAAAAAGGCAGTGTTGGTAGGTCGGTCCATACATATTCTGCAACTCATTGCTTCAATCAATCTTGTGAGCTGCTCTTTTTGTTCCTTCATAAGAAGTAATAAAATCAAATTCAGTTGTTGGAATGAAATAACATGCTAGGAGCTAACTTAAACACTGTGATAGACTTTAAAACTGATTGCTCAACTGTAAAATTAAATTTGAGATTCACAAAATAATAATTAAAAACCATATTGTATTATTTTTCAGTCTTTGTTGAACTCAAAATCTTTGAGATCAATCTCTGTACAACATACTTGATAATGGAAAATCTTTCAGTAACTCGTTTAACAGCCATTTACCATGTAACTAAATCTTTGGAAAATGATTAGTCAATTGTCAATAGTCATTCAGCTTATTTACGATGTTGAATATGCATGAATATATGAAATACTAGACTGACTTTGTGACTTATTTGCCTATGTTAACGAGTTTAGTGGTACTGAAAGATGTTCAAATTACAAGAGAGCTAGAAATGAATCATGATCAATTGCATCAAATACAGTAGAAGTCCGTTATAACGAGTATGGCATATAACGAGAGATGCATTACAGTGAGTAATTTTTGGCCGTTGTCCGTCTCACTGCAGAAAGGATGGGGAGTTACATCCATTATAACGAGTGGTCATTTTTGAATTATCATTATAACGCGTGCCACATTTCTATGCTTGTCTTGCAGGAGGCATATCTCTTAATTGTCAATTGACATGAGAGACAAAGTCCATCAAGCCAACAATTATTTGAGTCGTAGTTCCTGAGAGTAATCATCACCTAATTCATGCATTTGTTTCCCACAAGTTGCCCCACCCTTCCTTGGCAAAGATGCTTCAGGGAGCTTTGATTAGTAACTTCTCACGAATTTCGCTCTCCCCTTTCTCTTTCAGCACATCTTATCACCTCGTCTCTTTTTGGTGACAACCCCTCTAGTCAGTGCAGGAATTTTTAATTGCGTTCCCATCATATTGTCATCCAGACGTGGGATGTATTCTCATACGAAGCTTGGCAATAAATTGTCTGATCCAGGATCAGTGGGAAGATAGGAGATAAAAGCAGTACTGATTCGGATTCCCGTGGTAACCTCTTCCCCTCCCTTGCAACACACTGATTGCTTATGAAGCATGCGAATGAAAAATGTCTCGAGAAAGCAATTTGATACGAATTAAGATTATCTAAAAACACACCATTATTTTTTGACGATTATTGAGCAATAATTTTCCACTTTTATATTAGAGGACACAGATTTGTTATAATGCATGAATCAATAAAATAATGTGTTAAATAACGCATCATCGTAAGTAATAGCATAGAGACATTGAAAAATCATTTGCCTGCGAATGTAATACGCCTTAACTTGTAATGTAACCTTAAGATATGCGGTCACGCTAGTCACTGCACCTCATATGTCTGTAATATAATAATAATAAATCGTCTTTATTCAGGTATATGATAATATATGCACATATTTATACACATATACACTGTATATAAAATGCTTGCAGTCATCTATGCCGAAAGTTCTATGTAAGTGACAATTTAAAATCGTTCATTTAATTTTTTTTAGGGGTAGCCAATTCCCTTTCAAATAAAAACTATCGGCCTAAAAGACCTAGAAGGGTGCACATTATTTTCAAGTTAATACTGTATTTTTTATGCAGTCTGAAGTACTAACGTTAGGATTAAAAACCCTGCATTTCCATTCTACCGCACTCACTGCTCTTGGATTCAAGAGGACAGACGTTTAGCATTAGAAATTGGCTAAAGAGTATGCCTTTTAAAGGGTACTTTCCTGATTTTTGTCAGCTCTCGTTATAACGGACTTCTACCATATCAACAGAACAGCAGTTTCTCTTTTATGCTTAAATTTAGGAGAATTCTGTTGCAATTATTTAATACTAGTTAATTGTAAAGTAGCACTGGACACCTATCAAGAGCTACTAAATATAGGTAGGTGAAAAGTTTAACAACATATTCAATTTATTTTTGAATTGTAGAAGAACTTAAATAGAAACTTTATAACTGTTTAAAAACTTAAATATGGAATGGAAACACAAGATAAAAGATTGATAAATTTTTACCTTGCATTTTTTGCTATCACAATCTTTGCATGAATCAGTTTCGTTCAACTGTATACTGCTGATTTCCCACTCAGGAGAGAAAGGAGAAAGAGAATCTGGTGAATCAAGGTCCTCTGAGAAGTCTGGGAATGGAAACGAAGAAATAAGATCACTGGCATCAGAAGAAGAGTTAGAAGATGAGGATGACTGAGGAGTGGTGCTGGATTTGCTTTGATACAAGGCTCTTCTTGCATTATCATAAACTTCTCTGCATGTCCTCCTTATATCAAAGACATACTTTTTCCCTAATGAGGTATCCTCATTAAATATGGATGCTATAGTTCCCTGAAAAATAAAAAAGGATTATTAGCATAAGTCTTGCCTCAAGAATAAAAGCTGAGAATAGATTTCAATTTTCAAAATGAAAGTGATTGAGAAGTTGAGGATTTACATATAATTAACAAATAAAAAAGATCAAAAATTTTCCACAAAAAATATATAAGTAGTTTTAAGGAACTAATAATTTTAATTACTTTTTTAAATGTAAATATACATTTTTTATTTGTTTAAACATCAATTGCTACCCACAAAAATAACTTTAATCATTCCCAAGTAAGATTGCTGATATGAAATCAATTACACTAAGCATGATGGTCAGTTAATACAACAATTATAAAATAACTCAAAACCATTATTAACATAATTTTGGCCAAGGAACCAATGATTAAGCCAATTGATAAACTAAGAGTTACTTGAATTTTAAATATTTCTCTTAAACCAGCAAGATTTGTAGTACCAATCAAATATCATTAACAGCTTACATAAATCTAGATTTGTGTTTATTTACTTGAAACAAATTAGGAACATATTAATGGTAAAAAGTTTTTGTTTGAATGATATTCTTCTAAAACTACTATAAATATTAAACTCATAAGATACGAAACACCAAGCCTTCCCTTCATCCACTCCATGTCAAATGATAAATGGTCGTTGGATACTATAGTTCAATGCAGCATGATTCTTTAGAATACCAAAATATGAACTGAAAGCATATCCCCAATATATCAATGACAGCACATTAGTATATATGAAAATAAGAGCACAAACACTTGAAAAGTAATAAAATAGCCAAGTGGACTCCACAGTGTTGTGTGCTTTCTCTTACAGAGCTGAAATTTGTAACACTGGTTCAACATCGTTTTCGCCGAGAGTGTGGACTATGACATACTGACAATATTCCTACTTATGTAACAATCATGGTATGGGACTCGCACATTTGGGAAACTGGACGTTTGCTTTCAATTTTGGGAAGAATATCTGGTCCTAGAATCCCAGAAATAACGCCACTTGATTGATCTAAATTCTACCATGAGTATGTTTCATAGAAATATGAATTCATTTTCAAAAAACAAATACGTAATAAAAGAAACTATGCAGGACTAATAAAAAATGTTACAAACAGGAGGAAAAAGGGAGCTGAGGAAATTTTAATAAATTCAGGTCTTTGAGAAGAGGAGTATGTCATATCCAGGGCACCAGAGGGAAATTCTAGGCCATGGCACTTTTTTCCCTGCTGGTCCCGGTTTCACAACTTATCTCAAGTAAAATATTTAATGAAGTAAATTGGCTGCCTTTTGCTGAGAGACGAGGTACCTAGGTGAACTGCCCATTCATATCCCTGATCCCATTAAGAATGACATCCTTACAAGTTTGAGTTCAAAACGGCATAATGATCTCTAAACATTAATGCTATTGATCATTCCAGGAATATGTTGATGAAAAACCCAACTGTCTTTGGACATCAAAGATGCCAAAAAGACTAAGATTAATAAGATGATAAAATGGCAAGAATGTGAAGATGCTTACCATATTTTTATAGAATACAATCAATCATAGTAGGAAATATAATTTCTATTTTCTGGGAATTTAGAATGGTTTAATCTGATTACCACGAGAATCTTTGGTAAACCGATGACCAGGCAATGAAAAATTCATTAATGAGCATTGTTTCTGAATGGAACATAAATTCTCAATCCCAAATAGAACCAATCAAAAAGTAATAGCAGATATAATCATTATAGGAAGCACTAACCTTGAGATCACGAACAAATTGGGATGTAACTGCACTACGGACTGTTTCACAGCTGTAAAATGCATGTTTCTCAGTAGTGCATCTATAGAGACAACTGGCAGCTTGAGCAGAATCCATTTTCAAGCAAAGAGATGCTGCAGATGGGACGTGGGCAGCTCCAGCCGTGGATTGAGACTCTGATGGGGTGGGTTGGGAGGCATCTAAAGAAATGGTTGACTCCCTTTGATTGGTACTTGAAGGAAGTGAAGAACTAAGGGGAGTAGAAGCTGAGGACAGTGAAGATATGTAACCCAGGTAGAAGAGACGTTTTCGAGATGATGCGCTGGTTATGGCTGTGTAAGGTATCCTGAAAATAAGAAAATTTGTAGTTGAAGTGAAGAAGACTTCAATATAAAAACATTTTCTTTAACTCTAAGAGAATGTAATTAAGAAAAATCAGTTAATATTTAAGAATGGTCACATTGCATTCGCCTACTTAAGAAACTAGTCGAGAAACAAAAAAATATTGAAAAGAATGAGCAACATTTGCAATTACTAAGTATTCCAATTTCAATAGACATTCAAAAGTAGCTATGAATCTAATTACAGTAATGAAAACAAAACCACCATATATTCATGTATAGACAAGCGACGTGAATTTCCACTTTTTGGTGAACTACTGCATAAGTTGGTCATATGTTTCCAGAAATTATCACAAACCGAAAAGGTGATTGCAGTGAATTTCTTAAAGAATAATGCCTTCCATATGCATCAACTGTAACATTGAGAATATAAACAAACTAGATGTAGAAGAGAGCCCATGAAAAGATTCTTAGATAATATATTATGAAATAGTACACATGTACAGACATAAATGCAAACATGTATTAAAAAATGATAACGGAATGTAACAGAGTAAAATGGGCAAAAAAATATGAAACTGAGATGTAATAAGCAATGGTACAATTATTATACATGAAAATAGAAATCAACAGAAAATAAAAGCGGATATTAGCCATCAGAACAGAAATCAAACAAAGCCTAACCTTTGAGCGACGGATCCTTGTGCATCATAGAGGCTTAACCCATGAGGACCAACTCCAATAATCAATGGGACATTGTCTTGGGCTCTATGAGAACTGAACTCTTCCTCTCCAAAGTGCTCAAGCTTGGACACTTCTTTGAGAAGCCAGTATTCAGCAGCGGAACGCTTCATACCCTGTTACAGGAAACCACAATTCATTATCTAAAATTTACTCTTACCAATAATTTAGTCTACATTATTTTGCTACTTATTCCACATTATTTTCAGAAACCAAAAGAGAATAATGTTTCCAAATCCAAACTCATGCAGATGATAAATAAAATAATCGAGAAAGTTATTCAAACAAAAATTGTAATGCATGAAAACTGTGAGACAAAATTCCAAACAACCATAGTAAGTTTTAATTCTTTATCAATAAAATTCACAGAGTCGGGCGAGATATGGTGGAAATCCATCATGCAAAATGAAGGAGATAATTGGTACTTTTTCCACAAAATTTAAATTAAAAAATAGTAAAATTTCCACAAATGTTGTTGAAAAAGTACCAATTATCTCCTTCAGTTTGCATCTTTATCAATACATACACTTTTAGATATTAATAATCAAATACGAAAAAAAGACAATCACAGAAAAAGATTATTGTCAATTTCTTGGGAGAAATGGGGTGTTTCGGAATGAAATTATATCAAGTAGGAGGAAAAACTTGTCTTTTATAGCAACTGGTATGCTTGCAAATCTTGACTAGATTACTCAAAAAATAATACTGATTCTTTCATCCCTTTGGTATTTTGCTCTTTACTTTTAATAAAGGGGTACCACACAATTATTTCCATACTCATTGTGGAATTGCAAATAAAGCTCTAATATTAGAACTTTTAGATAAATGAATGTACATATAGGAAAGTTCTCTTGTTCAAAGTAATGCAAGAAAATATTTTTAGACCTCATTCTAGTAGTCAGCAAAAAAAAATGGACAAAACAAAACAATACTTTCTCTATACTACGTATAAGGAGAAAGTAAAAAAAGTAAAAAAAATTCCAGTTGGGATGTCCCTCAACAATCTCAACAGGTATTTTATTTAAATTTAGGCTTAGTACAACTGCACAGATAAATATCTAAAATAGATGCACAAAGAAACTCAAAATTATTCCTTAAAAAAAGAAAATAAGAGATGTTGGGGATAACCCTTTTTCGCTTTTGTAGCTAAAATGTTAAGATTTCAAGTGGTGTAGGATAAGACAGGCCGAGGTCGCTTATCATAGCTTACATTGTTATATACTGTGCAGTCCATTGGACATAAATTAAAATTTTATTTACAAAATTAAAATACAATTAAAATACTCTCTTTCAGCATATCCACTGAATATTTTACACCATGAAAAGAATTTCACAGAGTTTTTTAGTTGCATTTTTTTACAATTAAAAAGATGGCTGGATTATGTTTCCATAGAGGTTTGAAATGAGAGTGATATGAAGAGTCCCAACCAGTACTCATAATAAAATCATGGTTTTACTAAACATCAAAAATCTAAGTTTCTATACTTTGAAAATTCAAGCATTAGAAATGAAGGCATGCTTGAGAAATAAAGCTAAAATACTGAGATTGCTAACATGTAAGAAGTTGACACTAGGCAATCTTTGATTAATTCAAATTCATGGATAAATTCAATCACAAAATTGTTGAGCTTTCACACAACGTTTTGTAAATAGCCTTTGAATGAAATTTCATTACCTTCAGTCTTCGATGTTCAGTAGCCACTTGGGTGAGAAAGTCTGCAGATTGAAACTTCTCTGGGTCGGTGCTGGGAACAAGACACGAGTAAAGATCAAATGGAGAAGCTGGAAAACCTGCTGATGTACTTCCTGCTTCCATATCCCCCAATTCAGCCTGAGCTACCAAGGCCACCATCTTAACTGCAGGAAGACTCTCAACCTTGAGTCGACCCTCTGACAGGTCTCGACGAGCATGCAGGTAAAACTGGTGCCTAAAAATGTATTTTCCACACATGCAAAATTTAATTTCAACAGAATCTTAGAACGTCTTACCAACAATAAGTGATACTAGGAAGAAAATATAATCTAAGAAAACAACTAAACTTATCCATTATGAATGATCGAACAAGTTTTCAAAAAAGATTTAAAAATCTAACAGTACAAAAATGCAAGCCGACACCATGATTTGGAATATTTCATACCTAGTGGCCTCCTGCAGAAGTAAGTGGGGTGGAACCCAAAACTTGACTCTTAGTGCCAGACGAAAGGGCGGCAGCCCAACCATTTGGCGACCTATTTGATTTCTAAGATTGAGCCATGCTTCCCTGCTGTTTCCATGTGATCCATTTGTTTTACCAGATAAATGAAACTTGAGTCCAAAGTAATCTTCTTCCTTTGATATTCCAAGGAACTGACACACCTAGGTAAAACGTCAATTAAATATTTTTTACTAAACAGTCCCAGCATTAATACCATAGAATCATGATTAAGAGCTATTTACAGTTAAAGAGGACAATATTAACACACATTAAACCGAATTTTTTTGCAGAAACGTCTCTTTCCAATTAGTTTATAATCAACCTAAAGGTTGTCATCGTATGAGGAAAGCAAGTTCATCCAAACAAGCGTACTTCTCGTAAAATACCTACATGACAACAACATCAAATCATGCATACAGTTAAGGATTGGAAACATCACCTGTCAGTTATGACAGCATCTAGAAACTATCGTACGGTAAATAAAACCCTTACCTTCTCCAAACATTCTTGTCCTTTCGATTTCGGGTCAACTTCCACTTCCAATATCACAGAATTCGGCTGGCTGACTATGCACCACATATTTAAAATGTTTCCTAACCCTACAATCGAAATCTCATTCTAGGTGAATTTATACATGTGATGTATATCTCAGTTCTTTTTTTTGCACCATCAATGATTTCAAAGAACGATTCGTCTACCATTCCTATGGCCACAAGAAACTTCTAATAAATCCTTCGATTACAACTTTACGGAGAATGTCTACCTTCTAAAAACAACGAAACTAAGACAAGACGGAATACTACCTCGTCGTCTGCACTCTGCGGAGGATATCAGTACTACATACGTCGATTGGTCATGAAAGGAAAAAAGAGTTTACTAAAATAAAGCATATTGATGCATATACGATTTAAAGGTTTATTAATGCATGAAACCCAAAGCTAATTTCAAAAAAATAGTTCCTATGTCTAACCCTTCAAAAAGAGGTTGCGTTCTATAGATAGTTGGTCTTCCTGCCAAAATGGCGCTAGCGACAGGAATTTGATTCGAGTCTTTCGTCTGCTGCTACTTTCAGATGTGCCCCCAGCAGTGTACATGCAGGTGTTCACGTGCTCAGCAACAGATATGGCCAATCAGAATTAAGTACATTCGTGTTGTGGGAGGAGTTTCTATTGACCTTGCGGCATGTGGCCTACAGTTCCCATCAAGGTACTCATTTGAAATAATAATGCAACATACACAAGGTTAAATGTACGTTCACACAGGAAGTAAAACAAATGAATCCATCTCTATTAATATTGTTTGAGTCATATGTTTACCATCGAATTTTTATCTAATTACCTAGGAATGAGGCTTTAATTAGTAAATTAATTCATAATATCACTGACTTTCATTCACAATATAATATACATAACTTATCTATTTACATGGGAGGCACACATTAAATATATTCTTGATAGTCATCGTACCAATATAAAATAATAATTTATGACTTCATGATTTAACAATTATTAATATAATAAATAGCAACATAGTTAATGATGCAAGTATTAAAATGCACATCATTTTCCGATCCCTTTTCTTATAATTAGCTGCCTTTTGAAGCTGCTTAAGTCCTTCGTGAACACTAACTTGGCATTGCTCCACATTGTAGTCAATGCGGTCCAGTATGGTACCCTGCAATAGGTAAAAAAATACAATATGTAGGTCACATTATAGAGTTCATTCGCCATTATCGCTTACAAGAGGCAGCCGAAGATAACAGCCACTCTTTAGGTCAATGACATTGATAAGCTTAAGGATGATAAATATTAAATAACTTCTCAATCACATAAGATTCTCGAGTCACAAATACGAGATCCACATCAAGCTGGGCATTGGGCCTGATTCATACAGTAAATATTTCTAATACTTGGCCTTCTTGAAAGCAAATAGAATACGCCGAACCGAAGAAAAAAATCTACCCGTGACTTTGGAGCTTGCGCGTAAAATACGATTGGCACTTGTATACCAAGTTAATGCCGACAATGAGCTCCTCGGATAACCTTTATATGCACAAGAATGTTTAACTATTTCTCTTGATAACTACACTCTAAAACTCTATTTTAATCAACTTTTGACAATTGTACGAGCTCGTAGCATCCGATTCCCCGTTAGGTACAGTTCACGGAAAGTACCGCCACCTCAGTCGTCACCAGTATCATTTTTAATGCATTAAGGTAACATCTCCGATGCACAGATACTTTAAACCAAGGGTTACCAAAATCAAAGATACGTTTTTAATGCATCTGAGCATCTTGTCCATGCACCTTACCAGGTGTTACCGATATCTGGGGTTAAATTTAGCAGCAAACTAAACTCTCTTTTAAAGGGTCCTCGAAATCAGATCCGTATCTCCACGTGAAAATATAGTTGTCATACAAAATGCGGACGCTTCGATAATTATAAGTACGAGAGTTTTATTGCTCGTAGGTTATTAGCACATGACCGATTACATGACATAACATCCGCCACCAAACCTATCTCATCCGTGTGTTAACATACCCGTAAGGTAATGCAGCTCAAAGGGAAAGGGAGGCGAAGTAAATGAAATGGTTAAAAGCGTACCAGCCTAGCGATATCATCCTAAATGATGAACACCTTAGTTGAATCAGCAAAAACACGAAGTTAAAGAGTAGAATCGTCATGATAGAGGTTAACAGTCGAAAGGGCGCCGAAAGAATCCGTTTAAATCGATTCGCAGATGAATCAATGAATTGGGTCACTTCCTTTCGAAGTATATGAAAAAAATTAAAATTAGGTGAATTTCAATATTTGGCCGTTGAACAATGTCCTAAAATCCAGTCATCCTCTTCGCGCATTTTCGAATCGAAAGATTTAATAAGATTATAATACTATGGTCTATTTTCTTCAAACCTTTAATATCCTCTACTTGTAGGCGGGTTATTAAAAAAAAATAATTTTGACTGAAAATCCACTTGGTTTCTAATCATGTGCGTATACTGCATTGAATTCCATGAAATCCAGTCTACCAATAAAAATAGTTTCTTTCAACGATTCGAGCGGATCATGATTCATATTGTACGCTCTGGTTTGAGTAATATAATGAGAGCTGTGGTTTGGATACATGCGCCACCACACGTACAACCTCCCGCGGGCTTAACGATTTGCTTATTCCCAACTGATTCTTCAATTGAGTCATCGTTTAGTACACATTATCTAAATTCAATGACTGTCTATAAATGAATGTGCTGACATAGTAAACCATAGTGCGAATCAAGCTTCTTGTTGAGGGGGAAAATATTTAGCCAATCTGCTTCATGCACATTAGGGTGGACCGAAAAAAACGTTTTTTTTTCCGAATCAAATTTGCCCTATGCGGGAAAGTTGCATACTGATATGAGGATCTCGTGTGCAATTTTTTTCCGAAATCTTATAATATTAACCACTGCCGCCCGAGCCTTAAAGTTTAAAAATATACGAAAATACAGGCGGAAATGAGAAACAAACGCTTGTAGAGACTGAGGTATTGTAAATATTGACATTTTAGTAAGAATTAACGATTAATTTATATCTCTGCATTACGTTTCTGAAATTTTAAATTAATTTAACGCAATATACGCTTTTACGACGCCTCGGAATTATCAACAAATTTTGAGTATAGGCAACCGACAAAGCGACTTGAACTTCTGGCGAAATGGGAAATCATCTTATACCTTTCCTTTTGGAAGCCATAATTGTAATAAATTTCCTATTTTCTAAAATTGCTGTCAATATAAAAGACTTGAGCAGCGGTCAAAAATATCTTCATGATATAGCACGTGCTGTTTCAGATGGAGAATGTCTCGAGAGCCCTTTAACGAGAAGCCCGGGAAATGTGGTTTATTCTAGATTGACAACAACTGGAAATCGCATTTTCCAATTTTATGTTTCAACAAAGAACCCTTCAAAAGATCTGAAAATGTTGGCCACGAATGTGATGAAACAATATGTTGCTATTTGGTTTACAATGAAGTTAAGGACACTGTGAATGGGAGGCCCAAAGAATATCATGAACATAATACATTTCATGAAGTATCTGAATCGTGACATCAAATTACGCCTTCACTCTTTCAATTCAAGGAAATTGCTTTTTTGCTCACCCAGAGAATTTTCTACTAGCAATGACAGTCGATGAGTTAAGGTCAATCCATGCCTTGGATGTTGAAATAATAATTAAATCAAGGGGAAATCATGAGAAAGATTTGAGGAAATTCAAACTTCCCACTTTGATGCACAAGAATACGCCAAATTCATTTTCTGGGTAGCAGTAGAAGTAACTGAAATGCATATAACAGAGTTACTAGTAAAAATATGGGAGACTTTCTTCATAAAGGGACTTAGTTCGAAACTCCTCCCTTCCCTTGCCACATGTAAATAGTGGATAGGATGGTGCCAATGATTAGGGTTGCTTTGAAAACTGTGGTGGTTGGGGGGACTCGGGTGGTATTCTAATAGTAGCCACCCCCTCGTGGTGAATTCTAGATAGTTATGCTACGAGACTGGCAAAGAGCTACTTACAATTAGATAAGCACTAGGCTATTAAACGGTACTCATACGCCATCCTGAAGAACTAAATTATTTTTGAATTGTAATAAATCATCAGATACTTATTTATTTGTCAAAATTAACGATAATGTCTAAAGCAGTGATTCCCAAAGAGGGTAATAACACACCCCTGGGGGCACTGTAGAAATCAAAGAGGGCATTTGATGCAGTGTATTTTATTAGCATTTTATCATGCTTCCATTTCTTCCCAATTTTACTGGGCTCTACGTAGTTATTAAACATCAGATATACAAATTTAGAGGAAGTTTTAATCATTTTTGCTTTTATTTAGTTTATTTGAATTTTTATTTATTCTTTAGATTGTTTCTAACAGAAAATATTTTTTATAGATAACGGTCGGGGGCGGTGGTATGGCAATCAGGGGACAGTAGCATGAAAAAGTTTGGGAAGCACTGGTCGAAAGCAATAAAGGTTTAGATTTTTTTCCACGGATTACTTCACACCAAACAATGGCCAAGACATTTTAAAAGGAATAAAATTTTAGAAAATAGGAAAGTTATGACAATTACAGCTTCCAAAAGGAAAAATGATGTTTCATTTCGCCAGAAGTTTAAGTCACTTTGCGGGTTGCCTGCACTCAAAATACGTTGATCATTCCCAGGTGTCGTAAAAGCATATATAGGGTTAAATAAATTTTAAATTTCAGGAACGTAATACAGAGATATAAATTAATCGTTGATACTTACTAAAATATCAAAATTTACAATACCTCAGTCTCAATAGGCGTTTGTTTCTCATTTCCGCCTGATTTTTTGCAAATTTTTAAACTTTAAGGTTTGGGCGGCAGTGGTTAATATTATCTGATTTTGGAAAAATTTTGCATGCGAGATCCTCATATAAGTACACAACTTGGTCCACCGTAATGCACATACATCAAAATAAATAACTCTGTTACGATATAGAGAAATCTGAAAGACTACAATTTAAGGAGATACGTCTCCTTTCCACACACTAGTACAAGTAACCAGTACACTGTACAAGTATTACAAAATTTTGTTTTGCGGCTCAATTCTATTATCTCAATTAAATATAGCTCATAATTTTTTACTTTCTCCATATATGTAGTATAAAGAAAGTATTGTTTTCATGAAAAAAATCGACTTTGAGATTTCAACGGAAATATATGTTTTGGGGTCCCTAGAACATGTTTTGACCATTTTCGGAATGATGTCTGTGTGTATGTGTGCTTGTGGGTGCTCTAACGTAAAAACTATTAGTCGTATCAATACCAAACTTCATAAATAGCACAGAGGTGGGTACTGCCAGAGTTGATTAGTTTTTGGAGTAAATCGATAAACCGGAAGTCGAGTTTTATTCTTCGAAGCAAATTTCCGTTTTTGCAAACTATCTCCATAAATATGATATTTAGGTATATTTTATTATTTATAAAAGTTTTAGAAAATGTATTTTACTACAACTTTTGTATTAAACATATTTTTGTATCACTGATTGTTTAGGAGTTATTTGTGAAATACTGATAAACTGGAAGTTACTGATTATGCAATTTGTGGGCGCTGTGGGCGAAAGGCCAATTTCATCGTTTTTCATCAAACATATCCCGAAAAAAATTATTTATAATGTTTGTGAGGTAAAAGATGATATGATATAAATTAATCTCTTATCTTCCGAGATTAGATTGAATATAGAGTTCGAAAATACTGTCATAAATAAATATTTACTTATTATACATGGAGAAAGTCATGTGCTGGCCACATCAGATATTTATTCCTTGTATGACAAAACAAAAAACTTGTTGCAAGTGAAATTGAGATATATGTTGAAATTTAAAATTACAGTTTGTTATGCAATGATATCTTGAATGTTCTTTTTTATATCTGAAAGTCTGAATCACCGCAAACAAAAGACAGAGATATAAATTTATGCTCCCATCACTGCGTTTCTCGACCTTGGCCCTTTGTCAATCAGAAGTTAATCTGCAGCCTCTCCAATACAATTTATAATCTGAGATGTGACATAATAAAACTTTTACTTTACCACAAATTATTATTTAAAAAACGACCAGGTTTCGCAGCAGTGCTGCATCATCAAGGAAGAAAATTGGACGCTTTGGAAAAACTGGAAATTCTGAAAAATGTTAATGACAATATTGTTAATGAAATTTTATTTCCTAACCCCTCTCCTATTTTACGGGTTATTTCGTCCTTGCCCTCCTCACCTCCTCAAACTACCCTTCCCCCTTAAAAATTCTTTTACTTCCCTCCTCGAACTCTCTCTCCCCCCTCCCCCCACCTTCTCCCCCTCCCCTTTGACTGGTGTACCTTCTTTTAAATCACGTGTCTTACTGTCACTCGTTTGTTTGTCCTTGCTTCCATTGTTTTGCTCTTCCCCTTTCTTTCCCCCCTCCTTTTCACTTCCCCTCACCCTATGTATATAAGTGAAAAATTTTCCTGTAAGTTACCTGATGATGCAGCACTGCTGCGAAACCTGGTCGTTTTTTAAATAATAATTTGTGGTAAAGTAAAAGTTTTATTATGTCACATCTCAGTGTATGTCATTACCACCAAGTGAAGCCTGAACTTGTTTCCTATATACAATTTATAATCGTTCAACTACTTGATTGTCATGCTGCTCTCACCAAAACAACTAAACAATTGGTTGACTGTGATGTTGCATCAGTGAGTCATAGAGTTGCATTCAATTTGAGGTAACACACACTATTTAATTGGTCAATTAAACAGTTGCATGTGAACGGAATCTCACGAGAAGCCTAAATTGTCACTCAGGAAATCAAACAGTTGGCGGACTAAAAACTGCATGTCAGTGAGTAGCCTAAGAATCAATAAACAATAGTATAAATAATAAGTAAAATAAAGGTTGAACAAGGAGTGAAAAGAAATCGCAAAAAGTTTACTATGATGAATATGCTGTAAGTGCCAAAATCGTGTCATTTTCAAGCAGTGGAATTCATTGAAAACAGTGATTGATTCTGGGCACTGATGTAACCAATGTGAATAACCTAAAAAACTCTCACATTCTAACCCAAACAAAACTTAGCTTCCAAAAACTGTGGTGCATATACAGCACCAAAAAATACAGTAAGTGATTTTGTTTTTTTTTAACCATCCTATACTTTATACCAATGACACTAATGGTCTCAGATTCCACCTTTGTCACTATGTATGGAAAAGCTAAATCAAAATTATCTCGATCAAGTGGTTTCATTACAATTATTTAAAAGTAAGTAAAACTGTAATAATGGAATTTACAAGCTGTAAAAACCCTTGAAGTGAGAGGTTTCTTAAAAAAATTGATTCAACAAGTTGAGGAAACTAAAGTTCTTAGGCTCAATATTGATGCTCATTTGAACTGGCACAACCGCATTGACAAATTGTGTAATAAACTGAGTACCACTTGTTTCATGACAAGAACATTATCGACAGAAACTAATGTTGATATAATTCTGCATTTCCCCCTCACCATGTTTCATTCAAGGATCTTCTATGGGATTATGTTTTGGGGCTCCTGTACTTACGCTTAAAATGTATTCCTATAACAAAAGAGAGCAATCCGATCATTGCCAATGCAAAACCTAGTACAGTAGAAGTCCGTTATAACGAGTATGGCATATAACGAGAGTTGCGTTATAGCGAGTGATTCATTGGACGTTGTCCGTCTCACAGCAAAAAGGATAGGGAGTTACTTCCATTATAACGAGTGATCAAAATCTGAGGTATCGTTATAACGAGTGTCACGGTTCTATATTCGCCTTGCAGGTGGCATATCTCGTAATCGAAGACGTCTCACGATTTTCACTATCCCCTTTGTCCCTCACGTCTCCTATACCTTATCCCCTTGTATCTTGTTTATTTTCGTCGATAATCCCACAGTCAGCAGGTTGAATCGAGTTTCCATTTTATTGGCATCCACCTGTGGGATTTGCTTTCACTCGAAACTTGGCACCAAGTCGTCTAATGGAAGGGAGTATAAGAGATATAAGCAGCGCTGTTTTGGATTTCCAGGGTAACCTCTCCCTCGCGCCGATTCATTAGTTATGAAGCGTGTGAATGAAAAATATCTTGAGAAAGAAATTTGATATGAATTAGGGGTGCCTTTCCACATGATGGCCATCGCTCTTCCATCAGTCGATCATTAGACGTGAGTCCGTTCAGAGCTTTCCAATAACTGAGTTTCTAGTGTGACAGTTCTGTGATGGAGAGCAAAAGAAAGGCTTTAGATTTAGCAAAGAAATTTGAAAATTTGCGAAAGAGAAACCGCGAGTAAATCCGAAATTGGCAGACGGTATGGCCTGTCATCGTCGACTTTATTTATGATTTTCAAGAACAAAAAAAAAATAAGTCTGCATTCATGATGCAAAATACTCCAGGAGTGTGAAAAAAACTACGACCAGCGGAGTCAGAGTCCATTCTATTAGAATGGTTCACTCAGCAGCGATCTCTAGGAATTCCAATCAGCGGAACAATGATAAAAGCGAAAGCTTGCCCTTCGCATGAAACTGGACAATTTCCGTTGCACAGATGGTTGGCTGAACCGATTTAAAGGAAGAAGAGATCACTCCACATAAATAGCAGTGAATCCAGTTAAGTAAATGAGCAAGCGGTACATAATTGGCTTCCAATTCTCAAGTCGATCCTCGAAAAATACGAAGAAAAGGTAAGTAAAGCAAAAAGCAAATTATCGTTTAAATACTATACATTGTAAGATAGGCCATGTATTTAGTGTGACAAACTGTTATTAATCTCCACGTAATTAGGACATATACAATGCGGATGATACAGCACTGTTTTACAATTTACTGCCGGAAAAAACCTTGGCTGTTAAGGGTGACCGCTGCTAAGGTGGAAAAAGGAGTAAGGAGAGGCTCACAGTTCTCCTCTGCACGAACATGACTAGATGTGATAAACTAAAACCATTAATTATTGGAAAATCCGTGCGTCCCCGAGATTTTTGTGGCCAGCGAAATATTCGCTGTAGTCCAACGCCAAAGCATGGATGACAGGACAAATTTTTGCGCAGTGGCTAAAGGCTTTTGATGCCAAAGTTGGAGGGAGAAATAGAAAAATTGTGCTGTTCATGGATCGCTGTCCGGCCCACCCCGTCATTAAATTGACGAACATAGAGCTTGTGTTCTTTCCCCCTAACTGCACAAGTGTTTTGCAGCCATTTTATCATTCGAGCTACAAAGCACCATTTTAGATCACACCTCGTTAATACGTTAATGAGGAAGTTAATGTCAAAAGAAACCTGCATCAAATGGAATGTCCTGGAGGCAATCCATGGGTTTGCATTGGCCTGGGGAAAAAAATCACCCGAAAGTGTGAATAAGTGTTTCTAACATTCGGGTTTAAAAAAATACAGAAAATGATTCTGTCGATGGTTCTGCTGAGCTGAATTTGGAGATAGTGCCCAGAAGCTGGAGAACTGTGTCCATTGGAGTATAGGAGAAGGAATTCTACTCTCACCAGCTGCGTTGAAGAATTGCCGGCACCGGAGAAAAACTCGCGTCTAACGAGCATGACTCCAACTACTTACACTACTGGAAAGCCATATTTAATTATTAAGCTAAATCACCAAATCCTAACTAATACGATTATCTAATGATATATTATCACTTTCGACGATAATTTAGCAATAATGATACACATTTTATGTTAGAGGACGCACTTTGGTTATGGTTTATGAGTCAATGATATAATATTTTTGACGCGAACGTACTCTTTTACGCATTCTGAAGCATTTGCGTAGGAATTAAAAACCCTACAGTTCCATTCGGACACATTTACTGACCTTGGATTCAAGAAAACGGACTTAATTAGACTTACTGTTAGAAATCGGCTATAACGAGTATCGCGTTATAACGAGTACTTTTCCGATTTTTGTCAGCTCTCGTTATAACGGACTTCTACTGTACTATAAGCCTTAATTTCAAAAATACAAAATTCTTACTCTTCCCTTTACATCTTTCTAATTTCTATTTCCCATCTTTACATATACCATTTAGTTCTTCTCATAAAGCAAAACTGGGGATTGTTTAAAAGCAATATCAATTTCGATAAATATAAAACAAGGAATCAACTTGGGCTCCACATGCACCAAAACAGGTAAAAATAAACAATCAGGGCACAGACCACATGGTCCTGAATTGCTACAATAAATTCCCACATAGTATAAAGTTGCTTGCAAGCAAATATAACTTCAATTAATTGTAAATATTAGAATGTTTTGATTATGGAAACAATTTCTTCAACTGAATGTACGTGAATGTATTTACTATGTTAATAATTTTATCGACTGATTTCATTTAATATTTATGACTTGTCCTATATTTGTTTTGCACAAAACAATGGATCAATATAGATTATTATTATTATAAACTCAATATCATCGATTAGTTTTTATCTCTGAATGTATTCATTCATTATTTATCCTTTTCTTTCCATTTTACTAAGTTTTTCTTCATCTTTCAACCTAATTCACAGTAGTATGTATTGTCTTTATAACATATATTTTAAGCACTAACGTTGAATGTTTCTTATATAATTGATCATCTTAAGGTAATGAAGGGCAAAAAAGTAATTGAACAAGTTTTTTCTTAACTTGCAATGGTGGAAATTCTTCTGAAAGGTGATAATTTGGGCCACAAAAGTAATTCCTATCTGGCGACTCTTTAATTCCTATCTGGCACTTTTAAAAGAGTCAATTACAAGTGAAATCTTGGCAGAGTGAAGGAAATCCTTCTTTCATGCCATAGTAATACTATACTCATAGTTTACTCACAAAAACAAATTGCCGATAGTTTTAATGACAATAAAAAACATTCTAAAGGCTTCAAAATGTTCCATGTACAAAGAGAAGGTTAAAAAGAAATTCTCGACATGGACACTCTTGTATAGCCCTCGTCGAGCTTCATGCCTGTTATGCAGCTAGCATATAAGGACATCACTTTTTTGGAGCCAGCTGTACATTCTAAGATTTCCTACTTTAAATGCTTTTCTTTTTCTCGTTAAAATTTTTGTGCACACCATCAGAGCCAAGTCCTTAGAAAGTGAATGCAATAAATCTTCGGTATATTTCCATCATCTGTTATCTGTAGTCATTAATAAACTTTGTTCTTCCCACAATATGCTAATTCTATTACTCCACTCTATTTAAAAGATTTTCTCTGTAGCTACGTAATCTAGTTTCAACTGCTTTTAAATTAACAAGTTTGCAATCTTTGGTTCCAAAGGTTACAGTTACAAAATTTCTTTTCACTTAGGTTTTTGTTTGTCACTTATCTAATCTTGTAGATTATTTATCCACTGGCTTTTGTTCAATTGGTTGATAATCATCTTCTTAGTATTGGGAAAATAAACTCAAATTACAGCATAAAACATACTGCATGTGAATGCTATAAAATTCTAGACTATTAAACTCTATCATAATTTAGAGGCAGCTTTTTAGAGGTAGATTTTTAAGGCATCTTTCAGTAAATAGCATTATCCACATAAACAGAAAGAAAACGAACCTGATCTGCCACCAAGGAGGCAAGCTCTTTGAACACATCATGAAGATCGGCTATAGCATGTGCAATTTCACGAACATCTCTCTCTCTCTTCTCTGCTTCCTTAGCACTTTCTTCCAGGAGATATAGCTGTGCTTTCTGCGATGTTAATTGCTGTCCACCCAACATGAAGTTCCTGTCCTCTTCCTTTTCTTCTTCTAAATACGGATCATACCGCCCACCAGATTCACTAACTTTGAAACCATCACCACTTTGAAAAGCCTTCCACTCCCCATTCGAACCAATCTTGTCTCCATCCAAACTCATTGAATCAAAATACTGACGTGAGCGCTCTTCTCTTGATGCAAGTTCTGCAAATGAAATAAACACTGCTTAATGCCATTACCATTTTAGAATGTTGTTACGTCACGTCCACTTAAAAATTAGTACTTCACTGAAAATAGAGAAACATTTGAAATATAAAGCAATACAACAGCTTACTTGGAAAAATAAACTGCCATAATCATTTTGTTTCCCATAATTTCTATTAGTTTGCTGATGAGGTTCAGCAATTTATGGTTGTTTCTATATGACTCTTAATACAATGGAAACTTGCATAAGATACATAAGAAATTCTTTCTTGAATTTCTGCGAAAAATGCAATATCATAGCAAACTTAGGCCCTGCAATCAAACATGATTGAATAAACAATAAAATATACAACTTTTATGCTTTATCATTCTACAGACCAAATAAAGTAAAAACAAGAGATTAATTATTATTAAGATTAATGAGAAATAAGCTCTTTTATGGATACCTTGTTTTCTCTCAAAATTTCGGAAGTATTTCTGATTCTGCTTTAGATCTCCATTCAATTATAATATTTACTGATTCCTTTACCAGAACTAAAGGGGTTTAATCATAACGTGCCAAGGTGATGTCAGCTCTTTTAAATAACATGTTAAGAAAGTTTCAATTATACATAGTGACCCATTACAATTACTTCTAATTTTTTTGTGACTAATCAAAATTCTGGAAGGGTAATTGTAAACATAATTACATATCCTATGAAAAAACGGACTTGAAAAAATTCTGATGGGGCCAGGAATCGAACTGGGATCTTCCTCTATCCGGGAGGCTGCTTTAACCATCTAGGCTACCCGGCCAGAATAGTCCCTTTCTGAACTTTTTTACAAGTCAAGCATTATTAAGTCTCTTCTTACACCTAACCCTTCGTCATATAAATTTTAAAGAAATAGATAACTTGAAAAAGTACACAGAAGAAAACTACATTGCGGGTTAAAAAAACCTTAAGTTAGTGATGAAATGAGGTTAAATGAAATATAAAAAACAAGACAAACTAATAATATCATACAAAAAAGAGAAAGAACAAATAGTTATACATTTAAATGTAAGTACAACAGAAACTGATAAATAAACTAACAAATAAATGATTAATTAAGAGTGATATCAACAATTACTATAATGAAATAAAATGAAGAAAATAATAAGTAATAGATACAACTAAAATATTTGCTTGACATTTAATTTTAAATAAATGATCTAATGTTTTGGTTATGTATGATATTTTAAAGCTGTATTCAAAAATTGAATGTATTCTAGCTAAGAGAAAGCTGCAAATTAAAATAAGTCTATGTAACACGAGTAACTGCTGTCAATTATGTTATGCATGGTGTTCAAGCTCAGCTTAATTGCAAAAAAGAAAAGTTTGATTTGGTTTGACAGTCCCATTCCTAGTAAAACTAGCAGTTTATCTGGTCAAAGCAAAAACTATGATAAAAATATTCCACATTTGCCCCCTGCTAATCTCATATTTTGAAGGTTGACTTCCCCTGACTGAAAAATTGCATCTGCACAGCATACATATGCTATGAATGCCAATGAATGAAATTATTAATCCAACAGAGAGCAAATTTTCTTTCAAATAGCTTTACTTTAAAATTGAATTGTCATTTTAAATTGGCAATTCAATTGAAATAATTGTAAAATCTCAAGATTGCCATGAGCACACACAATCAACATCGTTGAATACTTTGATAGTTTCCACTCTTCTTCAGAAAACAGAACTGATTAATTAGAAATATTGCGCCTGATTCTCTTTCCCTACATCCATTGATCACACGCTTCATACCAGCCAGTTGGCTCCTCACTCACTCTCGAGGTAGGTAGCTCTTTTGCAGCGAAAACCACCGCTAAGTTCCTGAAGTGAATCAGCAAGGGCGGCGACTGCATTCCGGGAGAGCAGTCTTTCTTTAGGAGATCCATCCTGACTTCCTGCATTAATTCTCATCACAAGTTGATGACATCCTCCAAATATCTGGAAAAATATTTAAATTCATAATTATGTGAAGTACTGTACATAGACTTACAATAATAGATTGTTTTTGTGAAAGTGCTTCAACAGCTCAAATAATTTCGTTCATGGGCTACCACCCATTCAGTGTATATTTCATACATTCAGTATATTTCGTTGAGGGCTACCTGGGAATCAAACCTGGGACTAGATTTTCCAGAGCTGAAAGTGTTACGGTCATCTGGGAGCCACTTACAGCAATAATGATAACTTTATTGCCCTTTTACATAAATAGTTTAGATTTAAAAAAGCGAATAGAAAAAAATATATTACAATTATATAAAAATGTGAAAAATCACAATTTAAAAATAAAAATCATTAAGACTAGCAACAAAACCAGAATCTTAAAAAATATTGCAGAAATACTGCCAGCAATTTGAAAACTGAAAGTCTTCAATAATCAGGTTATATGAGTTATTTATAATGTTATTTTTTATATTTTTACGATGGAGTTTTTCAATAATTCTCAAGGAATATCAGATATTTAAATTGATATCAGATATTTTAAATATATTCAATGCTTATATTGACTCAATAATTTACAACATATATGTAAGTAAAACTAGCAAAAATTCTTAACCTCAATATCAGTAAACTCAATTACTTCCTGTTTCCTAAGCACTAAACAAAAAATCAATGAAATATAATTTAAAAGAAGGATAATTTTGTGATGTCCAGGGTAATTTATTCAGGTGGCCAGTTTTGCTTGCATGAAAGCATCTCCAGGTAACAACCACAATTATTCCATGATATACTTAGAAAACTTGAATGGAGAGGGGGAAGGGGAGTCACAATACATTCATTTATTTTCGACTAAATTGATTTATCAATGACAATTTGTGAGTAAGAATCAAACAGATCCAGACATGGTGCTCCTAATGTTTCAAATTAATACAACCATTCATAAATCTTCTTTTACCATTTTTGTGAAGGATGTTTCTTTATTATCATACAGCTAAGTCATTAATCATATAATTCTACTGTTTCAGTATGTTATATTTTATCTTTCCTCTTCCACTCTATATACACTACAAGAGCAAGGCATGAAGAGTATGAATGAAAAACCAAAGATTAGGAGCAAGAAACAAACACAGGTAGTTACTAAAAGCAGCATTGATAATATCAAAATAAAATTCAGCAAAAGACAATTTCTTTGCAAAGGCAAAAAAAATGCAATTGAAAATTCAGCCTAACATAGAAGGGTTTACCTGAGATATTACGTATCACCAACAAAGATCGTGATCGTTCTCAAAGAACGTTAAATCAGAGTTACAAATGGTGTAACGATTGGAAACCCAATTAAGACACAAATAAATACCACAATATGTCTATCTGTTGGCTAAAAAAGCACATATAATTTAATAACATACTAAAGGATGTCATATTCCCAAGAGTTATGCAGCAAAAGGATCTGTGGGTCATTATTGACTCATAAATGTTGTTCTACAAAAATAAAATATCATGCCATGTCCCTGTTATATATATACATAAATCTTTTCCTATACATACATAATTCATTTTCTTTCCATACATGACTCAAACAAAACGCACATGGTAGCATTGATAGTTTCAGCGTTCAAAAGTGGAAGATCATTATAATTATAAAAAGAATATTAGATGTAATACTTTAATTAATAAAAAAAACACAAAATACATACACACACGACCATGGTTTCGATGCAAATCATCATCATCGCCTGATGTTTGTATAAGGTATTATTATTTTTAATAATTAAGTCACACATTGTTAAAACTCGCCAACTGTAGAGGCTAACCATCTTTGAAATTCATTTTAATAATAATTCTTTGGATAAACTCCTTGTCAATTACCACCATCATTCATATGGGGGTATTGCAGATCTCTAAATTCTTAAAGTTTATTGAATGAGTTATCTTATCTACCCGTAATTTAATAGCGTAATTTGGCTTAACCACCAAAAATCTATCACTCAATCCGAAGGAGATGCGACACATTTGAACAAAAACTTGCCATGCCCTCAGGCATCCCTCAGTTTTAAACTAAAATATTCCTCAGAACTCAAAGTTTTATTTTCAATCCAGGAAATACATAACAAGCAAGGAAAGTGCATTATGCTTCATTTTCTACAGTAATTAGAATCAGCTCAACTATCACATTATTATTATTATTATTGATATAACATAACATATTCAAATAAAGTTTTTAGTGCAAATAGATACCAGAATAACGGGTATTTTTATATAAAAGGAAAGAACCTGCGAAAATACCTATCAAGTAGCTTATGCAAGAAATATACCCACCCGCACTATTTCTTGAGTTGTACTTTCAATCAATTGGTCTTCTTCTGGTTTATCATCGAGGGTAGGTAGTTTTGACCGTCTACCATGGAGAGCATCGAGCTGTTCAATCTTACTTTTCACTTTCTCTAAACTCCATTGGGCGTCTTCTAAATAGTGGGTCCATCCAGGCGGCCCAATGTCTTCATCAGTTTGACCCGCTTCCAGGAGATGTGATTCTGAGTTAGGTTGTCTTAATGGTACTAAGGACATTCGATCGGACACATTCTGCCAAAAAAGAGTCAGTTATTGAATTATATGTTCGTGCAAACTTGTTGAAATAAATCAATTATTTACCACAAACCTGTTCGGAATAAATATGACGACTTTGAAGCGAATTATTTCGCATTAAAATAAATACTTCCGTTAAATTTCGAGTAGCCATTTCTTTCGGCTTAAATTTAAAATTTCATTTATATTTCATTTTGCCTGATGACAAAACATCACCCCACACGCTTGCGGAACTTAACATCTGACTGTCGAAATTTTTTACAAATTTATTACTTTTCAAGCAAAAACTGCTATATTACTTTGATGCTTTGCAAGAATTGATAGCATAGTCACAAGAATTGCTTATGTGATGATTGCCGGCAGCTAAAGACGTTTCCTTCGTGTCTCCGCGGATTAGAATTTAGTGAGATAGTGGCGCCATTATTACAAATATACACATTACGTGTGCATCGTCTGAGAAATTTCTGAACGAGGTACCCAATACGAGTAGGGTCCATGTACCCTCTAATTAACTACCAATTCCACCTATTACTAAGAAAACAATTTTCAAGGGTACCATGCACATTCATGAAACACACCATGTGGCTCATAGAGCGGACACAGAGTGGCGTTGATATGGTGATGACTACTGATTGTAGAATGCTGCTGTCACAAAATCCTCACAATTCAACCAAACCACAGGGCAAGTTTCCTGTAGCACTTCGGAGAAAGGGTCATAGGATAGGAATCCCTTTATTTAAAACATTTTGAGCATCTCATAGCCCCAAAAGCAGGATCAGGAAATTTTAAAAAAGCGAAAACGAAGATAGGTTTTGGGATAAGATTACTCACCTTCAACTTATCTCTTCAAATTCCTCATTAAGAAATAATGTAAATTGGATGAGGGAAGGTAATATTGCACGTGAAGGTAAAGGCGCGCCTAAATTAACCCAAGGATAAAAAATGGAAAAAAGCAACATGACTGGGACTCGAACCTAGGTCTCACAATCAAAGCATCTCTTTAACAGAGGTGAGATTGATGTGGCTTGGTAGTTTAGTTTATAAAACACCTGCCCAGAAAGTAGGAGACCTGGGTTCGAGTCCCAGTAATGATGCTATTTTTCACCTCTGTTTATAAATGGGTTATGCAAAATGGATGAAAAATATAGTGAAACGAACGATAATATATCTATGGTGTTCATTTTGGCCTTACTATAAATTATATTCCTTCCCCATGATGCCCTTTCTCCATATTCCCTCTCCCACGACACCCCTACCCCTATTCCCTCTCACTATCTCCCAGTACGGTCCCTTTGAACGATCTCCTCCTACAGAGTCCCATGACTTGACTTTTATTTATTTGGGCCGGGGGCAAGTGAGGCCTAACGGACCCCTCTCCCTTGCCCCAGAGATCCCCCTTTAGTCTACAGATATATTACAAGTATAAGTAAATAAGAAATACAGAAAGAATTAAATACATAAATAATTACATAATAGTGAAATGAAAAGATAAAATAGCACCTTTTAAATTGTTGAAATATCAGATAGATTGATGAAATAGGAAAAACATATACTAAACAAAATATGCGTAGGTAAATAAATAAATATTATCTTTAAAGATGGAGTAAACACTACATATGTAGATGGGCGTACCGAAGGGGGGGGGGCAGCTGCCCCCCCCTGGACCCTTCGATCTAATATTATGTGCATATGCAGAAGTACTTCGTAAATGTAAAATTTATGTTGCAGACTAGTGCGATTCCGTTAGAGCAAAAATATCCGGTGCAGATTGAGCTGATCATTTTTATCGGAAGTTATCGGCGCGTTTGGGATAGAAATGCGGCCAAACTTAAAGAGGAATAATATCTTAGAAATGTATACATGTAATAAACAGGAAAAACTATTTTGTACTAATTTTTTCTCCCTATATTGTTGCTCGCAAAACCTAACCCTTGATTTCCCATATACGTAATGCTTCACCAACCGCGGTTTTGCCAACCGCGGGCTCTTTCGATTCCCTAACCCGAGGTTGACGAGGGATACCTGTATAAATTTGCATTTACATGTTCCATTGTTTTTGCAGCGTCTTAAAATAGACGTATTTCGGAAATTATTTGCAGTTGCAACTTCTAAATGCCCATGGAAAGTTCGATTCCTACCATGTAATGCGTTTGTTTACGCACTCGATGTAGGTCAAACGGATATGGTCAAGACGTCTGCATGTGAATCAATACATTATTGCCTATAAATTTTACTTTATCTACAATTTCATAAATTCAACAGTACTTCTGCATATGCACATAATATTAGATCGAAGGGTCCAGGGGGGGGGGGGGCAGCTGCAATCTTTAAAATCAATGACTGCCTACGGCCAGAGTTTCCGCCTACTTGAATTCAGTATCGATGGTTTAATCTCGTCTAGTGATTCTTTAATTAAATTTATGCTGACGGCAATATTGAATTTTTTCCAAAAATTAGTTACAGAGAGAGAGTCGTTTTTCCCTATCATTTCTAACAAGAAAAAGAAGGTAGGCCGAATATAATAACTCTTGAAGGTAGCAATGTTACCCTGATCTAGAGGCTGGAGGAGTGCTGTGGTGTTAGGTGGGAGGAAGTGGGAGGTTGAGTGAGCAGATTTAAGTTCCTGAGGATGGCCTGGGGCATTATCCAAAACGAGAAGAACTTTAAAAGGCAATTCTTTTGATGATATATATTCCTCAACTTCAGGAAACAAACAATTGTTAAACCAGTCCAGGAAGATATTTCGACTATCCAAGCCTTTCAGTTGGACGGCCAAAACACTGGAAGATTATTTTTAATTTTCCCTGACAGAGATCGCGAGTTCTGCTAGCGGTAAATTAGAAGAGGCTTCACTTTGAAATCGCCTACTGCATTGGAGCATAAAAGAAGCGTGACGCGGTCTTTGCTAACCTTAAATCCCGGAGAATTTCTCTTAGACTTGGAGATAAAAGTCCGGGAAGGGATTCCATCCCAGAAGGGTCCGGTTTCATTGGCATTAAACACTTCTCTTCAATAAGCTGCATAAACAAATTGGGAAACTCTTTCGCAGCTTTGTGGTCAGCAGATGTAATTTCACGGAAATCTTCACAATATATAGGTTATGCCTTTTCCTTAAAATTTTCAAACCAGCCCTTACTTGCGGTGAATTGTTTTCCGCCTCTGCTTTCACCCGAAGAAGCGAGATGTTTATATAACCGCAAGGATTTTTCTCGGATAATATCACTCTGATAATCACTCCGTTTTGGGTCCACGATTCAATCCATATATTCAGAGCCTTTTCTGTTTTTTGAAGTTACTATTTCGTGGCACGTAGGACACTTAAACACTTGCGCTAGTTCCACTCTGAGCACTAGTTCTGATTGAAGACTCACTCTTTTCAATTTTCCTAATAGTGGACTCATTCACTTCCATCGATCTGGCAACTGATGCATAGGATTCTCCGCGGGCAAGTCTGTCGAGAACTTCTAAATTCTTATGGAGTGTCATTACTCGTCTTGCACCTTTGGAGACACTACTTTTCTCCTACCTTGATTTACGCTTCGGATCCATCACAGCGCATATAAAAGAAAATTTGCCAAAAATTGAGACAACTGTCTTCAGTACACACAACTAAACTTCTCCGACAACTCAACTAATCTGGCTAAGTCCGAGTTAGAGTTTGCTCTCGGCTTACCCTAGACGGGAAAAATATCAATGTAATCATTTACCAAAGACGGCTGTCCACACCGTTGAAGCGGACAGTCAGCCCTTATTAGACCCCTCAAACCCCGATGAGATTTCTTTTAATTACCCTCCCATGATAACCGATGAGATGCCCAAGATCATAGACACATATGAAGCCATTTTCAGGAACAACATTAATATACATCATTCTAAAAAGCTGAGGATATACAGAGCAAAGACATTTCAAAGAAGTGCCTCAGTGTATGAAGTAACTCCCTCAAGATGCAAACGACGCGCTTTAGCTGTATAGGAAGTTATCCGTTCCGTTTATGGAAACTTTTGGTTCCAAATAAAAATCTAATTGAAAGGAAAACACCTAAGCTAATTCATTTTATCAGAAAATACTATTAATGAAAGGAAATTCTGTAATATCTGGTATAAATCCGCGATGAATCTTAATTGGAATAAGAAGCAAAATCATTTGGAATGAGGTGTTTCCGCGGTACGGTAAAATTTTGAGTTGCGGTAGGAATTGTTAAGTAATAGATTTTATTATTCGAAGAGAAATGCTAAAAATGACCGCATCAGCATACCGAGTAAAATTAATTACGATTCCGCACTCGGCGAAGCTTGATAAAATATTGGGCACCAGCTATACTTGAATTTACATTGCGGACTGTCGAGTTGGTTGACTCGTAGACCGCGGTTGACAAGGGAAACACCCGCGGGTGAGAAGACTGGGTATCAAAAAATTAACCGCGGTTACTCAAGGGCCGCGGTTGGCGAAACCGCGGTTGGCGAAACCGCGGTTGACGAGGGATGCCTGTATTTATGTTGAAGTTTTTATTTGCATTTCCGATTTGCCCCCCCCCCTAGGCCAAAAGCTGGGTACGCCCATGCATATGTATATAAAACATCAATATATAGCTGTTATATGAAATTCTCCACGAGTCACATGAAAGATTTAAAGTTAAAATGGTTCAAATAGTATAAATAGATAACAGTACACAGATTAGTTCAATAGATGATTCGCTAGATAGTTTAGCAATAACATTCCATAACTAGGATGTGCGCTTCACTGATTAACTTCACTTCATAAGTCACGGATTTTATTTTTCTAGGAAGTTTTTATTCTCTCCCGGCTAAAATTCATCTCCTTGCCATTCACCGATGTAGTTACCTGATGCCGTTCTCAGATGCCATCCTATGAGAAAAATAATATGTATATTATTCTCCAAAAATAAAACTTTAGTCAATGACACACATTCACGTTACTTCAAATACTTAAGTCTGTATCACATAAGCGTAGTTTCGGCAAAGCACTACAGTGTGTTGTAATGCAATATTATTTATGTTTGTACGACTACACCCGAATTCTTCAATAAGAATCCTTACTTAATATTTTCAATAATGGTACATTTATTGAACCAAATTTAGGAATATCATTGCATAAAATCTAATTAAATAATTGATTAGTCAGTTTTAACAAAACAAATTAGCTCTCCATGTTTTTCAAGAAAGACATTGATGTCAAAATACTTGAGTAAATAATTAACGAAGATTTTCATAATGTATGAATACTATATGATTAATTTACTTTTCTAATATTTCATGAAAACAAAGTTACGTAGCCCTATGGTATTCTTTTTGTTCGTTAAGAAGCTGCAATACATAAATTAACAATGCAATTATGGGTATGATTAACCTCTCTTCAATAAGAAGAATCATAGAGGGGAACCTTTGCAATAAGTTCAATAAGAGAGAGAGTAGATATTAATTGATGCCGAATCTCTTAAACTGCATTTTTTATGGGGAAACAATGATTCGGATGTTCTAATTTACCAAGTTTGTTTCGTAAACTTTGGAAAAAATTGAGTAAATTATGTTATTCACACTGCTTAAAAAAATTAAGCATAAAAATTAGTAATTGTTACTGCAGAAGAAAAATAATGAATATATCTACAAATTACTAAGGGTTGAGAATTTGAACAATTGATGGTTAATATTATTGCAGATGTCCAAAGTTGCAGTCATAGAAACGACATTAAAGGCATATTTATGACCTAAATCTCCTTCATAGTTTCTGTTCATTAACATATTTAAGTTAGAAATTGGTTATGATTGCAAAGTTAAAATGCCAAGGAGTCCAAATCCGTGTTAACTGAAAGACACTTGATCCACCTTAAGCGAACAGTCGGTAGGGAGATTGATGAGTAAAAAGGGTAAATATCCTACATCATACATTTCTCTGCATTCATCAATATCCAAGTAAATAAAAAAAATCAGTTGTATTTACTATGTAGAGTGGCATTAAAGAATAATTACAGGCCCTAATTTCACTAAAGACTCGTAAAAGAGTAACGAAAACAAACTAAAGTAAAGATGCTTACAATGTTGGAGATTGATTATGAAAACAGGACCTTGAACGTGTGAAAAGTCCCTAAGGTGAAAAGGACGCGAACCAGTGGCTACCACTGTAGAGAAAATCTAAAGAATGGTTATAACTTGAAATTTGAGGAAGAATCAACCTTGAGGTGTTTCTTGAACTGAAAGTCCTTGAGTTCTAATAACAAAAATGAGAAAATGAAAGTATGTTAATCTAAGCATAAAGGAAAGAATTTAAAGGTGATACTAGAGCTTAAAAGGAGGGGATGAAAGAGAAAACACTTTAAACTAATGCCATCCGGTTTCACCGATATCCGATAAGAATTACATTTAAAGTTGACTTCTCCTCGGTCATTTTCTTTTTTTCTCTTTAACGTTATTTAAGAAAAGGATACGACGAAATCGGAACATATGAGAACTTTTAGAATACAATCCCAATTTTGTCATCTTAAGCCTTACTGTCATTTTAATTACAAAATTTGCACTCTAAAAAGCAGAATTGATGATCGGTTATCAACGTGAAATCCATAACTAACCCAAACGTTGATAACACAGCAAATTTTTCTTTATATCTGTCATTTTTGCTAAATATCACAAAATTCATAACAGCAGTTTTAAAAGAACATTTATCAAACTATTGCTATTGCCAGGATGGTCAATTTTAATTGCTTGATATTGATTTCTTTTGACTTTTATGAAGCAATTTTAATCACTGTTTACGATGCTCTTAATTAAAATGCTAGTTTTAACAACTGAAGCTCCAGAACTTTTTCATTCCAGAATATATTTACAGCTAAAATATCAGTATTTATAGAGAACACTGCGAAAATATCAAACATTTATGATAAATTAAAAAATAAGTTGTCATTAAAGCCTGAATCTGAAGCATTCATTTTTTAATAATACTGATATAAATAGAAAGTAAAATTAATGCAACTTAAATTCCCTATCATTTGAAAAAGAGGGGATTTATTTTGACAAAAAATACTCACTTAAAATCATATTTAAATATGAATTATAATAACTTTAGATTCATTTTATACTCATTGTATTCTGTATTACATCCACGGACTGAGTAACTCTAGTCAGCTTCTCTGCATTCCTATTATGCTCTTCCATGCTGAGGGAGTGACTCAGGGTGTATCTGAAGAATTCAAAAATGAGGTACATAAAATATTATTTCAAAACAAAATATACTAAAGCAATAAAAAAATAAGCACCCTCTGAATAAAACATAATATGCCAACTATACTAAGTGTAATATCTGATCCAACCACAGACTTTGTAACTCTCCTCAGCATCTCTGCATTATTAATCTTGCTCTTCCGTGCTAGAGGAGAAGTAAGGTATGTATCTGCAGAATTAAGAAAAGAAGATATATAATGTATTATTTCCAAAACTAAATCTTAATCGAATAAAAAGCAATATATATAACACTTGAATAGTAATATTAATAATGTTTTATTCAAATTATACTTAGTGTAATAACTGTTCCATCCACAGACCTTGTAACTCTCCTCAGCAATTCTGCATTATTACTATTGCTCTTCCGTGCTGGGAGAGAGGTTGGGTGTGTATCTGAGGAATTTAAAAAAATAAATAAAATATTATTTTAAAACAATAATACTTTGGGAAGTGGGTTGCGCGTAGATAAATGATTTCTAAAAGAAACACACTAGGACTGCGTTGCGCCGAAAGAATATGCCTTTTATTAAACTGGCTGTGAATATACAACACAAGATGGCACGTGTGGCCATAACGGTTATAAACTGAGACTTTTCAATGTTAGCTAGGCGGAGTCCACGATGGGAGTGAGAGCATCTCAAGCGCGTTGGGCACGGAGCTCTCCAAAAACAAATGCCCATCGTCGGCCGCTACAATATGGCGCTGGGTGCAGGCTGTCTGCACGGGTCGCCACAATACTATCTCAATCAAATAATAAGTAGTATCAATAACACAAGAATAGGACTATTAATAATGTAAAATTCAAATTATATTTAGTGTAATCTCAGTTTCATTTACAGATCTAGTAACTCTCCTCAGCATCTCTGCATTATAACTTTTGCTCATCTGTGCTGGGGGAGAGGTCGGGTGTGTAACTGGAGAATTAAAAAAAAGGAAGATAAAATATTATATAAAAAAAAACTATTTACCAAAAAATAAGCAGTATATATGACGTTTGAATAGGAGTATTAAAAAAGTTTTATTCAAATTATACTTAGTGTAATCCCTGTTCCATCAACAGGCCTTGCATTTCTCCTAAATGTATTATAGCATTATTACTCCTGCTATTTGATGCTGTGGGAGATGTCAGGTATATATCTGAAGAATTAAAAAACAGGTAAATAAAATAATATCTCGATAAATAATATACTAATGTAATCAAATAATTAGAAATATCTATTACATTTCAATAAGAATATTAATGATGATATATTCTAATTATACTTAGTGTAATCACTGTTCCATCCACAGACCTTGTAACTAACCTCTGCCTTTCTGCATAACTACTTTTGCTCTTTCATGCTGGGGAGAGGTAAGGAGTTTATCTGAAGATTTAAAAAAAAGGTAAATAAAATATTAATTAAAAAAAATACTATCATAAAAAATAATAAGCAGTATCTTTGATACTTGAATAGGTTATTAATAATGTTTAATTCTAATTATACTTAGTGTAATCTCTGTTCCATCCATAGATCATGTAACTTGCCACAGCATTTCTGCATTAATGCACTTGCTCCTCCATACTTGGGGGAAGGTCCGGAATGTAACTGAAAAATTGAAAAAAAATACATAAAATATTATTTCGAAAACAATATATACTATCATAATGAAATAATAAGCAGTATCAACTACACTTGAATATGAATATAAATAATGATTTATTCTAATTATACTTAGTGTACTCTCTATTCCATCCATAGACCTTGTAACTCGCCACAGCAATTCTGCATTAAAACTTATGCTCTTCTGTACTATGGGAGAGGTCCGGTGGGCATCTGAAGAATTATAAAAAAGAGTAATAAAATATTATTTCGAAAACAAAATATACTAATTGAATCAAATAATAAGCAGTATCTTCTATACTTGAATATGAATATTAATAATGATTGAATCTAATTAGACTTAGTGAAATCTCTCTTTCATCCATAGACCATGTTACTTGCGTCAGCATTTCTGCATTAATTCTCTTGCTCTTCCGTACTGGGGGAGAGTTCCTGTGTGTATCTGAAGAATCCAAAAAAAGATAAATAAAATACTACTCCGAAAACAAAATATACTATCTTATTCAAATAATAAGCAGTTTCTAATACACTTGAATATGAATATTAATAACGATTTGTTCTAATTATGCTAAGTGTAATCTCTGTTCCATCCATAGAGCTTGTAACTCCCCGCAGCATTTCTGCATTAATACTTTTGCTCTTCTGTACTATGGAAGAAATCTGGTGAGTATCTGAAGAATTAAAAAAGAGATAAACAATATATTATTTTGAAAACAAAATAAACTATCCTCATCAAATAATAAGCCGTATCTACAACACTTGATAGGAATATTTACAATGATTTTTTCTAATTATACTAAGTGTAATATTTGTTCCATCACCGGTCCCAGCGAGGGAGGCCCTAGCAAAGACCGGTCCCAGCGAAGGAGGACCCTGGCGAATGAGGGTCCCATCGTGGGAGGACGTCGGCGAGGGGGTCTATGTATTCTATGAAAATGAGGCAATGTCGCCTTGTTCTCATAGAATAGAGCATAATTTAGTTCTTTGAAATGCCTCATTTCTAGATTCAAGAGGAAAGCTTTCCCAGATGAGGAATCATGGAATATGGTTATGGAGAAAATCAGAACTGATGTTGAGGCCCTAATTGTCATTGACAATAAAATTGACCTAAGGTTATCTAAACTTGCGAAAAAACATTTAGC
This sequence comes from Sympetrum striolatum, assembly GCA_947579665.1. NCBI lineage: Eukaryota > Metazoa > Arthropoda > Insecta > Odonata > Libellulidae > Sympetrum > Sympetrum striolatum. The sequence goes on along the minus strand of OX388344.1, from coordinate 97,725,442 downwards.
TGTGGTAGCAACTTCTGTGCTAAGTGAGAGTGTACTCTGTAAAGCAGGACAGATTATTTCTGAGAGGAGAAGCCGACTCAAGTCTAGCACTGCTCAGAAATTGGTATTTCTTAATTCCACAAGATGTTATTAATTTGAAAAGATACCACTGGATCTCCATTATGTAATAAATGTAAGTTAATTGGTTATTTATAGATTTTGAAAATGCATATTATTTACCCTCTAGAATGTAATTTTTTATTTGATAAGTATTTAAGCTGATGGATTTTCCTGGTATTATTAATCTCTTTTCTTATCTTGCTGAGACTTTAAGTATTTGTATCATGTATATTTGAAACTTTTTATTTTCCTTGTATGTAACAAATGACTGCAGAGTACAAGTGTCTAACATTTGTATAAAACATTGCTGCAATGATTTGGATTTCTTGATCCACTTTATTTTTCCCCACACTCTACTCTGTCTTTTTGTTTTAATTTAATTTATAATTATTCATATTATGACGACATACGAGGTTAGGTGGAAGAGAGGCCCACTTGGGCCTAACCTCGCCAATAAAGGGCCAAAGAAATAAATAAATAAATTTATACTAAGTTATTATCTTTCTTTGTAAATTTGGTGATTTTGATTCAAAATCCTATAGTGCTTCAAACTTTTCTGATTTTTTGATTAATGTATAATGGGCAAAATTAGTTCTGCCCGATGAAGCCTTAAAATAAAATTTTACATTACTTACTACTTGACTGATATTTTTATGTATGAATAGAAAGAAATCTACTTGTGCTTAAAACATTCATAACACTAATTATCAAGAAATATTAATATTTCTTGATATGATTTATTTTATGATTTCATTTCACCTTATGCTTCAATGAAGTAGACTTTGTCAGAGTTTGTTAAATTCTATAATTGCATGTTTAATTCATAATGATTTTACACAGTACCACAAATTAAAGTGAATGAATGATGACAAAAATGAATTCACATTAAAATGCATGAAAATATGAAAGAGAATGCAAATCAATGCAAGTGAATTCCAGTTTGAAATTTAATAATAATATAATCCTAAATGAACAAAAATTGGGAAGTTTTAAGATTGTTGGATCACAATTTCTGTAAGATTTTAACTAAAGATACTAAAAACATAAATGTTAAGATCTGAAGTATGTATTTAACATGAATTAAGACATGAAGACATAATTAACTTCTAGGCTCCGAAGATGTTTCTGTGGGAGGGATAATATTTCAGTGATCCAATTCATACCTAGGTTGTTGCAATTAAAAGTTTTACAAGTTCAATAACAGTTTGGTGATTTTACTATGCTGGGTGGATACATTAACTCAGAGGTGTCTTGTTACCACAGATGAGCTATAGTCATCAAATCAATATTATTCCTGTTTGATGAAAACTCATTAGATAGTTCTCCACATAATAAAATCAAATTAGAGTTGTATTCTGAAAGTTATACTCACAGTAAAGTTCAGTAAAAAATGGTTAGGAAGATAATTTCATATCATTTCATAATAATGTACCATAAAATGTATTGCAAAAGATATTTTTAAAATTGTAGAGCAAAAGAGCACATTACAATTGACTATGGAAGATTTATATTTCACTTTAAAATGCCCTTAATCCTCTTCCATGATTATTTTGCCAAAAACTTTCAATATTCTACATTTTTACTTTACATATAAGTACAAAGTATAAAATATACCATCAGTGTTTTACTTTAACATCCATTCTCCAAAAAGTACAATGGTACTTATAATTATTGGGCGAGTACAACACAAGAAGTAAGTTATCTAGCAAAATTATTCTCATCTATGGCATAGTATTTACGCTTTAGTGAAATATAATCTAAATACTAAATAATTGACAGTGTTCAATGTAAGTTTTGTACTACAATATCAATGATAATCAATTAAAAGATAAGTAGTTCATTCATTTATAGTTGACAGTTTTTTCTAAGACAACCAAAGGAGATTTTTTGACAATGATTCACCAGGAAAACATCCGATCTTTTTTGTTATGTTGTTAAATTTCCATAAGTATGTTCATGGTGTCGATAAGACCAGTTAATTGTTGCAATTTTTTTGCTGGAAAGAATGTCTTTTTCTAAATTACTAGTATTCCTCTAATGCAAAAAGGTACTTGCAAACAAACCACCTTGATATCTTAATTAAAAGAATAGCTGGTATACAACACATATTACTCCCTTACTGAATACCTATGTAACTAAAAATAGGCACTAGACATAATCTCTTTCATTTTCTAATTGTAAATTAAATTGATAGATGATAGTAGTCCCAAGGAGAAACGGACTTGATAAAAGTATGACGAGGACAGGAATCCAACCCGGGATCTTCCTCTAACCGGTAGGCTGCTTTAACCATCTAAGCTACATGGCCGGAACATTCTAACAAGCCATTTTGGGGACATTGTATGCAAGGGCAAGTGTAGTTTCGTCTGACTGTTCTTTGCACATCCAACCCAACTTAACACTGAAAGTGTTGTTTAGGGTTTGCTGTGACAATCCATTCATCTTTGAATTAACCAAATGAGCTAGCTGAAATTTGGACCCACGGTCACTTTCAAACAAGGTCAACAATAATTATAATAATATTTTATCGCAAACAGATAACAAATGCAACAATGCACATAGTGAAGTATATCACAACCTAATCTGTTATATGAGGTAACAACTTCTTGGGAAGTATTTTGAATATATATCTATTGGTAACCACTACATGAGATACTTCGAATAAAGCAGTGTCAAACCAAGGACTATTTAGGAAGATATTTTAGCACATTTATTAATGGAAATACCTAATGAAACGATATGTAGATTATTAGATTGATGTTTATTCTGATAGTGCCTTAAAAAACTTTCAGAGTTTCCTATATTTTTTCTTATGGAAGTAATTTGGAAACATTTTTGCATCAAACTTGAGGTTATTTTCGTAAAATTTGGTCACGTTGGAATATATATGTAAGACTTCCATTAACATGTTGTATAAGAACTAGCCATTTTCTTATAACAGCTTCAAATAGTGAGATAAAGGTTGCCTCTATACATATATACCATTAGGTAGAAGTTTCCCTTATAGAAGCTCAAGGAGACCAGGAATTGATCCCAGCATCAAATGGAATTCAATAGAATACCTTCATCAGATATTTTTATGCATCTATATTCTTGAAAAGAGTCTAAGTAACAGTATAATTCTGGGAAAATACTTTGCAGCTTACTTAAAACTGTTATATGTCTCTGGTGGCTCGAAAGGTTGATGAGTACTGGGAATGTGGTCGGATGCACATATGTATATAGAGAAACCATGTTATTCATATTAATTACACTGTCCTGCGATGGTTTCATTGCCACCATCCTGTGTTGCTTTTTAGGGTGACTTTTGCATCCTGAATCAGTATCTCACGTTAATTTTCCCATATCATATCACATCACATTTTTATTTTATTTAAATACTGTACACTATATTTTTCATTACATTATTCTGCCGAATCCTGAAGACTAATTGTTGTTATCCCAGTCATAAAAGTATTGCTAGAAAAAGAGATGTTTGTCAGTCTAAAAGATTTATTTGCATTGTAGCTTAATGTTGTAATAATTCAGAAGTATGTTAGATTTAAAAACAAAATTGTATTGCCTTTTACTTAAATTGTAACAATATTGGAATAATACAGTTTTTCTTTTTTGAATTCATAAACAAAATGCATAGTAAATATTACAAAAGTTTATTGACAATGAAGTCCAAATAACAGAATGTGGTGCCATCAGTTGTAAGGATACCATAGAGAGAACTTTCTATCAAGAATGCCAGTAAAAGCAGAGATCCTCATGGCACAGTCCTTGTTCTGGTCATCTGTACCAAAAAATATGGAAAAAAGTAAAACCAATAAAAAAATTGATGAAATGAGAATTGATCCGGTGGAACACTTTTGCTATCTAGGAAGTATAATCACACAGGACAATAGATGCTTAATGGAAGAGAAGAGACAGATTGCTTCAGCAAAGCAGGCATTTATTAATAAGAAAAATATTTTCACCAGCAAACACATGATTACAGATATCAGAAAATCCTTCGCAACAACTTTTGTATGGAGTACACTGCTATATGGAAGTGAAAGTTGGACTATCAGCAAACTAGAAAGGACTTGGAGCTGCTGAAATGTGAATTCGGCAGAAGATGACAAGAACAAACTGGATGGAAAGAAAAATCTGGAAGATTTGCAGGAAGTAAAAGAAGAGAGAAGATTAGTAACAGAAATAAAGAAGAGGAAAATAAAATTTATTGACATTGACAAGTCCTCAGTCTTTAGAAAATAATGATGTTGTTTTTATCAGAAAAAACTACTCTTCTGCTATAAAAGACTATGCAATCAAATCTCAAAGTGATGATGAGGCCTTTCTTCCTGTAGAATTGGTAGGAATGGCCACAATTATATGTAGATAAACACATAGGAAAATACTGTCAAATATCTGAACCAGTCTCATATATGATTTTCCAAGGATAAATTGTAAATCAAGGTCAAAATTATAACATAATTGGAGAATCCTCTATTATTTTTTCCAAAATGATTAAATCAGAATAAAGGTGATGATTTAAGAAACCCAAATTGGTAATAGAATAAAGCAACTTCAATCATTCAATCTACCATATCAGAAAATGAAACAAATGTTGAGTAAGATTAAGAGCAATGGAATTCTCATAAATTTGCAGTTGTTAACGCTCGAAATAAATATGCAATTAAAACATGAAGGAAATTACCAATCTAACAGGTATACTAGAAGACACTGAAATGAAATAAGTATAAGTTTGTTAATCCAATTCTAGGTTTCAGATTAATACAAAAAAGCAAGGAAAATGTTTGCATTAATATTATGAAAAATCAATCGAAAGTTACTTAACTTCAGGGAAAGTAGAATTGAATTCAGAGTGTAACGTAAGGCTCATTGAATTGTAGTAAAAAAATGTCATTAATCACTTAGATAATTATGAATAATGTACTGACAATCAATTGTATTTTAGTAGATAAACCATCCACACAAAAGTTTGATTCTCGTTGTATTGGCTAAAGTGAATTAGAGTAAAGTTTTAAGAAAGAGACCTATATTTAAAAATTATAGATCCTGACTTAGAAAAATACCAATGTTAAATGTGCACCTGTACCTTTTTAGCATGATAACAAACAAGCATCGTTGTTGCCACCTGTATGGGCTGAAACAAAGTCTTTTGAAGATAATAATAAGTATTATATGTAAAAACTTGAGATTGTGAACCTTATGAAATAATTGGTATAAGCATTTTACATTTCTTTTGTGTATAGACAAATGTTTCCACTCTTCTATTCTGTTCTGCAATACAGTAAGTTATCAGGAACTAGTATATAAAATCAACTATTATGTGAAGGATGAGGAATAAACTATCCTTTCCTCCATAAAAGACACAATGAAAATCTCCTTAATTAAGGTCTTTTTAGATAATTATAACCCAATAAAGCTCAGATACAGTCCCTTTAATTTATGTTTTATGAAAGAAAATTCATAACAATATTTGATTCTACAAATGTAACTTCTAAGAGAATATCAATTACATTATATCCATCTATTAGCAAGTTATCTAAACTGTGATTACTGAAAATAATTACATATTGCAATGCTTCTTTGCTAGCTCTCATTTTATTCTTCCAACAAGGGCAATGGTTATCATATACTATCCCGTATTTAAATAGGATTAACAAAGGATATCTAAACTTTTAAACTAACCCCTTCAATACTTGTAATCATTACCATTTACTCCTGCATATCAAACCCTCATACCATATGTAAATGATGATGCAGCAAGGGTTTAATGGCTAATCTGTAATTTTTAAGGTACCCCAACATAATGTGCAAATTTTGCCAATAATTTCATTTCTGTAACTTTAATTTTGTAAAACAAAACTAGTCTTAATAAAATTAAGACCAGTAAAACAGAAAAATTAATGCCAGAAGGGAAGTTGGTAAAGAGTTTTTAGAGAGGAATGAGATTTACTAGAAAGGATGAGGAGTGAGATAGTTTGCCAAGGACTAAAATCTTTGAATTTCATATTCTCCTACAAGACTTTCAACCAAAAGGTTTTGTAATCAAAGCTTCTTATCTTATGGTATTTGAAATGAATTAAAAGTGTAATGTATTTCCTTCTATTTATCAAGTTACTGCTATATGGTTAACTTCAATATTCAATTCAGTTAGGTAATTCTTATTTTCCGAAGCTTGTTAGAGTCCAGGTTTGTCTCTAAAACAAAACCAAAGTTACATCAATAGAATTAAAATTTCATTAACAATACATTTTTCATTGCAAAACCACCTTAACTATACATGGATAGTTAAAACAACCACACGAAAAATAAAGATTTACTTTAAATGAAAAACTACTAGCTTTCATCCCAACAGGTACAACATCTTCATAAGCAGCAACCAACAGGATCTCACCAAGACTTCAACTTCAATGTATTTGAAACACATTATAAACCTCAAAAATAATGAAAAAAAATTAGAATTTGGATTAAAGAAATTTTGAAAATGTAAATGTTTATCTCTGAAACATCTATAAGTAATACCGAATTGTGAGGTAATAAAAATGTATTAAAGATGTAAAACTAGAGGCTGTTATGAACCGGTTAATTAGCATAGACATTGAAAGAGTTTACTTTTTCCCCCCGAAGGAATTTATGTAGACTTCCCATACTTGCATTTATATAATCTTTTAACAAATGAAGAAATATTGAATTTCAATTGAAAGTGTCAGAAAATAGGAAATTTAGTTTGCATTGGCAGCTTTATGGAGAGCATTAAGAGCATTTAAGCGGCTCGAATCAAACTCTGCGTTAAAGCAATATAACGTAAATCTTACCAGTTTGGCCATAGAACAGTTATTCGTGTGGAACGCAATACGCGCAACTACAGCTACGCACAAAATATGAATCTCGTTTCTCATGGGGCATGCTGATGCTGTGTAATCTTTTGGAAGCTCTCAAAATATATTTCTTAATCAATTGTAAATTGCACTATTACTTAAAATTGCTTAAGCATGCATCAGCTTCCTGCTAGTGTTAGCCTGACAAGCAGTTTCTGAAGTAGGTTGGCATAGTGAAAAGTTGAAATTATAGATTCACGATCACCAAGTCGGATATCAGAAATTGAATTGAATACCGAAAATTAGTTTATAATATTAATTTATAAAGAAAGCCGAGCATTTCGAAAAAAAGAAAATATCCGATATGAAGACATTCGAAAGTATTATTATTGAATGCGGAGCAAAATATAATATGATAGGTTAAATCAGAAGTCTTTGGCCTTAAATTTTCACTCACTTTTAAACTTTTCCTGGCGAAACTCTACAAAACGCCAATGCTCTCATAAAGGGGAGTCTTGCACTTTAACTTGAAGAACAGCTGGGAGACAGCAGCGATGCATCAAGTCTCCGAGAGGAATTTCCTTTACTCCAATTTCCGGAAACACTGCATGGAACTGCTTCGCTGTCACAAAATTGAAAAAATCCAAGTAAAAATAAAAAATCAAAGTAATTTAACATTGTTAGATATTCAAATCCCAAGTTTAACAAAATTAATGCAGATGAACTCATTGCTTAAGCAAAGAAACCACCACTGCTTTTAAACCATTTAATAACATATTTGAATGAGTTTTAAAGTTAAAATACTTAAGCAGAATATTTAATAAAAATAGACAATAATTAAATAGAAGTGTTTTGCACGAGTTTCCAAACCACGCAAAGGCGTATCGTGCTCGGATCGTTTCCCCTTTTGAAATGGAGGGGTGTCGCCAGCCAACTGCAATTGGTACCAGATATTTCGGGGAGATCGCGTCATCAATTGCAATTGGCAAGCCCTATAAAACCATAGTGTAGCTGTGGCATGAAAACCACAGCCACGGAAAAGATAGAAGAGAGACTTTTAGAAGATTAATTAAGTTTAATTCGCTAATGGCTAAAAAGCCGGTCTGTAGCTGTGTGTGTAGTTCCTAATTAGTTAATTTTCCCACTCCCCCCAAACTTTAATGCAGGCCTGTTCTTTACGCCCGTTGGATGGGCCCGTGTCTAAAAAAACCTACCACCTCAGCTGAAAGACGGAGAATCCTTACCTTGAGCTGTGGGTCTCCTCCTGCGGCGGAAGAACTCAGCTTTCCATCGGCGAACAGAACCTCCTCTTGCATTCACTTTCACTAATGCACTAGAATGACCATTACACACAAACACAACACTACACTTCTCGATCTTCATCGGTAGGCTGGATCTCGGTCTTCTTCTCTGCCAAGGAATTCTGGTGAAACTTCTGCGACGCATTCATTGGCACTGCTAAGACGTAAAAAACTCGAAAGGTTTAATTCGAGAAACTGCCCATCTTCGATTACGTAGTAAAGTTGAATAGGTTCAAGTGTCTATCGAAGGATTCGTGGCGGACGGCAGGGAAGATCTGCGGTGACTGCACGACAGTTGCACCATAGTTGGTAGTCTGCAGGTCCGATTCTTTTCTTGGACGTCAATCGCCATCGCTCGGTTGAGAAAACTGCCTCATGGAGCCTTCTCAGTCAACTACACCTTACAGAGCATAGCTGCCAGATGTGCTGCCCCAATAGCTTCAGCCAGAGGAACTGCCGCCAAACATTCGGTGGAAGAGATCTGTCTCCTTTAGTGACCTCAGGGTTGCGATGTCTAACAAAGGAAAATAACAGCAGTTGCTTGGAGATCCTCTCGAGAAATTTCCAGTCTATAAATTGCTATTCGTAGAGCTGTTGTCTTCAGAGACTTCAACGGTCGGGAATATTCTGTGGTCGAGCCTCTCGTGACGGGCGACGAACAGGGACTGCGCCGAAAGGGGCGAATTTTCAGGATTTATGTACTAGTTGGGAGGGAGGGGGAGAGAGACGTAGGGGAGAAAAAGGTGGGAGAAGGTTTTGCTTAGCGAAAATGCTTCGCAAATTTGTTGGAATGGATATTTGTCGTTCGCTCATTTATTTTCTAACCTCTTTTATATTTCTCACTGTTTCGACATTTGTGATAAAGATTTAATCGGATTTTCTACGCACCATCGAACGGCGGCTGCATATAAAACGTTGCTATTCCCAGCGACTTTTCGGTGCTCTCTCTCGAATACTCCTTTTGACTGCATGACGTCGTTGATGATTCAGAAAACTATCGTATTAGACAATTTGACTCCCGGAACATTGCTTCTTTCTAGTAACATTTCCGACGTAACACGTAAGTGAGTGGCATTTCCTTTCATCCCAGAAGTCGAATCTTATAATCCACGTCCACGCACCAAAACCATCATTAGGATAGCGAAGCAAGCTCTTTTATAGTAGTAATAATCGCATGATTCATTCATATTAACTTGAAAAAATCGAAAACTCCACCGAATTTTGATGACAAATTTCGGATGAAATTGTGTTGAGAATGTTTCTTGAACTTGTGGATTACAAAAATTTATTAAAGGCAAGGGCACACGTCAGAGAAGATATAAATGCTACCAAGAGACTCTAAACCGAGAATTAATTATTGGCAGTCCATGCCGTATGTGGATACATCGGAATCGCCTGATATTTTCTCTAGAGTTGAGAATTAGACTACGACTGCTTTCCTCATCGATCTATGATAAGAATCAGAGGGAATCTACAGCTAAGTTTATATGTAATTAGCCTTGATAGAAATAGTAAATGTGTTAATCCTCGAATCGAATAACTCCGCACAGGAGAGTTATAAGCGCCATGTCTTATCCGATAAATTTGTTTTAAATCATTATGCCCTCCAGTGAGGGTCTCTTCACAACATGCCGATTCTTTTTAAGTGACACCGTAATTTATAACGGACACTTCTCCCGGCATTCACCGGTTTCTCCCGGCCGAAATCAATATTTTATTTTACAGTCTTCGTCTCGTAAAGGAAGATTAATTTTTCTAAGTTATATACACTGAGAAGAAAGCCATTGGGAATCAATTTTGCGTTGATTTAAATAAACGCTTACGACCACCTAAGGCAAACGAAGTTTAAACTTCAAGCCGCGTCAACATGAGTCTACAGCGTAACAGAATAGGCTCACAGTACTATAGATTCGGACATTTTATGTCAAATAATCTGCAAATATTTTCGGTATACTCCTATTCCTGATTTTCAAAACGATTTATGTAAATCCTCATATAGTCACAAAATGAGCCATTTCTCGTTCCTCCCATGGCAGCGGAATATTTGATTACTAATCAAAGTTATTAAGTCCGCGGGATTGTGAAGTGAAGAGTGTGCAGAAATTGTGAACGAGTCCGTGAGGTCCGAATGGTTGGTGACCGCTGATCAGGTGAATATTTTATTCGAGAATAAACCTCTAAAACTTAGGCAAGTATTTTGCATCCGATGGCCTACTTTTTCTTAAGCAAATTTCACACGCAAGTAAAAGAACGGCTAGCAGCGCAATACCTCGCCAATGAACTTCTGGACTATTCCTTCTTATCCCCTTTCCATTCTTCGAGAAAAGGAGTCTCTTGCCTTTATGACCTTAGTTAAAGTCCTCGCAGTACCCGAGCCCACAAGCAGTCCTTCAACCGAACTCTCTCCCCTAAGCTACCCCCAGCTTCACCGAACGATGCAAGCTTTGGCCTAGCTCCAATTTTATTATACAATCTTCGTCTCTTATAAAAAGACTTGCTCATTTATACACACTGAGGGGAAAGAAATTGCGAAATTATTATTATTATTATTATTGATTATTATTGGTATTCAACGATGAATCATGAGATTTTGGGAGGATTACATTTTCAAATAAAAAGTTTCGGACGGTAGAAAAGTTATTCACGAAACGCCTATCAAAATGGAGTTAAATCGATAGTAAAATTGACCTACAATAATAAATGGTGAGTGTTAAGATTATGATGTGCATCCCTCAAAGATAAGCCTTCCGGTGCGCCGCGAAAAATCTGCGGAAAATGTGGTTCAAACTTGACATTCATTATGCGTGATATATATTTGTGACACGTGCTCTCCCGTAAATAAGGTTTAATTGGTAAAGCGAAATATTTTTTCCGAGCTCGGTGTTTGCTTCGTTAAATACTCTTTATATGAGGCATAACATCAATGTCCACTGTTTTCTTATTGTTTTACATTTTATGCTCTTTTTTCGAAGATATTTTATAGTGTTATTGGATTTTGTTTGTGGATGCATACACAATTTCAATTCTATGAGCAATCTTTTCTTCTTTATTTCATACATTTCCCTAACCAACAAACGTATGGTTTCGAGTGCCGCTGACGACAATTAAATGTGTATGCATCAGAGATAATATCGGAGAGCATTGCTCATCATGTGGGAGCGAGGAAAGAAAACTCAAAAAAAGTCTAAAAACGTTGCCATTAAATAGTTCCCCACCACATTAAAAAGTCGCAATTCTATGGATTTTGAGGCTGTGAGAAATGACCGCTTTAATTCGAATTGTGGTAAAGCATCTACAATAAATAAGAAAATACTCATGTATCGTTGCAATTAATTGAGATCACGATATGATTTTATAAAAAATTATTTAAGTAATTTTTTTGCTTTCTTGTATCAATAATATAGTTTAAGGATTAAGGGTTGTCTAATGTAGGTGGAAAAGTGGTCAATGTTAAGTGGTCTGCTATGAAGTCGAGCTGTTGGTCGAAGATGTTCGTAGATGTACATGCGTTGATATTGAGGTATGAAGAGTCGTGAAATGAAGGTTGAGGCAAAGAACGTTGAATTGCCCAACGCAAGAGAAGCACGGTGTGATCGAATGGTGGTTACTCCCTCCGGACTTTTAGACAAGGAATCAACGGGCTTTCGAACAACTGAGACTGAGTCTCAAGAGTGGGAATTAGAATAAAAAAGGACCAAGGTTTCAAATGCATATTGAGGGGGGCAGAAGTTGGGAATCAGTTTGATGGTATGTGGAATGAATTTTACGCACAAATTAGCATTGTATAAGTTTAAATAAAGCATTAATTGCGTCGATCGACGGATTAAATTTTTTTTCAGTTGATTCCAGTGGCTTAGCGTTTTCGGAATACGAAATTTTTGGACGATGACCGTCATTCACAAAAGAATTTAATTCGCGGACCAAAATTCCTCTGAATTACTATAAGTTACTAGGAAGGTTGTGTTCTAATTAAAATTTATTTAATAACTGATGAGATAAAAAGTTGTTTTTTACGACCAACGTTTCTTTTACTGCTTATTCCGGTAAAAGTGTTGCTACATAATGTAAAACATGGGTAGAGTCATAGAATTCTCATATTACTATAGAGCTACATATGTTTAAATTAAAATCGCTTTAATCACCGTTGATGAAACGATAGATATTCCTGAATATTATGAATTATCCAAAAAGTGTCTTTGAGTGTTAGAAGAATTTTAAAGCAACAACATCATTAATTAAAATCTTCTTTCGATTGAACTCCCGAGCAGGGATTGGCGTGTTCGATGGAAGCAGTCCAGGGTTCGATTCTCGATGGAAGCCAACGTGCAATTTTAGCTAAGATTTCGAAGCACTTACAGCAACTACTACTAAATTCAACAGCCTGACTGCATACGAAGAAAATAAGACTATGGAGCTGATGCGATTGAATTATCGTAATTTTTCGCCCGTAAAAGATTACTCGTTGAAATGAAAGAATATTCATGAATATATTCCTCAAAGGTCGGACTTTGCGTGGGGACTGAACTGGTATGGTTACTGGCATTAATTATAGCACGCAGAATATTCATTGCAGTAAGTTGATTGAGCCGATTTCGATTGTCAATCTATTCCCAAGCGCAGTTAATTTCCCTCTAGCCGTATAATCGCATCTAACTAGAATGAGAATATATTGAAGTTCAGGCTGGTTATTGACTTTTATACTTTCACTGCAGATTCTTCGGATATAAGTCAACCAAGTTATTCGTGAGAGTGACCCGAAATTTTCAACTGAATACACTTCACCTGCGTTTATTCCATCAATATTACTTGGGTGATTGACACAAATGTACATTTCGAAGAAAAAAACCACGGGGTATTTACGCCCATCGTCACTACTCCAAATTCCTTTGGGATAGTAATTATATCGTTTGCTAAAGAAACGCAGTACTTATCATTTGATATTCTTATTGACACGGCTTGCTAGCCGCCAAATGGAGTGCAGTAGTGGTTGCCAAATCATACAACTCCCACTTTAAATTTCTGGTTTGGGCCCCTTACGCTATCCTCAAAGGTGAATTTCAACAGCAATCCATTGTTGCTAAGATCTCACCGAATCTTTCGATGCCCAGCTTCGAAAATACACTTCGAAAAGAGAATCTCTTACTACTGCTGATTACTATGGCCCAGTGGTGTAGTGGCTAATTTTCAAGTTTGGGAACGCTAAAATTATTAGTCGAATTATAAGGAAAGTCGTATTTGTATGATTTCCTAGAATGCCTATAGACCTCTCCACATTTAGTTGACAGTATTGCTCAAATGGCCAACGCTGTTGCCAAACCTACGGTGGCGGGGCGACAGCGATTACGCCGTCGCCCCGCCTCCTGAACACCGCGCCGAATTTGAATTCATAACCATGAGTGTTATGAATACGCTAATCAAAAAGCTCCTAGAGTTAGGTTTTCGATAAATAAGGGATGCATGCACAATTTTTAAAGTTCGGTGAAGATCAAAGCTCTAAATACCATGTGAATTACTTTAAAGTATTATTTTTATAGGATAATAACGAATTATTGGCAAGCGATAGGTAGTAAGTTTTTTATTTAAAACCAGTAAAGTTGTTACCTTATAGTATATCCGCATTGATATATATTTTCATAAAGTTACTAATATGAAAGGTTGAATTATGATATTACGTCATTTGATGAAATATTTTTTTTCCGGATGGAAAGCATTAAATTCAATTGACATTCACTCGTCCTTCCTTATCGTTAAAACGACTAAATAATGATATTTACCGTCTGAATGATGTCGTCTTATATCGATGGCATAATCAAATAACCATTTAAAAATGCAATGAATTCTAAGATAAAAGTCTTCTTACCTTTCCACTCAAGAATCCGAAAGATATCCAAATCCCTCCATATAAGTTGATGTGCTTGGCTGTGGCTCTGACGCATCTTCTGATGTGCTTGTCGACTGAGACGACGATGACGATGTAAGACGAATAATCAGTTCTTCTATGTCATCTTGCAAATTATCTGCCTGCCACATTTCCTCTTCCACTTTCATCACATGTTTGACATGATTTCGCCAATTTTCAGGAGAAACAGCGCCGAAACTCTCTATTATAAGTATCTCCACATCTTTCTTCTTAAATGTTACATTCTTCATACCCACGTAATGCTTAATTTGCGCCAAAACCATTTCAATGGGGTTCAGTTCGCAGTGGTACGGTGGAAGTCGTATAACAATGCATCCCGCTGATTTTGCAAGTTCGTCAACCCGAAATTCTCTCGAAATTCTCGAAATTTTTTCGAACTTGATCGACTAAAAACAATAAGTCTCTCTTCAAACAATCGTCATCGAAATTTATATTTTTACCAGTCAACCACTCTTTGATGCGGTCTTTCTTCCAACTTGTTGTTGGAAGGTATTCTAATTTTCTAGAGTGATAGGATGCATTGTCTAAAACTATTACCGCGCCTCTGGGTACACTAGAGAGAAGACAGTTTTCAAACCAGCTCTCATAACAGTCTCCATCAACTTCGTCATGCTCGTCCATGGTATTCTTCTTGCAAAGAAAGAATCGCAATGCTCCTTCAATGAAACCATTTTCCTTTCCGGCGTGAATAATTGCGAAACGACCTCCTCGGGATGTCGGAGCCTTTAGTCCCGTACTTAAACCAGACAGGAAAGCATCACGAGGTGTTTTAATTCCTTTATCACTCCAAACCTTGTTCACTGTTTGACCAAGATTGATCCACGTTTCGTCGGTAAACACAATTGTTCTCTGTTCACTTCGGTATTTCTTCAGTTGCCTTAAGTAATTGTGACGCCAACGTATTATGTCGTCCCTCTCGATTAGTATGCTCTGCCTGCTCCTTCTTTCGTAAACAAAACCGATGTCGGTCAGCAGACGGTACAATGTAGTTGGTTTAAAATTTGGTAAATCATTGTCCATATTCACGGAGTTTAATATGGCTTTTAAAGTTGGAGGAACGTGTCGAACAAACATATTATGCACTTTTCTTCTCACTCCTGATCTTACGAAATCATCGTAAATTGCACATCTCGCATTCTTGTACGGCCGTGTAATTTTCTTAGTTTTTGACGAAGTCACTAACGCGCCTTGAGATGCTTCTTTCCGTACTCTATAAATTGTCGACTGTGAGCATCCAGTCGCTTCCGCGGCCTTTTTACTTGCATCGGAAACGCTGAGGGACTTACGGAGGTAGGTGAAGACGTTCAATACTATTTGCCGTTCACGGCTTCTCAACTTCTCCCATTTTCGCCTTCTCTTCACTTCGGACATGGTGATCGCACGAAGTTAAAAACGACTCACTTGGAGAGAAACTCTACAGCTCTGCTCGACTTCTTATAATAACTACACACGGCTTCTATACTCTTGGAAATCCAAAGGCAAACTAAATACAAACCGTCATCCTTTATATTCCGAGCATCAACATTGAAGAGTTCCAACGGTTTCCCAGATGTTTTATGACTTGACCAGCCATAGCGGTTTTACGTACCCTTTGCGCATCGGGGTTGTTAATCTCAAGAAGGGATAAGCGTGCTATTCCTTCAGTAGCAGGAATTATACCTCAGTTTTAAAGAGAATGTTGTACGTTGTTTTTTTTGCTCTTTATTTTGCGAAGACTTTCATTAGGAGGACCCGAACTCTAATTTTGTTGAAATCGGCGCGATATAAATAGATGTTTCTTCCGACTGAGAACTTGACTGTGGTTGAATTGATAAAATATTTCAATGTCCTTAAAAAAATTTTAACGGCCTATATTAATATGTATGTAAGCGTTTGCGTAGCGGATATCCATGTTCGCCAAATTTCGAGAAAATCCCGGAAGTCGGAAAATTAATAAACCAGCAACAAATATCGGCTACAACGTCGTCAGTAAGGGTTTCTAGAATTATTGGAACTTTTTTTGTTATAAAGAATGAGGAATCTTTCCGATTTTCCGAGGATTTGTGCTTTCTTCCCTCACGCTTACAACAGCTGAGCTGAGCTGAGCAGGCATTCACAGCGGAACTTTGGCGCACGGCAAAAACGACAAACTGAAAAATTAATAAATCCCTCTGTAATCAAGATAATATCTTCATTTCTTCACCAAAAATATCTTTATACTTTTCTTAAAATTTCTTACGCAGCATGTATGGAGGTATTTCATACGGTACGAGATTTAGCTGGCGACCGCTTTTAGGAATGCATAATTCGAAAATTTCGGTTCAAATGATCTTATTCGTGTCATAGAAACATTAAAACGAGATAAAATATAAATTAAATAATACTGTTACGGGAAG
Organism: Sympetrum striolatum; assembly: GCA_947579665.1. NCBI lineage: Eukaryota > Metazoa > Arthropoda > Insecta > Odonata > Libellulidae > Sympetrum > Sympetrum striolatum. Next base: position 97,708,932 of record OX388344.1, on the reverse strand, counting down.
TAATGCATGAAAACTTTACTGTACAAATTTTATGACGAATGTATGAACGCATCGTTCACAACAGCGTGATAAAGATAAAATCGGAAAATGGTCTCTCCACTCGGAAATACAAAAAAATAATTTTTATAAATTTTATTTTAAAACATATGGATAAATAAATTACAGGATTCGACGTATCGTTTATTTTTACAGCAGGAATGATTTTTTTAATCAGCAAATTAAGCTTTTGCTGCATTTGGCAACACCGAGCCATGCGCCTTACGGGGAAATACACGGGAAAGGAAGCTCCATAAGCCCCTGTACTTTCAACTAAATGTGGAGAGATCTATACAATAGCCAAGAGCATAGAATTAGTATGTATCTTATTATACCAAATTAATATTTAGTAATGAATGGGATATTTTTTGAATGTGGAAAACCAGTGTGGGAACACCATTCCCGCTCCGCTGCACCACTCCTACGGCCTCTTTGTCTTAAAAATATGTGCACTAGTCAAACATTTCGCAATCCGCCAGTCTCGTAGCCCGAGAGCTCTTCAGGGGACATTATCCGCGCCTCCGCCAAAGTCTCTCCCATGCACTCTCCGTCGTTCTTCCACCAAACACGTGGGACTTGGCGATCAAATGCGGCTTATGGGACGCGATGCCACTCTCGACGCTTCGCGAAGTGGTGAGCATTAGAAATACCAAAGCGTCGTCGACATAGCACCTGCAGCAACCCATGCCCATGACCGCTGTATGAACCTCTGTATGAATGCGCACTACCACTCGTAAACAACTAAACACCCGCTGTGTTTTGCGAGGGAATAACCTTATGCAGAAATTTGCAACTGAGAAAACGGATTTGTAATGGGAATGGAGCTTATAGGCAAGGAAAAGGGAATGTATTGGAAGGTGTCAAAATTAGGTGAATAAAAGGCAAAATATGTGACATAAAGGATAAATTACGAAATTACAATACAAATAATTATAAATTCAGATATAGCTAAGTTGAATTAAATTGAAATTCGGCGGTTCTGTGGCCGAATCCAGGTAATTTTCACCTATCAAACTGCGGCATTTTCACCTATCAAAAAGAGAGACATTTCTACCATTTACCAGTGGCGCAGCGAGGGGGGGGGGGGGGGTTAGGGGTTGAAACTAGAGATGGGCGCCGCGCCGATTACGCCAGCCGCCGACAATATCGGGCACGCCGACGGCGCCGAAGAAATAACTACGGCGCGCCGCAGCGCCGCCGCCGGAAATTTTATACGCGGCGGCGCGGCGTGGCTTGAATTTAGAACTAAGTCCCACAGTCGAAAATATGCTGACAAGTAGTTCGAAGAGATACGCTTTGAACTGATCTCATGAACTGATCTGATGAACACATCTCGGGCTTTCCACGAGGGCGCTGATATATTAAAACCATTAAACAATCATCGATGATTATCCTTGGTTCAACGCTAGGTCAGGGCAAATATTCTCCCGTTTAATTTACATTGCGATTTTTAAGATTTTTTTAAAACACTTCCCGATAAGATAGAAACTTGAAACTCGGCATGTAGATAGAGATCAATTATAAATTTTATGTACGCTGTTCACCGTTTCGCTGATGGCCCTTGGTTCGACCCCAGTGAGGCATTTACATTCCTCAATGCATTTTTTATGGAGATAACAGAAGCCAATTTTAGATACTTCCCGGCATGATATCGACTTCAAACTTTGCATAAAATAAGATCAAGTCAGAAAAAGTCACACTGTGCATTCACAGATGCCAATATGTCCTTGGTTCGACTCCAGCCGTCTCTAAAATCAGAAGGTGATCCGATTTTTAAGAAGTTTTTTGAACCCCTTCCCAATAATATAGAAACTTGAAATTCGGCATATAGATAAAGATCATTGATATGTTTCAAATACTCAGTTTTAGGATATCTTGATCGTCCTTGGTTCGATCTCAGAGAGCCATTTAAATTTCGTATGCATTTCAGATGGGGATTATGGAGTTATATCAGGACCTTCCTGTTATGATATACCAGCGTCATTGACTTGAAATTTTTACGACGTTTTGGCCATAACGTGTAACCGACAAAAAATTGCAATTTTGAACCTCAGTGTCATGGGTTCGATTCTAGAGGGCCCCAAAGTCCCGATTTTTTCCCTTTAAATGTATTGCTTTGATTTTCGGGAATTTTTTAAAATTACTTCCCGGATAGGAAGAGAATCAAAACTCAAGGAGCTTATATATATGGTCATCATCTTTCGAAAACATAAATGACTTTTACGGAAAAAGTCCTTGGTTCGACGCTAGGACGATGTAAAAATCTGCCCTTTAAAAACATTGTGGTAGTTTTTCATTATTTTTTTTGATGCACTTATGGAAATGATAGGAAATTCGTGCTTTGCTAGAAGATGTATATTAAGACTCGGTTTAAGAAAAAAATTATATGAGACCATGCTGTTCCTAGGTGCGATGCCAGAGCACATTAACATTTCTCACATAAGGAAAATATGTGAAAAGTAGGACGTCGTTTGAGGCAGTTGCTCATGGTTGCTCAATATTGAGCCAATATTTCCGCTTTAATTTTCACACATAGTTAGAGATGGTGATGTTCTGTTGTGCTGCATAGTAAGTATGACCAGAAAGACCCGGGTTCGATGCCAGGCAATTAAATTACAGCGAATTTTAAGAATATTTTCAATCCTTTTTTTGCTATTGAGGACCGTCTCGATATGATGCCGACATGAAATTAGTGTTGTCGATATGCTTGCAGTATGCTAGCAACATTTTACTCGTACCTATATATACACTCATTGATTCATAGGGGATCAAAATTCTAACCATGTTCCACAAATGCCGCTGCGTTGAAATTTTTACAACGTGTTGGCCATGACGTATAACCTCTTTGAAAAACCTTCGACTTTGAACCTCAGTGTCATGGATTCTATTCCAGAAGGCCCCAAAGTCCCGATTTTCTCCATAAAGATACATGGTGGGGATTTTCGAAAATTTTTTGAGGCACTTTCAGACAAAGTAGAGAGTTGAAATTCAAGGGATCCCTGGAAGCCATGCGTATCCGACGAAAACCATTAAGACTTCATCCAAGTTTATCCTTGGTTCGACGCTATGTCAGGGAAAATATGCTCCCGTTTAATTTACATTGCGGTTTTTAAGATTTTTTTATTCTGGTCGGGTAGCCTAGATTGTTAAGGCAGCCTCCCGGTTAGAGGAAGATCCCGGGTTCGATTACCGGCCCTGTCAGACTTTTTTCAAGTCTGTTTTTCCTTGGGAATCATAAATATATTTCATAATCTAATTTTAGCAATTCGCTGATTGTCCTTGGTTCGATCCCAGAGGGAAATTTACATTCCTCAATGCATTTTTTATGGAGATAATGGAAACAAATTTTAGGTACTTCCAGATATGATATCGAGTTGAAACTTTGCATTAAATGAGATCGAGTCATAATATTCATTCACAGCTGCCAATATGTTATATCCAATGCATTTCAGATAGGGGATAATGGAGTCTTATTTCAGGACCTTCCCGGTATGATATTTACTTTAAACTTTGTATTAATTAAGATTAGGTCTTAACAAGTTATTATACCTGGGTCATTCCATGCCAAGAGGTCTGATTTCAGAGAAGTGCCCCGCTCGAGCATCACGGATTTCGATGAAATTTTGCATGAACATTTACACATATCTCTTATGAACATTTGTAAAGTTTTACTTTCGCTGATGGTATGCTTGCTGAGATATAGCAGTTTATTTGACCCCGTGTCGCTGCCTTCTTCAATATGACAGTGCGTTTTCAGTAACTTTGAGGCATAGTATCTCAGCGACACGGGGTCAAATAAACTGCTATATCTCAGCAAGCATACCATCAGCGAAAGTAAAACTTTACAAATGTTCATAAGAGATATGTGTAAATGTTCATACAAAATTTCATCGAAATCCGTGATGGTCGAGCGGGGACCACTAGACCACTTGGCATGGAATGGCCCACCTATTTGCATATTCCAATAGGTACTGGGTTCGACACCAGGCGTTTACAAAAATTAGAAATTGCAGCAATTTTCAAGTTTTGTTTAAGCCCTTCCCGATAACATTGAAACTCAAAACGTGGCATGTGAACAAAGATTATAAATACCTTTTATAAGCTTGCAGTATCCAAGCTACTTTTACTCGTATATAATAACATATTTCATACGTAATATAATTCACACAATTTATTGCGGAAGATGTAACTTCCGCAATGTATATTCGTTTTCGAATGTTTATAATAGAAAATAGGGATTTAAAATAACACAAATAAAATTCAGTCTTTCCTCAGAATACTATCTCGCTGGATGTTTTTAATGAATGAAGTATAGCGAAAAGTAGTAGGCAGCTACTTTTTTGAACGCATTTTTTAAAAACCTCTCGACATTCCCTTCAAAATTTTCAGGATGTATTTTCCCAGAATATTTGCCAGGAAATTTAAAAGTATCGAAAAAAGATCATAAAAGGAAGAAAATTATCAAGAATAAGAACTTCTTCGTTTCTGAAATGAGAGTGAGTATTTAAAGAACATGTACAAACAAATTCGCTACGAATTTCCAAATTTTTAATTTGAAATATTTTTCGTTTCTTATTTTTCTTGTAAATGTGATAAAATTTAACTATAATTAAATTTCACTGAACAGTTTTCAATTACTGTATCTCCATGTGGTATAATACTAAAATTAATTTAGTGTAACTTTCTCTTTCAAAGCGTATATTTCTACTACGTGCATCAATCTTTCTTATGAACATGGGGCCGTTTTAGATAAGTTGGGCTTTAGTAATTTCAAGTAATGTGTATTCATTACGTATCATAATTTCTGTGAATATTTTTATAAAAACCATCTTGAACATACATGTAAACCAAAATGTTAACACCAATAAGAGAATTTTCTTCATAGGGTACAAGTATTAGTAGTAGTATTAGTAGTAGTACAAGTATTAGTAGTAGTATTTTCCTGGATTACCTTCAATTCCTAATAATTGAAGCATCTTTTGGTTTATGAAAAAACATCTAATCCAGAGTCCTAAAACATTATAATCGATTTGAATATCTTCATTAGAACATAGTGTACTCCCGCAACCAGCACTCCCATTGAGAGGAGTTTTAGTATATGCGGGCTCACTCTCAACGATAAGAAAAGCAGACTAAGGCCACAGAGATTGAATAAAATGGTATTCATCCATGAGAACTATGCGTTGTGCAAAGATTTTGTTGACAGAGTGTAACCTACTGCTGAATGTTATTAATATATTTATTTTAAACTCCTCTCATTCATTCATTTGCTTATTATTCTTTTAGTTTGTTTAAACTTAAATGTTTTGATTTGTGTTCATCATTTATACATTTTTTATTTTCTGGAAATTTCAATTGAACATTTATTCCTGGATTCCATACTTGAAAAATGTGGCGCAAATTTGATGTTAAACTAATTCACAACAATAGTACATCCATTGATCGACATTCTACAGGCTATTTGTGCCCAATTTGTGATACCACTCTTTAAACGTTCTTCAAGTAATGTAGCGTAATTATAAGAAGCATGCTTTTATGAAAATAAGGAAAGCAACGTATTGCCAAATTAACCCCTTTACGGCGCAGAGCGAGCTAGAATCGAAAAATGCTGGCCAAGAATAAGGAAACATTTTTTGATTGTGAACTTTGAAACTTCGCATTGCTATACCTCAATAAGTTCTGCATATAATATTCCCAGACAGCGTCTTATGTCAGCTATTTTTCCTTAAATCGGAGGGTCCGAGAGAGGACAAGAGAAAGAAATATAACTTAAAAGACATGTTGCATGAAGTGAGTATTTCACCTAAAGAAGCTAATTCAGAGATCTGATGGAAGTGATGCAATAATTCAACTGTGATCACTTAAAAAATCATAATTAAGCTTAAGGGTTGATTATTTAATACTGTATTGATTTTTTCCCGATGATTCTGCTCATTTGGGTTTGGTTTGAGGCTGAAGAATTTTGCAAAAATCTAAGCCTGGCATTATTCGTGAATTTTGGTCAATTTTGACCACCTGTAGAATTTTAATAGGTAGAAATCAGCGTAAATAATTTGGTAGAAATAGGCAGGATCTATTTGAGAATTGCCAGTACTAAAGTCCGCACTCAAGAAAAGGATTTTTTTGCCTGTTTTTTTCGATTCTAGCCCATTGTGCTGCGTATTCAAGATAGCTCTACATTGTCTTTATTGGTATGATATAATTGTAATGTCTATATAAATATAATTGTCTATGTCTATGCAAGAACCCTGCAAGCCGCCTTTCGGCGTGTGGCAGGGGGTGCAAGCACCTTGACTCTATTTTCCTAAACGGTTGCTTTCGCGTATACTTCGCGGAAAAATAAATTTTTGAAGCGATTCCTTCTACCATCTATTTCCCTAATCTTTCTGGCAGTATCAGAACGGCCCATATAACAGAGGGGTCGCATTATATCGGTTACATCATCTGAAAACGTAATTTCTCTGAACTAATTTAATAAATTTATCCTTTGAATTTTTCTTCTATCTTCTAATGATTCCCATCCCGCGTCCTGTAACATCTGAGTGACACTCGCTGTTTTATCGTAGCAATTCTTTACAAATCGTATCGCCTTTCGTTGTACGTTTTCTAAATCCCGAATATGACATTTCTCAGCGGGGTCCCATACACTACATGCATACTCAAGGTGAGGCCTAACTAACGCTAAGTAACATCGCTCGCGAACTTTTTCTTCGCTCCTACCTACTATTCTTATAACGAAACCGAGTTTCTTAAGTGCTTTTCCACATATATTTCGGATGTGAGCACTCCATGATAGATTATTCGTGACAGTTACTCCAAGATACCGATTCTACTGTCATTAGGTTTACCCCTCGGAGACTATAAGAATAATCATTTATTATAGATTTACTTTCGAAGAAGTTAACTACCGAACACTTTTCTAAATTAAGCTCTAATTGCCAATCATCGCACCAGTTCATAATTCTATCTAAGTCGTTCGAAAGGGTTAATCTATCCTCTGAACTAACTATTTCCCTGTAAATGACTGTGTCGTCTGCGAATATCCTAACATTACTTTCAATGTGATTGCTGAGGTCGTTGATATATACTAAAAATAACAACGGTCCAATTACACTGCCCTGAGGGACGCCCGAGGTCACCTTAACCAAGTTGGAACTAATACCATCAAGTACTACCCGCTGCTCTCTATTGGTGAGAAAGTCTTTTATCCAGTTAATAACTTCTGTATTGATACCCGCAACTTCTAATTTGTACAGCAATTTATGATGAGGTACCTTATCGAAAGCCTTCCGAAAATCTAAAAATATTGCATCGACTTGCTAATGTTTTTTTAGCAGAGTTTAGAATATCGTGTACTAATAAAGCCAGCTGAGACTCGCAAGAACGAGTCTTACGAAAACCGTGTTGATTCCTAAGTATGAAATTAGACGTTTCAAGAAAACCCATTAAATGGCTAGCTATTATATGATCCATAATTTTACCGCTCAGTGATGTTAATGAGATAGGCCTGTAATTTGCTGGATCGTCCTTAGAGCCGCTTTTAAATATTGGCGTGACATTCACAATTTTCCAATCCTTCGGGACCTTTCCTTCGCTCATACTCTTGTCAAATATAACTTTAAGAAAAGGTGCTATGCTCTCCGCAACTTCCTTGTACACTCAAGCCGGTATGTCTTCAGGACCCGGAGCTTTATTCGGTTTAATCTGTTGCAATAGTTTAATGATGCCGTCTTCTCTGAAGGTGATTTTCGATATCAATTCAGGCTTATCAACCTACGGGAGAGTATTTGATGTTTCGTTTTCGAAAAAAAGCATTCAAGCTCGGCCTCTAGCATCATTTACTACATTATCGCTATTGTCCTATTTTCTGCCGTATACGAACGAAAATTTACACGCCGCCGATACGCCGCGCCGCCGCCGACGATTAAGCAGTCAGCCTTCACGCCGTTACGCCGCCGCCGCCGGCTTTAGTTTCCCCCTACGCCGCCGCTGACAAAATCATAACGGCACCCATGTCTAGTTCAACCCCCTCCCCCCCCAAGACTCAAGTCCTATGACTAGCTCTGCACTTTTTTCTGCTGAAGAGTACGAAATCCCAATAATCACGCAAGTCTTACAGATACACTTCTAGTCATGTGTTTGCTTGATAAATTCAGCGAAAGCTTGGCATATCCGTAAATATGGCTCCGATTTCAGCTAAGGTGATGCTTTCGGTAGCAGAGTAGGAGCCGACATCGACATTAATGGGATGCTATAATATGAGTGTTTTGCACACAATGTTCAACGCTTGGACTTCTTAAGCATATCCTTTAGTTAGATGACTCACATCATAAGATAAGATTCCCATGAGAAAAATTCGAAAGTGATGATGTTTACTCCTCTAAAAAATACAAGGGAACATTCGAGAAGTAATTAGAAACTTGCACCCGGAAAACAGAGATTAATATTACGTTTGAGAGACAATAGATTGATAAAACGCTCAGTTAGATCTTTTCCATGTGACTGTTTTAAGGGTATGAATGCAAAGCTAGGCTCGTGAGTAGTGCTTTTGAGAAATTCACAGAGACAGAGAAATAACAGTCCGAAGGAGAGTTTAGTTTAGATTTCATAAGGTACAGATGGACATCCGCAAATTCTTTTCATAGTGAAATAAACATTATTATATTCGTAAATAAAGATTGTCTTATTTTAGGTCTGTTATCGGAGGGCACATCTCAAGATGAGTTAGCGAAAGTCGCAAAGTTACTTGTTCCTTTATTGTGCATTCTGGACGATTAAAGGTCTGCACAATAGACTCTTCATTACTCGGGATGAAAGAATATATACTGATCTTTATTTTACGATTGCCTGTTAATTTGATGGATATTTACGAAATTTATTCGATAACCGAATTTCCGTAGAAATTGAAAAAGTATTGGACCAATACAAGATACCAATCAAAATTAATTTGCGGTGATATGATTAATAATATACCATTTTGGAAGCAATTCAGTCAGCTGAATGGTATTGTGGGAGTAAGTTACTCAAATATTTATCGGATCTGTGACTTGATGACTTGAAACAAATTTGATAAACTGTTAAAATTGTCTTAAATTCTTCAGTTTCCTTCTCGATGCAGCCATTTTTCTCTGGCGATAGAATCCCCCGAATCTCATGACTTATCCTATCAATCTAATGGTCATAGAATGCCCATTCAAAATATCAGTTCATGGAAAATTCTTGTTTTCTTTGAACACTCAGTGCGTACGACTGGGTTTTCATTAGCTCTCTGCTGGTTAAACCACCTATCACTTAATCTAAATAATTGTAATTTGACGTCTTCATTCTTTTCACCTTGAAATAAAACTTTTATTCTGCAAATTCGATTATAATATCAACTATAATCAAGAGTCTACTGTATTTTTTTAATGCATCCGAATTTATAATGTTCGGTATGTGACGCATTCAATTGAATACTTAGCTAAGGCATATATAACAAAGTCAGGCTTAATTGTAAGCCTACTTGAAAATTTCATCTGATATAAATGATTTATTGTTTCTAAAATAAACCTTGTGGAATAAGCTGTATATATACTTCATATTTTTATAAACTGATGGTGTTTTCTGTTCAGGTGATATTTCAATTAAATTCCAAAATCTGCTGATGATACAGTCAAATAACGAAAGCTATACAAATAAGCATGGGAACGCAAATTAGGAGTATCTGATGAGTGGATGTTACGTTTTAATTCGCTTGCCAATTAACCGTAACTATTTTTTTCCGTCCCACGCTTTGCAACCACTTGGAAGAAGTTTAGATCTACAACACTAAAAAACTTCAGCATAGGGAAATATAATTTTTTAATAGATATTGGACGTATCCAAACCAGAAATCCAAACAACTCTCATGATAAGTTTCCAATTGTTCGCTTAAGTAAACTACTATATTGGAAAGTGTAATAAGTTGGCCGGATAAGCGTTTAACTCCTCTAGTTTTCAATTCATTTAGTTTTTGAAAGAATTGACATATATTGTGGTAATTAGAGGGCAGGAATAAACTAGCCCCTGTAAGGTAGGCATCTTTTCGTTTTCTCGGCATTCTTGGACCCCCCCCATTGGCAAATCCTGGTCAGATTCCAATAGTCAGATTCTCGATGGGTTCAAGAAAGCACGTGATTTTAAATTATAAAATGAGCTACTTAGTACAAGTATATTTTATTTCCTAACGAAATTGATCTTAAATTGCGTATATATACACTTGCACTTGTTGCATTAGTATTGGAACCTTTCTCAAAGAGGCGTCTTCTTTCAATACTGAGATTATTCTATAGTATTGTATAGTATCGGATAAATCGAACCCGGGACCGCCTTCACCAAAGCCGAACGCGCTGCCTACATGGCAATGCGGAAGCCAATGCCGATATTCTTAAGTAAAAACACTGTAATTAGTTCCGGGATGCAAGAAACTGGCAACGAAATCAATATAAATACGACGAAATATGATGTATTTATTTTAGTTTTGCGATTCATGCTATTTCCTAAACAGGAGATATGCACGAGTGAATTCCTTCTGTTATATTTCTGACTGAAATCTAAGAGAACAAATCCTGAAAAATGTAATAAGAAATACAGCGTGTTGGTATGAGCAAATTCTTACCCTCTGAGAAGAGAAAAATTATTGTTGTTGCTCGTTATGGAAAAAGGTAGAAAATAGTATGGTTGAAAGTGCTTTGACAGCTTAGATCATCTCGCACAAGGACTACCATCGGGAATCAAACGCGGGTCCGCTTTCATCGAAGCCGAAAGCGGACCAGCCAAATGGGAGACTGTAAAAAAACTGATACACAAGCTGCGTATGGGTCAATTGCTCTTACATCACGAAATGAGAAACAATACCTCGAGTAGGGAATCGATCCGGAGCGAAGCTTCCGGATAGTTGTTGCTCCGCTCCGGAGGGGAGCGAACGAATGGAATGACGCTCGGAGCGGAGCGAATGACGCTCCGGTTCGGCGCTGAACCCTTGGGCGAGCTTTCACGTTCGGAGCGAGAGAGCAATCCGGAGCGCGAAGGTTTGACGGAGGTGAAAAATGTTTTAAATATTCTGACTAACCTTATATTTTATACAAATGTAATAATAATAACCCAATCACTAAACGTAATTCATAAAATACTACTCATACTAAGTCTTACATGGGGTACAAAAACAAGAAATTTTTGTATTTCAGGCGTTATGATAGGAATTGGAAGACTTGGCTTTCGCTATGAATGAATTCCATGAGAGTTTCCGGATATCGCATGCACGATATTTTTGCTAAATTACTTGCTACTAGATTCAGGAAAGTTAGGCATATGAAGAACATTTGCTGTAGGCAAACATTTAGCCAAAATGCTTATTTAATGAGTTAACGAACTAATTATATTGATGATTGTTGGATATCAGTACGATTATACCCCAGATTCATAAGCAAAACCCCAATTTCGTCTATAAATACTCCAGAGTAGAAGATGCATTGGGCTTCATTAGGGTTCGGAGAGCCTCCGCTCCGACCTTCGCTCCACTCCGAGCGCCTCGAAGCTTCTTCTGCTCCGCTCCGCTGAGGTTCGCCATTCGAGCCGGTTATGTGCCAAGATACCATAAATGTAAAATAATCTTGAAAAATTTCTTCCGGGAACTGATATCTGTGAATCTGAAAGAGCTTCAAAAATTAGCGTGTAGCAGATTACGGTATCGATTTTTATGTAAATTATTTACTCAACTCCGCTGTTAACGTTACCTATAAGGAAAATAAAAGCGTATATATAAATACGAGTAAAATGTTGCTTGCATACTGCAAACAGATCGGCAATACTAATTTCATATCGGCATCATATCGGGACGGTCCTCAAAAGAAAAAAAAAGGATTTAATTTTTTCTTAAAATTCGCTGACATTTCATAACACAGACTGTCTTGAAACTGTGATGCATAAACTGTGTTGAGACTGTGTTGGCCTACTGTGTTGGAATCCTGTTTCAATTTCCAACACAATTTCAAGACAGTTTCAACACAGCCAATTCAACACAGTTTCAACACAAATTGTTTTACATGGGCAATAGGAACTGAAGAAGATGTCCTCATCCTGGAAGATTTAAACCTGAAGAAGTATTTTCTCTACTATCAAGTATAGTTAAAATTGTTTTAATTGAAAATGTGTGGATGATATGAAGGATGTTAATATCTCAATTCCGAGAATCTGCATTAAATAAGTATCTTAGTTTGTGGTTTCCATACTTGAAAAAGAGTTTTAAATCAGACAGGATTTAAAATGTATTTTTAACCCATTCAGATCGGCTAGCAATTTTAATACCTTCGCCAGAAACTGAATCTAATTTTTTCTGTTTTCTAGAAGATTTATATACTTTATAATGAATAACAACAAAGAAAAATTAAAAATAATTACCTAGATCACGAGCAACTCATGTTGAGAGAAATCAAAAATTGCATTTCCAACTGCTACGCAAAGTAAAGAAAAAATTTAGGAAGACAGAAACGGCTTAACTCCTCAGCTGCACAAACATTACTGATAAGCTGGGCAAAATTTAAGCTCTCTCAAAGAAGTCTGCGGTAGGAGGAAAGCATATAATCCCTTCAAGTGGAGGCCGCCCATAGGCGTCCTCCGCTCCTGGGTACCGTCGGCTAGGCCGCCGATCGGCGGCCTCCGCTCCTGGGTACCTTCCAACTAGGCCGCCGATCGGCGGCCTCCGATCCGAATGGGTTAATTCAGATTTGTCTAAGAAATAATTCTTGCTGTAACTGAAATTTGGAGCATTTCAAAAGCAATCATTAGAAATTTATATGATCAGTATAAATAATCTCAAGAGATACAATTCCCATAAATTACAATCAAATTCATGATAAAGCTGACTATTATTTATACTAATAGTATTGTCTAATTTGGAATAGATATAGAGTATAGGATCTCAAAACATTCTTTTATGCCCAAAAAGTAAGCTCGCATAAAAACCTAGGAATAGAAACATGTCTTTTGCAAAGAAAATAGTCTAAAAGCAAAAGGAAAGATAATTATACTTTCTTCTAGACCTGTTTGTAAATTGGATTTTGATAAATACTTTCAGATTCTTCACTTTAAATACTTCAGCAGAACATACTCGACTCGAATGTTAAATAAATTAATCATGAATACCATGAAGTATTTCATGCTCCCATCAAATTAAACTAGAAATTTTAAAGGCTCGATATTACCTAAATAAAGAAAGATGCAAGAAAAAATAAGATCTTAAAGCTGACACCTTGAATACTCCTATGGAATTCACTACCACAGCACTTTTGTATGCCAATTCATATTGTTTAGTGAGTGGCAACAATCGTTGTAAAGATAGTAAATAAACAGTCTAGCATGATTTGCCAAGATGGTTGTATGACTCTTTTAAACTACAGAAATACTCCCTTAGAAAATATTGGAAAAAGTCCAGCTCAACTGCTTCTTGGAAAGGGAAAAAGAACTATTGTACCAACAATGCCCACTTTGTTCAAACCATCTGTGATATGTTATCCGGATATAGAAACGCAGAAGCAAAATCGCAGGCAAAAGAAAGATGAATGTCAGATACCAGTTCCACAAATTTTTCATCAAGGAGAAACTGTATACATACAACTGCAGAAACAAAATGACACTTGGAGATGAGCAGTTGTCCTGCAAGAAATAACTCCCAGAAGATATGAAGTAAAGGCTGATAGTGGCCAAACATATGTGAGAAATTGAATGTTTCTGCGAGGAACTCCATGTGTAAAGAACAATGACACGGATGTGCCTGGTCCTTCGAAGGAACACCAAAGTCAATCACCAACCATTAATCATTTGGTTGTTGCTGAATAACCTTCATCATAGCTCTGGATTTTCAGGTGCATTTTTAATTAGTTGTGAAAATGAAATCTTAGATGATTAATCACAAACTTCTATTGATTACATTCTAAATACAATTAGAAAGATTACAAATCTGAAGATGAAAGATTATGGATAGTACAAGAAGCAATAATGTCATCATCATCTTATGGTGTTCTGCCCGGATGCAGGTCCCACACGCCACTGCCTTCTCCATTCCGTCTGTCCATAACCTTCTCCTTAGTGTCCTATAATTTGTTACTTTCACCTCATCCACCATCTTTATTCTTCTTCTTCCTCTCTTATTCCTTCCTTCCACTGAGCCTTCTAATGCCACTTTCAGTAAGCTATTTTTACCCTCCCCCAAATTTCTTCACTTCCTTCCTCTACTCTTTGACCTTCTGTAATTGCTTTAGACAGTTTTTCTCCAATCACTTCTTCACTCATTTCCTCCATCTTTTTCAAGTTCCATTTATTTACTACTAAGGACAATGGAGTGCTCTGAACCCATTTTATTTCTGCAACACTTCTCCAATCATCTGTTATCACAGTTCCTAGGTACCTATAGCTTTTAACTTTTTCTATTATGCCTTAATTTATTCCCACATTTGTATGATCTTCACAGTTTACTAGCATCACCTTTGTCTTTCCTATGTTTATCTTCATTCCATATTCCTTCATCCCTTCTTCCAGAACCTATAGCAGCCTTTGCAGTGCTTGCATGTCAACAGCCAAGATTACTAAATCATCTGCAAATCTTATATTTCTTATCTCCCTCCCTAAAACACTAACTCCTTCCTCTCTCCCATCAAATACTTCTTGGATCATTTCCTCAACGTATATATTAAACAATGTTGGTGACAGACAGCATCCCTGCCTTAGTCCTCTACCAAGGTCCACCCATTTTGTCAAATCCTCATTTATTTGTAAAGCAGCTTTTGGTTTCATGTACAATTCTCTAATAAGTCTCCTTTCCTTCCATACTAACCCCTTTTCCTTTAGAATTTCCAACATTTTCTTCTGTTTTACCAGATCAGAATCCTTTTCCAAATCAATAAAACATAGAGCTATTCCTTTTCCTCTCTCTATATACCTTTCACCAACCATTCTTAGCAAGCCAATGGCGTCCCTTGTTCCTCTCTCTTTTCTGAAGCCAAAATGTTCCTCTCTTACATTTTCTTCCATTATGCTTATTAATCTCCTGTTCAATACTCACAACATTATTTTGGCTGCATGCAAAATTAGACAGATCGTTCTATGTTCGATGCATTTCCTTGTACCTGCCTTCTTAGGAATTGATACCATCAATGTTCTAACAAAATCTTCAGGCCATTCACCAGTATGGTATATATATTTTGTTACATAATTTAACAATTTCCCTCATACCAATTTCATTGAAGTATTGGAAAATTCAATGGGAATCTCATCCATTCCTGTTGTCTTCCCTTTCTTCATTTCTTCAATAGCTTTTTCCACTTTCCTCTCCAACACTGATGAACCTTTATCTTCTGGAGACACCACTTTTTCCACCTCCAATTTTAAATACTCTGGTTTCTCCACTGAAAAATACAGTACTTCAAATATTCTGTCCATCTTTCTGTTACTTCTTTTCTATCGTGCATTATTTTACCATCTTTACTCTCGATTTCTCTCATTTTACTCTTCCTTTTCCTATTACTAGTCGTTACTGCCCTTACTTTACTATACATAAGATCATGCTGTTTTTTCTCTTCTAGGTTCTCTATGTCATCACATACTTCTGCCAGCCACCTCTCTCTTGCCCTTTGAGATTCTCTCTTCAATTCATTATTTAATTATTGATACATTGTTCTTTCTTGTTCATCTCTCTTGTTTTTATACTTCCTCCTTTCTTACATCTTTTCAACATCTCTTATTTTACCCAACGCTTCTTTGTTCTAATTCTTTCATAGTATCCTATTTCCTTTTCTGCTACATTTACTATAGTATTTTTTACCCTCCCCCAAATTTCTTCACTTCCTTCCTCTACTCTTTGACCTTCTGTAATTGCTTTAGACAGTTTTTCTCCAATCACTTCTTTACTCATTTCCTCCATCTTTTTCAAGTTCCATTTATTTACTACTAAGGACAATGGAGTGCTCTGAACCCATTACCCACTCATCTACCCTGAAAAAGACACTTGGTAATGGGGGGACTCCTTATACCGGGAGTCATTCGGTTGCCATGTCCTTGTCGGTTTTAAAAACAGGGGATACCACCTGAAGGTGAGGTTGACCTTTGAGGGTGAGAGGCTATTTGAGGTGCATCACTCTCCTTACCCCCCGCAATAATGTAACTTACAAATTATCATTCAAAGATGTTTCATTTAGATATGTTGAATAGGAAGATTCTATTGCTCAACTAGGATTTCTTTACATTAGCAAAGTAATTGAAACGTGCAACTTAGGGAAGTCATCAATCCATCAACATTTCTTTCTACTATCTAAACTTCACCAAGATTATGGCTGGATCTTTGTCACTTCAATTTATTCAGCATTATTGCAGCAATGACGGAAAAAATTGCATAATTCAATTTCAATGTGTGTAAGAAAATATATCTAAAGTCTATGTATCTAGTATTTTACATTTAAAGATTTGTTTAGGCTTATTTTCACACTGTCTCTGGTAAAGTTGGAGAGGACTGTATGCAAGATCACTTTTAAACCATAGAAAAACTGGAGCTGCAGTGTAAGTTGGAGGAAATGTACAGCTACATGCAAAAAAACTTTAATCCTTAGCCTTATATAGCCCAGGGAATTAAAAGTTTTTTTTTGCACATAGCTGTACAAGACAGTTTAAATCTTTCTTGGAATAGAACCTAGGAAAATAAGCAAAAGAGTATTAAGAAGAAGAATGGGGAATATACCAACACAGAGGAGAAAAAGAAAGTAAGTAAGTCAAATGCTGACCTCACTAATACTTTAAAACAATGTGAGAGTGATAGTGATAGTAGAGAGTTAAAAATTGAGAAAGGGAAAGTCATGAAAGCTTTTGAAGGTCTAAGATATTGTAAAGCTCTTGGTTGCGACATGATACCATTAGAGACATTGAATATTTTAGGATGGGATGCATTAGATAGAATTACCAGAATCATAAATAAATATATGAAACAGGAAATTGGCCAGAAGATCAGCCAAAAATAACACTAGTCCTTATACCAAAGAAAAACAATGACAAAGAATGTACAAATTATAGAACTATAAATTGAATAGCACCATATTACAAAGGCAATCTCAAGATTTGTACTAAGGAGGATTGAGAAGAAAATTGAAGTGAACTTGGGAAATGATAAGTTTGATTTTAGAAAAAGGAATAAGAGATGCAGATGACTTAGGAGGTTAGCAGAAGGATTCTTGGGAATGGATAAAGTATTGTGTATTTGTTTCATAGATTGGGATAAGGCATTTGATAATGTAAATGGATCATACTAATGACAATATTGAAAGATCTTCAAAAGAATTGGAATGATTGAACTTTCATAAGTGAATTAGATACCAGACAATGAGTGATAATGAATTTAGAAGATGAAGAAACAAATTTATGAAGTAACAATCTTGAACGAGATGGGAAAGCTGTTCAGGCTGACAGAAAAATATATGGTACAATATGTTTTTCATTTCAATTTTTTCACCCATCATTTTTTCAAATCATTCTCAAACTAAAAGAAAATATTTACATGTATATAGAGAAATAAATAAAACAGAAGAGGATGATAGCTGAAAGAAAATATACTCAAGTCAAAATGATCTTTCCATATGAATGACTTTGTCATATGCAGAAATCAGATTGATTTCTGCATATGCAAACAATTTCAATTTCTGTTCTTTCTATGTCCATCCTTTACATTTCTTGCTTCAAATTTTATAACCCTCCAAATTTTAATAGAGATTGCACAAACCATGTTCCAATTCAAAAATTTCCTTTGCTAATCAATCTCCTCTCCTGGAGATCCAAATGTGGGCTCTTCTTATCTCTGGATAATTTTACTAAAGAGCACTCCATCCTTTAGCTGCTGTTACTTGAGATTCCCAACGTGTCTTTAATGCACTGGTTTCTCCTTTCTTTCTGCATCCTATGCCTTTGGTCACTCAATGGCTCATCTGCCTTTAGAGGTTATTTCTCTCTCCAAGGACAACAGGGTGCCCCAATCCCCCCTCAATGAGGCTCAGTGTGCATCTCCTTATCCCAGGAGATATTCCGTCTCTTCTTCTGTTAGCCAGCGTTTCCTATCGTTGCCCCCTCTGTACCAAGAGGAAGTGGAAGTAGGATGGGGTATATTATAGGGGCTGTACGCAAATTACATAACCCACTTTGGGGGGAAGGGGGGTTCCGGCCAGGCATTATGGTCCTGGTACAAGGGGGGTCTAGGTCTGCCAGTGCAGTGTGGTATGCTGCACAGGTATTCTCCTGTCTGTGTTTTTGTCTGATGCTAATTATCAATGGGTTTCAGCATCGATTCTAGGTGAAATGCATGAAAGGCCTTTAAAATGGTAATTGTTGATTAAAAAGTGATTTATTATTGGATACTTTTCTGAACAACTCTTTCCTGGATAAATGCCCAGAACTTTTCACAAAGCACTTGCTACTCGCTAGGTAACAGAGTGAGGAGGGGGGAGGGAAGGATCCAGCTTAGCATTACAGTCCTGTTACATGAGGGGGAGGTAAAAAATTGGAGAATTTTGCATTACGTAATTTGTGTAAGAAAACAAATGTTGCTCATGGAAGTATAACCAAAATCAGATGTTTATACCTGATTAAAAATCTCTGTGAGTATAAAGTAAGATGACTAAACAACTACTGACCTTGAGAAAGTATCAAACTAAATGCCAGTTAAACAGCATAGAGAGAGATTTTTTGACAATGATTCACCGGGGAAACATCTGATCTTTTTTGTAATATTGTTAAATTTCCATAAGTACGTTCATGGTATTGATAAGACCAGCTAATTGTTGCATTTTTTTGTGGAAGGAATATCTTTTTCTTATTTACTTGTGTTCATCTAATGAAAAAAGGTACTTTCAAACAAACCACCTTGATATCTTAATTAAAAGAATAGCTGGTATACAATACATATTACTCTCTTACTGAATACCCATGTAACTAAAAATAGGCACTATACATAATCTCTTTCATTTTCTAATTTTAAATTAAATTTATAGATGATTGTAGTCCCAAGGAGAAAATGACAAGAAAAAAGTATGACGAGGCTGGAAATCCAACCTGTGATCTTCCTCTAACCAGTAGGCTGCTTTAACCATCTAAGCTACATGGCCGGAACATTCTAACAAGCCATTTTGGGGACTTTGTGTGCAAGGGCAAGTGTAGTTTTGCAAGACTGTTCTTTGCACATCCAACATAACTTAACACTTAAAGTGTTGTTTAGGGTTTGCTGTGACATTCAATTTTATTTTTGAATTAACCAAATGAGCTAGCTGAATTTGGACCCACAGTCACTTTTAAGGGAGGTCAATAATAATTATAATAATATTTTATCGCAAACAGATAAAAATGCACATAGCAAAGTATTTCACAACCTTATCTGTTATCTAGGGTAACAATTTTCTAACTTCTTGGGAAGTACCATTTTGAATATATATATAATGGTAACCACTATATGAGATATTATGAATTTAGCAGTGTCAAACCAAGGACTATTTAGGAAGATATTTTAGCATATTTATTAATGGAAATACCTAATGAAACGATATGTAGATAATTGAATTCATAAACAAAACACATAGTAAATATTACAAAAACTTATTGATGATGAAGTGCAAATAACAGCATGTGGTGCCTTCAGTTGTAAGGATACCATATTGAGAACTTTCTATCAAGAATGCCAGTAAAGGCAGAGATCCTCATGGCACCGTCCTTGTTCTGGTCATTTGTACCAAAAATATGGAAAAAAGTAAATTCAATGAAAAAATTGATGAAATGAGAATTGATCCAGTGGAACACTATTGATATCAAGGAAGTGTAATTTCACAGGACAATAGATACTTAATGGAAGAGAAGAGACAGAATGCTTCAGCAAAGCAGGCATTTATTAATAAGAAAAATATTTTCACCAGCAAACACATGATTACAAATATCAGAAAATCCTTCCCAATAACTTTTGTATGGAGTACACTGCTATATGGAAGTGAAAGTTGGACTATCAGCAAATTAGAAAGGACTTGGAGCTGTTGAAATATGCATTTGGCAGAAGATGACAAGAACAAACTGGATGGAGAGAAAAATCTGGTAGTTCTGAAGGAAGTAAAAGAAGAGAGAAGATTAGTAACAGAAATGAAGAAGAGGAAAATAAAATTTATTGACATTGACAAGTCCTCAGTCTTTAGAAAATAATATGGTGTTTATATCAGAATGAATTATTCTTCTGCTATAAAAGACTATGCGATCAAATCTCGAAGTGATGATGAGGCCTTTCTTCCTGTAGAATTGGTAGGAATGGTCACAATTATATGTAGATAAATACATAGGAAAATACTGTCAAATATCTGAACCAGTCTCATATATGATTTTCCAAGGATAAATTTTTAACCAAGATCAAAATAATATGATAATTGGAGATTCCTCTATTTCTTTTTCCAAAATGATTAAAAATAGAATCAAGGTGATGATTTAAGAAACCCAGATTGGAAAAAGAATAATTCAACTTTAATCATTCAATCTAGCATATCAGAAAATGAAACAAATGTTGAGTTACATTATGGAGTAATGGAATTCTCATAAAATTGCAGTTTTTATATAAATATGCAATTAAAACATGAAGGAAATGACCAATCCAACAGGTATACTAGAAGACACTGAAATGAAATATAAGTTTGTTATTCCAATTCTAGTTTTCAGATTGATATAAAAAAGCAAGGAAAATTTTGGCATTAATATTATGAAAAATCAATCAAAAGTTCAGGGCAAATTGAATTGAATTTACAGTGTATTGCAAGGCTCATTGAACTATATTAAAAAGTCATCGATCACTTACATAGTTATGAATAATGTATGTCCAGACAATCAAATGTATTTTAGAAGAAAAACCATCCACACAAACTTTGATTCTCATTCTATTGGCTAAAGAGAATTAGAGTTAAGGTTTGAGAAAGAAATCTATGTTATTGCAGTTGGAATTTCATTGTACACATTAGAATTATATTTCTAGTTCAGTATCAAGTAAGATATCAATCTAGATCTCTTTATAAATTTATCTTTTTAAAGAAATTGCGAATAAGAAGGGAATTTAAACTCAATAATAATTGCACCTGCTTCTTGAATTAAGAGAGTTGCTTAACACATCTACATTATCTGGTTAATATTAATTTTGAAGAAAGGCACAGTAAATTATGAAACAAGTAATCTATTGATGTAACTTATTTTGTAATAATAAAATCAGAAAGTCAGTTGTTCCTGATGCTACGATTGCTCCACAACTCTATATAGGGGGATTTTAGGCAGAATATAAAAATTGTACAGTTCAACAGATTTCCGATACTATTAATTAAGCATATTGGTCAAAGTATATTTTAAATTGCTGGCAATATTTTAGGATGTCCACCAAAAATAAAATTGGAAAGATAAATATAAGTAAATGTAATATCTTCCAGGTTGAAATGATAAAAAACACTTGTAATTTATACAATAAAACTTTACGGTTTGTAGCTGAAACCGGTACCCATCAAAGTTTTATTGTGGAAATTACAAGGTGTTTTTTTATCATTTCTAAATGTCGTTCCTTGAAGTACAGCCAGCCCAGTAAACAATTCCACATGGCGTTTGGTGGCAGTTACGTTGTAATACCACGTGGCCACCACATGGCGAGATGGAGTTGCAGGAATGTGGTCACCACGTGGCGCTGCAACTTTACTACCACATAATCACCACATTTCTATAATATTGTATCCTAAAATTTATAAAATATTCCAGCTAATTTTGGACCCCTTATAATGAAAAATGACTTTCTGATCACTCCTTTCCATCCAAAAATAACTTTTATAAATTGGCGTGAAATACTTTCTTTCAGAAAAAATATCAGGATGCTACCCAAGATTCACACCTTTATCAAAAGTTTGGATAAAAATGGTCTTTTACTTGAATTCAGTATTAAGACAAGGATAAGCAAGATATAGGACATTCATACCATATTACTGGGTGCTATGTACAGTAGATTCATTGCAGCATTTATTCAGACAGTCTCAGTTTAAATCACATCTCAAGGTCTTTATATAAGACATCTCTGAAAGCAGCCAATGAGCACTCAAGTACTTAACTTAAAACACATTGCATATTTTCCAAATTAACCAATTGAAAGGCTTTGAGAACAATAAATATAAATTTTTCTGTAATAAATTGACCTTCCTTAGAAGTCATTGAAGGGGTAAATTAAGAGTACCTGAAAGATATTTCAAAAGATAAAACATCAAAGCTTTAGACAAATTCAAACATTTGGATTAAGAATACTGCCGTTTTGTTACATCTCAGATGTATATTTTGCACATGAAAATTCCACACACATCGTAAAGAAAATTAATAGTTCCTTCGAGTAGTCATTGATTTAGTAGTAAACTGAATGAAGGGTAAAGGATGAAGAATACACCAGAAAATATGCTGTAAATGAAATTTTTATTGTTATGCATTGTTTTAATACATAAATACATTAGTGAATAAATACATATTACAATGAACTAAGTTTTACATAACTGAATAGGAATGAAATCTTAATACAGCAAAGAGAAGCAAAACGATCTGTGATATTGAAAATGAAATCAATTCTTCATTCACTTTTGTTATTCACTTTTGCTGCTGTGGATAAGGTCTTCCTCTTGTGGAACAACTGCCTTAAGTGGATTCTAAGATCGTGTAATATTATCTTCAATCCAGGATAATTCTTCTTATAACCCATATCTTGTCCTTTAACCCTTCATTATTCTATCATTCTGTCTGAGAATCTATCAGTCTTCAACGAATACACTAAAGTTCCGGAATTTCTCTTTTTCTTGCACTAAATAAAACAGGAATAACTAAATTAAAAATTTGCTTCTTACTATAAAACTTCCCATGATACTGCAATACGTACAAACGAGAGTGAAATAAAACTTTCAATGACAGTTGTATTAAGTTTTAAGAAGGCTTAAATTAATTCAAATTAAGGAAATTAAAATGTTTGAGTAACGTAAATAAACACTTGGGTAAAATTCTCGATAACACGGTAAATCATCGAGAATTTTACCAACAATTGTAAGCAAGCATTAATATTAGCTTATTAAATATTTAATATCTACTAAAGAAGGCAAAAAGCATCACTTACGTTTCTTTGCTGAGCTTAAAACTGCAGATAATCTCCAGATTGTCACCATCTTCACAGTATGGATAACTTTACGTACACGATTTCCCCCAACAAATACCCTACATCGGTCGTATAGTAAAACTTAATGCTCCGGATGAACAACCAACATCTTTCATAAAATTGATTGGACGGTGACAAGGATTTTCCTGTAAAATACAATTAAGAACTCATTTCTAGGTAGTACATAGTTTGAAACGTGCAATAAATAATCAATGCTTAAATAATGTACTTACAATTCTCTGGTTTCCTTGGAAAGTGAAAAGATGGAATACATTTACTGCTACTGTGCTGAAATATCCTTTGGGGCGACATAATTCATCGCAATATTCGAAATTGTTTCACAACTTCAAAATGATGCAGAGACTAACAATGACGGTTACTCAACTGAGCTACTGCCAACAAAAAATAATTCGAGACACTGCTACCACGCTACGAGACTATGAACCGCTCAAGCTCAAACCAGCAAGATTTGTCAGTTTTCGTGTATGAAGGAAAAATGATTGTTTTCCTTATCATTTTGGTAACGTAAAGCAAAATAAACCATGAGAAATATACACGGAAATCAACTTTTTAATAACGTTTGCGATCGATTTCTTAACGATTCGTAAAACATATATGTTTTACGATTCTTTCATATGAATTTGAAAACGGATTGATGGATTTCCGATTCCATCGATGGATTTAAAAACGTACCCTTCGTCTGTAATTAATTTTAATTAAATAATCGAGTAAAACGTCGGCTGAATATTTTTTCATTATTATAAATTCACTTACAGAGATAACAATGGAAAAATAAATAATTTTATGCTGCTTCTTCCTTTAATATGTCATAAATGCATATTTATATTATTTTTTACTTAATTTGATAATGCTGCGGGTTATTCATCTTCCGTAATAGAATCACAGATTCTGTGTTTTATCCTTCTGCTTTTTTTGTTTTATGAGTAAATGAATTTGATATGGAAGAAAATCTTTCTTATATAACATTTTATAAATAATAATCTCACGGAAATGTATACGTTGTGGCCACGATTATATGACGTTTTGGCAATATCCAATGTGGTGATGACCACGTTCTTACCACCTTTTTACCACATTCACCACATTCGCCACCAAAATGCCACTTGGCGAATAGTGGCGAACACGTGGCGTGTTTGCTGGTAGGGAACTAAGATTTTAATCTTCCAGGTTGTTCAACAATTGAGACTGGCCTCAGTTGGTCCAGAGTGAAATAATTTACATCCAATACTATGTATTTTTACCAATGTAAAAGTAAAAGAGAAGAGGTTACCAAATCTCACTTCCGAGTTTAACATTAATTTGTACAATTCAAGATGAAATGAAGAAAGAGCTAAGAGAAAATAAAAAAGAAACAGAATCACAAGTAATTTCAAATTAAAAAACTCAAACAATAAGGAAATTTGACTAATTTGAGAGATAAGAGAAAGATTGTGGGAAATTAACTAGGAAAGGAAAACCCATGGACATTGGCCCATGTTTGTGGTTAATCTAATTCTATGATTAATTTGTGACTGAATATGAATAATCACAACTAATTTAGTAACATTGGGAATGCAAATACTTCATGTAAATGTATCTTAACCTACAATAAATTTCTTTAATTCAAATTAAAGATTTGATATTATAATGTCAAATCTTAATTTTCTCGATCTCAAAGTGTGTATACACACTGTGATTACTAAAATATAACCTAGTATATATTTTAGTAATATATATTTCATTACTGTAAGATTAAAAAAAGTTTTCTGGATAAGTATGAAAGCAGTCGTAGCAGGAGGGTAGACAATGACAATAATTCTTGTCTTTCTTAAAAATCCATGAAAACATGTTAAATGCTATTATTTAGATTATAACATTTATTTAAAGGTAACATGGGCTTACTTTAAAATCAATAATATTTCACATAATTATTTGGAATACATATCTTAGCTCATGTTTCTCATAAATTTTCAAATTGACCTTTTTGGCTCTGAACTTTTAGTTTTGGTAATATCTCATTTGAAAGTAAATCATCACTATCCATATAGGCTGAATTACTTCACATAATAATGAAAAATCACATCATGTATCTGAATATCACAAAACTCAAGGAAGGGATTAATTAGATATTTCTCCCTAAAATAAGTTACATTAATTTAAATTTGCACATTTTGATACCTCCATCCTATGATTATGCATTCTTTAATGACTATATTCTTAATTAATTAATAAAATTTGCTGAGTATACTTATACACAAGTACTTTGACAGCTGTCCAAATGGATGTCAGCATTTAAATCTGCCTCTATTAAAGACAGGAGAGATATTTACTTAAAGATAACTCAGAAATGTTATGAAATCATAATAGAAATGGCGAGTAATTTAAGGAATGGAAACGAAAATTCATAAAGTATAATCCCTTGCATTAAGAGTTAGTGCTACATAATTTAACATTAGGTACATATCGCTTTGACTGTTAAATGTTAAAGCAGCTTTTACTAAAGTGAAAACATACAAGGTTACAGCCACGTATTCAAGCCTTAGGTTCATGCAAACGGATACTTGGCATATTATATCTCTACAATGAATTGGATCATTTGTTGTAGGGACTATAAATTGTAGAAGAAGAATAGAAGAATGGTAGCCTATAGAAAAATATCTCTGTAACTCCCGCCAGGTATCTCTGGCCAGGTGATCTGAAGGGACTCTAACTTGATTAGTAATTATTGATTACACGCAGTATTTGCTCACAGATGAGATGAAAATAATTCAAAATCCCCAAAATAATTGAATTTATAGAATATAAAACATTATTATATAGGAAAGGGTAACATTATTATAAATATAATTGGTACATACATTAAATTAGTGCCTAAAATGTCTACAATAAAAAAAACAAGAACAAATGTTTCCAGCAGTTTTATAGTAGAAAAATTTGTACATGGTGAGCATGACTTTCAAAAAAGTTACTCTTGCTGCCATTATTTACCAAATTCATACTTCCAAACTCATAGATAAATCAATGCATTCAATACTTGATGGGTAGGTTCAACATTTAATCATTAATATCCTTTCTATATATCAGGGACAGATCCAGGCATACATTTTGGAGGGGGGAATGACCGTAGTGAGTGGGGGGGGGGTTCAACCCTCCCCCTGAAATTTTGGGTTAAAGTCTAAAGTGAACCTCCTGAAAATAATAATATTATAAATAATAATAATGGATGTTCATTTTCACTGACATCAGGGACAGAGTCTGATCCCCCTCCAAGTGAACTCCCCTACCCAAATCCACACTTCAGCTACGGCCACGTCCTAGGCATGTCTAATTTAGTGCCCACTACTTGTGTGACAACATTTTAAACAATGTTCAGCGATGAGTGGCACAACTCGGAAGCAGCACAGTGTACCTTCGTCTAAAGGAACACCAAGAGCATGTGGCAACATTAACTCTGACAACCGTCTCGCATATAGACAACGCTTGGCTTATAAGTACTAAATTATTGGCCTCGGAAAAACATTTTCTTGGATTTTGAGGGGGAATTTCTGCCTTCCCCCTCCCCCTGGATCCTCCACTGTTATACATACATATATTCTTGATCAGGGTATGAGATTAATCAATAAACATATTTTAAATATTTATTAATATATCTATAATTTTATATATTTTACTAATATATAATCAATAATTTTCTCCAGCAAAGGATTTAAAGAAATTTGAAATATCCTAACTGTGTCATTTTGAATCTCCTTCATCTACTTGTTGTATGT
Organism: Sympetrum striolatum; assembly: GCA_947579665.1. Taxonomy (NCBI): domain Eukaryota; kingdom Metazoa; phylum Arthropoda; class Insecta; order Odonata; family Libellulidae; genus Sympetrum; species Sympetrum striolatum. The sequence goes on along the minus strand of OX388344.1, from coordinate 97,681,905 downwards.
ATTATATGGATGAGGAATGAGTTAAAAACAAAGAGCAAAATAAGAGGAAAGAACACAAATGTTATGCTGGTGAACCAATAGAAGACTGCCTGAAATGAAATTATGAAAGGTTAGGCAATGTATGGACATGGGAGATCATCCTCTAGTAAGCATTGGATATTGTATAAGACAGAAAAATAAGCAAATGATTAGAGGATTTGCAATATATCTCTCTTGTAAGTGTGTGAGAAGTAAAGAAGAAGAAATTTAGCTGTTGGAATAAGAGAAGTGAAATCATTGAGGAAAAGAAATCACTGTAGGTATACTCTGGGAAAAAATTATGTATCACCTGATATGTATGGAGCAAATGAGCAAAATGATTAAATATATAGGTGTCCTATTCCATCAAAAAACCACTATTGTTTGTTAAATATTACAAAATCGAGAAAGAAGTACTATGATAATGAAATTTTGTTGGGTAGACAACCAGGTCAACACTTTGGTGTAAACAAACGTTTTGGCAACGTCCTTTGTCACCATCTTATATTTTAAAACAACCTAAATAATACTATGTATTAAGTTGAGATTTCAGAATGTGAACCTTATGAAATAATTGGTAAGCATTTTTCATTTCTTTTGAGTATAGACAAATGTTTCCACTCTTCTATTCTGTTCTGCAATATAGTAAGTTATTAGGAAATAGTATATAAAATCAACTATAATGTAAAGGATGAGGAATAAACTATCCTTTCCTCCGTAAAAGACACAATAATGAAAATCTCCTTAATTAAATTCTTTTTAGATAATTATAACCCAATAAAGCTCAGATACACTGCTTTTGATTTATATGAGATGTTTTATGAAAGAAAATTCATAACAATATTTGATTCTACAAATTAATTTCTCAGAGAATATAAATTACATTATATCCGACTATAAGCAAGTTATCTAAACTGTGATTACTGAAAATAATTTCATATTGCAATACTTCTTTGCTAGCTCACATTGTATTTTTCCAACTGTGATGGGTGAGGCCTTGGCAATTATTTGTTTATTTGTTGATTTCTGGCTGTATTGTTGTTCTTGGAACTGTTGTGGATCATTAAAGATCTTTGATAAAAAGCTTACAGAATTTATGTTCATTATCCGGACTGGGTGGCCCGGAACATGGTGTCAGAAGTGAAAGTTCTTCTTAAAGTGTTTCACTAAAACTTCTAATTAAAAAAATAATGTTTGAATTTTGAGAATATTTCATAATTCTGATATTCAAGATGGCAGTTGGGAGCGATTCCAAGATAGTTTATGTGCCTTCTAATCTGCAGGCACCTGCAGCTTTTGAGTTAGTTGGTGGCATATCAAGCAAGTGGACCAGATGGCAGAGTTTGTGGGAGAATTTTGAAATTGCTTCCGGTATAATAAGGCAAGATATGGCAATCCGAGTGGCCACTCTCAAGACATGCATTGGATCAGATGCATTGGACATCATTGATAATTTCGGGTATGAAAGTGGAGAGGTTGAAATGAACATCAGTACAATACTGACGAAGATGAAAGACTATTGTGTAGGAGAGGTTAACGAAATTTATGAACGTTTCATATTCAATCGGCGAGTTCAAGAGGACGGTGAGACTTTTGAGAGTTTTTATGCATCTTTGCGCAAGCTGGTGAAGTCCTGTAAATTTCAAACACTTGAGGATGCACTGTTAAGGGATCGTATCGTTATCGGTATTAAAGAGGATTCACTACGCAAACGGTTATTGCAAGACAAAAACTTGACTTTGCAAACAGCGGTGGACATATGTAAAGCGCATGAACTTGCAAAGAAAAGGGTGATGTCTATGGCCTCCCAAGAAAAGGAAATTGTTCAGTATATAAAGAACCCAAAGAAGACCGGTATCAAGAGTAGTAGACCAACAGAATGTAGAAGCTGTGGGAATTCTCATCCATATCGTCAATGTCCAGCATGGGGTAAAGATTGCTGGAATTGTGGTGGTAAGAATCATTTTGCTGGGAAGTGCACATCCAAATTTAAGAAAGTAGTTCGCCAGATTAATCATAACTTCGAGAGTATAGACACAGATAGTTCAGTTTCGTCAGAGGAGTGTTTAACTGTTGACATTGAACCAGTCCATCAGGTGGGAACAGTGGCCACAAAGAAGTTGTTCTGTAGTTTGAGACTCGGGGTGCCACCACAAGAACATTTATTTCAATTTGACAATGGCTGGACAGTCAATATTGTTAGCAAAAATGCTTATATTCGATTGTTTGGTGAAGACCAACTGCTTAGTTTAAAACCCGCAAAGTCTACCTTAGTAATGTATAATAAGACTGAGGTGAATCCAGTTGGCCATAGGATAGTAAAAGTACAAAATCCTAAGGATGGATGTGAATATAAAGTAGATCTGCAGGTGGTTGATAGACCCTTTTCTTCGTTACTGGGAGCAAAGGCGGTCTTTGGAATGGGACTGCTGACGATCAATAAGGAGCGGATTAAAGACACAGTAGGTGTTGTTAATAAGGCAAATTCCATGGATGAGTTGCTCAAGGAATATGCAGTTGTATTTGAGGGTCTAGGGAAACTTCCTGGCAATATGCATCTGGAGATAGACCCAACTGTTCCACCAGTCAAGATCCCAGTACGCAAAATACCAGTTGCAGTGAAGACGAAGGTCAAGGCCGAATTGGACCGATTACAGGAGTTGGGTATAATTGTTCCTGTGGATACACCTACCGACTGGATATCAGCACTAGTGGTTGTTGGCAAGTCAGATGGTACTGTATGATTGTGTTTGGATCCGAAACCTCTGAACAAGGCTTTGAAGAGGAACCATTACCCTCTGACGACCATTGATGACATCTTGCCCAAACTGACAGGAGCTAGGATGTTCACAGTGGCGGATGCAAAGGATGGGTTCTTGCAAGTTGAACTGGACGAAGAGAGTTCGTATCTTACTACATTTGGCACACCTTACGGAAGATTTTGCTATACAAGAATGCCATATGGTATTGCTCCCGCACTGGAAGAATTTTATAGAAGATTCCGCATGGCTTTGCAGCCGGAGCATTTGAGTGGTTGTGAATCAGTTGCCGATGATATCCTGGTGTATGGTGACAGCAAGACAGCGCATGATCGAAACCTCCGTGATATACTGCAACGTTGCCGGGAGGTCAACATAAAGTTGAACAAGGAAAAGTTGAAAGTAGGACTTTCTGAAGTGAAATATATGGGTCACATTTTGACTGACAGGGGACTGAAGGTGGATCCTAGTAAGGTAGAGGCTATTCAGAAATTTCCAAGGCCAAATGACAGGCGAGCGGTGTCTAGATTATTGGGCATGTTAAATTATTTACAGCGATTTGCGCCAAAGTTAACTGAGATTAGTACACCGTTACGTGATCTGACCCGTGAGGATGTAGAATTTCAGTGGTTTGAATACCATGATCAGTGCCTGGATAAAATAAAGTCAATACTGACTTCAGCACCAGTGTTACGTTATTTTAACCCAGATTTGGATGTCACATTACAGTGTGATGCCAGTGACTATGGTTTAGGCGCTTGTATTATGCAGGACAGCAAGCCTATAGCTTATGCTTCTAGGGCAATGACTACGGCAGAAGTGAACTATGCGCAAATCGAGAAGCAACTGTTAGCAATACTTTTCGGTGTTACCAAGTTCGAAAACTTCACGTTTGGTAGGAAAGTATTTGTTGCGTCGGATCATAAGCCATTAGAGGTTATTTTTCGTAAATCTCTAGGCGCCTACAACGTATGCTTTTACAACTGCAGAAATACAACATAGAAGTTGGTTACCGCCCTGGTAAATCTATGTATCTTGCCGATACCCTTATGCCTAGTAATGTTGTCCAAATGCCCGATTGTGACATTGAGTACGTATTGGACGTTGAGATTTCCGAGAGTGAGTTTGATATTATGAAGGTAAATCAGATTGAGTTGACAGCGGTTTCTGATGTGAGACTAGCAGAGATTCGTGCAGCAACCGACAGTGATCAAGAATTGTGTCAGTTGCGTGAGGTAATTATAACTGGTTGGAATGACGAAGTAAAGGGACTGGCACCCTTTCATACATTTCGTGAGGAGTTGACAGTTGATTCTGGTGTAATTTTGAAAGGCCATCGTGTTGTTGTTCCAATGTCATGTCGTAATGTTATTTTGTCTAGATTACATGCCAGCCATAACAGTGTTGACAGTTGTATGAGGTTTGCAAGACAAACTGTATATTGGCCCGGTATGGAAAAAGACGTGACTCTTAACGTGGAGAAATGCTCGCATTGTAATAAATTTCAAGATGCCCAGCAGAAAGAGACTTTAATAAGTTTTCCAGTGCCACAATTGCCTTGGCAGTTGGTGAGTTTGGATTTATTCACGTTAGATCGTCGCCATTATCTGATTACTGTTGACCATTATTCTGACTTTTATGAGATTGACCGTGTTACCGATCTGGCACATTCCGGTATTATACCAAAGTTGAAAGCTCATTTTGCTAGACATGGAGTGCCGGTAAGAGTAGTTTACGACAACGGTCCGCCATTTGATAGTGGTAATTTTCGTCAGTTTTCAAAAGAGTACGGATTTGAATTGGTGACTAGTTCACCGTGTTATTCGCAGGCCAACGGTAAGGCGGAAAATGTTGTAAAGCAGGCCAAGAAATTGTTACTTAAATGCCATTCATCAGGCACAGATCCCTATCTCGCGCTTTTAGAACAGCGTAACATTCCCTCAGAGGAGATTGGAGTCTCTCCAGTCCACAGATTATTTGGCAGAGCAACCCGAACACGGCTCCCGGTCTCAGGACACCAGTTAAAACTTAGGGTATTCGATAATGTAAAGGCAAAGTTGATCAAACGCAAAGAGAAGCAGAAGGTGAAGTATGACTCTAGTGCCAAAGATTTGTCTGAGTTGTCACCTGGTGTAATTGTTCGGATTCAACCAAATGATCGTCAAAAAGAACGAACGAACTAAATTAGAACTATTCGCCATTCCAGCCTAGGAGTTCGCCAACTAGCGAGAGAAATTGGAAGTAGAGGTTTGGTGATAGCATGGTATGAGCCTATGCGTCATAGCGTTGATAGCTGTTTGTGTTATGATACCGATTGTATCTTCCGAAAATGTAGTTTCCCTGAATTTATTAAGCAATCGCAGCCAAGCTTCCAATCTCCTTTCTTTCAAGGATTCCCAACCTACATCTGAGAACATTTTTGTAACGCTTGCTTTTTTATCGTAGCATTTCTTAACAAAACGAACCGCTTTACGCTGCACTTTCTCGAGTTCGCGAGTACACGTTACATCCGCCGGATCCCATATACTTGCTGCATATTCCAGAAGGGGTCTGACCAAGGTGAAATAACATCGCTCTCTCACCTTTTCATCGCATTTACCGACAATACGCTTTACAAAGCCAAGCCTTTTACTTGCTTTGCCGCTGATTTTTCGAATATGCGTGCTCCAATTTAAATTATTAGTAATGCTGATCCCGAGATATTCAACTGTATCTACTACTTTGATACTAATTCCATTAATTTTGTACGGCTGATTTGGACGCAATTTTTTCTTTTCGAAGAAATTAACTACGGAGCATTTACCTACGTTAATATCTAATTCCCATTTTTCGCACCACCTTTGGATGAGGACTAAATCGTTTGAGAGAGATGTCCGGTCTTCCTCGTTTGTTAGTTCCCAGAGTAAAATTTTTAATTTAATTTAAATATTTTCTAACTGCTTTTTAGTGTATTTCATCCCTCGTTGTGTATATGACATTTTATACGTAGTTAATAACTAATGAATTTAAAATAGCATTGAATAATTCATACTAAACTTATTAGTGGGATTTTATATCCATCGATTGAATTATTTACTAAATCATCTTACATCTGTTGCTGTATTCATTATGAAAGCTATATTATTAATTTTTCAACAAAATTTGACAATATTTGTTTCCTAATTTGCCTCTAAAGTACTTGAATGATAACTGTGGTAATCTAGTGTTAGGTTTCATACTAGTGATGCTAAAGAATATTTTTTATTCAAGACAGAGCCATGGACAGCCTGCATGCATTGAAGAGCCCCAGCCAGTGGTAGATGACAGGGAATTAATAGCTGCAGGTGCCTAAATGGCCCTAGGGTAGACAAAGGCTTCTTAATAAAATCACTATGTGAAGAAAATTTCATAGCGTTCGTACAACCACCATTCTTCAAAAAAATACTAGGTTTTTGAAAGAGGATGCAGTATTAACATCAAATATAGCTAAAGCTAGGGTGCACGTAGAGAGGGTTATAGAACGCATAAAAAAGTTTAAAATAGTATCAGATGCCCTTCCTCCATCACTGCTCCCCTTTGTGGATGATATTATGCATACTTTATGTGGTCTTACTAACTTACAATCTCCAATCTTGGCAGATGATAAATTTTTGTAGGAAATATTGTGAAAATAAAATTATTTGGTTCTTTGGAAAAAATTTATTTCTCAATACAACATGTTTACCATTCGTCTTGTTCATGAACTTGCCTCAGTCTCCTTTTGTCTTTGTGCCCTGAAATTATTTGAAAAAAAAAATGTAAATTTGAAAGGCAGTATGAATATTAAACCCAAATTTATTGTACGTATTAAATTATGGATTATATAAATTATATCATAAAAATTGTATTCTATAGTTATGGAATAAAAAATATACCTATCATACCTATGTATCAAAAATGCTGAGCCTGGGTCCACTTTCAGTAGCAGTTCGTGCGCCATTGCTACTGCTTCATTGCTTACTGAAGTCATTTTGGCCTTCTTGACACAACAGAAATCTCTAATCTTCTTTGCCTCGTAATTATTCGCCATCACATGTTTTCGCTTTCCTGACCACATACACCTAATGTCAGTGGCTGAAAGCTCTTACAGTTCATGGATGTCATTCCTGATTAAATAAAATATTAAGACAGCAGTCCTTTATTTGATATTTTTAGAAAATAAAGATATGAATTGCAGTGTATGAGAGTAATTTCGACGAGCATTTTCATTGAAATAAATAATTGTAGGGTAAAGGAGGGTAAAATGACGAACTTAAGCTTCAAAGATTTTTCTTGGACTTAGTAAATGTTTGAAAAAAAATGAAATTTACTAGTATGCTTCTTTCAACCATTATCTATAATAATACATTTATGAAGTGCGGCCATCCGCTGTTGAAGGATGAAATATTAATGATTGTTTTGAAAATGTAATTTTTGTCATCTTACCCCACCTTAGGGGTAAGATGACGAATGGGGGTGGGTAAGATGACGAAGCGATAACATTCTTATTAATTGGATAACATTTTATTAAAATAAGGCAGAGAAAGAATTTCATTTATCAAAAATAAAGTATGAAAAGGTTAAGCTAAAACACTGGATTTCATGCATCGAAAAGTTAAACATTCGGCATAACATTCAACAAAATCTTTATGAAAATTCATAAACAAAAATCGCACTTCCAGGGTCTGTGTTTGATTTGATAATCATCCCAGCCGGTGCTTTCAGATCGGCACTTAAAGCACTGATACCACAGTTCGTCTTTTCCCTGCTCCCCAAATATAATGCAGTCCCTGCTGTCATCTTCCACTAAACTATTCCTGTCAACCTCGCCGGCGGTTTGAACATAAGGGACCTCTCCGAGTGACGACTCGTCAGAGTACAATAATTTCAGTCGACGCGTTGTAGTTTTCCTTGCTTTTTTCATAGTTTTCCTTTTTTGGATCTACTTGCTACTTTAGAGGAGATGGATTTTCTCGCCACAGCTACAGCTTTCCTTCTTAATCTTTCCTGTCGTTTTCGTTCTAGCAATTCTATTTCTTGCTTCTTCTTACCGTAAATGTGAAAGTATTACCGTTATTAAATATGCATTTAAAGCTATTATAGTTCGTAGGTAGTCAAAAAGCTAGTCAGGCAAGCTTTTGACGAAGTTGTGAAATCCTCGTCATCTTACCCCACCTTGCCATTTTTGTTTAAAGTTATCTACCAGTTCCTACATCATCGTAAACAACGTACATTTGCAATGATTGTTTAGGTTTTGAATTGTACTTTAAGAATATTTTACGGAAGAGTTAAAATAACTTACCATACAATTGTAATTCCTTAAGTTTTCTGGTCAAAAAATTACATCAACAAGTTCACTAATCAAATAATGGTCAACTACTTCTCACAGGGCAACCTGATTTACAATTTATCAAGACATGTATGTTGCTCGACCACAGGGGTACCTAAAGGGCCGGGAAAATTTCTTTTACCTGTGGCAAAGTGGAGGAATTAGCAAATTCGTCATCTTACACGCTTCGTCATCTTACCCGCCCTTCCCCTATATCGGAATTACTAATGAAAAATTTCATATAAAACTAAAAGAAAGGTTATAATAGATAATAATAAATGCTCACCTATTTAGATACCACAGAACAGCTCCAATATGTTTGCATTTCTGTGATAGTCCAGCCTTACAACAGCACTCCATCTTCTCCAATGTCATCGCCGATTCATCCGTGAATATCAAGTCTCCAATAACTTGCAGAGGTTCCCTTGATAAACCGCTCGTCTGGAGTACCAAGGAAAATATTGATACCTTTTTCGAACTTTTATCTCTACTCCCAACAAGAATAACAAGTCCGGCTTTTAATACCACCTCGACTTCCACTATATTTCTTGAGTCAGGATTACCTCCCAAAAACTTAAACATTTCCCCGTAGGAAAGTGTTGATTTACCACTCATTTCAATGAAAGAATGATATTATTAATTAATAAATTTGAGGAGTGTAAACAATAACAGCGACGGATACGATCTGACTTTTTTGCCTCACCTAGCCTTCACCTAACCATCCGCCATCTTGAAAATTGACTACAGCGCCTCTATAGCTCGTTTGAGTCTCCAATACTAAAGAACGATCTATTTTTTAATACGAAAGAACGAACCAACGAACTAATAGTTGAACGAAAGAACGATCGACTGTTGTGAGGGTTACTTTGTGGACGCTCGGCGACTCCGTCGCCGTGGCTCCACGCCGCTACTTTGTAGTTTGCGCGGCATTGTAGCGACCGTGAGGCGGGACGACGCGTCGTCCCGACTCACGGTTGAGTAACTTACTGAAACAAGATAAAGGATCGGAATCGGAGCCCGGAAATACTACAAACATTATTGTCGACGCTTCTCAATCTCATGCATATGAATCTCTGTCAGTTCTGGGAGATGAAGATGAATGTCATGAAAATGATGTTGGGCGATGAATTGGACGATCTTCTGTTATGGCTACCGAAAAGCGAATGGAAATGTTAAGGCGATGCCTCACGAAAAGTATGATTTTGCTGGAGACGCTGAGCACTTGAAACGTAAGTTTAACCTCATTTGGTTAAAAACTTACAAGCCTTGGCTTGCTTATTCGAAAAGATTGAAAGGAGCGTTGTGTTTGTTTTGCGTTTTATTTCCGCCGAAACTTGTACGTGGTGTGCAAGGATCTCTTATTATCCGACCATTCACTAAGTATAAGGTTATACACACTTGTTGTACAGCGCATGTAAGTAGTCAATGCCACAAAGAGTCAAGTGAGTCTGCCAAAACTTTTAGCAAACCAAAAACAAATGTACAGGTTGCTATGCAAAGAGGCCACACATAAATCCTGTATTTAGATTATTTAGAAAACCACAATAACTTACAGCGTAGAAACCATGACGCTAGGGTGAATCCTTTCGATAATTTAATTGAAACTAAATTCCACGAAAGATGTAGGCTGAGAAAAGTAACAGTGTATTCCCTCTTTGAAAATTTTCGCCATCATCTTGAATATCTAGAGATGGAAACCTTGAAAAAAAAATGTAACGTTTTAAACGTTTAAAACGTTGAAAAAAAGTTTTTTTCGTCAATTTTGAGATGACGTTCTTCGTGGTTTATACGTTAAATTTACTATCCTGATTGGTAAATTTTGCAGTTGACCTGACCTAATAGCTTGTAAAGAATGTATTTCTCTAGTTTTTAAAACGATTTTATAAGAAACGCAAGTGTTTATATGTTTGCAAGACTGATGCATTGTATAAAATCAACATTTTCAGGCGTAACTTTGAGGAAGTTTGTCTTCATGATAAAATTAAAACGAGTTTATAGCTTTGTAAAAGGAATCTATGATAAAGAGTAAAAAAATTCGAAAATTGGCCCCACGCGGTTCACTAATGACAGCTAAGTTTCATGTTGCTGAACAGAAAATAGTGTACATAGTTGTTTTTTTGACACCACGTATTCACGTGTTGGAATTCATCAAATCCAGCGCTCGCTTCAAGCTCTGAGTGGAAGACGTATCTTTGCATGGATTATTTGGGGGTGTGTAGTATCATCGTTTGAACTTAGTTTTCAGATGTTCAGAAGAGCAAAAAAAATTTTATCACTTAAAAAACCCTGCAGTAACTCGATTCTGATCCACAGCTATTGCTCTGGAATCATTAATTACTAACAAAAGTGTGCTGCAACAGATAGCGATTGATGCGAATCCTAAGAATCCATTCCTGAGGCTTCGTCACTACACAAAAAACGTGTTCTGTCCGAAAATTTACTTTTGGATTTTTTAAAATAATCTGCATGACGTTCTGAAATAATTTAAAGCTTACATAATCGGCATGGCAAATGATAAGCCACAGCTTAGCAAAGTCTGCTGCATTTTCCTAGATCCCTTTGGAAGAGTAAAACATTTTTGTACGATCACAACTTAAATTACTGATGGTCGCAGTTGTAAAATAATAAATTGAATTAAAAAGAGAAGAGATTTGGCCGTCACAAAGGCCCATTTGCCAGCTAATTTTTTTGACCCTTCAAGAAAAGCTTCGAGCTTGGAACCATAAAAAATTTCTGATGTTTTCGAATTTGTTGATATTCTCGCCAAATCAGATCCTACCTTCAGTGAAGAGAATATAGCTGAAATTCATTCCGAGATGGCAACCAACGAGGCTGACGTTGGTAAGTGGAAGACACCATACGTCATTTCAGTATCTAATAAAATTTAGCCTTTAATGTTTTTGGAAGGGAATATGCTCCAAAAGAAAAGTCTATTGAGTTGCCGTAAACATTTTTCACTTCCACCCACATCCTCGGCAACGGAAAGAAGTTTTAGCAAGCACGGAAATATTCACAACCTAAGAAGAAACCGCAGGACTAATGAAAGAGCTTTGAAACCTATTTTAATCAAGTACTACTTGAAATTACTGGAAACCGAAAGAGCTGAAATTTCAAGCGATAATATCTCGAAAACTGGATGGAGAGGAAGTTGTTACAATTGCGGATGTAGAAGAGAACATTTCTTCACTCCTTTCCAGCGAGGAATCAGATCTAGATGGCGTGGAGGAATTTGAAGACACAGTTACAGACTAATCCAATCCAAAACATATGGCCACTTCGGTTCTTTTGCTTTTGTATCGAGTTTTATGCATCTTTAGAGTTGTGCTCTACAGGCTATAATTTATCTACAAATAGTACATGTATGGCTGTAATTAATACCATTGAAGATGATATTGTCCATGATTAAAAAATGATGTAAAAATTCTTCTTATATATTAGTTACCTGCGAACTTTTTCACTCATTTATTTCAAACATTCTAAGCTACGAAACGGAATTTTTAAAACAAACATGTGTCATCATAATTAGATTGGAATGTAAAAAAAAATGTTGCTTCTTTTTGTTTTTAATTCAACTTTTTTTAAGGCTAAATTAATCCCCTATAGTATTAGATTAAAAAAACCACTATCGATATACTGGAAAGATAAAAACATTTTTTGAAGATGTTTCTGCTATTCATGGTAAGTCGTATTAATATTATAAATAATTTATTTATTATTTATATTAACTCCGCCCTTACCGTGTGGATACTGGAGGATTCCTCAGCATTTATATCCAATTGAATATTTCCTTTAAAATTCAGAACCAGTTTAAGGTGGTTGAAATAATTTGATATTTTATTCTTATTACTATACTTACCATAACTATCCATTTGGTTCCTTTATTGGCTCTTTAATATGACAAGTAAACAAGATTTACGTGTCTGAGATCACCGAGCATTCAAATGTGAATTTCAGCGCATCATTGTTTTTGTAATAAACTTACGTCATAAATTTCATTTTTTTGTTCAATAAAAATTACTTGGAACAGATAATGAATCAGTTTATATTGTCAATGAGTAATTTACACATACATGTCTAATTTCAATCCTAATATGGGAATAAAATGTTAAAAACGTTTTTTAAAGAAATAAAAACGTTTTTTATGAAAAAAACGTTTTTTATTCAACGTTTTAAAACGTTCTCATGAAAAAAACGTTTTTTCCCATCTCTATGAATATCCAAGCCAGAGAAACAATCCTCTTTCGACAAACTTTTGACTGCGTTGAGATTTTACGCCACAGGTGCGTTTCACATTCTGATAGGAGATTATTACGGAATACACCGAACCATTAAACTACTGCTTTACGTGCAATCGACGAGGTATCGGTGGAACTTGCAATACTTCAGTTCGTGCGCTTCCCTAATTCTCCGCGAGAACGAAGAGCTGTCATGGATGGCTTTTACGACATCGCTAATTTCCCTGGTGTTTTGGGTGCCATATACTGTACGCATATACGAATAAATTCACCGGGCGGTGATAACGCAGAAACCTTTCGTAATAGGAAAGGTTATTTTTCAATAAATGTATAAACCGTAGACGATCATAATTTATTGATAAGGGCACCATATATTAGTCGTACGTATTCCTCCTCATGCCAGGAATAAAAACTATACCAATCAATTACGGTACATATCTCATTTCTCAGAGCGCGATCATTAGAATGTTTTCCCAAGCAGCTAATCGCCCTCACCGACAGCTTTATTTAAGATCCTACCGTTAATCACTCTTCGAAAACATCACCCTTGTGATACTACCGTTGCTTTTGGGTTGATACAGGTACATACAAACCAGTAATTGAAGAAAAGTCGAAGTGATCGTTGAAATACTTGTGGCTATATTCAACGGTCGCTTACTTTCAACCTACCAGTAATGTTATAAAATGTAAATTAATTAATTTACATTTTATAACGGGCAAATTGATTTCGTAAATCACGGAATGTTACTCGGTGACGCAAATAGCTGAATTCGACCGTATACGCTTTTGGTCCACTGTAAGACCAATAATTGGCAGGGAATCGTTCGATAGAGTAAGATCACCATTTCGGTTAGTTCTCGAAATTTCGTCTGGAGGGAAGTGGAGGAAACCGGCTTTTCTTTGCTTATGACCTCGCGCTGTTGAGGAAATAGACCTCGGTTCATAATAATAATGGAGTTCAGCTCGGTTAGTGCTAAAAATACGAGACTTAAATGCAACAGAGGATATTAAAGTTATCGATGTGGAATCGTGAAGGAAAGCAACAGTTCTAGTTTACAGCATACCAAGGAGCATAGTACTTGTATACTCTATTTGTAAAGTATAATCTCACCTCGAAGGCTAATTACAACATCCCACTTTCTAACCTAGCTGTAGGAAATGAGGCTTACCAGATGATTGGTAAGGTAGTTTGCCCTTATTTTTCTCACCAAGCAAGAATACTATTAGCGGAACTTGTCAAAATAAGTGAAGCAAAATGAATCTATATGTTAATTCTTAGCATTCCTTGAGGAGAAACCTTAATTAGTGCCACCTTTCTGTTTACTAATACATTAGAAGCTTTCATGTCATTACAGCCATGATCAAGACTTTAAAAAAATTGACGAAAGATATATTGTTCTCCATCCTGTGTCTAAAGACAATAGAAAAGTATTTCATTCACCAAGATATGATAGCAGAAACACAATCACACTATCGATATCTTTTGGAATGGCCGCATCGTATAAGTGATCAATCAATAAGAATTGAAATTTAACACAAAAAAGTAAAAATAAGCAAATTGCCGAATTGTGTATAGAAAGCTGGGGATTCTTAAAAATTTTTATCATCATTATTGTACCACCATTCCCGCCTGATGCATTTTTTCTGGCTCATCGTTGATCAACAGCCACATAACTAACAGCACTCTCCGTAGAATGTAATAAAACACTACCGAACTTGACAAGGTATGCCCACGAGTGATCGATGTTTTTATCTGGGAAAAAAGGAAATGTTCACGAAATCGCGATTCCAAATGCTGAGCCGTGATTGCATCACGAGTGACGTAAACAGCTTCATAGCTCTAATGTGGATCTGGATTTCGTGACCTTTCTATTGGTGACATCGACCGAGGGTTGTTTCTCAACCTTTGCAAATTCGCCTCTATTATTCATCGGTAACTTTAAAATGAGGTATTAGTAGATTCTTCACTTCCTTCATCGAAACGGTAATCTATCGCCGCTTTCCTTCGAAACGTGAATGGCACTTTCTACTCTTTTGGTACATTTGCTGATTCTGAATCTACCCAACTAAGGCGTCTTCGACCATAAGATTACATAAAGGAAAATCTATTGGTTTTTCACTAGAAATTGGATAGAAAAGCACAATTAACGGAGGAGATAAGACTTTCTGCCGAAATCAAATTCGTATGTTGAAACTCGAATTCCACAAGTGCGCAAACTCACTGGGGAGAAACAAACAAGCTAATATTAGAGAAACAATGTGAAGCAAACATTATATTGCTGTCCCCTGAACTCCTGTCCACTAGCGGAAGCATGTGTATTTGCCAAAATTGAATCCGCACTGAACAACAGCCGGAAGCAGGTGGAAGAGAAATGTAAATTAATTTCATTTTAATGAATTAATTCGAATTTCTTTACTAGTCTCTTCAGGTTCGAATTAAATCCACTGTATTCCGAATCTTGCATTGAAATTGCTTGAATTTCCCGCGTCCATAAGTCTCACCGGTTTTCTTTCATCATTAATGTACATTAAAAATTATATTCTTATCATTTTTTATCGAAATTCACATTAATATCCCGCAAGCCCTATTTCGACGCGTGGCAAGTTGTGTGAACATTTGGCGTTCAAACTGCTTTAGTTTCAAACAAAAATCCTCAAAATCTTCGTAAGTTGTTATTATCGCATATCGTTCGCGGAAAGAATGAATTTTTAAAGTGGCTAGTCCCAGCATCTATTTCTCTTAATTTACGCTCATTATCGGACCGACCGAAGTAGCAGGGGGTCTCGTGATACCAGTCACGTCTTCCGCAAATGTAGTACTTTCCCTGAATTTATCCAGCAATTGCAGCCTACCTTCCATTCCCATTCCTTTCAAAGATCTTACATCTGAGAGTAATTTTGTACCGCTTGCGTTTTTATCGTAGCATTTTTAATAGAATGTATTGCCTTATACTGTAATATCTCGAATAAGAAATTCCTTAATGAGAGTCATTGCATTCCCAGTAAACACAACAGGTTGCAGCTACGTCGCAGAAAGGTTGCAGAGGTTGCAGCGTTATTTAGGTCGCTCTGCAACGTCGTTGCAACGCGATAATTACGTCTCTCAAAGAGTCGCAAACTTAGAAAACATTGCTTGGAAACACGGGACTCAATATCTCCGATGTTTTTTTAAATATAAAAACCGAAAACGGAAGTTGCCTTTAATGTTATTTGGATTTCTAAATTCATTGTTTAAACAAATACTGCGTAAGAACAAAAATATCACTAATACAGAGAGAATTACTTAAAATCCGATATTACTCTATCAAAAACCATTGGGATCAACCTTTACTTCAAGTAAGTAAGCAATAATCGCAGCGGTATTAATTTTGGCCAGCTTTTTTTGATTTGGGAGCATTGTGCGTTGTGACTTTAAAAAAATTCATCTGGGCCGGTCTAGGCTCCGGCTCTATCGATCTATCGATAGTGTTGTTTATCGACTGTTTCGACTATCTCACCTGCGTTGGCGTGTTTGTTTTGAGCGTTGCGTATTAAACATTTTCCTCTTTCATTATCGTTTGTGATCGTTTGACCGCTTGGATTTTTGGACTTTGGATTGAATCTGTGTGCCTTTTTTTTTTACCGACTTACGCCCGTTTGGATTACGATTTTTGGACTCCTTGGACACCAGCTTTGACAGTCTTGTGCAAATTCTACACAGCATTTGTATCCTGGGGAGTAGACGTTCCATCAGACAATGAAGGTAAATTATTTATTTGTTAGAAGAAAGCATCCATTGATGTAGAATGTCTTGACTTTAAATAAGATTAATTTCATATGAAATCCATTTTTATTCGTCAAGTTCTTCAGTTATAACTATTTAATCAGGTAAAAGTATGATAAAGCTACACTCATTCCTCAATGCCTTGTGTTAAATTGCAAATAGCAATTATGTGGTGAAAATATATTCCCTTAAGTGAACGAGTTGGCATCGAGTTCACTAAACAAAGTTTTTGTGATATTGATGTTCAGTTAAGACCAGACGTTCACTAGTCAAAATTGAGCATTTAGCTTTACTTTCAGAGATCACTTTAAAAAAATTATATTTATCCTCTATTCAAATTTTCCCACAATTTACACCCTTCACTAGTGTAAGAGTTCAGAGTGTACTGTTCAGAGTTTTTACTTGTAATCGTTTTACATTTGCAATTGATACTCTATAGCAGCACTGTCTAACATGTGTGCTGGGCGGTGCATCAGCCATATCAACATGAAATAAATATATTTATCTCTGTTGTAGGTCTTCATGATACTTCTCTTTTGGAGTATCTCCAAAGGATCGAGAGAACCCAGCAGGAGATGTTGAAGGAAATCCGTTCTATTAAGAGAACATTATCCTCAGGAGAGGGCACCAAGTACTCTCCTCTGAAATGGAAGTTTCCATTGGAGACAGAGGAGGACTTTGATACATTGGAGGTCGAACTCCTTGACAAGGGGTTTTAGGCTGCATTGGTAAGTCTTTCTTACATCATATGTTTATCAAAATTATAAATTCGGACAACTCATATAGTATATTTTCATGTTGCTGTAATGTATAAATGTTTCAGGTAAAAGAACTTTGTAGACGTGGTGGCAACAACATCACAGAAGGTGTCTCTGGGATGCTGTACTATCTGTTAAGTAATAGCCTGGGAAGGAAATTTTCTTTTTATGGGCAATCCAAAAAAGGTGTCTGCAGACGCCCATTCAGCACGACAAGAACTTGTTCCTGCATGATAGGTATGATAAGCTTAATTTATATAGAGATGAAAAATGTATGTTCAAAACAACTTGAATGTGTAATCAGTAATCTAATTTTGTTTCAGAGGCTTTCCAGTCAAAGCCAACTCTAAACGAGAATGGTTTCAAAGAAGTAAAGGAAAAGACCATTGACTGGTTTGGACATGCAGGAAGAAGGTACCAGAGGGAAAAGGGAAAAACAAATAATTTGTAATATTTTGTAATAAATATATTTTTTAATGAGAAAAATGGAGCGCATTATTTATTCATATAGGGTTGCAGCAAGGTTGCATTTATGTTTCACAATGTGTTGCTAGAACGTTGCAATTATGTTGCCACAACGTTGTAGAGAGGACGTTTGGAAGCTTTTGAGACATTGCCACAACGTTGTCACAATGCCCTGTTGGTTGAAGTGAGACGTTGCTGCAACGCTTTGGCAACAGAAATGGTTTACAGGGTTGCTTATGCGAGCAGTTGTCGGGATTCAGTTTTATCGAGTACTTAATAGCAGGATAATCAACTGTTCTTTTACTCATATGGGTAATTACCGTCTCAATCAACGAATTCATTTAAATTAAAGAGCATACTACTGATCCCTCTCTCCAAAGAAACTGAATGTAGCTCCATTTAATACGGTTTTTACGTACATTTTTTTATAATTTAATTAACACTTGTGCTCCCGTGTAAAATCTATGGACTCAACTGTAAACTCAGTTTTTATTTGCGTGAATTTAAGAGACAATGGCTTTCATCGTCTTTCCATAGAATTGCTATTGAAAGCGATGAACAGATAAATTTAGGCGAATTAAATTTAAATTAATTTTTGTTTGATTGAGTCCGTTAGATTTAATAACAAAGAAAGCTTTAATTTCTGCTTCGACCTGACGTCGAGCCTCAGACTGCATTGGAATAAATATTTACCGTTTATGTTACAAAAGCACATCTTCTAAACATATGCTCAATTCTTTATCATTCTATGAAGTGCTCCGAAAAATTTCCGTTCAATGAATACTCATTGTTAGAATTGGGACTTAATGACATTTTAGGATCAAACGTATGATAGCTATAATCAATATCTCACTTGTTCAGGGAATAACCTGTTTGGGCCCAGGTGACACGAAATGCTCAATCTGACGCTTCTGGTTTAGGCTGCGAAGTTGTTACGATTTTGAAGGGGTGATGGACGCTAGAGGTCTGCATGGGCCGAAAATTTCAGCCCGAGCCCGAACTTTCCATAAATCACCCTGCAATAAGTTGTTGTGAATTGTGAACAAATACATTTTTTTTAACCCTTCACGAAGACTGCGCATTTTGTTTAAGCATTGCGTAACAACTGTAAGAGGCTTTTGCCGCTACGCAAGAAACTAACGCTCTTTAAGAATTAATAATTCTCTCCTTCACGAATTTTCCGTGGGCCCGAGCCCGATAGACTGCCTGCTTGCCCGGCCCATGCAGACCTCTAATGCATGCGCATGGTGTGGTTACCTAACTCCAGTTTTCCGTTGCAAATATTACAGAAAAAGTGACGAGTGGTACCGAGTTATGCTGATAATCAATTCAGATTTCGTGTTGTTAAGCTCGAGCCTAAAGAATTTGGAAGACGTTTTGGCAGGAACAGTTATTTTTCCTGATTTTTCTCGTAATATCTGACCAATCTATATAACAGGGTCCAGCACCGTCGCGAGGGTGGGGCAACTGGGGCATTGTGCCCCTGGCGCAGCAAATTGGGGGCGCTCCGTGTTCGCCGACTAAAAAATATAGCAGCATTTGTCCTTCGGTGGACACGATTCAGTTATTTGTAATTCTGTAATGTTTGTATGTTCGCGGGCGGTCATCAATACATTGTGAGTATCGGAGGCGGCCTTCAGCAGTTGTACTGACAGGTGGTACTTCGATCTGCATAAACTGTACTGAGCCGCTATCATGATGGCCGAAATTGCAACCTTGGTAGTATTGTTTATATTCTTTCTCTGCCACACGCGCCTACAAGAAGGAGAAGAAGAGGTGATTGTGATTGACACCTTGACTAGTGATTTCTAACCAAGATTATAGGTCGGTGAGAAGTTGACAAATTTTGAGTGAAAGTGCCCTAGCTTTTAAATACTTTGTGATTTGTTTTGATATAATATAGCGAGAATGTGTCTCAAATACTTTCGGGAGCTATGGGACAAAATGGAGACTCGAACTTGAGAAAGCTCATGAAAAAATTATTTGGGAAAATGCCGAAACTGTCGCAACTTTTTAATAATACGCAGGCTCCTTTGCAGAATCATCAAGCAAGAGTAATTGAACATAAGCATTATAAAAATAATCCTTGTGACAGCCATGATCTTAGTGACAACCGTGATCCTGGTAATAATGATGATCCTAGTAGCAACCATGCTCTAGAAGAGAATATTGAAGGAAACAAGGCAGATTTGGGAACAGGAGAAAGCACGGTAGAGGAGATAGAAGATTCTGGTCAGGGAATTGTAAATTCTAACTCTTGCAGATTTCAATTTTATGGGGGGGGGGGCGCCCGATTTCAGTCTGCGCCAGATGAGCTAGCGACGGCGCCGACAGGGTCTGGATATTAAGTCTTCCAAGAATATAATATGTATCTCTAAATGATTCATTTAAGTCATCAGCTCGAAGACACTTTGAATCATCAACCTCTTCACCATTACCAACTACTTAAGGAGAGAAAATGTAGTTTGAGATGCAAGATGAGGAAGTTTGCCCTGGCTTTCCTCATGCTGCAAGTGGATCCAGGCAAATGCAGCACAGTGACTCAGGGTTCTGCAATCCTTATGGCATCCATGGAAGAGTTAAGGGCAAATGCCATAATTTGGAATAACTGATCATTCAGTAGGTTTCAAAATATCATAACCTATAAAAATAACGAGGGAAAATTAATTGAAGGATACATTTTTCTCTATTTTCTTCCTGAGGAGAAATGAAAAATATTCCTCCATGAACATAAGAACGGGAAATTTATCATCCTTGTATTCAAAATAGTGAATTACAGAAATAGTTCCCACCTTGAAAACTATCTTCAGTCAAAGCATCATACATACCATGAGCAGAAATGGATTTCATAATACAATACACTGAGCAGATATGGAAAATTGTAGTAATGACAAGAATCACTATGTATTTAAATGGTGCATCATGTATTAAAATATTACTGCTGATCCATCACTTGATATATCATGATCTTGATTATCACTTGATAAAATGGTTTAACTCCTTCCTTTCCTTTCGGTAGATTTTTTTGCCTAGAAATTTATCTTTTGCATTTATCTGTACGAGATGATTTCTTTGGTTAAACTTCAGTTTTGAAGATCATTGGCTATGAGAAACCTAACATGAGGTCTCAGTGACATTCTACAGTGAGTGTATTAACAAAATCTGTCTAATCAACAATAATATCATGTCGGCATCATATCGGGAAGGCCGTCAAAAGAAAAAAAAATGGATTGAAAATATTCTGATTATTCGCTGCAATTTATTCGTCCGGCATCGAACCCGGGTCTTCCTGGTGATACTTACTATGCAGCACAATAGAAGATCACCATCTCTAACTATCTGTGAAAATTCGAGCAGAAATATTATCTGCAACTGCCTCAAACGACGTCCTACCTTTCCCTTATATTTCTTATGAGAGAAATGTTAATGTGCTCTGGCATCGAACCCAGGAATAGTTCGGTATTCTGAAAACTGTTTTCTTAAACCAGTTATAACCATACATCTTCCAGCCAAGCACGAACTTCCTATCATTTCGATAAGTGCATCAAAAAAATAATGAAATACTAACCCTATGTATTTTAAACGGGAGACATATTTACCGCCAGGCATCGAACCCGGGTCTTTCTGGTAAAACTTCCTATGGAACATAATAGAAGATATTAATCTTTAACTATCAACGTTATTTGATGGACTTTTGATTTGTTCTCCAATCATCGGGAGAGAACGAGTATAAATACGCGGCAGTTGCTAAGGCCAACAATGGTCTCAAAAGATAAATAAACAAACAGGATTGAGAAAGAAAACGTTAGAGAGTGATATAAGTGGAGAGTTCTTATCTGAATCTATAGTTAACTGTGTTTGGTCCGACTTAGTTTCTTGTGTTGATTAATAAGGTGTTGTTTTTTCGGATTACGAGAGTTGCTTAATTATCCAGAACCCTTAACTCGTAACAATACGAACGCCTCTAGTTTACTTCCGCTGGAGAATGAATCTCCTGAAGAGCATGTGAACTGAGAGCATGCATTACTCTAGAATGTATTTCAGTGCACCTACATCTTTCGAAGGAAGCCATATGCTAAATTCATATTTTTTGGCTCATCCATTTTGTGCTAAGTAAAGCGATAGACCGGTCCAGGAACCTTTGAGTCCCTAATCCATTCCTCGAGCGGTCACAAAGAGACACCCTTTATTGTCTCTTTTCCCTTCCATCCATCGTTCCTCAGAGTCAAGTGGGCGTCCGCTCGAAACACAACGCAGCTGTGAGGGTCCTCATAAACCCATGCGGAGGAAAAAGGGTCAATGCCTCTGGGAAATGCAGATGAGAAGAAAGCATCCCCTGGCACAAATATGCCTCTATCCGCAAAAGAGTTGTTATATATCAGATGAAACGTGAAACCCGTCATGTGAATAGAGATCATAAATACATTTCATATAATCCGTTTACTGTTTCCAAAATGACACTGGGTTCGATGCCAGATAGTCATTTACATTCATTCATGCATTTCAAATGGGAAAACGGGAATTTATTTTAGGTTGTTCCTATTATGATAGCGACTTCCAACTTTGCATTCCATAAGATTTAGTCCTACTAACTTATAATAGTGTTTTCACATCTGACAATATGTCCTAGGCTCGACACCAGGCGTCTCTAAATGTAGAAATAGCTACAATTTTAAAGTTTTTTTAGAACCCCTTCCCGATAGTGTACAAACTTAAAACTTGGCATGTGAATAAAGATCATAGATACATATCATGCGAGTAAAAGTTGCTTACATACTGCAAGCATATGAAATGTAATCATAATCTTTATTCAAATGCCAAGTTTTAAGTTTCAATGTTATCGGGAAGGGGTTAAAAAAAATCTTAAAAATTGTAGCAATATCTAATTTTGAGAAGCCTGGTGTCGAACCCAGGATCTATTGGCAGATGCGAATAGACATTATAACTTGTTAGGACCTGGTCTTATTTAATGCAAAGTTTGAAGTCCATATCATACCGGAAAGCTCCTGAAATAAGACACCATTATCCCCATCTGAAATGCATAGGGTTCGGCTCTCTGGGATCGAACCAAGAACGATCAGGGAAACTAAAACAGCGTTTATGAAAATTCTTAATGATATTTATTCACATGTCAACTTTAAAAAAAAATCTTAAAAATCGTCGCAATGCATTTTAAACGGGAAATATTTGCCCTGACCTAGCGTCGAACCAAGGATAAACCTCGAAGATATCTTTGCGGTTTCCGTCAGATATGCACGGTTTTCAGTGATCCCGCGAATTTCAATTCTCTAATTTGCTGGAAAGTGCCACACTTTGGTTAAACTTCAGTTTTGAAGATCATTGGCTATGAGAAACCTAACATGAGGTCTCAGTGACATTCTACAGTGAGTGTATTAACAAAATCTGTCCAATTTCATGATGAAGGAGTGATATTATCTGTGAAGCTATTTTGCAAAATTCAAACATGTCTCAATTATTGTTATCTAAAACATGTCACATTTATGAGAAGAGGAAATGAGGTTGCTATTATGTTTTAATTTCAAATCTCCAGTGCACAGTGTCTAGCCAAGGGCCGTACACGCTTCAGGCTTGCTGGGGAGTGTCGATAAGGGAGCTTCACCTTTTCCTCTGGTGTCCTTGGAGTGCCATGCGTTCTGCTGTGCAGCAAGGATTACTATTGCATGGCCACCATCAACAGAAAGGAGCTGTAGTCCTGCATCCTTTGTTGCACATTTACATTTTGTGGTTATCTAAAGATATGTTTATCTGTAATGGGTACAATGGTTTGAGATTATAATGATAATGTTTTTTTGATTGCTCAATATCTATATTGTTAGGTAATCTCAGGTTCCTTTAATATTTTTCTGTATGTATTTATATTATTATATTCATCATTATTGTTCTATATATATCGTTGTATGAGTTGAAGATCAGTGGTGATAATCCTTGTATCCAGTAATCCTTGCACCAGTAAAAGTAGAAAGGAGTTCAACTTACTGGCGCCAGTAGACTTCCCCCACCTCTGTGTTCCTTCACATCTTTAAACTTGCCCTTATCAATCGACCTTTTACTCTGCATATAATCAAGTGCTGAAGCGGACACTTGGTATAACTCTATCACAGGAGTGTGCAGCAGAAAAATTAAAGTCTAAATTTTCATGAAAAAACGGTTTGTTTGAACAAATAATTTTAACTCATCCAGTCATCATGAGGTTTTAAAATCACAGTCTCCAGAAGAAAACTTGTTTGCTCTTAAAATTAATAACTTCCCTTATTGACATCAGCATACACAAGAAGAATCTCAGTTGACACTATGTTTAATACTATGCCAGTATTACTGGTGCGAGTTAACTTTCAAACAACTGGCAAAAGTAATCATTACATGTGTAAACCCAGCTTAAGCTGCATATCTGACTTACTACTTTCTTTATTTTAGAATTTTTGTTATTTTCTCTTACGTTCACTCTCAAGAATAAATAGCATTGTCAATCTTCACTATGGTACTCCAATTTCTGTTATGATCTATAGTAGGGTAAAGGTGAAGTAAAATCCTTTTAAAAGATATGGCCTAGCCTTGTGGTATGTCTTTTCTATACTTCACCCCTCTGCTTCTCAATTCAGATAGCTACCCACTTTCATCACAATGCTTGGTAAATACCGATAAATGTTGGTCCCTGTTGGGAATCAATCCGTGGACCTCTTCCACAGAAGAATATGCACTATCCACTTGGCCTTCCAGAGGTGTATATCAGGGAAGTCCGAACTTTCTGTATTTAGGGCCTCAGATATTTAAGACTTATAATGATTATTAATGCCTTCAGATATTCAAGACTATGATGGCCTCTTAAATTGGACTACTATTTCATTGTACAAGTATTTCACATTTTAGCATAACTATTTTTGCCAATTTTTTGTGCTAAATTCCTATCCTTAAATTAACCCAGATATAATTTATTTCTAAGTCTTCAATAATTATCATAGCATTTTTGTATTATATCAACTATGCTTGTCTTATATCGATGCCTATTCTAGATCCTCTTTCATTCTATCAATTTCATTCCTTAATCATCTGCATTAGCTGTGACCTTTCTCAGTTTGTGATCTGTGTTTTTCCTTCTCTCTTTTATTGGGAATATGTGCCTCAAAAATTCTTTTCCTGTATCCAGGAGTCACTCTATTCACTAAGAAACTACTACTACTGAGCACTTAAGATTTTTCATTGACCTTTTCGCTTGTGCCCATTTATGGTATTTATTAATTCCTGTTATCATTTCAGTATGTTTTTTTAATTGTTAGTCATCAGTTAGAATATAGATAAACTTAGTGTTTTTTCTCTTTCCTATGCATCATTCTCTGTTTGAAGTTCCAGAGGATGGTTATTGTCACAACCAGTTTATGTTGCTATGTAACTCAGTTAAATATTTTTCTTTTGAAGCACCCTTTTTTAAACCATATCTCCCCTTCACCTTCATTGTATGACTATATAATATATCCCTTTTTTGTTGTTTCTATTACCATTATAATCTTTTCTTGCTTCACAGGAGCTCTTTTCTCAGTATATTTCTATGCAAATCTGTGTACCATTATTCCCATGAATGAATTTGACCTGACATACATTTTATGCACAATTATTTCTTTTTATATCCTTTCTTGTGTTAGTCAACTCAAGGTTTTTCCTATAATCAAATATTGCTATGCTAAAACCAGGGGCTTAATTTCAATCATTACTTATGGGTCTTTGTTAAATGCATCTCCTCAAATAGTAATGGCTAAGGAAGATATCACAGTTTTTAATGTGGAGCCATTTTTTTTAAGTCAACAATAATTTTGTAGAAGTAAGTATTGTACAATAGTATAATGGTAATGAGGCTCTCGGATAGTCATG
This sequence comes from Sympetrum striolatum, assembly GCA_947579665.1. Taxonomy (NCBI): domain Eukaryota; kingdom Metazoa; phylum Arthropoda; class Insecta; order Odonata; family Libellulidae; genus Sympetrum; species Sympetrum striolatum. The sequence continues at coordinate 97,656,697 of OX388344.1, read as the reverse complement.
TGGACAGCGCGTTTGCTGTTGGTGAAAGCGGTCCCAGGTTCGATTCCCGGTGGGAGCCGATGTGTGAAATGACCTAAGCTGTTGAAGCACTTTTAACAATACTACTACTATAATGGTATGGAATAGGGTAACTTTGCACATAAAGGCATGCACCCAGGAAAATTCCCAAGGAAAAACAAGCTTGAAAGAAGTCTGGCAGGACTGGGAATTGAACTCCGTATCTTCCTCTATCAGGGAGGCTGCTTTAGCCAACTAAGAAACCCTACAAGAAACTTTTTGTACCATTTTTGGGAATTTTCAGGGCTGGAAATTGAACCCTGGATTTTTCTTTCCTCCTGGATAAGTAGGAATTTTATCAAACCGGCTTTTCCTTCAGATTCTTAGGGTATTTCTGCAACAATCAGATATTCAAAAGTTTTCCAAATTCAATGAATTTTACTTATATAATTGGTCTAATTGAATTTCACTATTTCTTAGATTCTGAATCTCATGATATACTGTATGCCAATAGTTATGGCAATTGCATTTTTAACTCTCTCACATATACATCAACCATCAGTTTTACAATTGGAATTTATTTATGATAAGCCAACCTATGCATGATAGTATGAGGTATTTAGATAAAAATTATGGGTACATTTTGGGCAATGAAGTTGTAAATAGCTGAATGTATTTGTAATATTATTTAAAATTACCTCCCTCTGAAAAAGAAAATGATAATAGTGTTTCCCGTCAATTTACAAAGGAATAAGCGCAATTTTCCATAATGTCGATATTTAGTAAGCAGCCCCATGGAGATGATCTGTTCACACTATTCCTGCCAAGGCCGTCTGACCTTGATCTCGGAACTCCACCTCAACTCTGCTATCCCCTTATCATATTCCTTGTCAGAAATGATCCTCCCCACTAAGGACTGCATCCTGATGTAATGCTTTTGTGAAACTCGGCTGTCATTGCATTTCTGTCAAGTAAAAAGTGCTATTAATTATCTTTACCAGGCAATGCTCTCTCTTTGAGTGCCATTTTTCAATCTGAGGAATCAGGTAATCTCTATTTCATCTAAGATCCAGTACTGGAAGCAGATTTTATCGGCATAGTTAAAATAATGGAATTAAAAAAGTAAACATACTTTTATTATCTATCAAAAGAAAAACATATGCATCAATGCCATTAAACCTTTAATTTAGTAAATCAATGTAATTGTGGGCGTTGAGGTTTGAGTGTATTATTATCATGAAGATCAGAATTTATGAACAACATTGACATGGAACTTCTTATAATAGAGATTCTATATTATACACCTTTATTTATATTTTTCCATCAGTAATAAAACAACATTTCTGTCATTTCTTGTTTGTCAGCATCTGGGGAATTCACTGTTCAGTTTCCCCATAAAATTTAAAATGTTTCCGATACAGTGTTATTTATGCATTGATTTGGAATTTTTTTAAATATGCATTTAAATAGTAATATATTGTTGAAAATATTTACTAAATATTTTTTGGATATTTTAATTGGGAAGTATTATTCATAACAAATAGTCTAAAAATATTTTATAGTATATAACATTAGTTAAAATTTATCAAAATAAAATATTTATTTCATTTTGATGAAGTTTTATTTAAAATGTTATTAAACTTTAAGACTTGATTTAGGGGGTTTTATATTCAGTGCTAATTATTTGAAATACTAAAACCATTGAGGCAGAGAAATATTTAACTTTTCATGTAGATTGCAATCAGCGGGAAACTTGTGATTATATATATCTATTATATATAGATGCTTCTCCGGATTCATTCATATATATAGGGATATAGATAGATAGGATACTAATTCACAGGCTAAACTACTGGCGTCATTGACTCGAAATTTTTACCACGTATTGGCCATAACGTGAAACCCCCAGGAAAAAAGCGATTTCGAACCTCAGTGTCATGGGTTCGATTCCAGAGGTCCTCAAAGTCCCGATTTTTCCCGTTTAAATGCATTGCTTTGATTTTCGGGATTTTTAATAAAATACTTTCGGGATAGGTAGAGAATCAAAACTCAAGGAACCTATATATATGGTCATGATCTATCGAAAGCATAAATGAGTTTTACGGAAAATATCCTGGGTTCGATGCTAGAGCGAGGCAAAAATCGGCCGTTTAAAATGCATTGTGGCGATTTTTATGATTTTTTTTGTACCCTTTCCCGATAACATGGATACTTGAAATTCGGCATGAAGTTGGAGATAATAAATTTATTTAATAATCAAATTTTTTATATTCGCTGATGGTCCTTGGTTCGATCCCAGAGGGCCATTTACATTCCTCAATGCATTTCTAATTGGAGATAACGGAAACAAAATTTAGGTACTTCCCGACATTCTATCGACTTCAAACTTTGCATGATGCAAGAGCAAGTTCTTACAAATCAAACTGTGTGTTGACAGCGTACATGATGTCCTGGGTTCGACACCAGGTGTCTCTGCAATCAGAAGTTGATCCGATTTTTAGTAATTAATTTGAAACCTTTCCCAATAATATAGAAACTTGAAATTCGGCATATAGATAGAGTCCATTAATAACTTTCAGTAAAATATTTTAGATTTCCAAGATCGTCCTTGGTTCGAGTCCCGAGAGCCATTTACCTTCGTGAAAATTAGAACGTCTTTTGAGGCAGTTGTAGCCAATATTTCTGCTTGAATTTTCACACATAGTTAGAGATGGTGATCTTCTATTTTGCTGCATAGTAGGTTCACAAGGAAGACCCGGGTTTGATGCCAGACGATAAAATTTCAGCGAATTTTAAGAATATTTTCAATCCTTTTTTTTCTTTTGAGGGCCGTCCCGATATGATGCCGACATGAAATTAGTGTTGTCGATCTGCTTGCAGTATGCAAGCTTCATTTTACTCGTCTATTATATATAGATGCTTCTCCGGATTCATTCATGATATACCCTGATACCCAGATAGGATACTAATTCACAGGCTAAACTACTGGCGTCATTGACTCGAAATTTTTACCACGTATTGGCCATAACGTGAAACCCCCAGGAAAAAAGCGATTTCGAACCTCAGTGTCATGGGTTCGATTCCAGAGGTCCTCAAAGTCCCGATTTTTCCCGTTTAAATGCATTGCTTTGATTTTCGGGATTTTTAATAAAATACTTTCGGGATAGGTAGAGAATCAAAACTCAAGGAACCTATATATATGGTCATGATCTATCGAAAGCATAAATGAGTTTTACGGAAAATATCCTGGGTTCGATGCTAGAGCGAGGCAAAAATCGGCCGTTTAAAATGCATTGTGGCGATTTTTATGATTTTTTTTGTACCCTTTCCCGATAACATGGATACTTGAAATTCGGCATGAAGTTGGAGATAATAAATTTATTTAATAATCAAATTTTTTATATTCGCTGATGGTCCTTGGTTCGATCCCAGAGGGCCATTTACATTCCTCAATGCATTTCTAATTGGAGATAACGGAAACAAAATTTAGGTACTTCCCGACATTCTATCGACTTCAAACTTTGCATGATGCAAGAGCAAGTTCTTACAAAAATTTCAGAGAACTCAGAAAAATTTCAATCCTTTTTTTTCTTTTGAGGACCTTCCCGATATGATGCCGATATGAAATTAGTATTGCCGATCTGCTTGCAGTATGCAAGCTACATTTTACTCGTAATAGATATATAGATGCTTCTCCGGATTCATTCATAAATATAGCCATATAGCTATATAGCTATATAGATAGGATACAAATTCACAGGCTAAACTACAAGGGTCATTGCCTTGAAATTTTTACGACGTATTGGCCATGACGTGTAACCTCCAGGAAAAAGCCGACTTTGAACCTCGGTGTCATGGGTTCGATTCCAGAAGGCCCCAAAGTCCCGATTTTCTCCATAAGGATACATGGTGAAGATTTTCGAAATTTTTTTTGAAGCACTTCCCGGAAAGGTAGAGAGTTGAAATTCGAGGGATCGCTAGATGCCAATGATATCTAAAGAAAACCATAAATACATCTACGAATATTATCCTTGGTTCGATGCTAGGTCGGGGCAAAAATCGGCCGTTTAAAATGCATTGCGGCGATTTTGAAGATTTTTTTAGGATCCTTTCCCGATCACATGGATACTTGAAACTCAGCACGTGGATAGTAATCACAAATATATTTCATAATAAAATTTTACATGTTCGCTGATGGTCCTTGGTTCGATCCCAGAGGGACATTTTCACTTCTCAATGCATTTCTTACGGAGATAACGGAAACAAAATTAAGGTACTTCCCGGCATGCTATCGACTTCAAACTTTGCATATAGAAAGATCAAGTCCATACAAATCAACCAGTGCATTCCCAGCTGTCAATGTTTCCTGGGTTCGACACCAGGTGTCTCTGCAATCAGAAGTTGATCCGATTTTTAGGAATTATTTTGAAACCTTTCCCAATAATATAGAAACTTGAAATTTGGCATACAAATAGAGATCATAAATAACTTTCAGAAACATGTTTTAGATTTCCAAGATCGTCCTTGGTTCGAGTCCTAGGAGCCGCTTACATTCGTGAAAATTAGAACGTCTTTTGAGGCAGTTGTAGCCAATATTTCTGCATGAATTTTCACACATAGTTAGAGATGGTGATCTTCTATTGTGCTGCATAGTAGGTTCACAAGGAAGACCCGGGTTTGATGCCAGACGATAAAATTTCAGCGAATTTTAAGAATATTTTCAATCCTTTTTTTTCTTTTGAGGGCCGTCCCGATATGATGCCGACATGAAATTAGTGTTGTCGATCTGCTTGCAGTATGCAAGCTACATTTTACTCGTATAATAGATAGATGCTTCTCCGGATTCATTCATATATCTATTATATATAGATGCTTCTCCGGATTCATTCATGTATCCATATATATATTCATATATATATATATATAGAGAGGATACAAACTCACAGGCCAAACCACAAGCGTCATTGAGTTGAAATTTTTACGACATATTGGCCATAGAGTGTAACCGCCAGAAAAATTGCGATTTTGCACCTCAGTGTCATGGGTTCGATTCCAGAGGGCCCCAAAGTCTCGATTTTTCCCGTTTAAATGCATTGCTTTGATATTCGGGAATTTTTAAAAAATACTTCCGGGATAGGTAGAGAATCGAAAATATAGGAGCCTTTATATATGGTCATGATCTATCGAAAACATAAATGAGTTTTACGGAAAATATCCTGGGTTCGATGCTAGGTCGAGGCAAAAATCGGCCGTTTAAAATGTATTGTGGCGATTTTTAAGATTTTTTTTGGACCCCTTCCCGATGGCATGCAAACTTGAAATTCGGCATGGAGTTGCAGATTATAAATATATTTCATAATCAAATTTAACATATTCGCTGATGGTCCTTGGTTCGATCCCAGGGCGCCATTTACATTTTTCAATGCATTTCTTATGGAGATAACGGAAACAAATTTTAGGTACTTCCCGGCATGCTATCGACTTAAAAGTTAGCGTGATAGAAGAACCAATCTTAACAAATCAATCTATGCATTCATAGCTATCAATGTGTCCTAGGTTCGACACCAGGCGTCTCTGCAATCAGAAGTTGATCCGATTTTTAGGAATTATTTTGAAACCTTTCACAATAATATAGAAACTTGAAATTTGGCATATGAATTGAGATCATTAATAAATTTCAGAAACATTTTTTAAATTTCAAAGATCGTCCTTGGTTCGAGTCCCGAGAGCCATTTATATTCGTGAACATTAGAGCGTCTTTTGAGGCAGTTGTAGCCAATATTTCTGCTTGAATTTTCACACATAGTTAGAGATGGTGATCTTCTATTGTGCTACATAGTAAGTTCACCAGTAAGAACCGGGTTCGATGCCAGACGATGAAATTTCAGCGAATTTTAAGAAAAATTTCAATCCTTTTTTTTTCTTTTGAGGACCGTCCCAATATAATGCCAATATGAAATTAGTATTGCCGATCTGCTTGCAGTATGCAAGCTACATTTTACTCGTATACCTATATAGATAGATAGGATACAAATTCACAGCCTAAACTACAAGCGTCATTGATCTGAAATTTTTATGACATATTGGCCATAACGTGAAACCCCCAGGAAAAAAGAGACTTTGATCCTCAGTGTCATAGGTTCGATTCCAGAGGGCCCCAAAGTCCCGATTTTTCCCGTTTGAATGCATTGCCGTGATTTTCGGGAATTAAAAAAAAATACTTTCCGGATAGGTAGAGAAGTAAAACTCAAGGTGCCTATATTTATGGTCTTGGACTTTCGAAAACATCAATGACTTTTACAAAAGTTATCCTGGGTTCGATGCTAGGACGATGCAAAGATCTGCCCTTTAAAATACATGGGAGCCGTTTTTCATTATTTTTTTAGATGCACTTATCGAAATGATAGGATGTTCGTGCTTGGCTGGAAGATGTATGGTACGAATAAGTTTTAGAAAAAAATTTTCATAAGACCGTACTGTTCCTGGGTTCGAAGCCAGAGCACAATAACGTTTCTCTCATAAGGAATATAAAGGAAAAGTAGGACGTCATTTGAGGCAGTTGTAACCAATATTTCTGCTTGAATTTGCATACGCGGTTAGAGATGGTGTTTTTCTTTTGTGCTGCATAGAAAGTATTGCCTGAAAGACCCGGGTTCGATGCCGGGCGGTAAAAATATCACCCATATATAATACTATGGGGTATCTTTTCATAATTTTTTTATGCATTTATCGATATGTAAGGGAGCTCTTGCTTAGATGAAAGATGTATATTAACACTTTGTTTAAGAAAAAAAATAGATAAGACCATGCTGTTCCTGGGTTCGATGCCAGAGCACATTATAATTTCTCAAATAAGGAGTGTATGTGAATAGTAGGACGTCGTTTGAGGTAGTTGCACCTAATAGTTTTGCTTGAATTTTCACACATAGTTTGATATGGTAATTTTCTATTTTGCTGCATAGTAAGTACACCAAGAAGACCGGGGTTCGCTGCCAGGTGATTAAATTGCAGCGAATTCTACGAATATTTTGAATTTTTTTTTTCTTTTGATGTCCGTCCCGATATGATGCCGATATGAAATTAGTGTTGTCGATCTGCTTGCAGTATGCAAGCTACATTTTACTCGTATCTATTATATATAGATGCTTCTCCGGATTCATTCATATATCTATTATATATAGATGCTTCTCCGGATTCATTCATATATATACCTATATAGATAGATAGGATACAAATTCACAGCCTAAACTACAAGCGTCATTGATCTGAAATTTTTATGACATATTGGCCATAACGTGAAACCCCCAGGAAAAAAGAGACTTTGATCCTCAGTGTCATAGGTTCGATTCCAGAGGGCCCCAAAGTCCCGATTTTTCCCGTTTGAATGCATTGCCGTGATTTTCGGGAATTAAAAAAAAATACTTTCCGGATAGGTAGAGAAGTAAAACTCAAGGTGCCTATATTTATGGTCTTGGACTTTCGAAAACATCAATGACTTTTACAAAAGTTATCCTGGGTTCGATGCTAGGACGATGCAAAGATCTGCCCTTTAAAATACATGGGAGCCGTTTTTCATTATTTTTTTAGATGCACTTATCGAAATGATAGGATGTTCGTGCTTGGCTGGAAGATGTATGGTACGAATAAGTTTTAGAAAAAAATTTTCATAAGACCGTACTGTTCCTGGGTTCGAAGCCAGAGCACAATAACGTTTCTCTCATAAGGAATATAAAGGAAAAGTAGGACGTCATTTGAGGCAGTTGTAACCAATATTTCTGCTTGAATTTGCATACGCGGTTAGAGATGGTGTTTTTCTTTTGTGCTGCATAGAAAGTATTGCCTGAAAGACCCGGGTTCGATGCCGGGCAGTAAAAATATCACCCATATATAATACTATGGGGTATCTTTTCATAATTTTTTTATGCATTTATCGATATGTAAGGGAGCTCTTGCTTAGATGGAAGATGTATATTATCACTTTGTTTAAGAAAAAAAATAGATAAGACCATGCTGTTCCTGGGTTCGATGCCAGAGCACATTATAATTTCTCAAATAAGGAGTGTATGTGAATAGTTGGACGTCGTTTGAGGTAGTTGCACCTAATAGTTTTGCTTGAATTTTCACACATAGTTTGATATAGTAATTTTCTATTTTGCTGCATAGTAAGTACACCAGGAAGACCGGGGTTCGCTGCCAGGTGATTAAATTGCAGCGAATTCTACGAATATTTTGAATTTTTTTTTTCTTTTGATGTCCGTCCCGGTATATGATGCCGATATGAAATTAGTGTTGTCGATCTGCTTGCAGTATGCAAGCTACATTTTACTCGTATAGCTATATAGCTATATAGGTATATAGATAGGATACAAATTCACAGGCTAAACCACAAGCGTCATTGACTTGAAATTTTTATGACATATTGGCCATAACGTGAAACCACCAGGAAAAAAGCGACTTTGATCCTCAGTGTCATAGGTTCGATTCCAGAGGGCCCCTAAGTCCCGATTTTTCCCGTTTGAATGCATTGCCGTGATTTTCGGGAATTAAAAAAAAATACTTTCCGGATAGGTAGAGAAGTAAAACTCAAGGTTCCTATGTTTATGGTCTTGGACCTTTGAAAACATCAATGACTTTCACAAAAATTATCCTGGGTTCGATGCTAGGACGATGCAAAGATATTCCCTTTAAAATACATGGGAGCTGTTTTTTATTATTTTTGTAGATGCACTTATCGAAATGATAGGATGTTCGTGCTTGACTGGAAGATGTAAGGTACGAATAAGTTTTAGAAAAAAATTTTCATAAGACCGTACTATTCCTGGGTTCGAAGCCAGAGCACAATAACGTTTCTCTCATAAGGAATATAAAGGAAAAGTAGGACGTCATTTGAGGCAGTTGTAACCAATATTTCTGCTTGAATTTGCATACGCGGTTAGAGATGGTGTTTTTCTGTTGTGCTGCATAGAAAGTATTGCCTGAAAGACCCGGGTTCGATGCCGGGCGGTAAAAATATCCCCCATATATAATACTATGGGGTATCATTTCATAGTGTTTTTATGCATTTATCGATATGTAAGGGAGCTCTTGCTTAGATGGAAGATGTATATTAACACTTTGTTTAAGAAAAAAAATAGATAAGACCATGCTGTTCCTGGGTTCGATGCCAGAGCACATTATAATTTCTCACATAAGGAGTGTATGTGAAAAGTAGGACGTCGTTTGAGGTAGTTGCACCTAATAGTTTTGCTTGAATTTTCACACATAGTTTGATATGGTTATCTTCTGTTTTGCTGCATAGTAAGTACACCAGGAAGACCGGGGTTCGCTACCAGGCGATTAAATTGCAGCGAATTCTACGAATATTTTGAATCCTTTTTTTTTTTCTTTTGATGTCCGTCCCGATATGATGCCGATATGAAATTAGTGTTGTCAATCAGCTTGCAGTATGCAAGCTACATTTTACTCGTATATATATACGAGTAAAATGTTGCTTGCATACTGCAAGCAGATCGACAACACTATTTTCATGTCGGCATCATATCGGGACGGTCCTCATAAAAAAAAAGAAGGATTGAAATTTTTCTTAAAATTCACTGAAATACCATCGTCTGGCATCGAACCCGGGTCTTTACTGTTGAACTTACTATGTAGCACAATAGAACATCGCCATCTCTAACTATGTGTGAAAATTCAAGCAGAAATATGGGCTACAACTGCCTTAAAAGACGATCTCATTTTCACGAATTTAAATGGCTCTCTGGATTCGAACCAAGGACGATCTTGGAAATCTAAAAACATTTTCTGAATTTTATTTATGATCACTATCTACATGCCGAATTTCAAGTTTCTATATTGTTAGGAAAGTGTTCAAAATAATTATTGAAAATCGGATCAGTTACTGATATTAGAGACGCCTGGTGTCGAACCCAGGACACATTGACAGCTGGGAATGTACAGTTTAATTTGTATACACTTAATCTTTCTTAGTCCAAAGTTTGAAGTCTTTATCGTGCCGGGAAGTACCTATAATTTGTTTCCGTTATCTCCGTAAGAAATGCATTGAGGAATTTAAATGGCCCTCTGGGATCGAACCAAGGACCATCAGCGAATATGTAAAATTTGATCCAGAAATTTATTATTGAACTCCAACTCCATGCCGAATTTCAAGTTTCCATGCCATCGGGAAAGGGTCCAAAAAAATCTTAAAAATCGCCACAATGCAATTTAAACGGCCGATTTTTGCCCCGAGCTAGCATCGAACCCAGGATATTTTCCGTAATACTCATTTATGTTTTCGATAGATCATGACCATATATATAGGCTCCTTGAGTTTTGATCCAATACCTATCCGAAAAGTATTTTTTTTTAATTCCCGAAAATCAAAGCAATGCATTTAAACGGGAAAATTCGGGACTTTGAGGCCCTCTGGAATCGAACCCATGACACTGAGGTTCAAAATCGCAATTTTTCTGGAGGTTATACGTTATGGCCAATATGTCGTAAAAATTTCAAGCCATTGACGCTAGTGGTTTAGCCTGTGACTTTGTATCTTCTCTCTATATATATATATATGAATATATGATATATGAATGAATCCGGAGAAGCATCTATATATAATAGATATATGAATGAATCCGGAGAAGCATCTATATATAATAGATATATAGATGCTTCTCCGGATTCATTCATATATATATACGAGTAAAATGTAGCTTGCATACTGCAAGCAGATCGGCAATACTAATTTCATATCGGCATCATATCGGGACTGTCCACAAAAGAAAAAGAAGGATTAAATTTTTCTTAAAATTCGCTGAAGTTTCATCGTTTGGCATCAAACCTGGGTCTTACTGGTAAACCTACTATGCAGCACAACAGAAAATCACCATTTCTTACTAAGTGTCAAAATTCAAGCAGAAATACTGGCTCCAACTGCCTCAAACGACGTCCTACTTTTCAATAATGTAAATGGCTCTCTAGATTCGAACCAAGGACGATCTAGGAAATCTAAAACATGTTTTTAAAATTTCTCTATGTTCTCTATCTATATGCCTAATTTCATGTTTTAATATTATTGGGAAGGGGTTTAAATTCATTCTTAAAAATTGGTTAATTTACTGATTGTAGAGACGCCTGGTGTCAAACCAAGGAGTTATTGGTAGCTGTGAATGGACAGTATGACTTATTAGGACTTCGTCTTATTTCATACAAAGTTTGAAGTCGATATCATGCCGGGAAGTACCTAAAACGTTTTTCTTTTATCAGCATAAGAAATGCATTGAGGAATGTAAATGGCTCTCTGGGATCGAACCAAGGACCATCAGCGAATGTAAAAAAACTGATTATTAAATATATTTATTATATCTAAACCCTTGCCGAATTTCAAGTTTCCATGCCATTGGGAAGGGGTCCAAAAAAAATCTTAAAAATCGTCACAATGCATTTTAAACGGCCGATTTTTGCATCGTCCTAGCATCGAACCCAGAATATTTTCCGTAAAACTCATTTATGTTTTCGATAGATCATGACCATATATGTAGGGTCCTAGAGTTTTGATTCTCTACCTATTCGGCAAGTATTTTTTAAAAATTCCCGAAAATCAAAGCAATGCATTTAAACGGGAAAAATCGGGACTTTGGAGGCCTCTGGAATCGAACCCATGACACTGAGGGTCAAAATCGCAATTTTTCTGGAGGTTACACGTTATGGCCAATATGTCGTAAAAATTTCAAGTCAATGACGCTTGAGGTTTGGCCTGTGAGTTTGTATCCTCTCTATATATATATATGAATATATATATGGATACATGAATGAATCCGGAGAAGCATCTATATATAATAGATGAATGAATCCGGAGAAGCATCTATATATAATAGATGAATGAATCCGGAGAAGCATCTATATATAATAGATACGAGTAAAATGTAGCTTGCATACTGCAAGCAGATCGACAACACTAATTTCATGTCGGCATCATATCGGGAAGGCCGTCAAAAGAAAAAAAAATGGATTGAAAATATTCTGATTATACGCTTCAATTTATTCGTCCGGCATCGAACCCGGGTCTTCCTGGTGATACTTACTATGCAGCACTATAGAAGATCACCATCTCTAACTATCTGTGAAAATTCAAGCAGAAATATTATCTGCAACTGCCTCAAACAACGTCCTACTTTTCCCTTATATTTCTTATGAGAGAAATGTTAATGTGCTCTGGCATCGAACCCACGAATAGTACGGTCTTATGAAAATTATTTTCTTAAACCAATTCTCACCTAACACATTCCGGCTAAGCACGAATTTCCTATTATTTCGAGAAGTGCGTCAAAAAAAATAATGAAAAACAGCTCCCATGTATTTTAAAGGGCGTTTCTTTGCATCGTCCTAGCATCGAACCTAGGATATTTTTTGTGAAAATCATTGATGTTTTCCAAAGTCGAAGACCATAAATATAGGTTCCTTGAGTTTTATTTCTCTACCTATCCGGAAAGTATTTTTTTAAAATTCCCGAAAATCACGGCAATGCATTTAAACGGGATAAATCGGGACCTTGGGGCTCTCTGGAATCGAACCTATGACACTGAGGATCAAAGTCGCTCTTTTCCTGAGGGTTTCACGTTATGGCCAATACGTCATAAAAATTTCAAGGCAATGACTCTTGTGGTTTAGCCTGTGAATTTGTATCCTATCTATATAGCTATATATATGAATGAATCCGGAGAAGCATCTATATATAATAGATATATATATATACGAGTAAAATGTTGCTTGCATACTGCAAGCAGATCGGCAACACTATTTTCATGTCGGCATCATATCCGGACGGCCATCAAAAGAAAAAAAAAGATTGAAATTTTTCTTAAAATTTGCCTAAATTCCATCGTCTGGCATCGAACCCGGGTCTTTACTGTGAACTTACTATGCAGCACAATAGAACATCACCATCTCTAACGATGTGTGAAAATTCAAGCAGAAATATGGGCTACAACTGCCTCAAAAGACGTTCTAATTTTCACGAATTTAAATGGCTCTCTGCATTCGAACCAAGGACGATCTTGGAAATCTATAAAATGTTTCTGAAAGTTATTTATGATCTCTATCTATATGCCGAATTTAAAGTTTCTTTAAAATTGGGAAATGGTTCCAAAAAATTCTTAAAAATCGGATCATTTACTGATTGTAGAGACGCCTGGTGGTAAAACCAGGAAACATTGGTAGCTGTGAATTCACAGTTTGATTAGTAATGACTTGATCTTATCTTATGCAAAGTTTCAAGTAGATATAATATCGGGAAGCACCTAAAATGTGTTTCCGTAATCTCCATAAGAAATGCATTGAGGAATGTAAATGGCCCTCTGGGATCGAACCAAGGACCATAAGGGAATATGTAAAATTTGATTATGAAATATAATTATGATATCTAACGCCATGCCGAATTTCAAGTTTCTTTGCCATCGGAAAAGGGTTCAAAAAAAAACTTAAAAATCGCCGCAATGCATTTTAAACGGCCGACTTTTGCCCCGTCCTAGCATCGAACCTAGGATAATATTCGTAGATATCTTTATGGTTTTCTTTTGATATGGGGGGCATCTAGCGATCCCTCGAGTTTCAACTCTCTCCTTTTCCGGGAAGTGCCTCAAATAAATTTTCGAAAATCCCCGCCATGTAATCTTATGGGGAAAATCGCGACTTTGGGGCCTTCTGGAATCGAACCCATGATACCGAGGATCAAAGTCGCTTTTTTCCTGGGGGTTTCACGTTATGGCCAATACGTGGTAAAAATTTCGAGTCAATGACGCCATTAGTTTAGCCTGTGAATTAGTATCCTATCTGGGTATCTGGGTATCTGGGTATATCATGAGTGAATCCGGAGAAGCATCTATATATAATTGATATATATATATATACGAGTAAAATGTAGCTTGCATACTGCAAGCAGATCGGCAATACTAATTTCATATCGGCATCACATCGGGACGGTCCTAATAAGAAAAAAAAAGGATTTAATTTTTTCTTAAAATTCGCTGAAATTTCATCGTCTGGAGTCGAACCCGGGTCTAACTGGAAAACCTACTATGAAACACAATAGAAGATCACCATCTCTAACTATGTGTGAAAATTCAAGCAGAAATATTGGCTACAACTGCCTCAAAAGACGCTCTAATGTTCACGAATGTAAATGGCTCTCGGGACTCGAACCAAGGACGATCTTGGAAATTTAAAAAATGTTTCTGAAAGTTATTATTGATCTCAATCTATATGCCAAATTTCAAGTTTCTATATTATTAGGAGAGGTTTCAAAATAATTCCTAAATATCGGATCAACTTCTGATTGCAGAGACACCTGGTGTCGAACCCAGGACACATTGATAGCAATGAATGCATAGTTTGATTTTTTAAGACTGGTTCTTCTATCATGCTAAGTTTTAAGTCGATAGCATTCCGGGAAGTACCTAAAATTTGTTTCCGTTATCCCCATAAGAAATGCATTGTGGAGAGCAAATGGCACTCTGGGATCGAACCAAGGACCATAAGCGAATACAAAAAATTTTATTATGAAATATATTTATGATTTCTAACCCCATGCCAAATTTCAAGTTTCCATGCCATCGGGAAGGGGTCCAAAAAAAATCTTAAAAATCGCCACAATGCATTTTAAACGGCCGATTTTTGCCCCGACCTAGCATCGAACCAAGGATATTTTCCGTAAAACTCATTTATGTTTTCGATAGATGATGACCATATATATAGGCTCCTTGAGTTTCGATTCTCTACCTATCCGGAAAGTATTTTTTTTAAATTCCCGAAAATCAAAGCAATGCATTTAAACGGGAAAAATCGGGACTTTGGGACCCTCTGGAATCGAACCTATGACACTTAGGATCAAAGTCGCTTTTTTCCTGGGGGTTTCACGTTATGGCCAATACGTGGTAAAAATTTCGAGTCAATGACGCCGGTAGTTTAGCCTGTGAATTAGTATCCTATCTGGGTATCTGGGTATCTGGGTATATCATGAATGAATCCGGAGAAGCATCTATCTATTATACGAGTAAAATGTTGCTTGCATACTGCAAGCAGATCGACAACACTATTTTCATGTCGGCATCATATCCGGACGGCCATCAAAAGAAAAAAAGAAAAGATTGAAATTTTTCTTAAAATTTGCCTAAATTCCATCGTCCGGCATCGAACCCGGGTCTTTACTGTGAACTTACTATGCAGCACAATAGAACATCACCATCTCTAGCGATGTGTGAAAATTCAAGCAGAAACATGGGCTACAACTGCCTCAAAAGACGTTCTAATTTTTACGAATTTAAATGGCTCTCTGGATTCGAACCAAGGACGATCTTGGAAATATAAAAAATGTTTCTGAAAGTTATTTATGATCTCTATCTATATGCCGAATTTGAAGTTTCTATATTATTGGCAAAGGTTTCAAAATAATCCCTAAAAATCGGATTAACTTCTGATTGCAGAGACACCTGGTGTCGAACCCAGGACTCTTTGATAGCTGTGAATGTACTGTTTGATTTGTATGGACTTGATCTTTGTACATGCAAAGTTTGAAGTTGATATCGTGCCGGGAAGTACCTAAAATTTGTTTTCGTTATCTCCGTAAGAAAAGCATTGGGAAGTGCAAATGGTCCTCTGGGATCGAACCAAGGACCATAAGCTAATATGTAAAATTCGATTATGAAATAAATTCATGATATCTATCGACGTGCCGAGTTTCAATAATTCATGTTATCGGGAAAGGATCCAAAAAAATCTTAAAAATCGCCGCAATGCATTTTAAACGGCCGATTTTTGCCCCAGCCTAGCATCGAACCAAGGACAATATTCGAAGATATCTTTCCGATTTTCGTTGGCTATTCACGGCATTTAGCGGTCCCTCGAGTTTCAACTCTCTGCTTTTCCGGGAAGTGCCTCAAAAAAATTTTCGTAAATCCCCGCCATGTATTCTTATGGAGAAAATCGCGACTTTGGGGCCCTCTGGAATCGAACGCATGACCCTGAGGATCAAAATCGCAATTTTTCTGGCGGTTACACGTTATGGCCAATACGTCGTAAAAATTTCAAATCAATCACGCTGGTGGTTTAGGCTGTGAATTAGTATCCTATCTATCTATCTATCTATATAGGTATATACATGAATGAATCCGGAGAAGCATCTATATCTATTATATATAGATGCTTCTCCGGATTCATTCATGGATATACCTATATAGATAGATAGATAGATAGATAGATAGATAGATAGATAGGATACTAATTCACAGCCTAAACCACAAGCGTCATTGACTTGAAATTTTTACGACGTATTGGCCATAACGTGTAACCGCCAGAAAAATTGCGATTTTGATCCTCAGGGTCATGGGTTCGATTCCAGAGGGCCCCAAAGTCGCGATTTTCTCCGTAAGAATACATTACGGGGATTTTCGAAAATTTTTTTGAGGTACTTCCCGGAGAGAGAAAGAGTTGAAACTCGAGGGATCGCTAGAAGCTGTGCGTATCCAACGAAAATCAGAAAAACATCTAAGAATATAGTCCATGGTTCGATGCTAGGTCAGGGCAAAAATCGGCCGTTTAAAATGCATTGCGGCGATTTTGAAGATTTTTTTTGGATCCTTTCCCGATAACATGGATACTTGAAACTCGGCACGTGGATAGATATCATAAATATATTTCTTTATCAAATTTTTTGTATTCGCTTATGGTCCTTGGTTCGATCCCAGAGGGCCATTTGTACTCCACAATGCATTTCTTATGGGGATAACGGAAACAAATTTTAGGTACTTCCCGGCATGATATCGACTTCAAACTTTCTATGAAATTAGATCAGGTCCAAGCAAGTCATTTTGTGCATTTACAGCTTCCAATACGTCCAGGGTTCGACTCCAGGCGTCTCTACAATCAGTCACTGATCCGATTTTTAAGAATTATTTTGAACCCCTTCCCAATTATATTAAAACTTGAAATTCGGCATATATATAGAACGTATAAATACATTTCGAAAACATATTTTAAATTTCCTAGATTGTCCTTGGTTCGATTCCAGAGAGCTTTTAACATTCGTGAAAAGTATGTCTTCGTTTGAGGCAGTTGCAGCCGATATTTCTGCTTGAATTTTCACACGTATTTAGAGAAGATGATCTTCTGATGTGCTGCATAGTAATTTCACCAAAAAGACCCGGTTTTTCAATGCCAGACGATTAAATTGAAGCTAATTTTAAGAATATTTTCAATCCTTTTTTTCCTTTCCTGGACCGTCCCGATATAATGCCGTTATGAAATTAGTGTTGTCGATCTGCTTGCAGTATGCAAGCTACATTTTACTCGTATAATAGATATAGATGCTTCTCCGGATTCATTCATGTATCCATATATATATTCATATATATATATATATAGAGAGGATACAAACTCACAGGCCAAACCACAAGCGTCATTGACTTGAAATTTTTACGACATATTGGCCATAGAGTGTAACCGCCAGAAAAATTGCGATTTTGATCCTCAGTGTCATGGGTTCGATGCCAGGGGGCTCCAAAGTCCCGATTTTTCCCGTTTAAATGCATTGCTTTGATTTTCGGGAATTTTTAAAAAATACTTCCGGGATAGGTAGAGAATCGAAAATTTCGGAGCCTTTATATATGGTCATGATCTATCGAAAACATAAATGAGTTTAACGGAAAATATCCTGGGTTCGATGCTAGGTCGAGGCAAAAATCGGCCGTTTAAAATGTATTGTGGCGATTTTTAAGATTTTTTTTGGACCCCTTCCCGATGGCATGGAAACTTGAAATTCGGCATGGAGTTGGAGATTATAAATATATTTCATAATCAAATTTAACATATTCGCTTATGGTCCTTGGTTCGATCCCAGGGCGCCATTTACATTTCTCAATGCATTTCTTATGGAGATAACGGAAACAAATTTTAGGTACTTCCCGGCCTGCTATCGACTTAAAACTTAGCGTGGTAGAAGAACCAGTCTTAACAATTCAAACTATGCATTCATAGCTATCAATGTGTCCTGGGTTCGACACCAGGTGTCTCTGCAATCAGAAGTTGATCCGATTTTTAGGAATTATTTTGAAACCTTTCCCAAAAATATAGAAACTTGAAATTTAGCATATGGATTGAGATCATTAATAAATTTCAGAAACATTTTTTAAATTTCCAAGATCGTCCTTGGTTCAAGTCCCGAGAGCCATTTACATTCGTGAACATTAGAGCGTCTTTTGAGGCAGTTGTAGCCAATATTTCTGCTTGAATTTTCACACATAGTTAGAGATGGTGATCTTCTATTGTGCTACATAGTAAGTTCACCAGTAAGATCCGGGTTCGATGCCAGACAATGAAATTTCAGCAAATTTTAAGGAAAATTTCAATCCTTTTTTTTTCTTTTGAGGACATTCCCGATATGATGCCGATATGAAATTAGTATTGCCGATCTGCTTGCAGTATGCAAGCTACATTTTACTCGTATATAATAGATATACGAGTAAAATATTGCTTGCATACTGCAAGCAGATCAACAACACTAATTTTATATCGGCATCATATATGGACGGTCTTCAAAAGATAAAAAATGAATAAAATAATTTTTAAAATTCGCTGAAATTTCATCGTCTGACATCAAACCCGGGTCTTCCTCTTCCTGGTGAACCTAATATGCAGCACAGCAGAAAATCACTATCTCTAACTATTTGTGAAAATTCAAGGAGAAATATTGGCTACAACTGCTCAAAAGACGTTCTAATTTTCAAGTATGTAAATGGCTATCTGGATTCGAACCAAGGACGATCTAGGAAATCTAGAACATGTTTTTAAAATGTCTCTATGTACTCTATCTATATGCGTAATTACATGTTTTAATATTATTGGGAAGGGGTTTAAATTAATTCTTAAATATCGGATATTTTACTGATTGTAGAGACGCCTGGTGTCGAACCCAGGACATATTGGTAGCTGTGAATGCACAGTATGACTTATTAGGACTTCAATTTATTTCTTAAAAAGTTTGAAGTCGATATCATGCCGGGAAGTACCTAAAACATTTTTCTTTTATCTCCATAAGAAATGCATTGAGGAATGCAAATGGCTCTCTGGGATCGAACCAAGGACCATCAGTGAATTAGTAAAATTTGATTATTAAATATATATATATGATATCTAAACCCATACCGAATTTCAAGTTTCCATGCCATCGGGAAGGGGTCCAAAAAAAATCTTAAAAATCGCCACAATGCATTTTAAACGGCCGATATTTGCCCCGTCCTAGCATCGAACCATGGACCATATTCGACGATGTCTTTACGATTTACGTTGGATATGCACGGCTTCTAGCGATCCCTCGAATTTCAACTCTCTACTTTTCCGGGAAGTGCCCCAAAAAAATTTTCGAAAATCTCCGCCATGTATTCTTATGGGGAAAATCGCGACTTTGGGGCTTTCTGGAATCGAACCCATGACACCAAGGTTCAAAGTCGGATTTTTCCTGGAGGTTGCACGTTATGGCCAATACGTCGTAAAAATTTCAAGTCAATGACGCTTTTGGTTTAGCCTGTGAATTTGTATCCTATCTGGGTATCTGGGTATCTATATATATGAATGTATCCGGAGAAGCATCTATATATAATAGATATATATATATACGAGTAAAATGTAGCTTGCATACTGCAAGCAGATTGACAACACTAATTTCATGTCGGCATCATATTGGGACGGCCCTCAAAAGAAAAAAAAAGGATTGAAAATATTCATAAAATTCGCTGCAATATCATCGTCTGGCATCGAACCCGGGTCTTACTGGTGAACTTACTATGCAGCGCAGTGGAAGATCACCATCTCTAATTATCTGTGAAAATTCAAGCAGAAATATTATCTGCAACTGCCTCAAACAACGTCCTACTTTTCCCTTATATTTCTTATGAGAGAAATGTTAATGTGCTCTGGCATCGAACCCAGGAATAGTTCGGTCTTCTGAAAACTGTTTTCTTGAACCAATTTTAACCATACATCTTCCAGCCAAGCACGAACTTCCTATCATTTCGATAAGTGCATCAAAAAATTAATGAAATACTAACCCTATGTATTTTAACGGGAGACATATTTACCGCCCGGCATCGAACCCGGGTCTTTCTGGTGAAACTTCCTATGCAACAGAATAGAAGATATTAATCTTTAACTATGTGCGAAAATTCAAACAGAAATATTGGCTACAACTGCCTCAATCGAAGTCTTACTTTTCCCTTATATTCCTTATGAGAGAAATGTTAATGTGCTCTGGCATCGAACCCAGGAATATTACGGTCTTATGAAAATTCTTTTCTTAAACCAATTCTTACCTAACACATTCCGGCTAAGCACGAACTTTCTATTATTTCGAGAAGTGCGTCAAAAAAAAACAATGAAAAACAGCTCCCATGTATTTTAAAGGGCAGATCTTTGCATCGTCCTAGCATCGAACCCAGAATATTTTTTGTGAAAGTCATTGATGTTTTCAAAAGTCGAAGACCATAAATATAGGTTCCTTGAGTTTTATTTCTCTACCTATCCGGAAAGTATTTTTTTTAAATTCCCGAAAATCACGGCAATGCATTTAAACGGGAAAAATCGGGACTTTGGGGCCCTCTGGAATCGAACCTATGACACTGAGAATCAAAGTCGCTTTTTTCCTGGGGGTTTCACGTTATGGCCAATATGCCATAAAAATTTCAAGTCAATGACGCTTGTGGTTAAGCCTGTGAATTTGTATCCTATCTATATAGCTATATAGCTATACGAGTAAAATGTTGCTTGCATATTGCAAGCAGATCGACAACACTAATTATATATCGGCATTATATCGGTAAGGTCCTAAAAAGAAAAAAAAAGGATAGGAAATAATCTTAAAATTCGCTGCAATTTAATCGTCTGGCATCGAACCCGGGTCTTCCTGGTTAACTTACTATGCAGCAAAACAGAAGATCACCATCTCTAAGTATGCGTGGAAATTCAATTAGAAATATTGGCTGCAACTGCTTAAAACGACGACTTGCTTTTCCCTTATATTCCCCATGAGAGAAATTTTAACGTGCTCTGGCATCGAACCCAGGAACATCATTGTCGTATCTAATTTTTTTTCATATGCCGAGTCTTAATATACATCTTCTAGCAAAGCAAGAAATTCCTATTATTTCTATAAGTACAACAAAATAAATAATAAAAACTAACTCAATATATTATGAATGGGGGATATATATACCGTCTAGCTTCGAACCCGGGTCTTTCTGGTAAAACTTTCTATGCAGCATTAAAGAAGATCACCACCTTTAACCATGTGTGAAAATTCAAGCAGAAATATTGGTTCCAACTGCCTCAAACGACGTCCTACTTTTCCCTTATATTCCTTATGAGAGAATTTTTAATGTGCCCCGGCATCGAACCCAGGAACAGTTCCGTCTTATTAATATTTTTTTCTTAAACCAATTCTTACCATACATCTTCCAGCAAAGAAAAAACTTCCTATCATTTCGATAAGTGCATTAAAACAAATAATGAAATACTACTCCCATGTATTTTAAAGGGCAGATATTTGCATCGTTCTAGCATCGAACCCAGGATTACTTCAGTGAAAGTCATTTGTGTTTTCGGTAGATCATGACCATATATATAGGCTCATAGAGTTTTGATTCTCTAGCTATCCGGAAAGTATTTTTTTTTATTCCCGAAAATTGAAGCAATGCTTTTAAATGGCAAAATTCGGGACTTTGGGGCCTTCTGGAATCGAACCTATGACACTGAGGATCAAAATCGCATTTTTTCTGGCGGTTACACATTATGTCCAATACGTCGTAAAAATTTCAAGTCAATAGTGCCTAACCTAACTCAGATTATGGGCGGCTGTCCTTTATTTTTATGCTTCGGTTCTATGCTGGCTGCTCAAATATTATCGTTAGAAATACGCCTCAATATGTATGTTGTATGTTGCAGGATTTAATTATTCCAAAAAATCGAAGTAGTATTCATTTTACGGACTCTAGACAAGTATCGAAGGAGATAAAATATACATGTATTATTTTCATTGCTGTAACTAATAGATTTTATGTCTAGGCAAGGCCAAAATTTGATAAACTGAATAAGAATTTAGTCGAATAAGCATCATTTCGAAGTATGACCTTTAACAAGATATTTCACTTTCGAAGTCTTTTTCGTTAATTTACTTCTCATTTTCAGTTACATATACTATAGAAATTCCCTCTAGAATGAAGTATTGCTGGTATATGGTTTTCCTTCAGTCCAATATTAAACTCGGTAAATTTTTTCAGATATGTTACTCTATACATGAAAATATCATCTTTGAATAAGGAAAGGAATTAAGGTGACTTTTCACATAAGGGCGTGCACCCAGGAAAATTCCCAAGGAAAAACGGACTTGAAAATTCCACCTCCTCCTCATTCCACGTTTATAAAAATATCGGAAGACAATATTTTTCGTCAACGGTATCTGAAAACATTGAAATTAAATTAAATCCTATTCAAGAGAAGAGGTAAGAGTTCACTCTGATTTTGCAACATAAAGGTCAAATTATTATTGCGATATAATTAAACAGATGCGCCACTTACATTATCAATAGGATAAAAATTTTCTACACAATGCATACAGTTAATTAAACGGCAGAGGGTTATTTATTTAGTGTTAATTAATTAAAATAAGAAAACGGCCGACGCCATCTTAAGGATATTAGGTGTTAATTTTATAAAAGGACGAGTTCTAATTAGATTAACTGCTATACATCGTAATTCGTTTGCGGCGTTTATTTGCTAATTCGTTTATTTGATAGTTTCGATGATTTCACTGACTCGCTGTCTAACGGACATATTGGACGTGCTAAGCGACTGGTTCATTCGTTGTCGTTTGTGGTTTACAAGATTTGTGTGGCTATTTTTGTGATTTCGTCTCCATTCATTTGGTACTCAGTGGTTTCCTCTATTTGTTAAAGCGACTGGTGCATTAGTTTATTCTGTGATTTACATTTGAGTAGCTGTTTTTGTGATTTCGTAAGTCCCTTAGGATGAAGAGTAGTATTGTTTTTTCATAAATTTAAGTGTTCTCATATCTAAATTTTTTCATATCTAAATTTCATTACTTCCGATTTACATTCATTTTTCCGTTGAGAATCAACGGGCACTCCGCTAGTGAGTGAGTGTATATCTAGGTACGAGTAAAATGTAGCTTGCATACTGCAAGCAGATCGGCAATACTTATTTCATATCGGCATCATATCCGGACGGTCCTCAAAAGAAAAAAAAAAGGGTTGAAATATTTCTTAAAATTCGCTGAACTTTCATCGTCTGGCATCGAACCCGGGTCTTTCCGGTGATACCTACTATGCAGCACAATAGAAGATCCCAATCTCTAACTATGTGTTAAAATTCAAGCAGAAATATGGGCTACAACTGCCTCAAAAGACGTTCTAATTTTCACGAAAGTAAATGGCTCTCTGGATTCGAACCAAGGACGATCTTGGAAATCTAAAACACGTTTCTGAAAGTTATTTCTGATATCTATCTATATGCCGAATTTCATGTTTCTATATTATTGGGAAAGGTTTCTAAATAATTCCTAAAATTCGGATCAACTTCTGATTGCAGAGACACCTGGTGTCGAACCCAGGAAATATAGTAAGCTGTGAATGCACAGTTTGATTTATAAAGACATGCTCTACTATCATGCAAAGTTTAAAGTCGATAGCATGCCGGGAAGTACCTAAATTTTGTTTCCGTTATCTCCGTAAGAAATGCATTGAGAAGTGCAAATGGCCCTCTGGAATCGAACCAAGGACCATCAGCGAACATGTAAAATTTGATTATGAAGTATATTCATGATATCTATCGACGTGCCGAATTTCAAGTTTCCATGTTATCGGGAATGGATCCAAAAAAAATCTTCAAAATCGCCGCAATGCATTTTAAACGGCCGATTTTTGCCCCGACCTAGCATCGAACCATGGACCATGTTCGGCGATGTCTTTTTGATTTTCTTTGGATATTCACGGCTTCTAGCGATACCTCGAATTTCAACTCTCTCCTTTTCCGGGAAGTGCCTCAAAAAATTTTTCGAAAATCCCCACCATGTATCCTTATGGAGAAAATCGGGACTTTGGGGCCTTCTGGAATCGAACCCATGACACTGAGGTTCAAAATCGCAATTTTTCTGGAGGTTATACGTTATGGCCAATATGTCGTAAAAATTTCAAGCCATTGACGCCAGTGGTTTAGCCTGTGAGTTTGTATCCTCTCTATATATATATATATATGATATATGAATGAATCCGGAGAAGCATCTATATATAATAGATATCCGGAGAAGCGTCTATATATAATAGATAAGTTATATATAGGGGATCAAAATTCTAACCATGTTCCACAAGTGCCACTGCTTTGAAATTTTTACTACATATTGGCCATATCGTGTAACTTCCAGAAAAAAGCCGACTTTGAACCTCGGAGTCATAGGTTCGATTCCAGAAGGCCCCAAAGTCCCGATTTTCTCCATAAGCATACATGGTGAAGATTTTCGAAACTTTTTTGAGGTACTTCCTGGAAAGGTAGAGAGTTGAAATTCGAAGGATCGCTAGATGCCGTGGATATCTAACGAAAATCAAAAAGACATCTTCGAATATTGTCCATGGTTCGATGCTAGGTTGAGGCAAATATCGGCCGTTTAAAATGCATTGCGGCGATTTTTAAGATTTTTTTGGATCCTTTCCCGATAACATGAATACTTGAAACTCGGCAAGTAAATAGATATCATGAATATATTTCATAATCAAATTTTAGATGTTCGCTGATGGTTCTTGGTTCGATCCCAGAGGGCCATTTGCACTTCTCAATACATTTCTTACTGAGATAACGGAAACAAAATTAAGTTACTTTCCGGCATGCTATCGTCTTCAAACTTTGCATGTTAGAAGAGTCAGTTCTTACAAATCAAACTTTGCATTCACAGCTTACAATATTTCCTGGGATCGACACCAGGTGTCTCTGCAATCAGAAGTTGATCCTATTTTTAGGAATTATTTT
Source organism: Sympetrum striolatum (assembly GCA_947579665.1). Taxonomy (NCBI): domain Eukaryota; kingdom Metazoa; phylum Arthropoda; class Insecta; order Odonata; family Libellulidae; genus Sympetrum; species Sympetrum striolatum. The sequence continues at coordinate 97,631,623 of OX388344.1, read as the reverse complement.
GAATCCTTTCCCAAAAATATAGAAACTTGAAATTCGGCATATAGATAGAGATCATATATAACTTTCAGAAACATGATTTATATTTCCAAGATCGTCCTTGGTTCGAATCCAGAGAGCCATTTACATTCGTGAAAATTAGAACGTCTTTTGAGGCAGTTTTAGCCAATTTTTGTGCTTGAATTTTCACACATTGTTAGAGAGGTGATCTTCTATTGTGCTGCATAGTAAGTTCACCAGTTAGACCCGGGTTCGATGCCAGACGATGAAATTTCGGCGAATTTTAAGAAAAATTTTAATCCTTTTTTTCCTTTGAGGACCGTCCCGATATGATGCCGATATGAAATTAGTATTGCCGATCTGCTTGCTGTATGCAAGCAACATTTTACTCGTATAGCTATATGGCTATATATATGAATGAATCCGGAGAAGCATCTACAGAAGAACCCCGGTAATCCGGACGAATACAGGCACATAGGCGTCCGGATTAGCGGGGTTTCCGGATTAGCGAGGTTTTCAAAAAATAATGTAAAAAACATTTTTTCTCAAAAATTATATGGTACAGATAATACATGTATATATTACATGAGGTATTACAGCATATAAAGTGAATGAATATTATCAGCGAGCAAAAAAGTCAGTTATTTTCTTTTGCGCGACCGTTCTTATTTTTAAATCAAGTGCGCGGACTCTAAAACATCTAAAGAGCATCGTTTCATGTACTTCAAAATTTTGCTCCTCGACCCACTTTATTCATGTATGGAGTGCCGCCAAAGCCTCAGAATGAGAAATTTTGACGGAGTCTACAGGGTGGTGGTCGTCGTCGTCGTCATCTTCATCATCTTGTGCCGTTACTGTTCTGATTATTTCGTCAACTGTTAAAGCTTCGTTTCGAGCCAAACTGTCTTCAGCCTCAGCAGCCCACCGAAGAGCTTCAGGGTTAGATATTGGGTTCGAATTTTGTTGCTGATAAATGAGTGATCAAGCTGAATTTCTTCAGTTTGCACATGTTCTAAAACTTCCAAACCAATTAAATTTGGGAGTAAATTTTTCTACGACTTACTGATCAATAATTTAGACACAAATGCCAGAGAGTTAGCTAGATTGAACACGACATCTTTTAAATTTACCTTTTGCAGTGCATTTTCCAAATTTTAATTGTGCACAGGATCATTGAGAATATTCGTAAAAAGGAACTTACGATATCTTAAGTTAATACTTCGAATAACATTTTGATCCATGGGTTGGATCAGCGCAGTCGTGTTGGGGTAAAAAAATTGCGGAAATTTCACCGTCATCAGTGCACAATTCTTCTGCAGAAGGATGGCCAGGACAATTATCAAGCAACAATAAAGCACGGTGTGGTAAATTGACGGATTTCATATGTTGTCGAACTGCTGGAACGAATTCTGTTTTAAACCAATCCAAAATTATTTTCGTGTGACCCAAGTGTCTTTTTGCCCTCGATCTCTATGCATGGTCATCCTCATTGTACGTCTAACAAAGGGAAGGATTCTTTTTAACACCTCTTCTCTCATAGCTTTTTAATGAACGTGATGTTTTGAGATGTGATACCCTGCTGCAACTGAAAATTTATTGTCTATCGAAATTGTTTAGTCTCGCACATATTAAGCATTCCTGTAATGGAAAAATGCTGTCTCAGAAAAGTATCACCACTTAGATATAATATCACAATAAACGAAATACTTCGCTCTCCATCACATCACTGTAGCTAATGGAGAAACATTTCAAATAGTCTGTCCACCTCTCGTTTCTTGTTATTAATATGCGTGTTTATATGTTCACAAGAAGAAGTTGCGGGTTTGCATAACTCCCAATGGACCGTCCGGATTACCGGGGTTCTACTGTATATATAATAGATATATATACGTGAAACCTCTATTCAGCGGCCACCTATGGGGACGAAATATAATGGCCGCTTAAGGAGGTGGCCGTTGAATAGAGGTGAAGTTATTTTGCTTGAAGGAAACCATGGAATGGATAGATTTGAACGTGTATGCTTACGATAAATAATTTATTATTTTAAAACGTTTTATTTGTATTCACGTTTTAAATTAAGAAAATAGTCTTTTAATGTTGATTGTTTAGAATGAAAACAATTCTGCTTGTCGGTACAAAGTTCAATAGAGTCTATTAATATTTCTAACTGTTTTTGCGTGTTCTCCCCAAACTCCCTTCGGAGAGAGACCGCATGCGTCGTAGATTTTGCACTCCTTCAGCTATTGAACAAGATGGTTCATCGTCATCATCATCTTCACTTTCTACGAACATAGTATCTGTGGATTCGTCTTTTTTAGATGTGCTATATAGATGTGAAAATATATACTATTATTAGTTATACATCATACTATTATTATGTATTACTTATCAACAAGGCAGCTCTCCGAGTATAAATGAAAATTTAAATAAATTAGAAATATAGAAGTAGCTCTCTGAAATAGTTTCAAATATAATAACGATATATGAATTTAGGTAATACATGTGATTTATCAAAAAATATCGTAACTTGTTGAAATTATTTCTACTTAGCGAAGGAATACTGTCATCGATATCGGTCCTTGTTTTCTCTTTTTCATTTCAAATGCTCACGAATTAAATATTATTTAGTCATTACCTTGATGGTCTTCCATCAGTCTAGCCTCCCAGTCTCCACTCAGATCATCGTAGCAGTCAATGTTTTTCAATTCTTCATCCGCATCGTATGATGTCCCAAGAATTCTCACTAGTGACTGCAATTCCTCACTCTTTCTCAGTTCTTCTTGCGATGCTTCTTTGTCAATCCTGTCGGTGATTATACGACATATCCCGAAGCACTTTTTGACGATACTTTCACTAACTGCATTCCTTGATGAAATTGACCCGGACAGAGCATCACTAACATTTACGAGCTTTAACCCTTGTGTAGGCACCCAACTTTACCTACGTTGTTGGGCACCCGGGGTACCCGGGTACCCACCTCTTTAGATCTCATTTTTGAACACATTTGTAAAGGAATTCGTTCTCTAAACATTTTATTTAATAAATACATATTTTATGAAGGTACTAAAGTCATTTTTATATCATTTGACTTGTTAGAACTTCTACAATTAACAAAATTAGAAAGGTATGTTTATTCTTCGGTTCTTGACGCCTGAATTCCTTTTTTTTCATTAAAAATTCAAATTTGAAGTCTTGTAAAATTTAAAGTAGAAATGGCACAAAAAAACAAGTGACATCAAAGTTTAGTACGTTCTATTGCGCGTGTAACCATATAAGCTAATCATTTCTGTTTTCATAAAATTTGGTATTTATCATAGATGGAACGGATAAGTGCCCATTTTTACGGGCTGTTTCACGGAGTGCTCTTTTTGAACGTTTGTTCCTCAAAAACTGTTTTTTCAATCACAAAGATATTTTGATAGAATATTAATACGAGTATTAGTAATTAAAATACGAAGTTTCAGAATATTTGTATGAAACAATAAAAAGTTGTTGTCGATTTTGTAAAACAACTTTTTTTCGGAAGTGGATAGCCGTAGAAATACAAAATTGGGTTCGTTAGAAAGATTTCAAAATGAGTTTTCACGGTAAATAATTATTTTTCATAACAAATTAGCGGATTTTTTTATACGAATTTATATTTAACGCCGGGATTCGCATTGTGCAGCAGTGTTGCCGAATTATTGGTCTTGCATCTCGAGCTTTTGTACACTCCGTCCCTCAGAGAGGCTTTCTTTCTATCGCCATGGTCTGCGAAGCTACGCCTAATCATATCAATTACGTTTCGTATTTTTCCTTATTATCTTATCTTATTGATCATCTTTCTTACCCTTATGTTTCGTAGAAGCTGAATATATGTGCTACTCCTGGCTTTCTTCTGGTATTTACATTACTGAGAGAGCCGAACGCTTCACAGGTTTATGTAGAATACATAAAACATAGTGTCACTTTCTTTTTTTCTTAAAATTTTTTCGTGCAAAGGCTATTTGAAGAACAATAATTAATTTCTACTAAAGAGTAATTATTTGCTCTTATGTCCCAAAGAAGGGGAAAGCAGTTATTTTAATTTCAACGATGCATTCTGATATAAATATTTATGAAAGTGGTAAGAAGAAGCCCCATATAATTTTGTATTACAGTAAGTTTAAATCTGGAGGTGATACAATGGACCAGATGATTATTAGGTATACAACAAAATGCCGCACTTTGATATGGCCGCTAGCTATGTTTTTCAATATAATCGACGTAACAACTTTTGCATCCTATCGGATATACAATGAAAACAACGAAATGCCGACGTCGAAAACCAACCAACGACGTAGATTTATGCGAAAATTAAGTGAAGAACTGGCGAAGCCAGTAATTTAGCAAAAATCACAAAATTTGTAAGTTATGCGCAATATTACAACAAAGATAGCGATTGAAAGTGCTATCGGGCAGCCAGTTATTGCGGAGGATTCTACTCTTGCTGCGTCTACATCGGACAGCTCCGGGAGAAAGAAGATCACTGGGAGCTGTCACCTGTGCTATAAGCAATTGATAAGAAGGAGAAGAAAAACTAGAAAAGTGTGCGATGTATGTCAAAAACTTGTCTGTAATTAACATTCGAAAACGTATGTCAAATCTAACGATTGATGTGAATAAAAATTCTCCGTGAAAATTATCATCGATGTACATATTATGCAGCATATATTGCCCAATAGAAGCTAACGAAAAACTACCACACAGTCAGTACAGCAATATTACTATAGCTTAACTTAATGCGCTCGGGTAAATTTGAGGTGTTAGTACTTAAAATTTGATTTTTTCAGATAAAACGATATTATCGTAGCTGAAAAATGAGACAAAGAAAGAGCAGGGCGAGATAGAGAGGTTAGGAACTCCCGAAGACATCAACATGGCAACACTGCTCAACAGTTGCAAATCTCGGCGTTAAATATTAATTCGTATAAAAAAATCCGCTACCTTGTTATGAAAAATAATTATTTACCGTGAAAATTCATTTTGAAATCTTTCTAACGAACCCAATTTTGTATTTCTACGGCTATCCACTTCTGAGAAAAAGTTGTTTCACAAAATCGACAACAACTTTTTATCGTTTCATACAAATATTTTGAAACTTCGTATTTTAATTAACAATAAACATATTAATATTCTATCAAAATGTCTTTGTGATTGAAGTAATAGCGTTTGAGTAACAAACGTTCAAAAAGAGCACTCCGTGAAACAGCTCGTAAAAATGGGCACTTTTTCGTTCCATCTATGATAAATACCAAATGTTATAAAAACAGAAATGATTAGCTTATATGGTTACATGTGCAATAGAACGTATTAAACGTTGATGTCACTTGTTTTTTTGTGCAATTTCTACTTAAACTTTTATACGACTCCAAAGTTGAGCCTCCGTAACAAAAAAGCCGATATTTCGCGTGACTGACGCTGGCCGTTTTACGGAAGTAAGAAACATACCTTTCTATGTTTATTCATAATAAAAGTTCTAACCGTTCAATTGATATAAAATTGGCTTTAATATCTTCAGAAAATGTCTATTTATTGAATAATGTTTTCAAGGAACGAATTCCAACGCATATGTGTCAGAAAATGAGAAGGAAATTTCAAGTGGGTACCCGGGTACCCCGGGTGCCCCCAGGACGTATGTGAACTTTTAATGCTTTTATTTAAGCATTAAATATAGTTAACGTATTTATAATAGTAGTATTTACTAGGGATTCAGGTAAATAACGACGATCTGAAGCATCAAAGCGATATCTTTCTTTATAATCAACGTACAAGCAAAAATATACCTTAGTGGGTACCCGGGTGCCTACACAAGGGTTAATAAATCGGAGACGCTGTCGATTTTGTCCATCTTGGAAACAAGGGATCGTAGAACTAGCTTCCGATATTGGAGCTTAAACGACTGTATAATCCCTTGGTCTAGTGGCTGTAAGTTGGCAGTTGTGTTTGGAGGCAGAAACAATAACTTAACATTTGTAAGGGAAACGCTTGTAGGCATGGGGCATTGTCAAGCAACAGAATCACCTTCCACTGTTCATAGACCATCTTAGCATTGAAGTCCTTCAGCCAAGATTCGAAAATTGCCGATGTCATCCATGCCCTTCTATTCGCATGCCATTTTACTCCTAACTGTTGGGCTTCAACTCTTTTAAAACAACGAGGTCTCAGAGATTTCCCTATTCTCAAGAGTTTCTCTTTCTCTCCCACCGCATTACAGCACAGCAGCACTATTAATCTTTCTCTAGACATCTTTCCTCCTTTGCACATCTCATGGCTGAGGGTATGGGATTTTTTAGGTATTGACCGATAAAAAATGCCACTCTCGTTAACATTAAATACATCACGAGGGGCATAACCATCTAAAATGAATGGTAATCTTTTCTTCCAATCGCCAACATCCTTCGGATTTACATCTATCCCTTTTCCACACACTGCACGATATGGAATATTGTGGTGTTTTCTGAAACACACTCTAACCAACCATAGCTGGCAACGAAATTACTCACCTCCAATTCGTTCGTTATTTCTCGAGCTTTTTCTTGGATCATCGGTCCACTCACAGGTAATCTCTTTGCTCGCGCACCCGTAAACCACTTGCACACAGCCTCATTTAATTTCTCGGCACTCGTCGATCTCTTCCTTTTCGTTGCGCAATTCTTGTTGTCCTCCCAGTCCTTCAAAATGGAGCTTTTGTTTTTCAAAATATTATTTATTTGTGTCCTTCCACAATTAAAAGTAAAATATTTAAATTATATAAATAGCCAATTTTCTTGCCGAAGTTCCATTCTTACTCTCCAAAATAACTTTCCTTCTCTCTTCCAGAGTCAATACGAGTTTGTCTTTGCCTCCACTCATTTAACCGATTTCACTGCCTACCGCTGTATATTACTGAAACAAACGCTAGAGACAGTATGAAGTAAGAAACTGAGAGTATCCGAATTAATTACTCGGTTTCTTCCCTATTTACGCCCCTTCAAGTGGAGACGATCTGGTTAGTTCTATATCGTTGCATGGTTCTGTCGGAGACGTAAAACGCTACCCGCAGTACAAGAAAAACTACGTATGCTCATGTCATCACCTTACCGCTCATCGCAAACATGCCTATATTTTGGAGGTAAAGTGGATTGGAAAACACTGACAGAAAACAAAAGCATGGTGTGCTTATGCACACGAGGGGCATATTAAATAGCGATTTCTTTGGTCGACAGACCCGGGGTCGCATCCTTCTTCCTCATCCATTACAGCGGTACTCACTTGCTCTCCGACTCTGTGCATGGGACGGTGAACTGTCACAGAAATAAATCTACTCTGTTTTACTCTTGGTTTATTAATTGTTGTCAGCAGTGGGTCATCACAACATTAATGGTGTCTGGCGTGGCTTCTTTGCGACAGTATCATCCAACTCAAGAGAGCCTCACGTTAGCCTAAAATGCTGATGAAGATTTCTATGATTTCTAACACCAAAAACTATAATACGACATAGTGGCTTTTGTTGTTGTTTTGTTTGTTTGTTTTAAAAAAAATCGGAAATCTTCGAAAGCAAGAAGGGTTTCTGGTCGCGGAAATAGTGGCCGCAGGCCTAACATAGAGTAACCGCTGAAAGGAGGTGAAATTTACATTGTTTATACGGGATATTCGTTCCGTTCCCGAAAAAAATGGCCGCTTGAGGAGGCGACTGCTTAAGGGAGGTGGCCGTTGAGTCAGGTTTAACTGTACTTTGAATGCATGAATGCTACTAAAGGATAGAAATATTTATGCAAAGTTTTGTAACCCTGATGTATGTATGCATTCTTTTGCAGAGTTTTATTTACAGCCATAAGTGGCATCTAATTATATTATAAATATTTTGCAAATACAATTTATGTTCTTGCATCAAAGCAAGTTCCAATGAAATATTCTATTTACAAGATTTCATAAAGCAATATCACAATTTATGATCAACAGATCCTACTTCATTATTTCATCAGTCTATGTTATAATGTTACAGAATGAAAAGATGCCGATTCCAAGCTTAGAAGTAAAAGAACCACTCTTTCAATTCTAAAGTTAATAAATTCCTCTATGATTAAAGGCAGCAAATATTTTTTTTAATACTAAGGTTTATCTTGAGGATGATAAATAATTCTTGTATGAGAATAAACCAATGCATTCATTTTTCATTCTTTTTAATTTTTTAGCGCCATCAGACAATTCAATCCAAAGGAAATTTCAAATATTATACAGCTTATAATAAATATCACTTCACAATACCTAAAATTATCACAGACTATACTCAGGCTTGTGAAGTGTTTTTTTCCTTTCAAGACATCCATAGTTGAAAGAAGAGTAATAATTACCATTCTTGTTAGTTGAACAATTTTACAAATGCTAAAGCTAAGATTCACAGTAAATGAATTTATTAATTGTTTAAATAAAACTTGCTTTAATAAAAAGAGGCAGGTTGATTTAAGCTGAAAATTAAAGTACATACCACCAAGAACGTTCAAATTAAAATCTCAAAACATTTCAGAAAATTCAAACTTGTCTGAGCTGCTTTCAGAGAATACAAAATGCGAATGCTGAAAGTGAAGCACATTAAGATCCATTCAAAGCAGTTCAAGATCCTACAATATACATTATGCAAGCATGACTCATTCTCACAAGGTAAGAAGATCAATAATAAAATAAACATGATTAGGCATGCCCTTGTGGTAAGCCATGACAAAATAAATTGGCAAATTTGGTAATTCCATCCAGATTTATCTAGAAACTAGTTTTGCTAGGAAGCTAGCAATATCAGCCCAGATTAATTAGTTTATTCACAAGTAAGAGAAGGAAGGAGAGAAGTTGAAAGACTTGATGCTGACAAATAAATCACAAAACCTTGGAGAGAAATATAAGTTTGAAGACAAAATTGGTGCTGTATAATGCAATGTGAGTATTTATTGGTTCACATTGGATTTATTAATATTTTAAAAAAATTAAAATGAATAAAAATGCTCTTTCATGCATATTATTTTAGCCAAAAAAAATTAAATCTTTCATAAATTCAGAAGTTGTCTTTAACCATTTATGCTTGTCATCCGAAAGAGTTGAATGAGCATTTTATTTCCTTACACTTGTAATTCCATAAGGGACTTTGAATTTTGAGTAAATATTTGAGCTGTATACATCAAACTAAAGAAGGTTTGAATTTTTGTATTTTTTAACTTGTGCCACTTATTAAAATATTGAAATATCTTATTATGCTATGCTATATATTAAAGCTATGCATTTAAACGGGAAAAATCGGGACTTTGGGGCCCTTCGGAATCGAACCCATGACACTGAGGTTCAAAATCACAATTTTTCTGGCAGTTACAGGTTATGGCCAAAACGTCGACAAAATTTCAAGTCAATGACGCTTGTGGTTTACCCTGTGAATAAATCTATATATATATATATATATATATACATAGGTGAATCCGGAGAAGGAATTATATATAATAGATATGAATGAATCTGGAGAAGTGTCCTTATATATAATAGATATATTCATACATAAAATCACATGTGATACAGTGGCATTCAAAAAAAAAACACCAAGGAACACCACCTGCATCTCAGAGTCGTACCAGATGCATGCATTTCATCTGTACTGTGCATTCCATCACAAAGGAATGCAAATTGATAGCAAGAAAAGGAATTTGGGCTTGGCTGTTGCATGTCAATGAAATCCTAAGAAATTGATGAGGCAATCGTTCCAATTGAAGCCAGTTGTAAAGCACAGGAGGTTTGGAGGCCGGTGATCCTCCTCATGCACCACTACCATCTGCTCCTGGCATGTATTCCTCTCCACGGATGCAGAAGTAGGAGTGAATGGGACCACGGCACATAGGGCAGCGATCCAGCTTGGCAAAGCATGAGGCACAGAAGCATGTGTGCCGACATGGTAGCAGTGCCCTCAAAAGGGGGAAGTATTGGCACACGACACAAAGATGCTCCACCACGGCATGCACTGGAGAGGATGGACTAGACCATGAGGAGTGGTTGACCATGAGGGGAGATTCTGCAGGGGTCACTTGCTTTGCTTCTGATTCGTTTGTCTTTGCAGCTGCCTCGTCTTCATAGGTGAGGGGATTTCCAAGTACAGTCGCTGGAACAGAGAGATTAACCATTGATGAACTGAATTCTATCAGCAATGTCTTGTATCCGTCTGAATTTATACTTTACACTAAATACACACTTTCTCATCTGATTTTAAATGCCAGTCCTCAGAGTATACGATCTGGTAATTTTTACAACTATTGATAAGGTGGGGAAGGGAGATTCTTCCTTAATATCCCTTCTCAGTCTCTCCTATTTTTGTGATTGCTTAGAGGCAGTGCTACATCCTACCTTGAAAGGTAAAAACCATGGTAACTTACAAATAAGATTACTGTAGAGTTTGATCCATAATCCCTTTATATTTTCATAGCACACTGTAGAACAATCTTTGAAAATAACTGACTTCCTTTGAATTTTTAGAATATATTCATAGTAAGCAAGTAAAATTGACCAAAAAGTAGATATATTTCATGATCTCAATCATCTTCTAAAATATTTCTGTTACTTATGCTTATTTCTATAAAGAGAAAGCAATTTCAAAATAAATATTCATTTATTTATATTAAATTAATATTTAAATATCCCTTACTCAGCTGTTTTGGGCAATTGCTTCGGCAGCCTTGATGATGACAGTTACAAAGAAGAGTAAATAAATGAGTAAAAACTAACACCCATTTATCTTAAAATTTCAATGAAATTAAGAGTGCTGAATAATTTGTCTAGGTAAAGCGAAGATTGGGTATGGTAAGTGAAACCACGGATAAGAGAAGTTCTTTTTTGTTGCAATACTTTCCTTGTAGGTGTAATACAATAGAATCAGGTAGTTAATTAAACCAAACATAGCTGGTTTATCATGGAGATTAAATGGAAATTAAAAGTCAAGCCTAACTTGAGACAAGACAGTTGTCCATTTGCTTGTTTGAGATACAGTGCCAAAATGCTTGCTGGCAAAGTGCAGACAGAATCTTTAATATGAACCACATTGATCAGAGCAACCTAAAAATGCATAAGGAAACAGTAAGTAATCACAGTATTTTTAGATCAATGAAATTGATGGATTCTGCAGCAACATCATTGAAAAGAAAGTTCTGAAAGAATAAACAAAGATAAGTTTTCACTTCAGGAGCATAAAAATGCCCTAAGTTTGAAAAATATACACCCACCAAAGAATTTGTTAACAAAATTTGCCTACCCTCTAAAATTGCAATAACATCTTTGCCAACAAATACATTAATAGTTTTACTAGTTGAGCAAGGAGTCACTACATAAACAAGACATTACTACCTTATCATTCACAACAAATTATCATTATGGAAGTAACAAGCTACATAAATCCAGGATTAAATTAAAATGGAGAAGTTGAAAGACTTGATGCTGACAAATAAATCACAAAACCATGGAGAGAAATATTAGTTTGAAGACAAAATTGGTGCTGTATAATGAAATGCATTTATTGGTTCACATTGGATTTATTAATATTTTACAAAAATGAAAATGAATAAAATTGCTCTTTCGTGCATATTATTGTAGCCAAAAAAAATTAAATCTTTCATAAATTCAGAAGTTGTCTTTAACCATTTATGCTTGTCATCCGAAAGAGTTGAATGAGCATTTTATTTCCTTACACTTGTAATTCCATAAGGGACTTTGAATTTTGAGTAAATATTTGAGCTGTATACATCAAACTAAAGAAGGTTAGAATTTTTGTATTTTTTAACTTGTGCCACTTATTAAAATATTGAAATATCTTATTCTTGAAATTTAAATTATAATTAGAACTAAACATCACATGAAAGAAATATATAGCAAAGCTGACTTAACTGTATGTGCATGGAAAAGAAATTATAACTAAATATTTCATTGATTAACTAACTGATGATATGCATTGATAATACTCCTACAAGAATGAAAATTGTACAAAAGTGTCAAAGTATGGAACAACATATTGATATCAAATTCCTTACTAAAAAAATTGAAGCCATCATAAATATTTGTAAGACAAACACAAAACATAGACATAATCAACTATAAAGGACGTAATCATAGCAAAGCTAATCAGGAATATTCAATGTTCTCAAAAATGTATAATTGGTAAAACTGTTGTTTGTTTAAATTCAATCAGTTACCTATAATTATAATAAATCTGTAACTTAGTCATGTCTGCACATTGAAGGAATTAAAAAAAATATGGTGCATTAGTCATTATATGCATCACAGAGTCTGAAACAGTCATTTATTTAAAATCAATCAAAGAAGCTTTAACTTTGTGGAACTCCATCCTAATAAATGTGTGGAAATAACTGCAAAAAATTCCATTTTAAAAGTTTTTAATATCTGAGACCGGTTTCGGATGTTAGCCCATTATCAAGCAATGAGTAATACAGGAGCACACATATATATAAACAAGGTACAAAACCAGCCACCAATCAGATTAGCTATTTGGGGTGTTATTGGGAGGAGGAAGGGGAAGCAGGTTAACAATGGACAGCAGGGTAGAATAATTAGGGAAGAGATGGATGTTAGTGAGTGTGTAATTGTTTTTTAAGAGGTGCATTATTTCTATTTGTTCGAGATAATTTAGTTTCCGTCCTTTGTGTTCACAATGTAATAACTATCCCCAACAGGGACCAACATTTATCGGTATTTACCCAGCATTGTGATGGAAGTGGATCTGAATTGAGAAGCAGAGGGGTGAAGAATAGAAAAGACATACCACAAGGCTAGGCCATATCTTTTAAAAGGATTTTACTTCACCTTTACCCTACTATAGATCATAACAGAAATTGGAGTACCATAGTGAAGATTGACAATGCTATTTATTCTTGAGAGTGAACGTAAGAGAAAATAACAAAGATTCTAAAATAAAGAAAGTAGTAAGTCAGATATGCAGCTTACGCTGGGTTTACACATGTAATGATTACTTTTGCCAGTTGTTTGAAAGTTAACTCGCACCAGTAATACTGGCATAGTATTAAACATAGTGTCAACTGAGATTCTTCTTGTGTATGCTGATGTCAATAAGGGAAGTTATTAATTTTAAGAGCAAACAAGTTTTCTTCTGGAGACTGTGATTTTAAAACCTCATGATGACTGGATGAGTTAAAATTATTTGTTCAAACAAACCGTTTTTTCATGAAAATTTAGACTTTAATTTTTCTGCTGCACACTCCTGTGATAGAGTTATACCAAGTGTCCGCTTCAGCACTTGATTATATGCAGAGTAAAAGGTCGATTGATAAGGGCAAGTTTAAAGATGTGAAGGAACACAGAGGTGGGGGAAGTCTACTGGCGCCAGTAAGTTGAACTCCTTTCTACTTTTACTGGTGCAAGGATTACTGGATACAAGGATTATCACCACTGATCTTCAACTCATACAACGATATATATATAGAACAATAATGATGAATATAATAATATAAATACATACAGAAAAATATTAAAGGAACCTGAGATTACCTAACAATATAGATATTGAGCAATCAAAAAAACATTATCATTATAATCTCAAACCATTGTACCCATTACAGATAAACATATCTTTAGATAACCACAAAATGTAAATGTGCAACAAAGGATGCAGGACTACAGCTCCTTTCTGTTGATGGTGGCCATGCAATAGTAATCCTTGCTGCACAGCAGAACGCATGGCACTCCAAGGACACCGGAGTAAAAGGTGAAGCTCCTTTATCGACACTCCCCAGCAAGCCTGAAGCGTGTACGGCCCTTGGCTAGACACTGTGCACTGGAGATTTGAAATTAAAACATAATAGCAACCTCATTTCCTCTTCTCATAAATGTGACATGTTTTAGATAACAATAATTGAGACATGTTTGAATTTTGCAAAATAGCTTCACAGATAATATCACTCCTTCATCATGAAATTGGACAGATTTTGTTAATACACTCACTGTAGAATGTCACTGAGACCTCATGTTAGGTTTCTCATAGCCAATGATCTTCAAAACTGAATTTTAACCAAAGTGTGGCACTTTCCAGCAAATTAGAGAATTGAAATTCGCGGGATCGCTGAAAACCGTGCATATCTGACGGAAACCGCAAAGATATCTTCGAGGTTTATCCTTGGTTCGACGCTAGGTCAGGGCAAATATTTCCCGTTCAAAATGCATTGCGACGATTTTTAAGATTTTTTTTTAAAGTTGACATGTGAATAAATATCATTAAGAATTTTCATAAACGCTGTTTTAGTTTCCCTGATCGTTCTTGGTTCGATCCCAGAGAGCCGAACCCTATGCATTTCAGATGGGGATAATGGTGTCTTATTTCAGGAGCTTTCCGGTATGATATGGACTTCAAACTTTGCATTAAATAAGACCAGGTCCTAACAAGTTATAATGTCTATTCGCATCTGCCAATAGATCCTGGGTTCGACACCAGGCTTCTCAAAATTAGATATTGCTACAATTTTTAAGATTTTTTTTAACCCCTTCCCGATAACATTGAAACTTAAAACTTGGCATTTGAATAAAGATTATGATTACAATTCATATGCTTGCATAATGTAAGCAACTTTTACTCGCATGATATGCATCTATGATCTTTATTCACATGCCAAGTTTTAAGTTTGTACACTATCGGGAAGGGGTTCTAAAAAAACTTTAAAATTGTAGCTATTTCTACATTTAGAGACGCCTGGTGTCGAGCCTAGGACATATTGTCAGATGTGAAAACACTATTATAAGTTAGTAGGACTAAATCTTATGGAATGCAAAGTTGGAAGTCGCTATCATAATAGGAACAACCTAAAATAAATTCCCGTTTTCCCATTTGAAATGCATGAATGAATGTAAATGACTATCTGGCATCGAACCCAGTATCATTTTGGAAACAGTAAACGGAGTATATGAAATGTATTTATGATCTCTATTCACATGACGGGTTTCACGTTTCATCTGATATATAACAACTCTTTTGTGGATAGAGGCATATTTGTGCCAGGGGATGCTTTCTTCTCATCTGCATTTCCCAGAGGCATTGACCCTTTTTCCTCCGCAAGGGTTTATGAGGACCCTCACAGCTGCGTTGTGTTTCGAGCGGACGCCCACTTGACCCTGAGGAACGATGGATGGAAGGGAAAAGAGACAATAAAGGGTGTCTCTTTGTGACCGCTCGAGGAATGGATTAGGGACTCAAAGGTTCCTGGACTGGTCTATCGCTTTACTTAGCACAAAATGGATGAGCCAAAAAATATGAATTTAGCATATGGCTTCCTTCGAAAGATGTAGGTGCACTGAAATACATTCTAGAGTAATGCATGCTCTCAGTTCACATGCTCTTCAGGAGATTCATTCTCCAGCGGAAGTAAACTAGAGGCGTTCGTATTGTTACGAGTTAAGGGTTCTGGATAATTAAGCAACTCTCGTAATCCGAAAAAACAACACCTTATTAATCAACACAAGAAACTAAGTCGGACCAAATACAGTTAACTATAGATTCAGATAAGAACTCTCCACTTATATCACTCTCTAACGTTTTCTTTCTCAATCCTGTTTGTTTATTTATCTTTTGAGACCATTGTTGGCCTTAGCAACTGCCGCGTATTTATACTCGTTCTCTCCCGATGATTGGAGAACAAATCAAAAGTCCATCAAATAACGTTGGGCGCAGCAGTATGAATACGACTGAAGAGAAAGGTAATTACTCTTAATATTAATTTTCATCGAATACCAAAAGCTACAACGGATTTTCTCAACATTCCCGTAAATGTTGATAAGCAAATTGAATTTTTAACGTTCTCTTCCAGCTCAGCCAGATCAAAGCCAGACGTACTGTGTTTGGTTGTCGAGGAATCCTTCGGTGAAATGCCTTGGCCGGATTCTTATCGTACATAGGCTTATGAATATCATCAGTCATGTACAGTAGTATTGGAAAGAAGTTTTCAAAAGGCCGAGAGTCCTATTTACCAGTATTTGTCGATGGATTCGATAAAGCAGAATATCAGGAGATTTGGAATAAAATTGACTGGTCGATATGTATTATTGTAACTGTAATTCGATATTTTAAGAATGGGCGCATGCACTGATTTCCTAATGGACCTTGGTTCGAAGCTAGGCCACCATTTGAAAACGTAAATGCATTTAAAAGGAAATACAGAGTTTCCTTTGAGAACTTTCCCTCTTTTATCGACTTGAAATTTTAGGAACCGTCAGAGATCTTTGCAAAGTACATTAGTTTAATCAGTTCGTAGGTGCAGTCAAAAATATATCATTCATCAATATGCTTGCAGTACGCAAGTGACTTTCTCTCGAAATGATATATATTAATTCTAATGCGTATATGTAATATATATAATATTTTATTTAAAAGGATGGACGGATGGCCTCTCTCGTGGTCCATCGAGAGATGCTGCGTTCCTACGGCTGAATGCTGTTGGAGCCATCTGGCGACAAGCATCCGAGATACCATTTTTATCGTCTCGCTGTTATTCTTACTACTCTTCATTGTAGGATTTTATTATTATTTCCCTGCGAATTAACGAAATTATTATTATTGTTATTACATTAACACTACAAGTTGATTATAAATCTGGTAGCAGTGGTTGGACATTACATATAATACAAGCATACAGTCCTACATGGTCAAGCAATAAATAGATAGTCAATATAAATTGAGGGGTAAACAGGTAAACCTGTCAGGCATTTGGAGGGAGGGAAACCCCTCGTAAAACCTCCCCCTGACAGAAGTCAAGACATAATACAAAATTTACAAATATTGTCCCGTCCCATTAAAAGAAAACATTGGCCGGTTTGCAAAAATCCGCGGTTTATAGTTGCATACTGTGTAATTTGCTGCATGAGTCAAACGTTACATTTCAATTCTTTCTTTGTAGCAATACTTCGTGCCACTTAATTAATTTTATATCATTTTTGGCAGTTTCAATATTTTATTATTAATTTTCGGAGTTCTTTATCTAGAAAAATGTTTTTCCTTTACGAAATTAGAATTGTCTTCCTACTTCAATGAATATATTTCGCTGGCTTACTACTAAAGGGCAAAAGAAAATGTATTTCTTATTTATTTAAGTCTCAGTTTTGCTGATCCATTGAAGTATGGCTGAATTGAATGTTGTAATTCCTAATGTGGTCATTGTGCCCAGACTCAGTTCTTCCGACCATTCAAAGTCTTCACACCCTTGGCGGTGATGATAGCGAGTTTCCCACTAGTCTTCGTACTGATGACTTCGATGTTGATTAAGCAGCGGCCGGAGAAAATACCTCTGATCTGTTTGCTGACCACTTTTTATCGAAGATGTTTTCAATTTACTCCGTTAGTTTAAACAGCGTTGACATTGAATAGAAGTTCATGTTTGAATTGGTTTGAGAGCCAGAGGACCCCAGAACGCGCGCTGCATTAATAATTAAAATGATGCAAATTGCCTGAAAGTGTAAATTTGCATAATTTTTGTATTCTATCTTTTCAATTCCGGAATAAATGCGACCGCCAAAATAGAATCATTCAAATTAATAATAAAACCTGAATATTTACTCTGTCTTGCAGGAAGTACCACAATGTTAAAAAATATCTCGGAATGAACCTTAAACGTCTAATCCAAACTGAAGTATTCTCCAGCTATGAAATGGAACAATTGAAAGCATAAAAAGATGTTTACGGGCGTTGAAGCAATGGCTTTTGGCGAACGGGTAATCTTCGTCGGCTGTACGCATCAGAAAGATGGACGAAAATTCTGCGGAATTCGACGAAACGTAAATCCAGCATCGTCATCCGACAGATTGGCGAACAGTTATGCAAACACAGTCCTCATGCCGCGATTTGCGCAACGAAAAGCTAACGAACGGTAATGAATTTTGAAATCGTGTTGCGGTGTTTACGAGGAACATAATTACAGTAAATTCGCAGTTCGGTCTGTCGCAGACAGGTGCGTACTGGGCTACAAAATCTTTGCAGTAGGCGACATTCATGTCGCCTACTTTGTATTTTATTTTATGCATTGGTACAATGTAGATCCCTACACATAACTTTAGAATCGCTATCCACTACGCTCTCTAAGCTCTTTCCATTCACACTAATTAAAGTCATGTACTTTTTCTTAACCGGGTTACGTCTAATATTGGATGGACCTCCACCGTTTAGTATTAAGCTTTGCTTCTCCCTAGCCATGTCCTTTTTTGTCTCTTTCTTAATCGCGTCGTATTTTGATTTCTCTATTTATTTAGTTCTCTCATGTAGAACTTTATTAAGATAGCAGACTTGACAAAACCATGTAACCCACCCACTGCTTCTATCTAGTTAAGTCACTAATTTTATTCTCTTTATTAAATTAAATTTAATAATATGGTCTGCCCTTCCTCTGAAAAGTTTCTGCTTATTTCGGCATCTATTTTTTATTCCTTGGAAATATATAAGGTATTGTATAAAAAAATACGAGTATTTGTATAACGATTCGCTTTTGTTCAAACAAAACTCGCAGCAACGAGTATGAAAATTATTCTCGGGCAACGCAACTCTTAGTTAATGTGATAAACAACTAACCATGAGTCGAAAAAGTTTTATAATACCGGCCATCCCGCTAACCGATAGTTAAGCTTAACCTTCATGTTAACAATATATCAGATTTAACTATACATTATAATACCAGGCCTTAGTGTTTTTTTACCTTAATGTTCAAATAAAAAGTGAAATTTCGTTATGAGCGCCTCTTTGTCTCCAGAGTTATGAATTTACTAAAAGAGTATAGTATATGCAACATAGCAGTTAAGAAAAATCTGGTTAATGGTAGTTATCTGGGGGTTATACCCTTCCTTTTTTTTAGGTAGAAATTTGGAGGGTCTCCGTCCTAATCCGCACCCTTAGCTCGCCTTCGCAGCACAAGAGCGCCCGGCCGCCACAGCAGGGGGGACCATAAAAAAACTGACCGTGTGGAATACGATTTAAAAAGTTATAAACAATTCAAATGAGCAACAATTTATTATCTTCGTCGTCTCACTAATCCAAAGAGATATACAAGCGTCTTTTGATTGACGTTCTACGATGAAAATTAAGATTTTTCGTGATTTTGCTAGAAATGACCTGTTGACGCACGGCAACGTTGCCCCCGGGGATAGGTTGGGTTGGGGGGAAGGATTTCTAGATTTTTGCTAGAAAAATCAAGATATTTGGTTAATGGTAGTTATCTGGGGGCTGGTGGTAACCCCCAGATAAATACCATTAACCAAAAATCTTGATTTTTTTAGCAAATTCGCCTTCAAGATTGATTTAAGTAAAACGATGCAGTGCGCTGACGCGGGTGACGGCCGGTGCGTAGTATAACTCTTGAGAATCCCATTTTTGTGGCTATTTTTCATAGTTATTGCATGTGTTGCTTCTTCTACCATATCTTATCTCATAAATGAACCACTCTTTTCATTGATTACCATTCCCGTTTCTGTCCACGGTATGGAGTTGGGCTCAAATAATATCTGTGAGTCCCGATGTTCCCCTTAAAATAGCGTGAGATCTCCAACGGAAAGAAACCGACGTAGTTGGGGAACAAGCAATGTACATACAACTCGAATGCATTTAGAATTGTAAAACTTATAGAAAAATTACTCCAATTACTAAATGGACTCCGTGACCTTTGGAGGCGGATTATTCTTCGCCCTCTCGCGGCCCATTTTCCTTATGGTTTGCCGACAAGACGTTTTTTTTTCAAATAAAATTTTCCCTACGCGGGAAAGTTGTGTACTGATATGAGGATATCGCATTTAAAATAAAACTTTTTACGAAATCGGATCCTATTAACCTCTGCCTTAAGTTTAAAATTTTTCGAAAACACAGGTGCAAATGAGAAACAAATGCCTACGGTGACTGAGCGATTCTTAGCAATGACGATGTACTGAGTATCAACGACGAATGTATTTCTCTTTATTATGTTCCTGATTTTTAATTTATTTAACGTAATCTATGGTTTTACGATGCCTGGGAAAAATAAAAACAATCTGAGCATAGACAATCCGCAAAGTGACAAAAAATCCCGCGAAATGGGACATCACATTTTGCCTTTGGGAAGCCTGAACCGTCATAATTTTCCTATTGATTTTCCATAAATCTTTACTCATAATGCTAACCGTCAAAGTCATTCTGTTATTTCTACTGATGCCTGTTAAGTTGACGTTCTCCTGTGCATCTAAATTCATAGTAGAGAATTTCCTCAAATCTTTCTTACGATTTCTCCTTGATTTTCATATTATTTTAATGGCACGGATTAGTCTTTGCTCATCGGCATGCAAATATTCTCTGGGTAAGCAAAAAGCGTTTCCCTGAATGACTGAGTGAAGACGTAATTAGATGACACGATGTTTCATGAAGTATATCACGTTCATGAAATGCTTTTGGCCTTACGTGCACAGTGGCCTAAATTTCATTGAAAAACTAACAGCAGAGATGCATAAGAACATCTAATTTAGATTAATCGGATGTATAATTTATATTTAAGATTGCGAAAATAACCTTAAATGTCATTTGGATTTTTAAATTCATTGTTTGAACAAATAGGGCGATAAGATAAAAAGTATCACAAATACAGAAAAAATAACTTTAATTTCGTAATTTCCGGATCACAAAACCAAAAACCAGGGATTAACTATTACATCAAGTAAGTAAGCAATCATATCAGCGGTATTAATTTTGGCCCGCTTTTTTCGATTTGGGACCCCTGAGCGTCGCGTGAAATTTAGACTTAACATTCCCGTATTCAATTATAAAAACATGATGAAAACAAACAATCGTATCAAGCACGGAAGACGCGATAGAAAGCATAAGATTGATCGAGGAAGAAGATAAACAATAAACCACTAATACTTTGATCCTCGGAAAAAATGGAACGACTCAGCTTAAGAAAAACATTTAGATACGAAATGCTGTTCCTGGGTTCGATGCCAGAGCACATTAAAATTTCTCTCATAAGGAATATAAGGGAAAAGTAGGACTTCGTTTGAGGCAGTTGCAGCCAATATTTCTGCTTGAATTTTCACGTATAGTTGAAATTGGTGATCTCCTTTTGAGCTGCATAGTAAGTTCACCAGGAAGACCGGGTTCGATGCCAGACGATTAAATTGTAGTTAATTTCAAGAATAATTTCAATCCTTTCATTTTTTTTGCGGACCGTTTTCATATAATGCCGATATGAAAGTAAGGTTGTTGAACTGCTTGCAGAATGCAAGCTACATTACATAGTTAGAGATGGTGATCTTCTATTCCGCTGCATAGTAAGTTTCACCAGGAAGTCCCGGGTTCGATGCCAGACAATTAAATTGTAGCGAATATTATGTATATTTTCAATCCTTTTATTTTTTACTTTCTCCATATACGAAGTATAGAGAAAGTATTGTTACTTTCTCCATATACGAAGTATAGAGAAAGTATTGTTTTCATGAAAAAATTCGACTTCGAGATTTCAACGGAAATACACGTTTTGGGGTCCGTAGAACACGTTTTGACTATTTTTGGAATGATGTCTGTGTGTATGTGTGTGTGTGTGTGTGTCTGTATGTGTGTGTGTGTTAGTGGGCGCTCTAACGTGAAAACTATGGGTCGTATCAATACCAAACTTCATATATAGTACTGTAGTGTGTGCTGTCAGAGTTGATTAGTTTTTGAAGTAAATCGGTAAACCGGAAGTCGAGCTTCATTCATCAAAGCTCATTTCCGGTTTTCAATATATCTCCATAAATATGATATATACGTATGTTGTATTAAAATAAAAGTTTTAGATAATGTTATTTTCTATAACTTTTGTATTTAACATATTTTTGTATCACCGGTTGATTAGGAGTTATTCGTGAAATTCCGATAAACCGGAGATAGCTGTTATGTACTTTGTGGGCGCTCTAACATGAAAACTATTAGTTGTATTAACACCAAATTTCATATATAGTACCTTGCTTCATGTATTTAGAGTTGATTAGTTTTTGGAGTAAATCGGTAAACCGGAAGTCGAGTTTCATTCTTCAAAGCTCATTTCCGGTTTTCAAAATATCTCCATAAATATGATATTTAGGTATATACTATTAAAAATAAAAATTTTAGAAAATAATATTTACTATAACTTTTGTTTGAAACATATTCTTGTATCACTGATTGTTTAGGAGTTATTCATGAAATACTGATAAACCGGAAGTTGCTGATTATGTACTTTGTGGGCGCTCTGGGCTCCATGGGCGAAAGGCCAATTTCATCGTTTTTCATCGATCATGTCCCGAAAAACATTATCTTTAATGTTTGTGACGTCAAAGATAATAATATGTATATACATATTTATCACTCATCTTCCAAGTTTAGATGGAATATAGAGTTCGAAATTACTGTCGTAGATAAATATTTACATCTTATATATGGAGAAAGTCATGTGCTGGCCACATCAGATTTTTACTTTCTCCATATACGAAGTATAGAGAAAGTATTGTTTTCATGAAAAAATTCGACTTCGAGATTTCAACGGAAATACATGTTTTGGGGTCCCTAGAACACGTTTTGACCATTTTCGGAATGATGTCTGTGTGTATGTGTGTGTGTGTGTGTGTGTGTGTGTGTGTGTGTGTGTGTGTGTGTGATAGTGGACGCTCTAACGTGAAAACTATTGGTCGTATCAACACCAAACTTCATATATAGTACTGTGGTGTGTGCTGTCAGAGTTGATTAGTTTTTGGAGTAAATCGGTCGACCGGAAGTCGAGCTTTATTCATTAAAGCTCATTTCCGGTTTTCAAAATATCTCCATAAATATGATATATACGTATATTGTATTACTTATAAAAGTTATAGATAATATAATTTACTATAACTTTTGTATTTAACATATTTTTGTATCACCGGTTGATTAGGAGTTATTCGTGAAACACTGATAAACCGGAAGAAGATGATTATGTACTTTGTGGGCGCTCTAACATGAAAACTATTTGGCGGATCAACACCAAATTTCATATGTAGTACTTCTATTACAGTCTTTAGAGTTGATTAGTTTTTGGAGTAAATCGGTTAACCGGAAGTTGAGCTTCATTCTTCAAAGCTCATTTCCGGTTTTCAAAATATCTCCATAAATATAATATTTAGGTATATACTATTATTTATAAATGTTTTAGAAAATAAAATTTACTATAACTTTTGTATGAAACATATTTTTGTATCACTGATTGTTTAGGAGTTATTCCTGAAATACTGATAAACCGGAAGTTTCTGATTATGTACTTTGTGGGCGCTCTGAGCTCTATGGGCGAAAGGCCAGTTTCATCGTTTTTCATCCAGCATGTCCCGAACAACATTATTTATAATGTTTAGAGTTCGAAATTACTGTCGTAGATAAGTATTTACATCTTTTATATGGAGAAAGTAATGTGCTGGCCACATCAGATTTTTTCTTTTGAGGACCGTCCCGATATGATGCCGATATGAAATCAGTGTTGTCGATCTGCTTGCAGTATGCAAGCTACATTTTACTCGTATAGCTATATATATGAGTGAATCCGGAGAAGCATCTATCTTATCTTATCTATATATATAAAGCAGAAATTCTGTGTGTTTGTGGGTTTGTGTGTTTGTGGGTTTGTGGGTTTGTGTGTTTGTGGGTTTGTTTGTTTGTCTTGGATTGGAGTCCACACCGTTTGCCCGATTTGTCTCAAACTTTGCATACGTGTCCTCTGACATCAGGAAGGAAGTACTGTCGCATTTTTATTCAAGAATTTTGCTGGATTCGAACCAAGATCGCTCAGATAATTTTTCATAAGGAATACACGTAAGCTTCACTTTTATCGGTTGCAGGCTTTATTTCTCCTGAAGAATTAAATTAGAAGAAATAGTCGTACAGAGTCGAGACAAACACCGAAAGAAAGAAAATTGAATAAAGATTCTTATTTTAGTCGTGGAATCTTACTTTCGATTAGAATTTGCGAGAATATTGGTAAAATATACAAAACTTTCGTGAAAATTCGAGGCTGTAAACAACTCATCCCCCTGACGACCGATCCCATTGTTGAATCCGAGCTCATGCTTTATCCCGTAAAAATACTCGTGGACTTTGGCCCATAAAGCTGATGATTGAAGAGTACGATATATTACATGGATAACGAGAAATTTTCTGTAAGAAGGTAACCAGCAATTGCAGGAACGTAATTACAGTCAGGAGATTGTGTGTCTTCGATTTTAGTACAAACCGTTTGCCAGATTCGCGTCAAACTTTGCGTACGTGTTTTCTGGGACCAGGATGGACGTACTGTCTCAATTTTATTCGATAATTTTGCTGGTTTCGAACCAAGATCGCTCAGATGGGTTTCCATAAAGAATAAATCTAATCTTCACTTTAATCGGTAGCAGGCTATATTTCTTTTGAAGAATTAAAACAGAAGAATAGTCGTGCGGAGTCGAAACAAGTAGCAAAAGAACGGAAATTAAATGAATGTTCTAATTTTGATCGTGGAATATTGTTTCCAAATCGAAATTTGGAGAATTTTGATTAAATACGCGTGAATTATCCAAAATTGTTTAGGTTGTAAACAGCCAATCCTCCTCACGATCAATGAGATTTTTGAGCCGAGCTCATGAATTTTCCTGTACAGTAAGAATAGCTTGGGATTTTAGACCTTATTCTAAAGGGAATTTACGCATTGCACGACCGGCAACTTGAATTTAATCTACTTCTATATTCCCCGTTGAGAATCAACGGGCGCTTCAGCTAGTATATATATAAAAATGGATGTTTGTTTGTATGTTTGTATGTTTGTATGTTTGTATGTTCCAGATAATCTCGAAAACTAGACGTCACACGATGTTCTAACTTTTAAAATCATTAAATGTATTCCCTGGGATGATCAAGTGGTACTTAATATTTGCCTAAAGTCCACGGTTCGAATCCAGACGAGTAAAACAGTTTGCATAAGAAATACACGTAAAGTTTATTTTTTTAGTTGCATGATTCGTTTCTTTTGCAAAACTAAATTAGAAAGAACAGTCGTAGGAAGTCGAAATTAGCATCAAAAGAAGGGAAATAGAATAAAGATTCTTACTTTGGTCGTGAAATATCGTTTGCGACTCGAAATTGCGAGAATTTTGATAAAATATACGAAAATTTTGTCTAAATTTCCATGTAGTAAACAACTCATTCCCTTGACGATATAATTTTTTTTAAATTCGAATTTTGTTGACGAGTCTGTAGCAACCAAGTTTTATTTACATCAACTTAATTGTTTACCGTCTTTTTCGTAAAATGAAATGAGATTTATAACAGTGGTTTACTGAAAATGGATATCTGTCGATCAATTCAACTGGTTGCGTATATATCCTGGTACGTTGCGTAAGTTTTGAAGTAGATTCTTCTGAATTAAGTACTAGATCTAATATCTTTGCAATGATGTATTTAGCGATTGACGTTAGAGAAGAACGTAAAGATTTCCCAGATTCGGTGTTTGTAATCTTTGAAGAGTTGAACGGCGAGTTGTAAAGTTGTAGCAAACCTCGAGCATCGTATGATAGACCAAAAAGGTAAAGAAATTTTATTTTATTACATGCAGAATATAAAAATTGATTCAATCGTTGTTTTTAAGTGCTTCCACTCCATATTCATTTACTATCCTTCTGTTATTGGTGTTTAATTTTTGTTTCTATTTTGACATTGCGATTACTTTTGTGGTTCGTGTTTATGTTACACATTTTAAGATTGAGATACCAGTCAGTTCCAAAATACATTTACTTTCCGAGTAGAATATTCATCGTTGGTTATTTGAGTGAAATGTAATTTATTTCTGTCATTTACGTTTAATGCTTGATTCATTTGGCCCTTTTGTACCTGTATGAAAATGTAACTTTAAACGTGGTACTGCTTATCCTAATGTGATCTAAGAATATATACATATATATATTTCAAAACAAGGGAAATAGAATAAAGATTTAGATATTTTGGCTAAGAAATATCGTATGCGATTTGAAATTGCAAGAATTTTGATAAAATATACGAAAATTCCGTCTAAATTTTCATGTTATAAACAAACCCTTGACGATCAAGGCGATTGTTGATTCCGAACTCATGTGTTAGAAGAAGAAGACATGGCGGATTAAACTGGACATGGCCAGTTAAAATAAATGTTGAAAATAAGAGTTGAAGATTTATGATGAAGAAAAAATTGAAAGGCATTTTAAATTTTTTTGTGACAAACAATATCCTGTGAAGAAACGAACGTTGAAAGGTACGAACATTTTTTCATTGATTTTTTCAATTTTCTTTAAGCGTCTGTGAAAACCGAGTTTTGTTTATGGTAACGTAATTGTTAACTGAATTTTCAGTGAAATATAACGATTTTGAAATTCGTACGTTGTTAGAATTTGCATTCTCGCTGTCAATTCCAGTGATTTAAAATAATAACGTGGTAAGTTGTGAACATCTCTCATATTATTTTTGAGTTTTGACGGAAATTACGGACGTCCTTATTTCTTATGTTTAATCGGTCTTTGTTTTCTTTTAAATTTTGAGCGACGAGTGGTCAGGAGCGAATAAGTAACATTTCAAAGCCTAAAAAGGTAAAGGGATTTCAGTTATCTGTAGACCGCAAAAAATCTACGATACTGTAGTAGAATGGGTAATCTCTTACTTCAATCCAAATCCAAACTACTGCCCGCGGGACGCATCTACTGTTTGATAGTTAATAAAGCTGAAAAGTTTGGAGACCCCTACTTGAAACGCAGTATATTGTGGATATCATAGACACGAGTATAATAGTTTTTGAAATCATTTCTCAGTTTTTCAATCACAAATGAATAAAGTCTATTCTACTGCACTATAATACTATGCTATTTTGTGTTGAAAATTCTTACTGCAACAGATGTAAAAACGTTTAAAAACTTATGTAACATTAATGGCCGGTATTGTAATGTATATTTTGCGTTGTTTATAACTTTAATCTTCATATAAATGGCTTTGTCTTTTCGTCATATTGTTTATCAGTTTCAATATTATGAAATTGCATGATTTTATGTATTGTTAATTGTTGAAAGTGAAAAATTCTGTTTTTTTTTCGAAACCGTATAGAAATAACTAATGCTGCGGAAATTATAGCTGCAGTAGCAATATCAACGTTCAATTATAATTACGAGCATCGTGATCAACTTACTGATTTATGCATTTCGTTATGAATATATAGTATGATTTACTTAGGTGTTTACTGGACGGAGTGCCATGTCGAAATAAAACTCTGATATTGAAAACAGCTAACCCAAATGACAATACATATTTAACATACTGTACGCTGAAATTTATTAATTTGACCTCAGCCGATGAATAGGTTATAATTCTTAAACATCTTGAACATAAGTTTGTTTTCGGGATAAGAAACTATACAGATAACCACAAAATGTAAATTTACTTAAGCCACTATGCACCTTCTCAACGGAGGTAGGTGGTGTCTGTATTTATTGATTACTGTGAAGATTCTACGCTGAATATATTTTGTGGGTCCAGGAAATAATTTATTTTAGAAGTTTTTCATTAGTTACTGGAGAAGGAATTAATATATCAGATCATTTACACTGCTAATATTTTCCCCAGCCATACGTCACTCGCAGAGTACATAAATCTAAAAATCTTAAGCAAGTCCCGTACACAGACATATCGGCAAAGTGTTTACCGAGATCAAACTAGCATTTTTCGAAGCCTTATCACTTGGATCCAAAAGGAACTTTCCTGACATATTTCTGAGTGAGACTGCCAATGTTATTATTCGATCGAAAATATTTTCAGCAATAAAATAATTGCAAATATTTATTAGGTTTTTAATCAAATACTTTTCTGCTCACTTAACCCAATGCACTTATCATATAATGAATTTCGACTTACGAGCATAGCTCCACAGACTGATTTCGGTAAAGTTGTCCCTCTATTGTCATGGCTTTTATCGTTTCATCCTAAAATGGCGCTGTGTCTTGCACTTAATCATTCCCAAGATCTACGACTACGTTTTTGGGCATTAATTAACATACCACTACATTTTATACGAGTCACGAATTCTCACTAACAACCTCATGTTATAAGTATAGCCAAGATAAAACAATGAAATATACCTTCTGGTTCCATGATGCACCATTTCTTATTTAATGTCTATAGTTTTTTCTTCACGTAAGAAATACAACAATGACGTATTTGTCCATTCTCGGAATTACACTTATTCAGTTACTGACGATATCCTCTCAATGATGACCAGTCGAAAGTTTGCGGCTTCAGTCGGCGTAGAAAGAAGAAAATTGCTCCTTTAGGAGATAAAAGTCAGAGGGGAAGAAGCTATTATGTATGCCTCTTTTCATACGTAGATACATTTTCATACATTGTTACCGAAAAGCTCATTCAGATACTAGAACCTGCCTTTAGATATAAAGAAGATGTAAGCCAAGGGAGAAGAAGCTAAAGTAAGCCTCACTTTCATATGTAGATACATTTTGACACATTGTCACGGAAAAGATCATCAACCTGCGTAAAATTGAATATTGAGTTAGAGTGGATTTGTAGACTTAATTGTGACTTACATTTCTTGGTATATTGGTTTCGAAAGTCTGGTATTCGCTATTTAACAACAATTATGAAGAATTTGTTACGATCAAGGTTATTACACTGATAATCATGAAATTAAAAATCCCCGTTGAGAATCAACGGGTACTTCTGCTAGTATATATATAAAAATGGATGTTTGTTTGTATGTTTGTATGTTTGTATGTTCCAGATAATCTCGAAAACTAGATGTCGCACAATGTTCAAACTTTTAATATCATTAAATGTATTCCCTGGGATGATCAAGTGGTACTTTTAATTTGCCTAAAGTCCACGGTTCGAATCCAGACGAGTAAAACAGTTTGCATAAGAAATACACGTAAAGTTCTTTTATTTCGTTGCATGGTTCATTTCTTTTGCAAAACTAAATTAGAAAGAACAGTCGTAGGATGTCGAAACTAGCATCAAAGGAATGGAAATAGATTAAAGATTCTTATTTTGGGTCGCGGAATATCGTTTTCGATTCGAAATTGCGAGAATTTTGATAAAATATACGAAAATTTGATATAAATTTCCATGTTGTAAACAAACCCATTCCCTTGACAATCAAAGCGATTGTTGATTCCGAGCTCAAGCGTAATTTCATAAGAAGACGCGGAAAATTTTTAAAATTTCGAATTTTGTTGACGAGTCTGTAGCAACCAAGTTTTATTTATAGCAACATAATTGTTTACCGTCTTTTTCGTTTAATAAATGAGTTTTATGTTTGTGGTTAACCAAAAAATGATTTTTCTCGAACAATTCAACGAGCTGCGTATAATTAGCGATTTACGGAAATGGAGTTAGCGAAGAACGTAAAGATTTCCCAGATTCGGTGTTTGTAATCTTTGATGAGTTGAATGGCGAGTTGTAAATTTGTAGCAAACCTCCTGCATCGTATGATAGACCAAAAAGGTAAAGAAATTTTATTTTGTTATATGCAGAATGTAAAAATTGATTTAATCGTTGCTTTTAAGTGCTTCCACTCCATATTGTCTGAAAATTTCTCTTTAAACGTGGTACCTATTATCTTAATGTGATATTACAATATATCTTTATATTGCCTCAGTTGGAGATATTTTTTATTCAGATTATTTGAGATTGAATATTGAGTTGGTGCGGCTTCGTACACTTCATTGTAACTTAAATTTATTGGTATTTTGGATTGAAAAGTCTGGTATTTGCTATCTATCAAAAATTGTGAAGTATGTGTTACGATCATGATGTTTATGAAATGTAACATCCCCATTGAGAATCAACGGGCACTTCAGCTAGTATATAATAGATATATCTATTATATAAGATAGATGCTTCTCCGGATTCTTTGAAACTTGAAATTTTTATGACAGATTGGCCATAACGTGCAACCGCCAGAAAAATTGCGATTTTGAACCTCAGTGTCATGGGTTCGATTCCAGAGGGCCCAAATTTTTCCCGTTTAAATGCATTGCGTTGATTTTCGGGAATTTAAAAAAAATACATCCCGGATAGGCAGAGAATTAAAACTTAAGGAGGCTATATATATGGTCATCATCTAACGAAAACCTTAATGACGTTTAGGGAAAATATCCTGGGTTCGATGCTAGGACGATGCAAATATCTGCCCTTTAAAATACATGGTAGTAGTTTTTCATTATTTTTTTGATGCACTAATCGAAATGATAGGAAGTTCGTGCTTGGCTAGAACATGTATGGTAAGAATTGGTTTAAGAAAAAAAATTCATTAGACTGTACCATTCCTGGGTTCGATGCCAGAGCACATTAACAGTTCTCTCATAAGGAATATAAGGGAAGAGTAGGACGTCGTTTGAGGCAATTGCAGCCAATATTTCTGCTTGAGTTTTCACACATAGTTAGAGACGGTAATCCTTTGTGGTTCTGCATAGTAATTATCACCAGGAAGACCCGGTTTCGATGCTGGACGGAGAAATTGCAAGAAATTTTATGAATATTTTCAATACTTTATCTACTTTTGATGACCCTCTCGATATGATGTAGACTTGAAATTTGTGTTATCAACATGCTTGCAGAATGCAAGCAATATTTTACTCGTATAATTTATTATATATAGATGCTTCTCTGGATTCATTCATATAGATAGAAGGATAGATAGATAGATAGTGTCGTCGTGACATTAGGGAAATTATACTAATGGTTGGCCGAAGTTATTTATTATCAAAGTAATGAATACAAATTACTGATCTAGGAGGCCATCATGGCTGAACGATTGAGGATCGGTCAGACGAGCGTGCGTACAAGCTTCTATCGATGGGCTGAAGGCACCGAGCTTAAGTTGTACCTTGCTTCTAACTCTTTCGGAAGGACCAAAGGGCACCCCAAAACATTGGAGGGTGAGGGATGACAGAGTCATACTACGCATCATTGATAATCGTAAGACTAATCTCCCACTGACTCTGAATCATCCCTCGCCCTCTGTCCTTCCGACAATAGGATACTAATTCACAGCCTAAACCACAAGCGTCATTGACTTGAAATTTTTACGACGTATTGGCCATAACGTGTAACCTCCAGAAAAATTGCAAATATGATCCTCAGTGTCCTGCTTTAGGTAAGTTAAGTTGTATGGTAAGAATTGGTTTTAGAAAAAAATATAGATAAGACGGAACTTATCCTGGGTTCGATGCCGGAGCACAATAACTTTTCTATCATAAGGAATATAAGGGAAAAGTAGGACGTCGTAAGAAGCAATAGCAACCAATATTTCGGCTGGAATTTGTATACATAGTTAGAGATAGTGATTTTCTGTTTTGCTGCATAGAAAGTAATGCCAGAAAGGCCCGGGTTCGATGCCGGGCAGTAAATATGTCTCCCGTTTAAAATACATTGGGTTAGTATTTCAATATTTTTTGATGCACTTATCAAAATGATAGGAAGTTCCTGCTTGGCTGGAAGATGTATGGTAAGAATATTTTTATGAAAAAAAATTTCATAAGACCATACTATTCCTGGGTTCGAAGCCAGAGCACAATAACATTTAACTCATAAGGAATATAAGGGAAAAATAAGACGTTGTTTGAGGAAGTTGCAGCTAATATTTCTTTTTGAATTTTCACACATAGTTAGAGATTGTGATCTTCTATTGTGTTGCATAGTAAGTATCACCGGAAAGACCTGGGTCCGACTCCAGACGAATAAAATGCAGCGAATATTAAGAATATTTTCAATCTATTTTTTTTTCTTTTTAGGACTCACTCTATATGATGCTGACTTAAAATTAGTGTTATCGATGTGCTTGCAATATACAATCAATATTTTACTCGTAGATATATATAGATGCTTCTCCGAATTCATTCATATAGATAGATAGATAGATAGGATACTAATTCACAGGCTAAACCACAAGCGTCATTGACTTGAAATTTTTACGACGTATTGGCCCTAACGTGAAACCCCCAGAAAAAATGCGATTTTGAACCTCAGCGTCATGGGTTTGATTCCAGAGGGCCCCAAAGTCCCGATTTTTTGCATTTAAATGCATTGCTTTGATTTTCCGGAATAAAAAAAAACTTCCCTGATAGGTAGAAAATCACAACTCTAGGAGCCTTTATATATGGTCATGATCTATAGGAAACAATAATGACTTACTCGCAAAATATCCTGGGTTCGATGCTAGGGCGATGCAAAAATCCGCCGTTTAAAATATATTGAGGTAGTTTTTCATTATTTTATTTGATGCACTTATCAAAATAATAGGAAGTTCTTGCTTCGCTACAAGATATATATTAAGAAATGGTTTCAGAAATAAAATTAGAAAAGACTGTAAATTTCCTGGGTTCGATGCCAGAGCACATTATAATTTCTCTTATAAGGAATATAAGGAAAAGTAGGACGTCGTTTGAAGCTGTTACACCCAATATTTTTTCTTGAATTTTCACACATAGTTAGGGGTGGTGATCTTCTGTACTGCTGCATAGAAGCTATTACCAGAAAGACCCGGGTTCGAAGCCAGGTGGTAAATATATCCCCCATTTCAAATACATTGCGTTATTTTTCATTATTATTTTTAATGTATTTATCGAAATAATAGGAAGTTCTTGCTTTGCTAGAAGAAGTATATTAAGACTCGGTTTAAGAAAAAAATTTAGATAAGACCATGCTGGTCCTGGGTTCGATGCCAGAGCACATTGCAATTTCTCACATAAGGAATATATGTGTAAAGTAGGACGTCGTTTGAGGCAGCGGCAGCCAATATTTCTGCTTGAATTTTCACACATAGTTAGAACTGGATTTGTTCTGTTGTGCTGCATAGTAAGTATGACCTGAAGGAACCGGGTTCGATGCCAGACGATAGAGTTGCAGCGAATTTTAAGATTATTTTCAATCCTTTATTTTTTTCTTTTGATGTCCGTCCAAATATGATACCGATATGAAATTAGTGTTGTCGATCTGCTTGCTGTATGCAAGCTACATTTTACTCGTATAATAGATAGGTACATCCGGAGAAGCGTCTATATATAATAGATATATAGACTGGGGATCAAAAGTTTAACCATGTTCCACAAGTGCCACCGCCTTGAAATTTTTACGACGTTATGGCCATGACGTGTAACCTCCAGACATTGAACCTCGGTGTCATTGGTTCGATTCCAGAAGGCCCCAAAGTCGCGATTTTCTCCATAAGGATACATGGCAGGGATTTTCGAAAATTTTTATGGTGCACTTCCCGGAAAAGTAGAGAGTTGGAATTCGAGGGATCGCTAGAAGCCGTGCAACTCCAACGTAAATCAGAAAGGCATCGACGAATATGGTTCATGGTTCGATGCTAGGTCGGGGCAAAAATCGGCCGTTTAAAATGCATTGCGGCGATTTTTAAGATTTTTTTTGGATCCTTTACCGATAACATGGATACTCGAAACTCGGCACGTAAATAGATATCATGAATATATTTCATAATCAAATTTTACATGTTCGCTGATGGTCCTAGGTTCGATTCCAGAGGGCCATTTGCACTTCTCAATGCATTTCTTACGGAGATAACGGAAACAAAATTTAGGTATTTCCAGGCATGCTATCGACTTCAAACCTTGCATGATACAAGAACGGGTTCTTACAAATCAAATTGTGCATTCACAGCTTATAATATTTCCTGGGTTCGACACCAGGTTTCTCTGTAACTAGAAGTTGATCCGATTTTTAGGAATTATTTTGAAACCTTTCCCAATAATATAAAAACTTGAAATTCAGCATTTAGATAAACATCATAAATAATTTTCAGAAACATGTTTTAGATTTCCAAGATCGTCCTTAGTTCGAATCCAGAGAGCCATTTACATTCGTGAAAATTAGAACGTCTTTTGAGGCAGTTGTAGCCAATATTTCTGCTTGAATTTTCACACATAGTTAGAGATTGTGATTTTCTAATGTGCTGCATAGTAAGTTCACCAGTAAGACCCGGGTTCGATGCCAGACGATGAAATTTCATCGAATTTTAGGAATATTTTCAATCTTTTTTTTTCTTTTGTGGACCGTCCCGATATATGCCGATATGAAATTAGTGTTGTCGATCTGCTTGCAGTATGCAAGCAACATTTTACTTGTATATATATATATATATATATATATATATATATATATATATATATATATATATACGAGTAAAATGTAGCTTGCATACTGCAAGCAGATCGGCAATACTAATTTCATATCGGCATCACATCGGGACGGTCCTCATAATAAAAAAAAAAGGATTTAATTTTTTCTTAAAATTCGCTGAAATTTCATCGTCTGGAATCGAACCCGGGTCTTACTGGAAAACCTACTATGAAACACAATAGAAGATCACCATCTCTAACTATGTTTGAAAATTCAAGCAGAAATATTGGCTACAACTGCCTCAAAAGACGCTCTAATGTTCACGAATGTAAATGGCTCTCGGGACTCGAACCAAGGACGATCTTGGAAATTTAAAAAATGTTTCTGAAAGTTATTAACGATCTCAATCTATATGCCAAATTTCAAGTTTCTATATTATTAGGAAAGGTTTCAAAATAATTCCTAAAAATCGGATCAACTTCTGATTGCAGAGACACCTGGTGTCGAACCCAGGACACATTGATAGCTATGAATGCATAGTTTGATTTTTTAAGACTGGTTCTTCTATCATGCTACGTTTTAAGTCGATAGCATGCCGGGAAGTACCAAAAATTTGTTTCCGTTATCCCCATAAGAAATGCATTGTGGAGTGCAAATGGCCCTCTGGGATCGAACCAAGGACCATAAGCGAATACAAAAAATTTGATTATGAAATATATTTATGATTTCTAACCCCATGCCAAATTTCAAGTTTCCATGCCATCAGGAAGGGGTCCAAAAAAAATCTTAAAAATCGCCACAATGCATTTTAAACGGCCGATTTTTGCCCCGACCTAGCATCGAACCCAGGATATTTTCCGTAAAACTCATTTATGTTTTCGATAGATGATGACCATATCTATAGGCTCCTTGAGTTTCGATTCTCTACCTATCCGGAAAGTATTTTTTTTTAATTCCCGAAAATCAAAGCAATGCATTTAAACGGGAAAAATCGGGACTTTGGGGCCCTCTGGAATCGAACCCATGACACTCAGGTTCAAAATCGCAATTTTTCTGGAGGTTATACGTTATGGCCAATATGTCGTAAAAATTTCATGCCATCGACGCTAGTGGTTTAGCCTGTGACTTTGTATCCTCTCTATCTATTATATATAGATGCTTCTCCGGATTCATT
Organism: Sympetrum striolatum; assembly: GCA_947579665.1. Lineage (NCBI taxonomy): Eukaryota > Metazoa > Arthropoda > Insecta > Odonata > Libellulidae > Sympetrum > Sympetrum striolatum. The sequence goes on along the minus strand of OX388344.1, from coordinate 97,596,302 downwards.
CATATCTATTACGAGTAAAATGTAGCTTGCATACTGCAAGCAGATCGACAACACTAATTTCATGTCGGCATCATATCGAGACGGCCATCAAAAGAAAAAAGTGGATTGAAATTTTTCTTAAAATTCGCTGAAATTCCATCGTCTGGCATCGAACCCGGGTCTTACTGGTGAAATAACTATGCAGCACAACAGAAAATCACCATCTCTTACTATGTGTGAAAATTCAAGCAGAAATATTGGCTCCAACTCCCTCAAACGACGTCCTTCTGTTCAATAATGTAAATGGCTGTCTGGATTCGAACCAAGGACGATCTAGGATATCTAAAACATGTTTTTAAAATGTCTTTATGTTCTCTATCTATATGCATAATTACATGTTTTAATATTATTGGGAAGGGGTTTAAATTAATTCTTAAATATCGGATATTTTACTGATTGTAGAGACGCCTGGTGTCGAACCCAGGACATATTGGTAGCTATGACTGCACAGTGTGACTTATTAGGACTTCATCTTATTTCATATAAAGTTTGAAGTCGATATCATGCCGGGAAGTACCTAAAAATGTTTTCTTTTATCTCCATAAGAAATGCATTGAGGAATGTAAATTGCTCTCTGGGATCGAACCAAGGACTATCAGCGAATTTGTAAAATTTGATTATTAAATATATTTATGATATCTAAACCCATGCCGAATTTCAAGTTTCCATGCCATCGGGAAAGGGTCCAAAAAAAATCTTAAAAATCGCTGAAATTCCATCGTCTGGCATCGAACCCGGGTCTTACTGGTGAAATAACTATGCAGCACAACAGAAAATCACCATCTCTTACTATGTGTGAAAATTCAAGCAGAAATATTGGCTCCAACTCCCTCAAACGACGTCCTTCTGTTCAATAATGTAAATGGCTGTCTGGATTCGAACCAAGGACGATCTAGGATATCTAAAACATGTTTTTAAAATGTCTTTATGTTCTCTATCTATATGCATAATTACATGTTTTAATATTATTGGGAAGGGGTTTAAATTAATTCTTAAATATCGGATATTTTACTGATTGTAGAGACGCCTGGTGTCGAACCCAGGACATATTGGTAGCTATGACTGCACAGTGTGACTTATTAGGACTTCATCTTATTTCATATAAAGTTTGAAGTCGATATCATGCCGGGAAGTACCTAAAAATGTTTTCTTTTATCTCCATAAGAAATGCATTGAGGAATGTAAATTGCTCTCTGGGATCGAACCAAGGACTATCAGCGAATTTGTAAAATTTGATTATTAAATATATTTATGATATCTAAACCCATGCCGAATTTCAAGTTTCCATGCCATCGGGAAAGGGTCCAAAAAAAATCTTAAAAATCGCCACAATGCATTTTAAACGGCCGATTTTTGCCTCGACCTAGCATCGAACCCAGGATATTTTTAGTAAGACTCATTTATATTTTCGATAGATCATGACCATATATATCGGCTCCTTGAGTTTTAAGTCCCTACCTATCCGGCAAGTATTTTTTAAAAATTCCCGAAAATCAAAGCAATGCATTTAAACGGGAAAAATCGGGACTTTGGGGCCCTCTGGAATCGAACCCATGACACTGAGGTTAAAAATCGCAATTTTTCTGGCGGTTACACGTTATGGCCAATATGTCTTAAAAATTTCAAGTCAATGACGCTTGTGGTTTAGGCTGTGAATTTGTATCCTCTCTATATATATATATGATATATGAATGAATCCGGAGAAGCATCTATATATATCTATTATATACGAGTAAAATGTAGCTTGCATACTGCAAGCAGATTGGCAATACTAATTTCATATCGGCATCATATCGGGACGGTCCTCAAATGAAAAAAAAAGGATTTAATTTTTTCTTCAAATTCGCAGAAATTTCATCATCTGGCATCTAACCCGGGTCTTACTGGTAAAACTACTATGAAACACAATAGAAGATCACCATCTCTAACTATGTGTGAAATTTCAAGCAGAAATATTGGCTATAACTGCCTCAAAAAACGTTCTAATATTCACGAATGTTAATGCCTCTCGGGACTCGAACCAAGGACGATCTTGGAAATATAAAACATGTTTCGAAAAGTTATTTGTGATCTCTATCTATATGCCAAATTTCAAATTTCTATATAATTAGGAAAGGTTTCAAAATAATTCCTAAAAATCGGATCAACTTCAGATTTCAGAGACACCTGGTGTCGAACCCAGGACGTATTGCAAGCTGTGAATGCACAGTTTGATTTGTAAAGACTTGCTCTTCTATCGTGCAAAGTTTGAAGTTGATAGCATGCCGGGAAGTACCTAAAATTTGTTTCCGTTATCCAAATAAGAAATGCATTGTGGAGTGCAAATGGCCCTCTGGGATCGAACCAAGGACCATAAGCGAATACATAAAATTTGATTATGAAATATATTTATGATTTCTAACCCCATGCCAAATTTCAAGTTTCCATGCACTCGGGAAGAGGTCCAAAAAAAATCTTAAAAATCGCCACAATGCATTTTAAACGGCCGATTTTTGCCTCGGCCTAGCATCGAACCCAGGATATTTTCCGAAAAACTCATTTATGTTTTCGATAGATCATGTTCATATATATAGGCTCCTTGAGTTTTGATTCTCTACCTATCCGGAAAGTATTTTTTTTTAATTCCCGAAAATCAAAGCAATGCATTTAAACGGGAAAAATCGGGACTTTGGGGCCCTCTGGCATCGAACCCATGACACAGGATCCTAATCGCAATTTTTCTGGTGGTTACACGTTATGGCCAATACGCCGTAAAAATTTCAGCTCAATCACTCTTGTGGTTTAGCCTGTGAGTTTGTATCCTCTCTATATATATATCTATTATATATAGATGCTTCTCCGGATTCATTCATATATATAGCTATATAGCTATATAGCTATATAGATAGGATACAAATTCACAGGCTAAACTACAAGGGTCATTGCCTTGAAATTTTTATGACGTAGTGGCCATAATGTGAAACCCCCAGGAAAAAAGCGACTTTGATCCTAAGTGTCATAGGTTCGATTCCAGAGGGCCTCAAAGTCCCGATTTTTCCCGTTTAAATGCATTGCCGTTATTCTCGGGAATTTAAAAAAAATACTTTCCGGATAGGTAGAGAAATAAAACTCAAGGTGCCTATATTTATGGTCTTGGACTTTCGAAAACATCAATGACTTTCACGAAAAAAATCCTTGGTTCGATGCTAGGACGATACAAAGATCTGCCCTTTAAAATACATGGGAGCTGTTTTTCATTATTTTTTTTGATGAACTTCTCGAAATAATAGGAAGTTCGTGCTTAGCCGGAAAGTGTAAGGTAAGAATTGGTTTAAAAAAAAATTTTCATAAGACCGTACTATTCCTGGGTTCGATGCCAGAGCACATTAACATTTCTCTCATAAGGAATATAAGGGAAAAGTAAGACTTCGACTGAGGCAGTTGCAGCCAATATATCTGCTTGAATTTTCGCTTGAATTTTCGTTAAAGATTAATATCTTCCTTTATGTTGCATAAGAAGTTTTACCAGAAAGACCCGGGTTCGATGCCGGGCGGTAAATATGTCTCCCGTTTAAAATACATAGGGTTAGTATTTCATTATTTTTTTGATGCACTTATCGAAATGATAGGAAGTTCAGGCTTGGCTGGAAGATGTATGGTTATAACTGGTTTAAGAAAACAGTTTTCAGAAGACTGAACTACTCCTGGGTTCGATGCCAGAGCACATTAAAATTTCTCTCATAAGAAATGTAAGGGAAAAGTAGGACGTCGTTTGAGGCAGTTGCAGATAATATTTCTGCATGAATTTTCACACATAGTTAGTGATGGTGATCTTCTATTGTGCTGCATAGTAAGTATCACCAGGAAGACCCGGGTTCGATGCCGGACGAATAAATTGCAGCGAATAATCAGAATATTTTCAATCCATTTTTTTTTCTTTTGACAGCCTTCCCGATATGATGCCGACATGAAATTAGTGTTGTCGATCTGCTTGCAGTATGCAAGCTACATTTTACTTGTATGATATATGAATGAATCCGGAGAAGCATCTATATATAATAGATAGACGCTTCTCCGGATATACCTATATATATATACATAAGTTATATATAGGGGATCAAAATTCTAACCATGTTCCACAAGTGCCACTGCTTTGAAATTTTTACGACATATTGGCCATAACGTGTAACCTCCAGGAAAAAGCCAACTTTGAACCTCGGTGTCATGGGTTCGATTCCAGAAGGCCCCAAAGTCGCGATTTTCCCCATAAGATTACATAGCGGGGATTTTCGAAAATTTTTTTGAGGCACTTCCCGGAAAAGGAGACAGTTGAAATTCGAGGGATCCCTAGATACCGTGCAACTCTAACGTATATCAGAAAGACATCTTCGAATATTGTCCATGGTTCGATGCTAGGTTGGGGCAAAGATCGGCCGTTTAAAATGCATTGAGGCGATTTTGAAAATTTTTTTTGGATCCTTTCCCGATAACATGGATACTTGAGACTCGGCACGTGTATAGATATCATGAATATATTTCAGATGCAAATTTTACATGTTCGCTGATGGTCCTTGGTTCGATCCCAGAGGGCCATTTGCACTTCTCAATTCATTTCTTACGGAGATAACGGAAACAAAATATAGGTACTTCCCGACATGCTATCGACTTCAAACTTTGCATGACACAAGAGCAAATTTATATAAATCAAACTGGGCATTCACAGCTTACAATATGTCCTGGGTTCGACACCAGGTGTCTCTGCAATCAGAAGTTGATCCGATTTTTAGGAATTATTTTGAAACCTTTCCCAATAATATAGAAACTTGAAATTTGGCATATAGGTAGAGATCAAAAAATAACTATCAAAAACATCTTTTAGATTTCCAAGATCGTCCTTGGTTCGAGTCCCGAGAGGCATTTACATTCGTGAATATTAGAACGTCTTTTGAGGCAGTTGTAGCCAATATTTCTGCTTGAATTTTCACACATAGTTAGAGATGGTGATCTTCTATTGTGCTGCATAGTAGGTATCACCGGAAAGACCCGGGTTCGATGCCAGACGATGAAAGTTCAGCGAATTTTAAGAAATATTTCAACCCTTTTTTTTTCTTTAAAGGACCGTCCGGATATGATGCCGATATGAAATAAGTATTGCCGATCTGCTTGCAGTATGCAAGCTACATTTTACTCGTAATAGATATATAGACGCTTCTCCGGATATACTTATATATATATACACTGGGGATCAAAAGTCTAACCATGTTCCTAAAGTGCCACTGACTTGAAATTTTTATGACGTTATGGCCATGACGTGCAACCTCCAGGAAAAAACCGACATTGAACCTCGGTGTCATGGGTTCGATTCCAGAAGGCCCCAAAGGCGCGATTTTCTCCATAAGAATACATGGCAGGAATTTTCGTAATTTTTTTTAAGGCACTTCCCGGGAAAGGAGAGAGTTGAAACTCGAGGGATCGCTAGAGGCCGTGCATATCCAACGAAAATCAGAAAGACATCTTCGAATATTGTCCATGGTTCGATGCTAGGTCGGGGCAAAAATCGGCCGTTTAAAATGCATTGTGGCGATATTTAAGATTTTTTTTAGACCCTTTCCCGAAATATTGGAAACTTTAAATTCGGCATGGAGTTGGAGTTTATAAATATATTTCATAATCAAATTTTACCTATTCGCTGATGGTCCTTGGTTCGATCCCAGAGGGACATTTACATCCCTCAATGCATTTCTTATGGAGATAACGGAAACAAATTTTAGGTACTTCCCAGCATGATATCGACTTCAAACTTTGCATAAAATAGGATCAAGTTCTTACAAATCAATCTGCGCATTCACAGCTACCAATGTGTCCTGGGTTCGAAACCAGGCGTCTCTACAATCAGTAACTGATCGTATTTTCAATAATTATTTTGAACCCTTTCCCAACAATATAGAAACCTGAAATTCGGCATGTAGATAGAAATTATAGATGCATTTCAAAAGAATATTTTAGATTTTAAAGATCGTCCTTGGTTCGAATCCAGAGAGCCATTAACTTTCGTGAAAAGTATAACGTCTTTTAGGCAGTTGTAGCCAATATTTCTGCTTGAAATTTCACACATAGTTAGAGATGAAGATCTTCTGTTGTGCTGCATAACAAGTTCACCTAAAAAAGACCCGGGTTTGATGCCAGACGATGAAATTGCAGTGAATTTTAAGAATATTTTCAATCTTTTTTTTTTTTCATTTGATGACCGTCCCGATATGATGCCGATGTGAAATTAGTATTGCCGGTCTGCTTGCAGTATGCAAGCTACATTTTACTCGTATATATATATGAATATATGATATATGAATGAATCCGGAGAAGCATCTATATATAATAGATATGAATGAATCCGGAGAAGCATCTATATATAATAGATATATAAGATATATTCAATATAGAAAATTTCATTTGACTGCTCAACGATCAAATTTCATTTAAGGTATTCATTAGTGATATAGCATGTGCACTGAATTCCCTCGCTTAGAATTACTGTCGATTCCTATTGAAATATCGGTATTGAAATATTCGTTTTGAAATATTCGTTTTGAAATATATTTTTCGGAAAGTGGAAGATGTATAAAAGTCTATATTTTACGCTATTTTAGAATTTTCCAAAAATGCCATTTCATAACCGGACAAAGCATTAAGTATTGGACAATTAAATCACATTTAAAACAATTATTTTCCGTGATTTATAATTCCGATTCACAGTACGATTAAGGCATTTTAACGTATAAATATCATCTAACAGAGTTATGAATAGAAATCGATCAAATACCTACCACGGGTCTTATGATACACAATCATAATCATTTCTCAAACCTTATCACAGAAATTCAAACCAATAATGGAACCACGTTTCGCGCGAAGTAGATGCAAAACATTCATATGACATTTTTACGAGGCGTTAGATGCGGGGATAAAAGATATCGAAGGACATGAAGCGGGGAGTGTAGGTGGAGCCAGTGTACCCGCCTCCGGTGGGTGGGGGCAGGAAGAGGGCGGGGCGAGGAGGCAGCGGGGGCGAATTAAAGTGGCAATCAAGGGGCTGAGTGGGAAGATGGTGGGTGGGTGGAGGCGATAGGAATGTACTAAATAAGGGCAGGAGCGCGGAATATGCGCCTGCGCGGGACATTCGAGGTATTTCGGCTTTTTTTCCACTCCCGCGACGCCCACGACTTGGTTTTCGCAGCAATTACGATGTGCCTACGTCCGGAAAAGACCCGTGGTATAGGGGATATAACGTTTGATTCCTTGGGATCCTGAAGTCCGAATACGTAACGTTCTCAAAGCAAATAAGCGACTTTTTGCGCCAATTACGCCATCCCTACGTCATAAGAATTTCTCTCTATCGAGGGGCTTCGGGATTGATAAGGTCTGCAACATTTGATTCTTAAGAATGCAAAGGGTTCCTAGTACCATACTCTGTTGAATGGAATATTTTCATTCATCATTTGGTACAGGGTAGAAAAAATGAATCTTTCATTTATTTTTGTAACAGTTTTGATCATGGCTGTGATGAAATGAAAGCTACTGAGGTGTGAGTGAATAATTATAATAATCAAGGTTTCTCCTTATGAACTGACGAGAAAAGTGCTACTCGTAGAATCATTGTACTTCACTTGCGTGGACATGTTCCGTTTATAGCTGTCTGGCTCAGTGAGGAAAGCAAGGGCCTCACTCCTCATCCTATCTAATAAACCTCATTCCTCTCTGCAAGCTCTATATAGCTTATGTCAGAAGGGGTGTGGCACCAACCGGTCTCCGGGCTGAATAATTTGCAGATAGGATGCTAAGGGGAGCGACCGAATAGTTAACCACAATGTAAATATACGAATAAGGATACAGGAAATTGAAAATTGCCGATGTGACAAGCATTTGAACCCAGGTCTTCTACTCTCCCAGCAGGTGTTCCAAGCCACGCGCCAAATCTAAGTAAACATTATTATAAGGACTGGCGCGTTGATAAAACTGTGCATTCTTATCCTGTCCAATCCTATCGCATTCACACGGACATTCCTATCCCGCGCGATTGGAGCGTGCCGTTCCATTCCTGCGTAAAAGAGCGTACGTGTGAACGCCACTATTCTTATGTGAAAATGCATGAGCTCGGATCCAACAATCGCATTGGTTTTCAGGTTGTCACGGAGACCGGTTGCTTACAACCTCAAATTCTTTGAAATTGTTAGTGTGCTTTTTCAAAATTCTTGAAATTTCGATTCGAAAACAAGATTTCACTAACAAAATAAAAATTAATTCAATTTTCTTTCTTTTGATGCTTATCTCGACTCTGCATTTTATTCCAATTTAATTATTCAAAATAAATAAAGTCATCGGTAAAAGTGGAGTTTACTTGTATATCTTATGGAAATCTATCTAAGCAATCTTAGTTCGAACGCAGCAAAATTATCGAATGAAAATGCAAAATTGTTTCGTTTCTGATCCTGGATAATACATATGCAAAGTTTGACACAGTGTGGACTTCAATTAAAGAAAAATACACAAAAAAGTTAACTTAATTTTGTTTTAAATACGTACATAGATAAGACTGAGGAAAGGTTCTGTCAAAAAAGCGTTTGCAAATGCCTTTAGTATTAATATTTATGGATACCTCTAATTCCCTCACGATGGAAAGACAAGCGAATTGTATGTTGTAATTAATTCATTTTGCCTTGATTGTTATGCAATCTCAATTCGTGAAATATAATTGTATTAAAAATTCATTCATTCATAAGTGTTCTACCTTTCGGTAGGTTCGGCACAATCAAAAATCCCTATTAATAGCCATCTCCTTCATATCCTTATATTTAACCCCACCCCTTATTTCATCCAACATCTTCTGTCGTCCCCTCTGCCTTTTCCCCTGAATCCTACCCTCCATTACAACCTTTAGCAATCCCTCTCACCTCAATATTTGGCCCACCCATTTCTTCTGACGATGCTTAATCACGTCAATTAAAGTCCTCTCCTCCCCAACCGTCTCTAACACCTCCCTGTTTGTTTTAAACCCAACTAATTTTTTCCATTCTACGCCACACCCACATCTCGAAGGCCTCCAATCGCTTGACTTCTTCCTTTCTCAAGGTCCACGTTTCGCACCCATAGAGCAACACACTCCAGACCAGGGATTTCACAAATCTTTTCCTGATTCCTTTATCAAGACCTTTGGTCATTAATCCCCTTCGCTTCATAAAGGCTTCCTTCGCCAAGGCTATTCTTTTACGAACCTCATCTTTACATCTTCCGTCCCAAGAGAAAGTACTTCCCAAATAAGAAAATTTATCTACCTGCTCTAGTTTTTCCCCATCCACCCTAATGGTTAACTTAGCTTTCTTTCCTTTAGTGAACCTCAAAACTTTAGTTTTACTTACATTCATTTTCATACCAAACTCCCTTGCTTTATCGTTAAGAGCATTTACTAAAGTTTGCAAACCCTTTACGGAATCACAGACAATAGCTTTATCGTCAGCATACCTTACAGACTGAACTACTTTCCCACCAACCATTACTCCCTTGTCTATTTCTTCCCAGGCTTCTTGCACTATTTCCTCTGCATATATATTAAAAAGCGTTGGTGACATAGGACACCCTTGTCTTACCCCCCTACCCAATTCAGCCCAATCCGATTCCCCATCAGCTATCCTTACGCAGGCTGTTTGATTCAGATACAAATTTTGAATTAAACGTCTATCTTTCCAGTCTAACCCATATCTCTTTAATATCCCCATCAGTTTTGGCCACTGGACTCTATCAAAAGCCTTTTCAAAATCTACAAAACATACACATAAGTCCCTCTTAAATTCCAGGCTTCGTTCCGCAAGTACTCTCATCACCCCAATTGCACCCCTCGTTCCTTTTCCTCTCTGAAAACCAAACTGGTCTTCTCCGATTATCCCTTTAATTTTTCCCTCGACCCGTCTATTCAAAGCCCTCAGAAGTACTTTTGCCGCGTGAGAGATTAGGCTAATTGTACGATAATCCCGACATTCTGTAGCCTTGTTCTTTTTCTGTAAAGGAATCAAGTTAGTTTTGGTAAAATCCTCTGGCCATTGCCCTTCATCATAAATTTTCCTAATTAAATCATAGAAACATTTCTTGGCCTTATCCCCCAGGTTCTTAAGGAACTCCACTGGGATCTCGTCAACCCCCGTTGCTTTATTCCCTTTCATATCTCGCAATGCCTGTTCTATTTCACGATCGATTAACCCAGGTCCAAGATCGTCTTCTTCAACTTCTTCCTCAGTTTCTATTTGTATGCTGGTGGGTTTCATGTTTTTCCCATATAATTCCTCAACGTATTCCTTCCATCGTCCCCTTATGGTGACTGGATCCCTTAATAGACTTCCCTTACTGTTTTTAACCGTCACCATTCTATTACTAATTCTATTCCCCGTCAGTTGCTTTACTTTACTATACATTATTATTCGGCCCTCCCGCTTTCCACCAGCTTTTCTATTTCATTACACTGCCCCTTCCACCACTGTTCCCTAGCCTTATTAGTTTCCCTTAGTGAACGATTTACGTTGTTTATAAATAATGTGAAATGACAAAAGAGGAAGTATAAAAAAGGTAAAAATGTTAGCATGCTAAATTACTCTCGATGAAATAGCGATTATTTGATAAAAAGATGAAGAACTTTAAATGAATTCTGTCTATATTGGAGAAATGCATTAAAAATAAGCTTATAAATTATATGCAATAAAATCGAAGTGATGGTTTACTTTTGAACAAAAAAATAAGTTACTGGTGAAATCAGGAATGGAATAACATTATTGATAAGTTGATAGATACTTTTTCGTAAAAACAAGCATAATAAGGAGCGAAGGTAGCAAGATAGTGGCAAAATAAAGTGAATGAATTCTACCAGATAATTTTTTGGCCATTGGTAATACTATCTGAATATGGGAATATGGGGAAATGTGTTTATTTCAACGTGACCATTTAATTAGAAGTAATTAGAAAATTAAAATAGCGAAATAACTTCATGAATGGTCAAGGGAAACACCTAAAAATTAAATTTTACATTGAAAAGATGGTATTAATTATGGAGAAACATTTCACCATACATGATTAAACATTAATGAAAAATACAAAACGGAGTTATATTTAATTTTCATTTCTTAAACGTTGTCATGGATGCCATTGCATAAAAATCATTCCTAGCAACGATAAATATGATTGGCTGTTCGCTTTGATAAGAGCTAGTTCATTGGATGATTTGAATTGTTTAAACCAATAAAAATGAACTTCCCGCCACCCACCGCAAATCCCACCCGCATCAATCTTTTTATGACAGACGAAGCCGCCATGTTGACGTGAATCTACATCGTAAATTACGCAACAACAAATTTTACTGATTTTTTTTAAATATCAAAAAGATATTATACTAAAATGATTACGGTAAGTTATAGTATTGCCATACTAATGTTTTGAATACGTTTTATTAAGTATTGATGAAGTTAAGATAATATATTTTTGTAACACCCGTCTTCCGTTTGATAAAACTTGTTAAGAAGATCCGCCATGACAGTACAACTACAGTAAGACTACAAGTGACAATAACTCGCGTAAGTTATAAAATACAGCCCTTGAGTATTCATTTTTATTCTTATTGAAGCATTATATTATATTTTTAATTTATTTGGATCCATTTACTAGGAATTAATGATAAATCGTCAATTACGATGCAGTTAAACTTGCGAATATGAGCGCTTACCATGAAACTTCTATAGCGCCAACTAAGCGCCACGACCAGAATTTGAAACACCTCAGACAACAAGGTAATCATGAAATGAAATGAATGAAACATGTATGTGAAAAAATCTGCTTACCATTTATACGGCTTGGTCAATATCCGCTATCCCTCCGCCACTGTAAGTGGTCAGTATTTATCTTGCGCTTAACACGATTTTATTCACTTTCATAAGGGTAGCACTGCAAATTATAGAAATCGTTCGCATTTACACTCACTACTTCAAGGAATAAGACGTATGAATAGAAGAGAGCGAGCCACTCAGGCACAGAAGCACAATCACCGGGAACGAAGGAATGGATGGAATATCGGTGAGGCATACATATAATGGAAGAAATATCAATCCATTGTGGTTAGCTCGGGAATAAATATTTGAGATAATTCCCTTATTTTATCCTCTGATTGCACCAAAGCACGGCACCACTTAAATATTAGAACATCCTTCTTCTAGCAAAAGACTGGTGAGCACATAACTCCTCGTAGTCCAGTGATGAACACGTCCGATGATAGACTGCTTGTGAAATTCCTTCAAAAATGATTCGCCTCCAATCACGAGCCTCCTTGTCCTGTTACTTTCGTCGTTTTGCACCCTCGATGAGGTCCGCAGCTGCGGAAACCGATATGGCACTCCCCGGTCTACGTTTAGTTCAAATTTCACGCCGATGTCTGGAAACGAGCATGGCTCTCGCTAGAGGTGCTTATTCTTAAATTCCGTTATTTGGGTCGAATTTCATGCCAGAAACTTGCAATTGTTTGGCTTCAGCAAGATACTCAGGATTAGAAAGTAATAGATGCCAATTTCCTTTTCGTCGAAGAATTTACACCAGGTATTTATGCGCTTATCTAAGCGTTTATGCGATATATTTGGGAAATGCCATCCATTTGTTCCTTCTTTACATTTAACCTCCCACCTAATCGTGAGATGCTTTTCGCCACGTCCTTGTTTTCATTTGCGTCGAGGGCCAAGAGATGACGCTGGCGACAGAGGGCAGTTGCAGGTTGCAGCTCAACTGGGACGGAAGGAGTACGAGGGTTTGCGGGAGTAACCAGGAGTCTTAAATCAGGTATGCGGCTATTTTTCCTTGCTCTCTTCTTCCCGTTCATTTAAATCGGGTATTATTTAATTTGTGTTTAATTTCGAAGACCCGTTGAAGGCCAAATCCCACTTTCAATTGTGTTCATTACTTTCACATGGCGCTTTCATTTTGCCGCCGAAACCCGGGATTATGTCAGATGTGGGGTCAGCGATAATGACGAAGGATACGTTTAAACGCCAATTTATAACTATTCGCGGGCAGCGAGATCGACCACTGAACGGCGTGTTCACTTACGGTTGAATAGTGGTATTAATTAATCTGATTTTATTATTTGCTGAGAGTGGACTTGAATAAGAGAGAAGGGGATAGAGGAGATTTTTCGCCGCCGTCGCCTGACCCAGTTTAATTTTCGCGTGCCGATTAAATTTTAGAGCAGGGTCTAAAATTACACCCAAGAATTTGCGAGACGTCACGGACGGAATTGCCAGCTATGGAAGGGGAGATTGGATGATTAGGAATTTTGCGCCGCGTGAAATTTGCAAAGTGGAGATGAGCGCTTTTGGAAGGATTGACTTTTAACTTCCACCCCGCCGTCCAGTCGCCGATGTCGTCTAAGTACTCATTCAGTTTAAGAATGGTTGAATTATAATCTTTGCCCGTGGCTGCTATTGCTGTATCGTCAGCATAAAGGAAGGTTTCCATCGTTTTCGATAAAGGGATATCATTTATGAATACTGCAAAAAGGGTTGGGCTTAAGGCCGATCCCTGCGGAACGCCGGAATGTAAAGGAAAGGGGGACGAAAAGTGGTTTTGTACTGACGCAATGAAAGTTCTATCTAGAAGGAATTGATGTATAATTTTACATAGGGAAGAGGGACAGCCATAATGAACAAGTTTGTGAATTAGGCCATTATGCCAAACACTGTCAAATGCTTTTTCGAAGTCAAGAAAAATGCAGTGGGTTGAAAATTTATGTCTAATATAGTTGTTGGAAATGAAATATTGTGGCCGAAGAATTTGATGAATAGCGCTATAATGTTTACGGAAACCCATTTGCTGTGGTATAAGTATGTTAGCGGCGTCGAGAAATGAGAGAAGTCGAGAATTTATGAGTTTTTCAAATATTTTTCCGAGGCAGGAAAGCAGCGATATCGGCCTATGGTTGTCAGGTTCGGTGGGGTTTTTGTTAGGTTTAGGGATGAATACCACCTTTGACTGCTTCCAAGCTGTAGGAAAGTATGTTAACTGAAGGCAGGAGTTAAAAAGATTGGTCGAGAGCGGGTGGGGAAAAAATCAGGGATTTGAGCACTTCGTTGGTGATGGAGTCCAAGGCCTGGAGCGGAACGGGTTTTGGTGGATTTTAACAGATCAATAACTTCTTTAGGAGTAAACGGAGGAATATAGGAATTAGGGGTCCAGTAGAGACTAAAAATGGTGTTAGATACTGAATTTTTGAAGGGTTATGTTGCATTATTAGCGGAATTGCGGGCATGTGAAGAGGCAAGAATTGACGATTTTGCGGTCGGATCGAAATGAAGTTGGTTGTCTTTTTTAAGGGGAGAGGGTATTTTCGTTGTGTTACGAAGTTGTTTCGCGACTTTCCATATTGAGTTATCTTTAAAATTTAACTGAGCGACCTTATTTGACCAAATTTTATTTTTCAAAATTTTTACATCTGATTTAATCTCCTTTTGGAGGGACTTGTAATTTAATAAATCGGAGGGTTGACGATAGATTTTCCATTTTCTATGAAAGATGTTACGTTGGTTGATTTTTGTGCGCAGAAATAATGGGAGTCGGAAGGGCGAGGCGTCTTGAGGAGATTGGTTAAAAGTGCGCGTGGCGTGGTTGCGCGCGGCGGTCAAGAACTCAGAGATGAGGGCGATTTGGTTGTTTATGGAATTAATTGTCGGGGAGACAAGGTGTGGAATGAGATGAATAAAATCAGCAATAAATCGTGAAAACTTTTCCCAATTAGTAGATATTTTGATCGGGGGGAAGAAGATGTTAGATGGGGAGAGGGGGAGGTCTAAAAAGAGGGGAAGATGATCCGAGGATAGGGCCGTAAGGGCTTGGACGGACGGATTAAGGTCTGAAGAACCGCAGTTCGTTGACGCTTGGCAAGCTGTAGCCTATATGCAAATGTCTGCTTTATAGGCAGTAACGCTGGTGCTAGGTAAGGTTACAGGGGTAGAGGCACAGCACAGTACACATTAACGCAGGCATTAGGTTATTTTATTAGGGATAGGGTTAGGTATGGATGACAGATGAGTTGACAGTGCAGCATGAAGGTAAGGGTAGCTGTAAGGAAAGTGGTTAAGAAGAAGCTAAGTTATCGAGAGGGCAGAAGGTGGTGACGACTGAAAGGAAAAAGATGTTTAAAATAATTTTGCGCGAAGGTATGGGGAATGTGTTTTTTTTAAAGGGCTATAGAGTTACTGACTATTGGTTACCATTTCTTCCTGCGGGCTTTTTTATAGGGGGTGAATTTAAATTGGTGGACGACAGTTTTAGGTAATTTTATCTTTTTCTTTTTGCGGTGTTCTCTGGGGGTGTAATTCCAAATATTCTGTAGGAGGGGGTTTTCAAGGTTCGCAAGGTTCATTTCAAATTTATTAATCATTTTAGCGACCAAGTTACTTACTGTTGTTAATTGGTGGTAGTTTTTGATTTCTGCAAGTGAGACCAGTTTGTTAGTGGATGTAACAGAGCGGATACATTTATTGTAGAACGTTTCGATTTTTTTAATATTGTATTTTTGAGTGTTGAAGGTGAGGATTGAGGCGTAAGTGAGGTGGGGGAGGACAAATGAATTTATAAGTCTCAGTTTGGTTCTGGTGGAGAGGGGGCTTTTTCGGTTTAGAAGAGGGTTCAATTTGAATTTTGCAAATTGCGCCTTTGAGATACTATTATTGATGTGTTCCGTCCAAGAAAGTGAATCGTTGATAGTGATGCCAAGAAATTTGGTAGAGGAAGACTTGGGGATAGGGGTATTGGAAAGTTCGACTAGTTCTGAGGTGGGCCGTTTTTGATTGATACTGAAGCTCATGTGTGAGCATTTGGAAGGATTGATGGAGAGATGCCATTTCTCGAGCCAAGTTTCTAATTTGAGATTGTATGCATTGATGCGGTGAACAGCTAAGTTGGGCGAAGGAGACTGTGATGCAATTGTTAGGTCGTCGGCGTAAAGAAATCGTTTTATTTGAGGATCATTCGGCAAGTCATTAATGAATATGTTGAATAATATCGGGCTGATGATGCTGCCTTGAGGCACACCTGCAGAGATAGGAAGAGGAGGAGAGATGTGGTTGCTGTATCTGACTTGAATCGTTCGGTTTTTTAGAAAAGATTGAATGATTTTACAGATAGAGGGAGGAAAAGAAAGTGTTAACAGTTTGTAAATAAGCCCTTGGTGCCAGACTCGATCAAATGCTTTGTGGATGTCGTAAAATACAACTTGAGTGGCTTGCTTCCTATAGATGTGACCATGGATGATAAACTCAAGTAGTCTGAGCACTTGGTGTGTGGTAGAAAGGTGGTTTGTGAAACCCATCTGTTCTGGGATGATTATTTTGTTGCTTTTAACGTGATCCTGAATTATTCTGTGGAGGATTTTTTCAAAGACTTTGGAAATAGATGAGAGAAGAGTGATGGGGCGGTGATTAGAAATTAGAGTGGGGTCTTTTTGGGGTTTAGGGATGAAGTGAACTGTGCCCAGTTTCCATGCCTCTGGAAAATAATGAAGTTGAAGGCAAGAGTTAAAAAGATCTACAAGGAGAGAAATGAACTGTGGGACATTAGAAAGGAGTTTAAGGATTTTGTTGGAAAATGGGTCAGGGCCAGGAGCTTTTCGGATGTTGAGGTCGTGAAGAATGTTGAAGACTTCAGTGGGGTTGGTAGTAAAAGGGGGGTCGTCCGGTTGAAGTTGTGAAAGGAAGTCATAAGTAATGTTGATTGGCGCATCGGATTCCAAGTCAGTGGGATTATTCTGCATCAGTGATGAAAGGTAGTCGACAGCAAAATGAGCTTTAGTGGTCGGATCAAAGTTTAGTTTATCGTTGATTAGAAGAGGCTGGTTGTAGGTGTTAGTGTTGGTGAATGATTTGGATATTTTCCAAAGGGAATTATCTTCAAAATTGAGAGAGCTGGAGAAAGCAAGCCACTTAGAAGAGAGAAAGATTTGAAGTTTTTGTTTAATAATATTGCGAATATTGCGTAAGGCAATTTTGTCGTCCTCTAGTTTGTACAGGTGAAATTGCCGACGGAGGCGATTTCTGCAAGTTATTAGTCGGCGAAGATGGGCAGGCAAGGGAGTATGATTTTTTGGAATGTTTCTAAGAAAAGTGTTGGCTGATTCCTTGGCAGATGTGATCAAGTCGTTAAGAAGGGATATCTGGAAATCAATTTTCTCGATGGAGGTGTTGTCTCCAATGAGAGGATAGAAGGAAATTCTATGAATGATGAAGTCTTTAAATTGCTGCCAGTTGATGTGTGGTGTGATGGGGTCCGGAGAGTGATTGAGCAAGCCAGAGATAGAAGCAGAAACTGGGAAGTGATCTGAGTCGAGCACTTTGTGGACAATTGGGGGCGAAAGGTCGTGATAATTTCGAGAAATGATAAAGTCAAGCACATCTGCAGATTTACTTGTTGCATGTGTCGGAGTGAATGGAGAGAAGACAGTTAAGTTGGATGATTGGAGGAATCTGAAAAGTTTGGATCCATTGTTGTTCATTGAAGAAGAGCCCCAAGTGGGATGTTTACTATTCCAATCACCTAAGAAGATGGCAGGTTTGGGAGAAGAGGAGAAGAAACATAAATCATTGGAGTTCAGACGACCATGTTTGAGATATACAGAATATAATTGGAGAGGGTGGTTATTGAGGATGATTTCGATTCCCAAGAGATCGACGGAAGAGATTTTTGGAACCGGAAGAGTGGAAAATGTAATGGATTTGTGGACCAGAATGGCCAGTCCATTGGAAGAAGAACCCAAGTCTAGTCGAACAATATTGTAGTTTGGTGTGAATAATTTCTGAAGAGGGTTGAGTTTGGTCTCCTGTAAGAAGGCAATGTGGATATTTGATGCTGCACAGAAGTCAAGAAATTCGGATATTTTGGGGCGAATGCTGCGTGCGTTGAATGTGACTAAATTAATTGAGGAAGCCATTAATTATTGTGAATGCCTCTGTGAAAAAGGTGAAAATTTTATCTTTTAGAGTTGGGGCAGAAATTATTTTTTGAATTGACGAGAGGATGTTGGTGAAGAGATTGTGATAAGAGAAGGATGAGAAATTAGAGTTGGAAGAAGGGGATGAGGGAGGGGGGTTGGGTGAAGGGTTTGGGTTGGGAGGAGGAGTGGGATTTTGTGAGTTATTGCGGGTTGCAGCAGCATATGATACAGGCAATTGCGGAAAAGTAATGTTTGATGCAACGTTGATTGGGTCGCCAGTTGGTGTTTCACCCAGAATGCGATTGTCTTTAAGCTTGGTTACCAGGTTGCGTTTTAATTCCTTAAATTTAGGGCAGCCCCTGTGGAGAGATGAGTGTGGACCTCCGCAGTGAATGCAAGCGGGTTTTTGAATGGGGTCAGTAGCGGCGCAGTTGCTGATGGGGTGCGGCCCTCCACAGAGAGAGCATAGCGGTTTCTGGTGACAATAATTTTTCGTATGGCCAAATTGTAGACATTTCTTACATTGGAGAGGTGCAATTTCTTTTGTGAATGGGCGGATTTCGACTGAGACATCAGCAAGGACGTTGAGGGATTTGAATTTTTCTAAGTTATTTACTGGTGAGAGAGTGACTTTAAATACAGGAATTGGGCGGCGATCAACATTGGTTAAACCTGCTGCAGCGTCGGAGGGAGTCGGGCGAGTGGTATACAATGGGAGAAGAGATACAATATCAAAACCAAGTGAAGCTAATTCATCTTTAACACCGTCGAGGTCGACATCAATGGGCAAGTGTTTGATAACGAAATCAGAATTGCGTTCGGAGGACAATTGGTAAGTGAAAAATTCGATATTTTCCGCCTTAAGGAAGTTACAGGTAATTCTATAGTCAGTAACTGAAGTACATTTAATAAGCATCATATCCGAGCTATATAATTGATTTACTGGGGGGTATTGCGTTAATCCTTTCAGCTGCCGCATCACCCTCTGCCATTCTGGAAATAACTTAAGCTTAATGGAAGGAATTTTCAGTTTAGTAGGAGTGGGGTTAGGAGGGGAGGAAGTAGACGGAGCTGCACTGCCGGAAACATCTGCCAACGCTGCAAAAGAATTGGAAGTAGGAATAGGGTTAGCGGTAACATTGGGAGCTGTGGAAATTTTGGAAAACCTGCGTTTTGCGAGCACTGTGCGGAACTCCGAGTTAATTGGACGTTTGGATGGGGTAGGAGAAGGAGAGGAGGCACCAGCGTTACTTACGTTTAGTTGTCTTGAAGAGGCGAGAGAAGCGTATTTGGCAGCCAGGGTGTTGAGGTAGTCCAGGGGAAGATCATCTTTTGCACGCTGGACCAGGTCAAAGGCGTCGTCGCCGCGATCGATGATATGGGTAACAGCCAGTTCAGTGGTGGTGATGTTGCTTGTCTGGGAGTCGAGCGATGCAACGGACGCTTCGTCGTCGTCCAAATCCATTTTGTAACACTGGAGCTACTCCCAGAGGGAGTAGCCCCTGCGAACGCGAAGAAACTTCACGCACAACACTTGAGTAATACAGTCCAATGCAAGGTGGAGAGTTTGACCTTCCGTGGCGACACAAAAAAAGGGGTAATTGCACTTTTGGTGGTAATTACGTCCGAATGTCACTGAAGTACAACACAATTTGACGAGAAAAGTGAAAATTTCAATCGAAAAATATTGTTCGAAAAAAATTTTCAAAGTGAAAAAAGGCCCTTTTCAGGGCCGTGGACTTGCCGAAGCACACGTTTCACATATGGAGTTCCGGCCGAAATCACATAGAAAAAAGTCACTAAACACTTAATAAGCACAAAATAAGAAGCGGAGGCGATCCTCTGGGCGATGTCGCGTCAGGAGTCCCAAGGCGGTCTGAAGAACCTTGGCGTTGGAGAGTTATCATGTGAGCACGCTAACCACTCCGTCACCGCGGCCTGTACGTTCGCTGAACTTTCATGGGCATTTTCTACGAAAGAGTTGCAATCGTTGTTTCAGATGACTGTCCCCGCGATACTCTCGGAAGAGTCTTAAATGCCTGAAGCGCAATCGGGACCATTATGTAACCTTTCAGATGTCGCCATCAAATGCAGACGATTTAACCAGGCTGTCAGTCTGGATCATTACCCAAGTCAAATGAGGATTTAGTTCGATATTCCAGTAGTTGCGATCCCATTGTATCAGCTGATACTCCTACGGTGACGTCGTGCACCGATTATAATTCTGCCGAAATGGTTTTACTTGTTACAGCTGTGGCTTTTGTTTTTAACGCCAGCGGCCGTCCACGACGTTGTTTATTGACTGTTGATCGATGTTAACTGTAATTTCGTCTGCCAAAGTTTAAAAATAATGCTCGTGCAATTCGACGGGGTTTAAACAATCTCACGCACCCCTAAATAGGCCAAGTGCATGTGCTTTGCTTCTTCGTCCACTTAACGAATTTATGCCCCAGATAACGAGGCTTCTTCCGTCTTCTTTTGGAAGTTGGTTTGTCAATAAGCGGATCCGGATTATAAAAATTCCGCTGAATTTTATAACAATTAATTCATTCATTTATCACTGACAGGGTTTTCAACCCAATTACACGTCATATAATTATTTTATATAGATTTATTTTTCCGGAAACAATTCATTCGCATGAAATTTGCAGCCTTGAATTATGTGTTGGGCTGATTTCTAGTCGGAAATATTAGATTATGTTAGAATATTCAAAAGTAATAGATTTTTAGCAGGCGCACTTCGCCAAATATTCCGAAAACCTCACTGCGCATGCGCCGAATTGAACCCATAATTTTTAGCAATTTCCTCCGCTCCGAGTCACGGCGGTCGAATTTGGGTCTTTATGGAGATCTAAAACCTAATTACGCTCACTCTATTAAGAAAGAGTTGTCACGTGTCCATTGAAGTAGCTTACGCTTGTCTCATCATGCTTATTCCAATGTAGAGGTTCCTTAATGTTATTTTTTATGCAATATTGACTAATATTTACTGAATGCATGGTATCGATTTTAGTTTAATGGTAATTATTGTACAATATTGATGCCAATTCATGCATTTTTCTTCATCTCTTAATTTTTGTTTTATGTCATTTTATTGACATCATTTATTTAAATTTTAACTGACTATTCTAATTTATTCATCGCATGCGCGTGCTTACTGGTAGTGTATTTCTATATTATGTTATTTATTCTTTTCTCATCGTTTAATTATTCTTATCGATAGATTTGCGCAGGTTTTTCACATCCCCCATCTTTGTGAGCGTTTTCCTGCTGTGGACAATTCCTTTTTCCTAATAATCTCGTAGCTTTTTTTACTTCCACAATTATTCTAATTTTTTCTCATTCAATTCTCTTTAATTTAATTATTCTATAATTAATGACGATCGGTTAGGTAGAAGAAAGAATGCCACAGCAGCCAATACGGATATCTCTAAAATGTACCGTCCAGTGCCTTATGACCCGGATCAACTCATCATGAGGGACCATGATTCTATTCCAGCGTAGACGGGGAACCAACTGAATACGCTTTCTTACGATGCTTATGCGTCGCGTAAGAGAGTTACTCATTAATCGGAAATTTCGTGCGTCAGTCGCGGCTTGGACTGATACAGCCATCGCTCCGTCATGGGTGAGTATTTCTTTTCATCTACTTGAGACTTTCGTTGCGTGCAGGGTTCTGGAAATATTTGACATTCTAGCCCTTTCCTCGTGTTGTTCCTACTGATATAAAAGCAGCCTATCCTGGATCGAGGGGGGTGCTGCTCCCCTCCGAATGGTCGATTTTTAAAGGGCTCTACTTTCTTCATACTCACCGAAAGTTGGTCTTCGGGACAATATAGTCTCCGTGGTAGTTCAGCCACACCGGAGAGGAATTGCAGGTGACTGCTGAAGGAATGGTCCAAATGATTGAGAGCCGAGAAGAATGTATCGAGGCCTTTTCTCGTTCGTTCGTCTTTGGCCCTCCGTCCATGAGGCTTCGAGTCATAGATGCGTACGCGTAGCGTAGCTTGTCGCGACGTGACGATTACGCCCGTTTTCTGTACACGAAGCGTATTGAAGAACTAAAGCACATGTTGCTTTACCATGGCAATGGAACTACGTTTGTGACAATATGGATACTGATGAACCCAAGGCAATGGAATGATTGTAGTTAAAATAATGGATAAAAATTAATTGTTACTTGCCTTACCATTTCATTGCTTTTGCCACCTCATTCCAAGCTTTTTCTGTTATTTCTTTCCTGGAGTATTCTGGCATTGTATGATTGTATAGACAAGCATATTTCTCGTCTGTCTGAACAAGATGAGATGCTTCCGCAATCTTTCAAGCTTCACTCCAATAAGCAAAGTACGCCTCGCTACCGACACTGTTGGTCGCCTGGCTACATGACGAAAGCGTGCTTGGACGGAAGCGCTACGCTGCAGCGTCGTGTATGGATGATCATTTAATTACATTGTCTGCTGCTCACAGCCGTACAGCTAGCGATGTCGCGTCTATTCCTCTACGCTTCTGTGACGCCTCGTGGGCAGAAGGCCTTACTGCCATTATGTTAAGATAAGTAGCTGCTTGCAGACGATAGCGCTACTTCGAAGAAATGGATTGTCGCGCTGACATCCATTATATAACTGGTTCAAATGGCTCATTTTTCTGATTTAATAGATTCATTATAAGGAGACCGCAGGCCCACAAATTTTCCGTCTCGCCTCCAATATAGATTCGTACATCCTTATCAGAGTCTGTGGCCGTTTGCATTAATGCCTCAATGTGCTTCCAAACAGGTCATTTTACCTGATGAAAAGCATTTTCCTATTACGTGGGACTTACATCGGTTGAGGCACTTGCATATCGGGCAGATCATTTCGTCGAGAGCAGTTCCGTTCTGATATGGTAAAATGTGTGGTCTGATCACGATACCACGCTATCTCAACGCAACCCATTACGTGTTTTCAAAGATACATTTCGAGGTGCGAAGTGTCTAATCTTATACACTCAGAACGTGGCAAGAATTTAGAGAGGTTACGATTGATTGCTGAGGAATTCGTACCGATTAATTCGTTCAATTTTACTATTTAGCTCAGCTCCTCTCGTAAATGTTTTGTTTTCCTTAAATTCTTAATAATTCAAATAAGCTAAAAGCCCCTCGAAAACTATTCTCATCTCTATGCGGGTTCGAACCCTGGACCCCACTATACGTTTCCATATGGAATGCACGTAAAGTTCGTTTTTGTACCTTGCAGGCTTTGTTATTTTTACATAATTAAATTGGAAATAATTGTCCAAAGAAGTCAAGAAAAGTATGAAACGAAGATAAATTAAATAAAGAATCTTATCGTTGTCGTAAATACACTTTTTGAATCGAAATTTCGAGAACTATGACAAAATAAACGAAGATTTTGTAAAATTTCGCCGTAGTAAACAACCAGTACACCTGACGACCAGGATGATTGTTGAATCCGATACATTCATTTTCCCACAAGAATACACGAGGATTTTAAGTCCATGCCGAATTAATGGTTGAAACTAATGTCAGAATTCATGAAGAGGAGGCATCTAACTGAGATTTCCGCGAATGCAAACTATGATATTTAAATAGTAGAAACAAAATTACGGACATTTTGGAGTTCATCAAACCGATTTACAAATGTACGTTTATACCTTCTTTTGTAGTGATCAAGATGACACAGAAATATTACGTCGAGAAAGGGGAAGATTTTTGAGAGACAGAATCTTAACTCAAACTAGATTTTATAGCAGAAATTTTAAAGCAGTGCGTTTGTGTTATTCTCACGAACTGAAAAAATGCTCAATGGAATCGAAATGTAATTTTTCGGAATATCTCAAATATTTTATGTAAAATTCCTTCCTGATTAGTATTTATTAAAACAATTAAGGTGTTGATAAGTTTATATATTAAGATATCTATTCTTGAATGTTTCATATTAATTAAAATTAAAATCAAGACCTGCATTACATGACGGGGGAGTTTACTAGTTAAATATAATAAGCGTAAGTTGTTAACGGCAACCAAATCAATTAACATTATTTCTTACCTTAAGCCTGTTTGAGTGATTGCTGTTTAAGGTTCGTAGCCAAGTCGGCTGTGTCCTTCGAAGACTTTCTCATATTCACTTGTTGGTTGGTTAAGATGGAGTAGTTTTGGGGAGCAAATTGTGTTCTTATTAACTGTTTGAAGATTCCTTTGAATCAAGATGTGCCCACTCCATCGATTATTCAAAGAGAAACGTTTCCTTTCAAGTGCTTATCTCCCTCTTTAAACTATGCTGTCTCTAGCTACGTCCTCACATCGAGTTCTTTTTTCGGATTTCAAATCAAGTTCCACTTCTGTTTTGTGCCTTACGCGCTTTTATTTTTGTCTACTGTCTGTTTTGTGGCAATACACATCGTTTTTGCAGGTGGAGGATCGTTAGTAAACGAAGAATTACTTTCGTCTCTTTTTAATTGCCATTAATCGCTATCGGAGACCCGTCAATGTCAACCGAATGCGATTTTTGGGTCATAATGAGTCACGCTAACATTACAAATGTACAGAACCAAAGAGACGATCGTAGCCCTAGGGTTAGACGGCCTTGATCTTGAAGTGCCGGTATAATTCCATAACGCTTTCGAATTTTTGATCAACCAAATGAAAAATGTCGCTGATAAAGAGAAAAGTAATAGCGGCAACCCGTGTAGCTCAAAGGGGGGCCTTGTAACTCGGGAAACTGAGATCGAAATTTTCCATAATGTTGTTAGTGGTGACAATCCTTCCCTTCAAATAATAAGACGAGTGGTAACGTTAATTAGCCCAAAGTTCCTTCCAGTTCAAATTTTTCACTCTGTTCAATCATAGTTTTGGCGAAACAAATCACCAAGAATGAAATAGGCTTACCAAACCACAAAGTAGCGATGCATATAAAAAGACCCAATCTTCAATAACTAAGTAGAAAAGGGTGAGGAGAGAGCTATGAATCTGCTGTAAAATAAATTAACTAACTGTCACACTTGGATGTGGAATGGGATTAGTGCGAGGGAGTTCCTCGGGTGGTAAGAGGTTGATGCCGAGCCATCTTAGCCCAGATAAACGCAGCGGACTGGCGCATGATGAGTTTCACATAGCTGGACTCCCGCCGACGGCCCCGGTGATCATCAACGTCTCAAACGAGGTGCGGCTGCCATTTAGTACGTTTCGCCTCAACGGGCGTCGCAGGGAGATCTTTCAGATCGACCCCAGGCCGACAGAATGTCGATTTGAGGCAGATGAACCGCCCCGGTGCGAGCGATTGATGTCCTGTGGTGCCTGGCAGCTATTGGGAATTTCGCTGCTCCGCGTGGGACGGAGCAGCGCGATCTTCAGATGAACTGGCACCCCGTGCCACATTGGAAAGGCTCCCTCGGCGACATCACCAGTGGCAACCCGGGACTCTCTCCGCTTTCCCCTCCGTCTCTTCCGCTCGTTGAGCAAGTTGTGACAATGCTGATTATCTGATCATGATTTGCTGATTGCAGCAAAGTTCAGAAAATCCCTATTTGGAAAATGCTGTAAATTGGGTTCCTTTGTCTGGATAACTCTGCAACGGATGCCCCCCATAGCATAAATGGTAGGGGAAATATTAATTTAAACTGTAGTTCCGCTAAGGACTTCCTAATTGTGAACGAGATTTTAGTTTACGACAAAATTAATGTACGTTAAAACGCTAATTTTATCGTCAGGGAACCTAACAATTTTGGTCAGCAATATCGAATTTCTAGAGGCCCCTAATCAAGGTCAAAGTCTCCCAACTCAAAACCACTCGTCCGACTAAATCCAAAATCGCAAATGGATTGAATTTGACCCATCGAGGCCAATCCCTTCGTTTCGAGTTGAACTTGCTGATAACCAGCAGGGGAGAAGTTTTTATGATTCGAAAACTTTGTGGTTTTAAAATAATGAAAGACAAATCTGAAGCCCCTCCCCCAACCAATGTCACCGCTGGCAGCACTACGGAAATGTAGATAAGGCATGCTGGGCTAAGTGTATCCGGTGACACCTTGGTTTCTCTCCATGGAGTGCACAAGCGAAACATGCGAATTGAAAAGGCAACCATCCGGAGACCGCGGTTTTCCGAAATCGCTCTTGGTAATCATATATTTTGAAAGAGAAAGGGTGACTTCGTCTCAATCCTGACAAATTTCGCGCACCGGAAAGAGGTTTCGTATTAGAGGAAAATAACTTCACCGCCATTTAAAACCAACAAGATTTCTTCTCCGCGAATTGCTGATAACCCCGTGGAAATCGAGAAAGTCCAGGGGAACAAATTTCAATGCCACCGGGAACCGCACCAAAGCAGATACACCGGAGGGAGAAAGTGTAAATCAAGCGCCCTTGCTCACTGGCAACACCGTTACGGAAGCGACTTTTCATAATCATGTTTAGGAAACATAGAAATCCTCACCATTAAATGGATAAAAAATATGGAGTGGAACGCAAATGGAATTCTAAAATCGAGCTCCGATTCAGCAAGCATTTGATAACCAAAATATACGTAGCCTTTGTTTCCGTTATTGATCTTAAATCTGAGAAAGCGATTCGCGATTATATGAGGAAGGACGATTCCGAGCTCATGGGAGGGTTTCTACATTTGCATTAATGCTCCGCAGGGAGTGTGAAACACCAAACTAGCTTAATTTTCAGATTACCCCGAAAGAGAGACCAATATAGGCCATATATTTTCGCTATAATCTCGCAAAATCTCATCGCCTGCGAGAATCACGTTCGGAGAGAGGGGGAACCACAGCATAGCGTATTTCGTTGTGTTAATCACTGCTTTAAAATTTCTCGAGTAATTTTTGTCTATCAGTTCTTGCAGTCTTGTGAGGTTCCCAATCGGGTGCTCTGATCATTTCGAACTCACTGCTATCAAACCTGGAGTCTCTTTTAACGTAACTAACAGCTAAATCTTGTTGTACGAGCTCCAACAGAAAAACAAGCTACCTCTTTTACACTCGATTGAATTAAACTCGACTTCTGATTAGCGCGAAAGTGTGACTCACCGAGACGAAAGGAATCCTGACAGAAGTTAACATGAAAGAGGCACTAAATTTTGGAAGAAAAAGTTTACGAAATGAAACATTAAATAAAATAATTTCACTTTATCCTATCTTCAATTCATCATTCATGGACCTTTTTGAATGAAGGATCCTCATGGGGGGGTTCGAACCCCCAACCCCCCCCCCCCCCGTTCGCACGGGCCTGCTGATGAGGACTCCTAAATGTCTGTAGATGCTTACTAATTCTAATCTCATGCCACTGATGAACTTAAGCGTTTGTTCGAGGAGCGGGTATTGCTCATTGCTACACATTTTTAAAGGTTCGAACCGAGTAGCTAATCTTCACATTCATATTTGTTCTTTGAAATTTAACTGGTAATGATAATAAATAAGTTAAACTTCCCAAGCTTGCCAAGTTAAAGTGGTTTTCGTTAAGAACTGCGGTGAGCAAAGCATATTCAATTTCAAAGTAGTGCATTCACCATATAACTCTTCAAAATTGCAAAAAAATCGCTGACTCCGCTTCGTTTGGTTATCTAAATCCGAAAAGCAAAGTATGGGGTTGCAAAAAAAGAACAATCCGGCGGAAGCCAAACCGTGAGCCTTGGAACTCAGATTCAAAATTGCCGAGCCTGATGTTTACACCATTAGTAACACGAATGAATGAAGAAAGGGTCTCGATGCATTACTTTGGGCTCTGAATCATTTGACCATTCCTGCAGTAGTCGCATTGGGGCGATTTCTTCTCCGGTATGACTGGACTAACATGGGGACAATGTTGTCCCGAAGGTCAATCACTTTCGGTGACTGTGAAGAAAGTCGGTCCCTTTAGGAATCGACCATTCAATAATTCGATGGGGAGCAGCACCCCCTTCGATCCAGGATCGGCTGGTTTTATGTCAATAGGAACATTATTCCACGAAGGAAGGGGCAGAATGTCTAAATTTCCACAACTCTGTTCGCAACAGAAGTCTTGAGTAGATGAAGAGAGATACTCGCCCATGACGGAGCGATGGTTGCGTCAATCCAAGCTCTGACTGAAATACGAAATTCCCGATGAGTGAGTATCTCTTTTATGCGACGCATAAGCTTCGTAAGAGAGCTTACTAAGGGTTACATTGAGAGTTCAATTAAGGGTAAAAATAAAGGTTATATAAAAGGGTACAAATATGGGTTTTACAAAGGGAACATTAAGAGTTTAATTGGTATAATATTAAGGGTTTTATTCAACGAGTGTTACTGTCATTCATTCAGGGTAAATTTAAGGATACAATTGATGGTTCCAATAAGGGTTTTATAAAGGGTTCATTAAGTGCGCAAAGGATATAATTTTGTGTTTCATTAAGGTATAATTAGGGGTATATTTAAGAATACATTAAGGGTTTTT
This sequence comes from Sympetrum striolatum, assembly GCA_947579665.1. Classification (NCBI taxonomy): domain Eukaryota; kingdom Metazoa; phylum Arthropoda; class Insecta; order Odonata; family Libellulidae; genus Sympetrum; species Sympetrum striolatum. Next base: position 97,567,869 of record OX388344.1, on the reverse strand, counting down.
CTATGTGATTTATTGACCATTTCGTTTCTGAGTAAAATTTGCGTTAAAATTAAGGGTAAAAGTAAGGGTTTTCCAAGGCTACATAGAGATTAAAATTAAGTGTTTTATTAAGGCATTTATGGGTTTTCTTTAGGGTACAATTATGGTTAGATTTAAGGGTACATAAGGGGTTTGCTTAATGATTAATTAAGGTTAAAATTTGCGGTACAATTAAGGATACAAATAATGGTTATATTTAGGGGTTTTTAAGTTGATCCTGTCTCACGGCAAGCGTGTGAACATGGCGCCACATGATGTCTTGAAATGGGCGATGATCTTAAGTATTGGGCGATACATTTTAGAGGTACCCGTAATGGTTGGTATAGCATTTGGGCTGGAATGTCAAAATAATATCGTACATTTACTTTTGGAGTTTGAGTCCGGAATAGTGCATATCATTAAGGGATCTTTCCTCTAATTGGAAACCTCGCGATATTCATCTCCAGAGGGATTTTATTACTGAAATGATAAGCGGAACCTTCTTCATTTTGCTCACACGGTAGCTTAACCTCAGTTCTGATTGAAATTTGGCTGGGACATATTTCCCAATGCAACATTCAAGAATCACCCTCCTTTTGCGATTAGCAAATCTACCGTTTACCCGGAAAACCGTCCTTTATTTATTAAATTGTATATTTGCAGGACATGAATCAGCCAATTCATATCCCACTTGGTAAAGTACTACTGCTGGAAGGGTAGAGGTTTGTATTCATGATGAATAAATAACCCGAAGTATTTTGATTTCCGTAGGAAATGTTTTTATTTTTTCGCAGGTGAAGGATTTGCTGTGCAGTAATTACATGGAAAAAAGTGAACTCTTTGCTTGAAATTGATCGAAGTTTGTTTGGCCCAGAATCACTTCTTATTTAATTATAGTTTTTCTGCGCAACCTTTTGGCCTGGTGAAAGGTTTTTCCCACTCCTTGCAGAAATATTTTTGGGTCAGCTTGAAACTGTTTCAGCCAGGTGATTGAAGAATATTGGAACATGGGTAAGATGTGCTGCTGATGATATATTTTGCATTTGGAACCCAGTAAACGTTCTTCAGCTCATTCCATTCCTCCTTCAGATTCGTCGTTGAACACAAACAAAATAGTTGCTTAATTTATTTGGACCTTGCCCTTTCTATGAATGATAGCAATATTGAATTTTCTGTTTGCCATCTAGTTCACCTTAACTTCCAATCGAAACAGCATCAATTTTTAAACGAACTAAACATAATTAAACAAATTGCAGTGGAAAACGGATTCTCATCTAAAATGATCCATTCCTTCCTAAATAATAAGAATCGGAAAATGGTGCTCTCTCCAATCTTTTCCATTCCCCCCATTGCCTTTATCTTTATTCAAACCACGGTGATTTAATTAACCATCCTTAGGTCCATTAAGTAATAGAATTGTTCTCCTTAAGTTCAAACCTAAGCTTGCTCAAAACACATTGGAAATATTTTCTCTAATAGTAAAGATGTTTCACCCCCAGACTCAAATTCTAGTATTTATAAGTTGGTTTGTGGGGACTGTGAAACAATGTACATCGGGTAAACAAGTAGGAATGTTAAATTTAGGGCTACGTGCTCTATCTTTCCTCAAAAACAACAGCAATTCGCAATTTGCTAATTATATTATTAAAAAAATTATTATTCCAATTTTAAATGTCTTTCCTTGAACAAGTATGTTAGAAGCCGTAAACTGGATGTAGATGACGGAAATTCTTTGACATCCGCAATTTCCTTGCAGGAACAATCTCGGCTGTTGCACGTCACTACCTTCCACTGACAATTACCAACGTTCATTTTGATGGAATCGCTAAGTTTTTCATCTAATCATTTTCTAAGAATATATTAACCCCCAAGATTAGCAGGATGGTTTGCTTAGGTTTGAGATAAATCTTCAAACCTGTATCCGGGCACACACAGAACAATTAGCTAGACATTCAGTCTCTACTGCAGCATCCACAACTGCCTAAAGACCAGTGGACCAGTAAAGAAATGGACCTCCACGAAGTACCTCGAAACATCTGCAGCCAGCGAAAGAGAGGTGAGTTGGGTTTGGTAACGTCCTCAGCTTCTCAAAGCGAGATGAGGGGACAGAAGGATTGGAGCAAAGATAAGATTCTGCAGAGATTTATGAATTGAAGTATCGGGTACCTCCATAATCACGGATTGCTAAAGAAATTATATTTAAGATCCCAATCGTCTGTCAAGAAAGTATAATTTGAAATAGTGTGCGAAAGGAGGAGGTTCGCTTGTTTATAGATTCTTATATAAATTTCTAAATATATGTCTTTCTTAATTTTTTACATCAGAAACTCATTTTGAAACAATGAAAATGACAACAGAGGAGTAAAGCCGCCGTTTCCTAAATTCGTTAACAAGGAATAAATTCTCAAAACCTCCTCCGATTGACGATTCCGCTTTAGAATAAAGTAGTGATCCGTGTGCCTGCCTGTACCAGACACCGGAATTACGCCGTTAAAGTAATGAAAGATGGAGTAAGACCTATTATGTAGAAAGGTGAAGCAATTGACCGGGAAAGTAATTAGCGAAGGAATGGCAAAAGTTAAATAGAGAAATCACTTATCCAGCCAGCATAAGGTGACGTTAGAAAGAATATGTTGAGCATTTGTCCGGGAAGAACATGAAATATAACATCAAAGATTTATAATTGAAGGCAGTAGTAGAACAGGAAAATGTTGTTAACTGGTGTAAATTTAAGTATTGTTACTACACCCCCTGCCCAAACATCTCCAGACAATGCAGAGGGAGTATTACGTTTTTTAATTAAAACTTTGATGAGATGAAGCCCTTCATCTGCTTTGTCCTTTTCGTTTATTTCTTATTTTTATATTTTATTTCATATTTTTACCATTACACACCATTTCATGTTTTTATTACTATTAATGTTCTTTTTTGATAAATATATTTTTAAATGTTTTCAATTTATGATTTTAATTTATATATTTTCATTGTTTTTTATTATGATTTCAATTTTTTATTTGTTTGTTATCTTCAAAACCAATGTTAATCCAATGAATTTATTTCATTTCAATTCATTCTTTTTGTTTATCGTTATTTAATTTCTTACCACCTTTCCCTCTGGTTATCGAACATTGAATGGAGATTTTTATTTTCAATTTTTTCATAACGTTGATTAACATTCAGATGTAAATGGAACAAACATAGCAAATAATTTTGAAAGTCAACAAAGTATTACACTTCCTAGTACGTACGCTTAGGAAATCAAATAAGAATGTTAAGGAGGCTGCGTACGAATCATTTGCTCCAATCTTGGAATATGGGGAATGCCTATGGGACCCACATGGGGTAGGTTTAAAGCAAAAAATAGAAAAGGTACAGAGAAAGACAGCAAGATTCGTCTTAGGCAGATATGCAATATTAGCGTTACTCAGATGCTAGGAGAATTAGGTTGGGAAAGTTTAGAGGAGCGGAGATTAAAGAAAAGGCTAGCTATATTTTTTAAATTATACACAGGAGTTAATTCGTTTGAGGAATTATCAAACATACTCACTATGACAAAATGTGTGGCAGAAAAGACCTTAGACATAAATTTAAATTAATAAAGCAGCGAACAAACGTTTGTAAAATCTCCTTTCCAAATCTTTCTATTACAGATGGAATGATTTTCCTGCAGGAGTCTTGGAGCCCTTCCTAAAACTTCATATGGAGTTTGTAAAAAGATTGGGTAAAAATATTAAGGACGAGTGAGCTTTACGTTGACGAGTACAGTTGGAGTATGGGATTGCCTGGTAGGGTGATGTACTGGGACAGCTACGGTAGCCGTGAAGACCTACTGGGAACCCTGAAAAAACTTGTATTATGAGGGAAAAGAAATATTTTATTTGATACATTTTTGTATTAAAATTATGTACAGATAGGATATATGTATGTATGTATGTATAATATATGTGATATGTGTTGCCATCGGACGATTAGTCCAATTGTGATATTTTTGTAATAAATAAATGAAGGGGATGAGGGCAGAGGGAGGGGATGAGGGTAGGGGGAGGAATGACATATTATTTGCGTTATCTATTAACTTTCGCCGGACTGTTAATAGGGAATTCTTTTTAGAAGTGAATGATTTTGCTTTACTGGAGAAAACGAATCGTTAGAGCCTGTCAGTGCAAGAAACCGGCTTTCACAAAATGTTCTCACTGCAGATAATTTTTGAGTTTTCAGTACTCTTATGATAAATATCATCCAAAAGACTGCAATCCACTTCAATACAAGATGAACGTCGGGATTATCGTTCAATTAAATTAATATCTCACGCGGCAAAAGGGTTTCTAATGGGCCTTAATGGTTGGATTTAAGAATTAATTAAAGGGAAAAATCTGAGAAATCCATCTCGATTTTCAGATGGGGAAGGGAATAAGAGGTACAATAGGGGTAATGCGGGTACTTGCCGAAGGAATCCTATTATTTGAGTATATACGGGAATGTTTTGTCGATTTTGAAAAGATTTGCGATAGTCAATTGCCGAAACTGGTGGGAATAAAAAGGAAAATTGCGTTGGACTGGAAAGATAGGAGGCTAGTGTAAAATTCGAATACAATCAGCCTAGTCGTTTTATTAAGAATCGTAGATGAAAAGGCGATTCTCTTATAACATGAAAACGAATTTCGCCTTTATATCAAGGAGTTTTTACATGACCGAATCCCGCTTGTGAGCATCTGATCAAAGATACGTTGTAATAACCTGTATAAGAAAGATACTGTGTTGTTTTGAAAACCTGTAAAGGGTTTTGTCATGGATTGAATGGAAGTCATATATAATGGTGTCATAATAAGATAATTGTGGAAAGTAGGGAGTGAGATGGAATTTGCCTTAGTAATGAAGGTCTGATGATAACTTTAAAGCATATATTGAATATGAGGGGCAAGTAACATTATCGCCCAGAGAAGAATACTAATTGAAATTTTTGGGAAGCAATTCTTGATAAATGAAACTCCCTTAGAGACTGCCATAAAATATAATTAAATGTTCTTAGTGAATTGCATACTTAAAAAAGCATTGTTAATTCGAGTATAAGATATTTAGATACTGGCGTTATATTATTAGATACCGAAAGAGAACGCCAAGTGAATAGCAGGTAGTTGAATAATTAAAATGAGATAAATAAGAAATAACGATTCAAGATAATGCGACGTAGAAATTGCCATTCGAAGACGTTAAGGAGGTTAAGTAATCATTAAATGCCCGCTTCAGTCGCAGCTAACGCATTTCGGATACTATGCTACTCTTTGATCTAATTTCAACAGTGCTGTGGTAAGTGGACATGCGCCTCTAAATATTCTGGTCTATGGCAGGGGTTGCAGACGCGCTTCTGTATAATAATCTCGGTGTATAGATTTATATACAATTGTTTATCATTTGTTAGTAATGCTCCGTAAGAAAAGCATGCACAAAAAATAATTTCGTAATTATCCCGTTACTGTAGAAATTTCGAATTCTATAAGAGGGTCAGTGGTCTATTACATCTACATTACCCTACAAGCCGCCTTTCGGCGTGTGGCAGGGTGTGTAAACACCAGTGGAATCTGAACTACTTCCTTATTCGGTTATTGTCGCGTATCGTTCGCGGAAAGAATGAATTTTTAAAACGATTCGTCCTAGCATCTATTTCTCTTAACTTACGCTCATGATCGACCGAGGTAGCAGGGGGTTTGCATAATTCCTATTGTATCTTCCGCAAATGTAGTTTCACTGAATTTATTAAGCAATCTCAGCCTAGCTTCCAATCTCCTTTCTTTCAAGGATTCCCAACCTACGTCTGAAAACATTTTTGTAACGCTTGCTTTTTTATCGTAGCATTTCTTAACAAAACGAACCGCTTTACGCTGCACTTTCTCGAGTACACGGTTCATCCGCCGGATCCCACATACTTGCCGCATATTCCAGAAGGGGTCTGACCAAGGTGAAATAACATCGCTCTCTCACCTTTTCATCGCATTTACCGACAATACGCTTTACAAAACCAAGCCTTTTTTTTTAACATGCGTGGTCCTATTTAAGTTAGTAGTAACGTCGATCCCGAGATATTCAACTGAATCTACTACTTTTATATTAACTCCATTAATTTTGTACGGGTGATTTGGACGCTATTCTTTCTTTTCGAAGAAATAAACTACGGAGCATTTACTTACGTTAGTACCTAATTCCCATTTTTCGCACCACCTTTGGATGAGGACTAAATCGTTTGAGAGAGATGTTCGGCCTTCCTCGTTTGTTATTTCCCTATATATAACTAAGTCATCCGCAAAAAGTATTTCGACCTCGGCAGGATATAATATACGATTTAATCGATGAAAATGAACATTACGGGCATCTCTTATGCGAGAGACAATTCGAGTCGTCCGGAATCGAACCAAAGATACTTTAGACAAACATATATCAACACGTAATACTCAATTGGACCTTTAATCACTCCCATATAATTTATAATCCTATACAATGTCGGAATTGCAAAAATTAATGTTCGAATATTTCCCCCATGCGTTTCTTATGGGAGTTACTGACATCCGATGGAATAGATACATATCAGTGATTATTATATGCGATAAACTATGTCGGATCTCCCGCGATTTGCGAAACTCCTGATAAAATATTACACCGCTGATGTTGGTCTCCATATTCTTTGATTCCAAAGGAGAAGAAGTTGTTGCGTGTGATTAACGATCGCTCATTGAAATTGTCCCATCAATTGATTCATTAATTGTTTTGGTTTCGTTGTTGAGTGTTTACGTTTCGGAGAGGCATTGCTGGATATCTGGTATCCCTACACTCCGATCGCTGCTAAAGCGACGTTGCCAGATCTTCCCGTCTTTCCTTAGCCTCCCATCCTCCGCTTCCACTGTATCTGCTGATGGGATCAAAAGGCGTTTTACCGAAACACTTCGTCCTCAGAAGCTGTTTAAGGGGTAAATGTTTTCGCTCAAAGCAGCTTTCCAATTTACTTTCTCAGTACGAAATTTTGGGCCGCTGAATGCAATCTTCTAAATACAAAAATACATAAAAAAATGATATCGCCGTGTTATACCTCGAACCACAGGTACAAATTGCAATTGGCTTCAAGGTAAACAATTTCGCATCGGCTCAAGATAGAGTCGGACTAGATTACTGTAGCATTGTTTTCTCCAAAAGGTTTTCTTGAAAGTCTTCTTATATCATTGAACACTTATTGTTTTACGAAAAATCCGAGTCTCTCATTTTCAGTGAAAATTTTCTGAGAAAATCCTCATGTTTGACGCCCTGTATCTTTTCGACGCGTTTAAAAAGCGATAGACGAAAATATAAAATTCGATCTTTTTGCAATAATTATGCAAAAATTCAAGTTCCGCCTTCAAAAAAAGAAAAACATTTTTGGCTCAATGTGTGGCTTTTTTCGATTTCAGCCCAATGTACCGCATTCAACCAAACATGGCAACCGGATCTCATCCATTACTCAAACAGTAATTCACCCCCGTTTTGCACAGAATAAACGCATTGTTTCTAACTTAGTGCTGAAAATGAAAAACAATTCCCTCTGGAAGCAACTACTGCCTTGCGTATGTAGGCTCATTTCCTTTCCTGTGCTGGCCGCCAATTACATTCCCCGTGTGGAATGTGCTTATATGGGGAAGGTATACAGCAAGCAAACATCTTTGTCCAGAGTATCCTTGGTTCGACTCTGGACGGCTCGAATCGTCCCTCTTATAAGAAATTCACGTAAAGATCGTTTTGATCGATTGCGGACATTTTTTCTTTTGCGGAATTAAATCAAAAATAATGGTCGAAGGAAATCGAGACGAATACAAAATAAAGAAAATTCAGTAAAGATTCTTATTTTGGTCGTGGAATATCGTATTAGAGTCGAAATTTGTTGATTGTCAATAATTTTGAAACACCCCAATAACTAGAATTTGAACTTTTTTAAACACGCTCATAACTCAGTGTACAGATGTAGAATAGCACAAATACTCAACTCTAAACCCGATCACTTCCTTTTTCTTAACGTTTAAATCGCCACTCAGTTGAGAAAATGTATTTAAAGTTCATTCTTAGCAGTTTGCATGCATCTTTTGATATACGTACTAAATCAAATAAGAAATAATGACTCTACTAAATCGAGACGAGTTCCAAAACAAAAGAAATTGATCAACGATAGTTATTTCAGTCATGGAATATCATTTTGTAATCTTCGGAATGACGTGAATATTGTAGGAATCAATCGAAAAATGTATTTAATTTGGTGTTCATAAACTAGATGTTCCCTTGAAGACTGTTAATCTGGACTCGATCAAGACTTGTGACTTGTTACTGAAGTAACTTCACTAAGGAAAAGGAAGGGTTAGAGTAGTTTTCGTGGAATTTTATTCAGTCTGTATCTTTATTCAATTTCCTTTATTTCGATACCTGCCTCGATTTTATACGACCATCTCCAATTTACGTTTCCAAAAAAACCTGCAAAGTAATGAAAACGAACTTCACGTGCATTTCTTTTGGAAGCCTTTCCTAAGGTTCTGGAGTCGAACCCGGCACTAGCACTCAATTAAAACCTTCGCTGACTTATTTTAATTGAGTTTAAATTTGGTGGAATGGTCTGTATCTTTATTCAAATTCAAATGCGCGTAAATCGCCGGTCGCAGGACTCGGTTCATTCGAAAATTTAAATTGGAAAGAATCTTCTCACGTTTTCGAGAATACCACCAAAAGTATCGAAATTGAATACAAATTTCATTTTATGTTCGCGAATTGACGTTTTCAGTGAAAATTACGAGAATTTCGACGAAACACACTGATGTCTCGCGGCCGTAAACAAGCCCGTTCACAACGAATCAGATCGTTGAATTTTAATCGCTGGATTTAACTCGCCGAGAATTCCGCATCGAAGTCGTACTTTTTATGGCATTGGTATTCTTTCACGGATGTCTACGAACTATTTCTTTGAAAATGTAAGGGTTTATTATGAGATGCCAGGAATCGATGGCGCGCTACATTTTAAAGGCCCAATCGAGGCCCCTTTCGAAGGCCTCCTCCTACGTATTCACCGACGTACTTTGCATCGCAAAATTTAAGACGGAAATTGGGTCTCACGGCTTTTTAAGTGTATTCGTCCACAAAGGTTTTGCCTGCATGGTGCTGCCATCTGCAGGGAATTCATAAACGATAATCTTCGCTCTGGAGCATTCGCAGCACGAAGATGTTCGGGTGTCTGGCCGAATGTTTGGGTGAAGACGTTTCGGCAACAGTATTGTTAAATAATCTTCCTTGATACGAAATTCCGTTTTTTTTTTAAGTTTCGTTAGCTAAGACATGGAGTTCAGTAGTAGTCATTTTCTCGTTTTTTTTTGTTTGGAAGAGATTAACAAACAATATTTTATTTCTACAAGAATTTTGAATATTGTAATTTCTAAATTAAGCAATTCGTACTCGGCTTGAACAAAATAGATGTAATTCATTCATCTACGTGGTCTGTGAAACGATACAGTGTATTTTTTCAATTGTCGTAATAAAAAATATATATATTAAAATCCTTACCTCATTATATGAGATCAAATCGCCAGCAAATTTAACCGTAGTTATTTTTTGAGAAGGAAGTTTGACTTCTCAATGCTTACGTGTGTGAATACTATATTTCTTATTTGGATATATAAATTATGCTAACGACGATTTACATTGTCAACTTGTATTCGTTGTTTTAATGATTCATTAATGGTGACGCATAATGTGACTGCTGTTCGAAAATGCTTCCGAGGAATCGAAGATGTACTCAGCATCTGTTGAAATGCAGCCATGAAACGGATCAGTAGAAGGATTATTTAATGGGCACTCAAATTAGCAGAGAACAAACGCAAGCAAGAAAGAGACTTTTATATTCGAATAAAGTTACGGCTATTTGAATATTCGAATAAATAACAGCTGATTAAAGAAACACTGAGAAGATGTTTACGTGAAAATTGTAAAGAACGAAACAATCATTTTTTAAACTTGTTTGGGATTGGTTGATTCAAAAGAGACAATGGGAGAAAAACAGACCGAATTTACTAAAATGTATAGTTTGGAATTTTTAACAGGTAAAAAATCATATTCTATTATTTGGAATACTTTTTATTTGTATGGTATTAATATATTTATAGATGAAAAAGTAGACCAGTAGTAAATGAATTGGTCAACAAATAAGACATTAATTTTGCAAAATATTATAATTTTTACTGCTAATCCCAAAGATACAGATGCCAGATATAATTTTTTATATATTGTCAATTAACATTTTAAACTAAACATTGTTGTACTTGAAAACAAAAATTTGCTTTGTATTTATGTTTAAAAAAATGAAAATCTACGTTTTTGACAAAAGAGAAATCAAACTTTAAGCCCATTGGGGGAGACCTAAACATTTTTCAATTCGATTTTTTTTGTTAAACATGTGACCATACTGATAACTACTTAATTTTTTAATTTCGAAAAAAGAATGTTTTTCGTGATACTGTGCAGGTATTCCATTTAAGAGCAAATGATTGTATTTGCGTTGGCGGAACATGACGCAATCATTTGCTGTGGGTTACAATTAGCGTTTGATTCTGTCCTTCCAAACTCAAACCAGGTAAAGGGAGATTTCTCATTCCGAGCAAGGAATTGTATCAGTAAACGCGATACTGTTCTGTTGATATGAAAAATTACACACGTAATTGCTTTGTCTTTAAAATCGCATTGAAATCGACTTTATTAGGTTTGATAACAAGCGAGAGGAAGGGACAGTTGGAAATAACACTTTTTTTTCTTCTATTGAATTACACAGGATTAAATGTGGAATCCTATTTCTGCGTAAAATAACAAGGAATGAGCTCAATGAATTCTATCGCACGGTTGGACTATAAATAAGTAACAGCAAGGAATACGGAATAGCTATAAAATATAAGCAGAAACTGTTGAAAAAATCCCAAAACTAACAGCAAATACGATGCAATCCGTCCATTTATCAAGGGTATATTTAAACGCAAAACATTTTCCAAATCTGTTCTTTACTATTAAACATTTACTTTTTAGTTCGGAAAAGAATTAAAAGAAAGGCCATTGGGAATCCGTTAATGCTTTCGTAGAAATTGCCAAAGTGAATATTTACACTTTGACAGCTATAACTTTTGCGATTAAATATAAACATTATTTTGCACATTTTGTTTGCCACTTCTCGTGGCAGCCTTTGATGAATGATCTCATCTCGATATCTAGGTTGCTCTGACAGCATATCACACAGCATTTATAAATCGTGCTCACTGTGAACTGAATCTTTGCTTTAGACATTACTTTGATAACATTCACTCCTGTGTTTGAAAAGTTTTTCGTGTAAGTATAATATGTGCAGAAGAATTCCCGTTCATCGAATGAGTTTAATTCGGATTAAAAATCAATTCCCATCCGACACGACTGACGTTGTCATGAAATAAGCGTAAAACATTAAATATATCGTTTGCATCATTTCATTGTTCACGGGTAAAATACTGTATCATTTTTTGTTACATCGAGGACCTTATTCCCTAAGTAAGATCGCTGACATTTCCTTTTTACTTATAAGGTAATTCCGGGAGAGATGCTCACTCTTAGGAAATGACTTCAGTGATAACTAGAAATTGAAACTGCTTGATGCAATAGAACATTGATTGATTATCAACAGGATATAATCATATTGTCTTGAAAAACATTTTCACACAAAATATTAAAGTTTTTCTGCATCTATGCATTTGGCCATCTCTCCCCAGTGTCCGTTTGAGACGCCCCACCTCTGTGGGAGAAGTACCCCTTCAGCTTAAACTGAACTTAATCTGGAAAGCGCTTGTTATATACAAAGTTTTTGAATATAAATTAAATTCAGGGTTTACATCAAGCACCTTATTCCCTAAGTAATATCGTTGACTACCAGACATTTACTTTTTTACTTCACCTCATCTATTAACTTCAGCTTTCTCTTTTCTCCTTCCACTGTCCCTTCAATTGCAGTAGTTAGGATCCCCTTCCCTCTTACAATATGTCCTTTCCTCTATTGTATTGTGCGGAGAAATGATTTTCCATCTCTTCGTAGCACTTCATCATTCCTTATTCCACCCATTTTATTCTCTCCATCTTCATCCATACATTTCAAAAGCATCAATCCTATCCTTCTCTTTCCTTCCCATGTTTCGCATCCATATAACATAACGCTCCATCCATTTCACTAATCTCTTCCTCAGTTCTAGATTAATACTACTGCACATTTCTTATAGAAGGCTTCCTTCGGCATAGCTATTCTTGTCTGCACTACTCTTCCAATCCCCCGTCAACATACTCTTCAGATATCTATACCATTTAACCTGCTCTCATCTATTTCATAATTATCATGAAGGAAGGTGAGAAGAAGCGCGTGCTTACTCGTAATATGGTCATCGCTAAGAATTTTAAAATTGCTTTCGAGAGAATTATAATGGGAAATATTGATGGATCGACTGCGTTTCGTGGGACAGAGATTTCGTGGAGCGAGAACAGCGACAAAACAGTTTTTCCAAACGGGTAAAGGAATTCCCCGTCACATCTCTGAATACTTTCTCGATTCTAAAAGACTTTCTTGAATCTCGAGATTAGCTATTATATTATTAGCTAAATCTCCGGGTATCCGGGCTACAAATTCTAATTCTATGTAATTTGTTTGTCCTTTTCAGGTTCTCTTCTCTGAGGCGTCAACGAGACGAATTAGAATATGGTGAGCCAAATTCATTCCCTTATTCCATGTTATGGATATATATTTTATTTAGTTGATAATTAGTGTTTGTATTTTTTTGTATCTCACTTACGTTGTCTGGCCTCAAGTGGAATATATTACGAAAGTTTCCTGCGTACCGTCGAAAGAACGCCGACAAAAGCGGCTATTGGAGATTTTAAACCTCTAATTCCTTAACAGCCGCTTCCGAATTTTTCCTTTCTTCACAATGCAATAATTTTAATGGTTTGATAGTGTAGCAGAGACATTTAAATATTATAATACAGATGAAAGTATAGATTTTTACTAATTATCCTCACTCCAACAGCACCCTATTACAACCAAGTTATTTCCCTTTCATATTGTATATTTTCAGTTTGAGGTTAAATTACGTAAGAAAGTTCTGGATTTTACCAGAAAATAATTGGAACTGAGAAATTGGTGACTCTATGCCTGATGGCTCGGTTAAAATTCTTGAGTATCTTTTTTTTATATCTTTTTGAATTAACCTGATTTTAAAAGTAGTAAATCTGTCAATTGCACATTTTTACTTCGTAAGAGTAATTTTAAGTGTCAGATGGTCTTTCTTATTGGCGCTTAGATATTCTAAAATTTTAGTTTTTATGGTCATCTCTCCTATATCTTAAAGTTCAAAAAGTAATTCACCGGAAACTTTACGAAGCGTTCCCTTGACAACCCGAAAGATGAATCGCGTTTGAGTGAGTTTTTTACGAGATTGTGGTCCAGTAGAAATTTTTGGTCCAGTAAAAATTTTTGTCGCAATTACTAATACATCGTCTTTCTTCCTCGATTGGGCCAAAAATCTGAACGATGGATGCGGGAAAATAATATTTCGATGAACGATGAATGCGGTATTACTTTACAAGTCTCCTTATGGGCCTAAGTCGGGACTATAGAAAATAAACGAGAAATCCGGGAAAACGACAAATGCGGGAACGATGGATCGGGGTCCTACTGTATATCAAAATACTTTTGACTCGTCAAGGGATGAGACGCCCGGGCTCAGTCCCCTTGCATAGTTAGAGCAGCCTGACAACCGCTGAAACATTTCCTTTGCGCGATTAGACTTTCTCAACCTTAATTCTTTCTGGGCATTATATTCTACGTTAATCAGATAAGATAGGACGTGAAAGGAGTATTTCGTCAACAAGAAATATAAAAATGCCTTGTCATTTAGTCATGTTTTTGGATTCCAATTTTAGTTTCTCTCGTGTTACCGAGTGGTTCACATCGAAAACGGATCTTAATTTGTCAGCAGTCTTATCGACATTGGCATAGTGAGAATCCGTGTTTCGTACTCTATCACTAAGAAATTGTACTCCCAGTTTTACTTGCTGAACATACAAGGATTTTAGTCGGTGTAGGAAGTGCAGCGGAGATACTTCGAGTGTCGTGCTAAAGAAAGAGGAGCTTTACGAAGGATTTGTGAGCATAGTGTTTATTTCTAAAATGCCAGTCATTTTCTGTCTTCGTTTAAGTCGTCACAGAACAGTACACCTCATTTAATCAAACGACGAGTCTTAAAAAGTGGTTTAATTCATTGGAGTAAACTTCCGCTCCAAAGTGAATTGCATGACATTCTTATCGTTTTATGCGCGTATTTCGTCCGTGACTTTCCCTCCTCATGCTTAAATATTATGCAAATGGTGATTGTATATGATAAGTGATTGTACAGGCAGCAGCGATTGTTTTAGTTGCAATGTTACTTACAGTTTGTGATTTCCGTTTGGAAAATTCGAGACGAGGTGAAAAAGTACATGTCATAAGGGGTGCTGCTTTTGTGAGCGAAAACGGAGTATATAGTGAGGATGAGCCTTTACTTTGCAAATTTGTTTTTACGTATTCAGTGCTCATCTGATATGTTGTAATATTTGCTCAAAATAAATTTGTCTAACGAGTACTGTGATTTATTATTTAAAGGCATTATTTAAGGAAATCTAATGAGGTAGATTATTGAAAATAACTATCAATCGCTTCTTCGCAAGGTAATAAATTCCACGCCGTATTTTTTTTAACGAGTTGCTTTTTAATCTTTTACTGTAGATGTATGAAGTTGATTAACCATATTTCTCACCTATCCCTAATTTTTGATGAAAATTATTATACCTTCAGTTCATCTTAACAGAGACTTAGCTGAAACTATTACCACATTTACTATTAACCACCGGACTGTAAATTTATCTGAGCAACTAAAATGGCAGGATATGTTTTCTAAAGCGGAAGTGCGAAAAGTTACACATTCCGCTTAGATACTTTTTATGGAATTACAACGTTATGAAAAATGAGAACCTTGAATAATATAATGCTTTGGCTGATACGATATGTAAATAACATCTAATCACATGACGGCTCATGCTAAAGAATGTCTTTAAAACTTGGAAAGTCTTTTCTGGTGGAAACCCGAACTTAAAATATCTTAGCTATTGTGTAACATCAAAAAAAAACGACATCAAGCTACCAAATTTTAATTTCAGCATAATAGTTAGTAAAATAAATGTGGCTATAATGAAGTCAAACTGTTATTCTCTTAATTTTATATCCACACGTTTTAATTTAAACCATTGATTCTGGAAAGAAATATTATTTAAAATAAGAATTTTTGATTCCGCTATTTTTTTGTTTAAAATGAAATTGGATTATAATGAAATAGATTTTATTTTGGTATTTTGAGCGCTGCTGAAGTCATTTTTCAGGTATATTCTTGATATTAAATTAGGACATTTTGATTTAAACCATTGCCCTTGGAAAGCAATGTTATTTAAATTAAGATTCTTAAATACCACTGTTTGTTTATTAAAATGAAATTGAATTATAATGAAAATAAGTTTTATTTTGATACATATGAGCACTGCTGAAGTCGTTTTTCGGCTATTTTCTTGATATCATATTAGAGCATTTGAATTTGAACCATTACCTTTGGATACGGTAGTTATTTAAAATATGATTTTTGAAAACATGAAGTGGTTAATTAAATTGAGAGTGGACGCTAGTATAGATTTTATTTTGAACATTTTTATCTCCCGCGGAGATTCAACCGGATCCTCATGACCAAATGAAGGTAAAAGTTTAGATTTTACTCATAATCGAGGGAGGGAATAAAAACCTTGTATCTAACATACCCTAAAATCTAATATATAAAATATAGTATGGGTATGTTTGTTAAAGACTCGAAAACCGAGAGTTGTAGAACTTTGAAATTCTGCACATAATTAAAAGTAACAGGCATGAATATGCTAGCCCCTGTAAGTTAGGCATTTTCTATTTCCTTGGACCCCCCCCCCATTACCACTGCCCTGAATTTATCAAGGCATCACAGCTGTTATTCTTCACTCAATTTTTCAAAGATTCCATACCTATATCTGGAGACATATTTGTAAAACCTGCTTTT
This sequence comes from Sympetrum striolatum, assembly GCA_947579665.1. Lineage (NCBI taxonomy): Eukaryota > Metazoa > Arthropoda > Insecta > Odonata > Libellulidae > Sympetrum > Sympetrum striolatum. The sequence goes on along the minus strand of OX388344.1, from coordinate 97,551,694 downwards.
TTAGCATTTTTATGATGAAATGAATTATACTGTGCTATTTCAAGTTCAAACATCAACTTTTTATCCCTACCCCATACTTTTGTAAATCTTTGACTTAGAATGCATCCAGTCTCCCCTCCTCATTATTTGTGAGAGTTAGCTTGAAAGGTTACTGAGATTTGTAGAGGTTTTGCTTTGAAAAATTCTGGTTGTGTTAACCTAGTTATGAAGAGGTGCATTACCAGTATACATAATTTTGATAGGATACCATAATTTTTAATACACGAAAAATAGGAATAGAGTTATAATCTAGAGCTTTTGTTCAAATCTAAAAATTAGGAAATGAGAATTTGATAGTCTTAGAATTAATCCATCTTTTGGATTCTAGCATTGGTTAATTTATATATGACTTATACTTCCATGATTACTAATTTATATCCTTTCTATCAACCCCAAATTAAGAGTTGGCTGGTCATAATAGAGTCATCAAATAGAGTCACCGTGTATTTTCCATTATTCTTCTGAAGTTGAATCAGTAGCATTCAATATATTGCATTTAGATTTTTTTTGCTGCAAAGTGTCAGTGAAACAATAGGATTTTCACATTTACTTTTGGTGCACTTGCTAAATTATTGTGTACTTGGAGTGTACTCATAATGTATGGTTAGGTGAATGCCATTAAGTGTTTTATTTATTATTTCATGTTTTTTTCATGTTGTGTAAAAGAACTAACTTGGTGAAGGACTCTCGGTTTTTGCTGAACCTTAGGTGGTGGCAGGTTGTAAGAGATTTAAATTATTTCAATGTATAGTTACTGAAAATTTTTATATGGAAGGTAAATATGGAAATTCAGTCTAATTTCCTTCTATTTTGGAAATCAATTTAAAGATTGCCATACTCAAAGTATCTTTGTCATTCAGCTTGACAAATTTTAATTTCCATTAAAATGTATTCATTGACAGGATAGAAAAACAAAGTACAGGGTGTGATAACATAACTTCCTTTTTTCACATTAAAAAGCATTAAAAAAAGGAAGTTATGTCTTGCATTCAATAGCACTAAATATTTCTGGGAGACAGAAACTGCCATTATGCTTTCCAAGAATACATTTTTCTTCTTCCTTAAAATATTTCCATCTATATATTTTACTATTCCATAGCTTCACTTATATCATGCTATTTTGGATTCTTTTAGAGTCAATTCCTGTCCATTTAATTCATTAAGTGGGACTTCCTTGAATCATTCTTTACATTTACCTGGTTTTTCACATACATGGATTCAGATTATCATCTACTGTAATATTAAATATCCTTTCCTTTTATTTAAAATTCATTTTAAAATTACTATTTCTATAGATGGAGAATGGGATTGGTGAAATTCTAAGTCAGAAGGTATTATATTATGCCCAAATATTCCTCTTAGTATATTAGAATTCTTTTAAAGGAATATATTATGAGAATTTTGTAAAATTTTAGCCTTGGCTAAAGCAATGGTTTCAGCTATAAACTCAATTAGATTTGACTCACACTTTCTGCATTACTCTACCCAAGCATTTGTATTTCAACCCTGTAAGAATGAAGTCTTAAAGTATCTGAATGCAGGCGGACAAATCTACGTTTTTCAGTTAGATATAATAATAATTATATGTTATTCATTCATTTAACTTAAAACATTGTAGGAAATATTGCAAAAATTCTGCTATTATTAATCAGTAATAAATAGATTCTCTAATTCTATAATTGAAATTATTATTAAGCTTAGGTATCTCATATTGATAGAATCTCATTGAATTGCATCAATCTGATTCTCAATCAGACTGATGCAATTAGCTTTATCCTGTCTTTAATTCATATTATAGTAGTAGCTCAAAGGGTTGCATTCTAGATTACATAGATTTAATAAGTTGGTTTGGTTTAAATGATGTAAATCATCCCTTCTGATTAATATCTGATTACTCAAGAAATTAAGGTTTCCTACATTAAATATTTATTTACAGAACCAACCATGGGGTTGTTCCATTATGCTAGTTATTCATATGAATTAAGTATGTAAGGTGATGTAAACTTGGTTTGTATAAAATGCATAATATTGTGTTTGATGGCATTTGATATCGGATTCATACCAGACAAATAAATTCAATCATTTTCCAGCAATATGTGGGGGGATAGTACCCCAATTCAGAAGAAAAAGTTGCCATAAGGCCAACTTCCTCCAATTGTATTTCACCTGATTTTATTAAGTAGGCAGCATTCATGTCCTTATAATTGTATTTTGATTTGTTCTCCAAAAGATCTAAGAGTATTGCAAATATTAAATTATTTAACCTCTTGTGATATTACTTGCAAGGCTTGGGCTAGAAAGTTTAGCGTCTTTTGTGTAATTATTGAGAGGAGGTTGAGGTGATTAAGTAAAAAAAGAGAATTAGTGGATTGCAACAACCTTCCCTTTAATTTAACCTGGAATTTGTGACCAGAAAGCCAAGGTTAACATTATTTATAGAAATGTGGATGATGAAGAAGTTCCTATTTGAGAACCATGTAAGTTTTAATCTAGTTAAATTAAGGAAGTAACTGCTCATGGCCCCTATATATTAGTTATGGTATTGACTAATATCCCCAACTTTGAACATTAATTTTGAAATTAATACATCTTGTTTGATAAATGCAAATATTTTTTCTTGCTTGTCAGTGATTATATTTTATTTTAGTGATATTTTTCCAATGAACTTTTTAGAATCGTGCTGGGCAAAGAGCAAATAATTTCAATGGTAGCAGCCGTCACTTTGTGGAATTCCATTACTGGAAAAAATGATTATTCTAGGGATCGTTCTTTGAAGTTGGAGTATTAGTATTTGTGTATTTCATTGGCTTAATTAATGTCAGCTCAATGAGATAAAATTTTTCCTGGTTCTCTAGTAAATTTAAACATCTATTTATTACCTTTCTGACTTACTGCAGTCCATATTTTTTAACACAAATATGCCTAAGTCATGAAAAAATCAGTTTGAAAACAACATTAATTTCATAGAATGGAAACCCTTTTTGGGATAAAATTTGGCTGTCCAAATATCACTAATAAGTTTTCAATTATTCACTTATGAAAACTAAAATCTTGATAAGTTTTATAATTTTGCCACATAAGCCTTAAAATCTGCTTGTTTTCAAAACAGTTATTATTTTGAAGGAATTAACTCATGTTGTAGCATATAGTGCGCATGACCTATCAAAGGCTGAAACATTCATGTTCTTTCTCTCTACATTCCAGAACCACCTTCATAGACAAACCCTGGCTGTACCTTTGCATCATGTATGTACTTAGAAATGCTTTTATGGTACACCCAGAATATCTCCTTTTGGGATCATTATTTGATTCAAATAAACATATTAGGTGTCTGGCTATCAAAAGAATAAAAGAAGGTTTACAAACAGCGTTAAGAGCAATGAGTGTTTCCAAACCACCACAAATTATTTTTTAGGCAGAAGACTACATAAATCTTATAGATTGTCAGTCTGCATCAGAGCCACCTCTCCAAACTAACTTAAGCAAAAAAGAGCTAGAGTTATTACCAAAATAGGAACTAGTAATATATTGAATTTTAAAATTACTTTGCACAAACAACGGTGAAAGGAATTGTAAAGGTGGTTAAAGAATCAACAATTTCTATTCTATTTGTGATGTCAAAAGATGGTTTCATTAGATTGAGGTTGCTCAACATATTTTTTACTGGTTGTAGTGCACCTATGAGAATGTTATCCAAGAACTGGAAGTATCTTTACCCCTTAATAGACTCAGTTCCAAAAATTCCAAATTGGTGATTCTCTGCTTTATAGCATTCTGAAATTTTCATTGATTATCAATATGAAGAGATGATGTAATAAAGATTAAATTTGAATTACTTTTTCAAATTTACTGTTTGAACATTTTTTATAACATTTTGTAATTTTTCCTTTTGAAAATAAATCTTTCTTTTTCGGTTAAATTTCTCTTATTCCAAAAATAGGCTTAATTTAATAACATAATGAATAAATTGTGTTAAGTAAACATATGTTAGATTTGAAATAATTTTTATTTGTATGGTTACAAAAAATATAATTGAAAAATGAAAATTAGAAGTTAATGAGACTTTCAAGAATAGAGTTCTGCAAAACAATGATTTTACTGCTAATCCATGAGACGTAAATGTTACTCGACAAATATACATAAATTCTTTCTTCTGTTAATTAAAATTTTGAACTTCACATTTTTGTACTTGAAAACAAAAATTTGCTTTGTATGTACTTGAGGTTTTAAAAATTGCAAAAAAGTTAATAAATCAATATAGTTTTTGATTATACACTAAAAAGTTTAAACTCCTACCCAATTCAAAACATGTGTTCTTCAACATTGACAACCTGTTCCCCAGTATGCTTAAAAGTTAAGTACTTCTAATCATCAAAGATATGTTACTTCTTAAAAATATGACTTATGTGATCATTCAGGAATTATTATCCTGAAGCGACTTATGTATTTTTCAAAAAAATTTCAGTTTCAATGATTGTGTCTATGTACAACCAGATGGTTCTGCTATGGGATCCCCTATTTCCCCTCTACTATCTGAAATATTCATTAACTTTGTTGAAAATCTTTATTTATTTCTTATAAAAATTGTTAGCCAAAATATGTTACAATATGCCTAAAATACTATGTGGATGATGTGTTCTATATATGGAATGGTTCCTCAGGCAATTGGGTATTCTTGGCAAACTTAAACACACTTTACCCTAACATTAGATTCACCTGTGGAATGGAATCTCAAAAAATCTTAAATTTTGAACCCTTGAAGTGCATTTGTCGCCTATAATCGACAAATTTTTCTTTCCTCTTTAGTCAACTATTGTCCACGGCCTTTAAAAAACATTTGACAATCTCGCTGGAAATACTTTCATTGTTCTAGGACAAACTTTTTCTGTCTTCAATCAATATGCTCAGGTGTGACTTTGTGGAAAGCCATAATAAATATATATACTTAGTAATTTATTTTTCTGTCCTTTTAAAGAGATTTTGCTTAAAAATTATGCTTAGCAATAATTTAAGGGGTGAAAATGTTATAGCATTATTGTAATGATATAAATAAAGGACCGATTTTCTAAGAAACGCAGCTGCAATGGATAAACGTGGATTACAGTTGCTTTGAGAAGTTTTTCACAGTAAATTGACCCCATGATGACTCATTTTGCTTCAATTAAGTCCATATTCCATCAGATTTCTCGTACTAGAAATGGGGAAGTGGGCTGCATACACTCAAAGGGCAGAGCCAAAATATCAAGAAGAATGCAATTATGAATAATCTAGCAGGGAGAGTATAAGAAAAGAGGTTCCTAAGAATTTAAAGATATTAAAGAGCCAATTTGTAATGATAAGTCAAGTTTGAAATGAAATATTCCTTTTTTATATTTTAAGTGAATGGTTGCAATCTGAAACGAAAACATACAATCAATTAATTGCAATAAAAAGTACATCATGAGCCAAAAATGCTGAAAATAGATGCATGACTATCATATAAAGAAATAGAAATTTAAAAAAATTATCAAATTTCAGAATTTGATTTTTTCATGGATATTTGACATCTCAAGCGGAATCAAAACATTTTCCCTTGATGCTCTGAAAGGGTTAAGTAAAGACAATACTTTTGATTTCTCTCTTTTGCATACAAAAGTACACTGACCATACTATAGATAAAACATGTAATAACCACAAATTTTAATACACAGGCTGATGAATATACCTTTTTCCCAAGAATTCAGCATTATCAAACTAATAGCTTCCCTCAATGGTTAAACTGTTTCCCTCATTGATTGCATCCTAACTAAGAAACAAAGAATTTACTGGCAATTTTAATGTGGAATGTGTTCATGGATTGTACCAATCTTAACAATTAGAAGTGAACTGTGAATAAGTAAGAAGCAGTCAATGCCAACTGAATTGCTATGTCTTAGTTTTATTATGTACTCTGCATAAACATCAGTTGATTATGGAACTCTCACTGTCTCTATGTTGTTTGGATCAGTTTAGAATTGGTCTGTATTCCAGTGATGATGAATATATGATTCAACAGAACAGAGGTGAGTTAAGTGAGTAGTTAAATCTAGGAGCAGCACCAGAGTGTGATCTTGAGCATACTTTGATATGCAATTCTTTGTGATAGTTGCCCTGTAGATTTTATACCACATTATGTGAGAATTTTTTATTTAAGAAGGCATTAGCAAGAGTTGTTCAATATAGGTTTTTGAAAATGGATGTTTGCTTAAGTATATTGTATGGTGTGTTTAACTTTGGTGAATGTTTAACTGATTTACAATATTTTCAATGTTATGCTTCATATCTATTAGTCATAACAAGACTTATCAATGCCTTGTCATGTAACAATCAGGTCATCAGTCATAAAACATTGATGATATGTGTTACATATTTAAATTAATGTGGGGTAATATCAGAAAGTTCAGAAGATTTAAATTGATATGTCTCCTCCATATACAAAGGAAAAATGTCAATTTATACTTTCCAAACTGACAGATATTTCCCCAGATGAATATAATTACAGTTATTTGGATTCTGTTAATTAGATCATTAAAAATCCTCAGTCCAACTGTAACAACACTGAGTATATCTCCTTATATAGAGTTACTACCAAAAAATATGCATTTTGTTCAAAGGAAGAACATACCCTATACAGTGGTACCTCGAGATACGAGCAGCTTGACATATACGAGTTTTTTGAGATACGAGCCGGAGCTCGGGCCATATTTTCGTTCGAGATACGAGCCCAAATCCGAGATACGAGCTGTGTTTCCGGAGCGTCCCGCTAGTTATGGAAAATAAAGTAACCGAAAACATCCCATATTTTGAAGCCAGGAAAAAATACAGAAATAATAGAAAAACATGAGCGTGGCGTACGAGTGATTGAACTCGCTAAGATCCATGACCGTAGTACATCGACAATTTGTACAATATTGAAGCAGAAGGATGCCATCACGAGTGCTACACCAGCAAAAGGAGCCACAATTCTTTCCCAATTAAGGACAAATATCCACGAGGAAATGGAGAAGCTTCTGCTCGTGTGGGTGAAAGAGGAGTTGGCAGGAGATACAGTAACGGAGACGGTGATATGCGAGAAGGCACGGAGTATTTATGCCGACTTAGTGAAGAAAGAAGCATCAACTTCTATTGAGGCATCAGAAGAAGCATTTAAGGCAAGCCATGGCTGGTTTGATAATTTTAAGAAGAGAACTGGCATCCATTCAGTGGTGAGGCATGGCGAAGCTGCAAGTGCGGACGTGAAAGCAGCCGATACGTACATCCAAAAGTTCGCTCAAAGCAAGAAGAGTTGGAGGAGATTGTATCTCTAGGAAAGTCGATGGGTCTGGAGTTAGATGAGGATGACGTCAACAAACTCGTTGAAGAACATGAGGAGGACCTCTCAGCTGAGGAGTTGAAGGAGCTGCAGCTGATGCAACACACGAAGGATTTGGAAGAGATTAGCACAAGTGAGGAGGAGGAAGAGCCGGAGGAAGTGATTTCTACAGGTGAAATTAAAGACATACTGGCAATGTGGGAAAAGCTGTCACATTTGATTGAAAAGAAACACCCAGAAAAAGTGGCAAATAGTCGTGCTTCAGCGCTTTTTAATGACACTTGTTTGTCACATTTTCAAAGCACTTTGAAAGGCAGGCAAAAGCAAAGTTCTTTGGATACATTTTTATTGAAAAGAGCTGCGAGTGAATGTACAGAAAGTGCAGCCAAGAAGGCAAAAGCAACTGATAATTAAATAAATAAGTTTAAAGTTAAGTGCATTGTTTTAAGTTTTTTCTTTCATTTGAAATTCCCCCCTCCTTCCCTCCTCGCCGTTCACCTTTGTTAGCCGCACTCGTCTGTCTCCAAAGTAAGACTATTATGCTAAATAACTCTTTTATTTCTTTATTTCATATTTTGTTATGTATTTGTTAATTATACATGTTCATTTTTTATTTAAAAACATATCTTTATTCAGAATTTACAATGGTTTGGGGATTTTTCATAGGTCCGGAACGGATTAAATCGAATTCAGTTATTTTAAATGGGAGAAATTCGTTTGAGATACGAGCTGATTGACTTACGAGCTCGGTTCTGGAACGAATTAAACTCGTATCTCGAGGTACCACTGTATGAGGGCATATAAGATGCACCCTCATTAAGGTGGCCACTCACAAGGAAAAAAATGTTTTCATAGTCTGTGTGAAAGCGCGGTTCCACAATAACTTAAAATGTAGTTTCTTTTAGTTGTCACGTTTCGTAAAAGCCTAATATTAACACATTCATTGAATGCAATTATGAAAAAGGGAATATAGACCACCTGGGTTAAAAATAGCATTCAGGTTTGAAAGTTAACCTGTGGAGGTTGAACCTTCACATATAAGACGCAGGGAAATTTTTGAGACATCATTTAGGAAAAAAGGTGCATCTTATATGCTGTCAAATACGGTAATGACTTACAGATAGTTGAAGCTAAGATATGGGGGTTCCTGGATAGCCATATGGGCAGCACATTCAGCTTTTTTGAAAGTGGTCTAGGGTTTGATTCATGTGTAAAATGACTTAGTTGTCAAAGAACTTTTGACAATATTACTAGGTTAGGTCTGGCAGGAGAAGGAATATAACTTCACAGGTTGAAATTAGAGAGTTTTAGCAAGCACTTAACGGTGTACCGATATTTTCCGGAAACCTTACTGCGCATGCGCAAACCTTTACAGTGTCTTCGCCGAACTCACGGGCACCACTATTCTGGCGCATCTCACGTCGGCGTTAAGAGGCAGACGTTAAAGCGACAGTGAGGTAAAAATGGCGAAGGAAATGGCTAAGCAGGAGCGCGTACGATTTTCAGCCTGGGGCAACTCGGTTCTCCTTTATCAAATTGTAGGTACGAACCCGTTCGAATGTCTGATAGGAAGTGCAGCAAGAAGCGGTGGGATCTACAAATAAAAATTTTAATAAATGGTGTCTGCAAGAGCATGTATTGCTGGAGAGGGACAAGTTCAATGTAAAAGTCTAGTCTCGTTCCCTCCGCTTTTTTTTTCTTTTCCCACTAGAAATAGCCCGATTTCGATGAAATTTTCAGGGAAGATACCTCAAACATTGCCAATTAAAGATCTTTTTAAAGCGAGTGAAAATCTGTTGTAGTAACTGATAAATTGCGATTGGTGTGACTGAAGTACAGGAATGTCGTTCGGAGACCAAGTTTGAGGTGTTAGTTGTGAAGTTTTGACGGCAGATAGAGTGGAGATCGATGAGTTTCGCATCTCGGAAATGGCCGAGAAATCTCTAATTCCGACTCGTTTACGGACTAATTGAGTAAAAGGAAACCAATCCAACCAAACCCTACCCAACCCAATGAATTTACTCAATGCGCCCATAAGCGAGTAGGGAAAAGAGGAATAGGCATATGCTAGAGGTGAATTAAGTTAGTATCGCCCTATTGGAAGCACGAGAAAACATCCAAAATGCCGTAAAAAGCAGACGAAAAACGTCGAAAATGGGTGATTTTAGGATCAAAATTCCTCAAAAATTGCAGCACTTAGGAGAAAAGGCATATCACTTATGACATTTGCAATCCTTTGCCTTTAATTTGGTGTAAGAATCGTATTTCTGACGTGAATAATAAGCGAGTTAAAGCATTTCTCCAAGAAGGAACGAAACTAGAATTTTACCAAGTTTAATTTGAAAAGAAAAGAGAGAGAAGCGAATTCATAAATGGAGATGGAGGAACATAAATAAATGATATCCAGGTAGAAGGTTGTGCAATGCATAAATACACTTCAGTAAACAAAACTAAAACCCCAAGCTATTCCTTCTATACAGAAAAATGCACGAGCTTAGTTAGCATTGATTGTCCCTCAAAAGTTTTGGAAAATTTACGCGTATTTTCTCGAAATTTCGATTTGAAAAGAATATTTGATGACCATAATAAGAATCTTCATTCAGTTATCCTTCTTTTGGTACTTGTCTCGACTCTACACGAGTATTTCTTCTAATTTAATTCTTCAAAAGAAATAAAGCCTGCAACCGATAAAAATGAAATTTACATGTAATTATTATGGAAATTTATCTAAGCGATCTCGGTTCGAATCCAACAAAATTAATGAATAAGAATGCAAAATTGTTTAGAATGCGTATGCTTAGTTTGATACAAATCGGAGGAACGGTGTGTCCTGACAGGACTCATACGATCAAAAAAAGCGCAAATAAGGATGCTAAACAGACAAATGAAGGTAACTGACCGAAGAAATGTTTCCGTCGTAGGTGTACGGTATGGTAAAACTATAAGTCTACGGTGCCCGATAGATCATGACCGTTATCACTAACGTTCGAATCTCACGGTTAAAGAATCTACAGTGTACGCTATGCTAAAACTCTCTATTATCAGAACAAAAACTACAAGGTGAAATAATACATAAAATTGAGAGTCAGAAAGTAATAACACTGCTAAAATCAAGAAATATAGTGAATTAGAAATAAAAATAATGCTACTAGGCTAGATTGTAAATTTCTATTTAATTAGTTTGGTTGAAATATTATGGCTATACTGTTCAGAAGTGGATTTTGGGTTGGGAAGAATCGACCCTCTAAGGACTGCACATAGAAAAGGGTGTTGATAGCCAATGGGCTGATTGGCTAATGAATATATTCCAATCTTTTCCACGCACTATGGGACTTTCCTCTTCATTCTGTTGTATGTGATATTTTGAGTAGTAGGGAAAATCAGGAATGAAGTCGTGACCGCAAATTATGCCGTCATATGGATGATGTCTGTATGAAGGCATGCTCACAAAGTCTCCCAAATAGCTTGAGGAAATGCTTTGGCAGGATACCTCAATGGTCAGAGCACCTGAATGACAATTGGGAGACCTGGGTTTGATTTCCGTTGGATTTTTTTCAAGTTTATTCGTCCTTGGGACTAATGCTGTGTGATGATGTTTATGAATAAATGCGGCTAATTAACGAGAGTAGGAAAAAATAGAATAGCTGTAGTTGATCAAGCAGTGGAACAATTTTCAATTCATTACTAATTGATGAAATTAAAATAATATCTACAGCACAGACTGTTTTAAAATATATTTCCCATTTAAGTGAAGAAAGATCGAAAAGTATGGGGAAATTCAACAGTTAGTAAATTAGATATAAATGAAGATGCTTAGTAGAACCAAAGACGATCTGATTATTGCTAAATACTTGTTCAAGAAAAAGTAAATGAGAAATTTTAAAAATACAGATTTTAAATTGTAATTACCATATTTATTGGTGCATAATACACTTTTTTAAAGTAGGTCTGAAATTCATGCTGTCTTATATTATAACAACTCTATATTAGATTTATTATTTAAACAATATTACTTGTGATGAATTATATTCATTTTTTACTCCGTTTAAAACATCTTTTTTAGATATTTTATGGCATTTATTTAAAAAAGTCTCATCTCCTGAAAACAACTTTCTGCGATACTATTCAAAATAAGCTGAATGACAATCTTATATTTGTGCTGGTCTTCACTTAAAAAACATTGCCTATGTCCTGATTACGTACATTAAATATATTTTTAATTACTAAATACCTTATAATTACTCTCAGTTGTGGAAACAACAGGTATGGAGAAGCAAACATCTGACTTCCTATCAATTAGATATTAACACTTGGTGGACTTGTGCATGGCACAAAGAACACAAATATGCTACCATCTTGAATCATTCTTTATTAATTAAAGTACTTGAAAAAGAGGTTTTTACCTATTTTTATAGGAAGCATAAGCATATTTTTACCTCTTATCTCATAGTAGTGATCATATTGTGCAATTTTCATGGTTTTTATGTTTTTACTGACAGTACTCACAATTTCATATAAATAATTGCATGGTTACATGAGAATGACACTTGTTTTGAAAGATTATTTTCAAGATTCTGTATAATAATAATATTTTATTACATCCCAGGACATGTACAAGTCATGTATAGACACCCTGGGGAAAAATTACAGGTGAAACAAGGTAAAACCAGGTAAATCAAGCATGGAATTACCTCGTATTAGGTCGGTTAATTCCGGAAGTAGCTCGTTTCAACTCGTAATCCCCTTGTGTTTATGCAACACTCTACGCCAAAGGTTTGCAAGGTCTGTTTCTACGTCGGAACAACTCGTTTCAACTTGCTGTTCCCTTACGCTTATGCAGCACTCTACGCCTAAGGAATATTAGGCTCTGTATTCATATCGGAACAACTCGTAACACCTTGAACTGCATTTGCCTCGTTTTGTCTTGTAACTATCTGAGCTCGAATTACATGGAATGACCTTGTTTCTTGTGTCACCGTATCAACCTGTTTTCAATTTATTAAACAGCCATCTAGGAGTGTTTCACATCCATGGATTCTGGGCAAGAAACAGTTACAAATTTAATAAATTTGTTTAAACAAATTGATCATGAATAGTCATTAATAGGTTTAAAATTAAACGACGTCATCTTCACTGTGACTGACCCGTGACAGAGAGTTCTCAGCATAACTCGTATAACATGGCTGCAGAGTGAATAAGTTGTTTTCAGAGCGAGTATGGCCAACGTCACTTGTAATGACCTCATACGGACGAATGCGGATTACCTCGTATTGACTGTAATTAACACGCACCGTATTGTACTCGTTTCACATGGATTTAGCATGCATTAGCTGTATTTACCTCGTATTGACTGTTTGTAATCCGCACCTTATTTTACGAGAGCCGTAAGACATATGGCCGTGTAATACCAAACTACTTAAATAACTGCATAATTAGCACATCTTAAATTTTCCAGAAAAAGATACCCATGCATGCCATCCCTGGAGAAAAATCCACCTAGGACGTGCTTAGTTGGAATAACTGTTTTTACCTCGGTTTACCTCGAAATTCAGCTCGTATCAGCGCGGTTATGGCCCACTTATAATGTAATCACCTCGCACGGGATTACCTTGCATTACCTGGTTCCAGATGGATGTTGTTTTCACACGGAACTACCTTGCTTTACCTGGTATCGTATTACTTCGTTTTATTAAATGGATTTAGCGTGCATCAGCTGTAATTACCTCGTACTGACTGTAAACAACCCGCACCTTATTTTAGTCGTTTCACAAGGATTTAACGCTCATCAGCTGTAATTACCTCGTATTGACTGTATATACATAGGTAACTGTAATTTGTCATCAATAGGATACATCTTGGTGACAAGAATAAATAGATACATTTGTAGTGTGATGGTAAAACAGATATATGATGTAGACCACGTAGAAGAACGGCTAGAACGTATCAAGTATTCAAAAGAAGGTTCCTTTCGCGCCTATGCTTACAATTAAAAGAAAAGGTGAATTAGGTGAACGGAAATATTTCCGGAAAAAGTGGAGACCGTGGAGGAAGTTGGTAATTTTCCAAAATATTTTAGAGGAGTAGGACTAATGAAGGCGAAATTATAATTTACTTGTTAGGTTGTTACTTTTGTTTAATTGTGACTCAATGTTTTTCCGTTTGCTGTATAATTTCACCTTTTTGTAGTTGGATTCTTTGACGTCATACGCTAGCATCGTTTTGCACTTCCGCTTCATCTCAAACATGCTTTCTCCATGTTATCGTTGTCAACTTGTCCGTGGGTGCGAAGTGCGAAACTCGTTGTTATCCTGTAAGAGATTTATAGGAGAAGCTAACTGTAAGTATACTTATTAAGCGGTTCTGCCTTTCTTACTTATCTGAGTTATTTTGAGACTTGTGTTTAATACTCATGAAACATTTCTTATTTTGCAGTGAAAATGTTTGCTTACGTCGAGTTCCTCGATGACCGCGAAAGATTGGTGGTACCGATGGTACCACACTAGCGTGTATCTACGCAAAAGGGGGCACGAGGAGAAATGTATAGATAATGAGGCGAAGAAGGTCAAAAATTACATATGTGCGAAGATACAAGACTTAAATCGAAATAAAAATATGAAATGTAGAAACTTGTGTCACTCTATCCTTTGTCTTCGAACCCTTCCTTGCTTCTCTTTAACAGGCTAGTGAAAGTTTTACCTAGGATTTTACAGCTGATAAACGTGTCATACGATTCTCATACAGGGCTGGTTCATTCGAGTCACTACGAGGTAATTGCACGATAAATTCATGTAAAACCAGTACAATGCGGTGCGGGTTATTTATAGTCAATACGAGGTAATTACAGCTGACGCACGTTAAATCCACGTGAAACGAGTAAAATAAGGTACGGGTTATATACAGTCAGTACGTGGTAATTACAGCTGATGCAAATTAAATCCATGTGAAAAGAGTAAAATAAGGTGCGGGTTATATACAGTCAGTGCGAGGTATTTACAGCTGATGCACGTTAAATCCATGTGAAGCGAGTTAATACGGTACCAGGTAATACAAGGTAGTTCCATGTGAAAACATCATCCATCTGAAACGAGGTAATCCCGTGCGAGGTGATTACATGGTAAGTGAGCCATAACCGCGCTGATACGAGCTGAATTTCGAGGTAAACCGAGGTAAAAACAGTTAATCCGACTAACCTCGTTCTAGGTGAATTTTTCCCCAGGGCATAGTCGTATTTTACAATATAATATTATTTTCATTCATATCAGTCATAATGTTTACATATTATAGTACAAAAGTTTATTTATTCACAATAAAAGGAATTGGAATATAAAGTCGTAAGCATTTACATATTCACCAACAGAATAAAAATATTTTTCCAACAAATAGTTTTTAAAAGGTTTTTAAAATTTTAGGTCATGGCTATCCCAAGTTAATCATAATCACCACAATTTTCATTTTAGTTTCAAATATAGTGCTTATGAGCAGCTAGTTCAAATATTTTAGTGATAATTGATATCAGAGATATGAAGATATATTTTAGTATATATATTGGTTGGTCCACCTTTGTATGAAGGTTTAAGAACAGCATATTTGAGCATTTTTGGAAAAAAAAATCCATCTTGTAATGACTAATTAACTAATATAGACAATGGATTGATCAGGTAACCTTTAACATCTTTGATTTATTCCGTCAACATTGTCTTCTGTTATTTAGTCTGGAAATTCATTTTGAAACCTCGGCTTTTGTCACAATTCCTTGTCATGAATTGACATTTAGTATAGCATCTTTCATTGAAGGAATGAAATGTACTTCTTTGGCAATATTTGTAAAGTAGCTGCTGAAATACTCCACTAATATTTTTGAATCATCTATGTTACTTCCATTTAATAAGATCGCTTTCACTTGTTTAACTTTATTTTCCATATGGCCTTTCTGATCTTTTACAGCCATCAAATTATCATCATGATATATAGCTTTAATTATTAGAATATTGAATGTTTTTATCTTTAGCCATCTGTTTTGATTTTTTAATTGCTTTACTTGGTGTTTTCTTGTATTTCTTATAATGGTTAATCAGAAGGACATTTCCAGAGTTTTCATACCTTGGTAAAAGTCTCTTTGTTTCTCTGAATGCAATTATACCAGGTGTAATCCAATTTATATGAAAATATTTGATTTAGTTGTATTTTGAGCCCAGGGAAATACATGATCAATGATGTTTTTTATAATTTCCTGATGACTAAGTAATAATTTTTATGAAAACATTTAACATTGCCAAGAAGCCATTATTCATTTCAGGTCAACAAACTTCAATTCATTCTCTATGCTCAAGTTATGTTACAGAGTATGACTACTCTTTTCTTACATTTTGTTGATAGATGTAAAGCCTCAAGCCTTTTAAAAATGAATCCACATATTGATTATAAAATCTATAAAACATCATATAATCATTATCCAATGACTCACTTTCTTTTAATATCATTCATGATCCACCTCTACAGGAGTTTTCTCTTTAGCAATATTATCAGCAACTTTGTAAATCTTCATTCTAGTAAGAATTTGATTTGTTGTGACCCATTGTTCATTAAGACATAACTGAGGGGTTCATTTTTCTAAATCATTTAATATATTTTAAATTCTCTGATGCTCAATTTAAAAGATGAAGTTTTGAAAACTATTGAATTCTTTGTATGATTATTTTTTATGTATTTCAAGAGCATAACCTATTTTAGAAATCATCTAACATTTTCTTAAATAAATTCCTATTGAAAGTTTACAGATTTTAATAAAAGATGGGCAGTCATTTTATTGAACACAAACCCCACAAGTATCAGCAGTAAGGCAAGAGAAATCCTTGAGAAATTAAGTACTGGAATGAAAGGAGAAAAGGAGAAGGAATTTATCTTTTAAAACATTGAATAAGAGAAGAAGTGAAATACTTAAAGGGAAGAAATCATCAGATGGACTAAAGTAATGAGTTACCAGATATTTATGGAGCCAATTAGCAAAATGGTCAATATATGTGTCCTATTCCATCGTATAACCAATACTGTTGTCAAATATTACATAACTGAGAAAGAAGCAAAATGTATCGGCCAGAGATTTCAAATTGGGAACCTTATGAAATAATCGATAAGGCTGTTTTATTTTTTTGAGTGAAGCAAAATGTTTATTCATTACACTTACCTGTTGATTAAGATTAACTCTTATGATTTAAGATTGTAATCAGACTCAGATATATAATATAAATCTGTAAGTAGTATATAAAATTTATCATGATGCATAGAATAACCAATAGACTGTATGATTGTCAACTCACCACTTCAACATCGGCAATCATTTTACTTACAATAAAATGATATGAGTACGCCACATACAAAATTTATGATGATGGGGACAAAAGATAATATCTATTATACAATTTCTTAAGGTACCCAAATTGTGCTAGTTTCCCTACAATTCCAGTTGGTCATTTTAATTCTGAAGAAGCTAGACTAACCTAAACTATAGTTAACAGTATATTTTAATGTTTTAAAATGGTGATTTTTGCAAAGCAATATGTATTTCCATCTATTTATAAATTTACAACAATCTGCCATGGGCAAGAAACTTGAAGCTTAAGTATGATCACAGAATTATATAATTAGGAAAATAAGATTTCTTGCAAAGTGAATTAGCAGATAAACTACTCTGAGGCACACAGATAACTTAATTCAGATTGAATATTTTCAGAAGTCTACAATTAATCCTAACTTGAACTATCAAAACGCAAAACAGGGTTGAGAGCAGGATTCAATAATGCAGTCTCAAAGAACAACACCAAAGTTTTATTAATAGAATTCATATTTAATTTTAGAAAGAATTTAGTTTTCATTAAATAAAATCTCTTAAGTTATGCATGGAGTAATACAATAAAACAAAAGACAGACCAATAATGATTCATTTAAAATCAAACCTACAGACTTTATTCCCAACTGCTACAACACATCTTCATAACCTGAAATCATCTCCATGCTGCAACCAGCAGGGTGTCACCAACGCATCCTTTAAGGGGGTGTTCTCATGTAACATTTTGAAAAATTCGAAATTTTTTTTTTTGAATTTTTTTCTAGTTTAGGTATCTAAAAATAAGATACCGAAAGGATTTTGCCGGATTCGAAACCTAAACCAAGTTTTGAGGCAAGTTTAGGGGCGCTCCCGCGGCGTGCCGAGCTCGCACATGGCGCGCCGGATATCATTTGTATTTCAGGTATTTCTACCTGAATTTGTATTTCAGGTATTTCTACCTGAATTTGTATTTCAGGTATTTATACCAGAATTATTTCCGATATCCGAGGAAGGGAAAATAGGGCTAGGGTTTGAGGAAAAACGTCTGTGACTAACACACTCTTACGGTTTCGCTTAGATGTACTTAGTTTCGTTTTCGTCGTGGTTGCGTCCACTCGTATCGAAATATTCTCCATATTCTTTTGGATTCGCGAGTAATTTGCCTGTTCAACCATGAATAGGAAGGGTTCCCGAAGCAAAAGAACCTTTGCTTATCGAACAAAAAATAAAAGTTTCCAAAGGAACGTCGGCAAGCCCGAGAAATTTACCGAGTACGCCAGCACGTCGTCACGTAATATTGGGAGCGCAAGTGCCACTGACTTCGTCGTCAACGGACATCTAAGCTACAATTTCATCAATATTTTCTCTGTCTTCTCGACACATGCTACACTTGTAGTTTGCAAGGACTGCCATGGGGAAGTAGCATTTGACCGGAAAAGTGAACGTGGCTTAGGCTTTACAGTGTGCATGAAATGCAATAAAGTGTGGTAGTGATGTTCTGATAAATTCGTGCCCGCTCATAAGAAATGCCTACGAAATCAACCTTCGTAGTATTATGCTTAATATGCGTCTTCTGGGAATTGGTTTTCAAGGACTGAATTTGTTTTGTGGCCTAATACGGGACGAGAGTCGGATCATCCGTTCGGAGGGGCGTATGAGCGATCTCGCTAAAAGGGCCAGGATCTATCGGAGAGAAAGCGATTCTGCAAAACACGAGTTCGCAGAGGTCGAGGAAGATGTGTTGTACGGCTTCGGAATCGCCGATTGATTGTAAGTGACACAATCCCGAAAAAAAAGCTAACTTGAAACTTTGAACGCGTTTTTCTCAAAACTATGTTTTTCAAACTGGTTCGCACGATTCCTAGAAAACTAATACACGGATTTAGATGCGGTTTATCTTTATACGCGTGTTAATGTTTTCGCTATCGTTTGACGTAGGTTTATCCCCCTATTATTAATAACAAATGTTTGACGAATTTTTTTAAGACGAAAAAAAGGGAGAAAAATTGTTTTTTCCGCCCGCCCCGCCTCCCGCCATTTTGAAAATTTTTATTGTAATTAAAAAAGTCCCCGTCAAACGATAATCACAACGTTGTTAATTGATAAAAAAAATGTATGCTCGTTTCAGACCAACCGAATTTGCGCTATCGTGCGAACCATCGACCAACTTTTTTTGGAAGGACTAAGTTTGCAAGGGTGCAGTGGCCAAACAACGAAAGTTTTTTCACCAAATATAACTTTTATTCGTAGTTCAAAGATCAATAAAACTATAGGAAAAAACCACATTGAAAAATATTTCATACTTTCCTCACAGTAAAATTCCGAAAAACGCTTTGAAAAACGGCCGTTACATGAGAACACCCCCTTAAAAGAAGCTACTTATAAACCTCTAAAATATCGAAAAAATTGTATTAGTTACAAAGATATAAAGTTTTGAAAATTTAATGCAAACTCTTTAAAAATAATAATAATAATAGTTGCAGTATCGATTCAGTTAACAAGCTAAGAAATTCAAGGTGTTTCAAAGAATCTCTTAAATGAAATATTAAAACTCATACTGTTCGAGAGAATATATCTTTGAAAAGCTACTCTATAGACGTTAAGGACAATAGTTTTTCCGCAGATTCTACTTTATTATTTCATAGAGAATACGAGACTACTTAACGACTGATAGATGTATATTTTCAGCAATCCGTATACGCTTTAAAGATCAATTATCACATTTGTATCAAATTCAGACTAAAAACTTAAATTGTACTTTAACGAAGATGTAGAAAGCCCAAACACATCACTTGTTTATAGGGCAAATGCAGGGTTGATTTGCGTTGGCAACTGTTCCAGCAGCCGCAAATCCTTCAAGAAAAATTAATTTCCAATGATAATGACTCTCAGGTTTAAAAAGCAAACACACGTTCCATTCATTTAATATAGTCCCGAAAAATGCGGTAAGTGAATTTCAGCATTATCTTAATTTTCTTGCAAAAGTTTTTTTATCGTGTTATTTTAATAGAATATCGGGTACGAAAAATACAGCCTTTCGTCCAACGTCCACTCGAGACATTATTATTACTACTATAACAAAATTATCTTTACCGTTGAAGTAATTGTTAATCCAAAAACAAATATTGAGTTTACATTTGTACCTTAAAACAGCAACGCTAGAAATATCAACCTCTTCTCACCAAGAGCCATGCTAATGCTATGCAGTCTTACGGACTCTTGCAAAATATATCTTTTAATATATTTTAGGTTGTACACCAGCACACAAAATTATAGTATATATGCATCTGCTTGCTTGAAAAAACACGACCGAATTTCTCGAGGCAAATTTCGGATGAAAGAGTTTTGCGAATTTTTCTGGAATTAGCGAATTACACCGCTTGATTTACAGGCAAGAGCATAATTCAGAGAAGATATTGACGATACCACTATTCAGACTGGGTAATCATTGGCAATCCATTGCGTGTGTGGTGACTGCGGTTGCGTCGGATTCACCTGAAATTTTTCTCTAGATTTGAGTATTTAACTATTTTCATTGCAGATTGTAGAACCGATTCCTTTCTTCATTGCTGTATAAGAGCCATAGGAATCCTACAGCTAATATAGTAAGTTTTCTAGGATGACCGTGCACTTTCCCTTATATGCCTTACTGACCGAGAAATTTGTTTGAGAAAAAATCATTTTGCCCTCCGGTGATGACCTCTTCACTACCTTTCGGAATATTTTTAACTCCGTGATTTTTAACCGACGCTAGTCTCGTTTCTCCTCGCGAAATTGTCAATTCGTTGGCTCGCCCGCTCGCCTCTTCATGCGGTGAGCAAACTGCTCGTGCAGATACGTCAACTTAAGCGTTTCAGACGCGGTTTTTGGGAATGTAAAATGCCCCCGTTTTTTGACAGCTTGATAAATACGCAGACCAGGGACGGATCCAGGGGGGTGGTCCTGGGGGTCCGGACCCCCCCCCCCCCGAAATATCACTTGTGCCTATTTTTCGAAAATGAAACTCGAATAACGCAAATAAAACACAATTTAATAAGCAATCACTAGCGAAAATATTCGAATTTGTCTAACACAATTCTTACGTCACGTTTGTGAAAGCCGAAATGTCTTTTATTTTTAAATTTTTTGATCGGAACCCCCCCCAAAATTTTTCTCTAGATCCGTTCCTGACGCAGACTGTGGCTCCTCCCACTGCAGCGGAATATTAGATTTCTTATTACATAAAGTGATACAACTGTGTTATCCTAATCCTTATATTTCCTCAAAAGACCTCTGATAATAGTCACCATCATACTTGTTGGATTGAGAGGCCTAATTTAATAAATGCTTTTCGAGCGGAGGGGAAAAAGATTTTGGTTTTCAAACAATAATTCTAATGAGTCATACATGTAATATTCACTTGTACTTTGAGAAACTTTCAAGTATTACTAATCTGAACAGACATTTTAATTCTAGTTTTCAAAATTCAAAATTGACTTCCATACCAAATTCCTTACGAACATAGATTTAGAGGATCGGCAGCAAATCGCATTGCAGCTATGAAACTTATTTCGTATATGCATGTTTCTAATGGGAAACTTCGTCTTATTGTTCCACGGTATTGAAAATTGCGAATGTAATGATCCGTGAGGTAAGATAAATAGCAACTGCTGATTCAGTGTTCGAGGTTAAAGGTTAGGTCGAGTTAGGAGGTTAAATCGAGTGTAAAGGTTCGAGAATAACCCTTTAAAACTAACGTGGATGTCTTCTGTCCTATGGAGCACTTCTACTCTGTCGAATTAGGTTCGCAGTGTGACGCACCGAAGAGCCTTCGTATCTCCATTCTTCGAGAGGAGTCTCCTGTCCTCTGGTTGTGCATTACGTCAGCCCACAAGCAGTCCTCAAGCGTTGAATAAATAAGAAACTTCTTCCCGAGACTGGGAGATACTCGCTGCTGAATCCGGTGGAGCCTTCATTTTCAAAGATTGCTATAAAAATTCGCGGTATAAAACAGGGTTATTCAACTTCTTAACCACATTTTTCAATAAACGGATCTGATTGAAGATTGCACTGATGTATTGTTAGAAGAGCTTCGAAAGCCCGCACCAAAACCGAATGCATTGGCTGTCCGGGAGAACAGCTGATATTTTGCCTCGGAGTCGAATCTTCTCAAGAGAGCGTGCGGAATCTTTTTTTTTTCAATCTTTTTTGGAATTTTTTGAAGGGACGTATAAAACCATGCATCATCTCAGCAAGGGATATCTTCTCTGGTCAATTTACTTAGGCGTCATTTAAACCATTCAAGATCGATATTACATGTCCGTTGAAGCCTTCGAAAGCCTCTTCAGAATAATGATTGATAAAACTTGTTTATCTTTCATTTCGCTGGTCTTCAGCTCAACACTAATCCGCTATTTTATATGTAGTTTTATTGTGATTTTTATATGTGTATAAATGTGGTTGCCTTCGTATTTAAAATAGGTCGATGAAATGTTCACCTGACAATTTTACTCAATTTGAAAAATATTGAAGCATATTGGGAGTCTTATACTCGAGACAAAATATCGGACACTATTTTAAAGCCATTCTTTCTCCAGCCGTCGCCTGTACGATGACATCTCCTCATATGATCTTTGATTATTCAAACACGTACGCACATTTATTTCTTCATTAAATTGGGCCTAATCGTCGAGAGGATTTAACCGTAACACCTGTTTATTCCTCACGGAAAATAAATCTGAAATTTCTCGGAATTTCTACTATTTACTCTTCTACCTATGATAACATCGGTATTGAGACCACACATGAGATACGTCTAATTGGAGGCGTTATTTCGAGCGCTACAGTGCAACCATCGCAAATTACGTTGTTACATACTTTCGTTGAAATGCATGGGTTCATTCAGAAGTTAATGTCGCTAATGTTTTATTTCGTTCGTTAGCAGTTCGTTCGTAATTTGAAGAATTTGTATTCCCATAACCTGTGCCCACTGCGTGACCTCTCTACCCTAAAAATATCTGCGCTGCTCAAAACGTAGACGAGCCGTCCTTCTCGAAACCGAGAGACGGGAACAAGACACCGTCTGCGAATCGGCCGAAGGTCCTTGCCTCCCCCAGAAGACGAGGGTCGATCAAATGCAGCGAATGGTATGCCAAGCGACCAAACAGGGAGCATTTTAGAGCATGCGTCTTCGACACCGACACCAGAGAACACCTGCAAACACCAGAGTGACACGTGACTCGGACCGCTGCAGCGGTTCTTACAGCGCACTGTTAGAAACCGTACGATTGCGCACTACAACTCGTAAACAAATTTCCACCCTCTGTGTTTTGCCGTGGAAGTTGCTTTGTACAGAGATCATTCCATCTTTGCGTAAGAAACAACTATTTAGATACGGTTGCTTTTCAGGTCGTTTGCAGCCAGTCCGAAAAGCGTATTTTTATATTAAACCATATCTCGACTCCTGTCGCGGAGAATTGAATTGGAAATTGAATATTTGAATACATTTAAATCTAATCTTTACCCCAATAACCACCTTAACTGAGTCAGGAAAACTAAGTGGAAAGAAGGTGTATTTTGCGCAGATGGTAAAATCACGGAAGTGCCTGCTGAGGAAGATTTCACGGGTTTCCAACCGGGTGAGATAACTGGATGGCTCCAACGTTTCGGCAGCGGTCCCTGCTGCCATTTTCAAGGCCAGCTAAGACCAATTGTAAGTGCCATCAATTCCCCGACGCACCTTCTAGCGAGATTTCTCGCCAAACAATTGACGCCACATCTGGGGAAGAGCATCCACCATGTAATCAATTCAGTAGACTTTGTGAGATCCCTCAGTGGCCTGCATTGGGATCCCTGCGACATAATGGTTAGTTTCGACGTAGTCTCCCTTTTCACAAACATCCCTGTCGACGATACCCTCCGTATCCTGAAACCGCTTTTTGATGAGGGCCTAATGAGACTGTTCGACCATGTTCTGAGATCCACGTACTTCCTCTTCCAAGGAAAAACTTATGAGCAAACCGACGGAGTCCCTATGGGCTCCCCTCTCTCCCCAGCCGTGGCCAATCTCTTTATGGAGGACTTCGAGGATAGAGCACTAAAAACGTCCATCCTAAAACCCAAGTGCTATTTTAGGTATGTCGACGATACCTTTGTTATCTGGCCGCACGGAAGGGAGTCCCTGGATAACTTCCTCCAACACCTTAACAACCAGCACCCTAAGATCAGATTCACCATGGAGCTGGAACAGAACTCTTGCCTACCGTTCCTGGACATACTTATCAGGAGGAACCCGGATGGATCACTAGGACACAGCGTATACCGGAAGCCCACCAACACCGACCGGTACCTGAATGCTGGAAGCCATCACCACCCAGCCCAATTAAAAGGAGTCCTATCAACGTTGATCCACCGAGCCCATACCATTTCTGACAATGAGAGCCTACCCAATGAATTAGAACATCTAAAAGCCGTATTTAGGAAGAATGGTCATCACCCGAAAGATATCAACCGGGCCCTTAAAAGGGCCTTTTCTGAGAAAGAGAAATCTTCGGAAGAGAAACCTGTCGCCACCGCCTGTCTGCCCTACGTGTCCACCGTTTCGGGGAAAATAAGCAGGATTCTTGGACAACACAACATCCGTACGGTCCATAAACCCCACGAAAAGGTGAGCACTCTTTTAGGAAACGTTAAAGATCACTTGGGATTGAGGACTCCTGGGGTGTACAGTGTTCCTTGTAATTGCGGACAGTCATATATCGGCGAAACATGCAGGACGGTAACAACACGCATTAAAGAACATGAGAGATGCATCCGACTCAAACAGCCAGCGAAATCTGCCATCGCAGAGCATGTACTATCGGAAAACCACGAAGTGGACTTCGCAAAAACCAGAGTCCTATGCAAAGGCAATGGGTTTTGGGATAGAATATATAAAGAAGCGATTGAGATTCGTCTCAATCGCAAGAATTTCAACAGAGACGAGGGCATGTTCCTGAGCAAAAGTTGGAATGGAGCAATACGCCGTATCCGACAGCAGAGGACCAATCGGAAGCCCGGATCAGCCAACCAATCAGGGACAAGGAGGGGTAGCCCCTCTGATGGTATATATACCGGACCATAACAATTCTCGACATCCTTGAAAATGGCAGCAGGGACCGCTGCCGAAACGTTGGAGCCATCCAGTTATCTCACCCGGTTGGAAACCCGTGAAATCTTCCTCAGCATAATTCACCGGGAAAGTATCCGATCTTTCTACGGAAGTGCCTCTTCAAATCACGGGGCCGATTTCGAACATATTTCGCTCTTACGGGTGAATATGATCGGATACAACTACCAGCTGGGTTTACCACCACCAGGCATTACATAGTTTGTATTGAAATAATATTTATTTAAAATCATACAATAGATCTTCTTGTGATAACCCCTGATGCTAGAAGATTAAGATTGAACTTGGTTAGATTGAAACTTCACTATATCACTAAAGAATCCCACAGCACATGATTTCCCCTTAATCAATTACTTAATGATCTGCATCCAGAATTCCTTTGGTTTAGATTTCTCTCTATATTGCAATTGTTTTAGAGCAGAAAGGATGTAAAGCGAAGAGAGGATGGCAACAATACCTTTCAATCACAATTGTAATTATTTTCCAACTCTACTCATTCATACATTTTAGGTCCAATGCATATACTTAAATAAACTGCAGAGATTCACCACAACTTATATAAAAGGTGTATATTTTTCTATTTTTACTTCTCTTGTTTAATAATTCATTTTCTTGGAAATATAAGTGATGGATGATTCTGGTCATTGGAGATATTCCAGTGAATATAGAATATGAATATATATGGAACTAATAGTAGACTTACTTAGACTCCATAAAAGTAAAACTTTTAGTATTCTTGTATAATTTAAACTTATTGATGAAATCCATTTAAAGGGTAACATAAAGTAAAAGATGCGTATTTTCAGGAGCACAATTTCTGGACTTCAGCAAAGACACATAATATTCGCATTCAGACAAATTTTGGATTTTGTATAAGAGTGAGTGGATTCTCATGTTTTCTTATATGAGTCTGCTTTCCATTACTCCTCTATTACACTCTCTTCTCAAGTATCTCTTCATGTTGTGGCTGGGGATATAATTGTCAAATATTTCAAAATTACTTTTTTATTTAATAACTATTCTGTATTTTTTATGAAAAGAATTGGTTTCATAAGCCATGTAGTAGCAATTTCTTTCTAGTTCATTTGTTATTATTGCATTAGTCAAAGTAGGGTGTGGGCCCCTTATTACCAGTCACTTCTTCCATAATTATACATTTCCTGAATCAGTGGCGCAGCGAGGGGGGGGTTTAGGGGTCCAACCCCCCCCCCCCAAGAGTCAAGTCCTATGACTCGCTCTAAGCTTTTTTTTCTCCTGAAAAGTACAAAACCCCAATCATCACGCGAAAGCTTTGCATAATTGTCAATATGGCTCCAATTTAAGCTAAGGTGATGTTTTCTATAGCAGAGTAGGCCTACAGCCGACATCAATATCAATGGGACGCTACGATACGAGTGTTTCACACACAATGTTCAACACGTGCACTTCTTAAGCCTATCCTATAGTTAGATGACTCTCACCATAAGATAAGATTCGCATAAGAAAAATTCGAAAGTGCTGATTCGTTTACTCCTCGAAAAAGTACAAGGGAACATTTGAGAAGTAATTTGAATCTTACACCCTGAAAACAGAGATTAAGATTACGCTTGAGAAACAAACAGATTGATAAAACGCTCGGTTAGATCTTCTGCATGTGATTTTTTAGGGTGTGAATTTGAAGCTAGGCTTGTGAGTAGTGCTTTTGAGAAATTCACAGTAAACAGTTCAAAGGAGAGTTTAGTTTGGATTTCATAAGGAACAGATGGACATCCGAAATTTTTTCACAGTCCGCAAATAGCTCAAGGCCTCTATCGGAAAAACCATAATTTAAAGGCTATGTGTTTTTTCTGAAATTACCATTATTAAATGCATAAATTAGGATTGCCTTTTTTTAGGGCTGTTATCGGAGGGCACACTAGAAGATGAATTTAGTGAATATTCCAAAGGTACTGGTTCCTTTATTAAGCGTTCCGGACGCATAAGTAGATTCTTCATTGCTCGGGCTGATAGAAAATATACTGATCCTTATTCTATGATTACCTGTTAATTTTCTGTATATTTAAGAAAATAATTCGATATTTGAAATTCTGTAGAAATTTGAAGAAGTATTGGAGAAATACGAAATACTATCACTAAAAATCATTTTCGATGATATTATCAATAATATACCATTTTGGAAGCAAATAAGTTAGCTGAAAGGAATTGTGCGAGTAAGGTACGCACATATTTATCTGAACAGTGACTTAATGGTTTGAAATAAATTTGATGAACTGTTAAAACTGTGGCTTAAATTCTCTAGCTTCCTTTTCGATGCAGCCAATTTTTCTCTGATAATGGAATCCAAAGAATTTCATGACTTATCCGGTCACTCACGTGGTCATGCAATACCCTTTCAAAATTTCAATTCATCCAAATTTTTGCTTTCTTTGAACACAGTGCGTAAGACTGGGTTTGCGTCAGCTCTCTGCTGGTTATGCAACCTAACTATTAATTAGTCTAAATAATTGTAAGTTGACGACTTTTTTCACCTTGGTATGAAACTTTAATTCTGCAAATTCAATTATAATATCAACTATAATCAAGAGTATACTGTATTTTTAATACAGCCGAATTTTTAATGCTCGATTTGTGACGCAATCAATTGAATATTTAGCTAATGCATAAATAAGAAAATCAGACTTCATTGTAAGCCTACCAGAAAATTCTGATATAAATGATTTTTTAACGAAGCGAAACCATCTGATATAAATGATATTTTGTTTCTTAGAAGAGTTAATTTCAAAAACAAGGGATGAAGTCACTCCTAAGACACCTGCTTATGATATAGTCTAATAACGAATGATATTCAAATAAGCATGGGCGCGGCAATTTGGAGGATCTAATGAGTAGATATTATGCTTTATGTCACTTGCCATATAATCGTTACTAATGTTTTTCCTTCTCACGCTTTGGAATCTCTTGGAAGAAAGAACTCTCAAAGACTCGGGAAGTTTATATCTACAACACTAAAACACTTCAGCAGAAAACAAATCACTTTCTAATAGATATTGGACTTATCCAAACTATAAATCCAAACAACGCTTATGATAAGTTTCCAATAGTTCGGTTATGTAAACTACTATCTTGGAAAGAGTAATAAGTTGGCCATATATACGTTAAACAAGTAGTCCATGATTAATGATATTGACGAAAAGTTCAAATCTAAGGATAAAAGCCAATCAATTCTAAACCAACTGTTTATTTAACAATGTTTTCCAGAAAAAGAGTATATAGGTAGATAACGAGAGAAAATGTAGCCCTTGATGAAGCTTATACATGACAATGTATAATTTTTGTGTATTTTTAAGTCTCAATCTCGCCTTTAATAAAGACCTTAATGAACATATGGAGATAATTAAAAGGGTGTTGCGGGCGTTGGCGTATGTGTCGATACATAAAATTTTCGGCGTCGCAATACGTTAACATCTTTCTGCAAAGAGCATTCCACAGCAATTGCTGTTTATTTTCAAGTGAATAACATAATAATGTAAGCGTTAGCAAGTAAATACATATAACGCCTGCAAAACAAATTCATTTAGAAATTTTTCGTCTCAGACAAACTACTCTTGAACTGGAAAGGATGCTAACTTTTCTATAAGTCCTTTATCGCACCACGCGTTGATAGTAAGAAATAGTGTGTACCGTTTAACCGAGCAGCAGATCGAAACTGTGAGCTAGGAAGTTTTTTTCACCTATTGTTATTTAACTTCTCCCGGTCAAAACACTCAAGAGATTGATGGCATAGTGTGTGTGAATCTTTGATTCTTCGACGACGTTCACAATGATAAGTGCCATCTATTCAGCGTTCTCTTAAGTAAGTGTTGTTACGTATAGGCGATTGTGGCACACACTAATATTTAGAACATATTGTGAATTTTTTAATACTATGTGCAGGTATTATGTTTAAAAGAAAACGAAAACCGAAAACGATTTCGTTACATCTTTAAAATGACCATTTGTTTGATTGTTTAAACAATAATATCAGGAATACAAGAGAAATAGCAATAAATTCGGATTCAGCTGCTCAAGAACCTATTATATCATCAATTTTTGTTAACATATTACTAAATACAACATTGTTAAAACATTTGGCCAGCTTTTTTCGATTTGGAACCACTGTGCGACGTTGTGTCTACAATGTAGGCACAACTGCACCCTGATTACGTAAATGTGAGAGATATGACGACGGCTGACAGCTAACACCGCTTGCTATGACGGTCGGGGACAGCGAGCGATCACGTAACTCACCGTCATAGCACTTAGGACGGCCGTAGTTTAGATTTTTATGTTTTTGTGTTGGTAGTATTAGAAAATCTGAAGAACCAATGAAAAACCTTGACACATAATCAAACAATTGCGCACCACAGCGCCGACGGTGTTTTGAGCCAAATTTGAACAGCGCAAGCAATTGCTTATTAATCATAATAATAATAATTATCCATTAATGGAAGCCGTACGAGTGATAGTAATTAACATAAATAAATTATGCTACACTTTGGAAGTAAACATTACGTTTAAGATGTAATTTCGTATCTTCAATATCATATTAATTATCGTGGATATAGTAAATAGATTCAGGCGATACTTTGCATTACTTTTCCATTCCAAAAGATTGAAGTAAAACTTTCTGTAGACCGCGTGTTTCAATACTAATAATGAAGTATTTAATTTTTAAAAAATTTAAAAAAAACTTAGATATCTTGGAATGGTAGCGGAGGTAAAAATTATGTTTTAAAATTCTGCTGTTAAGCGTATTATCCCGTTTCTTGCTATTAACAATCGTGATCCCTAAAAATATAATTGCTTTAATAATTTCATTGTAATTCAATTTACGTATGCACATTGATCAACACAACAAAGTTTCCTTTAACGTAGTATTTTAAATGAAGATGATGAATTGTTTTGAAAATATCAAGACGAATTATGTTTGTAATGTTTCAATTAATGCTCTTGGACTATTATCAAATTCAAAACTTTGACAGAAAGGAAAATATACTCACTCTGAAAGTGTGTGGCTAGAATCAACTGAATTTTCTGCAATATAAAGTCATTAGACTTATTATGACCCATAAGTTCACTAAATTACTAATTCGTATTAAAAGTTATTAGGTTGAGATGTAAAATAGTAATAGCATTACATATTTTTATTAAGTGACTTCCAAAGCATGAAGCGACAACTGAAAGTTTTTTTTCTTATACGTTGAAGTTGAAGCAAGATTTTTCATTTGCATATCGAATAATATTCTGCTGTTAAGAAAGAATTAATATCTCTACGAGTTTTCTACAAATCATTTCAGAAAGAAAGCTAATCGAGGAGGGAGGGCTAACAAAAGACAACTCAAGTATTTAGTAGACTACATGAGTCTAAAAAGTAGTATTACAGCAACAGAAACTACAGAAATTAGCAATATTTTATGTCTCCGTCGCGTCCGTTGTTTCCAAAACAAAGACAGTTGACTGACGTTACCCCGTACTTATGGTGTCAACACAACAATTTTTATGCTCAGTATACTGATTATTTGGTAAATAAATGCTTTTTAACGTAAACTGAACGCATAATAAATCATAAAAACAATATTATTAGGCTAATAATCAAATTATTGTACATAATCGATTTCTTATGACGTTTCTCACTTCTTCTCACGGCCTTTCCCAGCCGTCATCGCGTACGACGGTGGGAAGGTGAGAAAAAGCGCTCTCACGGATAGATAATCGCTGATATCACCCTTCGTCGTTTGTAAGACGTTGCCCCTGGCAACGACGTCGCTCTCACCGTTCTCACAGTTACATAATCAGGGTGCTGTAGTTACAATAAAATGTTAGCCCGCCTCCGGGAACTATTTAAGCCCTGCATTTCGTTGTATCGGGACTCCCGATACTGCCTCATCACCTTCATCTTCATCGAATCACCCCTTCGCCCTCATCACAAGGTCTATTGACCAAGTTCTACCTTAAAAAAAAACAAAGTTACAATATGCATAAAAAGTCCGCTGGACTCTATGCAATAAATATGAAAAATGAGTCAGACCGACGCCCAACGACTTCAGTACCCTAAGGTTTGGCTGTGGTCCACCAGCGACCATAAGTACGACGTCCAAACTTTTGCACTAACAGTTGGCTGCGGTCCCCCAGTGACCACAAGTTCCACTTTTGGGCCTCTGTTAGCTGCTGCGGTCCACCAGCGACCCCAAGTCGGTATCCTAGGAATCAGCCATCAGGTAATCCATTCATTGTTCAATAAATCGTTTAAAAGTCACTGCACGATTATCATTTACCGTTACCCAATGTCATCGCGACACTACAGGAGAAATGAATAAAAGGAACAACCTTTCGAACGAACAAAATTTATCAGTTTTCGGCTGTATTTTAGCTAAAATTCGACAAAACTTTCTGGAATTTGGACTTGTATGGAAGATATAAGCAAGAACGCTTCATATATTCAACAAAAATTCCTGTTTTTTGAGTAAACAAACGAACAGAAGATAGAACGATCCAACAAACGAATTTTTTTCAGTTTTATTCCTGTATTTTAGGTAAATGCTATCAAATTCCGGAAAATCCCTATTACGGAAATACGGAAACAGAAAAAGGATAAACGATTAACTAAAGCCAAAGTCTGATAAAGAAATGGGGAAAGGGAAAAAAACATAGAGCACACAGCATGTATTACTTACTCATAATTGATGAATACCTATACAAAGAGAAACATGTCTCTCATACATAGTGATTGGAAAATTATCCTTTGTTTTTTCGAATTTAGAATAATTCAGACAAAATACTGAAATATTTCGAAAATATGCCCATTATTCGCCGATTTTTCCATATTTTGCAAGAGAAAGTGCTTTATATACAATATGAAAAAAAACTAGTTTATATTTTCATGACGGTTTCAATATCGACTATGGGTTCTTGAATTGTTGGCCAAATAGAGTCGAAAAACTGAAAAATTTCAAAATGCATTACTTCGTTGGATTTTCCGTATTATGATAGCAAAATTGTAATTATAGTGCACTATTTTATAGGAATTAGTAAGATTTCAAGTACAAGTCCAAATTTGACTTCGTTTTCTCGAATTTCAGGATAATACTGCATAAAACAGAAAAATTACGACAAAATAAAAATTCCTCACAAATTTTCCGTAATTTATTAACAATAGTAGAATAATTGTTCAAAATATAAAAATCATTTGCTAACATCTTAAAAACAGTTCCAAATTCTTCTAGGTTTTCTCAAATTATATCTTAATTACAGCCAAAAAAAAAAAACATTTCGAAAATTCAATGCCGATTATTCCATAATTAGCTAATAAAAATGTATTTCATGTTCTTTATGTATCACTTCTGTTATTTTGATTATCTGTTCGTCTGTTCGTCCGTGTGTCTGTTCGTCCGTGCGTCTGTTCGTCCGTGCGTCTGTTCGTCCTTGCGTCTCTTTGTCGATATAATATCGAAAAAAAGCATTGAAAAGGCATTATTTTATCGAAATTTCCTTTTCATCCACTATTTTGCCTTTAATATTCCTTTTTTGTTGAGATAATATCGAATAAGGCAACGAAAAGGGATAAATTTAGCGAAATTTAAATATTTATCCCCTATTTAGCCTTTGTTATCCTCATTTTGTGGAGATAATATCGAATAAAGCTACGAATAGAGATACTGTTGACGAAATTTTCATTTCTTCACTCTATTTTGACTTAATTTCGTTATTTTGTCGAGATAAAATCGAAAAAGGAACTAAAAAGGAAATTTTTAGCAAAATATTAATTTTATTCTTTTATTTTGCTTTAATTTTCGTCGTTTGGTCGTGATAAGTACGATAAAAGCAATGAAAAGGGATTATTTAAGCGAAATTTTATATTCTTCTCTCTTTTGCCTTGGTTTCGTATTTCGAACACAAACTTCAGTTTATAGAACGAACAAACGAACAGCGTATTGAACGAACTAAATTTTCTTTTTTTTGCGGTATTTTTGCTAGAATTTTGGAAAACATAGTAGAATATGGACCTGTTTTAAAGATGTTAATATATTAACACGGACGAACAGACGCACGGACGAACAGACGCACGGACGAACAGACGAACAGATAATCAGAAGAACAGAAGTGATACATAAAGAACATGAAATACATTTTTGTGTGCGTGCGTCCGCGTCCGCTTCTGGTCGTCCGTGCGTCTGTTCGTCCGTGCAACTGTTTATCTGTTTGGACGAACAGACGCACGGACGAACAGACGCACGAACGAACAGACCTACGTTGGAACAGACGTGCGGAAGAACAGACGAACAGATAATCAGAGGTACAGAAGTGATACATAAAGAACATGAAATACATTTTTGTTAGGTAATTATGGAATAATCAGCATTGAATTGGCGTTTTTTCGAATGGTTTTGTTTTGGCTGTAATTAACACTAGAAGGACGGCGGCGGTCTTTTTGACCGTTTTCAGAGTTTGACTTCATAAATTTCAGAGTTTGACTTCATATTTTAGTACAAACCGTTTGCCAGATTCGCGTCAAACTTTGCGGACTTGTTTTCTGGGACCAGGAAGGACGTAATGTCTCAATTTTATTTGATAATTTTGCTGGGTTAGAACCAAGATCGCTCAGATGTGTTTCCATAAAGAATAAATCTAATCTTCACTTTTATCGGTAGCAGGCTATATTTCTTTTGAAGAATTAAAATAGAAAAATAGTCGTGCGGAGTCGAGACAAGAAGCAAAAGAACGGAAATTAAATGAATATTCTAATTTTGACAGTGGAATATTGTTTCCGAATCAAAATTTCTAGAATTTCGACAAAATACGCGTGAATTTTCCAAAATTATGAGGTTGTAAACAGCCAATCCTCCTCACGATCAATGCGATTCTTGAGCCGAGCTCATGAATTTTCCTGTATTGTAAGAATAGCATAGGATTTTAGACCTTATTCTAAAGGGAATTTACGCATTGCACGACCGGCAACTTGAATTTAATCTACTTCTATATTCCCCGTTGAGAATCAACGGGCGCTTCAGCTAGTCTATATACAGGGTGTCCCAAAAGTCATGGACCAATCGAAACACAGAGGTAGAACATCACATGGGCTACAGGATTGCAATTCATCTTGCTGGCCGATCTTCTTTTTTTTTCGAGTTACGAATTTTTTCGTATTTTCTGAGAAAACCATGACTTTCCAGACATTTGTGGTCATGGTTACGTAAGTATTTGAGATGCGTTGTTAAATTTTTTCTCTAAAAATACTAACTAGTTGTTATAACTGACAACAGATTAGTTTTTACCCCTACTCATACCGTTTAGCCAAAATAAAATTTCAAATTCTCAAATTTACGAGCTTTGACAAAATATTTGAGGGCAATTAAAAAAAAATTCATAATAAAAAAAATTTTGCCACGTATTTTAAAAACACGCATCAACTATTTACCACGTAAATTTTGTTAGGTTATCTTTACGGCATCATACCTAAAATTTGATTCGAAACGTAGTAAGTCGATGATTCCCAGTTCTAACAAACAAGTCAAAGCCTCTTTAAACCTTAAACTGGAGTCATTAATGCGTTTCATTTTCGAAAAAAGAAAACGTTTTACCATTTGACATGGCTGTGGCATTCTTCGGCGGTAGGATGAAATACGCCCTTCCCTCATTACTTGCTTTAATTATTCACTTATCTTCTAAGTTGAGATTGAGTATAGAGTTCGAAAATATCGTCGTAGATAAATATTTAAATATTATATATGGAGAAAGTCATGTGCTGGCCACATCAGATTTTTAATTTGTAAAAGGGGGTCGAATGTACAAAACATAAAAAATGAGTAAAATTGAAGGGGTAGGTACACCGTCAAAAATCGATTTGAAAATTTAAAATTGTTATAAACTTTCTTAAATTGTTTAAATTTTATAAACATTTATTTATTTATCTTATCTTACACAAGAAATTTATATTAAGCTATATTGAGTATTTTTAGCTTCTATATTACCGGTGATATGGCTTCAAATGCGAAGGCACTTTCGTAAAATTTTAATTTTTCAACATTCCAATATTTCGTAAACAATTGATTAAATTACAAAACGGTTCGGAGTTTATATTTTTTTATCAAATCAAAGCGATTTGGCAAATTTGGTCAATACCGGTCACCTCAAGGGACATCACCTTGACGAATTGGAATGGAATATATATATATATATATACGAGTAAAATGTTGCTTGCATACTGCAAGCAGATCGACAACACTAATTTCATATCGGCATTATATCGGGACGGTCCTCAAAAGAAAAAAAAAAGATTTAATTTTTTCTGAAAATTCACAGAAATTTATCGTCTGGCATCAAACCCGGGTCTTACTGGTAAACCTACTATGAAACAAAATAGAAGATCACCATCTCTAACTATGTGTGAAAATTCAAGCTGAAATATTGGTTACAACTGCCTCAAAAGACGTTCTAATTTTTACGAATGTGAATGGCTCTCGGGACTCGAACCAAGGACGATCTTGGAAATCTAAAAAATGTTTTTGAAAGATATTTATGATCTCTATCTATATGCCGAATTTCAAGTTTCTATAATATAGAGAAAGGTTTCAAAATAATTCCTAAAAATCGGATCAACTTCTGATTGCAGAGACACCTGGTGTCGAACCCAGGACACATTGATAGCTGTGAATGCACTGTTTGATATGTATGGACTTGATCTTTCTATATGCAAAGTTTGAAATCGATATCGTGCCGGAAAGTACCTAAAATTTGTTTCCGTCATCTCCGTAAGAAATGCATTGAGGAATTCAAATGTCCCTCTGGGATCGAACCAAGGACCATCAGCGAATATGTAAAATTCGATTAAGATTTGTTTTTATGGTGTCTAACCTCATACCGAATTTCAAGTTTCTATGCCATCGGAAAAGGATCCAAAAAAAATCTTAAAAATCGCCACAGTGCATTTTAAACGGCAGATTTTTGCCCCGACCTAGCATCGAACCAAGGATAATATTCGTAGATGTCTTTATGGTTTCCTTTAGATATGCGCGGCATCTAGCGATACCTCGAGTTTCAACTCTCTCCTTTTCCGGGAAGTGCCTCAAAAAATTTTTCGAAAATCCCCGCCATGTAATCTTATGGGGAAAATCGCGACTTTGGGGCCTTCTGGAATCGAACCCATGACACTGAGGTTCAAAGTCGGCTTTTTCCTGGAGGTTGCACGTTATGGCCAATATGTCGTAAAAATTTCAAGGCATTGGCACTTGTGGAACATGGTTAGAATTTTGATCCCCTATGAATGAATATATAGGTATATCCGGAGAAGCGTCTATATATAATAGATATCAAATAAATGAGTCGGTATAAATTTCACATACAATTCCCAATTTTTCCTCGATATTTTATTCACATGTAGTTTATAATGTTGCTTATTTAGTAGGAAACTTAATAGACCATTATTTTATTTCAATTTTAGAAGACTCATAACTGTTAAGTTATTTCCTGATTTACTTTGTTATACTAAGTAACATCTATAGCTATAATATAGCTATAAATATAGTTACATATGTAGCTGATAAATGTCTATCTTTTTTTTGGGAGGGGAAAATTAGAGTTAAAATATAAGTTTTGGATAAGAGATTTTATTTTTTTATTGCATCATATAAAATATAAGAAAAATAATTACCTACTTTCATTCGCTTTCATTGCCTCGACTACCCGTCATTGGCAGACAAGATATTTTTCCTTCCATTGTGAACCACAAGCACACTATGGTCGCTCAGAATACGTCTGCTCATGGAAAGTGATCGCTCAACTTCACAGGTTGTCGTAGAGGCATACCTCAGCGTAGACACTTCACAGAGAGTTTTTGGAGAATGTTTGGCGTCTGCCTTTTGAAATTGAGAGTCTGAGCTAAATCACGCATCAACTCGAAGCTTTCAGGGTCAAAATGCTATATAATCTGAAGTAAAAAAATAAAACAAAGTTTTCCTCTTAAATTTGGAATGTGTAGTTGTAGTGATAGTTATGTGAGCAAAACTGGTAGGAATTCAATCACATATAATGGAATTGATTCATCAGTCACAAATATAACTACAGATAGTTATTCACATTCTTATTTTTTTTGAAGTATTGAACACGCAAGCTTCCAGCCATGTTCCAAATCTCGTGAGGACCGGAGGCAATGGCAGTTCATAGCAAAATGCTTTATATATTTCCACGCGCGATGGTGCTTTCGGAAATACCTGCGAAAATGTTACAAATCAGTTCCGCAGTAATAATTTTGCGATTGAATTTTATTTTTATTCAGATTAAGAGAAAGTACCTGAAATGCTGTATTTTTTTAGGTATCGGTTTCACATAAGTGGGCCATTCCATGCCAAGTGGTCTAGTGGTCCCCGCTCGACCATCACGGATTTCGATGAAATTTTGTATGGACAATTATACATATCTCTTATGAACATTTGTAAAGTTTTACTTTCGACGATGGTATACTTGCTGAGATATAGAAGGTTGTTTGACCCCGTGTCGCTGCCTTCTTCAATATGACTATGAGTTTTCTGTAACTTTGAGGCGTTGTATCTCAAAGAATTGTTTTATCAAGTAAACACACTTTGGCTATCTTAAACCACTTTTTGCGCTCTATTAAACAAAGTAATAAAAATAACTGTAAGAGCGACCTCCTTGCAGAAAATTCTGTGCAAAACTGGCCCAAAAAATTGCGGATCGAAAAAAAATTAAAACTTTGGCTTTTTATATCTCAAGAAGAAATGATATAATCAACGTGAAACTTATCGCATGATAACATATAAATACATAGTTTATAAATATAAAATTTCATATTCCTAGTACTTTCCATTATTTAATAAATTGAGTCAACATTTGACATTTTTTGTAAAAAAGCCAAAAATAGGCTATTTTTACCCCGCTTTTACAAAAAAAGACCCTCCGGAATTTCTTTTAAAAAATTTTTATTAAATAGAGAATGATTTCAACCCTCTAAAAAAGTATATCTAGTTTTTCATCTCGAGCATATAAGGCCCTAGAAATAGGGACAACTATGAGGATGACATTTGTAAAAACGGCAAAAATAGGTTATTTTCTGCCCGCTCTTCGAAAAGAAAGACCTTTTCGATACTCTTGTAAATTATTTTCATTTGAAAGAGCATGTTTCAAACCTCTTAAAAAAGTACACTTGGTTTTTCATCGCGAGCACGTACAGCCCTAAAAAAATTAACAAAGTTGATTACGTTGTTATGGTGGCGCCACATGTCTTCTGTTGTTTATCGTCCAGGTTATTTTATGTAGACATTTTTAGTATATAGCGTTGGTCCATGACTGGTACTGGTAGTGACATCGTCACTACCAGTACCAGTCATGGCCCGTAGGGGTCACGCACGATAGCCATGCAATACCAGCCGTGCTGCTTTCACTGTACGTTCTGATACCTCAAATGTTTTCGCTGTTAGTGCTATCGACCAACTCTTTGGGGCCAATGTCAATAGTTGAACTTTCATCGATCTATCTGATATTTTAATTTTTGTTTGAATTTCTTTTATTAGATCAGCATGACGAGCATTCCTCAACATCACACTGACTAGTTTGTCCTATATCTTCAGCTGGTATTCCAGCGGCTAACGTTATTTTGTCTGTTACTACTTCCTGCATGCGTTCAATTTTTCGTTACACGTAGGTTCACTTTATCCCTACTACTCACTCTCCGAATTCTTAATGGAGTAGATCCCAAATCAGTAAAACTTCGATTTGCCGTGTCCGAAATATCCATATCGCAATTCTCCGAAGACGAAGAGTCAGTAGTGTTTTGGACCATAGAAACATATTTGGCTGTATATCTTGGAACAAATTTTTTAACCAGGCTTTACATTTGTTTTTGCCAATTTTTGCAAATCATTAGACAAGGCTAGATTGACTTACAGCAGCCCATACATGCAGCTCACAAGGAGACGTCAGATCATTGTCAAAAACTGCAATAAGACCTTCTTTACCTGAAAGTAGACAGTGAGATAGCAGTAAGTGTCAACAGTTTCTCCCACATAGAACTGGGGTCGAGAGAAAATAGAGTAGAAAGATATATTATTAATATATTCATTTTAGTTTCAGGCTTAAGTCCACAGCCTAGATTTTCCTGGCAATAACGTAATTGACTCATAATGGTTAGGTTGTTGATTTGTCACTACTCTGTATCAGAGAAAGAAAATGATACAGAGCTGTGGCAAACCAGCAACCTAACCTTAACAAGTAAAATACATTACCTCTAGGCAAATCTAGGCTGTGGCCCAAAGCTTGAATTAATATATCAATAGTTAATCTTTGTGTGTTATTTTCTCATGAACCCGGGGTTATGCAGAAGAATCACATGACACACATTGCTATCTCACTGCCTACTTTCAAGGAAAAAAGGTCTTATTGCGATTCTTGACATTTATTTGACAATGTCTCCTTTGTAGAGGGAATCCTGATTGCAATCCATATTAGTCTATGATCTACCTTAATTAAGGGACCAACATTTATTTTTCTTCATTTAAGTTTTCCCTTCCTTCCTGTCTCAATGAGTCATATCCCATTGACTTCTTTTGCCCTTTAAGTTTGGAAAGCTATTAAATCTCAAAATAGTCCATTCCACATTCAACCTTTTACTTTTAGAATGGAAACATATAAAAAGTAGTAAAGTACTTTTTAAAAAGTATTTTTTATCTGCCTTACAGTAATTCAATTTAAAGAGTCAAGAAATATGTTCATACTGTTGGACAATGATAAAGGTATTGTTATATCGCATACAGCTAAATACATTATCTTGCTTATTACAGTATTCATTTGGTTAACTGAAGGGGGACTTAAACAGATTTTAAAAGCATATTAACCTAAAAATATTTAAGAACAGTACAACACCACAAAGTATTACCACGTTGGGGAAAAGATGTTTTGCAGAATGTTTTTCTGACACAGTAACAAATTTCTTTCCCTCGATGTATGTGAACATTCCCCTAGACCTCGATGAGGTATCTGCTGATTCGGCATTGGTATGGTTCCTGCAGGAGCTGAAGGAGTATTCTTTTGGGAAACCTTCTCTTATATCTTCACAGAGGTTGGTTGGAGACAAACGTTCTTCCAGGGTTTCAAAGAATCTCTTTCAACTGTACTGCTTTCTTCTTTTTCTTCAATCTAAATAGGGATAACACATCTCAGTTTAAAATCAAGATATGGCTAATTTATACTGCGTAAGGTCATACTTAACCTTGTAAACAACAACTGATTAACCAGATAGTAAGGTTAAGCGTTTGAGATTCATAGCATTGCTTATTTGGACCTCAATACATAGTCCCAATTCTGCCGAGTTTTCCTAAAATGTTGGAGTCAAATGTGGGTTTTTGGATAGTAAGTTTA
This sequence comes from Sympetrum striolatum, assembly GCA_947579665.1. Taxonomy (NCBI): domain Eukaryota; kingdom Metazoa; phylum Arthropoda; class Insecta; order Odonata; family Libellulidae; genus Sympetrum; species Sympetrum striolatum. Next base: position 97,511,470 of record OX388344.1, on the reverse strand, counting down.
GGCTACTATAGTCGGCAACTAATTACAAGTATTCCAAAGCAATGAATTCGTGATCACCACTTTTCGAAATGAAAAAAGGGACACATGATCTAATGAGGCATTGTCGATACAGTCTTCATTTTTGGCCCAAATTAAAGCTGAATAATTTCATTGCATATTTATAGAAAATAAGTTTCCTCTTAGAAGAAGTACATACCTTTCCCAATATTTGAAAAAAAACTAGCAATGAAGAGCTGTTTCTCAGATAGTTCTGAAATTACGAAGCTAAATTTAAAAAATCTGATGTGGCCAGCACATGACTTTCTCCATATATAAGATGTAAATATTTATCTACGACAGTAATTTCGAACTCTATATTCAATCTAAACTTGGAAGATAAGTGATTAATTTATATAATATTATCTTTTACATCACAAACATTACAAATAATGTTTTTCGGGACATGATCGATGTAAAACGATGAAATTGGCCTTCCGCCCATAGAGCCCACAAAGTACATAATCAGCAACTTCCGGTTTATCAGTATTTCATGAATACCTCCTAAACAATCAGTGATACAAAAATATGTTTCCAACAAAAATTATAGTAAATTTTATTTTCTAAAACTTTTGTAATTAATAGTATGTACCTAATTATCATATTTTTGGAGATATTTTGAAAACCGGAAATGAGCTTTGAAGAATGAAGCTCAACTTCCGGTAAATTGATTTACTCCAAAAACTAATCAACTCTAACGACACCAACCAAAATACTATATATGAAATTTGGTGTTGATACAACGAATAATTCTCATGTTAGAGCGCCCACAAAGTACATACCAGCTACTTCCGGTTTATCGGTATTTCACGAATAACTCCTAATCAACCGGTGATACAAAAATATGTTAAATACAAAAGTTATAATAAATTACCTTATCTAAAACTTTTATAAGTAATACAATACACGTATATATCATATTTAGGGAGATATTTTGAAAACCGGAAATGAGCTTTGTTGAATGAAGCTCGACTTCCAGTAAACCGATTTACTCCAAAAACTTATCAACTCTGACAGCACAGAAAACACTACTATATATGAAGTTTGGTATTGATACGACCACTAGTTTTCACGTTAGAGCGCCCACTAGCACACACACACACATACAGACACACAAACACACACACACACACACATACACACAGACATCATTCCGAAAATGGTCAAAACGTGTTCTAGGGACCCCAAAACGTGTATTTCCGTTGAAATCTCGAAGTCGAATTTTTTCATGAAAACAATACTTTCTCTATACTTCGTATATGGAGAAAGTAAAAAGAATTTAAATTGCAGAAAATCGTATCTTCTTTAATATGGTAATTGTAAGAATAATTTTTCCTGTGGAATGCATACTTTTAAAGATATTGAATAAAAACTTAAAAAATAAAAAAAAATTGGTACGTTGATCATTTCAATTTCTAATCGAAATTCTTCTGGTTGCCAATAATTTTTATATACATTCTATGGGAAAATATAACAACAAAACATTTCTAAAAATTGGACAACTTGAAAATTAGGCAAAGTATGATGAGCATTGATTATAGCATACATTTACATACAAATGCATATGAGCAAACTTTTCACTTTAAGTAAACAGATGATTTACATGTTGTCAGTAATGAAATATACTTGTAGAAAAAGTAGTCTTACCAAGAAAGTGGCAGCATGTAATGGATTAGATTCCTTCCAAATTCTGTCAGTCCTGATGTGCTGATGATGATCTACTATGCCGAATTTTACTCAAGATTAACTTATAGTGTATACTTATGGGGAAGTTCACCCCACTCTCAAAGGATATTTGTAATTGAAAAAAGAGCAGTTTGCATCATTGATGGAAAACCATGTAAGTCGCACTGCCGTCCCATTGTTGTTTCATTACAAATTCTAACGGTGCCTTGTGTACACGTTTACACTTTAGTCTGCCATGTAAAAAAAAATCTTTTTAAATTCTCCAAAAACAGTGATTTACGTGGTCATAATACCAGACAACAGAATAATCTACATCTACATTATGTAAATTATAGAGAAACTGCAAATGGACCAAAGGTAATGGGGATAAAATTATTTAACAAGCTTCCCCCCCACATTAAAACAGAAGTCAACTTTCACTCTTTCCAGAGTAAATTGTAACATCATTTAAACAACATAAGTAATGCTTTTTACTCCATTAAGGAACATCTGACTGTTTGATATTGCATCATGTTTGACTTTGTTGCGGTTTTATTATTTATTTGTATCTGCTTTTTTAATTTTTATGTACAGCATTAATGTTTTCTTTGTATTTTTCTCTCTTTATGGTCGTATTATTTTTGTACTTTAATGAGTTTGATGTGTCCTATATCATTTACTTGTGCCTGTTTGGCACTGTAATTAGATCTTTGGCAAAATAAAATAATAATAATGATTACTTGCAGCATTGGGTAGTGGTCAACCGATTTCGAATAGTAGGGGTTTCACATTACCAGCATCAGAATAGCCTTTTCCAATGACGTCTCTGTCACACTGTCTTTTAAAATATCAATCTAATTTGGTGCATGCCCTTAAGTGCGAAGTACCTTTAACCCTTTCCTTCTAATTCACAAAGCCCAACAATTTGAAAATACACAATCTATACGAATCTTAAATTCATTTAATTTCATCAAAGAATGGTTCAGTTAAGTTGCGAGAGTTTCAATACATGCACAGAGGTATAAAAGGTTTCTTTATAATCATTATTTATTTATGTATGAGCTATGATACGAGCTTTAATTATTTACAAAAGTAATTAGCACATTAAATAATAAGTTTAAAGGGAAAAAAATGTTTTACTCGTACAAAATCTATAACTTCCTATAAAATAATAGTTTACATGTTGAATGTATGCAACAAAAAAGTTAAATTTATGAGAAATAATTTACATAAGAGTGCATGGCATGAAATTACATCTTCATAACAATGAAGGGATGACTTAATATATTTAAAGTCTATTTTCTATCAAAGGTAGCCCAACCTTGCAATTCTATGGCTGCAATAGAAAGTATGGTAATGTAACAGAAGTATCTGAGATACCATTAGAAACTGATGATTGAGAATCATTATGAGAATACATGATAAGAAAGCATTCACATAGCTTTAAAAATGAAACTCACTTGTTTGATTTTTGGTATCACAGATGACAGGTGTCTTATCACTCTAAAGCTGAGGTGTAAAGGAGGTAGTTCCCATACATCAACTTAGACCATGTCCCTCCAAAAGTTGGAGTCCATTTCACCTCAATTCTTCGACTACAACCAGGGTCTAAGAAAAATTCATATATGCTAAAAGACAGACCTCTTTTAGCTGGAGGTACCTTGGCAAGAATTACCTGTAAAAGTAAATAGATTTCAAAAATTAATTTATAAACTGATAATGATCAGTTATAAATTTAAAGATCAAAATGACCCAACTAAAAATAAAATTTTCTTGTCACTAATGAGCCCGAGAATCCACTTTACTGCTTAAACGACCATTTGGAAATTGCTCCAGTATTGATGCTAACGACATCTTCGCAAAACAATCAACTTAACAAGACTAATCAACACTGTCTGAGATTGCACACTGCATGGTCTGATCACCAATTCATTCACTAAATTTCCAGATATTAAGTATGAGTTAGAGCTGCCATGATACCTTTGATTTTAAACAGTGAGGTTGGGCATAGCTGCATACCTTACACTAATTATTGCACTTTAATTTGTTAAAATATATTTCAATATCCGGAGAGAAACTAATTAAATGAAAAGTAATCTATTGGAAAAATATCAAAAATTATAGCAAAGACTTCTGTGGAGCAGAATAATCGGCAATAAAAATGCAAGATCGAGAAATTTATTAGGTTAAATGGATTGCTCGACAAATGAGTGACATTACCCATTTACTTGAGAAATTTCCAGCTGGTGAAATAAGGGTAAATTTCTAGTTTCACAGTGTGATACTAGAAATTTACCAGAAGTAAAATAATAATGAACGTATTATTCAATTAAATACGGCTTTGTCAGGTTTCGAAATATTTTTTCAGGATATAATTGGTACTTCTGATTTCAGCAACGAATATTCAAATTTACCATTGAGTACACATTTTGGCGTATTACATTTGTTAAAGGTGAACTTTATGGGTGTCAGCCTTAAAATGTTTTGCGGGAAACCTAAAGCTCACCTTTACCCCATATTTAGAGAGGGATTAACGTATTCAAATCTCACAGATTTATTTTTTGTACTGCTCAACATCAACTTCAATTTAATGTAATCAACTTACAAGACTATCACCATTTGGAATTCCCTTCATTCTGTTTAGCCTTATAGGTAGGTAGGTGTTGGATTTATGGTGCATTGACGGCTAAGGTCATTTAGCATCTTCGGTAAAAATTAATTTTTTTCCTGATTAGATATTTTTAAACAAAGTGGCAGTAGGTACGAAGGTTAACAAACATTTAAACGTAAGAGAGCTGTCATGTTAATCATATTTAGATCTTCCTAATGGATTTTAAGATTAGAGGAAATAACTTGGTTTCCCTAAGGAAATCGCGTTTATCGCGTCTCCTCAGGTAATGAGGGCATTCGGTGAGAATGTGTTTTATAGTTAGTTGGGATTCACAATGCTCGCATTTTGGTGGTTCTTTCTCTCTTGTGAAGAGATATGAGTTAGTTTGCAGTGCCCTATTCTTAGTCTAGTGACCACAACTTCCTCACGCCTATTATTTTGAATAGAAGATGACCATTCTACAGTATCGGGTTTAATGCTGCGTAACTTATTTTCTGCGATTAAGGACCAGCAACTACACCATTTCTGTACTGCTTTCTGTTTTAATAAACTTCGTAGGCCTACTGCTGGTGCGTGGATCTCCTAGTTTATTCTAAGTGCAGCTTTAGCTGCAGCATCAGCTCTCTCATTCCCATGTGTTTAGCCTTATATATACTCTTTTTAACTCTTTAACTTTAATTGCAATTCAATTCAAATGTCAGTAACCCACAACAATTGTGTTTTAACTAAAATCTTAACCAAATATATCTTCAAAAATTCATTCGAATAAAGATAATTAATTTGAAAAGTTCAAAATTTCGATTAAAGTAAGACTTTAATTTGCAATTGATGATTTCGTTCATATTAATTAACAAAAAAGTTTTGAACCATGGCCATCTTGTAGGTATGTTAAAATATGATGCTTATAAAATTAATCTGTTTAGCACCCTTTTGCAAACTTTTTGAATAAATAAAGTATTACTAATTCATCTCTTGAAACATGAACCATTTCCTTGACTTGTACCCTTCACCTTTTGAGGAACATACTAATGTTTTTCTTGAGACCCAGCAAAATGGCATGGCCATGGGTTCTCCTCTTTTCAATCTCAAATAACTAGTAACATTTTAACGGAAGTAGAGGAAACTGATAATTTCAATTCCCAATCAATGAATATAATTTTAATCTTTTTGTATAAAGCCACTGACAATTTCACAATCCACTCTTAATAGTTTTATGAAGATATAACAGAAGGGTTAGGTAGGATTCCAAAATGAAAAAAATGATGCAATTTTTATGTTTTATTTTGTCAAAAGATAATAAGAAAATAAAATAATAAAAATGAATAAAAAGATTATAGGTAAAAAATTAAAAATAAACAAAATAACATTAAAATAAATGAAATACTTAAGGTAACTGATCAATTTAAAATAAAAGATAGAAATTATTGAAAAATTTAAGGTAAAAATTAAATAAAAAATATTGATAAATGAAAAACTTAAGGTAACTGAACAATTTAAAATTAAAGTTAAAAAATATTAAATAATTTAAGGTAAAAATGAAATTGAAAAAAAAAATGATAAATGAAATAATATAATTAAGAAAACAGAAATTTAAAGTAAAAGATAAAGAATATTACATAATGAAAAAATAAATTGAAAAAAAAAAAATTAAAGTCCTACAAAACTTTCTAAGATGGTGAGGAGTTTGAATTCTCTATCAACCTCCAGTGCCTCCCTCTGGAGCTTCAGCGTCTCCTCCAGCGCTGCAAGTTTCCTGTCGTCCTGCTGCAGTTTCAGTTTTTGGATCTCCACATTCTCCATATCCAGGTGGAGCCTCTTACTTTCCACCTCCACCAGATTGTCCATTTCGGTATTTTTTGCCTGAAAAGTGAATGTAGCAAATTCAGTGAGGAATTCATTTACAATAAAACATGTACCAAACAATAGGTATATCGTTCAATTTCAAAGATTTTCTAGAAAAATAACCCAATCTAATTTAAGCAAAAATATGCACATTACCCTTAATCTTTTAACAGATGTCCTTGTGGTGGAGGTGGAGCTGTGGCGTGTTGTTACATCCTGCTCATTCTCCTGAGCCTATAAAGTGGAATTAATGGTTAGAGAAATGAATCGTCCAATGAAGAATTTATTTCACGAAAACACCATCAGAGCATAAACTGCACACACTTGCATGACGACATAATATTATAGAAGAGAAGACATTTTTTCATAAGTTTGCTTTCAAGTCTTGGTAGAGCAACAGCATAAAAAATTAATGTACCTGATCATTTAACCTCTCTAGAGGAGTCTGTTCGATTGTGCTGCATGAGGGTTGCCCCTCCTTGGTAGAATCCTAATGCAGAGAGGAGAAGATATTTAGATGTTGTATTTCATTTGAATAGGATTGTAGTATGTAACAGGCAAATGTCTAGAAGAGCTGCCTTATCCTTGCTCGAAATTTAAAAGGATCACTAAGTAATGCCATTTTAAGGGAATAACTTGCTCTTGCCAGCCACCAAGCTTGGTAGATGGCACGCGAAGGTCGAATTTCTTTCTGCTTATCACAGCCCAAATATATCAGAAAGCTCCTAATTTGTGGAATATCAGGATTTTTTGTTATGACTAATTTTTACTTCAAATGCACTTTTTAACACCAATTCAGACCATCCATCAGGAAAAGGATTCTTGGAATGTTAGAAAATGAGATTTAATACCATACAGATCAGTTACTTGCAAACAAATCGAGCTGAAGTCAACATGCTTATACGATGGAAGTTATCTAATTAGGAGATAAGTTATACAAGAAGCATTTGTGTAGATAATTCAACTCTCACCTCAAAATCGACCTCGATGGGGATTCTCATCCCATCAAGTAATAAACCATCCTCTTCTACCCTCACCTCCCCTTAGTCTCCTTCAGGGTAGCACCAAAAGTAAAAGTCTTTCCTCCGGTTCACATAGCGGGAGAACTGGGGGACCCCCATCAGTACCCCTCGCGTGGGCCCTCACTTTCTGCACCTTCCTTCTTATGTTACTCCTCCAATCTGTCCAGCACTTTAAGCAAAAGGAATATTGGGACATATTGTAACTATTAAAAAAGGTTTGATATTTTTTATTAGAAGAAGGGAATATCCTAGATGAAATAATGCTAATAATATACCATAATTGATTAGTTTATTACTTTTAAATGATATAAACTAATATTACATAAAATAATTTTCCAATATCTCAACAATGGTAACTACACGTGTGTAATGTTGATTTGACTTATGCCTCTTTCATCTAATATGAAAAATAACCATTATTTAATGTCATGAATATTTACAGAGATTGCATTAAAGGAGGTGAAAAATTGAAAACTACAAACATCAAGTAGTTAATTCTCATCTATACATTACAGAAATGAGGAATCCATCAAATGTCACATTATTAGGTGTCACGTATCACATTATTTACCATTGAATGACAGACTTAAAAATGAATATGACTTTTACTCATTTAAGATCCACACACAAGACATAAATCTCCTAAATTCATTGTACTTATTGTATGTTAATTATAAGCAGAAGAAATCACATGCTTCACAAATGTAGCATACTTTCTGCCACTTTGCAGGAGTTTTAATCGTCCCACCCCCTGAGGCATTGAGGATGGCAGTCAATTCCTCCCACAGTTGTTGACTTTTTTCCTGTCCTGAGGCCCTAGCAGCCTCCCTCTACTAAAGTCTCCGTGAGTCATCATAAACTCTAGCATTCGCTCGAGCTGCCGGGTAGACGCTCTAGGCTCTCTTATGCTGGAAATAGAAATATCGTGAAATCCGAGCAAGAGATGAATAAAAGAGTCTACCTTGATAGAGAATTATTTACCTGATTAAAGTTACTACAAAGTTAGCGGGGAATCTATTCTACAACGAAGCCTTCACCATTACTTTTCCCAAATTCGAGCATGTAATGAATAAATTAGCGTGCCTATTTTAATACAGATGATTTCGCTTATAGCAGTTGCAACGTATTATCAATCTCGAATTAAGTTCTCGAACAACAATCCACAGTAATATAACAATCCGTTGCTAATGTCTATAAACAAACTATCCAAGAGCTTTATAGCTGTTTACTATAAAGCAAACTAATGTCTGCCAACACGCCCAAATACACTACAGCAGTTACTACACAGCTTAGTAGATTGGAATAAGTCATTATGTGTAATTAATTATAGTTGGGGCGGAACGTATCTCTTGCTCTTAGTGCAACGCGCCAACTTCGTTGCAGTTTATACCGCGACATCATTGCAATCAAATTAAAACGTAACTATTGTGAACATTTTTTAATTTGAGATTGTGTTAATTAAGCTTGAACTGGAACATAATCAGATACGCATTTAAGTTTACTTTAGCCTTTTATTTCGGAAGACTTCCTTCAAAAGGCAAATAATAACTGCGGGCCCTAACAAATACACGTGGTGAAATACTTAGGCCACTGACAAGTAATTAGAAACATTTCAAGACCAATACCTTTATATCTAAAATATAAAAGGTATATTTAACAACCGCTTAACATTTCATTACCCTAAAATTTAAAAATATGCACTAGCGCAAATCTTACAACGAACACTACTTACGGAGCAACTTAGCAACGGAGTTGCTCTGGGTTTTCCAAATCATTTTACCTGAAAAATCTCTTTGAATGAAATGCGAAACTTGTGGAATATTTGAGAAAAGGGTAAATTTCTACTTTCACACAGTCAGCCTTTTTATTTCTCAAGTGGTTTTGGCCCGATTTCGACGATATTTTAGGGGGAGACACTTGAAACATGGCGGCCAAAAGGGTAAATTTCTAATAAGGAAAGGGTAAAGGTGACTTTGCACATAAGGGCGTGCACCCAGGAAAATTCCCAAGGAAAAACGGACTAGAAAAAGGCCCTGTCAGACTTTTTTCAAGTCCGTTTTTCCTTGGGGTAAATTTCTACTTTCGTGTGAAACTAGAAATTTACCGAGAAAAGTAATAAGAAGCACAATTAATTTGAAATTAGGCATCAAACTGCCGAGAACAGTGTAGTTATTAAATGCCTTCTAGAAGTATACTGTAAGTTGATTTGACCTCTCGCATGCCACAGAAGTTAAACCGAAGTAGGAATAAGCGACATTCTCTAAGGGCACTCAATATTTCATGAAACATTGAATGGCAAGTCCTACTGCTAAGCTAAGAATGCCTTTTAACTGAAACCAGTAATGACGTTTCAAATAAAAACTTTCAGAAACGTCATTAGCAATTTTTAGATTTATTCGTGAGTGACAACTGCTGAAACGAAAGAATGTAAAGGCTGCCACACACGGGGAAATATTTCCCCGTGTATGGCAGCCTTAATCGCTGAACACAGATTTCTAGCAGCTATTAAACATTCTTGCCTGGTAAATATGTCAAACGTTGATAATCTTCTCCAGACGAGTCCTTCACATCCACTCAGTTTGCAATCCGCATTCTATCAGAAGTAAATTTTAAGAAGTGACGTGATAGTGTAGCAAGAGGCGCTAAATCCGTCTTTCACTGTCACCAACCCATTACGTAAAAGTGTAATCAGGTTTAGCCACCTGTAAGAAAACTGAGAATGGATGAACATTAATGTCAGCTGCCTGAAATCTCAATATTGCCTTCTCAAAAGTAGATGGTACGAATTGTATCATGTTTACTCTCATTAAACCGAGTAGCATTCTGTAATTATTGGACAATCGATATTGTTACTTATATTACGTGAGTTAAATGAATTTAACTGAATGATGAAACCATTGAAACGATATGGTTGAGTAATATTTAGTTTTGAATAGCAGAGAAATGAGCTCGTAAAGAGTTTAGAATATCCAATATTCTAAATCGATGTTCTGTGCCTACAGAAAATTAAACTCCACCAAAAAATAACACACAATTATAGAGATTTTTCCCATACCTAATAATCCCATAATCCCATAATCCTTTCCTTTTCTATATTTTAATCATTCTTATGCATTTTATATTATATGTGTTTAGATAAAAATTATATGAGGATAGGTAGAAGAGAGGATACATTCTGGTCTAGCCTTGCCTAATAAAGGGTCAAAGAATAATAATGTTTTCTTTAAAATCCAAATTCTTGACAACATACTTTTATTTGCAGATGCATATTACAATGATATTATGTTTTCTCTACCAGCTATGGTTATTTTTCATTGGCTTGGTATGAAATTAATTACATAATCTGTATTTTTGATAGGTCTTAGTAGAAAGGAATTTTAGGAATATGATTCCAAGTTTTCACTCTACCCCATAAGTCTTAAGACTTATGGGATAGAGTGAAATTCTTTTCAGTTGATTTACCAAAAAATTATAATCAATCTCGGTTTTGATTCCACCTTTTTGGATTCATTTTACTGTGTTCCTTAGAATGCTATATGTAATTAATTTGAACCTAGTGGAAGAGATCATAAGACTCCAACTCCCCTACGACTAAGGTTTTTGCATAATTTCAGATGATAGAAACTTTATAGACTGTTATTAAATACAGAATAAAATATTATCTTTAACACAAACTAATAGCTTTACACTAGGAATTTGCTCAAATCTATTTTTAAAGAAGAGTATTGAAGATAGTGGATTATTTATTTTTCAATTATGAGCTGATCTCTCAAAATAATATCCTGACCAAAGGTTGTTGATTGCTCATCATAGGTCAAAATCATTTAGACCTGTGATAGGGTAAAACACTTTCTCTGTAAGAAACATACCAATCAAAAAGTGGACTTGGAGGATGTAGGGTTGAGAATTGGAGGATGCTAGTGCTGAGAAAGAGAGAACATGGTAAAACTTGGGAAAAGAAAGCTAAAGCAAGGAAAATCGGTCTTTAGGCAAGTTTTTTGTTGTTGAGTTGATGGATAGAGCCAAAGATACTTTGCTGGGTGTAACTGAACAAAATTTAAGTCCTGGAGGAAATATCGAAAGTGCTGATAGCTGGAAGGAATAAATTCAAGTGGGAGATGATAGCTATTGTTGCAAAATTAAACTTCAGGACTATGTAAATGTCTGCACATACAAACAGCAACAAAAGTTGAGTGCATTAGAAGCTGAGGACTAAGTTAATGCTCATTACGCAAATAACATTACATTTTCAAAGAATATGAATAATATAGAAGTTTGTGAGTGTTCCTTGATAACAGGTAAAAACAATTAATGATATGATACAAATATGCCATTCAAAGAGAATAATAAGATAGGGGTAAAGGTGATTTCAATGGCTGTGAAACAAAACGTGGACATCGGTCCGTGTTTTGTTTAATTAATTGAAATTTACTTTCAAAGTACGAGGTGACACATCTTACTTGCACTTGCACAAAAGTCATATTTTGAAGTTCTGCAAAATTCATGTGTTTGAGACTTATAAAAGTATTTAATTATGAATTTTAAAATTAGGGGGTCAAAAAGACCCCCAGCAGTCCTTCTAGGTATAACTTGATGTAAAATCTACCACATAAGCATAAAAAAAATTTAATTGCATCATATTAAATTTGGAATAGAATCAAACAAAGTCAAAGAATTTAAAAAAATTCAAAATTTTTTTAGTTAGAAATGTTTGAAGTTAAACTCTGAAAAGGGTCAAAATGACTGCCACCGTCCTATGGTATCATCATTGTCATTTGCGATTTGTTTTTCATTTAATAAGTCGTGGTCTTTTATTTTAATATTTATATGTAATTTGTTCAAATGATTCTCAATGTACTATTAACCAAGCTTGATCTATCTCTGCTGATTGTCTATTTTACTATTGACTATTTCACTGTTTCAACATTGTACATTTTTACTGTCTTTGGGAGGTTTTCTGAGGAATTTTTCCCCCTGCTTAGGGTAAATGCCAGGCAGTATGTTCCCTCAAACATATACTTGAATAAAGAATAAAAATATTGTATATTTTATGGTTTGGATTAATTTACTCCCACATTTTCATCGTTGCACCAATTTTAGCTTAAGATTTTTGATCCTTTCTTCCTAAATATTTCCAGGATTCTTTTTTTTCAGAGGGAAAACTGAAAATAAATACTTCTAAAATTTATTCATACTTTAATAGTTATGTTATCAATTTAAAACTTCCAAATCTATGAAATATTTCATGTCATGATTGTAATAAGGATAGGATGGGAAAATATAAGATTTTTATGATTTTCTGTAAGGATTTAAAAGTTAAGGCATTTTCTAGGTATTTGATCAATCTCCTGTTTTGAGAAACTGTAACAACTTGGAACTTCAATAATTACAACTTTATAATACAAGAAATGACTGCATAGAGATATTTTCATCTAAAGTATTAACTGCTATATTTCTTTCAATACATTACTGTAAAGATTTATTAATTTTCAATTGTTGCCACTAAAATTTCACTCTCATGCTATGTCTGCATACTATTAAAATTCCAGCCCAATAATTGCTTTTCTTATGGACTTCATTCACAATTTCTACATTCATTCAACATTTTCTTCATGTTCTATGAAACAGCCTGAATTCAGCTTATTTTTTAATTTCCAGGCTTTATCTTCTAATCTTTCTGTCACAGCCATATTATTGGATATTTCAATCCAATCTTGGATCGAGATTTTGTGTCACACAATCTGTGGATCGATTTCGTTACACCATTTGTCTTCAATTCTCAGTGGTTTATTTATTGATAATGATTGGTCCTGTCTAAAAGGAATAAACCATTGAATTCTGTGAAATGTTTTTAAAGCTAACCGTTGTTACTTATGTACGATTAGGATTGGACAAGGTGCAACATCTCTTCTTCAATTTACGTAGTATTCTGTTTAAGAATAATAGAAAAGGGATTTCACTCTCATCTAATTTACCCTCTTGTGGTAAGTTTCCCTTCTATAGTTTCTAGAAAATGATGCATAATGAAATGAGGAATATTGTGGCAATTAGATACAGCTCACATTCTATTTCTCACATATTTGACATCATTTATAGAAATTTTTAAATCCTCTAGATAGAAAGTTGAGCCAGCTCCCTTTAGATTTTTCATCCAATAAATTAAAAACCCCATAAATATGCTTTCAATTTCAATGAAATGCTGTGGTACTTAACAATATCAACAAGTTTTGAGCAGTAAAGACAAGGAGAGATTGAAGAGCTTTCTGAAAATTTTGAGGAGAGATGTAAACAACTGAACTTAGACTGATAGAGTTGACAGAGGGAACTTTATTTCCATTAAAGCAGCTGTTCATTAAGGATGCGCATGACACTTTCTTATATTTGTATTTTTCAATTACACTCTTCTTTTCAATGAAGAGTTAAGGGATTGTGTAGAATGGAGGGGACTGACAGGACCAATAGGCCCTTGTTTACATCTATGATATCTCTGCCAGTCATTTTTCCTTAGCTCCCCCTAAAATACCCCTTGCATTTCCCAATTACCTTAAGTTCAGTGCATCTTTTTATTGTATGAGAACTGTACAGCAATGAAATGGCAAAAGGTCCAAAAACAGGAAGAGAGAGTAAATAAATTAGTATAATGGCCTTTTCCACATTTTTGTCTTCAGAGGAGATTTGGCTGTATATTTACTCCATTCTTCTTAGGAGGAGTTAATAAGATCTGGCAGTGCTATAAAATAGTGGAAAATAAGATCATATGGATGGTTGAGTTAATAATAAAGCTTCCAAGAAAGAACTACAGCTAATAACTAATATTACTAATTATTATTATATATATATATATAATTATTATTTTAGTTTGCACAAATTATGTTTTGAGTTCATAATATTAATCTGTGGAAAAAGCTGTATCCAAGACTTGATGATTTTTAGAAAAATGATCTATTTTTCAAACTAAAGATATATGTATCATAATAAAACTTAACAGCATTCAACGTAAATTGTCTTTTTTCCATCATACTAAAACAATTCATATATATTCATCTGAAGAAAATCAAAAGATTTACTTTCCCTAGTTTTAATAATAGAAAGTATCCAAGTTATGAAAATGATGAATGACTAAAGGATTCTATGTTTTTAAAATTGCAAGTGATGGTAAAATCTGGGATTCTATTTCAGTTACTCTTTGTCTAAGTTAAAAATTATGTTTACCAATTCATCATGTTACCTATTTGCATTACTAGTAGTAAAATTCTTTTATTTTTCACTTAGCAAAACTTTCATTAAAAATGTTTTAGCAACATCTTGGATGAGGTAAAAGATATTATGGTAAACACTTTATAACTCTAACTGATGTAAAAACAAAGACATGAATCTAATTGGTCCTCTTCTTTAACCCTAGAGCAGTCGTGCACTGAGTATGCCAGTGTACACATCTTCATTCGTAACTTTCTTATCTTTCCTTGTCATCATTCTGTGTCCCTCAAGTCTTCCTACATTAATGTTCTGTATGTACCACCCGAGTTTTGCATAAATTGGGTACAATTTACAGCAAAAAAGACACTTTTTTGAAGCTCGTGTAGCGCTGGCGCACCCTGTACCCAGGTTCATCTGAATATTTTACTGCAAATAGGAGCAATATTCTTGGGATAATAAGACCATTTCTGTGTAATAATAAATGAGTGTGAACTGTGATGGTTTGTGCACAACTTTATTCATAAGTTATTTCCTTGAAGGTTTCAAGCATTTCATAAATTCAAGATAATGATTTATTCCGTATATCATTAAAAATCTATTAAAAAATAATTGCGATCAATTGATTTTTCAAAGCTTAAACTATTGTATAATGGCTAGAAATCCCAAATTTATGGAAATCCTCTGATTTTAAGAAAATATTTTAAAAATAGGCCGGCGTGACTGCTTGTGTTATCCCAAGAGGCACGACTGCTCGAGGGTTAATATGACATACACATACACAATAGCATAACATAAATTACTTAGCTCAAGAATGCCTGCAACTTGACCCAAGGTTGTACCACTTACGCTAAAAAATATACTTCATTAAATATACTGATTACAAAACAATGTTAAATAAAATAGGTAAATGTGAATGTTGAAATTACATAGACTAGAACTCTGATTAAACCCAGAATTTCCCCTGATTTCGGGAAGGCCACTCAATTGATGGAATAAAATAAACATGAATTGGAGAGTCTACTTTATAAGTGCAAAGAGTATAATTTGTATACAGCTCATATAGTAAAGTTCTATTCAATTTATTATCTTATTTTAGGTGAAATACGAAAAAATATGTATGTATTGTAAAAACAATATAAAAATTGACAAAACCAGAATTGATCAGGTGGAATACTTTTGTTATCTTGGTAGTATAATCACACAGGACGATAAATACTTAATGGATGTGAAGAGATGGATTGCTTCGGCTAAACAGGCATTTATGACAAAGAAAAATACTTTAACCTGGAAACACATGAATAAAGATGTCAGAAAATTCTTTGCAAAAACATATGTGGAGAGTAAAAGGGCAAATGCTGCTGGCATGATCCCGATGTTCAGTACGCATAGAGACTGCGAAAGCATGACCTATCGATCCTTTTGGCTTGTGGAGTTTCCAGCAAGAGGTGTCAGAGTACTTACCACAGGAATAACTGGCTTGTGGATGCCAATCGTTCATACAGGCGTAGCAGAGTTCACCAAGTGTTGGATTTTACCCCCACTAATAGGCAACGTGAGCTGGGTGTAGACGTCGTGAGACAGGTTAATCTTTCCCTACTGATGAACAGTCATTGTGATAGTAATTCTACTCAGTATGAGAGGAACCGCAGTTTCGGATATTTGGTTCATGTACTCAGGGGCGGATCCAGGCACTATAGTGCCTGTAGACATCGAGGCACTTGCCTAGGGGCCTCCACCACTTGAGAATTTTTTTTAATAATACGTATTTGTTCTCATGTATAAAAACACAAGCTAGAGTTTCCCCAGTATAGCAAAAAATGCGGCCGTAATTGCCATTTCAAATTTCGTGTGTACCGGAAAAATCTAACTTACCGACCGCTGTTTGTAATGCCAATTCTTATCATCCCCTCAGGGGGGATTCCCCTGAGTTTAACAATCGTAATTCTCTACTGCTGTTTATGTCCGGTAAACGATTGGGACCTGGAACTGGAATACAAAGAACAGAGGGAAAATAGTGCAAATGTATATACTGAATTTGTATGTAATTCCATGACCATTTATAATAAATAGGAAATGTTGGATTTCTCCGCCTTTAAGAGGGCCTCCACCATCCATCCCTATCGGGAAGCCCCCTCTAACAGTCGAACATGGGTCACGTTTGTATCACGGCGCCGGGTCTCGGAATCTTCTGTAGCCGACTTGGGTGCGGGGCGGGGTGTTGTACTCGATACTGTCACGCTGCGATGCCTTGAGGCTCATAAGAAGGATTAGATTCATTTTTAAATAAGTTTGGATATCTTTTTAAAGTGATTTATGAAAAGAACTTCTTCTTCAAAGCCATTAGAATTTTTTATATTAAAATTTAGTATTTCCTCTCGAAGACGCTCCAGCCAAGTTCAAGTCTTCTGTTTAGTTCATTTTTCCTGTTTTTATCTCACGTTGTTACAAGTTAGAGGTAAACCTCTTCCTAGGCTACCAACCATTTTGGGTGTCGGCTTCATAATCGTTTTCGAGTATGGTTTCTTTTTGTATTTTTGAAAAAACGTGACTTTCAGAGCATTTTTGGTAATGGTAGCATAAATTATTGAGATATAGGTCTTATATTATATTCTAGAATAACTGAATAGTTATTCTAGAGTATAATACAATACATGTAATAATATTTTACACTTTTTGAATCGAAATTACGAGAAATATGACAAAATAAACTGAAGTTTTATAAAATTTCGCCGTAGTAAACAACCAGTCCCCGAGGACCTAGGTGATTATTGAACCCGATACATTGATTTTCCCACAAGAATACATGGGGATTTAAAATCCATACCGAATTAAGATGTAGGAATTAATGTCACAGTTTATGGAGAGGAGGCAATTTAATGAGATTTCAGCGAATGTAAACTATGATATTTAAATAGCAAGAACAAAATGACGGCAATATTGGAGTTTTTCTTTATCAAACCGATTTAAAAAAGGACATTTATGTAGGGTTATTATGTTGGGAACCCCGTAGGGTTCAAGCCCGATAGCCATGCAATACCAGCCGTGCTGCTTTCACTGTACGTTCTGATACCTCAAATGTTTTCGCTGTTAGTGCTATCTACCAACTCTTTGGGGCCAATGTCAATAGTTGAACTTTAATCGATCTATCGGATATTTTAATTTTAACCCTACGGGCCATGACTGGTACTGGTAGCGACGATGTCACTACCAGTACCAGTCATGGACCAACGCTATATACTAAAAATGTCTACATAAAATAACCAGGACGATGAACAACAGAAGACATGTGGCGCCACCATAGCAACGTTCTCAACTTTGTTAATTTTTTTAGGGCTGTACGTGCTCGCGATGAAAAAACCTGTGTACTTTTTTAAGAGGTTTGAAACATGCTCTTTCAAATGAAAATAATTTACAAGAGTATCGAAAAGGTCTTTCTTTTCTAAGAGCGGGCAGAAAATAACCTATTTTTTTGTCGTTTTTACAAATGTCATCCTCATAGTTGTCCCTATTTCTAGGGCCTTATATGCTCGAGATGAAAAACTAGATATACTTTTTTAGAGGGTTGAAATCATTCTCTATTTAATAAAAATTTTTCAAAAGAAATTCCGGAGGGTCTTTTTTTGTAAACGCGGGGTAAAAACAGCCTATTTTTGGCTTTTTTACAAAAATTGTCAAATGTTGACTCAATTTTTTAAATAATGGAAAGTACTAGGAATATGAAATTTTATATTTATAAACTATGTATTTATATGTTATCATGCGATAAGTTTCACGTTGATTATATCATTTCTTCTTGAAATATAAAAAGCCAAAGTTTTAATTTTTTTCGATCCGCAATTGTTTGGGCCAGTTTTGCACAGAATTTTCTGCAAGGAGGTCGCTCTTACAGTTATTTTTATTACTTTGTTTAATAGAGCGCAAAAAGTTGTTTAATATATCCAAAGTGTGTTTACTTGATAAAACAATTCTTTGAGATACAACGCCTCAAAGTTACTGAAAACTCATAGTCATGTTGAAGAAGGCAGCGACACGGGGTCAAACAATCTTCTATATCTCAGCAAGTATACCATCGGCGAAAATAAAACTTTACAAATGTTCATAAGAGATATGTGTAAATGTCCATACAAAATTTCATCGAAATCCGTGATGGTCGAGCGGGGCACTTCTCTGAAATCAGACCACTTGGCATGGAATGACCCAAGTATAAACTGCAAACGAAATAATACTTGAATTTTTCATTTCTTAAAGCTTCATAACGATAGCTATCGTAGTTTTCCCGAAATGGGATGGTAAGTGAATGGAAAAATCGGTCGCTAACTGTGTAAGTCTGCGCAGAGTTAGTGATTTTTCAGCATTTCCGTATCTGACAAGGAACTGTGGTTTTCAATATTAAAGCATGGGTCACACTAGGCTGTTTACCAGCTGGTGGTAGCACCAGCAAGCAAGCTGGTTTTGTGGTCACGATCCATACACTAGCTGCCAGTACCAGTGGCTACTTCGCAAGAATATGTCGTCTGTGGGTAGAAAGAAAAAAATCCTCAAGGGGCTATTAAGAATTGAAGTGAGTGAGCTTTGTTCAGATATGCTAAAACAGGAGAGGCGGTTCGGCCATTGATGCAACGAAGAGAAACGTTGGGAGCAACCTCAATGCTTTTAGAACTTAAATACGAGGATCCAGAAACCTAGAGAAGGGTTTTACGAATGTTAGCCAGGCAATTTGAAGAGTTGTGTGAACTAGTCACACCTCTAAATTGACAAGATACCAACTTGAGAAAGTACAGTGCGTTGTTCAGAGAAAAATTAAGCGTTATGAGCGGAATGCATAAATCAATACTTCTAAATCTTTTCTTCTTTCTTTTATGCTCTCACCGCCCCCTTACAGTTATTCATCGCCTCCCAAATGCACCTACAGCTATCACCGCCCCCTAGATTGCTGCAGCGCCCACCAGGGGGCGGTAGCGCCCTCTTTGGGAATCACTACACGAACCAGCGGACGACGGTCTTACGACGCTTTGGAATCTCAGCGAATGACCGAGACTTTACGTGGCTTACTCGAATATAAAATAGAAAATTGTTCATACAATGTATATACATTCACCGGTCCTTGTTAAGTCTCTTCGCTCGAGTGCTCAGGGCGCATTGCTTACCGCGCTACATTGTTGGCTCAGTTAATGATCATCTGAGCATAATGCTTCGCGTGCACCTTGTCGAAAATTATAGATGGTCTATCAATATTTTATCATTTTTTCTCTAATTTCCTATACAAAAGCAGAGTGTTAGCATCGAGCGTAGTTCTGTGGGCTTGTCAGCAGACCAGCCGGGTTCACATACCCGGGGTATTCTTTCACATCAATGTATCCCAGGTGAAGTCTTCGGAGTCCCCAAGCAAAAGAATGTGAGGTGGCACAGTCAAAACAACTGGCCCCCCTGCACTGAATATGTGAAATTCACACTGTCTTAGTCGGGGGTGAGCTCTACCCTCATCAATCCAAAACAACATTTGGATCGATGCACTGAGTGAGCGTGATTCTTTCATAGGCCGATGTGAAAACACAATCATAACTTGGTGAGACTTGATCTTATTTAATGCAAATTTTGAAGTCACTATCATACTGGGAAGGACCAAAAATAGGATTCCGTTATCCCCGTAAGAAATGCATTGAGGAATAGAAGTAACACTCTGAGATCGAACCAAGGACCATCAGCGATACGGTAAACAGCGTATATAAAATCTATTCTTGATTTATATCTACAAGCCGAGTTTCAAGTTTCCATCTTATACGGAAGTGATTCAAAAAATATTAAAAATCGCCGCATTGCATTTTAAATAGGGGAATATTTGCCCTGAACTAGCGTCGAACCGAGGATAATCCTTAAAGATGGTTTTCGTCGAATATGCTCGGATTCTAGCGATCCCTATAATTTCATCTCCCTAATTTGCCGAAAAGTGCCTCAAAAAGTTTTGAAAATACCTGCTATGTATCTATATGGAGAAAATATGTACTTTTGGGTCTTCTGGCATCGAACCCATGAAACTGAAGTTCAAAGTCGCACTTTTTCTGCCTGTCACACGTTATGGCCAGTACGTCGTAAAACTTTCAAGTAAGCGACACTTGTGGAACATGGTTAGAATTTTGATATTGAGCATTAATTTCCCTTTTTGCAATAAGTGAGAGGTCGAGGCAACAAGTTAAGCGGATATAATGTTATATCAATGATCTAGAGTAATAAATGTACGGGCCTGTGAAGATACCAAGCAATGGAACACACTTATAAGTGTGAATTACGATTGAATTCTCAACATTACTAACCAAGATAAATACCTACTATTACGTAATGGATTAAAATTTATGAATAACTTGCGAAAAATACTACAGCAAAACGGATATTTCTACATCTTCAACGCCTAAATACGAGCCTCATCACATGTATATGAAAGGGGTGCACGCACCTAAGGAAAGTTTAATTTATTTATTACGGTCGTGTATAATGTACGAAATTAATAAACCATTGAAGAATTTAGTTTTGAAATGTATTTTCCTTATATTTTTGACAGAAACCGAAAGGTCAAAGTTACAAGGTTGATAAAAATTATTAACGTTAGAAAAATATAATCTCCAAATTGATTAAGCAACATTTATTTAATCCTCTATCTTCTTAAGCTTCTCATACCACGTCATACCACCTAACACATAAGACGAAGAAATACTTGCAAAACGCCTGGAAATCCTACAGATATTTCGTAGTTAACGAATACGAGATCTATATTTTAAACTTTTAGCATGCAGGATTTCACGTACTACATTACTGTTTAAGATGATGTATAACTCATGCAAAGTAATTGGTATTCTCTTGACGACGCACAGTGGACTAGATTCGAGAAAAGCTGGCCAAAAATAAGAAAGTGGTTTTTTTGAGTGCGGACTTTGAACCTTCGCATAGTCATTTTAAAATATATTCTGTATATAACTGCGGAATAACTTGCGTTTGTTCCCGCGAATCACAATTCTACAGTGATTCAAAGTTGACCAAATTTCACGAAAGATACAGGTGTTCTATTTTTCGGAAGATTCTTCAACCTCAAGCTAAATAAGGAAAGGGTTTGGTGACTTTGCACATAAGGGCGTGCACCCAGGAAAATTCCCAAGGAAAAACGGACTTGAAAAAAGTCTGACAGGGCCGGGAATCGAACCCGGGATCTTCCTCTAACCGGGAGGCTGCCTTAACCATCTAGGCTACCCGACCAGAACCTCCCGGCCCCTTCCTCCCGGTTAGAGGAAGATCCCGGGTTCGATTCCCGGCCCTGTCAGACTTTTTTCAAGTCCGTTTTTCCTCAAGCTAAACTTGAACCAAAATGAGCAAACTCATCGGGAGAGAAACGATGCAGTATTATACACCTAACTTGTTTGCTTCATAATACTGGGTCTGAATGATCGCATTTGTATATTTGCAATATTTATACAACAAAATGACGAAGCCTTATTTTACTGCAAGTTGTAAATTACGATGTTCAGCGATGCCGTCCCGTGATGTCCCGCGAAGTCCCGCATAGACGGCCCGCGATGTTCAGCGACGTTCCGCGACGCGGTGCCGCGAAGTCCCGCTAAGCCGTCCCGTGACGTGCCGCGACGCAGTGCCGCGATGTCCCGCGAAGTGCCGCGACGCAGTGCCACGATGTACCGCGGAGACCCGCGCAGCCGTCCCGCGATGCGGTGCCGCGATGTCCCGCGAAGTACCGCGTAGCCGTCCCGCGACGTTCCGCGACGCAGTGCGGCGATGTCCGGCGAAGTCCCGCGTAGATGTCCTGCGAAGTCCCGCGTAGCAGTCCCGCGAAGTTCCGCGACGCAGTGCCGCGATGTCCCGCAAGGTCCCGCGTAGACGTCCGCGATGTCCCGCGAAGTCCCGCGTAGCCGTCCGCAACGTGCCGCGACGCAGTGCCGCGATGTCCCGCGTAGCCGTCCCGCGATGTGGTGCCGCGAAGTCCCGCGTAGACGTCCGCGATGTCCCGCGATGTCCCGCGACGCAGAGCCGCGATGTCCCGCGTAGAGGTCCCGCGATGTCCCGCGATTCCCGCGTAGCTGTCCCGCGTAGTTCCGCGACGCAGTGCAGCGATGTCCCCTTAAGGTCCCGCGTAGTCGTCCGCGATGTCCCGCGAAGTCCCGCGTAGCCCTCCCGCGACGTGCCGCGACGCAGTGCCGCGATGTCCCGCGAAGTTTCGCGTAGACGTCCCGCGATGTGGTGCCGCGAAGTCCCGCGAAGACGTCGCGATGTCCCGCGAAGTCCCGCGTAGCAGTCCCGTGACGTTCCGCGACGCAGTGCCGCGATGTCCCGCGAAGTCCCGCGACGCAGAGCCGCGATGTCCCGCGTAGATGTCCCGCGATGTCCCGCGAAGCAGTCCCGCGCAGTTCCGCGACGCAGTGCCGCGATGTCCCGCAAGGTCCCGCGTAGACGTCCGCGAAGTCCCGCGTAGCCGTCCCGCGACGTGCCGCGACGCAGTGCCGCGATGTCCCGCGAAGTCCCGCGTAGCCGTCTCGTGGCGTGCCGCGACGCAGTCCCGCGATGTCCCGCGACGTTCCGCGACGCAGAGCCGCGATGTCCCGCGAAGTCCCGCGTAGATGTCCCGCGATGTCCCGCGATGTCCCGCGAAGTCCCGCCTTTTCTTTCCGCGATGTCGTACGAAGTCCCGCGTATTCGTCCCGCGATTGTCCCGCGATGCCGTCCCGCCTTGTCTAAAGAAGCTGTCCCATGCTGTCCCACGACAATCTAGTCCGATTTCCTCCCGAACACCCGCTTTTGACGCCCTTCCTTCCGTCCTAGTCCCGACGCGCTCGCACGACGGCCTCCGTTGATTCCCTTTATGGAGGCCTCCCCTTATAGCCACCTCTCTACGACATTCCCGGACAACCTACCCCAGACGCCCACCCTATGATCCTGTGGCCAACTCTCCCAACGACCTCCTTCCCGATCACCTTCCCCGACCATACCTTCCCCGACCATCTACTTCAGACTCCCTCCCTCGACAACCTCACAGGATGTTTTCCAACGATCCCTCTCCCCGAGATCCTCATCGGACGCTTACCTTCGAGGACTTCCCTGTTTGCCTTCCCCCAAGCTCACCTCGACCGATAGACCACCCCTTAAACCCGCCTCCCCACGAGTTCGCCCGACTTTACTTTTATTTATTTTGCCTGGAGCATAATTACATGCACAAATAATCACCTTACATGACAGTTATAAATACATAATGAAGATTAAATATACTTAAATAGAATATAGATTCCAAATTCGTTAAGAATCAGAAAGATTGGGGAGATGGACAAAAATATATAATTGATAATATTATACGATGATAAATAAAGGAGTAACATAATTGAAAATAGAATAAACACAGAATAGATGAATGAAATATAACAATAAATGGTTATTTTACGTGCATCACAATGAGTTCATTGAAGAATAAACTTAATAATGGTTTAAATGATATAAGTAGAAATAAGTCCATTGAATTGTTCAAAATGTGATTCAAATAGTTAACTTAACGGTTCACTTCACTTCATAAGTCACGTATTATAATCCTCAAGGAAGTCTTTATTTTGCTCTTCCCTGGTTCAGATTCATCCCGACGCAGTCAGTGGACGCCATCCCTCGTCGGATCTCTGAACGCAGCCTCCTGAAGAAGTCCTCCAACGACATTCCTCGAATCAAAATAACACGTGTATTATTCACCAAGAACAAAACATAGTCGATGAAAACACGTTCACGTTAACTCCGGCAACGTAATCCGAAAATGGTATAAGAGGAGGCCATGCAAAGAACTACAGCGAATTGCATTTTAGTTATAACTCAATATTATTTATCGTGTAAACTCAATAAGCAAAATCTGGGTGCGTCTGAAATTGGAGAAATTATCCTATTTCACTATTATGTATCCACTATTACGTTCGATTTTATAAAAAAGTATCTTTACTAAATATTCTAATTGAGGTACATATATTATACCACATTTAGGATGACTTTATATAAAACCTTATTGAATATATAATAAGCATGATTTACCGGAACAAATAAATGCTACAGGTATGTGAGGAGAACATTTATGATATTGAATACATGAAAGTTTAACCGACGAAGATTTTCGTATTGTGCGATGTTTGATAATAAATTGATTTTTACTATTTATCCTGAAAACGAAGTTAGGCTTCATTTTGTCCTTCGAGAATAATATAAATTATAAATTAAACTATGCGATTAAAATTATGAGTATTTTTCTCCACTAAAGAGAAAAAGGAATCTAAGAGGGAAATTTTACAATTTAAAAATGCCGAAAGCTTGGGATATTTTACGATGTATTGTTATCATAATTGCGGATGTCCTACACTACAGTGCATGAAGCTGGGGAAACCTCATTAAAACCGATATAAACGTCTTAAATCTCCTTCATTATTTCTTTGCATCAACATGCTTAAGTTGGAAATTGTTTAAAGCCGCAAATATAAAATGCCATGGAGTTTAAAACGGCGTGAACTTTGAGAAACTCTAGCCATCTTAATCTAACTGTCTGATGAGTGATTCATTACTTTACTACAAATCCGAATACCGATTACTAATTTTTATTTTCAATAAAAGAAATGGAAGCTAAAGGATCCACAATTAAAAAAATAATAATCATCCATATAAACTTCGTCGTTTTTACTCATGCATATGCTTAAGTTTTAAATTATTTTAAACCGGCAACGTATCGTACAATGCCAAGTAGTGCAAACTTACTTTAACTATCTATCCATCACAAACGAACTATAGGCAGTGAGATTGGTGAGAAAAAAGGATAGATATGCTACCAGAATTTTTCTATGAGTTCATCAATATCTAAAATATTATAAAATAGTAATTACAATAGCTAAGAAGAGGAGTTATTCAAGCCTAACCTCAGCCCATAGTTTCACTACAGGCCCTTGAAACAATAAAGGGAAACAAATTCAAGTAAAGACATTTTCAGTGTCAGAGTTTATTAAAGAAGAACATGACCTTGAACTTGTGAAAAAAAATGCTCGACAATAAGGAGTCATCATCGGTAGTAATCTTTGTCGTCTAATTAATAACTAATAGAGACGTGAATCAACGATCGGTAACTTTGATAAGAAATATATATAAAAGTGACTCCACATAAGTCAGGGATCTTTAGTACTCTAGTTAACTCAATTCAAGAATATGATACAATGAAAATCAAGTTTGAATATCAATCGCGAAAGTAATTGGAAACGTACTGCTCTGTTAAAAAAACTTAAAGAGATATTCCGCTAATAGATTAATAGATCGAATCTAATTCCACAGAATCACAAATTAATATAACGCCAATTTAGGTTATGATTAATTATAAGACGTTCTCGGCATTTACTTATGATATATCTGCTCCCCTATTCTGTTCCTTATTCTTCGGCCTTGTCTCTACCAACATCTCTCTCGTTTAAAGCAAAACGAGGATGATTGATTTGCTGTAAAATAATTCAGAAAATAGCTTAGTAGATCGAAATGCATTTCAAAGGAATCACAAATTAATATAACACCAATTTACGTTATGATACATCATATGACGTAACTAGTACTAGGAATATACTTATGATTTATCTGCTCCCCTCTATTGTTTATTATTCTTTGCCTTGTCTATTCCCAACAGCTCTCTCTTTTAAAGCAATACGAGGATGATTGTTTGGCTGTAAAATAATTCAGAAAATAGATTAGTAGATCGAAATACGATTCCAAAGATTTAAAAAATTAATATAAAACGAATTCACGTTATGATACATTATATGACGTGATTAGTTCAACGCATATACTTATGATTTATCTGCTGTCCACTTCTGTTCCTTCTTCTTCGGCCTTGTCTCTCCCAACATTTCTCTCGTTTAAAAGAAGACAAGGATGATTGATTGCCTGTATAATAATTCAGAAAATAGATAAATATATTGAAATTTATTTCCAAAGAATCACAAATTAATATAACACCAATTATACGTTACGATACATAATATGACGTAATTACTTCTCGGCATATAATTATGATTTTTCTGCTCTCGTCCTCTGTTCCTTATTCTTTACTTTTGTCTCTCCCAACAGCTCTCTCTCGAAATGTATCTCCACAGAATCTTCACACACATCATACTTCATCGAAAATGCCGTTGTGACCCGTTTAGAAAGTGATTCTACTAATAACTTTCTATCCCACTTAAAGAAAAAATTACAAATCGTACACATATTTTCCCATAAGGAATCCTATTCCTTATTACCCATGAATCCTCTCCCTCCCCATTTTTTCGGGCTCCCTAAACTCCACAAACCCGAACAACCCATCCGACCAATTGTATCTACCATCTCTGCCCTCGATCACAAGCTATCTTTTAAGTTAAACTGCATGTTTTGCAACATCTCATCTTTCTCCCCAAAATTTGGGATTAAAAACTCCACTGAGCTCGCCGATCAACTCTCAGGACAGTTGTCCCCCCCCCACGACACCGTGTTTGTTTCCTTTGATATCAAAGACTTCAATCCCGATCACTGAGGCCCTCTCTCAGGCCGAAGCGGTTCTATCTGCCCTATACGTTGACCCAGTCATAAAAGGTTGATCTTATTTCCTCATTCAGTGTTTGTGTTGAACAAAATTATTTCCTTTTTGAGGGTGATTATTTTATGCAGAAAGATGGACTCACCATGGGATCACCCCTTTTCCCGCTTCTTGCGAAAATATTCCTAGATAATCTGTAAGAAAAGCTATTCGATTCAGAAAACCCACTACTGCACCACATCCTCTTTTGGAGACGCTATGTAGACGACATCATCTGCGCCTGGCACGGTGACACTCAACTCCTCAATCCATTCCTCGATTATCTCAACTCTATCCATCCTTCCATCTCTTTTACCCTTGAAACCAGCACCAATGGCTCACTTAATTTCTAGACCTCTCAATCTCCCTCGTCTCTGGAAAACCCAATTTCGACATCTTCCGAAAACCCACATACACCGACCATGCTATCCCCAACTTCTCCTCGCATCATCATTCCCACAAACATTCCCTCTTCCACTCTCTCATCCACAGATTCCAACACATCTCTCTTTCCCCCCAAAACTTTCAAAAAGAACTCAACACTATAAAATACATTGCCCAAATAAATAATTATAACTCCAACCTCATCAATAACATGCTCAATAAGAAACTCGAAAAGCTAGCTGCCCAAGCGATTGCCCCCTCTGTCACCCCCCTCGAAAAAGAAGCCACCTCATGGCGAAAAATTCCCTTCCTCGGACCCATCTCCTACGCCATTGCTAACCTTTTCCCAAATAATATAAGACCCGCATTTCACAACCCCTTAATAATAAGAAACCTTCTTCCAAGCCCCAAAGACCACAGGGATCCTGCGACCTCCCTCGGCGTCTACCTTCTCTCCTGTGACGACTGCAATGCCAGATACGTTGGTCAAAGCGGCCGCGATCTGGCCACCAGGGCCGCGGAACATCGAGCTTGCCTCCGCCGGAAACAATACCCCCCCGCCTCTGCTTTTGCCCTTCATCTCCGAGAATCGGGACATAAGAGCAGCTTTGTCCCCTTACGTCTTCACCAGGAGAAGAAAGGACGATGGTTGGATGTACTAGAGACAATAGAAATTGTGAATTTTCCAGCGGAAAAGGGATTTCTTAAAAACGAAAACACCTTCCCCCATACCTCACCTCTCATCTCCCTTCCCAAAAGGGTATTTCCATAACCTCTCCTTCCCTATCCCCTCCAACGCCTCAGCACATTTAAGAAACTTTTAAAAAATTTCTGTACCAGATGATGCTACTCCGGTAGCGAAACCGGTTGTCAGCTAAATAAAAGTGTGGAAAATTACACTGTTTTTATTCATTATCTATTTACTTATGGCTTATCTGCTCTCATTTGCTTTTCCATTTTCTTCGTCCGGGTATCTCCTTACTAATCTCTCAGCAACATCATGACGAGGATGGTTTCTTCGGTTAAAAATAATTCAGACTATTGATTAATAGATCGGAAAGCAATTACTAAGAATCCCAAAAAATCTAGCAACTAACTCATAAAATGTTCCAATAAAATAACGTAATGACCTTTCATCATATACTTAAGGATCGAAGTTGTTAAGGAACTATCTTTTAGGTATTCATTAAATTCATTAATTCAACCTCAAATATATATATATATATATATAAATATCTTAACTTATATACTTAAATAAAATACTAGTAGTTGAGTTCTACTAATACCTGAATTTAAACTTAATAATTTGGAATCTGATATAAAATATAATCCTAATTCGATCGAAGATCAAATTGACGACGAATTGAATTGACGATTACGTATATGAAAATAAAAATATAATTTCTCGTTTAATGCGCTCTTGAATTCGTATGAGCTCGCGCATAGGATTATTTATTTTCGAAAAATGAAATCAAGTCTTTAGAGTTTATGATTTGTAGCTGTGGAATTTTGGGATAGTGTCACCTTTAATTTGATAGAAACACTTATTATTATTTATAAAAAACTATTTGATATCTAATGACTGTCTATCTATGCCATGTTTTTAGAGGAGAGACGTGAATAATCCTTTCAGAACGAAAGACGTATCTTAATAATTGGAAAGAATAATATAGTTTGTATATATTCGTCACATAAATCAGAAATGTAACAGAATAAATCGAAATGCAATTCATTATATTTTATTATTCAGTATTCAGTCTGATTTTGATAGCTGTATTCCGAAATAAATGGGGAAATTGTTTAGTAATAAATAGATTGCAGAAAAAATATATAAAAGAAAAGAGTGATTATCTATGCAAAACGAAAGGGTTGAATAATATGTATGTCCGACGGATGATACCGAAAATATAATATTAACTTGAAATACTACGTCCCGTTCAAGCAATCTTTTAAATCTCGAAAACTGATGTTAATTATTAAACATTCTATGGTCTTATTTCGAACTTTGTAACTTCAAATATATATATACTGCTTTATATTATAAAAAATTTCTCTCACATTAAAGATGCCTAATGATGTTTAAAACAAACCATAAGCTTTGCTTTATATCAATAAACCGTTCTGACCTTATCTCAAATATTAAGAAAATAACATTTAACTGGATGTCTTAAATAATGTATGAAGACGTAAATTAATTTATTAAGGAAAATCTTTTGGAATATTTGTATTGCGTCAATAAAATATCTTACACTCGTACTGTATAAAATTTGAAAATAATGAAAATTCGAAAATTCTAGTAAGGCAGAAAATATCATTACAAAAGAACTCACCTGAATCGGGAATCCGGAAGATATCATTTTGTTTATCCTTCGTTTATTGGCATTTTCGCTATCACAGAAAAGCATCCAATAATCATCCAAAGGTGAGTGAATTGACTTCCTCAAGACTTGAAAAAATAAAATAATCACAAATTAATTTCGCAATAAATTAATTATATCCATAAAATTTGCATGAATTATATCGAACAGATTTTAGTACCAATCAATCTAACTAGTATTTTTTATGCAACGTAGTTAAACGAGGTTAAGTACCACATCTAAATGTTTGGAAAATATTAGTTCGGGATTCAATTCGATTATTCATCAACCTCAAAAACAGAGATGACTTAATTGAAAAATATATAATAAAAATACTAACATTACCTGTATCAATCAATTTAAAAATTTGAATTTGAATTCAATAATAATATTCAAATGAACCGCTAGTTCAATTGTAAATGAGCAAAGTAGAATTCTTAAAACGATGAAGGATCGTAAATCCAAATAAAAATTCTTTTCAGAATGACCGTAAAAAGGATAGTTGAAAGTATCTACTGAAATGATAACATCCTCGTTGATCATTATCGGAATTCATTCATGATATTCCATTGCTCACGATAAATTGTGATAGCAAACATCTTATACTAACGTTAATTTAAAAAAATTTCGAGGTAAGAATTAAAATATATATATGCAGAGTTATACCTACTAATAAAGATTAGAATGCAAGGAAAAGGTGAATATAATATTATAGGGAGTTTTTAAAGAAAGATGTTAAATAAAATACTTCTATTGGGGAAATAAAAAAGTTAAATTTTAAAGATAAAAGTCGTTGATATGTCATAGGTTTATGATATTCAGGTAATCTCGAAGTAATTTTCAAAAATATTACACATTCTACTCCAACACCCAAGTAAGATTTATAATTAATTTCAAAAACAACCATTCTGACGACGATTTTCCGAGAAAATTAATTGTGATATAGTATACACACTAATGGAAGGTAAGCACCGATGAAAATATCTTTGCAGTGGAAGTTATACAAGTTTTAGGAAACCACGACCTGGAGATGATACCTTTTTCCTGTTCTTAATTGCTAGTGTTCAAATTACAGAAAAAATAGAGAATGAAAGTAAGGTATTCTAAATAACTGAGAAAAAATTGAAGGTGATACTGGAGTTAAAGAAAGGACGAAACAAAGGGAAATCAAATCGACCAAATGAAATCCCCTTTCAAAACGGCTACGAGTTTTCCGCGTTTGAAACAGCTAACGCGAAGCTCAAAGAAATTTGAAACGTACATTGCAGACTGCAGACATTGCAAACAACTACAATTTATCTTGCGTATAAAATAATCAGAATCGGAATATAAATATATAATTTAAATCGTAAGCCAAATTATTTTGTTAGAGCAATATTAACTGCCCGTTAAAAAAAAAATATGTTACGCTGGAGGTATTAAACATTAGAAAAAACAAATGTCGGAAAACATCATAAGAAAGTAGCTAACCTGTATCTTATATCCAAAATACATCATTTGATGATCCTAATTTGAACGCACTTTCGGTATCACACCCAAGACATCCAAAAGAATCATTCATGTGCGAGAGAGCTCACTTCCTCAAACATGGAGAAAAAAGGCAAAATTTAATTAAATGTATAAATAATGATTTAAGGTTTTAATGAAATAATAATAAATTGTTTCCATAAAATATTGTACGATTCATCTGCAAGTGCTATCTGACGCTAGTAGCAATTGCTAAGAGTAGGATTTCCAATACGACCTCGTTAGACGAGTTTGGATTCCCAATCGAAGATTTTAAGAGATGATTTTAATTATCAAAGATAATCAGTTACTAACTATTAGTCATAGGGTGAGATTCCAAATCGATGATGTTAAGGAACTATATTTTAGGCATTCCGTCAATTAATTAATTCAACCTCAAACGCGAAGATATCTCAACTAATATACATAAATAAAATACTAGTAGTTGTTTACTTATTTAATTTATATTTAAAATTTGAATTTGGATCCAATAAAAATATTGAAGCAAAACGGGAGTTAATAATATGCGAATAAAGAAAAGATCTTAAAAAAATAAATAATGGAAAATTCAAATCCAAAATCTATTCAGAACGTGCGTTAGAAGGATAATTGATGGAATTAAAAAATGTTATTAATGATGACCCCAGAAATTCCGTTAAAGACAAAGTACAGTGCTAGGAAACGTTTTAGAATAACGTGAATTTGAGTTTTAAAGATTCCTAACTGATATCCATTCATGATTCGAGGGTGAGCAAAAAAGTTACATACTACCAAGAGAATCGGTACCGTTTCTCCAAGTTTAAATTCAAAGTCAATTTGAATCTAATATCAAAAGGAAAGTTTACAGAAAGAAATTACAGCTGCCAATCACTGCATTCACTGTGTTAAAGTGCATATTGGCAGCATCCGACTAGAAATTTTATGGAGAGATCAGAATGTTTTCAAAGAAATATTTGAATGATTATTATAATTTATTAAATGTACTGTAATAAGTCAAATAATTAAGTCAAACTTAAAAAAATCGTCATATGAAATTTAATTAAGAAACTGAAAAACTTATTTACAACAAAGAATATCTGGTAACGATGCTTTAGTTCATTAGACTACTATCAAAGATGCCTCTTATCTTATGTATATATAGTACATGTAATGATATCAATAATAAAGAGGCAGCGATGCAGTTTTAGTAATGGCACTGGGAGAAGAGGACTGGTAGTACTCACGAATTGGTCTCGAAACCAGGAGATGCTGATGAGCTGCCCCCTGTAAAGAAATAAATAAGATTATGAATGTGATAGCTTTAAATGAGAAATCCTTTCGCTGTCGTTTTCTGTCGAAACGGGTATGGCTTATCCAGGAGTCGATTATGGCATTCCGAGAAAATTCACTTTCCCCAAATTTGAAAAAATTAAAACGTCGAACTAATAAAAAAGGGGCTCAATTAGGCATACATAGTGCATGTAGTTGGAAGGACGACACCTTGACCTTCGAAAATCGAGGATAAAGAATTCAAGGAATTCGGCACGCGATTTCGGGTCTAAGGAAATCATTAGCATCTCAGCTAACTTTTCGGCCATCACAATGCTTTGAGAGCAGAGAATAGGGAAAGCGAAAGATCAATATGCATGTAAACAACTTTCACCAGCTCACAGTAATTTACAGTTAATTGGAGGGCGAAAGTGCATCAGACGAGACGTAATGCCCAAAATTACACTGTGAAGTCTTATAGCTCTGATTATTAATGCCAAAGAACGCGTGGATTTATAAATGATCGTTAGAGTCTAAATTGGCATCTGTTATAAAACTAAAATTGAGAGACTAAATAGCAGAGACGATTCAATGATAAAACAACTGCATTGTATCAATTAAAATCAGTAAAGGTACAACAAATTATCTTACTCAAGGGAAAAAATAATTTAATTCTCATAGTAAGTATGAGGCATATGATTACGCCTTCTTTTGTAATCCAAAAATATTGATTTAGAGAGTGATTCTAAAAAGCTTAATAGTGTAATACTGCAAAGTAGATCTTCATCCTTATCCTAATCATACCTACAATGGTTTTAGATCATCATGCTTCCGTGACAGTTGATTTTCATTATGATTCACAGGGAAGTAAAGACTTCCTTTTTAAAGAAAGAAAATGTTTGCTTTATTATCGGACAAAAATCACGTAACAAGGGAATGGAAAATTTACCCTAACCTAGAAAAAGTTTCAATTAGAATACGAAGAGGTCCATGGATAAAATTTCCGCTTACCTAATTTAAGAGATCCAGTCTTTAGCATCCATCGGGTATCATTAAGGACGAATCCTTCCGCAGTCTCTTTCTATCGAAAGGAAAATTACTTATGTGGCAGCCCACTATAGAGATCAGAGAAAATTAAAATGCTCTAAAATCTGAAAAAAATTTAAAAAACATTAAAAAAATATAAATTCAATTAGGTAAACGTTTTAACCTGCATCCATGAGCAAACAGGAACTTACATATATATAACTTACGAAACTCTGCAACCGTTACCCAGAATGCCTCATGACACCCAGTTTGAAAAAAAAACAAACGACTGACTACAACAGAAGGGGTAAAATTTTATTCTTGTGACCTATAACTAAACTGATGCTTATAAAATTCGAGCTTAAGAACGGAAACTTAATTATTAATACGGTTGCCTTCGATGAAAGAGGTCCCGTGTTCGATTCCCGGTAGGAGCCTTAGTGAGAAATTACCTAAGCTGTCGAAGCACTTTTAACAATGCTTACTATCATTACTTATTAACACCAAAAAACAGGACTTAACGTTAAGCAAATGAACAAACAATAGATATTATGCATGCATCTGCTTTAAAAGAAAACGAAACATATTTAGACCGGACATAGGCGATAAATCTCATGCATTTAACGGAAATGAAATGTTTAGCACTATCAGCTATAATCAATACATCGTGCAACATGTTTAAGCATTTAACAAAATATTAAATATCTTTCTACCGCAAATTTCGTTTGCAAATCCTTGTGGAATTTTCTTCGATTCCTTTTCGAAAATCATTCTCGAACTTAAGAAAAAATGCACGTACTTGAAATTAATGACAGCTAAAACGAATGAAATTTGCAAAATAAGCTCCTGCTAAATCGCAAAGATATACGCGATGTAAGACGTTGGCTCCTACCGTTACCTAACATAACCGAGATTTTACATGAAGTACATGGACTAATAGTATGCATCGAGAACAATTTTGTACGGGAAATTCTAATAATTATTCCTTAAAAACGACCGAAAGAAAAATTTGTTTAAGATATTTTATGAAATTTAACTTAATCATGGGTCGCGACGACCAAGATCTCCACCAGGACCATGTTAACACAAGAAAGTAAATTCAAATCAGCAGCGGTTATTTATAAAGACTTACCAAGTGACTGCTCCGGAAGAAATCTCGGCGACGACTGAGGATTCAACCGTCTTTCTAGGTTTAAACAATGATGATCTTCTCTGATTGGTCAATTTTAGGTCCAACGTCCATCGCCACACCTATTAATTTTAATTTTCGTAAATTATAATTGTTATTAAATGTGCATTAACCCATGTGATATATTATATTTTTAGAAATAAATATATTCTAAGAATATAAATATTCCTTTAAAGTCACATTTTTCTCACTAAATGAATTGGATGTTCTGTATAAACAATGTCGCTGTTCTCTGATTGGTTGATTTTAAAATCTATGTCCGTCGCACCGTCCCTAAGTCTATTAATTTTAATTTTCGTAAACTTTTTACGATAATTAAATATGCATTCACTTAGATTATAGATATTTATCGAAGTAAATATTTCTTTAGAACATTAAATTTTGTTTTAAAGGAACATATTTTCCACTAAACGAATTGGTTGATGGTACCAAGCCATTGCTCGCAATTACGGGGAAGTTTTAGAATAAAAAAAGATTTCGTATTAAAAATATATATTTCTCTACATAGGATAGCGTCTTTAAGGAAATCAAATCTTCGTAATCGTATTTCGTATTATTAGACCCTAATTATCACAATTCGTACTTCCCATCTTTCATTTGCAAATGAATGCGATTAGCGCAATTCCCTACCTCACACGTTTACTTTGTTATTACACATTGTCTATCTAAAAATCTGTTATTGCTTTAAAAATTAAACTCTTCCGGAATTCGATGATATCGAGGTCTTAGAAAAATATTAATCACATCCTTTCTATGATATATATATATATATATATATATATATATATATATTTATTACGGTTCCTTTCTAGCATGAACTTAACTCCATCGAAATTTCTGGAAGTTATATGAAATGTAACAAGGTTGGATGGTATGGATCCTCACTAATGCTCTAGGTTGAAAACTTAACGATACCAAAAGAGTACATTATATTCAAATCGAATACATTTCACTCGATTGATGATTAATCACAATTTTGATAAATGGTTTCAAATTGTTGCCTTATCTTATAGTAATGAAATTTAAGCAGGCACGTACTCAAAAGAAGTATGACATTCTTTAATGCAAAATTTCAATATCTCATGACAAGAAATGCATTTCACACAGGTTTGACTCCAAATTATCTTACCTCTTGATGCTTTCCTCTTGAAATGCTTCCTTCACTGTGCAATCATTCATTCAATATGTAGATTACCTCCATACTGTATATATCTTCCCACCTTATGAATATCCTCCTGATTGTCGTTACTTTTACCTTTAAGTGCCACAAATATTAATATTCAAAACCACTCCTGCAAACGTAAGTCACACGTGAAACTTATACTGGTGTAATATTTTTCATAATGAACTAACGAAGGAAATCACAAAATGGATGGCCTCCTTCGTACACCAAAAGAAACTTCTGCTTGGAATATTTGTCAGCTGAGCTTAACCTTCCGATGTTTTTAGAACTCATTATGTATCCACAAGAATTCGCCACAAGGAATTTTAGAGTTAGATAACGACTCCATAATGAAAACATGACGAGAGAAAACAGTCACCTGACATTAGTCGTAGCTCTTGGACGCCTTCACGTAGTTCAGTTTCCGGAAGAAGACGATCGTAAGTTCCCAAAAGCGCGCAAAAACGCCAAAGCCTCGTGGTTACCTTTAGATCGTATGTGAAGTGGTGTTTTAAAGACTGGTGATTTTGAAACGTAAAATTTTTCACAGATGAGGATTACCCTTAGTGACTGTGAACAAGATTAAGCTTACTCCTGGATTACTTTTACACAGTGAGAGTGTCACAAGTACAACGCAAGGGTTCAATAATCAAGTTAAAAGCTTTGTTTCGACGAAACAGCTGAAACTCAGCTCTGATCCTTGGATTGGATTGAAAAGGTGTGTAATTCCTCAACTGTGATGAACGAATCGCCAAGGACTCGAAGCCTCAAAATGGATTCATGCTGGAGTTAAAGGTAATGTTAATCTATGAAAACGTTCCGAAGAATCTAACGAATAAGAGATATGAATATCTGCATGACGTGTTTCATTGCTGTAAAATTGAATCTAAGACTATCGATTTTATTCCATAGGTTTACAAATAGGTATTACATTGCCATAAATTATCTTTTTCCACTGATTTTGTATGTGATAGATTCAAGGGTGTTAAAAATCACTGAATGTGGTACTTTATTAAAGAATCAAGCGATTTTCCCAAAAAATATTGCATGAAGAGTTTACAATGGTGTATTAACGTTATATTTCTGTAGCGTAATAAGTGCAGCATTTGAATATATTCTTTGGTCTACTAAAACCACAATATCATTTCATTATTTTAGATTTCATCATTCTCAGACCTATGGGCTCAAGCCTTGCAAGAAATTGTCTGTCCTCTTTTCACAATGGAGGTCTTTATCTAACCTTTAAATTCCTTGCAACGAATGTTTGTGGATATACAATGAGTGTCTACGACGTGGGACTGATAAGCTCTGCTGAGAAATATTCGGAGGAGAAGTTACTTTAGAATGCAATGAAGGCCATCCGTCGTGTAATTTACTTCAAAAGCATTGTAAATGAGGGAGAAATTATTAATCAGAGGAAGATTTGGCAAATTATAATGACTTTATTGAGGAATTGTAAAGAGAGGAATTAAAGAATTTAACACATTGATGTTAGATATAATGCCTATGTGTAATATTACTGACTGGTAATCCATGTTTTTCCTGTTATTGTTGACCTCGAGAAAAATAATTTATCACTACATGACGTGAGTGCATTTAGGAATTCAATTGCATTACTCTCCAAAAGATGATACAAAGTATGATACTTTTGAATGATATCTCTTATAACAGTTAGATTATTTCTAGCTTCATAACTACACATAAATCTTCACTAATGCAATTATGTCATCGTATATACCTAGAAGAGAAGTCCTGCAGCGAATAATTAAATGTAATATTATATATTATTGGTCTAAAAAAATATTACTCGCAAAGTCGATGAATTTTTACGTTTTTACCGACATAACTGCTATAGATATGTTTTAAAAGTTGAATTTCCGATCTAAATTCGCACACCGATACTCGCTTTCTCCTTTCACATTATTGCCAAACCTTAACATTATGTAATACGATATTTTCATACGACATTCAGTACATATAATTATCAATCGCTTCATTCTACAAAATAATTGTTAGTAAATATATCTGAAATAGAGGGTTCTTAATTTGAACCATGATGTATCCCAGGGGAGACGAGAAATCTACGCGGATTATAATCGAGGAGTTTAAAAGTAAAATTCATTTTCCAATATCTTTTAATTTTGAATTAAATTATTTTGCGCAAAAATAAATTTTAATTCAGTGGTGATTATAATTGATGAAAACTATTAAAATTAGAGGGAAACAGGTGGGTTCACTGTCAGTTGAATCATCGACCAATCACAGCGCTGCATTCGGTTCAACGTTCATTATCAAGATTTAAAATTCAGTTACTTCGGAGACGTCACCTACTGAGGAGCTGCTGCCGGTCTTTTTTTCGAAGGAAACGTTGACTTTTGAATTGTAGAAGTACAATAAGTTC
Source organism: Sympetrum striolatum (assembly GCA_947579665.1). Classification (NCBI taxonomy): domain Eukaryota; kingdom Metazoa; phylum Arthropoda; class Insecta; order Odonata; family Libellulidae; genus Sympetrum; species Sympetrum striolatum. Next base: position 97,473,226 of record OX388344.1, on the reverse strand, counting down.
GAAGCCGAGCATAAGCTAACCAATTTCCAAGTTTAACTTAATTATTGATTGATTATCTTCATTCAAGAAGTATATATTCATTAAATAAGAGGATATTTCCTTGCGACAACATTTTGTGGACTTCGTCAGTGATATTTTTGGTAAGTATGTGTATTGTGCATATCATGAATTACTCTAAATTGAGTTCTAAGGATATTATTTGGTTTTGAGACCATAGTATATTATTTAGATTCTTATGGTAAACGAATATTGTGAGTTAACAGATGGAGTGTTTGTAGCTGTGACATTGAAAGTTAAGTCCGCTATTTCTAGTGTGGATGTTAGCTTTCCCTTCCTTTAGAATTTCTAGAATTACAGTTCAGCTAACCTCTATAATTCGAATTCCATAAGTCCTTTATCTTTTTCTTTAGGGTCGTATTTTTTCTCACCAGAAATCGTATTAAGAGTAGTAATTTTAGAATCGATCTTGAGTAATCAAATACGTTACAGCGGGAATGTATTCCTCAAGCATTTATTTCCCAATATTTATAAGTCAGTAATGGACAATATCTACTAAAGTCAAATCGACTGTTTTTTTATTTAAATTTAAAATTTGATTTCACCGTCCATCGTTATTTTATCATCCATCTCTTAATAGGAGGATTTCCATTGCGCTATTCTTCTTTCATAATTGGATTCAAAATCGCCATACATGTTATACTTGAATAATGGGTAGATATTCATATGCACCAAATTAGTGAATTCATATTCTTGTTTTCGATTCTTAATTATTAAGAATTCAATTTAGGGGTCTTAATTTTAAAATTCAATGGAAGTCTAACATTTGTGACGTTCCTCTTCTAGGGGCAACCCTAGATGAACATCGGGAATAATTAATGGTAATATTACCAGATAATTTTAGTCGATGATTTCAATGATCAATTAGTGGAAGAATCTGGATAACGGTTTGAATTTTATATTAAGAGCAGTGTTTGTTTTTTTTTTTCATTTTCATGGGAGTTTGCATTGGGAAATCATATTAAGAATTAGATATTTACAATAATTATAAATAATAATAATGGTGGGGTAGAGTACGTAAAGTAATATTTTTGGAAAAAAATTGAAATTAGTAACAGATATCATCAACCGATGACATATCAGCCCGGCTTATATTTGAAACATAACTTGTTTTTTTTTCGATCAGTTATCTTTCGTATGTTTTCTTTGTAAACTCTCCTGAAAATATCAGATTCAAATTAACCTTGCAATTAATTCTTCAATAATAGGTACATACGGATTATTTCTGAATAAATATATTTTTATTTTTACCCTCGAATCACGAATATCTATCAGTTACGAATACTTAATATTAATGCCTTAACTATAACGTCATCCTGTTTTCAGTCACAGTCTTTTTGTCTTAGAATGAAATACTAAAGTCGAATTTCGGAAATGATTTTAATTAAAATCTTTTAATTACTTCAGTAAATATTTTCTACTATTCTTGTAACGGAGGTCCTGATAAATATTTTAATTTTTATTGACGAATAGTTATCGCTTTTAAGATCTTGTATATTCATTTACTATTAAATTTCCGTCTCCCTTGAGAATAATTAGTGGATATAAATTGAGATTCAAAAATCGAATTCATTGAGTCGTCTGTTGTGTTTGTATAGGATATATAAGGTATATTTCAGATAACTTATCTCTGTTTCTGAGTTACTATGAACTAATTCTATTTAATCACGAAGCAATAACTCTCAAACATCTTGGATTTGGCATCAGAACTTGTCCTACGACGTCGAAAAGGAAATCCTAGTTTGAAAAAGATTAAATGATCTGCCGTTCTTAAACTTGCATCGTACAATAGGTAATTTAAATACTTAATCAATTTGTGTTTCTTTCTATTCTCTAGTTCGGAAGAAGTGAATTCTCCTGTTTTAGGATGACTCTTCTTGGTGTCTCCGGTGTGATACTGAAAGGGCGCTCAACACGGGATTATCAAGCAAAGTCTCCCGAATACCCCATACTGTTTACTTCTCCTGAAATGATATTTTCAGAATGTAAAGGAAATAAGAGAGATTTTCAAGACAACTCTTCCATGAGACCTGGTAATTCAATGATGGGTGATGTTACTTGCGATGATCAGTAGTATTATTTTTCCGGGATTCCTAAACGACTTGTGAAAGGTTGAGGTAAAGAAATCATTTCTCAATCATAAAAGAGCTGAGAAGGTGAGCAACATTGCTGTAGAGAAATATTTGGTCTACCAATGGGATTGCGAATACAATGAGTAAGATTACTAGACTATTCTTATTTCAGTATGACGATAGTTCGTATTTTTTTGATTAACATCATGTTTTGCTGCTTTCGAAGTACAATATTGTTTACTGCTTTTTATTGTTTCTTTAGTTTCAAACTCCAAACATTTCTCCATCACGGAAGAGCAAGAGAAGGAGCACAATGATGCTGAGGAGAGTCATTTGGCTGATTTGGAATATAATAAAATGAGTATAATTGGATTCTGATGCTTTTGCTATACCATTTCATGTTTAATAGAAATAGCGTAATTTTGTATTAGTATAGTGTTTCATATCTTCGAAAAGATATTTATTTACTTTTTTTATTGTTTAGTTTCACGCCCTAATCATTACTCCATCACAGAAAAGCAGGAAAAGAATCACAACGATGCTGAGGTAAGTGAATTCGCAGATTTATGGAACACACAAAAAAATTAGTAAAATTTGATGCTGATTCTCTATCTACTCATGTTTGATAGTTACTGCGTATTTTATTATTAGATAGTGCTAAATGCCTTTCAAAAGATATTTTACTTACAGGTTTTTTTATTCTTTAGTATAATCCCAAAACATTTTTGAATTTTTATACTAGTATAAATTTTATGTCTTCCAAATGGTATTTTATTTATCAGTTTAACCCCCAGAACATTTATCCGACATGAAAGAGCAAAAGAAGGAGCACAGGTATGCTGATCAGAGTTATTTGCCGAATGCTGGAACACATAATACAGTGAGTATAATATGGAACTGGTGCTTTTGCTATACATATTTAAGTTTTATAGGTAGTGCGTATCTTGGCATTATTATAGGGTTTCATCCCTTCAAAATGATATTTTATTTTTTTATTTATTCTTCAGTGGCACTCAGAAAACCTCTCTCTTTGTCTTTGAAGAGCAAGAGTAGGAGCGCAGTATGTCGAGGAGAGTTATTCGGTCCATTGATGGAACATAGAATACCGTAAGTACTTATTTATTTTTTTAACTAATAAATTTAGTTCTAGTTATCTAATTCCCCCTTTTTTCTATATCCTTCATTTGTTCAAGGTCTCCATGTTAGATGATGTGCATTACATTTGATGCACTTTTAATTTATATTATTAGGATTTTCGAAATAACGTATCGGTTTCAGTCTGAAATGGAACTTCTATTTTACATTCTGTAACGCATGGAGTACTTGTTAATTTTAAATTCATCATAAAAGTTTCAAATACTTCTGAGAGTTATCCGAAAATGTGTATTTTATCGATGTAAATATATTCTGAAAAATTGGGGTTGGAACAAATTTTGTAGAGACCAACATTCAATTTAGAGTATCGTGAAGGACTATTAAAATTGTTCTAGAAAAGTCAATTGAAATTAATAGCATACAATTAACGGAAAAATTCGAGCAAAATGCGTGAGTCAAATTTCTTTTGCATCTTTTCCATCCGTGTTAAGATTATTGAATACCTCTCCATTGAAGCATATAAAATACCTTTTATTTGCATAATGGTTTGCCTTTCTATTGCTGTTATGGCGACGCTTTCCCATATGCTATTCATGAACAGTTAGTCATTTCAAAGGCTTCATTTCAATATTTTATACGATTTACTTAGTTCGCTACGTCATACAAAATTGAGAGCGCATAGAACGATGAGAGATGGAATTATGACTTTTTGTTTTCGTCGTTCAATTATACTCTCCTTTTGGTGCTTCTGGAACATTGTTGTAACTATTGAAAATACATTTTAAGATTTCATGATTTGAAAGAATTGCTTAACCTTGCAAAATTACGCTTTTTATAATTCAGCGATTTCACGTTTTTTTTCAAGTAAATTGAGGCCATTTTAATAAATTTACTTTGTTTTTACAAGATAGCGTACGAAGAGTAGTAATTTACCATTTTCAGTCATCATAAAGAAAACGCTGGTACAAACTTAAGATCTGTTATCACTGCTTCGTAATCATCCCGGCATTGGCAATAGTTTGTTAAATGTTCCTTTTAAAACCGTTGTCACGATAGAAATGATAGTAAGCAAAAATTACAGGTAAAATGGAAAAAATCGCTGGGTCATTAGCGTTTGGGTCGGTTATTAATTTCATGTTGATTATAAATCGCTATTTCAGGTTTTTTAAGGTGTAATTCTCGTTATTTCTATAAGAGTACTAGTTTCGATGATATAATTGGGATTCCATGTAAACGCTTCTAGTATATTCCGATTTCGTTGCATATTATTATTAAATAAAGTTAAAGAGAGAAAAAACGATCTGCGACAATGAAGAAGTCTACCTTATGTGTAATTCCCATCTAAGTTAAAGATTCCTGATTCGTTAGTTAGATAATGATTGCATAGAAGGCAAAGATTACTGCAATTGACGAACAGTAATTCTTTAACCATTGAGTATTTAGATGTATAAAATGAATTATAATGGGAACAATGTCAGCGTGGTGAAAGCGGATGGCTTTAGATTTATGTGTTTTCCCTTTCATGCCTTCCGTTTCAGCTCTAATCTCATCTTCTCAGATTTGCTACTTAGATTTGCTCACTTTCATTTTCTACTCTTTTGTCAGCAGAGTTTGAGCACGTACAGTTCAAGAGTCACCTCAAGGTCGATTCTTCCTCAAATTTCAATTTCTTCCATTCTTAGGATTCTTTTAACGGTGGTGGCCACTGGTTCGGCCGCTTTCATTTTGGGGACTTTGCACAAGTTCAATGTCTTGTTTTCGTAAACAATCTCCGGAATTGTAAGGATCTTTACTTTAGTTTGTTTGCGTTACTCTTTCACGATTCTGCAGTGAATTAAGGCCGTGTTTTTAGTCTTCAAAAACACTATTCGTAGCAAACGTAACTGACTTTTTTTAAACAAATTGGAAATAGATGAATGCAGAAAAGCGTATGAGGTAGGATATTTCTCATTGTTTCCTATTAGCGTACCTTCGGACTGTTAGCTTCAGATGGATCAACTTTACGCAGCTTATGTCTTCTTGGCATTTTAAGCTTGCGGCCATAACTAATTTCTTACGTAAACATATGCATGAGCAGAAACGATAAAGTAGATTTAGGTCGTAAAATGCCTTTAATTCTGTTTCAATGACTACAACGTTGGACAATCGCGATAAGGAGATCCATCCATCAATCCATCCATCATTAATGTTCCCAATCTACAAGTTTTTGTAAAATTATTCATCGGATTACATCTGCAGGAACAATTGTTCATTTTTGATCATTTTTTTGTTTGGAAGCAGACTTTACATGGTAAATACTAAAGTCCAAATGAATGTTTTCCAACAATAAAATGCAGTTTAAAAGATTTGTCATCAATTAATCTCTACTCTCAGTATTATTGATTTTATTGCAAAGGTTCCCTCTCTAAGATTCTTGCGTCGCCTTGTCGCCTTATTAGAGAGTAGTTAGTTATGCAGTTGATCGCATTATAAATGTTTACATTGTGGAGTACTAAGCGGACAAAATGTAACAATGGCATTTAAGTTTTTTTTTTCGTGAAATGTTAGGAAAAGAAATTAATTCTAAATATTCATACATAAAGAAAATCTGGGATGGTTTTTTATGCAAGTTTTATTATATCATTGTAATCCACTACAAATATCTGTAGCTTTAATTTATTTCGCTAAAGTACTCGTATTTATTGTGTAATCTATATATATAAAGCAGAAATTCTGTGTGTTTGTGTGTTTGTGGGTTTGTGTGTTTGTGGGTTTGTTTGTTTGTCTTGGATTGGAGTCTACACCGTTTGCCCAATTTGTCTCAAACTTTGCATACGTGTCCTCTGACATCAGGAAGGAAGTACTGTCGCATTTTTATTCAACAATTTTGCTGGGTTCGAACCATGATTGCTCACATAGATTTTCATAAGGAATACACGTAAGCTTCACTTTTATCGGTTGCAGGCTTTATTTCTTTTGAAGATTTAAATTAGAAGGAATAGTCGTACAAAGTCGAGACAAACACCGAAAGAAAGAAAATTGAATAAAGATTCTTATTTTAGTCGTGGAATCTTACTTTCGATTAGAATTTGCGAGAATATTGGTAAAATATACAAAACTTTCGTGAAAATTCGAGGCTGTAAACAACTCATCCCCCTGACGACCGATCCCATTGTTGAATCCGAGCTCATGCTTTATCCCGTAAAAATACTCGTGGACTTTGGCCCATAAAGCTGATGATTGAAGAGTACGATATATTACATGGATAACGAGAAATTTTCTGTAAGAAGGTAACCAGCAATTGCAGGAACGTAATTACAGCCAGGAGATTGTATGTCTTCGATTTTAGTACAAACCGTTTGCCAGATTCGCGTCAAACTTTGCGTACGTGTTTTCTGGGACCAGGAAGGACGTACTGTCTCAATTTTATTCGATAATTTTGCTGGTTTCGAACCAAGATCGCTCAGATGGGTTTCCATAAAGAATAAATCTAATCTTCACTTTAATCGGTAGCAGGCTATATTTCTTTTGAAGAATTAAAACAGAAGAATAGTCGTGCGGAGTCGAAACAAGTAGCAAAAGAACGGAAATTAAATGAATGTTCTAATTTTGATCGTGGAATATTGTTTCCAAATCGAAATTTGGAGAATTTTGATAAAATATGCGTGAATTATCCAAAATTGTTGAGGTTGTAAACAGCCAATCCTCCTCACGATCAATGAGATTTTTGAGCCGAGCTCATGAATTTTCCTGTACAGTAAGAATAGCTTGGGATTTTAGACCTTATTCTAAAGGGAATTTACGCATTGCACGACCGGCAACTTGAATTTAATCTACTTCTATATTCCCCGTTGAGAATCAACGGGCGCTTCAGCTAGTATTTAATATAATGATATTCTTAAATTTGGATCAATGCATTGAACATTATTGAGATCATTCAGTAATTTTCTTTCTTTCAGTAATTCAGCTTATAAATAATATTGCGTTCTAACATACCGTTTTGCTGTGCAGGGACTCCGCTTATATGATAAAGGATTTAAGTACTAGATTTTACGCAAATGTTTGTCATTGGTTACTATTCCGGTAATTAATATGCATATTATTTTTCTTGAAGGTCGGCGTCGGGTGGCTACGTCTGGCGACTACGTAGGGGATGTCATCGGGATGAATTTTAGCCGGAAAAGAATTGAATAAACACTTCCTTAGGAAATAAACTCCGTGACTTGTAATGAAGTGAGGCTATTCCATGAAGTGCACATCCCAAAAATGGAACTTTATTCTCAACTATTTATTAGTTCTATTTTAATCTTTTTAACTTTAAATCTTCCTCGTGACTCGTGGTGATGCACGTTTAGCAACTTTTTATTGCATTTTGATGTTTTAATGTATCTATTAAGTGCTAATATCATCTTTAAAGATATTGTTTATTAATTTACCTATGCTTTTTTATATAGTATATATATTTTTCAGTCTCACATATCTATCTAATTATAATTAATAATATCAAAATATGTGTTTTATCTATTTATATAACGGTTATGTAATGTAATTATTTATGTATGTATGTAATTATTTAATTATTTATCTTGTACTTATAAAATAAATGTAAAACAAAGAGGGAACTTTGGGGCAAGGCATAGGGTGCCAGTAGGCCTCAACTGCCGCTAGCATAATAAAATAAAGGTAAAGTTGTGGGACATTGTAGGGGAGGTCGTTTGGGGTGAGGACGCCTAGAGCGTCTACGGTGATAGCGTAGAGAGAGTTGCAAATTTGGGAGACGGGTTCGAGTGGACCTCTGGGGAGGTCCCGGAGAGTTTTTGTACTTGTAAAATTTCTGTAAACAAAAATAGGATCTCTGGGGCAAGGAGTACAGTGCCAGTAGGCCTAACCTGCCCCCGAAAAAGATAATTAAAAGTAAAGACGTTTGAGTTTTAAGAAATAGGGCCAGCAGGCCTTACCTCCATCTGGCCAAGATAAATAAAAGTAAAGACGTTTGATTTTTAAGAAATAGGGCCAGCAGGCCTACCCTGCCCCCGGAAAAGATAAATAAAAGTAAAGTCTGGATTGGATTGGATTTTGTAGGGGAAGTCGTTTTGAAAGATGACGTAGAGGGGAGGGAGTAGGGTACTGGGAGATGGTCTGGGTATGGGGGGCGCCTGGGTATAAGGGATCGAGGGGACCCTGTGTTTTGGGGGGTCTGCCGGGGAAGGGGAAAGCGTCGGGGTAGAGGGCGTCAAGGGAGAAGGCCACGGCAGACGTAGTCGGGTGATGGCGACTACGATGGAGGCTGCGGCGGGGGTCGACGACCGGTACGACGACGAGGGAGAGTGACGGCGGCAAGGAAAGTCGGTATGTGACGGCGCTGATAGACGTCGGCGTGGAAAGACCGCGAGGGACGTCGGCGTGGGACGTCGGCGTGGGACGGCAGCGAGGGACGTCGGCAAGGGACGTCGGCGAGGGACGTCGGCGTTGGACTTCGGCGTTGGAAGTCAGCGAGGGACGTCGGCGTGGGACATCGGCGTGAGACGTCGCGGCGTGGGACGGCAGCGAGGGACGTCGGCGTTGGAAGTCAGCGAGGGACGTCGGGGTGGGACGTCGGCGTGGGACGGCAGCGAGGGACGTCGGCGTGGGACGTCGGCGTTGGAAGTCAGCGAGGGACGTCGGGGTGGGACGTCGGCGTGGGACGTCGGCGTGGGAAGTCGGCGAGGGACATCGGCGAAGGACGGCGGCGTCGGACGTCGGCGTGGGACGTCGGCGTTGGACGGCGGCGTGGGACGGCGGCGTGGGACGGCGGCGTGGGACGGCGGCGTGGGACGGCGGCGTGGGACGTCGGCGAGGGACGTCGGCGAGGGACGTCGGCGAGGGACGTCAGCGTGTGACGTCGGCGTAGAACGTCGGCGTTCCACGTCATCGAGAGACGGCATCGGGGGACGTTGGCGTGGGACTTCGGGTGTGGGACTTCGGCCTGGGACGGAGGGAAATTCGTCACATCGGTTAATGTGGCGTATCGTTCGCGGAAAGAATGAATTTTTTAAACGATTCGTCTGAGCATCTATTTCTCTTAACTTACGGTCATTATCGGATCGACCAAGGTAGCAGGGGGGTTGCATGATACCGATTGAATCTTCCGAATATGTAATTTACCTGATTTTATTAAACAATCGCAGCCTAGCTTCCAATCTCCTTTCTTTCAAGGATTCCCAACCTACGTCTGAGAGTATTTTTGTAACGCTTGCTCTTTATCGTAGCATTTCTTAAAAAAACTAACCGCCTTACGCTGCACTTTCTCAAGTTTGCGGGTACACGTTTCATCAGCCGGATTCCATATTAGTTTATTTGGCTAGTTTAGTTATACTTGCTGAGTTTATTCAAGTTTTTTCTTCTCGTATTACAATATGAGTAATTACTACAATTTTCTCGTATACATCCATAATGTATAATGTCTAAAAAGTTGAATGTATGCATAAAATAGTATTCGGTTATTATTCTTTGAACATTTTTGAAATATAAATGTTAAGTGACTTCCGCCCAGGTTAAGTGTGCCTCGCCTGGCGGGCAGGAATGCTACAGGGGCCGCAACTTAGGAGACGCTCACTGTACAGTGGACTACGTCCACTATGTGCTCCTCGACTCCTACACCGGTGCTGCATAATGAGATTCCCCCGTAGGAAAAGTATTTTTTCTTATGTTTTTTGTAAACATAAAGGGTTCAAATATGAGATGAAAATAAAGTCACTATTTTATCAAAGTTTCCCGCTAGATGATTTTTCCTGCGTAAATAGGACGAAAAATAGCGGGCGACTAATTTATACAAGGCCCATCGCAGACAATTCTCCAATTTTCCATTCATTCCTGATGAGAATTTCCCTTAAATTTTCACCTACCATAGTAATAGGACATACGGAAATAGAAAGGGTTGAATCAGGGTTTGATTAAAAAAAATCCACGTTTCTTGAATTAGCGAATTAATGGCACCCGTCCCAAAAATATTGAACAGAATCCCGCATTTCTTCGAAAAAATACTTTTACAATATTACACAGAGCACGAAAACAGCTCAGAGCTCGCCGTATACACTACAAACAAGTAAAGCTGAAGTGACGAGAAATACAAAAAGTATGAAAAAAATGTAAATTAACAATTCAATAAGTAAATCTGTACTTATTTTTCCATAATCCAAATTAGCCCAGGACATTTTACTTTAAAAAGAGAGAAGAGAAATATACACCTTAGAAAAAGACATAAAAAAGAAAAAATCCTATGAAACATGATTAGACATCTTCAATAATGACAAAAAATATGAAGAAGAACAATTTGTACTTTTTCCACAGTATTTTATTAAAAACAATAAAATTAAACAAAACACGACTAGTTTCAGAGATTGATCTCCATTGATAACTTTATTATGGAGATCAATTTCTGAAACTAGTCGTGTTTTGTTTCCATTTATTGATTTTAATAAAATACTGTGGAAAAAGTACAAATTGTTCTTCATCATGGCGTATTTTCACATCGCCAGAGACTGTGAATTTCAATTACAAAAATGTTTTACAAATGTAAGAATAAAAAAACAATAATAAAAAACGCTATTTATTTGTATTTTCTACAACATGCCAGACAACTTTATTAAATACTAAAAGTGTTTATTCGAATATTAGCAATTCTTTACAAATCGTATCGCCTTTCGTTGTACTTTTTCTAAATCCCGAATATGACATTTCTCCTAGGGGTCCCATACACTACATGCATACTCAAGGTGATGCCTAACTAACGCTAAGTAACATCGCTCGCGAACTTCTTCTTCACTCCTACCGACTATTCTTTTGACGAAGACGAGTTTCTTAAGTGCTTTTCCACATATATTTCGGAGGTGGGCACTCCATGATAGATTATTCGTGACAGTTACTCCAAGATACTTTAATGATTCTACTGTCATTAGGTTTACCCCTCGGAGGCTATAAGAATAATCATTTATAATAGATTTACTTTCGAAGAAGTTAACTACCGAACACTATTCTACATTAAGCTGTAATTGCCAATCATCGCACCAGTTCATAATTCTATCTAAGTCTTTCGAAAGGGTTAATCTATCCTCTGAACTAACTATTTCCCTGTAAATGACTGTGTCGTCTGCGAATATCCTAGCATTGTTAAAAGGAATCAACTAATTCATGCATTTGTTTTCTACAATTCGCCTCACCCTTCCTAGGCAAATATGCTTAAGGGAGCTTTGATAACTACTCACGAGTTTCACTCTTTCCTTTATCCCTCCGTACATCTTATCACCTCGTCTCTAGTTTCTTTTCGGTGACGACCCCTCTAGTCAGCGCTGGAATTTTTAAATGAGTTCCAATCATATTGGCATTCACACATAGGATTTGTTTTCATACTAAGCTTGGTACCAAATCATCTGATCCAAGATCTGTGGGAATATAGGAGATAAAAGCAGTGCTGATTCGGATTCCCAGGGTAACTTCTTCCCCACCCTCTTGACTCAGTCATTGCTTATGAAGGGTGCGAATGAAAAATGTCTCGAGAAAGCAATTTGAAATGAATTAAGATTATCTAAAGACACACCATTTTTTTCGACGATTATTGAGCAGTGATTTCCCACATTTCATATAAGTGGACACAGTTTCATTATGATGTATAAATCAATAAAATTATGTGTTAACTCGAAAATAACGCGCCATCGTAAGCAAAGGGCACCCCGAGATTCGAGCGCCATACATTGAAAAATTATCACGCCTGTCGCTGCATCTTATACGTCTGTCTTGTCGGGCTTCGTCCCTCACGTCAATTGACGATTCCGAGATATGCCTCCTGCAAGACAAGTATGGTACTTGTTAAAACGATACTTCAGAAATGACCACTCGCTATTTTGGGCGTAACTTCCTATACTTTCTGCAGGGAGACGGACAACGGCCAAAAAATCACTCGATATAACGCAACACTCGTTATATGCCGTACTCGTTATAACGGACTTCTACTGTATATCTTTATAAATTATTTACATTAACCATCAACCAAAATGTAAGTAAGATCCATGAAATAAATTGTAACTTTTATTTTTCACTTCTCATTTTAAATTTGAATTTTCAATATAAAAGTGCTATGATATTCATCTCAATGTTTCTGTTTCCTTAAAATAATATCGCAATTGACTCTATTTACTCTACTTGAAAGAGCATGTCTAAGTAACAACTTTATTTTAATCATTCTACTTAAAAATATATTCCATGGCTGTGTTTTCTTTAATACCTCAAAAGTATGTCCTGCATGTAGCAGATATCTCTGAAATTTGAAGAGTGAGCAGTACCGATTTTCTTTGCATAATAGTAAGCACTCTTAAATAATGAGGATGTTTATGTTTAGTATATACTTAAATTAAAAGAAGTATTAGAATGATGGTAACAGTTCACATGAAAATATTCTTTCAACCTCTGCACAACTTCCTCATTTTGCACTACTCTTAAAAAGCTTGTGGTATACTGTCTTAACCTATTCTTACAACTAATTTAATGGAAAGGAAAATAATAGTAGCACTAGTATTTTTAATATTAAGGAGCTTGTTATTCCCTATTTCTTTGAGTCATTTAATTAAAAGAAATGGGTCAAATGAAATATTCTGGTAATGTATTTTTTGGTTTATATATTTGATAACAAGAGTGCTTTCTGTTCATAGAAAAAAGTAGACAATGGAATCTGTGTGATAAAGGAAAATGATGATTGGAGACCAGCAGAAGGAAGACTAAGTGAAGGACATATAAGAGATGGAAGTAGAAGATCTGAGTAATGACTTCTCGTCAATATATATATGGCTCATATGGTTGTGAAGTATATCAAGAACGGTGGAGAAAAGAATGCAAAAAGTAGAGGAGAGGGAGTGCAACAGAAGAATGATGAAGATACATAAGATAGAGTGGGTTACTGATAAATAAGTATCCAACAGCATAGTAGATGCCTAATAGATATTCCCTCTTTCCTTTGCTCAGCACTGCTTCCTCCTCCTCATCTAGAAACTTTATTTAGTGGTAATGTTTTTACATGAGCAGTCGCTGAAACGTGTTTTTGTTTGAATTAATATGGAAACAGATTAATTCCTTTCGGAAAGAACAGTCAGTTTCTTAGATCTGATCGATATCCACAAAACTTCTGTGAATTTTGAAATGAAGGGTTTCCGCAAGCAAACTAACGAAAAAGTTTACGGATAACATTGATTGTAAAAAGAGATACTGTTTAGGTATTATTTAAGTCGTGATTTAAATGGAGACAATGTTGGAGGTTGGTGAGTGAGAGGAAGGCTATGAGGAGATGTAATCATGTGATTAGCTGGGGAAACAATCTTTACATGTATTTTCCATTCACTGGAAGAGGTTAGTGAGCTGTTTATTGCAACCCTCCAAAATAATACTGCTGAGGAATATTAAGGGTAGTATAAATTATATAGCTAAATCGGTGATAACTTTAATGCTTCCCAAATCAATGTATTCTAAATCGCCAAATCTAAATTGAATAGGAATTTCTGAAACTCCACTATGCTTAGTCCGTGTTTGCAAGAGAATTGAATTAAAAACAGAGGGGAAGATGAAAGATGTTGGATGACATAAGGGGTGGGAAATGTATAATGAAATGAATGAGATGGCGCTTAATAGGGATTTTTGTTTGTGCATGAGCCTACCGAAAGGTACTAAAGGACTAGTGAATGTTTTAACGTAAATTAAACAATTAGAGCCTCCTAAATTAAAGTCTTCTCAATCATTGGAGGAATAAATGTATCAAGTGAAATGTTTGGAATTTCATTTTTAAAATCGAAAAAGAAATACGATGTAATCACACTCAATCAGCTGTGTCTTGTCGCTCGAGGTCTGGAAACTAGATCCTTCGGCTCCTCAAATAAACATGCAAGACGTAAACAAGAATAAAACATAGAAACCTTTCGAAGTGCTCGTCAATCATCCTACAATCGTTGAATAAGGCCAAATTCAAAATCCTTTGGTGGAAATATGCACAAAGTGTTGGCTTTTATATTATTCCCATTAAAATGAATTCATTTATCGGAAGAAAGGCAACCATAGCTCCTACCAAACCATCTCTCAAGTAGAAATATGAAGCACTAAACATTCGGAGAGTGAAGGCGAATTTCGTAAATTCTTAATTTTCATCGTAGAACGTCGATTAAAAGAAGCTTGTATATCTCTCAGGACGAGTGAGACGACGAAGATAATAAATTGTTGCTCATTTGAATTGTTTATAACTTTTTAAATCGTATTCCACGCGGTCAGTTTTTTTATGGTACCCCCTGATGGGAAGGTCGGGCGCTCCCGAGCTCGCAAGCCTCGCTAAGGGTCCGGATTAGGACGACGACCCTAGAAATTTCTACCTGAAAAAAGTAACTGCATAACCCCCGCATAACTACCTTTTACCTTCATAATTATCAATCATTCCTTGCGGGAGGGTAGTTTCGTGCTTTAGTTGTTTTGGTAATGTGATAGTTCTTGATTCATTTTTAGAATATAAATTCCTAGAATTAGAATTTCGCAGCTGTTATTGTTTTCTAAGACTGGAATGGTAACAGTCTAATTCATTCATTTACAGAGCGGAGAAAGACACCATTGACGGCATATCGCATTTATCGGTCCAGTGTAACCGTGCCTAGAAGCGCGAGGTTCCAATTGCGATGAAGGACCGCGGGTATTCGAACTATGGTGAGACTGAATCCTTATATTCATTTCTTATTCAATTACTAAGTATCGCTGAATCAATTTTAACAGAAGATATACAGGGTGGAGCGAAATGAAATCCATGATTTCGTTGGGTAGCTAGGTGGGTAACTAGGGACTCCATTACGCCCCACTCTGTAGATATTCATTGTGAAATGTTCCTCCTGTGACATTCCTGTTGTTGATCGGAGTTCATTTTAATTCGCAGAATTCCATGAAGGTGTTCTGGGGGACGATAGGGGAGACACTTCATAGGGACGATACTTGGGAGACACTTGGGGTAAGTTGTTTTTCTATAGTTGTTCTTCAATAGCTTATATTGCACATATTCTGGTTAAAAACCTCTGGGGCATCAACCTTCGAATATGAACTTTATCAAAGGAAATTTTCACGCGAAAGTTAATCACCGTTGCCTTACTTTCCCTAAGCCACTGAAGTGGGCAGCAGCAGGCCCGTGCGCACGGGGGGGGGGGGTTTGGGGGTTCGAACCATGAGGATCCTTCCTACAAAAAGTTCCACGAATGATGAATTGAAGATAGGATAAAATAAAATAAATGTATTTAATGTTTCATTTAGTAAACTTTTTCTTCCAAAACTTAGCGCCTCTTTCAATTTTCATGCTAACGTCTGTCAGGGCTCCTTCTTTCGTCTCGGTGAGTCACACTTTCGCGCTAATCAGAAATCGAGTTTCACGAACAAAAGGGCCTAAAAGCACCCGCTACCAGCGGGTGCTTTTAGGCCCTGACTGAAAACCCCCTCCCGCACCTGACTGAAAAACCCCTCCCACGAGCAAATCCTGCGCACGGCCCTGCCCTCAATAACAACCTCTACCAATCCCTCTCACCTCAATATTTGGCCCAGCCTTTACTTCTGACGATGCTTAATCACGTCAGCTAAAGCCCTCTCCTCCTCAACCATTTCTAACACCTCCTTGTTTGTTTTACAATCAACCTAACTAACTTTTTCCATTCTACATTTTTACTGTTATCGAATTGAATTTACTTTGAGTTAGTAGCGTGTATTTTAGAGTATGATTAAGAATTTAACATTAAGAAGACTTTTACTTGTGCAGAAACCTCTCCCGTTTCTTTAAAATAGAGAATCGGAAGCTTTGCAATTATAACGTATTTCTTTTATTGCTTTATCCGATGCGATTGTGAAAATTTGAAATATAATTTTATTGCTATGAATATATACAATATTGATTAAAATTGAAAAAAGTAATGTAAGTAATTAGTAAAAATAGAAAAAATTGCCGTTACTAGTAAGTAACAAGGATAAATACAACAAAAGAAAATGAAATGAAGATTAGAAAATAACTTACAAACAGCGGGTTATTTTCTGCAAATTTAGGATAGTGCGAGTATGTAATTCGGGGTTGCGTACAATCTGATTATCAATATTCAATTAATTATTGCAACAAAACTAAGGCTTATGTAAACGAACGCCAAAATAGTTTTTCATTACTTCACTTCCTGTATCACCCCAAAAATTTTCATCAAACTCCTCGGGAAAAAGTGAGTTTCCCCTTGAAAGACCGACATTTTCGGCAATATATGGTCAACTTTGATCCCCTGGGGAGACTCTCACTATCAATCGTCAGTTTAGCCTATTTAATTAAATCTTCAATAAAGTTAGAGATAGAAAAAAGAGCCTTGACTAAGGAGAAGTCAACTTTACGTGTTATTCTCATCTAAATTTATACCTGATTTACAATTTAGATAACGAATACGTAGACAACCAAGAATACTGCAATGGATGACTCATTATTCTTTGAGCATTGTGTACATAGATTTTTCAAACCTGGGAACAATTTAAACGTGATGAAAGCAGATGACAATAGTTCAATGAGATTTCCTTTCGTTGTAGCTCTAATTTCGCCTTTCAATTAATTTTCCTATTTACTTGGATTATTTTCCCATTTACAGATTACACTGTAAACATCTTTACTTAAGTTTCTTCGCGTTACCCATCCACGAGACTGAAGTGATACAAGGGTGTATAATTAGTCTTTAATATCAATCTTCGTAGCAAACGCAACTGAAGATTTTAAGTCAATTGTATAGAGATGAATGCAGATAAATATAAGAGGTAGGATACCTATCCTTGTTTCTTACCTATCTCTTTACCGACTGTTCGCCTAAAGTAGATCCAGTTTCTTCCAGTCAACGTAACATTGGACTCTTTGGCATTTTACTTTTGCAGCCATAACCAATTTCTAACTGAAACGTTATAATGAACAGATAAGATGAAGTAGATTTAGGTGGTTAAGCCTTTAATGCGGTTTCAATGACTGCATCGTTGGACACCCGCGATGATGACAACCATCTTTCGTTAAAATACCCAACCTTTAGGAAATTGTAGATAGACTCGTCAGATTTCATCTGCAGTAACAATTACTCATTTACATGATCGAATTTTATTTTAATGATTGTTTTCCAATGCAAAAATTATTATATATTTGTATCATTGTTATGAAATGTCTTCATTTATGTATGTAATTATTAAGGTATCTATTTTTTACTTATACTTGTAAAATAACTGTAAACAAAAGAGGGATCTCTAGGGCAAGGAAGAAGGGCTAGTAAGCCTCACTTGCCCAACGCATAAATAAATAAGTCAAGTCATGGGAGCTTGTAGGGGAGGTCATTGGGAGAGAGAACGTTGAGGGAAGGGTGTCTGTGGAGACGGTGTTAGTGAAGGTTGTCCGGGGAGTGAGACTGTGGAGACCTTGTTTAGGGGGACGACTTCTGGGTAGGGCGTCCTCAACGTCGAGAGGAGGGGGGAGGAAAAAATTGCAGTTATTGGAAAAGTTTATGCATTCAAAAATTAAATGAGTAGCTACAGCTTGGTCAAAGGGGAATTCCTGTACGACTCCTTGTAACCAAAGGCCACTAGAACAAAATTATTCCTTTTTAAAAACTATTTTCTATTTTTTCCTCCAATATGGTTGGAATCATCTCATCGCAAATAACATAGTAACATCTTACAAAAGAAGAGTGATGTTTAATGTTTTATCATTTTATGTCATCATGGGGATTAAGCTGTCAACAGCATGCAAATGGATTATCAGCTGTGGTATCCAATCCTCTAATTACTATTCTGACATGGTGTTGAATGAGGGTGTAGTGTAGAATATATATTTCAAGGAAAACTACAAAAATTGCATGGCTCTGCCTGGTAAAGGATCTCATACTGAGTGGGAGCAGCAAATATCAACTATGTAGTTGTTTAATTGATGCATTGAAGCATGTCTCCTCTGCTTAAGCATGATATCAAAACAATTTTGAAAAATAGTTTACTATTGACTTATCAATCAGCTATTTTTGTTGTCGCACATATTTTCCTGATATTTTCCTGTTGAGCACAATGGAAGTGTGCTCAAGAGGTTTACTCAAAGACACAGGTTTACTCAATGATCCATTGTGAATAAAAAGACACAGGTTTAACCAACTCTTTACTTAAACTTCTTTTATGAAGATCAACCAAATTGAGTTCTTTAATACTCATTAACTCTTCCCATATTAACAGCAAATACACATAATCAGTTTGCAATGCTATAGCATGCTATTACAAATAATTGTCTCAACTTATTCTGGTTTCTGGCCAACATTTACTTGTACTTGCTATGCTTTCTTAACAAACAATATGTAAAATAGATAGCACAATGTTGAAACACATAAGAAATATCAATAAACATTTAGTAATTCAAAAGGTATGAAGGCTCATTTTTTACTTTTTTAGAGATATTACATTCATTATTATTATTCACTATTAATATTTTTATTCACTACTTACATTTGTCTAAGAGTATGCCTTACCAATTTTACAATGCTTGCATAAAGAATAATATCTAACATTTCAAGATGTTCCTTATTTCATTACATTTACATCTTGTAACAAATATTAAACCAAACATTCATTTACTTACATCTTTAACTCCAAAGAGCTAGTACATTTATATTGGCTGAGAAAATTAAAATACCCATCTTAAAAATCAAATATCCAGGATAACTCAAAAATATAATTGCAAAAGACTATTAGAAGTATAACTGAGTAATTCTTTGTAATAGCAATATTTTTAAACACAACATCAATTCAAGTCCTCCATTGAATATGATTGGAAGTTTTATGATATGTGATATTCACATCCTACTAACAGAACACTTATAGAAAAACCCTCATTACAACTGTAAAACATAATATGCATAATGAGAACATTCTGAGTTGCAAAATTTATCATGTGAATGCTGGAAAAATTGCCTGTCACTGCTCAGAATAATTTTTCTCACTTGATTTTGACTCCATTTATTCTTTGAAAGATGCTTCAGAGCTAATATGCATTCCATTTAATACCATAAAAAAATATATTTGATATTATAGTCAATATTTTTTGGCCAATAATTTTTTGAGAATCAGAAAGTGCTATATCACAGCTATAAAGGATTTATCATTCAAATAAATTCCCCATTTCCTTTTAACGGAGAATTTCTCTTTTATTGATGATGAGACTCAATGGATCTTCTTATAGTTGAGGGTTATGATTCATCTTCTAAGAATTTTATTAAAGAAATCAATCCTTACTGATGCATTAAAACTGTCATACCTTAAGATCTTCGGTAAAATGAAAAAGTTACACCAGAAGGTTAGTATGCAGATCATTGTATGCTATGAAAATATAAGATGTAATGGGTGCTTGCAATGACAGTTTAGTTTCTTGAAAACTTGGGTAGGAAAGTTAAAATCATTTGTAAGATCTATTAAGGAAAATTTATCAGTGAAGGGAAGATAATTTTACCTAGATAATTCTGATTCCATTAAAGAAAAAGAGATGTTTTATGAAATGTATGCATTATCTAGTAATCAGTTAAATATCATATGTGGCAAAAATTATTCTGAGGGTAATGGATCAAATGAAAGGGAAAAAGTAATTCACTAATTAAAAAGATTATTAGGATTTGTTGGGAATGAAAGGAAGAAAGGATGAAATTGGAGTAAAGAGGCACACATGAAACCATGATAAATGAGCACATTTTTATTATTTTTAAAAAGACTTCTATAAGAGTGAATTAAAAAGTTTGGGCTATATTAGAAAAAATAGGCAACTGTTGCAAACTCTGAATTTAAATAGTGCAAGTTAAGTAAGCTGATGGGGAATTGGCCGAGTAAGAAAGAGATAAGTTAAGGCTTTCTTTTATCTTCAATAGTTTTTAATATACATGAAGAATATAGAAACTTAGTGATGAAGAGAGAGCAAAGATGATCCCAGAGTAGTGGTAAAGGAAGTAATATATATGGATAGAAAGCAGTTGTACGTTATTCTGCAAATATTTTAGTAATTCTGTTAAACATACTTGCTAAATAATAAAACAATAGAATTTGAGATGAAAATAATGGGTCAGACATTAGGAAAGGGGCAATTATTCAAGATATTAACAAAAGACACAAGGAAATGGAAAACGGAGGAAAAACATAGGTAAAAAATATTAAATGATGAAAAGGAGGTGAAGTTGTCAATGTAATTTTACACATAGTCCCTAGTGGGAATTAATCCCAGGACTGTTTCCATTAGAAGGTGTATTTGATACCCACATATCAATCTCAAAAGAGAATCTGTAAATAATGAGTAAAAATGATACATTTCAAGGGGCAATTTGTCTGCATATTTTTTTCTGAGCCTAATTAATAATACATAGTTAAATTCTGAAAATAATGTGAAATCTATACTTTTACTCCATTAATTGATTTGCAAACACTTGGCACTAATTTACATAATTCAAAATTAGTGACCAGAGTAATGAAAAGATTTTAAGTTTAATAAATATTGTTAAACCATACCACTTTGCAAGATCTTCCAGATCTCATAAAACATTTCATTAGATCAATATCTATGACATATTTTTACTTTCCCCCTATACATAGTATAAAGAAAGCATTGTATTCGCAAAAAAAAATGACCTCCAGATTTCAACAGAAATAGATGTTTTGGGGCCCATAGAGTTCGTTTCCACTATTTTCCTGAACATGTCTGTCTGTGGTAAAAGAACTTTGAGGGTGCTCTATCTTAAACAGTAATTTTCCGATCATTTCCAAAATTCATATTTAGTATTTCCCTAACAATGCCAAAAATTGATTAGTTTTGGTGAATATTGCTTCGCCAGAAGTTGTGGTTTATCCTGAACAACATTTTGTTTCTTGAATATCTCTGTCAGAATGCAATGTAGGTATATGCAATTTAATACAAAATTTATAGATAATGTACATTGCTACAACTTTTGCAAATAACATTTTTTTCGTAACACTGATTGTTTAAGAGTTATTCTCGAATAATGGTTAACCGGAAGTTGTTGTACATCCAGAAATGGAAGTTTTTCATACATATCTCTGTCAGAATGCAATGTAAGTATGAGGAATTACATGCAAAATTTGTAGATATTGTACATTACTAATACTTTTGCTTGAAACATTTTTTTAACACTGATTGTTTAGGAGTTATTCTTGAATAATGGTTAACCGGAAGTTGTTCTTTATCCAGAAATGGAAGTTTTTCATGCATATCTCTTTCAGAATATGATGTATTTATATACAATTTGTACAAAAGTTATAGATAATATATTTTACTCCAACTTTTGTATGAAACATTTTTCTGTAACACTCATTGTTTTGGAGTTATTTATATATTACTGGCTTTGGATTCTGTTTTCAATATATAAGGAGAAAGTCATGTGTTGGCCACATCAGATTTTTGATGATTGAATAGGTATTCAATGTCGTATAACTAAAATCATTTCTATTTGATAAGAAGATAGTTATAGAATTGTTTGATGATAAGGCAGAATTAAATTTTGAAATGCCTGAAGTTTCAGTTATTTTTTATTACTAAAAGCATTGCTAATGTATCAAATCAACATATGTTTTTGTCTTTTGTATTCATTAAATATTGCTATTGATGCAGAAATCAAGATACTTTCATTATGGATATTTCTTTAGAAAATTCAATACATATTACAGGAAGATATGGTAAAAACTTACATGCAATATGTGATGAAGAAGGGGTTCACGCATATATCCCAGGCAGCACAACGTCACAAATTGCCCCAAAATATATATATATATATATATATATCTATTATATATAGATGCTTCTCCGGATTCATTCATATATCATATATCTATTATATATAGACGCTTCTCCGGATATACCTATATATATATATATATACGAGTACAATGTTGCTTGCATACTGCAAGCAGATCGACAACACCATTTTAATGTCGGCAACCTTTCGGGACGGTCGTAAAAAGAAAAAAAAATTGAAAATAATCTTAAAATTCGCTGCAATTTTAATCGTCTGGCATCGAACCCGGGTCTTCCTGGTTAACCTATTATGCAACATAAAAGAATATCACCATCTTTAACTATGTGTGAAAATTCAAGCAAAATTATTGGCTGCAACTGCCTCAAACGACGTCTTACTTTTCCCTTATATTCCTTATGAGAGAAAACTTAATGTGCTCTGGCATCGAACCCAGGGATAGTACGGTCTTATGAAATTTTTTTTCTTAAATAAATTCTTAATATATATCTTCTAGCTAAGTGAGAAAATCCTTACATTCCGATAAGTGCATCAAAAAAATTAATGAAAAACTGCCCCCATGCATTTTAAATGCGGGATTTTTGCATCGTCCTAGCATCGAACCCAGGGCGTTCTCATTAGTAGTCATTAACGTTTTCAATAGTTCTCGACTATATCTGTAAGCTCCTTGAATTTTGATTGTCTACCTATCCGGGAAGTATTATTTAAAAATGTTTGAAAATCGCCACCATGTATCCTTATGGAGAAAATCGGGACTTTGGGGCCTTCTGGAATCGAACCCATGACACTGAGGTTCAATGTCAGCTTTTTCCTGGAGGTTACACGTTATGGCCAATGTGTCCTAAAAATTTCAAGGCAGTGGTACTTGTGGAACATGGTTAGAATTTTGATCCCCTATATATAACTTATATATATATAGGTACGAGTAAAATGTGGCTTGCATACTGCAAGCAGATCGACAGCACCAATTTAATGTCGGCAACTTTTCGGGACGGTCCTAAAAAGAAGAAAAAAATTGAAAATAATCTTAAAATTCGCTGCAATTTTAATCGTCTGGCATCGAACCCGGGTCTTCCTGGTTAACCTATTATGCAGCAACACAGAAGATCACCATCACTAACTACGTGTGAAAATTCAAGCAGATATATTGGCTGAAACTGCCTCAAACGACGTTCTACTTTTCATGAATGAAAATGGCTCTCTGGATTCGAACCAAGGACCATCTTGGAAATCTAAAATATGTTTCTGAAACTTATTTATGATCTCTATCTATATGCCGAATTTGAAATTTCTATTTTATAGGCAAAGGTTTCAAAATAATTCCTAAAAATCGGGTCAACTTCTGATTGCAGAGACACCTGGTGTCGAACCCAGGACACATTGATAGCTGTGAATGCACTGTTTGATTTGTATGGACTTGATCTTTCTTTATGCAAAGTTTGAAGTCGATATCGTGCCGGGAAGTACCTAAAATTTGTTTCCGTTATCTCCGTAAGAAATGCATTGAGGAATTTAAATGTCCTTCTGGGATCGAACCAAGTATCCTATCTGGGTATCTGGGTATCTGGGTATATCATGAGTGAATCCGGAGAAGCATCTATATATAATAGATAGCGAGGATACAAATTCACAGGCTAAACCACAATCGTCATTGACCTGAAATTTTTATGACATATTGGCCATAACGTGAAACCCCCAGGAAAAAAGCGACTTTGATCCTCAGTGTCATAGGTTCGATTCCAGAGGGGCCCAAAGTCCCGATTTTTCCCGTTTAAATGCATTACCGTGATTTTCGGGAATAAAAAAAAAATACTTTCCGGATAGGTAGAGAAATAAAACTCAAGGAGCCTATATATATGGTAATGATCTATCGAAATCATAAATGCGTTTTACGGAAAATATCCTAAGTTCGATGCTAGGTCGAGGCAAAAATCGGCCGTTTAAAAAGCATTGTGGCGATATTTATGATTTTTTTTTGGACCCTTTCCCGATGGCATGGATACTTGAAATTCGGCATGAGGTTGGAGATCATAAATTTATTTCATAATCAAATTTTTTGTATTCGCCGATGGTCCTTGGTTCGATCCCAGAGGGCCATTTACATTCCTCAATGCATTTCTTATGGAGATAACGGAGACAAATTTTAGGTACTTCCCGGCATGATATCGATTTCAAACTTTGCACAAAATAAGATCAAGTCCTTTAGAATCATACTGTGCATTCTCAGCGTAAATATATTTCATGGGTTCGACACCAGGCGTCTCTTATATCAGTAGTTGATCTGATTTTTAATAATTATTTTGAGCCCTATCCCAATAATATAGAAACTTGAAATTCGGCAAATAGATAGAGATCATAATTAACTTTCATGAACATGTTTTAGATTTCCAAGATCGTCCTTGGTTCGAATCCAGAGCGCCATTTACATTCCTGAAAAGTAGAACGTCGTTTGAGGCAGTTGTAGCCAATATTTCTGCTTGAATTTTCACACATAGTAAGAGAAGGTGATTTTCTGTTGTGCTACATAGTAAGCTTACCAGGAAGACCCGGGTTCAATGCCAGACAATTAAATTGCAGCGAATTTTAAGAATATTTTCAATACCTTTTTTTTTTCTTTTGAGGGCCGTCCCGATATGATGCCGACATGAAATTATTGTTGTCGATCTGCTTGCAGTATGCAAGCTACATTTTACTCGTATATATATATGGATACATGAATGAATCCGGAGAAGCATCTATATATAATAGATAGATAGAGAGGATACAAAGTCACAGGCTAAACCACTAGCGTCAATGGCTTGAAATTTTTACGACATATTGGCCATAACGTATAACCTCCAGAAAAATTGCGATTTTTAGCCTCGATGTCATGGGTTCGATTCCAGAGGGCCTCAAAGTCCCGATTTTTCCCGTTTAAATGCATTGCTTTGATTTTCGGGAATTAAAAAAAAATACTTTCCGGATAGGTAGAGAATCGAAACTCAAGGAGCCTATATATATGGTCATGATCTATCGAAAACATAAATAAGTTTTACGGAAAATATCCTGGGTTCGATGCTAGGTCGGGGCAAAAATCGGCCGTTTAAATTGCATTGTGGCGATTTTTAAGATTTTTTTTGGACCCTTTCCCGATGGCATGGAAACTTGAAATTCGGCATGGAGCTGGAGATCAATAATAAATTTCAGAATCAAATTTTACATATTCGCTGATGGTCCTTGGTTCGATCCCAGAGGACCATTTAAATTCCTCAATGCATTTCTTACGGAGATAACGGAAACAAATTATAGGTACTTCCCGGCACGATAAAGACTTCAAACTTTGTATTATGAAAGATTAAGTGTATACAAATCAAACCGTGCATTCCCAGCTGTCAATGTGTCCTAGGTTCGACACCAGGCGTCTCTACAATCAGTAACTGATCCGATTTTCAATAATTATTTTGAACCCTTTCCCAATAATATAGAAACTTCAAATTCGGCATATAGATAGAGATCATAAATAACTTTCAGAAACATGTTTTAGATTTCCAAGATCGTCCTTGGTTCGAATCCAGCGAGCCATTTACTTTCGTGAATATTAGAACGTCTTTTGAGGCAGTTGTAGCCAATATTTCTGCTTGAATCTTCCCACATAGTTAGAGATGGTGATCTTCTATTGTGCTGCATAGTAAGTTCACCAGTAAGACCCGGGTTCGATGCCAGACGATGAAATTTCAGCGAATTTTAAGAAAAATTTCAATCCTTTTTTTTTTCTATTGAGGACCGTCCCCATATGACGCCGATATGAAATTAGTATTGCCAATCTGCTTGCAGTATGCAAGCAACATTTTACTCGTATATTATACAGATATCCAAGAGATATGGTTTACCTTAAGGGAAAGAATATCTGTATATGGAAGGGAAAAGTTAGCGGTAAGGAAGGGCAATATCACAGATAGATTTCCGGTTTTTAAGGGATATCATATCCCTAAAGGCGAAAGCAGCGCTACTAGGGGACGCTAAGAGAACTAACAGACGTTAGAGCAATTAGAGTAGGTGTTCTAAAGGGGCTGGTCAGGGTTGCCAGATCCAGATCCGAAAAAACGCCTCCAGATCGCGCTGAGATAGCCCAAATCCGCCCAATGTTCACTTTCAAACAGCATATGGGAAATTCATATAAATATATACCAAAATAAACATCTAAAGACCTTTATTTCGCAAGTGAATGCATGAAGCATATTCATTTTGGTACATTAAGAATATGAAGAATTAAATAATATTTCCAAATTATTAATTGAAAATTTTTTCTTTTATTAACCATGATTCATTAGGATATAAACACTTATTGCACATTTTACTGACATATATTCTTAACTAAATAATTACAAAATATAAATGAACAATAAAACTTTTTACAGTCGTTTCCGATATATTCTTTTCATGAATCAGTTCTTTCCTCGTCAAACATTATTAGCGCTTTTCAAAGAGATTGTCTCCGTTCTCTTCACTTCTGCTCGTGCTAGCAGCCTGAGAGGGATCTTTAAGCTCTCGTACATTTGAGATGAATAGCATCTCCTCGGAGGGAGTAAAGTGATCGCAGCAAACGTTAATGACCTAATTAAAATTTTAAAGTACTTTAGGAATTAATATATTTTGGACTTGGAAAATTATAAAATGGCAATATAATTTCTCAACTTATTTTCAGTAGAATGCTGGTATTATACTTATTTTAGATGAATACGGATTCGCAAAATTGATTCCAGCATAATAGTCTTCATTCTGTTCCTCGGCTTTGTCTTAACAGCGTTCATTACGCTGAAGACTCTTTCTACGACGGCGTTGCTTATCAGTAGGGTAAGCGCTTTTATGGCAAAATCAGCAAGATCCTTTTATGTCTGTTCTTTTGCTGCATTTCTGAGGTTCCGAACTTATGTCCAAAACCTCACAACGTCGATTTCTGATGGATCGACAGCTTCAGGACAAACCTAATGCAGAGACAGTGTGCCCAGTGCTCTCCTAAGAAAGCTGCTGATGACATAGTCTAATAAAGAAAGATATTCAAATAAGCATGGGTGCGCCAATGTGGTGATCTATTGAGACGTAATAAATGGGTGGAAATAAATTTGCAAAATTCCACTTTAGAAGTTTTTAATACCGCGACCGGTTTCGGACGTTAGTCCATTATCAAGCGATGAGTAATACAGTAGTACACATATATATACACACAAGGTACAAAAACCAGCCACCAATCAGATTAGCTATGGGGGAGGAGGAAGGGGAAGCAGGTTAACAATGGAAAGCAGGGGAGAATAATTAGGGAAAAGATGGATGTTAGTGACTGTGTAATTGTTTTTAAGTGGTGTATTATTTCTATTTGTTCGAGATAATTTAGTTTGCGTCCTTTGTGTTTATTTTTTGAAAGATTTGACATATTTGTAGTAAAAAGCGGGCATGAATAAACTAGCCCCTGTAAGATAGACATTTTTCGGTTTCTGGGCTGCCTTGGACCCCCTCCCAATTGGCAAATCCTGGCTGCGCCACTGCCACACCTGTATGAAGGCACTTGAAACTGTTGTTTTTTTAATGAAAAAATGTAGGCACGCTAAGGATACAATATGTAAGAACAACTGCGCTGGAAAAAGGAATATTTTAGGGTGATCTGAGAAAGCCCAAATCACGGTCATATAATCCATAATCAGCCCTTTCAGCTGTAATCGCTAATCGCGCTAGCGGCTACTTTCCATTTTCGACGAACAACGTACCGTAATTTTCCAATTATAATACGCACCCACTATAAGACGCACCTTCGTTACTATGAGCACAATTTGAGAATTTTCTTATCACCATGTATAATACGCATTTGGCTTTTAGAGAATGGAATTCTACGCTATTATTCGCGTATGGTCATCTGCCATCAGCACCCGACAGATCACCGCGCAAGCATGGAATGCTGCTAATGGATGGCTTTCCCCCTTACGTACCCCTTTGATTTCTCAATGTGACGATCTATCAGTAACAGATTCTTCCCCTCTGAATTTTTGTTTAAATTTAATATTTTTTTTAATATGCAGCAGTGTTCTTTTCAGAATAAACGTGAATTCAGAATACATAAATGTATGTTGAGTTATTTACTTCAAATGTCATCTACAGCCGGAATAAAAAGATGATGTTTGTAACCATGTATAATACGCACCCTACTTTCTTGAAGTATTTTTGTGGAAAGAAATGCGTATTATATATGGTAAATTACGGCACTTATTTGCTTTTCGGAGGGAGGAACGGAAGAACCGTGAGACTGAATATTAGAATAATTGCGCTCGAAAAAAAAACGTAGTCGCAGTTTTCGAAGGTAGCCCAAATCGCGGTCATTGAATAAGCAACCCGCCCATTGGGCGGAATACCGCCATAGGGACTTTCAAACCCGCCCCTGAGCACCTGAAGATAGCCCAATTCGCGGAAATCCGCCCAATCTGGCAACCCGTGTTCTAGTCCTAATCGCGTACGGGAAAGAATCCGTCAACGCCAACCACAACCCATCACCATGGGACAAAAGTGGCACTCGCCAGTAATTACAGAAGGATAAATAAAATTTGTTTACACAATTATTTAAACAATAGAATATTTATTACAAATTTAACCATTTACAGGAGCAGGGTTAAACCTGCTTCTACCAGATAATGTATATCTAGTATACAACGTTTTCCGATAAGACAATTGAATTATTGTACAATTGTAAGGATTATTGTATTCCACAGAATCTGCACGAGACATACCAAAATATTGCTCCGGAATTATGCGAACAGAACCCATAGTAGACATGTACTGACGTAAATTTTCCTTTTTGTCAGTAGTATGAATTGCATTTGTACAACCGGGATAAATTTTCATTATCAACTTTTTCGGAGGGCGATTTAAAACACGAACATTATCAACATCTTTATGTGCTGCACCTAAACTAACATCAGGGGTACCAGCAGCATCGTAATTGTAACTACGAAAACTTAGAAAACGAGGAATGCGGCTGACGTATTCCCGATTAATTAACTTAATTTCTTCACCGGCTTCACCTGGAGTACAACGAGCCTTCACAAAAGAAACTATCTGAGCAACAGGAACATCTTTGTCAAAATTATAAGTAGTAGCAATTACTTTAAAGTCATCGTAAATAACGAGGCAATTGTTAATTAACCAACGGTTATAAACACCAGCAAATTGATAAAACAATTTACTGTGACCGTACCAAGAAGATCCCCAATTAGTAGAAAAAAGAACGTCGTCCCACTTATGCCCAACAGTGGTAGTATGATACGCAAAGTACATATTGGCGAAAGTTACATCTTTTTCAGTTAATTTTAAAATTGGGGAAAAACGTAAATACGAAATCTTATTCAATAAAGTCGATCGTTTCCTCCGACGTCTCCTCATCATCCTGGACGGTGTAACATTCCACTGTTGCCTCTTCGGTAACACTAGACGGCTCTTTCTTAATTTCGGGTAATAAACTCGCCTTCTTATCATAGTACCGTTCGTCTGCATGGACTACTTTAAGTCTACAAAGCAAAGCATCATCCTCTATGTTATTTTCATTACTTACAAAACAGGGTAAAATTGTCTTCATCGATAACTTTACCATCAGAAATGCAGGTTTCTTGTAAACGAACTTTAATGTTAACTTATTTAATATTTAACAATTACTAAAGACCGCAAAAAGCGTCACTTACCCTTCCTAGCCAAGCCTAACAACAGCATATAATCTCCAGACTTTCAACATCTTCGCAGCCTGGATAAGTCTATGTTTTAGTCTATATGATACAGGGGCGGATCCAGGCGTCAATTTTGGGGGGGGAACTTCCAGGAACGGCCATAGCGAGTGGGGGGGGAACTTTAGCTTCAGTCGTTCGAGGGAGAAGAGGAGTAGACAAAGTAGAACTACGAGTGTAAAGCAGTCGCCGATTTCAAACATTGTGTTTCTTCCTTAGGCGTTACAATGTTGTCTCACGGTCGGCATCGCCACCCCATGCGACTGAATGGCGGCTACAGCCGCGTCCAGTGGCGCGTCTGATTTTGTGCCCGCTACTTGTGTGAACTCCTCTATTTGAAACAAAGTTCAGCTATGAGTGGCGCGACTTGGAAGCAGCACAGAATGTCCTCGTGTAAAGGGCCAAGAGCATGCGGCAACATTACTCCGACAACCGTCACGCGTCATCCATAGACGATGCTCAGTTTATAAGTATTACATTATTGGCCTCGGAAAATATATTCTCTTGGATTTGGGGGGGGGGGGGGAATTTCCCCCTTTCCCCCCCCCCCCTGGATCCGCCACTGATATGATATGTATAAGTCTATGATTTTACACAACCGAGACTTCACATTAGATAATACATACAATAAAGGTCTCAGGAGGAATTACCAAAATCTTTGATAAAAATAATTGGACGCTGACATGGATTCTCCTGTAAAATACGATTAATAAATCATATCAAGGTGAAATTCTGTTCGGAATGTACAGTCCTGGCCAAAATTAACGCAGCACCCACCGTAAGGATCGCTAGGGAGGTGCTGCGTTAATTTTGGCCAGGAGTGTACATTGCAGTAAAGCAAAGTTTACATTTACTTACTATTCTGCTTATTCGGAAAGTTAAAAGGTGGCGTTAACTCACTGCTTCCGTTCTGATACAGCTTTCAACTCAATATAACTCATGGTATATTTTTGAAATTATTATCGTCAACTTCAAAATATTGCCGAGATTTTCCAACCGTTACTAAATTCAACTGCTAATAAAACTTAGCTGAAGAAACTCAACTCACTCAACAAGATGAAAATCACAGAACACCTTCGCCATTCCAGCCTAGGAGTACGCCAATTAGCGAGAGAAATTGGAAGTAGATTTGTTTGTAGATTAGTAGATTGGTTTGGTGATAGCATTGTATGAGCCTATGCGTCATAGCGTTGGTAGCTGTATGTGGTACACGTAATTGTTGGCATCTTGCTGTTGTGAAACTGTTTTTTTTGACTTCATAAAATTAACTTTTCAGAGTTGTTTTAATAACAAACTTGTTTATTATGGATGATATCGAGGCGAGGTTTTCCCCTAAGAAAACCACTTCAAGGCGCAACTGTTGCGTTCCACAATGTGCTTCAGTGAATTACCTTAATCCTAATCTCCGGTTCCATATGTTCCCGAAAGAAGGTGAGATAGTGTTAATAGCAAGTAGATGGAACGTCAGAGAAAATGGTAACAGAAGGAAGATGTGGATAAGGTTGCTGAAGATAGGGAAACCGGTGACGAAGAATATGTTCGTGTGCTCGCGAAATTTTGTAAAATTCGATTACTTCTTTCCAGGTAAGGAAGAGTAAATTTTACTATATGTTGAATATTTAATGTATAGTTATCAAAGTTACCAGAGTATATATGTGTTTGTTACATGTTACAGATGTTGCTACTTCACACAGATTTCGTAAGAGAACAGCAGTACCATCCTTAAATTTTCCAAGGACCACTGTCGAAGCCAGTCTCTTGGCAGAACGTCATATCAACAACCGCCGAAGACCTCGCAAGGAGAGCGAGATACCAGAGTTAAATTTGTAATTTAATTTAAATATTTTCTAACTGCTTTTTAGTATTTCATCCCTCGTTGTGTATATGACATTTTATAGGTAGTTAATAACTATAATGAATTTAAAATAGCATTGAATAATTCATACTAGACCTATTAGTGGGATTTTATATCCTTCGATTGAATTATTTACTAAATCATCTTACATCTGTTGCTGTATTCATTATGAAAGCTATATTATTAATTTTTCAACAAAATTTGACAATATTTGTTTCCTAATTTGCCTCTAAAGTACTTGAATGATAACTGTGGTAATCTAGTGTTAGGTTTCATACTAGTGATGCTAAAGAATATTTTTTATTCGAGACAGAGCCATGGACAGCCTGCATGCATTGAAGAGCCCCAGCCAGTGGTAGATGACAGGGAATTAATAGCTGCAGATGCCTTAATGGCCCTAGGGTAGACAAGGGCTTCTTAATAAAATCACTATGTGAAGAAAATTTCATAGCGTTCGTACAACCACCATTCCTCAAAAAATACTAGGTTTTCGAAAGAGGATGCAGTATTAACATCAAATATAGCTAAAGCTAGGGTGCACGTAGAGAGGGTTATAGAACGCATAAAAAAGTTTAAAATAGTATCAGATGCCCTTCCTCCATCACTGCTCCCCTTTGTGGATGATATTATGCATACTTTATGTGGTCTTACTAACTTACAATCTCCAATCTTGGCAGATGATAAATTTTTGTAGGAAATATTGAGAAAATAAAATTATTTGGTTCTTTGGAAAAACTTTTATTTCTCAATACAACATGTTTACCACTCGTCTTGTTCATGAACTTGCCTCAGTCTCATTTTGTCTTCCTGCCCTGAAATTAATTGAAAAAATATGTAAACTTGATTACATGAAAAAATGTAAAATTGATACAGTATGAATATTAAACCCAAATTTACTGTATTAAATTATGGATTATATAAATTATACCATAAAAATTGTATTCTATAGTTATGGAATAAAAAAATAAATTGAAAAATATAATAATTTTGTTTTTTCATACCTATGTATCAAAAATGCTGAGCCTGGGCTCACTTTCAGTAGCAGTTCGTGCGCCATTGCTACTGCTTCATTGCATACTGAAGTCATTTTGGCCTTCTTGACACAACAGAAATCTCTAATCTTCTTTGCCTCGTAATTATTTGCCATCACATGTTTTAGCTTTCCTGACCACATACACCTAACGTCAGTGGCTGAAAGCTCTTACAGTTCATGGATGTCATTCCTGATTAAATAAAATATTAAGACAGCAGTCCTTTATTTGATATTTTTAGAAAATAAAGATATGAATTGCAGTGTATGAGAGTAATTTCGACGAGCATTTTCATTGAAATAAATAATTGTAGGGGAAAAGGAGGATAAGATGACGAACTTAAGCTTCATTTATTTTTCTTGGACTTAGTAAATGTTTGAAAAAAACTGAAATTTACTAGTATGCTTCTTTCAACCTTTATCTCTAATAATAAATTTATGAAGTGCGGCCATCCGCTGTTGAAGGATGAAATATTAATTATTGTTATTGTAAATATTATATTATGTTGTATTGTTGTTGTAAAAAAAATTTTCGTCATCTTACCCGACCTTAGGGGTAAGATGACGAATGGGGGTGGGTAAGATGACGAAGCGATAACATTTTTATTAAATGGATGAAATTTTTTTTAAATAAGGCAGAGAAAGAATTTCACTTATCAAAAATAAAGTATGAAAAGGTTAAGCTAAAACACTGGATTTCATGCACCGAAAAGTTAAACATTCGGCATAACATTCAACAAAATCTTTATGAAAATTCGTAAACAAAAATCGCACTTCCAAGGTCTGTGTTTGATTTGATAATCATCCTAGCCGGTACTTTCAGAGTGTGCCCGAGATTGGCACTTAAAGCACTGATACCACAGTTTGTCTTTTCCCTGGTCCCCAAATATAATGCAGTCCCTGCTGTCATCTTCCACTAAACTATTCCTGTCAACGTTTGAACATAAGGGACCTCTCCGAGTGACGACTCGTCAGAGTAAAATAATTTCAGTCGACGCGTTGTAGTTTTCCTTGCTTTTTTCGTAGTTTTTCCTTTTTTAGATCTACTTGCTACTTTAGAGGAGATGGCTTTTCTCGCCACAGCTACAGCTTTCCTTCTTAATCTTTCCTGTCGTTTTCGTTCTAGCAATTCTATTTCTTGCTTCTTCTTACCGTAAATGTGAAATTATTACCGTTATGAAATATGCATTTAAAGCTATTATGGTTCGCAGGTAGTCAAAAAGCTGTTCAGGCAAGCTTTTGACGAAGTTGTGAAATCCTCGTCATCTTACCCCACCTTGCCATTTTTGTTTAAAAATTATCTACCAGTTCCTACATCATCGTAAACAATGTACATTTGCAATGATTGCTTAGGTTTTGAATTTTACTTTAAGGATAATTTCCGCAAGAGTTAAAATAACTTACCATACAATTGTAATACCTTAAGTTGTCTGGTCAAAAAATTACATCAACAAGTTCACTAATCAAATATTGGTCGACTACTTCTCACAGGGCAATATGATTTGCAATTTATCAAGATAGGTACGTTGCTCGACCTCAGGGGTACCTTCAGGGCCGGGGAAATTTCTTCTACCTGTGGCAAAGTGAAGGAAATAGCGAATTCGTCATCTTACACGCCTCGTCATCTTACCCGACCTTCCCCTATATCGAAATTACTAATGAAAAATTTCATATCAAACTAAAAGAAAGATTAAAATAGATAATAATTAATGCTTACCTATTTATATACCACAGAACAGATCCAATATGTTTGCATTTCTGTGATAGTCCAGCTTTACAACTGCAATCGCTGATTCATCCGTGAATATCAAGTCTCCAACAACTTGCAGAGGTTCTTTTGATAAACCACTTGTCTGGAGTACCAAGGCAAATATTGATACCTTTGTCGAACTTTTATCTCTACTCCCAACGAGAATAACGAGTCCGGCTTTTAACACCGCCTCGCCTTCCGCTATATTTCTTGAGTCAGGATTACCTCCCAAAAACTTAAGCATTTCCCCGTAGGAAAGTGTTGATTTCCCACTCATTTCAATGAAAGAAAGACATTATTAATTAATAAATTTTAGGAGTATAAACAATAACGGCGACGGATACGATCTGACTATTATGCCTCACCTAGCCTTCACCTAACCATCCGCCATCTTGAAAATTGACTACAGCGCCTCTATAGCTCGTTTGAGTCTCCAATACTAGTTGTAAGATGAAAGTTAACGCACTAGTGCTGCCATCTCTGCCTACTGACTGCCTTGGATTATTACAAGATTTGACAAATGACGGTGTTGCACCGAGTTGGATTTTTTCTCCCTGGCGGAACCATAGAGTAAGTAGAGTGCTGGACAGGCTGCGCAGTAGCCGAGCCGATGTTACAGCATTAAACCACGTGACTTTTCCGTTTTCTAGCGGCAATTCAAATACGCTGTGGAGTTTCATCTTGAAAAAATAGAGTTTTTAAATAACTCTGAACTACGTAGTTAATGCGTATATTATTTTAATAGATAGTAGAGTTTCCACTTAAAGTTTTCTTAGTATAACAATCAACGTCGGGTATATATTTATCATTGTTTAAGAATATTTAGATACCTCTCGTCGAGTTCTTCGAAACGAGTATCAACTCATCAATGTTTACTCGAGTAAAAAGCAAGATAAATACAAAAAAAACAAAATTTCAAATAAATTCCCAGTTATGGTTGAGTTTTTCGAACATATCCGGAGAAAAATACGTTTAAGTGGAATATTAAGATACTTCTCGTCGAGTTCTTCAAAAAGAGTGTCATTTCGACTAGGTTTACTCGGATGAAAAGCAAGATCAAGCAAGAAAAGGAAGAGAGCAAAAACACTGAAAGTTTCGAATAAATTCCCAGTTTTCGTTGATTTTTTCGAACATTTCTGGAAAAAATTACGTTTAAGTGTTGTTATGTTTAAATTACACATATAGCTAGAGTAACGTTTAAAACTAAGGCAAACTTGGGTTTAAGTGGTCGAATATCACAGTTAACATTTTCTTTCATATTTAAACAATGTGGAACTTTCATGAATAATTTAATAGAAAAGCACTCAATTTATTTCAACGAATGAAAGAACAAGATACTTAATTTCCTCCATTCAAAAGTTACGAGTCTTCAAAACGAGACAGGTTCGTCGATTTTTGCGAATATTTGTAAATTGAATAAATTGGAAACTGTACCTTGATATGCCTCCGGTTGAATCAACTACTGGTATAGGTATAGCTCCAAATAAAGGAAATGATTTAGAATGGAATGAAATTACAGTGGGATTTTTCTGATAATATTTAATAATCACTTCTTTAACAAAGTTTTAGGAAACATCCTCCTGCTACATCACTGACAACTTCTCACATTTAGAATTCATTCATATTTAAGTATCATTATTTAGATATAAATTAATACATATTAAATTCTATGGTATTAGGCCGGACTTCGTGGAAAGCCATAATAAGAAATAAATAAGGCACTTCGTAATTTCCACACTGTGTTATTTATTTAAAAACAACCGGTTTCGGCTAACGCCACCCTCAGGTTTCATTTCTTAGTAATACATATTTTAAAAACAATACAGCTATGTTTACAGAAGGTAAGTGTAAGACAAAGATTCAGAAAGTTTAATTTTACGCAACAGGCCATCTCTCCATCCGAGATCTTTTTCACAGATGCTTCTAAAACAAGACATGTAAAGGAGTCCATTTCTCTGCTACGTCATACTTCACATTACTACATATTGTAATTGAATTTAAATTTATTTCAGTTGAAGTTCATTAGTTTATATTTCCTAGCATTGCATTATAATTTACTTTTAAGAAGCCATACGTGCAATTTTGTAAGGTTAACTTGTAAGGTTAATGCGGTGTAATCTCCAAGGTTTCTAATTGCTTGACAAATATTACAATTGGCAGCAAATAAAGGGATGTTTGATATAAGAATTTTTGGCAAGTTATTTATGTAAATTAAACTAATTATATGCAAAATAACGTTATGTAGGGTTCCAGGAAAGTTTTCCATTTTCCAGATTTTAGAGTGTTTAGAGGGCACAAAATCCTTTCTCCTCAAACTGAGAATCAAGAGTTTTCTCCTTTCATGATCTACTGGGAAGCTATAAAGTCAATATTAATAATTATAAATAACGAGAAAAGCCTGCGACACTTTAATATACTCGAGCGCTCCAATGAACTCGATTCAAGCAATAATATTGAATATGCACCAAGGAGAATAATATTCCTAAACGGAAAAACAAAGTTTATCTTGTTATAATCATCGACAAACAAGAATAAACCGTAAAAACTGCTATATTCCATTTTTGTCACATGGAATACTCTGTAGTAATAGACTCAATCGCCTATTTGCAAGCTACTTCATTACCTTATTACATAATCTGTAAATGGCAAATGAAAGTTAAATGATAAGAAAACAATTCTAAATAAGTATTAAAATCACCATAAACACAAAACTTACGAGTTAAAGTGATTTCTTTAACGTACTTTTCTTTGCAGTTCCATGCGCAGCATTTCAAAACCATGATTCCCAAGTCCTTTAATCTTTTACGGTTAATTTTCATCCAGATACCGAAAATAAATATTGAGTTACATTAGCCAGACTATAGAGCATCTAAATAAACTCGAATTCAGAGCATCAGCTGTCCGTAAAGGACATAAATACTTAAAAAACCAACTTGAGTACACGAATATCTCACTTAACTTACCGGCGAGATTTCCGAAAGCGGACCAAAGTCACGTGGTCTCCTACGTTCAATCCTGTAACATGCGCAGAACGTAACACGCGCTCTACCCCATCCTTACCTATGGGATCCTTACTCTATGGGCGGAACAGACAACATGAATGTGTACCTATGCGGTGTTGCCGTTGTGCAGGCAGCGGTGGCGCTGGTGTCGCACTATTTTCGCGGTATTTTCGAGAGACGCTCTAGCTCATTCGAATTGTAGTTTAATATCATATCGTTTTAAAATTATTAATTACGAACCTGCTTTAGTTTCGACTTGACGAAAATTTGTACTCGTGTTTGATTATTTGTGTAACGATTTTTCTTCACAGTAATATTTGGTAACCTATTATTAGCCTGTTAATTGTAGTTTAATATATCGTTTCAACATTATTAATTGTTTTTGATGATTTAAATAACGAATTTTCTTGACATGATAATTTCGTTACCTGTTATTAGCTTGCTGTTGGTTGTGTTCCACTAAATCTGTTTCATCCATAGCTTGGTGTTTTATTCTGGTGAGTTTATTGGTTTAGTTGCCTTGAGAGTATTATTCTGGGTTAACTACTTGAGAGCTCATTGGCTTCTTTTTGAGATGTCTTATACAAACCTTGAGATGCGATTTAAACGGAGACATTGTCTGAATAAATGCTGCAATGAATCTACTCTACATATGCACCCAGTAATATGGTTTATTTTTAAAGTTTTGACTGTCCTATGTCTTGCTTTTCCTTGCCTTAATACTGAATTCAAATAAAAGACCATTTTTGTCCAAATTTTTGATACAGGTATGAATCTTGGGCAGCATCCCGATATTACTTTTTCTGAAAGGAAGTATTTCTTGCCAATGTATAAAAGTTTATATTGTATGTAAAGGAGTGATCAGAAAGTCATTTTTCATGTTTGCTGGGATCATCTTAAACAGAAGCTCTTCTTCCTAAATTTGATTCTACAGCATCTAATAAGGGAATTAATGATTTAATTCTAAATTTATCTCTTGAAGAGTGTTTGTCTAAGGCATCAGGGTCAGATGAATTTTCGTAATTCCCTTGCCTTATACTTTTTATTATCCTTCTAGCAGTTCTATATTCAGTATTTCGCAACGTGTTTTTTGCTTGTTGCTCAAGTACATCAAAATCATCCCTAATTCCTCTGTAAAATACCCAAAAGTGACCTGTACTAATCTGCACAACTACTTAGTAAAATAGTAGGCCTTTGAAGAATTTGATTTACTTTCGAAAAATGTCTCAGTATTCGATTTCAGAAATGGAGCATAAACACGAATTCAAATTCTTCCATCTTCACTAAAAGATTGTTGGCCCTCAATAGTCTATAGCCTTTCATCTTCTTATTAAAATTATAAAATTTAATTTATTAAAGGATTCTGAATTATCAGTATATCTTGCATCAATTTGACAAAAAATGAAATAATTGAAGGGGTATTGATTATAAATGTTAATGTACTGATTGATGAGGTGAGAAGATTGGCTGTGAAAATGAATCCAGTGGTTATAGTAGTATCAGAGACTCATATTGTGGAGGAGGAAGAGGAGGGGCAGATTAAAATTGATGGTTATTATGTACCGTATTTGACGGCATATAAGACGCACCAGCGTATAAGACGCACCCTCATCAAGTTGGTCACTCACAAGGAAAAAAGTTTTAATAGTCCGTGCGAAAGCGCGGTACCACAATAACGTATAATGTAGATTCTTTTAGTTGTCACGTTTCGTAAAAGCCAAATATTAACACAATCATTGAATACAATTATGAAATAGGTTGTATAGACCATCTGGGCTAAAAATAGCATTCAGTATTGAAAGTTAACCTGTGGAGGTTGAACCTTCACATATAAGACGCAGGGAAATTTTTCGAGACATAATTTAGGTAAAAAGGTGCATCTTATATGCCGTCAAATACGGTATATAGTTGTGTCTCCTGTTCAAGACACACTGGAGGTATGATGATGTATGCTAATGATAAAATATGTAGTGTGGAGTTTGACAGTGGTGTAGCATAGAAGAAATGGTGGATGCTGGCAGTTAGAGCTAAGTGCTTTTGAAGGGAGTGGTGGACTTGTATAGGATGTTATAGGTCACCAAGTTCAATAAAAGAATACTTTTTGAATATTCTGGAGGAGTGGCTTGAAGGTATTATAGAGAAGACAGAAGGGGTTAAACATTTGATAGCTGGAGATTTTGCTATTCCCTGTAAAAAAGGTAAAGGTAAAGATACACAAGTGAAACACTTGAGGGGAATTACCGAAGGACTCAAACAATTGGTAAATGAGGTGACAAGAGTAACGGTGAATACTAGTTTGCAAATTGATCTGGTATTTTCTGAGGTAAGAGAGTTGAAATGTACTAAAAACACTAAATATCTCAGACCATGATATTATATGGGTAAAGGGCAGAATGTGCAAAGTGAAGGGAAATGGAAGTTGAAGAGGGGTTAAGTTAATATGGGGAGAATGAGGTTGGAATTAAGCGAAAAAATGGATACAGAGATGATAATTGAAAAGTTTGATGAAATATATGAAAGATTTATAAAAGATATTTTAGATTGTATGAATGTGTCAAAAGGTCCTGATAGATATGTTAAAAAGAAACCCTGTCCTTGGTTTAATGTTAGGATTCAGGATAAATTGAGAGGAAAACAAAAGGCTTATGATAGATTTAGGATGCTAAAAAATGTATTGTATAGTAATCATAAATTGGTACATGAAGCATGGGAAGAATATAAAAGATGTAGAAATGAATGTGTCCAGTCCTGGAGAAGAGAAAAAAAAGTTTTATGAAGAAAGTTTGATAAAAAATCAAAAAGACCCTCAGGGGATGTGGAGAATGTTAAAAGATTTATATAGCAGCAATAAAAAAACAAATAAGATTGTAAAGTTTAATGGTATTGTAGAAGAAGAAAATGATCTTGTTGCAAATAATTTAAATGAATACTTCATTCATGGTGTAAAGGAAATAGTGGAAAGTATACAAAAAAGAACAGTTAGTGCAGAAGTGAGAGATGTTAACAAAACCCAGGTATATGGGTATATTACTAAGGAAAAAATGAGGAAAATACTCTACAGTATGAGATGTACAATAGGTTCAGATGGAATTAGTATTCAAATGTTGAGAGATTGTTGGGAAGAATTGGGGGAAAGAGTAACTCTGCTGGTAAATGAGTCGTTGACAGAGAGGAAAATGCCATTGATATTGACAGAATCTGTAATAAACCCTAAGTTGACAGTTAGAAATAGCATAAACTTTGAAGACTATAGACCAGTAACTTGCCAATTCTGGACAAATTAATTGAAACAGTGATATATGAGAGACTTATGGAACATGTCAAAAGAAACGACCTTTTATCTATTTGTCTGTCTGGTTTTACGGAAAGACATAGTACTGAGACAGCAGTAGCTTTGGTGATTGAGGAATGGAGGAAAGTGTTAGAAGAGGGGGAGATATGTGTAGCAGTTTTCCTAGATCTTGAAAGAGCTTTTGAGACAATAGATAGGGGATTATTATTGAAACATATGGAATTGTATGAATGGTTGGATAATGTTTTGACTGATAGAAATGAAAGAGTTAATTTTTATGGATGTGTTTCGAGAGAGCTGTGGATTGATGACGGTGTACCGCAAGGTAGTAAGTTGTAACCATTATTGTTCTTGTTGTTTATTAATGATTTGCCTGATGTCTTAAATAGATCTTTCATACATTTGTTTGCTGATGATTCACTTATCTATGTAAAAGGAAATTTCTTGGAGGGTAATCTTAAAACGATTACTGAAGAATTGATGAAAGTATGTGAGTGGTTAGAAAAAATAAATTATGTCTAAATGTGAAAAAAAACTAAATGTATGGTAATAGGAAAGAAAAAACAGAGAGAAATAATGAAGATAGGTGAGGTGATTGTAAATAAAAATGAATGAGTTTACAATTTTAAATACTTAGGAGTGATTGTTGATGAAAAATTGAAATTTGTGGAACATATAGATTATATAAGAAAAAAGATAACGAAGAAGATTTGTATTATTCGTAAATAAAGAGATGTGTTAACTAGAAAAGCAAAAGAATTGTTATTTAAGGCTATTGTCTATCCTCATGCTGAATATTCTTCTACGGTTTTATATGGTACCAAATGTGATGTTGAAAGACGGCAAAAAGTTGTAAACATTGGTGCAGGAATGGTGTTGAACAAAGATAGGAGTAATGTTAAAGCTATGTGGAAGGAGATGGACATGTTAATGGTCAGAAAGGAAACTTTAGGTGATGTATTATTATTTATTTCAAAAATTTAAAATGGATTCTTGCCTCCCTACCTACAGTCATTCTTGGTGGAAAATGGTCAAGTACATTGTTATAACACAAGACAGATAGACTGCTTTTATCGAACTGGAAGAGTGGCTAGCGGTTAAGGAAAATCAATACTTTATGAGGGTGTAATGTGCTTTAATGATCTACCACTGGAAATTAGAGGTGTGGGGGAATTTAAAAAAAAATGTTGCACTGTGGGTGGAAAATGATGAAT
This sequence comes from Sympetrum striolatum, assembly GCA_947579665.1. Lineage (NCBI taxonomy): Eukaryota > Metazoa > Arthropoda > Insecta > Odonata > Libellulidae > Sympetrum > Sympetrum striolatum. The sequence goes on along the minus strand of OX388344.1, from coordinate 97,431,323 downwards.
TATTTTGAGAAATCTGTAAATATACATGTTTTTTAGATTTAATATGTTCTGATATATAAAACGAATGTTTAATTTCATTATTTGATATTTTGTATTAGCTTATTTGCTATTCTTCTTCATAAAATAAAATAATTTGGTTATTGGTAACAAATGCTTCTAGAATAGTATTATAATGAATTAAATTGGTAAGAGTTGGTTGCCCTTTCATGAATCTGTGGCGCCCCCTTCGCTCCCGCCAACGCCTCAGCGCCCGGGGCGCAAGCAGCGTCTAATCCCGCGGGAGGTCTTCTGAGGGATCCCCCGAGTGGACACGCCCATTCAGTCCGCGTCAGTGGTCCTGTTAGGGTGTGTGTGTGTTGTGTCCCGAAGAATTCCCCCAAAACTGATTTAATTTCAACTGTTGTAGTTCCTATGTCTTGCTGTTTTCTTAGACCCAATAAAGCCCGCGCTTTCAACAAACTCTAAAGTGGTGACCCCGACGTGATCGACGTCAACGGAGTTGCCAAGACCCTCTCCACCGACCACCTGAAGCCTGCCTACCTCGCAAAGGCAGATGAGCACCTACCACCAGCACAAGACCCTCAGCAGCCTTCATCACATCCACCTCCGAGCACAACCCCCGTCAAGACCGTCCGATTTTCACTCCCTTCGCCCCAGGCGAAGCTCATTGGGGGGGGAGTAGCTGTGGCGCCCCCTTCGCTCCCGCCAACGCCTCAGCGCCCGGGGCGCAAGCAGCGTCTAATCCCGCGGGAGGTCTTCTGAGGGATCCCCCGAGTGGACACGCCCATTCAGTCCGCGTCAGTGGTCCTGTTAGGGTGTGTGTGTGTTGTGTCCCGAAGAATTCCCCCAAAACTGATTTAATTTCAACTGTTGTAGTTCCTATGTCTTGCTGTTTTCTTAGACCCAATAAAGCCCGCGCTTTCAACAAACTCTAAAAATCCATGCTGTTGTGTTATAATAATATTTCCAAGATGGAGATAAACAATATTATTAACATGTTTTTATAAGAGTTTCAGGATTTCTGAGATGGTGACTAGAGGACAAAATAGTTACTTATATCAGTTTGACATAGAAGTACTTTCAATTTCAGGGGAATTACCCAGTCATAACTGATATGTTAAACGAAAATGTTAATGGCACTGAGAGGGAAGAGTCACAATGATTTAAGGTTATAGGTGGAACATAATCCAAACCTTTTTCTTTAGAGAAATTAATTCTAGTAATTCAGCACGAACAACCCATTTATGGGAAACTAAAATTCGAATTGGATGTATATTTAGGGACATAGGTTTCAAATGCTTTCAGTATAATTTCATAAAATATATCAATGGCCAAACTAATAAAGACAAATAAAATACTCGACCAATCAAAGGTAGAGAAATGGTTTTTATTTCAAGCAAAATTGCTTGTGAAAAGTTATAGGAAGGTTTACAATTCTGGGGGAGGTATTTCAGTTTGGTGTTTAAGGAAAATGTGCAAAAGAGAGGTGGGTGGGGGTCATCAGTTTTCAGAAGTTTCTTGAAAACTAGGGTTTTAAGAATAAACTATCTTACCCACTCATATACTTCCACAAAAATATGACTCAATGCTAAAATTGACATTGCCTGCGTGTTTTCTCGTGGAAAACTAGGATTTTAAATGACAATATAAACTTTGGTTTGCTATACACTTAGAATTTTGTACATCCATTTTCATATTGCCCAACCGAGGTACGTCGTGATGTTGTCCTGATGGTACACTATGTGTATTCATGTGTTAATACTTCGTGCAAATGAGCTGATGTTATTTCAAACCGAAGAGTACTACTTAAGTATTAAAAGCAAATGGATAAACCCGATTTCCACTCTTCAGCAATAGTTAATTTATCGCATTTTACATCGAGCTCCACATTAATGCCGCTGCTTGTATCCTTGCTTTGAAATCTTTGGTGTGGTGTGTTTTCTCATGGAAATGAGGTTTTACCTTTCTTTAAATAAGTAAAAATAATACTTTTTGATTTCAGGAGGTTTTATCTTATCTTTACGCCACTGTTATGAATAATATGATTACTTTTCCGATTGAATGCTATCTTTACCGTCATGACGATCGTCTGCTATGTCTTCTGCTTCTCTGCAGTGTTGCCATATCGATGTAAACATTTGATGTTGTCTCTTCCGCCAAAGAGAACGACTCACCGAGTTGGCCTGGGCTGGTTCAGCCAGCGCAGCAAGCTTGACGTAGTTAGTTTTTTGTGTACTTGTTATAAGAATATCAAACTTGACATATACATTTGTGTTTAAAAATAATTTTTCCCAAATATCGTTTTCTTCCTGGAAGTTTATATTAGATCATTAAGCAATGTTAAAACTCTCATTCTGTCAATCTAATCTCAGTTTTTAATTGTGAGTTTAGGAACTTCATAATTCTAAAGGATCCTGCTATTATCGGTTACTAATAAAATAAATTCTTGCAATTTTTTAAAATACTTAGTGATATCTTGAAATTCTTATTCTATAATTTACTTTTCGTAGATTGAAATGGGAGATAATAGCTTCGGCGATTCTGCCGACGTATGCGAGGACAAGTATTCTATATTATTGCCTACGTATAATGAAAGTGAAAATTTGCCTATTATAGTTTGGCTGATAATTAAGTATTTAACTGAAGGGTAAGTTCATTATAAACCGTACTGTAATGTATTTTCATTCAATGCATGCCATTTAAAAAACTTGTTTGTTTTCAGCGGTTATCAATTTGAAATAATAATTATAGATGATGGTAGTCCTGATGGAACTTTGGACATTGCCAAACAACTTCAAAAAATTTATGGAGAAGAAAAAATAGTAAGTAGAATCTGAAACTTATGAAACTCATTTATCGTGGGAATCACATAATTATTCTCATATATGTTTTAGGTCTTGCGTCCGAGACCAAAAAAGCTTGGTCTCGGCACAGCTTACGTTCATGGAATGAAATCTGCAACTGGAAACTTCATCGTGATAATGGATGCTGATCTTTCTCATCATGTGGGTTATAATTTTATGAAAGAATTTCCGTAAAATATAGAGCAAATATTGATTAACTAGTAACTTAATCTGATTTTATTCCAGCCGAAATTTATTCCCCACTTTATTGCCAAACAAAAGGAGGGTAATTACGACGTTGTTTCCGGTACTCGATATATCGGCGATGGAGGAGTTTATGGTTGGGATTTTAAAAGAAAACTTGTCAGTCGAGGAGCAAACTTTCTTACGCAGCTTTTGCTTCGTCCTGGTGCTTCAGATTTGACAGGAAGTTTCAGGTATAGTAAGTTGAAGAATGGGAACGCTTGAAATATTAATCGTCAAGTAACGAATCTCTCAAATGTTATTCTTTGTATAAATCAGCCTATTTAAATATTTAGCATCACTCTGTTAAAAATTTTAACATCAATATTCGTTTCTCCAATCCCTTTCAAATTTATGCGATTTTGTGATCTATTTCAGTAGCATATGAAATCTGAAAATTTAAAGAATATTTTTTCCTGAGGTTCATTAATGTCGACATAGAATATAATGTTTACATCACAATGCTTATTTATTTATTTACAATTTTCGCCGCAGTTAGACATCAGTCTGGTGGCAGCTAATCTCAATATATAAAAATATACAATTAATAATTAATACACAATCCATAAATATTACAATCAATCAATAATGTCAATAAAAGGAAATAATCACATCACTTTAAATTATCATACCAATACCTTAATTTTATATATATATATATATATATATAAATATAAAAAACAAATTAAACATATCGTTGCAGGTCATCATATAACTGTGAAGATACAGTCAGGCCTTCGTATAATTGATAATTCATACTTTAATATATTTGACTTTTGATTCTTAGAGATTGAAAGAGCTTCAGACAAGTATGCTTAAAAAACTAGCCAGCAATCTTCAATAAATTGATGTCTTATCATGTATCTTTTATCAAGGATAGATGTAATTAGTACCTACTGTATTTAGATTGACCGAGACTTTCAATTTTTAAACCATTACTTATACTACATATTTTACGCCATTAATTTTATCTCGGCAACAATTTTTGTAAAGTAAATTTGTGAAGATCAATCTTGTGAACCTTAATATTAAATAGGATGATTTGTATGATTATATGTAAGTATTTTAAATCATCTGCATCTTATTTTCTCTCGATAATTTAATTTAAATGCAAACCAGGGATGTGGCAGTCTCAGTATATCTCCACATAGCAGTGTCGATGAGGGGGATTGACAAAAACAGCGAGATACAGAATACACTAGACCTATATTAATTTGGTATTTTATTGTCCACCGGCCTTGGTGGCAGAGTGGATAACATTCCATCCACACTATCGCTCCAAACCCCAAGGTCCAGTGCTGGAATCCTGGCTGATCAGATTTTTCCGATCAGAGAATGGTTGTGTGTGTTCATTGTTGGCTCGGTGAAGCACCCTCTGACAAGTCCATGAGAGCTTAAGGGGACTTCACCAATAAAGGGCAACAGTAGCTAAGGATAAAATATGGGTATAAATGTATTGAGCAATGTCATATATTATGATTCATTAGGTAATGGTAAATGTATGGTTTCCCCACCAGATGATAAGTGAAATAGGTATGGGTACATTGCAATGATAGTTTAAATGGGATTTCAAATGTTGAACTAAAGGATAAATTACCATTTTGACGGCATATAAGACGCACCCTCATTAAGTTGGCCACTCACAAGGAAAAAATGTTTTAATAGTCCGTGCGAAAGCACGGTACCACAATAACTTAAAATGTAGTTTCTTTTAGTTGTCACATTTAGTAAAAGCCAAATATTAACACAATCATTGAATGCAATTATGAAATAGGTAGTATAGACCATCTGGGCTAATAATATCATTCAGTATTGAAAGTTAACCTGTGGAGGTTGAACCTTCACATATAAGACGCAGGGAAATTTTTCGAGACATAATTTAGGAAAAAAGGTGCGTCTTATATGCCATCAAATACGGTAGCTTTCTCATAAGTTGAAAGATGCACTCGGGCCTGATTTACCTTTAAGCGACTACAGTGAAGTCACATCCAAGTCTTATTTAACCTCTTAAATATGATATCTCATTTTATTTAAAAAGCAATTCTTAATTCTTACACATCATGGTTTGTTTTTTATTCTGATAAATTGATATTTTTTTAGAAAGCTTATACATATTTTAATCTATGGATATATTTAACTCTTAGGTTGTATCGGAAGTATGTTCTGGAGAAACTAGTTCAATCTTGTGTCTCCAAGGGTTATGTATTCCAAATGGAAATGATAATTAGAGCAAGGCAATTTGGATATGCCATTGGAGAAGTGAGTATCCGAAGAACTTACGAGTCTGATGAAAACTTAAATTAGGTCTGTTTATTCCTTTCACTAATCATAAAATTTAATCTTCAATTTCAGGTACCTATAACTTTTGTTGACCGGGTATATGGAGAGTCCAAGCTTGGAGGTTCTGAAATCTTTCAGTTTGTTAAATCACTCCTGTATCTGTTTGCAACAACTTAAAAGTCTAAATTTTTATCAATGAAATGAAGATATTAATAAAAGTAAATTTTTGCTACTAATACCATAATTAGACAGACGGTTGCATGAAAACTACCTATTAAGAAAGTTTTAAGCATTAAAAAAAAAACAGTTTTGCAAATGATTTTTATGACTGTGATCACATACCACAAGTGATATTGAACAATTGATTTAGAGTAATTTCAGTTATTCCTAAATTCCAATGCGAGGCATGGAGAATATTTCATAGAAAGTTCTGTGTTTTATCTTTCATAGTGCCAATACATTACAACAGATATGAGAAAAAATATAATTTTGAGAAGTAAGAGTGTTGAAACAAGCCCAACTCCAGAAGGCTGTACTAGTTCATGTGCACATGATTTTTTGCACTACTTTTAACAATAATTCATCAAATTTGCTATTGTAATTGCTTCATAACCACACTGCGTTAACCAAATCAACTGTTACAATTTGAAAGGTAGAACTAATCCCAACTTACCTCTCTCTACTTCGCTTTTTAATTCTGTATAGGGCAGAATTCCTCGAGCACTACGGAAATATTTTTTTTATGTGACATATATTTGCCTTCAAGAACAATGTTTAGTTACGTAATTAGCAAAAAAAGTTATTTATAACAAAATAGTTGGGTGTCCCTACCCTGGTCACTTGCGAGACTAATGTGCTCACATTCCCCAGTGTAGCTGATATAGACCACTTCCTTCGTTTTCTATCAAGCTTTAATTAAATATCCAAAATTGTCTGAAATTAAGACATTTATTTTGATAATTCATACAATTTTCGTAATACAGTTCCAAATAGTAATGGATAATGAAATAATTATTTAAATGCATTATATCTTATATAGGTACATTGTGATAAGTATTGAAGTAGAGATAAAAAAGGTTAATTTGTGGCAATAATTTTCTTCTAATTAAAAAATATTATTATTGCTAATAAATGAAATGTCAATTTTTAAACCAGAAAAAAATACAGTATAGAATAAAAAAGGCTACGAGGCCTCGCTGCTTTACCCACCACAAATGGCTTCATTTTCTCCATCCCTCTGGCATTCGCACAGAGTAATACTGTCAGACGTAGCTTACTATACTTACCCCATGACATGGCTCTCCTTTCATTGCAAGTGTCTTGCTCGGCAGTAAATTGTAAAATAGCCCGGTCTCGTCTGCATTGAAAATATCATCGGCATCGTACTCTCCAATGATAGATTTCAACTGAGTCTTGGACCACATCACTTGAAACTGAACCACTTTCCCCAACAATGGACTTGGAGGGAACAGAAAGAAAGCCATTAAAATTAATGTTATTTACAAGATTTATATAAACACGAGTGGTGGTGAGAGAAAAATGAAACATGACACCAGCTTTCCTTCAAACTAAACCATGACATTTTTTCATCTTTTAGAGCCACCCATTCGAGGCTTTGAAGTCTTCTATTCCTAGTCGTGCGGCACACGCCAAAGCCTTCTCTTTCAGACACTCCATCAACGGGAATGTTTACAGCTCTCCCCTGCTTAAGCCAAGAAATTAATACGGTTTCTAGGTCTTCGAATTTGCTGTTCTGTATGAGAGCTCTTCTCCCAGACTCATTGCTGCAACTACGTTTCGCTCATAAAATGACTTCCTTATTCCTAAGAAGTCTTTATGGTCGATTCTGGCAAATTGTTCCTTAGCCAAGTCGGTTTCCTTTCCGCCATGAGACTGCATCATGATGGTCTCTATTGTGTGAAAAAGCCTTTAGACGCCATAGATAAGCTGCAAGCTCTGGCTGGTTGCAGTCGAAGCGATTTCAAAATTTACAATTAGGTATTTCAACGGTTTTCCCTGGCAAGTCACATAAGTGAGGTACTTCCTGTCATGGGGCCAGAAAAATATGTTTCATTACAGAGTTTGTCGTATAAATAAAGTTTCATAAGAGAGGTTGGAAATACATGGGGACTATGAGGTCATTCACGGGACCAAACAAATCGGTGTATAAGTGAGGTCATTGTGTATCCGAGGTTCTACTGTATTCAGAAACAATGACTATAATTAAAGTTGAACGAGGAGTCATGGGAGTAAAAAAGCTGGTCTCAAGAGGATCAGTGGTCCCATTGAGGACCACTTATTGTGTTTTCTCAGTTTTAAAGAAGTTCAGAAAAGGTCTCTTTCCACTAGAGAACACTGAGTAAAGAGGGGCACTAAGTCTGTTAGAAAAAAGTGGTCCCTATAGGAACCAGTGCCCTATAAAGGGTTAAGTTTCAGATTAGAAACTTGAATGAATTAGGCAGCATGGATTCTGTGGAAGTACTGTATGAAGCCCATGAAGTACAGGTATCACACAACTTTTGGTACAAACATTTACAGGGAAAAGTGAACACCTTCATCACATAATGATTAGTACAATTTCTAGTCCTTATTAAAAATGAGACAATTTTATTAAGAAATATAGGTTTACATAGAAGAAATTACAATAAATTTTCAACATGGCCACAGATTATTCTGGGACAATATCTCGAAAAATTCGCATAAAAACTTTGTCCAAAATAAAAACACTTTTGTCCTACACAAATTGACCACCATCCAATCTGCACAGCACATCTTGGTTCACTGAGGCACAACTGTCAACTTATGAGAAAACTCAGTCACAACTGCAAACAGAGACTACTGCAATCCCAACTCCTGAAGTAATTTGATAACATCAACTAGAGCTTTCAAGTACAAATAAGAAAATTCCAGTTCGGAAAATAAAAAGTTAAAAAATGCATAGGTGTCTGAACAGTCTAATACAGCCTCTATTTACAGCTTAAAACTTGTGTTAAGGGGTAAAAATGTGTTATAAGGAGCTCCGTTTATTTACCCTAATTCCAAAGCCCAGAACATAATCACTTTTCCTCAATTCTGAAAGAGTTCTGGGAACAGTTAACAATTTGTTAATGAGCAGGAATTCACAATGAATAAACTGCACTTGATACTTTAACATATCACTGTATGTGTAGAAAGATAAATTTTTGTGGCCAATGCTGATATTTTTATTGAAAACCACTTCGATGATTCAAACTATTTCATCAATAGCAGTGTCAGTCTGTGCAGGTACTTCTTGCCCATTAGGTTGTACATCTCAGGTTGATATTAGCTGCAAAGAAAAGATCTCTTCGTAAGAACATGAAACATAGATTCCAACATAAAATGCTCATCATTTGTTCTTTGGGTGGAAATAAAATAATTATGTGCTTTGATAATGAAGCGGCAAAATGGTTACCGAGGTATAACAGAATATGCATTTATTTGTTTAAAGTGAAATACACTGTTACCCAATTAGAACATATGAAATTTGACACCAATAAGTCATATCTTTCAAGTTATCAAAGACTGGTATAAGTGAAGGATATTTCTAGAGAAACAGTTGGTGTTTGGAAGTTCAAGAGGAATTTAAATGGTGAGGGGTAACTACTCAGTTATAAAGTGGGGATCCAGGCTGTAACCTAATCCCAAATTCTTACTATTAGTTATTAGCACAAGAAATTAATGGAGATTAAATTATTAATCAATTATCATCAACTAAAGCAATTGTGAATTGAGAAATTAACCATAAAAGAGATCTTCTAGCAGAAAAAAAGCAAGCGTAAAAGGTTTCAATGCTTGGTTACAAAAAACAAACTAAGTTTTCTCAAAAACATAGCTCAAATATTATTGAAGACTAAAATATATTTTATGTTTGTAAACAACATTTTTGTTAATGCGATTCTTAATCAAGATAAATTTTTAAGATTTTCAAACTTAGTACATTTTTTCTAGCATTTAACAGCAACTATAAAATGAAAAAGGCATCCATAATATAAGATTGAATAATACAAGTGCAACTCCATAATTATCTAAGAAAGGAAGAACAAGGTAATTTTCACAACATGTTACTAAGGTTTATATTATATTATCTACTTCAATGATGGTAGCCTTTTCAGTAGGTAGTTTGTTGAATAAACGATAATAACAGTGTTAATGGTGAAATTTTCAAACAGCCACTAGGATATTAAAAATATTCAAATTAACATACAGGAAAGATGTACAGAGGATCAATAAACTACTAGCAAATAAAAAGCTACATCCACCAAGAAACTTCATTCTTATGTGCATTTTTTCTTGCATATTCAGAATATTGTTAGTTTTAAGAATATATCCAAAACATTTCCAACAATTTCTGTAAAATTTATGAAGTTAAATAATTCTAAGCAAAGGAAGTCAGTACATTTTCTGTCTGCCTACACCCTGTGGTGCAGTAAGCTAATGGTGTTTTGATCTCCATTCAGTCTTGTCTTAGGTTCTAAGAGAACCCAGAAACATCCCTTTTCCATTTATCTTACTACTTAGAACTGTAAAAATTAATTCTTAAGTGGTGGCAATGGTATTTAAAGGGAATATCCCTCAATTTCAAAGAATCTGCCTCCATTTTATGAGATATATTGAAGGAGATGGAATGGACAAAACAAATGGAAGGTTTAATTTTGCTATGCGAGTCTTTTGGGTTGGATTAGCTGGAGCAACAAGATTCTGTGGAATTATTGATTTTCATTGGCTCATTTTCTAGACTTATTATAATGTCAAGGTAATTAGCTATGGATACTGTTTGAAAAATGTGTTTTCTTGAAGCATATGACCCCAGTTGCAGTCAAAATTCATAGAAATCAGATTTTTCACTTCAGTTGGGTGCGAAAGTAGCTTGCATTCATAAAAAGTTAACGCAACATTACTTTTGTTATGATACCTCAGTGAGTGTCTTTGATGCAATGTTTAACGAGCCAAAAAGTTGATGGAATTACCTGCACCTCATTAAAAAAATTTAAAACCAAAGAGGTATGAAAAAGTCACAAACTCAGTAAGAAAATACTCACAGATTTCACTGTTGTCTTGATGAAATCCTTTTTATGAGCTAAGTCAAATTCTGGATAGGCAGCATAAACCTGTTTGCAAACTGTTTTCATAGTGATTTCTTCCAAATTTGCACCTTCCAGAATCTGTTTTACATATGACTTAATTTCATCATCCTAAAATTGTAGAGCAACGATATTAGTCATTCATTATCTCAAATAATGTTTATTGTATCAAATTTGTGTGTGATATCTTACGGTTGGAGGCTGTTTGGCTTTTTTAACCAAAGGTTCATCCTCAGATGAAGATTCATCATCATCGCTCTTCATCTCCGCTTCTTTCCTCTTCTTCTTTTCAGACTCTGCCTTCTCAGTCTCCTTCTTCTGATCCACTTTCTTAGGAGTGGGTTTTTTGGCATTGGCAGTGGCCTTTTTCTTCAATGGCTTCTTTTTCTGAATCATAATTACAAGATGACTTAGGACTTACCAAATAACAATTATTTCTTATAATAAAAATAATTAAATATACAAACATTAAAAAATAGTGGAGATCATATAAAATAATCTTATAAATACAGAAAGAAAACTGGATGTACCTACATCTAAAAGGATGATTTAAGCAACTAGGAATTTTAATTGCAGACCTTATGATGGAGATTATTGCATTTTGAAACCAGATGACATTACACCTTATAATGAACCATTTCTAATATAATGGAATTAAAATTTAAGCTGATTTCTGAAGTCATGAGGTGTATGCTGGAAGGACAGAATCAATGGAAGGAAATCTCCAACAATGGCATACTTAATAAAAAAATCTTCACAAGTTGAAAGTAATATGAGATTTCTTGGTGAAGATTATTAGCACTAATTGGAAATAATCTTCACCTAGAATTTGTTATGCATGAGGCATTTTTCTCAAATAAACTCATCCCTCAAATTTCCAGAATTACAATTTACAGTGAATATCGCATAAAGAAACAATTTTGGGCGATAAAGAAATACAGTAGAAGTCCGTTATAACGAGAGCTGACAAAAATTGGAAAAGTACTCGTTATAGCCGATTTCTAACACTAAGTCTTAGTCCGTCATCTTGAATCCAAGAACAGCGAGTGCGGAAGAATGGAACTGCAGGGTTTTTAATCCTTACACTAATCTATAATATAAAATAGTGTGGGTATGTATGTTTGCTAATAACTCGAGAACCAAGAGTCGCAAGACTTTGAAATTTTCAACATTATTAAAAGTCAACCCCGCACAGAGTATAGGCTACTTTTTATTTCCCTAATGTCCACGGTTCGAACCCAGACGGGTCAAAATGTTTCCATAAGAAATACACGTAGAGGTAATTTTTTCGTACAAGGGTTAATTTCTTTTGCGAAATTAAATTAGAAATAATGGTCCTAGAAAGACGAATCAAGCTCCAAAAGATAGAGGATAGAATAAGGATTCTTAATTTGGTTGCAGAATATCGTTTTTGAATCGAATTTGCGCACATTTTGATAAAGTTCGTGAATATTTTATCAAAATTTTTAGGTAGCTAACAACCCACTTCCCTGACGATCAAGGCGATTGCTGAATCCCCAGCTCATGTACTTATCCGTAGGAACACACTGAGAAAATATGCCTACTTCAAATTCATGTTAAAAATAAGTGATAGATTATATGAAGAGGGAGAAATTTAAGGAGATATTAGGAACTGCAGCTGTGGATGATACACTGTGAAGAATTGAGCACACAAACACACGAATACAAGTATTTAAGAAAGGTTGTACATTTTATTTAAGCGTCTGTCCCAACCAAGTTTTATTTATATCAACGTAATTGTTTACTGACTATTTCGTGGGATAAATGGGTTTATAGTAGTTTGTTAGATGAAATTGCTTTCTCTCGATCAATACAACTGACTGCGTATAAAAAACCTGATAAGTTTTGTATGTTTTTAATATAATCTTCTGCATTAAGTATTATTGATTTACTTCAATAAATATTTAGCCGGAAATGGACTTGGTGAATATCATTAAGGTTTCCCAGTTTCAGTTAAGGACAGGAGTTAAACTGCGATTTGTAAAGCTTTAGCAAATCTCCCATATCGTATCCCTCCATTGAAAAGGTAAAGGAAGTTTACGTGTTGTTATACGCAGAATAAAATAAGTTATTCATTGTGGTTTTTTAAGTGCTTCCAATTCTTATACATTTACTATCATTCTGTTATCGGTGTTCAATCTCAGTTGTTTCAGAGTAATATAAAATACATTTTGGTTGTGTTTGATCATTGTTTCCAATATCCATTTTTTCCCTTTCTGAAAATGTCTCCTTAAACGTAATGTTGCTTATCCTAATGCAATCTTCAGATATACTTTTTATAATCCTTAACTGTTGTGTTCACGGAAGAATTGTTCATTCTAATATTTAGATTACTTTGCAGATATTATTACAACTTTATTTTGTTTCTTTTAGGTTTGGAAATGATGATAGCCTGGTATTTGCTATCTAACTAAAATTATGAGACATGTTACGATCAAGCCTGTAACAAAAGTATTTATTAATTTTAATTTTCCCCGTTGAGAATCAACGGGCACTTCAGCTAGTGCTTCATATAATGTGTAAAATAGCATTTTCCTGCCCAAAATACCGGATTTACTCGAAAATAAAGTGCACCCTTTAGAGTCTTTCTTTTTCCAGCTCAAAATTCAGGGCGATCCTTAGAATCAACTGCACACTAGATTCAGGTAAAATACTACTCGATGGCATGTCCCATAGCACGGGGCCAACCGCATCCTCGGCTCACCCTGAATCCATATAACTCGTCAAACGTTCCACCAATCTGCTACCGATGCTTGGACTGTATAAATGTGCTTATACTGTAACAATGTTTGCACTATATACGAAACTGTAGGCCAATAGTTTTAAATTAAAAGGGAATTGGTTAGCCAATCAAACTTTTTGAATGAATGATTTTAAATTGGTACTTATGGAAAACCATAGGCATGGTCGACTACTGGCATTTGTATACAGTACTATATATAATAGATATAAGCATATAAATATACGCATATATTAGCGTACGTCTGTATAGTACAGACGTATAAGTTGCAGCGTATGGTGTGACCTCATATCTTAAGGTGAGAATTACATTCGCAAGCAAATGATGTTTCAATGTCCAATGCTTGAGTTACGGGGTGCCCATTACTTTTGATGCTGCATCATTTTAGAGTAAATACAGTATTATTTCATTGATTCATGCATCGAAATGAAACTACATCCTCTAATATAAAATATGGAAAAATAAATGCTCAATAATCGTCCAAAAATGATGTGTCATTAGATAATCTTAATTCACATCAAATTGCTTCCTTGTGATATTTTTCATTCACACCCTTCATAAGCAATGACTGAGTTGCAGGGGAGGGATGAGATTACCCTGGGAATCTGAATCAGCACTGCTTTCATCACCATATTCCCACCCATCCTGGGTCCGACAATTTGGTGCCAAGTTTCGAATGAAAACAAATCCCACGGCCGGATTTTAATACAATGGGAACTCAATTGAAAATTCCTGCGCTGACTAGAGGGGTCATCGCCAAAAGAAACAAGGAGGTGATAATATGTAAAGGGGGATAAAGGGGAGAGTGAAACTTGTGAGAAGTTTATCAAAGCTCCCTAAAGCATCTTTGCCGAGGAAGGGTGAGGTGACTCATGGAAAAAAAATGTATGAATTATGCGAGGATAATTCAGGCATTTAATGTTTTACTGCCATTTGAAGAGTTAACGTGCCTCAAACTACCTTTGGCTTGTCGGACTTAGTCTCTCACTTCTATTGACATTTCCAAACTATGCCTCCCACGAGAAAGAAACGTGGCACTCATAATGATACTTCAGAAATGACCACTTGTAATAATGGATGTAACTTGCTATCCTTTTTGCAGTGAGATGGAGAACAAAAAAATCTAACGCTATAACGCAACTCTCATAATATGCGGTACTCGTTATAACGAACTCCTACTGTATCCCATTTTTCCTATCAATTTATAGTAATGTAACATTAATTTTCTCACTTTGTTATCATCGTCTTCACTTTCATCTTTTTCATCATCAGATTCTTTCTCATCTTCGCTGCTTTCCTTTTCATCATTCTCCTCAGTTTCCTCTTCTGCTTCTGATGAGATTTCATCATCGGAATCCTCTTTCTTTTTCTTTCCCTTGCTTGGATTGCTTTTCTGACGTTTAGCTTTTGTACTGCTAGTAGAAGCCCTCTTCTTCTTGGAATCCTTTACTGGCCTGTTAGAATTAGACAATTCATTCTCAAAATAATTCGCTAAGTTCCTAAAATTGGAATAAAAATAGAAAATTCTTAAGGGTACTTTTCTGAGTCTTTTGGTTCCATGAGGAATTCTAATAATCGATTCACAATTTCCTCTCGGCTCCCTCCTGTAGTCAGGTCGAGGTTTCGACTGAGACCTTTCAAAGTGGCCACGTCCATCCTATTCAGAAATGGAGAAGTCAACTGAAAATAGAGCCAGGAACAATGAACGAGATATGTCTGCCACTTCAAATAAACTCACTTTAAGATGCTGGTGCGCTTCTTTGAATATTGGTCCGAACCCTCTTTAAAGTCAAAGCCATTGAATTTACGAATGTT
Organism: Sympetrum striolatum; assembly: GCA_947579665.1. Classification (NCBI taxonomy): domain Eukaryota; kingdom Metazoa; phylum Arthropoda; class Insecta; order Odonata; family Libellulidae; genus Sympetrum; species Sympetrum striolatum. The sequence continues at coordinate 97,416,279 of OX388344.1, read as the reverse complement.
CCTTTTCACTGTTGCAGGCTTGCATGGACCTTTGAAAAGCACTTTGTGAAGAGGTTTCAACTTCTCAGCTTTCAATTTCTAGGAAAAAAGGAGGTAAAAATGTCAAACACCAAAAATAAAATTAGCTATATTATACTTTAATCACTGAGTTTACTTTCTACTCGTATTCTCTCATGGGTAAGTTTATCTCCTTGTCAGATACAGTAATTAATAAGGCAATGCAATTGATCGTTCCATAACTTTGCTAAATTACTATAAAAAAATGCCACTCAATTTTAAATGCTTAACTGCTAAATAGATCATGATAACTAACTGTAGAAAAGTACTCAGTTTATGAAGTACCAAAATAATGGAATATGCAGCATTACAGAGCTAAAGCTTAATAAATAATGCAATACTTGCATAACAGAAATATCATTCCATAAATTTTGAATCTTGAAACTCAAAATATTTACAGGTCTTCAGCAACAGATAAAATAAACACAAATTATACAAAGTAAAAGTTGTCAAAAATGTTAATTTGTTGAAATGGGTAATGATTGATTATATTGGATTACATTTTCTGACATCTAGCTGAAAAGTCCTATTGTATTATTTACAAGTATTCAAGGAGATAGCACATGGGTAAAAATCATTAAGCATAGGCAGGAATGGCAGCACAATTTAAAACGTGTAAATTAACAAAGGATTGTTGATTGAGCAGGTGAGGAATTTACAAGATTACTTCCCACAACAGCAGACTTGAAGAGTTAATTGGGACCCTCACTCAACTAAGCTGAGGGAGGCTATTTCACCAAAAAATAGTTCGAAAAACTCATTTATACACAGGTACTTAAATCAATTAGAGGAATTAATTTTCTTTACAAATAGTTATCCTAAGGTACACTGTGTATTATCATAGACTTCACAATCAGTCGTAATCAATAATATGAGTTCAGAAACAGAAATATACATTCAAGAATTTTAAAAAGATATGAAGTGGGATCTCTTACTTATTATTAATAATAACTTATGTTTTACATAATAAATGCAATAAATTAGATAGTTAGAACTTGTAAACTTTCATAACTAGATGGACTAGCGACATCAAAGACGGACACAAAACAAATTAACTCCTCCATAATCCTATACCTGAATGATAGCCTCAATTCTTGGAATTTCGCCGAGCTGCATTCCACGCCCTTCAGGAATTTCATTTTTAGGGCTCTCTTTAGGCAACACTTTAAACTCTTCCGTGAACCGCTGGACTTTTTTCCGGTCACGAGTGCCGCTTATTTGAAGAGGTTGGTCCAATAGTGGAACTGGGACATAACAGGAAACAGAAGAATTAATGCATCGTTTTGACGAAATAGTCCAACAGCAGATTATCTAAGTTCTTCTAAATTTCTAGGTTAAGGCAAAACAAATGAAAAGGGAAAAACACAAGGAACACTAAAATAACTAGGGGATCAAAGTTCACAAGCGAAAAACCAATTTGAATGGCAATCACACAACTATACAAAATATTCACAAAAATGCACTTACTACATTAAACTTATCTAGAAAAGAATGAGTCAAAGAGAGCATGAATTAATTCGTTAGAGGTCAGTAATATGTTAACAAATACCGAAACATAAAAATTACACAAAGCACAATCATCAATATAAAATATCCACCTTTTCCATTCTTATCATTTTCCTCATCACTATCCTCTTCGTCTTCATCATCATCCTCATCTTCCTCTTCCTCATCGTCATCATCTTCCTCTTCTTTTTTCTGACTCTTTGATTTAACATTCTTTTTATTAGGGGTCATCTTTTCTTTACTTTTCCCACCATCGTCTTTTCCATCCTCTGTCTTAACGCCGACCTGATTATCCAAATGATCTCCATCCTCCTTTACTTTATCTTTTGAATCTTTGGCCTGAGAAACAAAATATCAAATAAAGCAAAGTTTCAAAAGATGAAAATGATGGAAACTGCAAAGGTAATTGCTCAATGGAATAGAAAACGAGTACATATAAACGTAAATTTCCTTAATAGACATTATAAATATTCAAAGATAACATATCCATGACTAGGGGTTCATGGATTCCAGTTGGAAACAAAATTTGTAAATCTACATATTTAGGGAATTCCAATGAGTTCTGAGGTACTTGGGAAATAACATAGTTGGGATATAAACCATGATTCTGTAATCTGAAAAGTCAGCAATAGGAAAAGCATGAATAACTTACGATGCTACAATCAAAAATTAGATTCCACTATGAATGCAGTTTGATGCACCTGGAATTGGGTAAATAGGCTTAGGGTACCTATGTCACTATAGCATGTAGAACTACTTATAGTACGAACTATCCTCTGTACATCATACAAGACCTCTTTTCATGGACTAACTAAAGATGATATGTCGACTAATACAAATGTAGTGAGAAAAACTTCTACCGCTCCCTGGAAGCCGGTTTGCATGGATTTTACGAATTCTTCAATATTTACGGCTGAACAACGTAAGAATTCATCGAAAGCTAAACTAAAATAATGGTAGCGGAATCATGATAATAAAAGATTTGCATACAAAGAATTTTATAGAGGTATCACAAGTTCGAAGAAATATGCCGACTTCGGCTCCCATAGAATTTTGCAAGAAAACGCCTACATATCACAGTAAAAAAATCACAGAAAATGCTTACACTTAGAATAGGTGTCAGCTAATCACTTTACACGAATAACTACATTCTATCTTTCGTAACAAACCTTGGTACACCTAAACGATTCAAACGGAAATAATCAATCACCAGAAATATTCATGCCCACTGCCGCCAGCGAGACACATGCAATAACAAAATCAAATAGTACAATGAAATGATAGTAAATAGGAGTGATATATTAGTGGCTCCAAAATTAAAATATCAAATCTTTGGAATTAAGCAGATGGAAGCAGATTTTCACTCATTAAGGGTTATTTATTTGAACACTAAACAAAAACACGCCATCTTGGGTACCGACGCATTAACGTACCCAGCAAGCATCTCGTAATATCGTTAGAGAAAAGAAATAAAAAATGCAGGCTTATTTTCTAAGTAAGTGCTGTTTTGACTATTAGTCATTTAAATCCAAATATGTAAGAACATACCTCCCGATCAACAGTTTTCGTGTTATCTTCGGCATCCGACATTTTCAGCACCTGGCGTCTTTGCAATATGGCGGGCAATTGCTGGCGCGGAACAATCACCCAATGAAATTTAAGGATCCGATTCCCGCCATCCTTGTTATAACGCGCGATTGGATTAAAAACTTAAGTTCTGGTAATAAAAGAGTAAGAATTTGATGAAGGATAATAAGAAATAATTAGTAAATATACTAGCTATTTATTAATATTTAAGTTCCAACATGCTCTTTACAGTAAATTAGCTTAAATTTTGCACATTGGAATTTCCGATTTTCGTATGTTAAAAAGGTTCAAAACAAACGAACTCCATTGACTGAATTGTAGAGATTTAAGGAATAGATGAAAATCTTTTCATCGACCTACGATTCACAAGTTAAAGGAATGTTCAAATAATAATGGTTTACTTTATTGAACATTGTTGGGGTTATCTATAGTACTCATGTGATGGATTCGCTAGTGTTATTTTGAGAATTTTATCAATGCGGAATTAAGAAGTCCAGATGTGGGAAGCATACATCCGTAGTTTATAAACTAAGAATGTATGTAAACAGAAAATCATGACGTCGATTGAGGACATCCTTAAGAATTTGATGTTTTTTATTATCTGTGTAACGCGCATCAATAGCTGACACCTCTTTAAGATAATGCGAACTCAGTGTTTTAGCTGATAAGATACGTGGCACATAATTTATTTCACTACTACTTAAGAGGTATGAAGTGGACGATTCTTGAAATATAAATGATTTATGTGGTTTGAAATTACCATATTTTGCATGGAACTGAGACATTTCTCTATTGCTAATCTAAGAAAGAAATTGAATTGGAAATAAAGAAGCACAATGTCTGGAACAATTTTGGTTACTGGTGGTGCTGGGTATGTTGGTTCCCATACGGTGATCAAACTACTTAAAGAAGGTTATAAAGTAGTGGTGGTGGACAATCTTGTTAATTCTGTTAAAGGTGAGGTCTTTTTACTTTTTTTTAATGGTGCTAACCTATTGGAATTTTATTAACTATTCTATCGTAGTGCACCCTTTGGTGATTTTTGGAAATACTTTATAAATATTATCTTTCCACATTAAATCCTACGCTTGTTAAATAATCTATCGTCTGTTTCCCATGGCTTTTTGGATTATTTTAATCGGAATTAATTTATTATCTGCATGATGACTCGGGTACTATTATCCATTTAAATGCAGCTGAAGCTTAGTCCTCAAATTAATCTATTATTCATGATGATAAAACAATCTGTGCTGCTAGGGAAAGGAATCCTTCCTGAAGCTTTGGAACGTGTTCAAGATTTGACTAAGCAACATGTGAAGTATTATGGAGTCGATTTAAATAGCGCTGAAGAATTAAGAGCAGTGTTTAGGGAAGTAAGTTGTAAAATAATTGGCTTTAATATATTTGTGAGTAAGTTGCAGAATTTTTAAGTGTTCTTTATATGTTCAGAAAGTTTCACATACAGCATTACAATTTCAGAATAAAATAGATGCTGTCATACACTTTGCTGCACTGAAAGCTGTAGGTGAATCCTGTAATTTACCACTGACATATTACCGAAACAATGTTGGAGGCTCTGTAAATTTGTTTGAGGTCAGTTTTTCAAATTGTTCAAATGCTATGAGTTACTTATTACAGAACCATGACAACATGTACTTCCTACTGATGAAAAGAAACAACCATTACCTTCTATAGCAATTTATCGATGTATTTAACAATGCTACATTTTTTATATAGTTTTCACTTTTACTAACACATTGCACTGAGAAGCTGAAACCTTCCTACCAGCAAATTTCACTCGATGCATGAAAGTCTAAAGACTGTTTCTTTATTTTCCTTCATTTCAAATATCATATATTAATGGAAGGAAAATAGTCGAGAACAACTTCTCAGGAAGATAGAAACTGAAAGATCTCACTTTTTGTGAGTCTTGAATTACTTGGAAATGGATGTATGCTGGCAATGAGAAAATAGTGCAGGCAGTATGTATCTAATTTTGGGTTTACATGAAGGGCGGGAGAGAGCAAAATTACAGGTGTTTACATGTGATGCAAACGTTTTTGTAAAGTGAAAAGAATACTTGAAGGAGTTAGTGGAATGGTTTGAAAATATATCTGGATGTGTCTCTGAAGAAATCTTCAAGGATTTCAAAGCATGGATTAGTGTGTAGAATTAATTGCAAGCCTGCATATCCGCAAAAGGGTTCTGAGTGATTCTTTTGCATGTAAGTAGATGACCTACCTGGAAGATGGATGCTTTTGGATCACTTCTCAATTTTAGCTGGCTATTTTCCTTCCATTTCTTCTCTTTTGGATCATTCCTTTCCTATTTGTATTCTTCACCTATAATTAATTATGCCTTTGTCATGATGATATGCTTGAATTACTATTTAATCACAGGAATGTAGGTAATGCAAGGAGTATTTCTTGTATGTACATTTCAAAGCAGTAATGTCCAAGGTATATTGTGCCTTAAATGAGAATTATTTTCAAAGGCCCCTTTGGTATTTCTATATATTTTTTCATCTATTCTAATGAGCGATAGAATAGTATTGTTTGGTAAACTTGGCATTAAAAGATTCTCTGGTGATTCATAATGCTATATAGGGCTTTATTAAATATAAAAAATAAGAAATAGGGAAAAGCATTGTTTTATTTCATTGCTGCACTTTGACAGCATATTATTGTGAATTTTTTGCCTATAAGTTACCTTAAGTTGGAAGAATTGTTGTTGCCAAATTGGAAGAAATTTCCTAATTTCAGATCATAATATTTGAAACTATTAGATCTAACACTTTCTTATCTTCTCTCAATTTTAATTATTGGTCTTTTATTTTGGATACAACATAATAAGGAAATTGGAAATTAAAAGTTTCTCCTCCAAATTACTGCCGCAAGCGAAGCTAGGGTTTGTTTATATGGATGGGTTGGCCATTTTAAATAAGTCTACAAGTATACATCTACAAAAATAACTCATCCTTCGTTTCCCCAAAGCGAAATTACAGTTACCACTGCTAAGACTTTCTATACTGATTCTGTTGTACGAGATGCAAATAAATCTTCAATTTTTGGTATTAATATTATTTTAGAGAAAGGACATATTTGGCATAAACAGGTATATTTTTCCATCTAGGAAAAAATAATTTGGGAAATATTTTGGTAAACTGCATGGTTTTCTCTAGCCAGATGCCTAGAGTACATATCCTCTTTAGAATTAAGAGAATAATAAATTAATTAGAAGGAAGGAAATTCTTACTTTCGTGCCAAAGTATAAGATGCGTCTGTGTTGGTAGTGGTATTTCCTGCTGCTGTCAATTTCAGTATTGATTTTTTTTACCCAAATGAACTTAAATTGACAAGATGGAATTTTAAGAAAGAAAAATATCCACTAATTGGGCTTAAGCAGTTTGAAGGAGTTTTGGATATTTATTGAGCCTGGGGAAACTTGTGATAATTTTGTTATATCCTATGGGTGTTTTGTAGTGATATCCTTAAAACATTAACTTAATAATTAAGATTATTTTCATATTAACTTAATTGAAATATTGTGGTATGTTGAACAATTGTATTTATCAGCTCACAACAAATATATAACACACCTTTAAATGTAGGCCTGAAATTCACACTGCATGTTATACACCTATTTTATTTAAATTTGATTTAATAAAATGAATCATATTCATTTTAACTAACAAGTATAAAGTAATTAAGTTTAAAAAGACTTTTTAAGGGTAGTTATTTTGAAAGTGTCTAGTCTCCGGAAAACAGCTTTTCACAATACTTCTCAAAATCAGCTGATCAACACTCAAAGGTGTGCAAAGCTTCAGATGTGAAACATTACATTTTCCCAATGGTGTACAGTAAATAATAATAATAAGCAATTGTGTAATGAGGTATGGAGAAACAATCATGTATCCATCTGCTAATTACACAACAGTCAACCAGGCATGTGGTACAAAGAACACTAACATGCTACTAAAGGGCTTCATGATAAAATACTGTTACTACACCACAATAAAAATTACAACACGACCAGGTTTCGTAGCCAAGCTACATCTTCAGGTGACATAAGAAAAAACAAACAGCGTTATATAGGAACATAGAGGGTAGTGGAAAGGGTGGGGGTTGATGGTAAACCAATGGGAAGGGAGAGGTAAGTTGGGAGGTAGAAGTTGCAGTGGGGAGGGAACAGGAATTTGGTGGAGTTAGGTTAAGAGATGATGGTTTGCACAATGGGTGAAGGGTTTGAAAACAAGAAGTCATTAAGGATATAATTTTTGGAGGAATTCCGGGCTATTTTTAACGTCTCCAATGCGTCCAATTTTGCACTGTGGTCACAAAATTGTAAATATGTCACATTAAAATCACTATAATGTCCGACATCTGGTTTATTATTTTTAAAGGCACGAAAATGTTCTTTCTGTCTCTTTTTAAAACTCCTGCCAGTTTTGCCAATATAAAATCCTTCACAATCATTACAATTTAGTCTGTACACACCACTTTTGTCGGATGGGTTAATTGGGTCTTTACATGAAATCAACAAATCCTTCACTTTTGGGCCTGTTTTAAATGTGCAGGAATAATGTTCTGGAAAAAATCTTTCACGGAATAAGAGTCCCTGCCAATAAATTTTACGGAGCACCACTTCCTCTCAGCAACGGGGCTGTCCATGTTGAAAGTATCGTCGAGGGCTATTTTTCTTTTCTTCTTCGTGATAAGGCAGTCGACGATTTCAGGATTGAAACCTTTTCTTAAGGCAATCTGTTTAATCATGAGCACTTCCTTCTGGTAGTTGTTCTCGGAGAGGGGCACATTCAGCAGCCGATGGACCAAAGCGTGAAAAGCCGAAAGCTTTTGGGAATATGGGTGAAAAGAGTCTCTACTGATGGTACAATCCGTGTAACTCGGTTTCCGGAAGATGGAGAAGTTATGTTTGCCATTTGAAAGAGATACATTGAGGTCCAGAAAAGAAAGGCTACCATTATTTTCTACTTTATTCGTAAATTTTTGGTTTTTATGGATTGAATTCAAAAAACGCAAAAACAGATGCAAAGTACGTTCAGTTCCATTCCACAAGCAGATCACATCATCTACGTACCTGTACCAATAACAAATATTCTGTAGGAGTTTTGAGTTGGAACTGAAAAGATTTTTCTCGAATTGATCCATAAAAATTTCGGCCATGAGAGGGGAACCCATTGCTAACCCTGAGTTTTGTTTATTATAATAACCTTTAAAAAGGAAATAATTTTTATCTAGGCAAGTTTTAAGTAGTCTTATAATGCCCAAACACCAAGAGGGGTCCACATTAGCATTTTTTAGGAGTTTGGAAGTGATGGTGATGACTTCGTCGCAGGGAACACTGGTGAAAAGACTCTTTACATCAATTTTTATTGTGGTGTAGTAAAAGTATTTTATCATGAAGCCGTTTTGTATTTATGAATACCACGAAGTAAAACCTGAGTCTGTTTCGTCTAAAATGCTACCATCTGATATCAATCTTTCTTATAAATATAAATTAAAAAGAGATTTTTACCTTTACTAATCTCCATTTACTTAGCAAATTGTAATGATGGACTTGTTTTGTAGTTGTTGGCAAGTGTTCTGCCGAGTGCATTATGTCCTTACCATTGTCTTAAATTTTGACTTCTAGTTTTGATTCTTTTGATAATTTTCTTCTTAAAATCATGATAAATGTTATATGACAATAAATGTGGTATTTTAAATGCTACTTGCAATCATCTGAATATCTCTCAGGTATCAATGTGTTCTATCTTCAGGGAGACAAACTCCTTTTACCAATGGATTCTTTATTATCTGTTATCTCTCTAGTCCCTTATTGTGGTGGATTAGCTTGTGTGTTCTTATGATCGAAGGATAGGTAATCTGGTGGTAACTTTGTTCCTGGTAGAGTCACCCATGCCAATAAGTTCAACAGGTCAGGCAAAAGATAGTCCACGCATTGTCTTAAGCTCTGTGAGATGACTGTAGAAACATATATTCCCCTTTGGGGCAGCCATTACGAGTGTTGGTGACATGTTAAAACACTGTTATAGTGTGCTGTAATAATATAGCACGATTATTTATCCCTGGAATATGATGTGCCATATTAATGTTATTGGTGCTGACATAAACACGACTTAGCCTTCTGCAAAGTGTTTATTTATTTGCCAATTTGTCACATACAGATGAAGAAGCCAATTTAGTGTGAAAATATAACATATGTTACAAACGTAACAGAAATAGGCAAACAGATGACCATTCCCTAATCGGAAAAATCCAGTTAGCCCGGATTCGAATCTGGGGCCTTTGTGTTGGAGCGATAGCATGGTATCATGCTAACCACTCCACTGGTTGTGCCAAGTAGTGATGGATGTAAGGCCATCTCGGTCATCATTCCTCGAAACTTTCACACAAGGAACAGCAATGAAAGAAGAAAGAATATCAATAGGGAAACGAAGGTGGAACCTGAAATGTTGGAAAATGTTAAGGCAGAAATGAAGAAGTCCAACTTGAATATACCAAAACTATGCAAAGTATGGTGGAAAGATGGCTGAGTTTATTTGAGCAATGAATTGAAAGTTGTTTTTAGTTGGGAAAATATTAGCCAGAGGGGTGTACATTAGTGATGGACAAGTGTGGAAAAAGCTGTGATAGCCACCAAGCTTATAAGCTACTAAGTTAAGTCAGTAGAAGTTAAGTCTGGACCAGTAAACACTGTTACGGTTAAGGTGTACTTGCCTACTAGTGATTACAGTAAGAAGAATGTAGATTTATGTTCTGGGCCACCCAGTCCGGATAATGAACATCAAGTGTGTAAGCTTTTTGTCAAAGATCTTTAATGATCTACAACAGTTCCAAGAACAACAATACAGCCAAAAATCAACAAACAAACAAATAGTTGCCAAGGCCTCACCCGTCACAACTTAGTTAATGAACAATGAGAAGGGGTTATAAGAACAAATTATGAAACCCTGGGAAGCAGAAGAAATGTAAGGTATAATGGAGATGAAAAGGAAATTGAGAAAGGTCAATACAGATCATGGGCATACAGAGCACTAAACAATGAGCTAAGAAGGGAAACAAATTAGGTCAAGGTACAGTGTAATTAAATAAAGGAGCTGGAGTAAAGCAGGAAGGTAAAGGATGAGATGAATCAAAGAGGCAATATAACAGCTATAGTGAATGATAGCAGGGGAAATATCTAAAAGGATTCATATAGCGTAAGGGGATGATGGAAAGAATACATTGAGGAATGTAATGGGAAAGACTTGAAACCTCCCAGCATAGAAATAGAGAGGAGCAAGCAGTTGAAGAGGATGATGTTGCACCATGGATATTTAACAGTGAAATTGAAAGGGAATAAAGTAACAGGGTTGATGAGATCAAGGAGAGTTGAGTTCCTTAAGAACCTGGGGGACAAGGGTAAGAAAGGTGTGTAAGTAATCTAAATTAAGAAAATTTATGATAGAGAGGCCAGAGAATTTACCCAAACGATTGATTCAGTTACAGATAGAGAACAGTACTACTGAATGTTGGAATTATTGAACTATCAGTTTATTATTTCACTCAAAAAGTAATTCCATGGGCCTTGAATAAATTCATGAAGAGAAAAATTAAGGGACAAATGGAAAAGACTAGTTCAATTTACCGAGAGAGAGAAAGGAACAAGGGATGCACTTGGGGTTATAAGGGTACTTGTATAAGGAAGCCTGGAATTTAAGAAAGATGTTTGAATGTATTTTGTCAATTTTAAAAAGGCTTTAGATAGAAAGTTGGATAGGACTTGAAAGATGCGTGATTAGTGCAAAATTTGTGCTTGAATCAAACAGCACAAGTTAGGCCTCCGCCACACTGGCGAGTGCCGACAATTGCCGCTGGCACCAAGCATTTCATATCAGTTACATAGTTTTTAAGTTAGAGTGGCCACACTAGGGGTAAGCGGCAGGCAGTCTCTTTCCTGAGCGGCCCCACTTGAGTATCATTCTAGAATGATATTCACCGCTCAAGTTGTAAACCATATTCACGACTATGGAGGCACGAACGGAAGAGGATCAGATGGAATCTCTCATTATTTTTGAGCGGACTCATGCAGAATTGTGGAATAAAGACTTCAAATATGTTTATGTCATTATACTTTATCCTTTCCTAATTTACTTATTTATAGTAGCAATCGTATTGTTAAAAGTGCTTCAACAACTAACGTAATTTCACCCATGAGTAGCTCATTTCGCCCTCTGAGTATCAAACCCAAGACCGTTTTCGTGGAAGCCAAACGTGCTGTACATTTGGATTTCCGGGGATTTGCTACTTATTTATTAGCTACTCTTTACCATTAATTTTATAATATTCCATTATTATATGCTAAGGTAATCTCTAGTCAAACATATATGCTTTTTTTCTGTAGAATGTATTTTATTCATTTTTTAAAGAAAGTAATAGCAAAATCATTAATAAAGCTTGATGGAGAAAAAATTGGTGAATTTTCCCTTTACATTCTTTGCTAAATCACTGCTTCGTGTGTACTGGCATGGTGTAATGCTGCATCAGAGGAATGTCTTGTTCTGTAGTGTGGTACAATCCCTTGCTATCTTAAAATAGTTGTTGTCACTCTCGCCATCTTTCTCTCAAACTAAGTTATGAATCATATACCCGCATTTAATAAGCAGATTAGCTTTTGCTGGATATGCCTCTATGTTTAGAAAGAAAACGCCACTTTGTATTTAATATGCCGAAGGCACATTCAACGCATTTTCTTGGACGTGATTAATGTTAATTAAAAGCTCTCTCTTGATTAAGTTCCCTCCCAGGGTATGGGCTCATCAAATACAGCTTGAGGCCTCATCCTCAATCAAAACATTTGGTGCCTATATATTTGTGCCCGGCAAATTTTGTTCTTTGGAGACTCCAAACTTAATTGATTCCATCAGCTGAAATAATTTTGAAGAATTCAAAATCCCTCCATTGCTCTGCTTCCCTCATGATACAACTTCTATTACAATTAACTTTTTGTTAGCGTCAACAACACCTTGGAAAACTAAGAAGAAATACGTATGGAATAGAAGTGAGTTATGGAAGCTCTTTGGCATCTGGCCAACAGAAATTAGAGTTATTCCTAAATTTATTCTCTGACTTCCTAAGAAATCCCTCAAACTCTATTCCAAATATCAATTCCCAAAATCAGATTCACCCAATTAGCACCCATTTGCTGTCTCATCTCCAACCCACTTCTCACAAAGTATTCCAATTTTTCTCAAAAATCTCTCCCCACAGCTCTCCTGGCTCTGATGGCATTTCTATCAGGAACTGCACCTCCTCTCTATCCACCTCATTATGCCTGATCTATAACAGTTGCTTCTTCACAGGTACCTTCCCTACACATTGAAAGGCAACCAACATTATTCCCTTACTCAAATCGGGTATTAAATCAGATGTATCCAATTATCCCCCTGTTTCGATTCTCCTCATTTTCTTTTCCATCTGCAAAATAATCATCTTAAATCGCCTTATTTATTTTACTTCCCCTCACCTCTCAAACAAACAACATGGATTTATTCCTGGATGATCCTGTCTAACTAATATAGCTGTCTTTCAGCATCATTGCATAAGAGCGATCCAAAACAAAGCCCAACTTGATGCTATGTTCTTGAAATTTTCGTTGGATTGAAGCATTCGATTCCTTGGAATTTTGATATGCTAACTCTCCCATTGTTACAATATCCACAGTGAATTTTTAAACTTCCTGGCAAGCTATTTAACTAATTGAACTCAACATGTCATAAATGCAAAGTCCAAATCTAAATGGTCAGCTGTGACATCCGGAGTCCCTCAAGGCAGTTCATTAAGTCCTTTATTTATTTAGCCTTTATGTTGACAACCTTCCCACCCTGACGCCCGAATTAGAAAGGATTTTATTTTACACGGATGACTGCAAGTTCTTCGCACAGGTTAAATCCAAGGAAGACAGCAAACATTTTCAAACAACTCTAAATCAGATCACCATGTGATGCAATGACTGGAAACTTCAATTAAATGCCACATCATGTTCATTGGCACAATCCAAAGGCCGATTGAATACAATTATATGTTAAATGGTGTCTCACTCCCAAGAGTCCTCCTCCTCCTCCGTCGTTTTACTGTCATCACTGATCCTGTAGTTATTTCTTTATATTTTTCCTCATTTATCCTCCCTGTTGTGTTCTACTGCTCCTCTATTTGGTCAATGCCCTCTGCAACTCACCTTTCCTCCTTAGACAGAATAACAATTGTTTTCTTACAATTGAGAAAACAGAGTTCCTTTCCTCTACCTAACCTCTAATACTTCAATTCTATCTTCTCTTTCTATCTACCGAACAAAATATGACTTGTCATTCGTGTATTCACTTCTTGATTCTCTTAAAGACTGTCTCTTAATCTCTCTTTTCAATTATCATGTTCCTAATGCATCTACTCATTCTACAGCCCTACTTCATTATACCACACCTAGACTCTCCCTCATCAAGCGTTCCCTCTTTCGACTCCCATCTTTACTGAATTCCATTCCCCTTTCTGTTGATCCCTATCAAAACTGGTCTACACCACACCAGATCCTAAAGCAGAAACCCTCTTATCTATTATCCCCCACACCTTAAATTATTAATTTCCCTCCTTGTTATTTTCCTTTATGTTCCTTCCTGTTATGTGTACGAAATTGTTATACTATCACTAAATTGGCTTCTGATGTGATAAATTGATAAATAAATGTATAAATTTCCTTCCTGAAGTTCCTGATAGAGGTGATGGAATTCTTAATATCTTAGTTGTCTCTCCATATCTTAGAGTAGCTGGTTGATGGGATGAATTACAAATCTTCTTTGTCTTCTTTTAATAATGTGGATTTTTAAGTATGAACAATCTAAGAGAGCCAGTACCTTCGATAACTCTTGCAAAGACATGCTTTCGTTGGACGCTCAAAACTGAATAAGCATCTGCCGCTAGCAGTGTGGCCAGGACAATGCTCAAGCGGTCAGCACTCCCAGCTCATCAGTGTGGCCAAGGCTTTAGGATAGCAGATGGAGAATCATAATGGGCAGAGAGTATTTGCGTAACCCTTGCTTTTCATATTTTTATTAATACATGTAATCCTCTCAAGTTTGCTGGTGGGATTCTCGATCTAAATGTTATTGAAGAAGTATATATGATGACAGATGATTGGAGTGAAGTTCCTGGCACCTCTCTATTATTTACACTTGTATGGAAAACTGAAATATTAGATCGATCTTTATTGGTAAAACTAATATATGTCAGTAATAGTACATGTGGGATTATTTTCTTATTAAAGGGCATGTTTAAAGGTTATTTGAATGAGTTACCTTATTGTGCAAAGAATTATCTCTTATATGGTTGTTCATTGCACTGATTAAATTCTTGTTCACCACAACTGCCAGTCAATTAACAATTCTCATTGTAGATCAGGACTGTCCAACATTTTGGCTGGAGGAATTCTCCTACATGTTCTTTATTCTTTAATTACAACCTTTGTACTTATTGTTTGAGCCCAAAACTCTGTTGGCATGAGAATTGATGTTAACTTATTTTTGTATAAGTGTTTGACTTATTGATTTTATATAACAGTAAAATTATTTGAGAGTAAAACTTATCTAGGAAACTTTGAGAAGGTTGGTGAGCCATTTAAAAATTTTCAGTGGGCTGTATTCTGGCATGCAGATAAACCTTGTCTAGATTAATGACTGCTGAGGAAGGCTAATTCTGGAAAGCTGTGTGTCTATCTTTAAGTCTATGTTAAATATTGAGATTAATGAATGTTATGGTTACAAAATGTTTGAATGATTGGTAAACACTAGGTGTAATTGTTAATTTTAATATTTTATTACATAAGGTTCTATTATTGAAACATGTTTTCCAATCAGTTTTATTAATTGATGAGAATGTTTCCTGTGCATAATTCATTCTATTCTATCCCTTACTGCTTTCCAATCAGTCAGCCATGAGTATGTCTTGGATATGTGGGACAATATCTGAGTGTTCCTTCTAAGTTTACAACAAATATTAAAGATGATTTGGTATTTAATAAGAATTTAAATGAAGGTAATACAATTTTACATGAAATTAATGTTTTCTTCAAATTAAAATCAAAGATGACCTTGGTGGTTTAGTGCTCCACTCAGTGGTAAGTTTGTTTGGACTAAGTTAGATACACTTTCTGTGGAATGCCTATTTGAGGTTAATGTTGGGACATCAGATTGAAAAATGATGAAGTAATAAAGGTTTTACATGAGATGAGCTTTGGAAAAAATAAATTTGTATATAAATGAAGGAAATTATCAAATTATGAAGCACAATGTATGACATGAAATGATGGACCTGTGAATAAAATAGATATAATAATGATAGTGAGTACTGCTAGATGGAGTAAGGTGCAAGAGTATGAAACTCTTACATAATGAGAATCTATATCCACTGAAATAGTGAAATTCTGCTTCAGAATAAGCTGTTCCCACCAAAGATATAACTACAAAATTAATCTCTGTATCAATAAGATTTGATTGTTTTGGTGTGTTATTTTAATTTTAGCCTATGTAAGCTTTATCATATAATTAGCTCCATCGATATCTAAGTTTCCATTCTGAAAGTTAAGTATAAAAGATGCCTTTTTGCTTGTAATCCTGTGCAGGAAAATCCCTTCTGCATCTTTGCTGTTGACCTTCTTCCGTATTGAAAAGTTAGATATTGTACTGGTAAAGTACCATGTGCACCTGTGTATGAAGCTTATCTGTATGAAAGATGCAGCAAAAGTTTTGGAATCTGATATCACAGTACCAATACATACATACAATTCCTGGGAAAATCAATATTCTCTTATACAAAGCTCTTTAACTTATTTTTTTGTGAAAAATGCATTATATATGTGGAATATACAGTAATTGTTTCTTTTTATTGTATAAGCAATTGAATATATTCATGCATTCAATATCCATGTATCTGAATTGAGAGGTAGTTTTAATTTTTTAATTAAAAGAGTTTCATATATTTCATTACTCAGTGATGAAAATTCCCTGGAGTATGATCATATTTTTATCCATAAAATTGTCTATGTGGATAGCAGTTAATTTTTCAATGTATTATTTACAGGTCATGAAGGAATTCAATGTTAAAAAAATAGTTTTCTCTTCGTCTGCTACTGTATATGGAACTCCTCAGTATTTGCCAATTGATGAAAACCATCCAACAGGTTTAAGTTGCACAAATCCCTATGGCAGAACAAAATATTTTGTTGAAGAAATCTTGAAGGATTTGGAGAAATCGGACAAGGTATTTTGAAGTATAATCTTATTAATAATCAACAAGGACTAAATATCAAACAATTGTTGATGGGTGTTAAAGAAACAAAAGGATCATCATCAGATGCTTGTAAAGGAAATATGGTTCATAAAATAAAATTTCGAATCAAAAATTTTACAAGTCATTATTTTCTACTTATGTAAATTTATGGTTTTATCTCATATCATTTCATAATTATTGTATATATTTATACCATGAAGCAATTGTTGCCTTTTCTTTGATAGTCAATGTTTTTCAATGAATTGATCCAATTCTACACCTGCTTTTATTTTTCATGATCCATTTAGGAACTTCATTGCTTGAATATTCCTCAACATCGTGATTCATTTTTGTATATTTTAGATTTCCTTTTAAGGTGCAACTTCAATTTTCCAAATATTTTTTGGCAGATATATGCTTATTATGATATAACACTCAGTGTTTTATCATAATAAGGAAATATTTTCTTGCTTATTATTTTTTTGAATGATTGAACGAGACAATTTTCTCTTACAACACTTGAATGTTATGTACGGCCTATTCCAATTCTTAACTTTCTAGTTACTGATACAAAGCCTACTTGAGAAGAATTGAAAAAACATTTTTCTGCTCATCTGACGATTTTTGGTTGAATGTAAATATTTCTTCCTGTATGTCTTTTATGTTCATCAGTTGATTTCACCGTAAAGTTTTCTTTACCATAACATTTTTTGCTTTCAAATGGATGGGGCCTAAAAAGAAATTATAATTTTTAGAGTTTTAGTTGTAATGCATGGTAATGCAGTTGGCTCAATTGGATGTCTAAAAATCGATTTTCAACTCAGGTGAATGAAGTTTAGTTGTTTTTTAGTTTTGGTGATTCTACTTTCCAGTTGAAACTAAAAAAAAATTTCATTTTGTCTTTGTAACTTATGTCAAACATTAATTTGATTTTAAATTAATCCAGGAGTCCTACCATTATTCATTTTCAACATTTTAAGCATGTATTGCCTCTCAATTGTGAATGCCATTGATATTTGTAGATTTCCATCGTTGTAAGTTTGTCATCAATGTTTGTAGAGTTGTAAAGCTTGTATTCTTTTCTTAACAGACCAGTAAGTTACAAAATTTTCATCCTTCGGAGATTAAGTAGCACGTTTCTTGGTTTATTTTTATTTATGAGAGAATAACAGGATAATAAAATTCAAAGAAATGAAACCTAGCATATTAGGCCAGTGGAATTTTCACGACTATTCCCAAATAAATCGTTTTGGAGTGCAATATTATTTAACTTAGAAAATATTTCTTGCGCTAACAAGCAGTTTTCTTTGAAATATTTACTCTGGTGTGGTATAATTTTTACCTGCAGTAAATCTTACTTAACCCTTTTAATGCGTGATTCAGGTCAAATAAAAGGAGCTTTTTTTCTCTTTCCCATCTCCTCAAGGAATATCCAACACTTTGTTGAATTAAGAAGGAAAAATATGAGAATTTCTTCTTTAGGCCCTAAATTGCTTTCAAAAATACTTATTGAGATAACTTTAGAACAACTTTTGATACCTAATTGTCTTTCAAATAATAATATTGCAAAATGTGTGCCTTTTGATAGTCTATGGAAAACATGTATGTTCTTGATTAAAAATATTGTGATTACCAATTTATTCTTTTTTCATCTACATTGGTGCAAATGAGAACAGAGTAGAACCTCCACCAGATAATGTGAAGTCTTCTTTCATTTTTTTAAACCAGAGTTTTGAAAACTTTTACCTTGTAGGGATGTTGTTTAAACTCAATAATCAGCAAGTTCAGGTCATGTAAAAATTAAAGGAGTTAGAGCTCATTTAAATTATGTAGATTCTTTTTGTTGATCTTATTTCCATTAAAATTTTGAATAAATTTATTGGTTAATGCTCATTTTACAAGAAGTTCATTGTCAATGATGTGAGGAAGTAATGGGAATATGACTTACAATTTAATAGTTAGTAGCTAATTGTAGACCAGGAAAAACTTTTCCTTTTAAATTTATTTAACTCAAATAAACCTTATAAGATTACCGTATTTGACGGCATATAAGATGCACCTTTTTTCCTAAATTATGTCTCGAAAAATTTCCCTGTGTCTTATATGTGAAGGTTCAACCTCCACAGTTCAACTTTCAATACTGAATGCTATTTTTAGCCCACATGGTCTATACTACCTATTTCATAATTACATTCAATGATTGTGTTAATATTTGGCTTTTAGGAAACGTGACATCTAAAAGAAACTACATTTAAAGTTATTGTGGTACCGCGCTTTCGCACGGACAATTAAAACTTTTTTTCCTTTTGAGTGGCCAATTTGATGAGGGTGCGTCTTATATGCCGTCAAATACGGTACTTATGCGCTACTTGAGGTTAGATAATCATTAAGTTTCACCAAAATGCATTGCATGGGATGAGTTTCTCCTTTGTTGAAAAGTAAGGGTCAACATTTTAGGATGTATTAATTTTCCTATGGTTGTCTAGCTTTGTTTCCATGATTTGAAATTGATGATTTATGACAGTTAAAGAATAGAATTTGTAGATACCACTGTTCATTCCTTCCTCATACACTTCAGGTTTGCGCATTGCATATGGGAAAGGAAAGGAGAGGAAAACTGAAAGGGAATGAAGGAAGATGTTAAGGTAGGAAGGGAGAAAATTATTGAGCGCTCATTCTTGCTTATTAATTTAAATAACACACTAATCCAGTTGTTCGCAAAATAACGAGACTTCTTATAACTTGTTCAACCCAGCGTGGTCAAGCAGCATGTAGAATGGTCTAGTTGTAACTCACCTATGCCAGGTTGACCATGTTAATAGAGAGCTGTGATTATAGGAATAAGATTTGAAGCAGCTAAATTTATTTAAAAGTATTTGGATATAGGCTGAGCTGTAGTGAAGACATGGTAGCTGGGTCTAACTTAATCAGTCTGAAAATACCTAAACTTCGTGAACCCTTGCAAATTATATTTTTGAGATGTATCCGTTTGAAATGAAAATATATATTAAAGTTGTTGTTTATTTGATATGAAGGAAGAGGGAATTATTAATTTGCAGTAAGTAGTAATTAAAGAGTACTTAAGAGAGCTCATGTGGGGCCCTGCTGTTAGTTACCAACTTGGCTATCTGGGAGCCTTGAAGTATTAGTTAAAGCAAATTATTGACCAGTAGAGAAATGTTTCCTCAGCATGCTTCTAGTCTAGTTGTACCATAGCAAAACTAATAATATGGTTACATGCTTTATCTTACTCTCTGCTAATTGTGATTAAGTAAGAAACTATCAAGGCATGTATAGTGGGACCAATGTATCTGATCATTAACATCTATTTATGAGCAAATTTTCTGAACAAAGCCGTCTTGAGTGACTAATCTGCGAATTGTCAATGCAGTTTTTCTGCAAGGTGTCGTCTATGGTGTGCCAAGTGCCTATACAATCGGTTGATATAAACCACTTCTTAAGTTCTCATAGAGATTTATTAGATATTATTTGCAAATATTTTGTTCCACAGTGATGTACATAGTAGAATAAATAAATGATAAGGCTTTTGTATACCATTGGTACAGGGTGGGATATTGGCCAGAAGAAGGGGTACTGATTTGGTGGTTTGTAGAATAAAATATTTGCACGAATTAGTATTGTTAAAGTTTAAATATGTTGTTGGGGACCAGTAAGATTAATCTATTTTACAATGATTGCTTTGGCAAAAACAGTTTAAGTTTACAAACATTTTGGATAACAAACAGCCTCAGGAACAAACTAAATTTGTGAACCACAGTTCTACTCAGTAGATGTTACTCATTCCTACTGCTGTAACTGATTATGGTTGTATCAATCAGAGTTGGTCATTCCATGTCAAATTAAGCAGAAGCTTAATTGCTGTGCTCTGGAATAGCAGTGCAGGCAGCATGTTCAGCTTCTGTGAATCCAAGGGTTCGATTCTCTGTGATTATCCAATTTGCAAAATGACCTAAGCTGTCGAAGCACTTTTAACAATACCTCTACTGATACTAGCTTAAATGCTTCCTTTCAGAATCCAGAGATACATTCATTAATTTTGCTTAATCAAATACAATATAAATGTACCTCTACTCTAAGTGATTAAACTATTATTTGGTTATTTATCGTTTTGTCAGAAGAAAAACATTGAGGTAAACATTATAAAGGAAAATAGGTTTGTTCAATAAATTCCAATTTTATTAACAATTAGCTATTTTGAATTTAGACTCTCTGAATGTGATTCTCAACTAAAAATTTTATGATTTGATTAACATCTATTAGAAAGCCTGAATTAAAGTAAAGGTTAATATTTATGTTATAGACATATATTTTAGTAGACAGCTTTAAATCTTAAGACTTTGATTTGAGTGATTGTCATCTACTTTATTGGCTCATGTGAAGTCTTTCTGTTTTAAATTCTTATATTTCTACATCGATAGAACACTTAAGGGCTAAATTTAGGGAATTAAATAATTTAATATCACTGAAATAACTACGCATCTTTCATTGCATGAATTACTAACCAAATTAAACTAATTTTTGGCTTACTGGGATTAACTTTTGTAAAGTTTCTGTAAATCAATTATGTTTTATGACTTGGTAACTCTTCTGCATTCATGATGTGGTGGGTGTATGAGTAGAATAAATTGTTAAAAAAATGTAAAATATCATTTCAACACTTTCAGTTGCATGGAATATCTATAACTATATACATTAAGGATATATCTTTTCAGTTTTAATGTATATCTCAGTCAATGAGTGTAAGTAGACTGCTTTGTTTTAAATTATACAATATCTAGGATTAATTATTAAAAACAGGTTAAGAGTTATGGCTGTACTAGTTATCCCATCTAGTATTTAATATGGTAGAAGTAAATTTTCTATGTAAATGTAAGACGTATATGCTTGAAAATGAGAAGTTGGACCTCATTCTGAGTCTTTGTTTGTGTTGTTTTCTCATGAGATTTCCACAGTTATACTACCAGCTACAGTTTTTTGATATCCAATTTTATCACTTTTTAAATCATAAAGAGTTTTATAGCTGGCAAAAAGAATAAAATTTAATGATTTTTGTATAGCTAAATCATTTTATTAGCATAAATACTTGTGTATAAGGTAGCCTGAAAATAAGCTGAGGCACCTAATTTTATCATAAAAAATAGGGAAAACAAATTGACTATAATATAAGCCTAGGGTGGGAAATCTGATGACACCCAAAATCGCCTGATAAGGATGTTTGATCTAGCATAATTGTTTTAAACCCAACCATTCCCACGGACAGTATGCGATTGCAGAGAAAGTTACCAAATAATTGTTAATTAAGCAAGTGAAGAATTCGCAAGTTGATTTCTCTCTATGGTAGACTTTTTCCCCTGAAGAACAGGAAGTGAAACCCTCACTAGAGTGTAAGCCCAGGGGGGCATTTTCAACTTTAAAAAATTACTGAATACCTTGTATTTTACACAAGTACGTACGATAATTAATTCTTAGCTTTCTACTCTACTGTAAGAGTATGAAACTTGCTAATCTCTCTAGCAGTGGGAATCAGTAGATAACCTTATCTTGTTACATTATATATAAAAAAAGGGATATAACTGGTATTAATTTCCACTCCAAATTTATTAAAAAATTTAAATTATCTTTAGTGAACATTTTTACTACATTATTTTATCTTCTTTTGCAGGATTGGGGTATTATATCTTTGAGGTATTTCAACCCAGTGGGAGCGCACCCATCTGGCCTCTTGGGTGAAGATCCACTCGGAGTTCCTAATAATTTAATGCCTTACATTGCACAAGTGGCGATTGGAAAAAGAGAATGTGTGACCGTATTTGGAAATGATTATAACACTCCTGATGGCACTGGTAAATTAGATAGCATTAGTTTATTGTCTATTATTGGTTATCTAGTTTATAGTTTATTTATATCCAGAAAGGCTTTGGAATTTGATAGATCTTGTATCAGAACCATTTAATTTGCACATTTTGGTAAGTATCTAATGTGTAGTAATATGACTTTGCAGTAGGTGTATACAGGGCTGTGTGCGCAGGATATGCTTGTGGGAGGGGTTTTCAGTCAGGTGTGTGCTGGTAGCGTGGGCTTTTGGGTCCTTTTGTTTGTGAAATTGATTTCTGATTAGTGCGAAAGTGTGACTCACCGAGACGAAAGAAGGAGTCCTGACAGAGGTTAACATGAAAGTTGAAAGAGGCACTAAATTTTGGAAGAAATAGTTTACTAAATGAAACATTAAATAAAATAATTTCATTTTATCCTATCTTCAATTCATCATTCGTGGAGCTTTTTGTATGAAGGATCCTCATGGGGGGGGGGTTAAACCCCCCCCCATGCGCACGGGCCTGGGTGTATGTATTGCCTTTTTATATGCCACTTTTGCACACTGGTTTAATATAAATTTCAGGTAAATTCATCATTATTGTTACTTAATGTCCTTGCATGTATCATTTATTTATTTGATATCTAAGTCTATAATGCTTTAATAATTACTAAAAAGAGAAAAGTAAACTGATTATTATTTTGTTGTCACAAATAACAGGAATGGGTATCATTTAAAATTTCAGGTAACTTATGTAAATTCTTACTCATGTAATCCATCTTACCTAATGTTTTTGTTATTTGATTGAGTTAAATGGAAGAATGTCAATAAATGGGACACCTGAGAGTTGAATCGCAGATATATTCTATTTTAGACATTTCATTTGTTAATAATAACAATGCTCCTATAAAACTAACTATATTTAGTGTTTTAAGATATGTGTTAATGTAGGTAAACAAGCCATTTTGAAATGTTATGTCTGCTTTTATTTTATTATGTAGTACATCTTAATTCATATACAACAGTATCTTTCTTATAATTCTTATTTATTAATTTTGTTGCGGTGTCATTTCATTAACTTTCTTAGCAAAATGTGGGATATTCATATTCACCAAATTGAATTACCGGATGACTGTTTTAGATATTAACTTGTATTCATGGTTTTGCAGAAGTTATTCAGTTACTGAAATTTTTTATCTCCAACCTTAATTTCCGTAGGTGTGAGAGACTATATCCACATAGAAGATCTTGCTGCAGGTCATATTGCTGCCCTGAGGAAACTCAAGCAGCCAGGAAATGAATTCAAAGGATGGATTGCCTATAACTTAGGGACTGGAAAAGGACATTCAGTCTTGGAAGTTATAGCAGCCTTCCAGAAAGCTTCAAATAAAGAGATAAAGTTCCAACTTGCTGAGAGAAGATTAGGAGATGTAGCCCAGTCTTTTGCTGATGCTAATAAGGCCTGCATTGAGCTGGGATGGAAGGCAGAGAAGACACTGTTTGACATGTGTACGTATAAAGATCACTTCATCTTTTTACTTAAAACTCATTTGCTGATCCTTATTGCGTTATGATATCCTATCTTCTTGATCATGGGGCCATCAAAGTAGCCTTGTGGTTATAATCACTTTTTTATTATTGTTTGTGGTTTTTTAGAAACTGATGATTTAAACTTTTGAACTGGGAAATGATTTTGAATTGATCAAAAAGGTTTTAAACTAAAAAAGAACTAAATAAACTTAATTTATATGAGGAACTTTACCTATTACCAGAAAAGAATACTAGTTAGATGTAGGCCAGTCAGGGACGGATCCAGGGGGGTGGTCCTGGGGGTCCGGACCCCCCCCGAAATATCACTTGTGCCTATTTTTCGAAAATGAAACTCAAATAACGCAAATAAAAACACAATTTAATAAGCAATCACTAGCGAAAAAAATTCGAGTTTGTCTAACATAATTCTAACGTCACGTTTTGTGAAAGCCGAAATATCTTCTATTTTGAAATTTTTCGATCGGACCCCCCCCCCCAAAACTTTTTTCTAGATCCGCACCTGAGGCCAGTGGTGGCGAACCTATGGCAAGCGTGTCCAAAGTGGCTCGCAAGAGAATTCTTTTGGCAAGCAGAACTCTCACAACATTATCTTTGTATCTATACATCACTTTAATAATGAAATCCTACAGTGTATAAAGGTGGATTATATTCATTAGTAAAGATAATTAATGATTATTTAAGTTAATTACAAGATATTAATCCTATCGTTGATAACATATATTATATATCACCATTCTCCGTAATGGTTTTGCACTACATTGGCATGCAAGTACTTAACATTCATTAAAGGTGGCACGCTTGCCTCAAAAGGTTTGCCTATCCTGATTTAGGTATGAAATATGATTTATCTATCAGCGTATTGGATAGGTTAAAATGTGAGTGAGGTTCATTTTTGATCCAAATCAAACTTAGATGCTCATTTTTAACTTGTAAAGACATTCTGGATATTTCACTAATAAGAAAAGTTGAAATTCTTTGCTTCCAAAATTTGCTATATAAATTAATATAATTAAGTTGTTGATCAACAAATTTATTGATAAGGTAGATTGTATTTATTATTTTCATCACAGTTCAGAAATTTGTTGCTCTAGCATAAAAACATTGAATCACATATTTCCTTAAGAAAAATTATTGATCCCTTGTATTATATTTTCCTGATTTTATAATACCAGGCTCATGCACTGATTAACTCCAGTTGTAATATTAAGAGTAGATAGACAAATATTGATCTGTATTTGTTCCATTTTGTTTCAAATATATCAAAATCTTAACGTTTTGCTTTGTTGTTTTTTTATTAAGATAATATCTTTTTCTCAGGCGAAGATACTTGGAGATGGCAGTCGCGGAATCCTAATGGTTTTCACTGGGCATCATAGACAATGCATCATGGTTTGTTTTTTGCAGGCTTCTTATGATTTGGTGCATTTACTACTTACTATTACATTATTCACTACTATCATTTGATGGATTAGAAATAATGTAGTTGAAATAAAGGCGGAATTTGAAAAAATTTACAAAATATTGTTTTTGTTTTTCATGTGTAAATGGTTGAAATAATATAAAAACAAAATATTTACGCAATCTTAGGAGTAAGAATTTTATACAATTATAAATACGATATCAATGCAAGAGTAAATAAACCACTGAGGAATATATAAAAAGAAAGATGAGAGGCGCAGAAATACAAGCTAAGAATCTGAAAATTTGAGCGATAGCTGCTTCAAGTTAATCGTTATCGAAAAATTAATCCTTAACTAAATTAGTTACCTAAGGACATATTCAATGTAAAATACAACAGTAAATTGTCAGCTTCGGAACCAACGAGTAATCACATATGCATCAACCACCTGAGTACAAATGCGGATTGATACGGAATTTGTGCATTCACCTGATGCGAAGCCCTCTACAGCTAAATGCTTTAATCTTCAGTAGATAAAATTTGATGGTAGTATTTTAGAATATTTCTAAACCTGGAATAATTTGTGAATTACATGGAAGCGTGATTCACTAGCGCGTTTTTGCGTAAGGCATCTTGTAAAATCCTATTCGCTTGTTTCGCTTATCTCTTCGAACTATTTTTAGTAGCGCCTCACTATTTGTGGAAGCGCTTCGCTCACCGTTTGAAAGTTGTGACGCTAGTGAGGACAGAAGAGGATAGTGAGTGTGATTTTTTATGGGAGACGAAGGAATACCTCTTTGAAGGCAAAGCACGTTGTTTGTTGTCAAAACATTTTATATAACTCCTAGGCTTTGGGAAGTGAACCATGAATACTTAATAAAATCCAAACATCAGTAGACTTCCATTGCCGAGAACCAAGCAGATCTGGCCACTCCTCGGACTTAGATACAGGTATGGTAACCTCATTAATTTATTCGATAAATTCGTGTTCTGAGTTTTCTCTATAGTTACAACGATGAATTTCTTTCATACTGCTAGAGTTGGCAAAAAGTTCACATATATGTATGATCACTATGTGTAATAACTTTTCCCATAATAATTCTAAGTTGTTACATCTCTGTTCCTTTTTATATATGTAAATTCTAAGGTAAATGAGTTGTAGGCTTTGTCCTAGATAGATTTTGTTTGTATTAGTTACAAGTAGGCTACTTTTAATCTAGGAACGATGTAATTCGTTTCCATATCGAATGTTGGTCCTTTATTTATATTCTGCGATGAAATTAACTTCTATTTGATTCATATTTATAATATGATTTAATACCTAGTGTACGGTAACTAAGATATCAACCACTGTATACCTAGAAGCTAGCGGTATTTTCTTTGCTGCCGCTGGAATTCATTTGGCCCCTTTTGGCATATGCTCTTGTGTTCGAATAATTAGAGTTGTTGTTGTACTGAAGGTCTGGTTCAGCATGCTTCAATTTGCGAAGATGTGTTTACCGAAATGTTATGGATAGCGTCATGGGCGTTTGTGGCCCAAGTGACATCATCATCCGTATATCGCCGCCGAAGCTATTCTTCGCGTGGCCAACGCCCCTCCTTGATGGAGCCTCGGGACATAAGCTGAAACCCTTATCAAAAAGTACATATGTGCGTTGCTTTCATCTTGTATTCAAATAGTAGTCGCGGTAGTTTAATTGCGGAGATTTCCAGCTGGATTTAGGTCCTTTTGTGATTGGATCTGCATCTACCGTGACCTTTTGCGTTGTCTTCACCTAACCCGTTGAAGTCTCTACCGTTCCCCGCCACATCAAGTACACACCTGCTTTGAGGCGACATTTTTCCTTCCGTCACATTGTTCTCCTCCGATTTTTATTTACGTTTGAATTTAAAGTGAAGTTCATGTTGAGTAGTGAAAGTAACGCTTTCGAAACATGTAGCTTTACCGTTATTATTATGCCGTCTATCATCAGTTGGTACATATGTGAAGATTTTTTTAAACGTTGGTCGCTCTAACTTATGGTACACTACCATAACTTAACTTTATATTTATCGAATCTAAACCAAGTCTGAGGTTAACGACCTTCAATGTGTCCTGAAGATAGGCTTTCGTTGTGACCACCACGCGTAAGTGCTTCGGAATGTAGTTTCCTTAGTGCATCACCTCGATTTCTGAAGAGACACACCCTGGTGTTAACTGTAGCTGTTTCGAGCTCTTCGGAGTTTTCTTTCCGTGTTGAAGACTATCTCTTCGAAGCAGTTGATTTGTCATTTAGGAAAATGCTTCTTACATCTACATTATCTTCTTAGAAATTTTTGTGCATTTCTGTGTGCGATAATATATCGCATTGTCAACCTTGACCAGCCTGTTATTTTACGTTTGACCTTTTCGTTATACAGATTCAGAGCCTAATTTATACGAAGCTTCTGTTGATAAATAACTTTCCCAACGTTTAAGTGACCGAATTTCGTTGAGGAACTTCTAACTATGAAATACCTTTTGTAAAAATGTCGAAATAATATGATAACTGGTACCGAGCAGTTTTATGCAATATCCTTATTTAAAATAAATTGTTAATATTCCACGTATCTCTTTCGATTCTACAAAAATATGTAAAATTTAACCTCCAAACCCTTATAAGCTTAAAAGTTAGTTACATCACGTTTGGGGTTTGTTTACTCTTTCATCGCGTATCATTTCCTTCAAATTATATTTATAAATAACGAAGGAAAGTAATTCTGTGATTTATATTTTTATGAAAACGATATGACTAGACTATTGAAGTTGTGTATTATTATTTGTTGGCTTCTTCTTTCAGCCCTGAACGAAAGAAAACTCTTTAGCTTCCACGTAAAAGGAGTGTTTTCTCGTTGCAGTATTTTTATGTGTCGTTTTAAAAGGAGTTCCTTAAGTGATGTGAGGGTGTGTTTGCCGATGGCAAGATTGAGGCAAACATCCCGTGAAAGCTCGCATATACTCGCTGTATCTTCCCTCGCTTGGTAAATGAAAGTCTTTGCTAGCGGTTGTTGAGGTAATACTTTCACGCATTTCTGAAAAAAATCGGATATGATGCGGCAGTTTTAAATGGTCTAGGTTCATCAGAGGAAGTAAAATATCTGAAACATTCTAATAAACAATCGAAATACGAGTTACAGCATGTATGAAATGACCTTGTACGGGTAGATTTTGAATTACTTGTCTTAATAGAAGACAAATATTAATCTTAATGAAGTATCGTTTCCTTTGAATATTCCATCGGTGGTGGTCAAAAGATCTTCTAAACCTTCGAATTGAAATCCTATGACCTTGGAGTTTGTTTAGTGCTCTCGATTGACGAAAACACGTTTACTTAGTACGATTTGATTTATTTCATTTTACCTCATCATCGGAATTTACTCATCCTTTTACAGAATTAATTTATTCTGCGTATGCTAAGCTCATCAAATTATTTTCTGTCAAACTCTATTTGTAGCGATGAAATGTTCAATTTATTATTAATCCTTAAAACGGAGATAAATTAAAATTGATAGTGTAGATATTGGCATGCTTAAGTAATATTTCTTTAAAAATTCTTGTTTCTGTTATTCTTCGAATGACAGCTGTGTAACTCATATTCCAATTGAATGTTTTGTTTCGAAGTTAGCTGAGGTTTACAACATTGTCCATTGCTAGTAGGAATCGACATATTTACACAGTTTTTTATACCAAAATGTTGGAGGAATTCTTGGCTAACAAATATACAAATTGCAAGTTATTACTGCAAAAATTAACTGATTGACTTTCGGAGAAAGTCACTTTTTTCAAACAAATTACACTAAAAGTAATGCTTTGGCAAGTAAAAAATCTAAACGCATACTAATTAACGCAGAAATGAACGTTCTATCAGCTGATTTTTGTTTCATCAATATCGGTGGACTCGACTGGAAGCTACAGCTTCTCAAACTCGATGGACTTGACTCATTTTAAAGACAATAAACTCAGTTATTTACCCACCGAGAATCAGAATGTCAGAAATCAGATGTCGCTACCTAATTGTTAACAATTGCCACAATGTTAATCCATATCGATTCATTAAATTTAGAAGTCTATCCCCGTTTTAGTTTTACCCTATCTCGTCAGCCTTTGGCACTAGAGACCATAATGTCAGCTTTATAAACAAATACGACCCTCTGCAATATAGCAATTGACCCGTTTGTCAGTTTTAGAAGTATTTCCTTTGTTATTTTTCATTTTTCTCATTTATCAAGTTATTGAAACTAGTGCGATTATCGCCCAGATAATCTTGAAAGGATGGACAATTGTATTTTCTCATCTTTCTTTTGCTACACTTTGACGTACGTTTCAGATTTAGAACAGATAATAAAACGTATTATATTAAATTAAGATTAAAGATATTTTGGGATGAAGTTGCTGAAAATGATTGACATTTTACTTCGAGTTGGTGTATGCGTTGCTGTGATTCTATACCGCATTATACAACACGACTGCTTGTTATCGGGTTTGCATTTTTCTCGTGCCTGTTTCTAAACTTAACAGGTTATCGAAGTTGCGTACGTTTTATTATAATTTCGAAGACATATGACATTTTCCAATCTTAAGGTCGACCTTACCTATTCATAAATATGGCAATAAGAGATTTAATGGGTTATTCGGAAGTTTACTTAAATTTAATGATATGTTTATATGATAATGATATATATGATAATGATTTAATGCCTGTTGATTAGCGAGATTGTGGCGTTTTTCACAAATTATTTTCGAAAATGTTTAGTTTGCGTTTTTCTCTCTCTCTTTCTTTATAATCATGACCACATTTCACGTAAAGACAAATTTCAGTTGTATAATTTAAATTCGATTTTCTGTTTTAATTTTCCCTTTTATCGTCAATAATCTTACATTTCTAGTATCAGTATACAGACTTTTAATGTAATACTCGTGTGTGTAGAATCCAAATTTCCAAATTCATAGTTTATCGTAATTAAAATTTAGGTCGAGCTTCCTTTAAATAATTTTCCCTTAAGTATTCGTGAATTAAATCAAGTCTGCTGTAATAAGATTATTCTCGTCCTGTGTTATTTTACAGTGTTTCGTTAAAATATTTGCCGGATTTTTTACTACGATGTTTTTACTATGGTAGCGATACTGAGGGATTTGCAAGACTCGCTTCGTAAAAACAAACCTCTGTGAACGATTCATGTTAGATTCGGGTTGCCTGTTATCGATTTTTGTTTTATATCAGTAAACGTGTCTTATCGGAATCGTCATCCGTAGACGAAGGGTCGTTAAAGTGTCCGTTATTGAGAATATGGAACCCTTGTTCTCTGAATTTTCATGTTGGTGGAATTGAAGTTACGTCATGATGGTATTCTCTCGCGCGAGTAATTTTCTTTCCCACTTTCCCGATAATAATTTGCGTTTAATTCTTAAGTTTCGTGTATTATTTATTGCATTGCAGCTTCATCATCGAAGGCTTGTGAATGCATCGTTCGTCGTGTTTACGGAATGATTTCTGTTTTAGTGAAACATCCTCTGCGATGAGGGTCTCAGCCAAAGTCTCATTCCCCGAGTATTCGAAGTGGGAATTTAGTTAAGAAGTCGCGAGAAAGGGTCTGCTTCTAGAGAGGCTCTTGGCGTGGGTGCGCGTATCCTAGGCGAAGTTGCAAGTGCTGCGTCATCGGACATTTATAATGAGCCATTTGTAGCCCACAAGAAAGGATAATTAGCGCTATGACGGACGGGTCCCTGTTTTGCCTTTTCAGGTTCCCATACCCATAGGCGATTGTGGTGTTCTCGTCGTTAGGTGCAATCATCGCTAGCAATTTGGTCTGAATTCATCCAAGAAGCTTGTATGAAGTCATTCAAATTGCGTAAGAACTGAAACAGTATGATGAGTAATGCTCGAGTCGTCATCCGTATTAAGTGTCCATCGGCTGTGAGAATGGACCCCGATTCGGATGGATCCCGATTTACGAATTGATTTTCAATTTCTTCTGCACATTTTGAGGTCGATCAAACTTTTTTCCCCGCTAGTTGTGCCCTATTTTATCCGTCACACGTTCCTGGTTTGCTATTATTCGATATAATCACTCGAACGCATAGAAGCGAGGAATGAGTCAGCCAATTGCGGTGTCATTTAGTACGAATCTTTCATTATATGCGGAAATATCATTTATCGTGAGAGGACGTTATATTCAAGCGACTTTCGCGATTTTAAGCTTAAGAAGTAGTCCGTTACGGCTGTCATTTGATGTTAATCTCTACGAGTTTTCTTCATTTTCCCAAGTGGCAAATGTTTAAACGCACCCTAAACATTGATTTCGAAACCTTCATTAGGCGAATGCCACACAAACTAAGGTTTAGCCTCAGACGTATTGGCTCCCTGCGAATTCTATTTAAATCAAATTTGCCAATTATTTTATGACTCCCACTTCTTTAATTTGTTATTAATTACTATACATGTTCATTAATACCCTGCGAGCCGCCTTTTGGCGTGGCAGGTGGAAATATATTTCGATAATTAAATGTATTGAGGCAATCTCAATATTATCACTAATTATTTCTATTTTATTATTAAATGAATGAAAATAGATTCAATTAAAGTAAAAGAATTCTAGTAATCGGTGATTATCAGGGAGCTTTCGTTCCATTCGAAATTGATTATTCAAAATATTTAACTTCCTAAAGCGCGTCATTTTTGCAAATAATTATTTCCGTAAACACTCGAATACCAACTCTTAAAAAATTCCTAGTTGCTCACCAGCGCAGTGCGTAACCACCACTCATTGTTTTATAAATGGTTTATCAATGATCATGAAGGTAAACATCCATTATCAATTTCCAACGGACGTACACGCACTACCGTCATTTATTATACCACTAGCTTAATTCCCCGTTGATTCTCAAGGGTAAATGACTGTAGCTTTAAATGAATTTTTCCTATACCTACAGGAGGGAACATCTCTTTGCTTAGTTCAATGGCACAGGTTATCGAAAAAGGAAACATTTTCTTTGAAGTACCCAATATTTTATTAAAGTTCTCATAATTTTGGGACAAACTAATAACTTACGAAGAGGAAATTTTATAGAATTTACGTCTATGAACCTTGTCTCCAACTTGTCATTATTTATTTATGAGGTAGAAATAGAGCATGCTAAGGTAAAATAATAAAGTAAATTTACATATATTCTCATTAGAATTAATTGATTCATTTGGGATGGAAACCAAAATACAGCAATACGAAAATAATATAATAGAAAATATAATTTTGACTAGCTAAACTCTTGGTTTTTGACGAGTGAATAAAACCTGTAAATTTTACGCAAATTGAGAGCAAAATGTTGATGCTATTCGTTATTAATTTGTATAAATCAATTAGATTCGTCTTTCTCGGCGAATTCCTGTCCATCAGATTAAGGTTATCCTCCCAAGGTATTTTTGATCTTTATTCCTCTGTCTTGTTCAAAGTAATGTATAAAAAGCAAACATTCTCAATTCTTGCTAAGATCCCGAATTTTACAATTATATGAGATATAGACCAAACGTCATTCATTTGTCTCGTGTTATAAAATGTTCGATTTATCGAAGAGAATGTGTCTATGTCTTGAAAAATATACATTATCATAACGAAAGGTACGCACTAATCGTATAGCAATAAGATTTGATACGTGTGTAGCTGAAAATATTCCTCAAATTAAATATGTAATAATTTATGATCGTGCATATCAAATTTCGCAGGAAAAAAAACATTGGTCTTTTAGACATCAATTAGTCTCTCAACCCCATACGTGCAAGCGAAGAAATGTTCTTCTCGGACTTTTTTCGTTTCTCCAGTTTGTTTCTCCCAGTGAAACAAAATCCTGTGGGATAAAACATTCGGGATCTTTTCCTAATTCGAGCTTTAATTATAACCCTCCTTCAGCTCTATTTAGTATTGGGAATTCTCAGGAATTCTATCAATGATGAGTAAATCAGTTATGTAGCTTTGTTTATGGTTATAATATTTCCATCTTTAATTCAGCCAAAGGTTCAGCCAATTCTTACAACAATCTCTAACGTGAAATCGGATGACCAAAACCAAATTGGCCTTCTCGTCATTGTATTATTGCTGGCAGTGGCCCGAACTTTGCCTTTTTTCCTGAATGATTTGCCTGTGTTAGTCGATACGTGTGTGGCTCAAATATTTTTCGCCAAACAGTGCGTTCTGAGCTCACAGAAGTACGCCAATTGACTCGTTCCGTAGAACTGCTAATTCAGTTTTCTTTCGGCAGTTCCGAGCGAATGTTCGCGCTCGTATTGAGCTGAAAAATGTCTTCCGCGACGAAGAACCCCTTAAGTTCAGCAGACAGGAAAAAGTACTGGAACATAAGTTCAGGAAAATAATCTTGTGCCGTCGTTCTCTCCAACTACTAGCATTTCGAAAGCATGGATTACTCTCTCTGGGGTGTTTTTTTTTACTCCTTTTAAATGCAATGTGATGACCGCGTGGCGATAGTGTTTCGAATCTTCATATTTTTTCCATCGAAGGGGGATTGTTTCAATGAGTCCGTGTATAATTGGCATGTGTAGGAGCGTGCATGAGTCACCATGATGGCGATTCTTTCTTTCGCCAAGAGAATACTTTCATTTTCGGAGATCCCGATCGGTGGAAACGCAACGTGTGACAAAGAGTTATTATTATTTTTCAAAATTTTCGTTTTTAATAACTCTTCATCTTAAATAGATTATCCCACACTAGCCTATCATAAATTCTACTTGCATGAAAAGTAACGTATTGCGAAATGATGATAATGAAAAATTATTTTGTCAGCGATAATGCTTAGCTTTTTACGAGAGTGGTACGGAAACTAGCCGCCGTTTAGCTATATATTAAACTCCATCTATATAATATTAAGCACAGATTACCAAACAGATATTATATAAAAATATTTTATTTTACATATGTTAAAGCTACTACTTCCCACTATTTTCCCACGTAACCGCCATTTTAATTCGAGCGTTTTTCACAGCGTTACAACAGTTTATAAATCCCTCAACATAAAAATCGACCGCCAGATTATGTAAGTCAGATTGTAGCAGTATTTCGAATATTTTCATCGTTATGGAAATGCTGGGTTCTAAGCCACAGGTGAATGGTGAAGCTGGAGCCGGGTTGTACTGGGGAAGATCACTAACGTGATTTGAATCACGAATGACAAAGGGCCGACCACTCCCGCGCTAATCATAAATGTTTGCTCTTCAACTTTTAAGAAATCGGCTCCAATGGTCGAGAATACGTACCACCTTATTTCATAATGTTTCGACCGTATGCAGTGCACATTTCATGATGAATGTACGTTACTCACAGAAATTATGCTTCGAGAAATCTCATCACTGCGTCTCGCATTTGTCGGGGAGTTGCAGAACTCAATTTTCAAAGTTCAATTGAGCAAACACAGGGCGGTGCTCCCGCGAACACAGTTCGGAGCGAATCATAGATTGTGTAACAATTACCGCAACACAACTGAATTGGCGGTTACTTTACGTACCTCCCTCTTTTATGGTAATATCCATCCAAGGTGCAGGGTTTGAGTCCCAGATATGGGTAATATTCCTGCTCTGGTCACGCATGTTTGTGCATTTTTCTGTGCTTCTTCGTTTCAAAAAATCAAAGCCGTGGTAATTGGGCTTACCAATTTCCACTTTGACCATGAAAATGATAATAAATTTCAGCTAAATAATGTTATTCCTAGTAAAGCATACATCTGAATGCTATAAAATTTTAAATAGAGTAATACTAATAATTTTAATGGTGTAATGCCACGTACACTATCAGTAACGTTAACGTAATGCTGTATAAAACTTCACAGTATTTTGAAGTAGCTGTTACGAGGGACTCATTTGGCAATTAGCTTTGGAATGCAGCCGAATGTGGGCGTAGGATGTCAACTCGACCGGAAGCTCTATGGCGTGACTC
The DNA here is from genome assembly GCA_947579665.1 of Sympetrum striolatum. Taxonomy (NCBI): domain Eukaryota; kingdom Metazoa; phylum Arthropoda; class Insecta; order Odonata; family Libellulidae; genus Sympetrum; species Sympetrum striolatum. The sequence continues at coordinate 97,381,073 of OX388344.1, read as the reverse complement.
TTTGTTAACTCTCCTTTTCTTCAGAGATGCTTTAGAGAAGATCTCGAATCGTTGACTTCATTTGTGTCTTAAATCGTCCCATGTCTTCGGAGTACTCGAGTTTCGGACACCAGTTGATAAGAGCTTTTCCGGAGAAGATATTTCCGTGCTTTACAGCTTCTCTGATGGTTCAAGACAGAGCGAAGAGTAGTGATGAAAAGGAATCGACGTGATTCTATTATTTCGACCGAGTTTTTATTGAAGGATATTTTGTGTAGGAGTAATCTAGAGGTAGTGTATCTGAATACTATAGCAAGAGTAAATTTCTTTATCTGAAGATCTGTGTCGAAACCGGACGAACAATAAAAAACTTAATTAAATTTGATTAAATTTTCGGAGTTTTTCTCTTGCTATAGTTAAAATGTTGTTCCTCGAAGTGCGGTCTGAGATGATTGAATTTATGCGAATACGTTCGTTGTAAATATTAGTTAAGTGTGATGATATTGCATTTTTGAATTAGGTGTCGTTATATGACATTGATAAAACTGCAGTTGAATTCATTTTCATTTGGACTCAATAAAATACTTGTACGCATTCCACAGATATTTCAAATCACTAATTTTGTATTGTATCAATTGGGTGGGCACCTCACAGCGTTCCACTAAGTGAACTCCAAAAGAATTCATTTTCATTTATGATGGTAAGATTGATTATTTTGTCTCCTTTTTTGCAATGTTTAGATTTTTGTCTATATATGCGCCATAGCATGCTAATGTAGTTGTTAATTACCCAATACAGTAGTTGCCTTACATCCTGTGATAGGTTTTCTCATAACGATGTGATAAAGCCGTTGCATTCGCGTGAATCAGTAAAAACTATAAATCGATGTGTACTGGCCGAAGAAACACTTCGCCTATCGTCCATTGGCCCAAAAAAGTCTATCTCTACTGCTGGGGTTTGACGTAAGAGTTCTTCATTGAGGTCTGTTTAGGAAGGCCATCGGCCTTAGGTGGCCATCCCTTCTGGAAGCGTGCCGTCATCGCAGCACTCTAATATACTGGAGGGTGACGTGTGCCCAGAGAAGCTGCTTTTTCAAGGACGCATCGTCGTTTTTCCCGCAGCGACGCGCAACTTTCCGCTGCACTTTCGAGCGGTTTCGCTTCTTGAATTTGGTTACGCACGACCTCTTTCTGCAGCCCTTCTGACGAATGGGCCCCCACTTAGTTTGCGACCACTGACCCATTAAACCGATGGAGTTCTGTCCCTTTAGCGTCCTCGATGACCGCCTCCTGATATCCCCCGTCCAGAGGCCAATGTTTGGGAAACTATGCTCAAAAGAACGCGAGGACGGGTTTACCATTAGGTGTACCAGGCGCTAGTTGAGGGCCTCGCCGTTAGGGCACCCTATAAAGAGACTTCTTGAGGTTATTTACGGCGAATGATCTCCTGGTAGAGTCTCAAATGGTCCTTGCGTGTTGGACCTCTGATTGATAAAATTCATCCCAGATTCACCACATTACCTCAAATTTGAAAAAAAAGCTATTGGACAAGGATTCGGCTTCTAAAGAAAATCTTTCGGCGTCATCTGCTGTTTACATATGCAACGCACTCTTTACGTAAATATAAATCGTATGCAGGCAGAAATGATTAGGAAGAGTGATCACGTTTTATATTTTCAGAGTAATTTGTTAAAAGAGGGCTTTCGATTGACCTCAAACAGCTGTACGCGACCTCTTAGTAGCCTTCAATCGAAGTTGTCATTTTCTGAAACTGTATATATAAGCAGAAGTCAGTGTATTTGACGATGAGTTCAATAAATGTCAACTTTATAACCACTGCCTTTTTATTGAACCCTTCTCTCGAAATATTGAATTTTTATTGCTAAATATTGATTATTAAGATTTCTATTGTCATATTCACCCTCTTGCCTTGGTAAGTACGGACCGATTCGATAGTTGCGTTGGGTGTTTTCGTGCGTGCGGCAGTGCGAGTCGGCGTAACCGGTTCTTTTCCTAGCAACGTCGTCGTGGGAGTATGCAGCTTCTCTCTTTCGCATTTAATAGGAAAATGATTTAAAAGTGGTCTCCACTTTTCAGAGTTGCTAGCTAATTCGTCCCTTCGGGCGAATGTTGTTTTCCGTAACGTTCAAGCTTTTTTGAAGCTCTCGAAGGAGCGTTTTTCGAAAATGTGCTTTTTTGGTTCCCTCTTTGGCTAAACCCACCGCCGCCTCTGCGAATGACTTCAATCATGTTTATGGAAAAAATCTGTCTTACATCATGTATTTTAGGTGTCTTTTTCGTCGTCACTGCGTTTCAGAAAGCATATTTTCACTCGAGAGTCCTCCTATGTTTCATCTATTGTGCCATCCTGTCTGCACAAATGTTCTGGTATAGATTTTTTGTAATAAATGTGGAACCCCCGAAATATCGGCTGAATCATCATTGTCTCCGCTAATTCGCAGTGGCAGAAGATTTCTCCGTAATATTTTTACCGATTTTATATGGAAGTGCTGTTGGTCACGACTCAATTTTTTTTTTCGTGAGAATCGTTTTTTCTTGTCGTTGTGAGAACGGAAGCACTGCTCTCTCGGAAAAGAACCGTGTGAAGTATTTCTTCGTGAAAGTCATGTTCGAACTAATGTCGAGAACTATCGCTAGTTACGAAGTTTTTTGCCTGGCGTTGTGTCGACATTTCTTTCAGCCGCTAGGTTTATAAAGTCACTGGCCAACACGCGGGAAAGCATTTTTAAATTCCTGGATGGTAATATTTGATGTACGAAGCAACTGATTCTTTTATGCATCTGAATGTATACCGGATTTTATTCAGCCAAGTTCGTGGAGATAAGTCGCGAACCTTATGTTTTACGTGAGCGATTGGTTTAGGTCTCACGTTATACATACATATGTGCGCTAATGGTCTTCTTTGTATTTATACATACTTACTTTAATTATTTAAAAACTTAGTGAATCTTTTTATTAAGGGTTTCATCCCAAATATCGATGCAAACGTATTTTTAATACCACGATCGCCGTTTTTAAATATTCAAAGCCTTTTCCTTCGCTTTAATGCATTTATACAAAGTGTTTGCGAACGAAAAGGATCGATTGAATATTATTTTTGTTGAGCCATTTCAATTATATGTTTTCATATTTGATAATTTAATTTACGCAATAGTCTTTATCTCTTTGGCGAATGGCGTGGTTCCCAAGCTAAAAACGGTGGACGATTCCCAGTTCGGCGTGGTTCGCGTTATTCAAATTCTCGCTTTTTCGTCAATGAAACAGCTGTTCCGCCTCTTTCTGCGTTTACGTTTTCATTTCGAATTATCGTCATTTAATCCGGTATGTCTGCCGCATTCCTACATGCATTTCGTAGATATCTGAATCTCTTAAATGAGGAGGAAATTTCACTTTCCGATTCGGTGCCGTTTCCTTTGATAAATCGCGGCAAATCTGTCCTTGGATTATCCTCGTCTGCATAAGGTCGAAGTTTACTTCTGAAATGATATCAGTAGTCTCAGAAACATATGAGGGAGCTAAGCTTAATCGTATAACATGGTACTCAATAGCCGGAAATTATAATTGTATATTTGTTTGGGCGAAATAAAATATTTATTTGCGTTTTAATCTTATCAGCCGTATTTACCGATGAGTAAACATTTTATCTTTGAGTAATTGAGATAAAACAGACTGGAAAGAAAAAATGTTGTTCTGTATTTTAGTAGATTTCGAAGTCGCTGTATTATATTGCCCATTATTTCCCCCCCCCCTTGTATTTTCATCGTACATTTGATGTGCAGCGAAAAGTAAATCGGCTTCGTTGTCGACATTCGTGTGTGCTACGATTTGGTAATTTCGAACCTATTTTCGAAGGCACTCTCAAAGTGAAGAGTTATCCGAACTTAAATAACATGCGATCATTTATGGACAAATTATTCTAAAGAAAGTGTCAATTAAAGTCAAAGAAATATTTTATAAAGTTTTACGTTGTAATTCGCTTCTTCATTTAGTTAATTTTTTTACCGCTACAAGAAAGGTGAATTTAGTAATGGGACAGTAATTCCATTGACCAGTGTGAGCCAGATGCGTCAGCAATAAGGGTTGAAACAGCTTCAGGCTTCAGCCAAAGGTAGTACAAGTGATTGTCGGTTGGAACTGGTTTGTTACGATATTTCATGCATCTCGGTCCGAGATAAGTATTCTATTTTGTGCGAAGATATGGAGGTCTGATAAAAATTAAGGTAAACCTATAGTGTGATTGAGAAAAGTTTTATCTGTAAATGATGTAATTTTACGCCTCTTAACTCCATTTTTCGCTTTTTTTCCTTTGTGGCGTATTTTTTTAATGTTTATTTATTCAGCTTTCAGCTAATTCGTATTTGTCAGTACAGTTGATGTTACTTATTAACTAGCTATTTGTTAATCAAGTATTGGTTATCGTATGTTCTTGACATGAATTGACGATTATTTACGCTCATCTCTTTAAGATCGAACGTTAGCAGAAGCGATCAAATTATTAGAATGCGGAAGAAAAAGTTTGGAGAAGACGAAAGATTTTGTCGATGCCGTCCGCTTATAATTTTCTTATTCCTTTGGAAACTGTTGCTATTTTTATCTTTATTAGAGTTTCGGTACCAATTACTCCGAAGAATTTACCCTTTTTTGGCCAGAGAATTACTAGTTCCTTGAATAACTGAGGAAATTTGCTGTTTCTGTGATTACCATCACGCTTACATCCTGTTTATAGAGCGATTAAACACGTGACTGTAGCAGAGTTATGGAAATAGTTGAGTACCTACTTCTCTACTCACATTTGAGTGCGATTAAGCAATTCTTCATGTTTCGTATCCTGTTTTGTTTTGCAGTTAACTGTTGTCATTCATGTATCACTGTCTGTATAGTACTGTCAGCCCCGAGGCCGGTTGGCAACCCCTGCTGACATAAGAGGGGTGAGTTAGTTTGCTTTCCTCACGGAGCCTGATTGCTATAAGCGGATCATGGCACAATTAGTAACACTTTTCTTGGAGAGATCAGTATTCAGCGTATCATACCTCTGTAGCTTCATCACAGCCATAAAAAAAGACGGGTAAACGAAAGATACCAATTCCTATATCCTGACCCAAATGAAATAATTTATCACATTGCGCGTTTTTCCTCGAGTAAAAGACACCTAAGACATTTCCTTTATTTTTATCGTATCAGCTATTGTACGGATTCCAGATACCCTGTTGATATCCGATAGCGAGAAAACGAAGACAATGAATTTACTATTCCATCGATACAGTTATTGGTTTTCCAATATTGAATTGCTAACTTAGCAAACTCTTTATGTCTCTCTCTTGGCTAATCATAGCTTTTGTGCACAGTCAGATTTGAACTAAATTTAGCCAAAGGATGCTTTAGTTAAAATTTTATTTATTATTTTTGCTGTTGCCTGATTCATCCTCGAGATGTTTAGTTTGATCGATATAAAAATAGAAAAATTTTTAGTTGTAAAATTCGCCAGTTATGTTTTTATATCCTATCTGGTTTTATGTTAAATTATGGATTTTTAACTCTTGTATCGAATTTTTACTCACCACCTTTGCCGTTTATCAGATTTACTGGGAATATTTGTAATAAAATAAGATGTTGTTTCTCTATGAAATCCACCGCTTCGGTTCTCTTTTCATCTCATATCTGTTGATTTCACGTTTAGAGAATTGAACTGAGACCGAATGGAAAAGAAGGAAGCTGATGACTGAAAGAGAAAACTGTCTGAATTTCCTCGTTTATGTTTCGTTTGGAATCTATTTCTAGAAATTGACTGACGTAATGTTTGTGTCTGTTTTAAAATGTTCCTTCCAAACGTGAGAGCGAAGCTCGATTGTGTATTTTTAGGGCACTCTGAATATCTTCCTATGCCTCCAAGTTTGGCTAAAATGTTTTTACTCCATTTGACTTCGCTGATTTTTTCCTCTGAAAATTTTTTTATTTAATGAGATATGCAGTCTTCCTGTTTTCAAGCACAATTTTTGAATCGACTCGATATACATTTCTATTCAGATTAAACTGTAAGGATGTGAGTAATAACTATACGAGAAGATTTCTTTTATTTAGCATATGCTCCATCCTCAACAGTTATATCTGGACGTTTTCTTTTACTAAATATACAAATTAACATTATATAAAATATATATATATCCAAATTAAAGTAATGATAGAGTTCTTTTACGTATCGTTTAGCTCAGAGACTCGTTTCCTCTTGACGAGTATGTAAATTGAAGACCGGCATTGTAAAGGGTTTCTCAATGGAAACTCCTTTCGGATAAATCAATAATTCATGCTTTAACGGCAGATTCAATGTAGTATGAACGAATGCTTGTTTATTTTTCTCATTTTATGGTTAAAATAATTTCAACTAGAAGTTCGGCTTAAGAATAGCTCAGAGAAACTTTTTTTAATCTGGTGTTTTTCTTCTTTTGCCGACGTAGGATTGAAAATACCGAAAAAGTAGCTCATGACAGAACGTGTCGTGTATAAAATAAACTGGTTGAATTACTTAAAGCTATGCAAATAAGATGTTTAGCTTTTGATGCAATCAATTTTTCAACTAGCTATCCATTGCGATTGTCTAATTGAGGCAAACAATATTACGTGGATGAGGAACGGTGGAAATAGTAGCAGAGTTTAAGGGAGAAATAAATATTTGATGGAATTTTCTCGAGGGACCACTCACTCACTCACTAACCACCACTCCAGTGTAATTAAATTGATGCCATATTATCAAAAGTAATCAGAGGAGAATCGTTTTTACTTTCTTCATATACGTAGTATAGAGAAAGTATTGTTTTCATGAAAAAATCGACTTCGAGATTTCAACGGAAATATGTGTTTTGGGGTCCCTAGAACACGTTTTGACCATCTTCGGAATGATGTGTGTGTGCTTGAGGGCGCTCTAGCGTAAGAACTATTAGTCGTATCAATACCAAACTTCATATGTAGCACTGTGGTGGATGCTGTGAGAGTTTATTAGTTTTTGGAGTATATCGATTAAACGGAAGTCGAGCTTTATTCTTCGAAGCAAATTTCCGTTTTTGCTAAATATCTCCATAAATATGATATGTATCACTGATTGTTTAGGAGTAATTCGTGAAATACAGATAAACCGGAAGTTGCTGATTATTTACTTTGTGGGTGCTCTAACATGAAAACTATATGTCGTATCAAACACCAAATTTCATATATAGTACTTTGGTTGGTGTCGATAGAGTTGATTAGTTTTTGGAGTAAATCGGTTTACTTCCGGTTTACCGGAAGTCGAGCTTTACTTTTCGAAGCTCGTTTACGTTTTTGCAAAATATCTCCATAAATATGATATTTTGGTATATACTTTTATTTATAAAAGTTTTAGAAAATGTAATTTACTATAACTTTTGTATGAAACATATTTTTGTTTAACTGATTGTTTAGGAGTTATTCATGAAATACTGATAAACCGGAAGTTGCTGATTATGCACTTTGTGGGCTCTGAGGGCGACAGGCCAATTTCACCGTTTTTCATCGAACATGTCCCGAAAAACATTATTTATAATGTTTGTGACGTAAAAGATAATATGTTATTAATTAATCACTTATCTCCCAAGTTTAGATGGAATGTTGAGTTCGAAAATACTGTCATAGATAAATATTCACATCTTATATGTGGAGAAAGTCATGTGCTGGCCACATCAGATTTTTTCCTATTAGGAGTATTTTTCGTGGTTAAATCGAAAATTTCAACACTTTCAGAATGTCTTATTCTTTATTGATCTCAGAAATGTTGAATGTTTCTTATGTATGTGAAATATTAGTTCTTGAAAGGCTGTTTTAAGGCAAAGTGTAACAGGCTGGTTTTTGATAATATCGAAAGAAGTCCCTCTGGCATTCTCTTACTTTAGTTGGTTATGTAAGTACGAAATATATTTCCTTGTTCTCGAACGTAGGGTTATTATGGAAAAATATAAATAAAAATAATTTAAAATCGTCATAACAAGTGACAGTCATTTTTTATTTCGGAAACATCTTTTAAAAATTCCACGCAATGGATTCAATACGGGAGAATTTCGGAAGGTCCTCGCGTCGTAAGGCCGTAGTAGAAAATCTTTCTCGTTTATGTTACAAATGGCTAACAAAATATAGATGGTCTCTACCATCTCAGGAAGTGCTCCAAAAAATCGCGAAAATCTGCACGATGCATTCTTATGAAAGAAATCCGAAATTTGTGACCTTTTAGGATCGTCGCTAATTGATCATTTTCTCACTTTTTATTAAAATATACTATCGGAGCCAACATGACACGAAAATGCTGAGTAAATGACGCTTGCTTGAGAATTTCTCTCGATCCACGATGTGAAAAACGTGAATTACAGGATTTAAATTCTAACTACGATTTTCAGTTGATAATTTTGCATAAACAATGGCTTAGTGGCACCTAATTCGACTGTATTATTTTTGAGCGGGGAATATACCCTAAAAGTCTCAATTTTTCTCTTTCATACATTTTTTGAAGCTCTCCTGGTGTGAATGGAAAGAGGTTTCGATGAACACGTTTTTCCTCCTTTCGTTTCATTTTTCTTTGGGATCCTTTAAGCATAGCATTCCTTCAGCTTGAATGATTATATTATTTACCTGAACGTGTAGAAAGATGTCACTTGTATGTTTTTCGATCGCTCTATTCGTGAACTTATCGCGAACTTTCTTAAATATCGACTTTACGCACGAAACTGTTCGGAGTACGTGCTGCGATTTTTTTACCTCGTTCAAGTTAATTTTTAGGGACCAAAAAAGTTAATTTGAATTTTATATTATATATTAATTTGAATTGATACTTCCGTGGACTCAACATGAGATCAAATACGAAGAAGAAGGGAGCCAGAAGGCGTTTCAGGAGGATTAGGCGATTTCTTAGATATCCAACAGAGATAATCATTATCACTATATTATATTATGTGACTCTTTCCTCAGAGATAGTCATTAATTTATTGATTATTCTAATTGTCGAGAGCAATTATAAAATTGTTAGCTATGATAAGTTTTCCTGTATTTTATGTCAACGTATTGCTGTTGCAGTGTGTCAAGTTACTGATCGGAGCAAAAGTCTCTGATAAAGTAATACAATCGATAAATTGAAACTTTTGATATTACTTATCCTATGGCAGTGTGCTTGGAATTCGCGAGAAGTACTGTGTGCTTGAAGATAAATCCTGTCGATGAGTCGTCAATATATTGCGTCTGCTCTCTTCCGTAAAACCCGAGCTAATTTCGGCTCATAATCCCACGGATTGTAAATTCCACTCCACTGGTATTTTCTTCCCTCTGCAATGCGCTAAAGACGCAGTCCTCCTTCATAATAAAAAAACGTAGATTTGTTCCTCTTCATGACGCTGTTTTTCTTTCGCTGCCGAAAAGGATTTAATCTGTAGTTAAACTTTCTAGGAACGGAATTGAATGTACCAGATGGCGGTGTATTAATGTGAGGCGATCATTTGTGCCATTCCTCGGCATTTCATCGCCGCAGCAATCAGCAGAAAAAAATTGGCTCTCGAGATAGATATGGTGCTGAGTTAAAACCACTTGCTTATTTTTCTTTGGCATCGATTTTCTTACCTCTCTTTTCAGTTCGTATGTTTCCCGCCTCAGGTTGTTCTTGTGTTTAATCCGTTAAGTTTATATTTATAACTCTTTACGGTATCAGTCGAATAGATATGCTTATCGCTGCACCTCCTTAGGCTAGATGTTTCCTGCCTCCTCCTGTCTTCGCCTTCTTTTCGATAATTCTTTACTATTCATTACTTCACTTGCCTTTTTGTTAACTTTCATAAATGGATGGCGAGTTAGCATCTGTTTTTACTATTCAGTGGTATTATTTTTCAAGCAAATATCAATCGGCATACATTAAATATCAGTGAGTTATCTGGCTTGATGGCAAAGTATTTATCGAAACCTTTAATTAAATCTATCCTGAATCCTTGAAATCCTTGTATAATCCATAAAATTGAATACGAGCGCCTTAGTCATTTTAAAATTAGCTTCACTCATACTTTCATTTCCTTAAAATCATTTGAAAGGGCTCAAAGATACTCCCTGGAAGATTACCTCAGTCGCCGTTCTGGAGAATTCTTTCCCACGTCTTTCTTCATTAATTGCGTACACATCTTGTAAATAAGGTCTTCCTTGATGTTATGTTGGCTCTTTCTTGATTTCTCTTTTATTACCGAACAACTTGTAAATTAATGGCAATCCCCTTTTTCGAATATTCCTACCGCTCATTCGACCCCGTTCTATCAAATCGCCCCTCCTGCTGCATCATTTCTATTCTTCGTCCGGTACATTCAAAGTCTATAAGATATCTTGTGGTACAAATACACCAGCTATTTCGTGGGTGTGCTACCGTTTCTTAGGTTTCGCATAAGGAAGAACTTCTTAACCTTTTTTTCACCACATCCTTAATATGTCCTTTCCAATAAAGGTCTTTTTTAAATCTAAAGTATTTCCGAGTTTTGACAAGAGTGATTTTGAGGAAAATCCTTTGTCTTTTCTATAAAATGTACAATAATAATAATTGGACAGTACAACACTTTTTACAACAGTGATAGAGCCTAGAGCACTTCCAGCTCTCTCGGTAGTAATTTCCATCCCAAGTTTTATCCATAGTAATTTCCATCCCTTTTTGCACATTAATTCGCAAACTACCGAATTTTCGACTTTATTTTCGGTAGAAAGTCAGTTAATATAGATCAAGCATTCCCTCGAAGATAATATTTAATATAGGGCAATGCATTCCCTCGAAAAGCGCTTGAAAGATGTCGTTTGAGAGGGAGATTTCTATTTTGTCTTTACGTTTTGTTCCTCAAAAAATCTTTAACCCCCGCAGTGCCAGAAGTGCATATACAGCTGAAATACATATTTGTATTTTATAATTATAATAATTTTTGTAAAATAAGAGATCGTTAGTTATCGCAGCAATGAATACTCCATCGCTCGGATTGAGTTTATTTCTTCGGTAGCTCATAGATCTAACGGATGGAAAGGGAATTCAGCCCGAAGCGGTGAATTTTTCACGAATTTACTCTTACTTTCCTTTAATTCGTCGTCCGTAGAAAATGTTTGGCTCACTCAATGAAAGGAAGACGTTTTTAACGAGCTTTGGTTACGCAGTGCGGTTGTCTCGAAGACAAAAAGCGCTAATGAGATTCGATTCTCTGCCGTCATTAAGCCCAAGCAATTAGCAAACGACGCCAAAATCCTCACGCCTATTTTTATGGTAACATTTTGTTTCTTCATATCAATTACCGGGCCAGTTGTTTGCGAGGGGTTGTTTGAACGGAGAGTGGCGCCGTCTACACCGATGGCGCCTAGCATCGACCCGCGCTCCGTCTCCGAACATTGATTGCTCATTTATTTTACCACGGGTGGATTTAGGATGGAGACCTTTCACTGTAGTAACTTAAAGCGTATTTTATAGTCACTGTCTTCCTGTCATTTTTAATCAAAGTACCGTTTTTAAATATTTTAAATCAATATTTAGGAACGGTGGAAATTTTCATTCTTTAGTTTCCTCCGTTTATCTCTAAAGAATCGCGGCCGCTGCTTTGTCTATATGTTGCAACGTTGGTTTAGTTTCGTTTCTTTCTTTGGAGGCTAATCGGTCGAATTCGCGGAACTTTTGGAAATTGTATTCGTTTAATAATTTCAAAGTTGTTCGAGCAAACATTTTTTTATTCCCATTTTGTTTTCAAAAGAATGGAATTCGTCAATTTAGTCTTAATTCTAATTTCCGTTCGTCTGCATTTTTCATCGAAATTCTACCCTTTCTCTGTCGACATTTACATTCTATTTTCTATTTGTCCGTGTAATCAATAATCGAGTAGAACGCGAATCTACTCTTCTTCTATCTCGTCATTTAACGTTCATTTTGCACTCTTTTGTTGTCTTCGCCTTCCGTGCAATTTTCCGACGTCTTTTTATTTAAACTATTATTCATCGACGTAGAAATCTGAAATTGAATTGCTCCAAAATGTATTTAGTTATCCTTTTAATAAAATCGATTTTCTGACTGCTGGTCGAAGTGGAATCATTTCAAATGGCGTGTTGCAACTGATGTCAAACAGAAGGCTAATGGATGGGAGGATGCCTCCAGTCCCTGACACCTATTTATTTTTGAAAATTTCGGCACCCTGAGAAGTAGGTCGCTAAATTAAGGAAGTCATCGCTGAAAGTGTTTAAAATGTACTGTCGAAATAAACCTTACATAAATGTTGGTTACATTCACGAGTAACATATATTATAGATTAATAAAGTCTCGCTATGAAAAACTTAATAACAAAGTCAAAAAAATAACAAGTAACAATTCTAAAAATAGTTTACGCTAGACCAGATTTTCCCAAACTATGTTCCGCTGAACTTAAATAGGTGTTCCGCGTCAATTTGGAGTGTCAATGGAGAATTGGAGAATAAAAGACATTAAATGCTTTATTGATTTATATTTTAAGTTTTTATTACAATATTATAGTTTTACATTTAAAAATAATTACCAAATAAATAATTTGTTGCAATTAAATGTTTTTTTTTATTTTACAAGTAGAATTACCTAACCTAAATATAAGCTTAGTGTTCCGTTAAACTTCCCAGGTTTGCGAAGTGTTCCATTGCAGAAAAAGTTTGGGAAACCTTGTGCTAGACAGCATTTAAGTCTCGCTATATTTGGGCATTTTTTAAACTTTTTGTTCGATCCCATTTCAACAGCTCCGTGTCGTTCATTGTTTTGCGGTAATTATATCTTTTTCGGTGATAATCCATCTTTATTCTTCTTCTTTATCTACGCCTTTTCTCATGGTGTATGGGGTTTGCTGTCTTTTAATTTTCTTCTCCAATCTCCTCGATTCTCAGGGGGCGATAGACAATTCAAGACATCGTCTCTTCTTTATTTCGGTGTAGAGGTTCGTCGCCCTATCGCAGTGTGTCGACCCGTATTCCATTTCTCTCATCTCTTGGACGACTTTCACCTCTCCTTCGATGCGCCCTCAATCACTGATTTGTGCGAAAGAAATTTGATTCTCCTAATGTCAATTTCACCTATCGTTGACAAGAATAAATTTTCCTCGTATGGTTTTTTTGATCAGTGGTAGTGTTTTGGTCTAACTATTCTGGGATATATGTCAGAAGAATGAAACAAAAGAACTCTTTCCAACTCTCGTTTCCAGGCGTCCCACTAATCACCAAACCGTTAAACATTCATTTTGTCATGCGTCATTGGCCTGTTCCTTTCGGCGTTTTCTTTCTCTGTCATTGCAGTATCCGCTGATCTGTTGTAACTAGTTTTCAAAATGTTACCGAATTATTTGTGTCTTTCGAGTTGGAGTTGGTGGTGACAGAGTGGCCTCTATTCGAGAAGCCTGCTTTAAATCGACACTAATTTGGCGGATATCCTTTTATTCATCTTAAAATACTCTCTCTGTAGGAAGAGATGCTTTTGCGGAAGTTTAAATTCTCCTTCCATAATCCTAGTTGGAGTTTAATCCGTTTCAGAGGAAGGGAGTTTGATGGTAAAATTGATTAGCGAGGACTTAACATGCCTTCGCTCTTAGTACATTCTAATCTCGGAAGGATTTCCAGTAACTGTATTTAACGGGCTTCTATTGAAATATCGCTCCTCCTCATTTATTCCGTCTTAAAGTGGACAAACTTGTGGATTAGTACGAGTCACGTGTTTTAGTTGATATAAGTTCTCTGTGCCTTGTCTTTGGCTACAAAATGAAAATCTTAAATCTTACGATGAATGATGTGTGTGACCTTCCCACCACGATCGTATATTGACCAGTATCAGCTGCGATCGAAGTGCCTCCTTGTTTAAATATCCGCTTTCCGTCGTATATAATTGCAAGTTCGTGCTCTTGTCACGTGTGATGATAATCTGCCTCACTACCGAAATTACGGTTTTACAACTTTAAACCAATTAGCGAAGTCTCGTTACTAATTTTTACTTTCGACATCGAGGGAAAAGTGCCGCGTTAAAGATTTCCACCGTTAACTACGCTTTTTTCCCTTCGTAGCGTAGATATCAATGGGTATATGTACGCCATAAAAGGTTTTTGCTAGCACTATTCTAACGCATCTGTCAACAGAGGAAGTCGATTCATTCTAGGATTTCATTGCTGTATTTCTCAATCCGTCGTGGGATCGGTTCACAGCGTCGGATACCTTTGACCTCGTCCTCGCGTGGGACCAATGAACGTCGGTAAATCTCCTCGTCGAAAATGGGCCACGTCTAGTGGTCATCGAAACATCATCTCCTCGTCGAAAATAGTCCTCGTCTAGTGGTCATTTCTATCTGCTCGCCCAGGGCGTTTTTCAGGTAGGCTAACCGCTATTGAATGCGTACCTTTTGGGGACGCCCCGACATAACGGAACTTCTTTACCGCTACGATTAGGGTTAAAGCGTTTACAGAGCTCGATTAGTAGTTTCTGTTACATCGATCTTTTCTCGCTTTTCGCAGTCATGCACGTATGGCGAATTCGGAAGCTGTTACTGCTGTGACGAGCGTGAATGGATCTCTTGTAAATGCTTAGATCGTTAATGCAATCTTGGAAACCATTACTTTGTAATCTGTAATTGCTTTTGATGAATGAATGACCCATTGACTTTCCAAAGATGGCTTTTCAGCCCCACTTCACTGATTCAAATCCATTTGCTATTAAATGGTTCCCGTATTTATCTTTCCCTGTCTTCTAAATGCGGTTTGCCATCACAAACTAACACTACTCTCTGTTTGTGACTTTTAAAAATCCTCGCATTAGCTCATCGTTTGCTAATGGTTTGAAAAGTCCACTTGCAGAAATTGACTTTTCGCTCGAGGAATGGAACTGGATGTTTCCCGGTAAAATTTCATGGGTAACGTGATCAATATATTTCTTGACTACGTAAGAATGACTTAATTTATATATCGTTATATTTCTTATTTTTTTCAAATTTAGAAGTAGATTTCTGGCAATTAGCTATGATTTTTATCGTTCTTTAGCAATATGTGTACTCGTAAATTGCAGCAATTCCTCTAAAATGTGTATTGTAATTATTTTTTCTCTGATCTGACCCCGTCTTCAATCATCCATGGGTCCAGCCGCCCATTCGCATATGTTACCACTTACTCAAGCGGAATTTCTTATCGATGCCAGATAATATATAATCAGCAATTTCACTCCATTGTATAATTCACAATATGTTATTTAAAATTCTGATTCGTTAGAAATGTATCTCGCTTTTTCGAAGACTAAAATAAGTTAAATACCAAATGGCATTTTTGTATAATTGAGTATTGAAAAATTTTAATTTTAGTATGTTATTATTAATGATAATCCGTAACTCAGTCAACCCTAAAATTTCATTCATTATGTCTTAATATTTACAAATAATAGGAAGCATATTTCGCAGCGTAGAAATCGGATTCCTTACTTTTCACTTGTGATTATCATAGCTTTAAATAAACGTAATTAAGGTAAGCAGTAGCTACGAAAGCATCGCAGATTAATCAGAGCCATCGTAGTTCTTTTCGTTGGATCATTTGTAGTGAGGGTGGCACTACTTTTTTGTTCGGATTTTTGGTAACAGATGAGTTTATTGCCGTCTTAAACTTGACCCCGGAAATCTACAGCTCCTTAAACACACAATCCCTTACAGACAACTCTTTTCTTAACGTGAAGTTGGACGAATGTCTGATCGAAATCGGTTTGTTTGGATCACCCGATTCTCGTAATCTCACTTTCGACTCGAACCCAACCCAGAGATGCGATTCCGAGAGCATGTAAGGGTGAAACTTTTGAGACTTCATATTGTTCATCTACGTTGTATCTGCTACTGCTAGTCTCGTCACGCAGTGGGACTGTTGGTTGCGTGGGTCGTTTTGACGCATGAGCGTGTTTTTATGTCGTTTGTGCCTCGATCGAGGGCTTGGGGAAATTTGCTTTATTCCTCTCTCACGAAACACATCAAATACATGGTCTGGGATACATCGCGCATGTAGTACTTATCTTATTAATTGAAATTTTAAGGTTTGACGGTTTTTGTTGGTGATTTCCTGAGGTTTCCTCCAAAACTACTTCCGTCGGCCCTAAAAGAACGATAATATGTTGATCGTTATAAAAATGCTTTTTCAGAAATTTAATGTTTGACCATATTGTTCTTAGTCCGTGATTTAGAAGTTTTAGATATCATAAATATACTAATAGGAATGTAATTGGGCTATTATTTCTGATTTAATTTTATAAATGAAAATGATGTAAACGAAATTTACATTCCTTCTTATGGGAGTACTTTTGAGTGAAGTCTGACCTAGGTTACCCATGATAAGAAAATAACGTTAAGCTTATTAGTACTCTAATGAATCCCTAAATGTCGACACACATCGGATACATACGAGTGTAAGATGTCGTAAGTATATTAACTTACTTTCTACAATCATTATTATAGATCATCGCGTAACCGTTTGTTGAGATTTGATTAAATAACGTTATAATACAAACATTACATCAAGTGTAATCCATTTACTGGCCACAATCGATTATATATTCGGTGTACAGAAATATGTAGTATAACTCTTGCAAGGATGTCTTTTTTTCTGCTTTCTGGAGGCAAGTTTCCATTGGTCAAAAATTTAAAGCATAAATTGTATCCACAGAAATTATTGTTCCTTTGTGCGTCGATAATGTTCCTAAAAGTGCGGCCTTTGACTTTCGATAGTACATACATGTACGTGCGTCTACCTTCTTTTCCCTCATATTTTTAACGCACAATAACATTAAGTAATATTAAGAAAAATTATTGGGACAAGAAAAGTTACTTACGCTGACGTTTGGAAATCCTTTTAAGTATTAAATTGCTTATTTTTCAAGGAGTTAATCTTCATTTTAACGTTTTCAATTTGTATTTTGGTTTTCTGAGTGGGCAAAACCTAATTACTAGGAGGGTATTTTCTCAGATAAAGATGTCTTCCAGATTTCATCGCATAAATTAAAGGTCCACTTTGAAAATAAAGGTTTTGATTTCGTTTTATATTTTAAATAATTTTTTCGACTTAAGTAATACATTGACCGTCATCCTGCTTAATGTTGTCAGTACCTTATGTAGCTCGCTTTTCAGAGATCAAGTGGAATTGGCTTTTTCACATTCATTTATATTTTATTCTGTCACTCGTCGTTTCCTCTTTATGAATTGTAATATTCGTGACCTAGTTCACTCTCTCCCCCGCCTTTGAACTAATTAGCGTTGCTCAAACTTTTTTCCAAAATGATTCGTTAGCCTTCGCATGTCTTTCGACGGATTTTCCTCGAAATGCTTTCTTCCAATTCCAACCCTTGTTCTTGAATCTTCTTTCTCAGCTCATTCTTCCTTAGCCGAGTATTCAGACTAATGCAACATTTAGATTATTTGGCTATTATTTAGAACGGAATGAAACGGACATTAGAAAGTAAAGTGTTTCGCTCGCATTGTGCGGGACAACCGTAAAAATGTTAACTAGATCTTCGTGGATATTTTTAATCGTTAATATCTAAGACCCTAAATTCATGGACCCCTCCGAATGCGAATTCGTTTATTCTTAGAATTAATTCCTTCGAACAATCGAAACTCAAAAATGCTCCTCATTCACTCAATCTGCGCCTTTTTTATTCCTTCGCGCTAAATTTATCTTTAAAATTACTTGCATTTCTTAAATGTGGTCATCCTTTTAATTTTCTATTAACTGTATCACTTTTCGTAAGTCTGTATTCTGGCGGGGATCGTGCGGCGAATGTTTTTGGTAGTAATGGGATTAGTCGACGAAGCCTTATCGATTTGTACCTCTCTCAATTACTCTCTTCGCACAATATTTGTAAATAATCGTTTTTACTTTCTCCATATACGTAGTATAGGGAAAGTATCGTTTTCATGAAAAAATCGACTTCGAGATTACAACTGAAATACATGTTTTGTGGTCCCTAGAACACGTTTTGACTATTTTCGGAATTATGTCTGTGTGTATGTGTGTGTGTGTGCTTGTTCCTTTTATTTCGCTCGGACCGTGAGGAGGTCAAGTTTAGACATTTTCATGGTTTGTGGAAGCTGTTAGGTATATTTTTCTATCTCTGTATTACTATTATGTGTGCCGTAACAACACCATTTGCAAGTTATTTACCACCGCTAAACTTGAATACTTTAAATACGTATCATTTTGAGGTCATTTAGTGCTTGAGAAGCAGGAAACTACTTCTTAGACTCGGGCCAACACCGGATGTTAATTAGAAAGATCTTGTGTTATAATTCGACGTACTTATTATTTCGTGACAGCGTCAAAGTTGACTTTGTTCGTTCTAATCCGTCGCAATGACCTGCGTATCCTTTGGTGGAGTCATTGCTTTTTTTTAATTGCCGTTTAATCGCAATTTCTTCAATTTATGAACTCGAAACTCCTTTCGGAGTGCTGTGTTTCCGCCTTTCGCTTCATTGTTCCTTGTTTTGGGCGCAGGTGACGATGCAACGAGGGTCAATAAAGGACATTCGGATGCCATGGATACTGACTGCGTTTCTTTGTTTACATACCACCGATTACCCTCGTCGGCTGTCGATAGTGCGTGTACTGTATTTATTCTGGTCGATTCTCGCATTTTTTGGTCTTCGGGTTTGGTTTCCCCACGGAATAAATCGTATTAGAAGATTACTTGAGGGGAAATTTTGGTCAATATCATTGGATCGCGTGTGAAACTATTAGCCGCGCTCGAGTTACCTATTACGTTTAATCAGATATTACAGCATGAAATTTTGGGTAAGTATTCGAGAATTCTGCGGTTTTTTGTTATCTTCATCATAATGTTGCTTTCTCGCTAACTCCAAATTTATATTTATTTATATAAATCCATAAACAGCGCAAGGCCTTTACAATGGACTGATAAACAATACAATTCGTATCAAGAAAGCAACAAATAAAATTTTAAAAATGATGAATACAAATAAAAGACATAAGGAAAGTTTAAAACTAAATATACAGATTAATTATTAAGTATCTGTACAGTTGAACCAATAGCCAAGGACGAGACGTACTATATAAATGGATTTCCAAAGACAACACCGCTGTTGGTGTTTAGGATCTCTGTTCCCGATATAACTGACCGATTCTCTCGTATTTAATGGGAGAGCGTTTTTATTCGTGTGGTGCCACCGGGCGTCAGTGGAACCGTTCGCCGCCAATGCGTCGCCGCACGCGATTCTCCCTTTATCCACCGGACTCAAAGCACTCCATTAAGAGATTCGCCTCTAATATGAGATCGAAGCTTTCTTCTAATGATTTATTTCAGAATGGCTCATTTAATTATTGAAACAACATTTGAATTAGGCTCCCTCGTCTGCGAATTCTAGTCTGTTTGGGATGATTGACGGGGACTTTCTCTTATATACCAATCATAGGGTCTTACTTCTTCATTTCGATTTACGAACAATATAGTGTGCGTTGCGTTATTTTTTATAGTGCTTCGACCGCTTAGGTCATTCCAAACCCAACGGGAATCGAACCCGGGACTGCAAAACGCACTTACCCCTTTACTATCCGGAATGTCGAACGAAAAATATTGCGCATAAAAGTTTATTTGGATGAGCACCTTGTATTCGAAATTGATTCCCTTTTTAGTTGTATCCTTGCTTAGGGCGTTTCGCCTCCGAATCAGGTTTGCTATCATAGGACATTTAATTAAGAATGGTGTTTAGTTCATTGAAGTCTGTAACGTGGTTCGATTGAATGATAGATGTAATTAGATCTCTTTCTTTTTAAATCCTAAGTAATTTATAGGTTTGATTGTACAGGTTCGCTATAATTCGTATCCTAGACAAATTCCAATCCTTGCGGCATTCTTGCAACTAATCTTCGATTACACTCCACTGGCATTGCTTAATTGGGAAAAATGTAGAATAATTCAATGTTGTATTGGAATTTCTTTGTGATTTCCCTTTCGTTATGATTGGAAGCTTTTCGTAGAAGATTATTTTTGGAAGATCATTTTGGTCGGAATCTGGAGAAGTCCTCGAAAAGGTCGATTCTTATTTGACGATGCAATTTTCTGCCCAGAGGCTGTTCATCCTTGCATTTCTGCAGATGGTTCGTGGTGAGAAACTCTTTCCTAAACAGATTTCGGAAAATTGTTCCTTTCTTCGAAAACGGATATAATTGAAAAATAGATTTACCATGAATGGAAGTTAAATTAATGTTATATGTTGCAGTATTGACTTGGGTAAACAGCGACTCAAGTCGCTCTTTTTCCACTCCGCTCGTTTCTTCCATCTTCTGAGCTTCATGATCTGTATTATTATGTTTTCCTAGTAATAGTTTTTGTAATATCGTCACCTTCACTCACTTCTAAAGAAGGTCTTCTTTCTTTTCTGTACGTTGGCACAGAAGCTGTGCGAAACGGAAAAATGGATGAAATTTTAGTGAAGATGGAATAATCTGTTTTCAGTATTTTTTTGGATGGGTGTGTACTTTATACTTCAACTAAAACAATTTCTCTTGAGGAGACGAAGCAATAGAGTATTGATAATTAGATAGCGGAATCTGCTTTCCTTACTTCTCCATCAACGAACTTCTTATTAATTTACGTTCGAAGCTCATCGGAGTTTTCGCTGCCTTCCTTTAATTGGGACCTCCTAATTTACATTTAAACCGTGGATTTCGCCAGTGGCGCGTGGCAGGGGGTGTAATGCAGCGCATCACATGATTTCAACTGACGCGAACGATTTGACAGTTTGCCAAAACATATATGCTTTCTCCTACACTATAGAGTCAACTATATACTGATTCGTGATGAAAATGTTTTTATTGTTTTTCTTGTACCGTTAAATTTAGTAAGGGATAAATTTTGTCGTTGGAGTTCCGCTAAATTTTATCAGAAAAGTTATTTCATAAAATCGACGGAGGCAGCTGTGTTATTTTTTTCTCCGATGAAATTACAACCACGTGAATTAACGCAGGGACGTCCTCCATCCGTCGTCGGCGTCGTTTCTCAAATTCGTGTTCTTTCCTATGCTCGCGAATGATCACTTCCACAGCCGATCGAACATGGGAGCTTTTCTGCGACGTGGAATGTTTGGCTGTCGCGTAATTCCTCTTATCAGGGCAAGATAGGCTCGTATGAGTCCTTGAAGCGCTCCATTGAAAAAGTGCTTTCTCTTTGGCAGGTCGTTGGACCTGGAAAGAAGAGACTCTTGTGGATAGAGAGCACGGATCTGCAAAGATGCCCGAAGAACATAGTCGAGAGGCGGAGGTGAACAATGGTCCTGCTTCGCCCTCGAAGGCCAAGAAGCAGACTGCAGCCAAAGGGAAGACGGCGCATGCTAAGATAAGACTCCTCGATGGATCGGATATGGACGTATACGTCGATGTGAGTATTCCCCTGAAATTTTTTAAAGTTTGACTTCAAACTGTATTGAACCTTTTCTTCGTCTGCTTACAACCCCATTCTTTTCTAATTGTCTTAAAGTGTTCTATCTGTAGTCTTATATATAAAAATGAAATGATGTTGGTGACGTCGTCTAAAACTCGAAAACGGCTCGATCGATTTGATTTTTTTCGTTTTGTTCGCCTCGGTACGGAGGTGGTTTAGGAAAAAATAAAATTAGGAAAACCCAAAAGGAATAGCCGAAAAATCGAAAGAGCATTTCCATAAGAAATGCACATAAAGTTCTTTTTTCTCGCTGCAGGCTTTATTTCATTTGAAAATATGAATTAGAAATAATAGTCGTACAAAGTCGAATCAAACGCCAAAAGAAGGGGAATAGAATAAAGATTCTTATTTTGGTCGTGAAATATCGTTTACGAATCGTAATTTCGAGAATTTTGTTGAAATGCATGAATATTTTATCAAAATTTCGAGGTTGTAAACAACACATCCCCCTAGACAATGAAGGCGATGGTTGGTTCCAAGTTCATGTATTTATCCATCAAAATGCATTAAGAATATAATTCAAGTTAAAATTAATTCTGATAATAAGCGATACACTTTATGAAGAAGAAAAAATTGCATGAGATTTTAACATTTGCTGTTACGAACAATATCCTGTGAAGAATCGTACGGAAAAAAGTACGAACATTAAAATTTAAATTTTTTACAATTTTGTTTTAACGTCAGTAGCAACCAAGTTTTATTTACAGCAACGTATTTGTTTACTGAATTTTTAGTTAGAGTTTTAAAACGGTTTTACCCTCTCTCTACTCGAGGACTTAGTGCGAGGATTTCAATATTGTAAACTTCTGAAGGTAAGTTCGACATATGTAACAAAAATATGAGAAATAAATTTAGATACACTAGATAGAATTAGGTGGTACGAAGTTAACCTACTCATCTAGTTTAAATGTAATATTAGAGGATTTTTTTGTAAATCGGAGTAACAATATCTAAATTTAATTGCTTATAATCATATTTAAATGTATTTAATTTTGCTAAACAGCTATCGTTGCTGGAAATTCGGAAAAAACCGTTAAAGGAGTGGTGGTGATAAACTGTTCAGTGGTCACAGGCCTATCACGGCGGAGTTTCAAATTGTCTGCGGGTATACCGGCGGCTTTGCAACGATAAGGTCCCTGCTTCGAATCATGGTTACGGCAGGGTGGTTTAAAAAAGGTTTATTATAAAAATGGTAATCTTTGATTGAAATACTCCTTTAAAAAGAGATAGTATAGAAAAATAAAATTACTCCGTAAAGTTTCACTGATTTTAGCCGAAACTCCATTGTAAAATCAGTGAAACTTTACGGAATAATTTTATTTCTCATCCTTGTCACGGAGTTTCACAAAAATAACGGCTATAACACTCATTAATGATGTAATGAAGTATGTCTATTTGTCGCATGTGTCTCGGTGGGATATATGCACAGTATATACTCTACCCCGACTATTTCTTTGAATTTATATTAATAAAATCTAATTCTATACGTAAATATCACGCTCTTACAAAAGTTGCTCTCTCACCTCTTTACGAACTCTCAAGATATCGCAAAATTGAAGATAAATCAAATTTGGTCTCCTTCTTTAATTGTTACTTGTTGCATCGTATTTTGTCCGTACATCAAGAAAGGGAAATATTTCACTTTGATAAATTACTTTGATATTTTACTTGCATTCGATTCATCATGAATTTAAGTATTTGGTCGATAGCGAAAGATTTCGTCGTTTTTAAAAATTCTGCGCTTGTCCATGGCGATTTTTCTTAGTCTTTGAAATCTGATACATGTTCGAACGTGAAGGTTCTCTTTGGAAATATTTATCTGAAGATAAAAAAATAATGAATCAAAACAGCATATTATGCTACTTCAGGATTGAAATTATCAATTATATTTTTCCATCTAGGACGACGGTGTTGTTTGCAATTGAATGCTCTGCTGCAGTGGAATCGATGAACACGCTTCCGGAGAAATAGAGCAATTGGTATTTTTGACGGAGCGTCGCTTTCGTTGTTATTTATTTCACTATTCACAAGTGCGTCGTCTTTGAATTAGGCGTCCGCTCCTTAGTCCTGTTGCTGGTGTCGCTGACGTCGCCTTAATATTGATTTCTCAGCCATCGAGGATTGTTTCGTATCCGCCATTCAGCCATGCTAAATGAAATCATCACTCATCTACACAACGCTCAAATAGCATAGCTTTTATATAACAGTTTTTGCTAAGACTCCTCTATTGGAACTGTTCTCTTTGTCGATCTATTGCTGCGGCCATTCTCTCTGCTGTACTGTCGATTTCCTGTGCGACTTCGTTATTTTAGTATCACCCTCTCCGTCACCTTGACTTCTATTCAAATAACGATCCTCGAAAAAAAAGTTATGGTATAAATTGAAAACATCGTTGGCGGCTTATGCAAGGATTTTGAGTAAAGAAAACACAGGACATGTAGAAATGAAACACCCGATACCTGTAGATCGATGTTGATTTTAAGATAGCTGAATAGCATTTTGATTGAATCGTTATATCGACCACTACCTTAGTTTCTTGCTCTTAAATTTCAATTTCATTAATCCGTTCGGTTAATAAATTGTTTTAAAACTTTATCGCAATTTGAGGTCTGAGGAAAGAGAGGAATGCGCCGCTGATTTTATATTTCAAGTTTTGAAGTTGTTTCAATACCAGCCGCTGCTCTCGTTTTGTGGAGGCAATATTTAATCTTTTTTCCTTGTGATAGCATTCATGAAGATGCAGCTGTTTAGCTCTCGAGTGCGTGACTTTGCTGTAACAATCATTCCAACTGTTTCCCGCCCAAAGCTCTTGTTTGTGTACAAGTCCTTATCAAGGAGGAAGCCTTTTACGTATCAATCCTTGTCCTTAGTTCGAAGTCATCTTAACTAGAATTACCTCCGCTCATTTTAAACCTGGAGGAATGTTAAAATCTCTCTGTTTTGTTTCTATTAAGTTCCCAAGATAGTAATCGAATAGTATTTATTTGCATTTAATGACATTCACCATCAATCGATATTCGCACAATAGTAGTTTCGCTATTACTACAAGACTTTGCAGAGGAGTGTTCATTCAGATTAGATACCATTTCTTATTTACTCTAGAACAGAGTTTCCCAAACTATGTTCCGCTGAACATGAATAGGTTTTCCGCGACAATTTGGAGTGTCAATGCAGAATTGGAGAATAAAAGACATTAAATGCTTTATTGATTCGTTTTAAGTTTTTATTACAAAATTATAGTTTCATATTTTACAGTTTTTATTTCAGTTTCAATAATTACCAAATAAATAATTTGTTGTAATTAAATGATATTTTAAATACTACTAACCTAAATATAAGCTTAGTGTTCTGTTAAACTTCCCATGTTTGCGAAGTGTTCTATTGCAGAAAACGTTTGGGAAACCCTGCTCTAGAATATTATGACAGTTTCCGGTAATCTGATGTTTTGAGTTCGCTGGAACTTCATTCAAAGCTAATTTTTCGAACCTCTACGTTCGGAAACGTATCGATCATTAAAATACCTCGTATAATTACACGTTTTATTAAGCTAAGTTATCGAAGAACATAGTGCAATTCGTTGTGGAAATCGCATGACAGCAAACCAGGGTTCGGTCTCTTCTCTAAGAGGATGGTTAATAACCAAAGTAGGTACTTGCAGAAATCTGGTGCCCTATACAGTCGATATTAACCTGAATGTTGATTAACTATGAATTTAGATTCGGTGTATAATCAACCCTCGTTTACCACTCTTAATCAGTTCCAGACTCCATTCCCGATAGGTGAATTGCCGCGAAATAGGATTTATTATTTATAATTTACTGAACTGAAACTGAATATTTCCGTAGTCAGAGCATAGAAAACCTGTTTTCGGTATTTTTATTAGTATAATTTACGGATTTGAAAACCTCGCGATAGAGTGAAGCCGCGAAAGCGCGAGGGTCGACTGTATTATACACAATAAGTTTGGGTCGCGGCCGATTCGGAATGTCAGCCCACCTTAAATTACGAATTAATTACGTCAATTTAAGTATTATGTTTCGAATTCAATTTACAATTTTTCTCCGTATATTTTATGTTCTTATTTAGGGATGTAAATATGGTGCTGTCAAATTTTTCCGCCGACGAATTAAGTGAAACATAATCGATATTCTCTGCGAGTCCCTTTTTTCTGAAAATCTTATTCCAGGAAAAATACTTCTATTAGGAAAAAATCGCAGTTTTCGGCCTTTGGAAACTGATGGAAAATAAGATATTGATGCGGTGTTAACGTAAAGCAAACATTCTCTTCCTAAGTTTGTTTATTGAATTCGTTTGAAAGATAATTACCTGGCGAAAAGACCAATCAGTGCTTTCGTATCCTCATTGGGTGAACCAGCTCTTGATATTTAAAATGCATACTTAGGAAGAGCGCCAAACACGGAGCGACAAATCAGCATCAGTTTGGCTTTAGTGGACCCAAATATACTACTTTGTGCGTTATGCCTCCATTTATTGGTGTCGATAGGTAAAAAGAATGATTTTTATCATTTAGCACGTCCTCCAGCAATTATGATTTGCCATGTTCAGTATCATGATTAAATTACTATAGTGAAATGAAGTATATGTGTTATATATTTTATGTTTCGTTTGGTTATTCGATATGTGTCATTATAATACAGAGATTGTTCGTTCTTTTCTGTCTTCAAGGGTCATGAATTTCATCGTCCAATACATTGATCCGTATCTTTCCTTAGCATTGTTTTTACATCTTTAGTTTTCATCTGGAAATTCTACATTATTCTGAAAATCCATCGAAAGCTTTTTTCAACATTCTTTCCATCTTTTTTCCGTTTCTCTATTCATGATTTCCTTTATTTACCCTCTCTGTCTCAATCTACGCTGCTTCCACACATCTGTAATAGAAAAGAGGGGAAAGTGAATGTATTTTTTTTAAACGACTACTGTTATATTTCAAATTTAAACCAAAGTAAAGAGATTGCAATTATGAATGTGTCATTCCTTTCATGAATGTCTTTTTTCTTCCCCCGAATATTTCCTAGGATTCCACGCTCAATTACTGTCCCCTTCTTCTCAACATTTTATCCACTTGTTTCTTCGCCAATTCATTTGAAACTCGCCCCTCTCCAACGGTCTCCAGCACTCCGCAGCAAGAATTTTTCCAATCTCTACGTGATTTCTCCTTCGCCACTCATCAATTCCCTTCGCATCACGAAGTTTTCCTCGGACGAAGTTATTCTTTATACTTGCATCTTCCATTCCAAGAAATAACACTACCCAAGTAAGAAACTTAATCTACCAATTATAGTGTTTCCCCATCCACCATTATCGTTAACTTAGCTTTCTTTTCCTTAGTGAACCTCATTACTTTTGTTTTACTCAAGATAAGTTTCATCCCAAACTCCCTTGCTTTAATGTTTAGTGAAGTTGCTGGAATCTGTGAACCCTTTTCGGAATCACAATAGCTTAGTTGTGTGCAAATCGTATTGTGTTAACTTTATCCCGTTAATTTACATTCCCTTATCTATTTCTTCCCCAACTCCATTCCCCGTTTCCTCTGCATTTATTTACTTTTTGGGACACCTTGTATATTAAACATTTCACCGAGTGTTTGGTTTCAAAGTTATAAACATCTGATAATCGCGGTGAAAGGATAAATAGTAAATGTGATAACGGGATTCTTTGTCTTCCTGACTCAGTCCAATCTTATCCCTCATCAGCCGTCCTTATTCGCATTGATTCAAGCACACATTTTGCACCCATCTCCTATCGTTTCAGTCCTACCCAATTTTTTTTAAATATCCCCATCAGTTTAGGCTATTTGGCTATTTGCAAATCCTTTGAAAATCGACAAAATATACAAATACGTTCTTTTTAAATTCCAGGCTTCGTTCTGTAAGTAATCTCATAACTCAAATTGCATCTCACGTTCCTTTCCCTCTCTGTAAACCAAACTGGTCTTCTCCGATTTGCTCTATAATTTTCCCTTGATCTTTCTATTCAGGACACTTAAAATTACTTTTGACTCTTACATTGCACAATAATTCGGACTTGCATGAGTTTGTTTTATATTTTCAAATGAGGAAAATAGAAACGGTGTTTTTGCACTAGATGGCCTGCACCCAGGAAAAATCCCAAGGATGAATAGACTTAAAAATGTCCGATGGGACGGGGAATCGAACCCGGGTGTCTCGATTGCCGATCTCGTTGGACATTTTTCAAGTCTATTCTCCTTTGGGCATTCCTGAATGCTCGACGCCCAATGTCCTGTTCTGGATCACTCCTTCCGGATTCCTTTAAGACCACTCTGCCGATGATGCAAGAGGATGTGTTCGGTGTATCCTTGAGATGGACCGAAAGGCGCGACGGATATCCAGAAATATAACTGACCTACTACTGCTATATAACTATCGACTGCACGTACATTACCCAACCACTAATAATATAATGATTTTAACTAATTACAATAAATTGATGTATTAAAGTTCTCGTTAAAATTAAATAGACATATACATATTAATACGTTTTCGCAATTTGTCACTAAACTTTAACCACATTGGTCGCTCAGTTCTCCGTATATATATACGTTTTAAATTATTTTTCAACGTATTCCAAGCAATACAAGTACTAGATTAAATGTTGAAATCACGAAACGGCATCATAAGTTCAAACTTGAATTATTATTGTGCTCGTCACGTATGACTGACCTTAAGGAGAAACGTACTTTTAATTAAAGGTGTTGAATGGTTTTCTGTGGACTTTCGTGCGTCCCGCTGTGTGTATCCCAATCGATACATTTCCTCAGAGTAGATAAGTCCAGCGGAGCCGGAGCTAAGATGCACGGCTTCTAGTAAACGGTGTAAATTTAATTGTTTACTGATGTGAGGAGGTGCAGTTTTGGCTCTATGATTCTTTAATTTTTACAGCTGAAGGCTGGAAAAGTAATCGTTTTCAAGAAAACTCGTTTTGAAAGTCACAATTATGGTAATTTCTTCTCTATCGAAAATGCGTCTCCTCGAGCATTCGCTGCAGAATCGTCGTCGGCGCTTCGTGGCGTCCCACGCGCGGCGATGACTTCACCAGTGATTCGCCGGTCTTAATTGGTCGAATCCGGGACGTATTCATTCGTCATACGAACGACGCCGCGAGAAGCTCGTTCAAATTCCATCATCGGAGGAGCTGCGAGAGAATTCCGAATTTCTAGGAAATATTTTTGCACGGAGGGCCAAGTGGTCTTACGAAGGGTCGCTCTTCTTTAAAATCAATTGTCTGCTTGGGTTTTTATATCGCAATCGATAAGAACTCGGTGGTGGGTTATGATGTTGTCTCCCAAAGAAGAAGGGGTTATCCCGGAGAGAATGCGATGATGAACGAGGGGGCAATTCCTATCTTTCTGTGTTTCAGACAGTTGCTCACTCGTTGCAAATTACTTAAGGAAAAGGGTGAGTCTTGACACACTTCCTCCATTTCCTCGGACCGGCCAATTTATCGATTCTTTCGCCGCTGCGTGCCCAGGCAGCCCTGGGACGATGCAATTACGCTCTTCTATAAAATTGTCTCTTTGTTAATTTAAATATAGAATGTGAGCTTTTATTTTCGGGGAAATCTAATTCGTTTTAACTGAAAGGAAGGCGAGTAAATATTACTGCGTTGATTATAATTTGAGAGAATTGTCTCTCTGAGAATGATTCTGAAAATGGGGTCTCGTCGATGATCTGATGAACATTTAGCCACAGTACCTTGTCACCATTGGCACTTGATCTCGTTTTTATCGATACACCAAATTTTTAGACCATATTCTGACCTACGATTTAACGTCGAATATTTTGTCTCGAAATTTCAAGGGTAGCACATTAGAAGACAAGTGGAATCAGTTTTTTACTTTTAACATTGGTAAATTCTTTAGGCACTTCAGTTATTTTGAAAGATTTATGGAAGGGATTGTGAGACAACCTTAGAATCCCTATTCTAAATAATTGCCTTCCGTTTTATCCCGTCGTGCGTGATTGTTACTACCTACCACTGTATAAGTCCAGAAAACGGATGTATGTGGGGTTTATGAAATAAATTAAAATTAAATTTCCGATTTTGTCGTTTGGGACTATTTTCACATTTCCATCGATTCGTTCCGATTTTCATCCGACAAATGTGATTATTTAAAAGTAATTCAATTACAGATTCGTGATATACCTTTCGAGTTATTTTCGTACTCCTGTCTTAGGCGTGTCTCGTGTTTAATTATCTATGTCAGTGGGTGGTTTCAAAGCCTGCGAAGTTTTCACTTCATGTCATTTCTAAGTCGAAGTAGCGATTTTATCCTTCGTGCAAATGGAGAGAGTTATTTTATTTAGACGTACAATTGATGCAGCGAAACGTGAGCTCGAATTCTTCATTCCCAAATGTTTTAAGAGAAACTATGTTCAAATAAAATGCAAACTCTTGGGGGGGGGGTTACCCTTTGAAAATTAAACGTCGGCGAAATCAATTTAGCTCGGTGTGTTCTGGATCCCATTTGTTGAACGCGCTTTTAATTTTCCTTCCAAATCCACTTCTTCGTTTGGAGTTACTTTCGCTCTGACACGAAGAAGGCGTGGACGCAGCGGCGCTACGGTTTTGACGCAGCGAAGCTGTATTATAGGGCGCTTGATTCATAAGAGCAGGGTTTCCCCAGACTTTCTGCAATGGAACACTTTGCAATCCTGGGAAGTTTAACGGAACACATTGCTTATTTATAGGTTAGGTAATTCTACTAGTAAAATTTTAAAAATCATTGATTTACTACAAATTATTTATATAGTAATTATTTTAAAATATAAAACTATAATATTATAATATAAACATCAAATAGGAATAAATAAAGCATTTTATGACTTTTATTCTCCATTAAGACTCCAAATTGCCGCGGAACACTTATTCTGGTTCAGCGGAACACCGGTGTTCATCGGAACATAGTTTGGGAAACCCTGCATTAGAGGTTTAAAATCTCCAATAGCCATCTTTGTCGGCGTCTCATTCATCGGATGTTGTGAGTTGTGTCCTCTCCTGTTTTCTCAGACCGGTGTATGTTACGAGAAACGTCGACAAAGACGGCTATTGGAGATTTTTAACCTCTAATTCTTTTACAGCCGTGTTCCAAATTTTCTTTCTCTTATAATTCAGTTTGACTTTTCGTCTGAAAATTGAACAGCGGAGGCTTAGCGTTGATTGCGTGCTAAGGTTTTTCTATTGGTTCGCAACCTTTGATTTTTCGCGAAATTATTTCTAAATGACCGCCGATCCTGAGAAAAAACTGATAATTATCTTCGTTTCCACGTTAAAACCATCTTTGCGGTTTGAAATTACTACGTAAACGTTGATCAAATATGCCATCATCCCGTGAAATTTTGTCGGATTCATAGTTTTTATGCAGAAGAGCGATCGCCGTTGAAGGAAACCCTGTTTGGAAGAGAACTCCTCGCAAAATGACCTTGTGAATAAATTTTTCATTGCAAGTAACGTAAAATTTCACCGCAATAATCATTATAATAATTTCGTCTTTGATGAGCATATTTTAGTCAAACCTAACCTTTCTACAGTAAACCTAGTCTTTTTTTGTACACCCAACCAATTATGTCTTAATCTGAATTCGAACCCGGGACCTCATCATTGCGAGAAAAGCGCGCTATCCACAACGCTACCGAGTCAATGTAGATATAATCGAAAGACAATGGAAAAATCTTCCTTTCATCGAGATTTGTCAACGGGATACGGGTCTGGTTCAAAAAAAAGATTTTCCAAGCTTTTTTATATTCCAAATTCCGCTTCGTAAATTTTATTTGGCTTCGTTTCTAAAAGATTTAAACTGTTTATTTTAAAATATTTGGCTTCAATTATAAACAATGATTATGGGCGAAATCGAGTCTCCACTTAAAACCTCCTCTATTCGAAATAAATCTGATAAGTTAAATCAAAATGTTATTTTGAAAAAATAACATTTTGTTTGCCGAAAACGTTTCCAAACAGATTTGAACATCTAAATTGCACTGGAGATGTAGGTATTCATCCCGTAAAAGTGAAGATGTGGAATCATTCATGCATCTCATCTGTTAATGGGTCGTCGTATTATTTGAATGACTCCTACTTTTATCTAATTGCAAATGGACGGTCGCGACATTTTATTCGTTTTTCGGTATAATTTCAAGAGGATACATCTCTAGAACGCTTCTTTTGTTTCTGTGGATCTCTTCCACCAGCTCAGGTAAATCGATGGCCGTGTCACGAAAGGACTCCAAAGGATATACCGAGTTCTAAACTGTCTTTTTCCATCTTACTAACACGCCATGAGATTTCATTCATGTAAAACACCTGGAATGTTTTGTAAATAATTAGCCTGTCATCAAGATAATTATTCATAGTTTCTACATGTATATAATTGAGGACAATTTACGTAGGTTAAATCAAACTTTATTCTCAGTTACCTCGACCCAAGTATCGGAAAGAAAAGAAATAAAGTAATAATCATAATGCCGTCTTATTATTTTGGGCGAATTTAAGGAAGGCTATCCTCCATTTAACCCCTTTTCTTAATTTTATTCCGTTTTTGCATTTCATTTTATTAACATCACACACACAGACAACCATTCCCTAACCGGAAAAATCCGATTAGCCGGGATTCGAACCCGGGACCGTGAGTGATAAAGCGCTAGCACGTTAACCACTCCGCCACCACGGCCGGTGTATGCAGTATATTACGTGATAACGCTCTAACACCTAGGTCCCGGGTTCGAATCCTATTAAAATCAGAAATATTAATCCTAATTTCTTTCGATATTAGTATAGGAAAGTAACAAGCGATGCTACTCATATGTCGTTAAATTGTGCACTTCTTAAATGTCACTTTATATGCTTTTTGCGACGATTTAGAAAGCTTAATGCCGACCCCAAACCGCGCTTCAATCAACACGCGGTCACCAAGTATCATTGGCGCAAATCAGAGCGCGCCTTTTGTTTCGATAGTTTTCGTTTCCTGCGAACAGCTGTGTGTGTCTACATTACGGAGACCGTTTTCTCTCCTGCTTTTCTTCGAAATGAAGTCTCGTCTAGCGATTCTGCGTGTACTATGACATGCACCTCCACTCCTCTGTTCTCATTCTTCCTTCCTTTAAACCAGGAATATCATGTCGCCAGTAATTTATTCGCCTGTTTTGATATTGCCTCCCTTTTTAATCCAATAATGTTATGAAGCAATTCGTTGTGTAATAACTTAGTGTGCTCAATGCCGATCCCTCGTCTAATACGGCTACGAATTATTCTCAGAATTTTGAACATATTTTCGCAATGACTGGCATTGATTTTCAGTCGAGATACGGGGGTCGTTGGCATCTACTATTTGCTTTTAGTCCACGCAAAGTGCTTTGTGTCGCATGCTCTGAATTTCTGCATGCGACCTCTGTTGCATTTGCCCTGGTGCTTGGGAGATGCGCATTCTGCTTCTCTTCATTAGTTATTCAACTGACGTGAGTCGGAAAAATGCATTTTTTAGGGAAAAATATTGGGTTTTCCGGGAATCAATATTGCTCCGTCTCGGCAGCAATAGTAGGAGTTGGATAGTACGACGTTGGAAATGAAAGAGATACTTTTAGTCCAAATTTCTTCCCCCTTAATTCAAGAAAGAAATTTTGGTGCTTTCCGTTTTGAAGTTATGCAAGTGGATCGTTATTTTGAATCGAAGTGCATTTTGAAGAGTTGCTTTTCATCGCTCTGAGGGTCAACTTGTTTATGTGTTAATGCTTACAACTTATTGAATCAAAATTATATCTAATTCTAATTCATAATTGGCTCATGAAACATTTCCCTTAAATCGTTTAGTGAAAATTTTCTTGTTGATTTTGCCTTTGACCGTTGCCTTTTTTGTTTGCTGGAACAGCGAATCGAACGAAACAATTTAAAGATTTTCCATGCTCTTCTGGGAACAATGCAATTGCTCCTTAATCCTTATTTTCGTAATTTGCCGACAGAAAAATAAGGATTTTACGTGTGATTTCTATCATCGGAAGCTCTTCGTTCGTCCATATTATCTTTAATACAATGTTTTACTTTAATTTTCTTTTCCATCGTGTAAGCTTCCTCGGCATCGTAAAAATGTTGTCCTTACTTAGTAACAAATGTAAGTTAAGATATAAGCGTATTCGTCAAATGTCTCTTGAAGTTCATCTTCTATCATGCTTTAATATTTAATTTCAGTTTACTTATTTTTTAAAATTAAATCTGACTAATATTTTGTTTGCGTTAACTTATGCCAGTGCAGCACCATTATATATCTTAATTACGTGAAATTGTACGTTCAGGGGAAATAAAAGTTTGCTTAATCGTGAGTTACGCTTGATTTGGTTGTTCACACATTTACCGCTTTTATGTTTACACAAGCTTAATTTGAACTACGCTAAGCAATTTAGATTCTTCCGTTTAGTGATCAATAATTGAACTATTTTAAAACCCTTTTAGTAAGATTGTCTTACTTTTCAGAAATCCTTCCTCAGGGGTGATGTTGCCCGTAAATCCATCGAGTACTCGTTAACAATCATAAAAGTGTTTGCCGGTTGATCGCGTATAATCGGATATGCCAACGATAAATGTCAATTTAACAGCACGGCTAAAGAAATTGAACCGAGATTCCGAACCAGTTGGTAACGATGGTAATCCACAGTCATTCCTGTAACATCGGAACATACTCGAGCCTTAATTCATTTGATCGTGGTGTTACGAAAACCTAATTGTGTTGGGATCGAGTGTATTATCACTGCGCGAAAGGCTCTCTCGAATTTTCGCAATTGAAAAAGTTTATTGCCTCGTCCCCTGACCAATCGCAGTAAACGCATACGTCTGAGAAAACGTTGGACGCTTTTTAATTCGTTATCCACTTCCGTTTGTACTCTCCGGCCTCCGGAAGTTCACTTGATTTTGAAAACACGGTGGTGTGCAAGTAGCGTGACCAAGTGCAGACCTTTGTTTCTCTCTCGATTTAGACGCGTCCTGTTTGCTTCAGATCGCGTTTTTCGCTTTCCGAGAGGACGTTTATTATTTCAGTTGGGAGGCTACCGAAATAAGTGCGTGGCCGAAAGATCGTCCTAAATGAATCCGATAGGAGCTTTGGGGGCAATAGAGCATTTATCGTTGAAAGAGTTGTTTTTATCTCCAGTTGTTTGGATAATATAAGTTAACTTAGAATATACATCCAAATCGTTTTTCTGATTTCAGAGGCTCTCCCAAAGCGTGACTTATTTCGAATACAGCCGCGGTGGCGGAGTGGTTAGCATGGTAAAGCTCCAAATCCAAGGTCCCAGGTTCGAATCCCGGCTAACCGGATTTTTTCAGTTTGGGGATGGTCGTTTGTGTTCTTCAATTTTTGTGTTCGTACTATATTAAAACGGATATAATTGGGGGAACCTGTATCCGTTATAAAATCAATCAATCACAAATACCAAAATGGTGTGATGGAGACAAAGAGGAAGGAAAGGGAGTTTATTCAGCCATCTGTGACTGTTGCCTTGGTGAATCTATTTAATAGAATGGAATAGAAATTTATAGAATAATGCTGAGGGCCTGTTTCCTTCATCATAACCTAGGATCATACAAAGATTCAAAATCGAATTCTTGGTTATTTGCAGATGTTTGCAGTGTTCCATTCCTTGCAAAGAAATCTCGGTCAGTTCGTTGTAGCCTTCATAATGTGGAAAGGATCTTATTATGATTTATATTTTCTTTATGATTAATTCTTTATTTGAAGCTGTTCTGCTACTCCCTCTCGGTCTTCGTCAGTAAGCAATGAGTACTTATGAAATATATTTTTAAAAAGTTGTTTGACCCTTAATTAGTATAGTATGGAGAGACTTAAGAGTATATCTTACCTTATTGGAATTCTTGAATTTAACAGATTTTGTTGGATTTAAGACAAAAAATATCAATAGCTCTATTATTTGATGCCATTGCCAAAAAAAAAACAATTATATGAGACAAATTTCATGGAAGGAGTCTCTGTAAAAGAGCATATAAAGAGCCTCTGGAAAGCAGAGGGTAGGGTATGATTTCCTAGGGAAAGGGTTGGCTGAACTGAAGCTTGTCAAGATTCTATTCTGCTAGAGCAGGGGTTCCCAACCTTTTAGCAACTACGAACCACTTGAAATTTTTAGAAATTTTGAAGTGCCAACAGTCCTATATTTTTAGAAACATATATTTATTGTTGGAAAAGTGCTCAATTACTTGTTTTATTTTAAGTAATAAGAAAACTTCATATTTAACTATTAATGAACTAGTATTTCCATTTTACAACCCTTTAAGGGTCGTACACAAATTACGTAACTCAAAAATTTCCAATGTTCGACCCCCCACCCATGTAGCAGGACCGTAACGCCAGGCAGGACCCCTCCACTCCGTTACATAGTGAATGCTTTGCAAAAAGCTTTGGGGCTATATTCAGGAAAGAAAGATTTTTAGTTCCCAATAATAATTCACTTTTGAATAAAAAATTTCAATTTTAAAGGCCACTCATACATTTCACCTAGAGTTTATGCCATGACCTGTTGATAATTAGCATCAGACAAAACAAAGACAAGAGAATACCTGTACAGCCTACCACACTCCACTAATTTTTATTTAAAAATATGTGTATTAATAACATTTTTAAAATAAAGGAAAATATAAAATGATTATTGCAAATTAATGTATTATTTACCACTCGAAGGTCTAAAAACATACAATTTTACATAATTAGTATAAAGTAAGCAAAAACAGCATCAACGTCATAAAAAATCAACTTGTTGTTCTGTGCCTGTGATTAAAATATCAATATAAGAAGTAATGGAACTTAACTTCACTCAAGTCCTCTTCAACACTTATTCTGTTCTTATGTTTATTTTTATGTACATAAGTTCAGAAAGTTCACTCTCACGCTTTAGATGAAGATTAGATTAGATTTTCCACATAATTGCTCTTTTCAAGACTGCAGTGATTATGATTAAAACTTTGGTATTAGTTTTCATCTCTTTAAAACTATGTTTCTATGAAATTTAGTCTGCATGTTTGTTATAGGTATAACATTTCAGTTATTTTATTCAAAGAGCTACTTTATCTCGAGTATTATTTACATCATAAATGTTACAAGTGTTTTTAATTTTTGTGCATTAAGTTTTCTGATAAATTTTGGAGCTCTAAGTTTATTATATTAACTTTAATTTCATTCTCCTAAATTTCCCTCTTGAAATTATGTTGCATATTATACGTTGATGCATGGTATATGCCAATTAATGTGGGAATATCTTACAAACCCTACTGCGTAGGACCTGCTTGGAGCTGCCCTCAAAGATTGGTAGGCAGGGATCATCAACTTTGGTTAGCTTTTCAGTGGTACTTCTACAGTTCTTTCACACTAATATCACTGTTCTTTGCCGACCCTTTCCCCATCTCCTAGGGAGCATACCCCTTTCTCTACTTGTAGGTGTTGTTGGTTTTTAAGTCATGAAAATTAGCTTAAGTTTACAAGTCATGATTACTTTGTCTCAGATGTAATATTTATTCTTTTAATTCCATGATATGTGATTATTTTGTGTATATTATTAATGTATATTTTATTATTGACAATTTTTCAGAGAAAAGCAAAGGGGCAGGAATTGCTTGAAAGTGTCTGTGAGCAAATGAACCTTTTGGAAAAGGATTACTTTGGTCTAACCTATGAGGACCACACTAATTGTAGGACATGGTTAGACTTGGACAAAAGGATTACTAAATTTGTGAAAAGTGAGTTGTAAATCTTAAGATTGTATTTCATTTTTCTTCCTTTCAATTTTTATGGCAAAATTAGCTAACTTAAACTTTTCATGTACCTCCAAGTAGTAGTTTTTAAGCATTCTTAAAGATTTGGTTTGAACAGTTCAAGTTCGAATTTGTAGTATGTTCAATTTGTATTTTCTCCTTAAAAAATATTGCATTTCTAAATTCCAGATGAGCCTTGGAAATTTAATTTTGGAGTCAAATTTTATCCGCCAGATCCAGCTCAGTTGCAAGAAGATATTACCAGGTTTGAGCAATTAATTATAGGTGTTTTTCTCATAATTTGTCACAGAAGATTATTAATTTAAATTATTATTGTTTTTTTCAGATACCAGTTGTGTCTTCAAATCAGAAATGATATTCTAATGGGAAAGTAAGGCTACATTTTCATCTTCTAATTTTTATGAATTCACCATGAAATAAATTTGTTATAGGATTCAGAGTCTGTTTTCAATTTTCATTTGGTTTTTAACTTCTTGATGTCCTTCTTTTAGGTTGCCTTGCTCATTTGTAACCCATGCCTTATTGGGCTCATATTTAGTGCAATCAGAAGTTGGAGATTTTGATCTAGAAGAGCATGGAAACCGTGCTTACCTTAAGGAATTCAGATTTGCTCCAAATCAGGGGCCGGAGTTGGAGGAAAAGGTTATGGAGCTGCATAAAACTCACAAGTAATTTTTTATAAATCATTTTTTATGATATAATAGATTTATTTATGGGTGTGGTATACTTCTTTCAGAAAGTTTTCCTTGGATATTTACATAGTGTTTCTAATTTCAACTTTATTGTCCAACTTGAAACATTTTATCATTTACACTATTGAATTCAGTTTCTTTTAAATTTGCTTACATTCAGAGGTTGTTATTTATGTTCTCTACTTTCATTTAACATTTATAAGGCTTTTTTAAGGGCAATTGAGTGTTAAACTTACCAGTGGAAGCTTACTTTCTCTATCTACCCTCCTTGTACCATCCTGTCCTATGAATTATACTCTTTCCTGAGAAAAAGTGTGATGATATTGGGACTTTAACCCAGTCATTGCTAGTTGATTGAACTATCTGGTCAGGACTTTCTAACATTCTATATAACAGACTTTATAGGCAAAGTTTATGTGATTGTTTTGCATTGCCCTTCCTTAAAAAGGATTGGGTTTGAATCCTGATCCCTTAAGATATTTTTCATAATAAAGGTATACCGCTGATGGCCAAGTTATATAATAAATTGTCACTAAATACCATCAAATTCATAGAGGGTTTTGGTATTTAAACATAGTGTAACTTTGCTAAGTGAAATCATAATAATGAACCCTATTCTACATTTTCCAAAAGTTTGATACTCCTTTCTCAAATTTTAATAGGAAAAAATATCTATTATATAAGTAATTGCAATTTTGGTTCCTATTTAAACATTTTATTCAATAAATAATTAATGATAATACCATATAAACGTTGTATTAGTTTTTAAAGGATCACATATGAACTTTGATGAATATAATTAGTTGATTTATTATTGAAAGGGGTCTAAAAATTCAGAGAATTGTGGGATCATATTGAGCCCTTATAAGGAGTCAATATAATTAATATGGGCAATTAAGGGTTAAATAAAATAGTGGACTATCTTTTTCTTAATGTAATTTCAATTAACAAAATACTTTTATTTATCCTGCTGATTATATTTTATTACGTACATTATTTCTTATATTTGTATAATACATTCTCCTTGTCCTCTTTATCTTAATTTTCTTGATAAATATAGAAATTAATTAAATATAAAAATTCTGAAACTTGAGAGATTAAAAAAATGAATAATCAGGTCTTAATTTTTAGCAATTATTAACACAAGTTGACACCAATTAAATAGGGAAAATGTTTACTAAACCAGAAGAAAATATAATTTCTTGATTTCATGTACAGATTGAGTTCTCTCATTATAGGAAACCCCCCATTCTTTGGGAATTCTTGCAGAATTACAGAAATGAAATTGTTATCTTGAAACATTTTGCTAACTAAGTGCTCATGATTTCAATCCCTAAATTGTGAAAAATATTTCAGAGAATAAATAGAATAGCCCCTGGGCCAATTTTTTGTGGGATCATACCTATTGATGGGCAAAAGTAGCGTTCTTTTAATGTTATGGTCTCTAACTCAGTGAGTAATAATTTCCCTTAATGGTTTTGCTGTTCTTTTAACCCTCGAGCACTCGCGCCCCATGGCGTAACACAAGCAGTCGCGCCAGTGCAATTCGTGCATCAGTGATTATTTTTAAAATCTTTTCTTCAAATCTGATGTTTTTTGTAAATTTGTAATTTATTACCATTATACAATAGTTTTAGCCTTGAAAATCAATTGATCGCATTTATTTTTTAATAGATATTTAATGATAAAAGGAATAAATCGTGCTTTAATGTTTTTAAACACTTGAAACCTTCAAGGAAATAATTTATGTATAAAGTTGTGCACAAACCTTCACAGATCACATTCATTTATTATTACACAGAAATGGTCTTATTATCCCAAAAAAATGACTCCTCTTTGCAGAAAAATATTCAGTTGAACCTGGGCACGGGGTGCGCCAGCGCGACATGAGCTTCAAAAGAATTTTTTTGTTGCTGTAAATTGAACCCAATTTATACGAAACTCGGGTGGTGCACAGAGAACATTATTGTAGGAAGACTTGAGGGACACAGAATGATTATAAGGAAAGATAAAAAAGACACGAATGAAAATGTATACACTGGCGCACTCAGTGCACCAGCGCGAGTGCTCGAGGGTTAAGGCAGACTCAAAGATTGGCCTGTTGTGATCGAGTGGATATTTTCAGCAGAAGTGTTGTGACTGTTGTGATTCCTTCTATTTTGGATAAGGGGCTTTGACTAAAGGAGCTTTGTTTTTAAGAATAACCCTTCTACTTCCCATTTTAATAAACATTTATAAGAAAGTGTGAAATTTATTGACTTTAAAATGAATTATCTTCACTTGTGTTACAGAAGTGGTATACTAGATGCTTAAGAAAATTTCAAAATCTCGAAGAATTCGTTTTTGAATATTGTCAAGTAATTTTAATTTACAGAACATTTTGCACCTTTTTTTACATGTAGAACCCATCGGACATCAAACCCATCACCGCCCAAGGCAAATGCATTTTCTGCATAGCTATCCAGGGGCCTGATTATCTGACGCTTTTTACACTTAATTAATTGTATGATTGATTTTCAATTTGTAACATATTTGATGTTTTGAGTATTTGGTATTGATGATGGAGTCCATATCTGTCTTTTTTGAATAACTTATCAGATCTGTCTTTTTTGATAACTTATCAGAGGACAGACGCCAGCTGAGGCTGAGTTGCACTATGTGGAAAATGCAAAGAAGTTGGCGATGTATGGCGTGGACCTACACCCGGCCAAGGATTCGGAAGGGGTAGATATTATGCTTGGAGTGTGTTCCTCAGGACTACTTGTGTACAGAGACAGGCAAGTGGCATCTTGTTCACCGTCAAAGATTCATTTCTCAGCTATTAATATGCAGTTTGTTCGATAATTTTTTCTGTTACCTTTTACAGGCTTCGTATAAATAGGTTTGCCTGGCCCAAAATTCTCAAGATATCTTATAAGCGCCATAATTTTTACGTTAAAATAAGACCTGGAGATTTTGAGCAATACGAATCAACAATTGGGTTCAAATTAGCAAACCATAGAGCAGCCAAGAAATTGTGGAAAGCATGTGTTGAACATCATACATTTTTCAGGTTTGTATGCTTGTGGTTGGCATCCTTTCACCACTAGAATATTAACTAAGATAAAATTATTGGTCACAAGTAATTATGAATTTTGTTTTTTTTGTGAGAATTTACCATTGATACATTTGAGGGCTGAATTTACTTTTCAATCAAGGTCACAGTATGGCTTTTGTATCTATAATGTTTGAGGTTTTCATGTATTTATATGTAAAAAATTATATTATGGTTTCTATTTACAATATTTAGATAAGATGTTAAGAATGACTATCTGTATGATTTTATATTTGCATCCAAAACATGTCCAGTCCTTGAATAAGCCAAATGACTCTCAAACTGTGTTGACCTCTGCATTGTAACCAAACATTCACCTCATGCTGTTAAAGCACTTATTTCCATGGAGCTTTTGTCTTTACGAACATTTGAATGAAATGTGTGTATTCAGATCAATGGCCCATATTTTATTGTATTTTGTGATTATTCTTAGGAAGTTTTAATTTTGTCAGAAGTAATATGGGTGTATTAATTTTTTCAGGTTAATGACTCCAGAACCACTTCAGAAAGCTGGTCTGTTCCCACGTTTTGGCTCCAAATTCCGATACTCCGGACGAACGCACTATGAGACCAAAAAGTCGTTGATTGAGAGGCCAGCTCCGCAGTTTGAGAGAAGCCTAAGTGGTCGTCGCCTGACGTCTCGCAGCATGGATGGTGAACCTCCTCCCTCTTCTGTGCTTCTTGCAAGTGACGCGGGTGGGGTGCTTTCCTTCCCCTGCGTCAACACTTTGCCTTTCTCTTTATTCACTGGCCTACCATTCCTTGCACATCCAACCTAACACAACAGCGCACATTTGGCATGTCTTTGCGTCATCACTCACATTTTCAACTTTGCTTGGCTTTTCATGTGCATTTCTGATAATAGTTTTTTGTTCTCGCAAAATGTGTGCTCTGAGTCACTTAATCTTTCTTCTTGTTAAATTAGGGTTGAAGGTGTATCCCCTCAATATCTTCATCTTACTAAACCAGTGCATCTTAACCTTGTCTCTGCTGTGACACGCTTAGCCTTTCATTACAAATTTCATTAACATACTAAACCAAAAGGATGCTATTTTATTTTCTTTGGATGAGAATTATACTCCCTCAATTATTTTTAAATCTCAGCAGTTTGATGTTAAGATGTTACAATAGAAGGAGAATTATAAAAATTTTTGTATTAAGGAAACGGCAATTTCTGTCCAAAGTGCTATTTCCTTTTTATTATGTGTGAAATGTTGCAGAAAATCAATGCGTGTGTGGAGTACGTTTTTCTGCATATATTATTTACTTGAGGCACCCAAGTGAGGGATTGGTCCATGTAAACGCCGAGATTCTTAACGGAAGAGCAGTATGCGATAGATAATGTTCTTAAAAAATAATAGTTTACATTTGAGTCCATTCTATCAGTTCTATAATGTTTTCATTCTGCAATAGCATGAGATAGCTGATTAATTGTATACTTTTGTAGCAAAATCTTTTAACTCTTTGTGACAACGTATGAATGTACAGTTAATGCCACTTTCGCCTCAGGAACTCCCAAACACTCAATAGGTCTCTACTACATTTTCCATGTGGTAGCTGTAAAGCAGTGGTTCTTAACTGAGGTTGTGAGGGAGCATTTCTAGGGGTATAAAAGAAGGTTTTCAATTTTTTATGAATATTACTGCCTAACCGCTTAATTTAATTTATTTATACAATAATTTGACTATCTCACAATAAATATAATTTCCTAAATAAAAAAGAAACACATTTTCAAGGGGATGCGAGAGCTTATTTTCAGATTGAAGGGGGTGCTGACTGTTGAAAACCTTTTCTGTAGAGCATTAAAGCACACTGTAGGGACTGGTGTGGTCTCACGGCAGATACTGACAAAACTGATTCAGTGGAATTGAATGTTCAGTGTGGCACCCTCTGGTCACAGATTTTTAGATGTGGCATTTTGATTTTTTTTAATTTTGGACATTTTCCACTTTCAAAGAACAAAAGCTAAAGATATCATTATCTTTAACATATTTTCATACTTAAAGATAGATATTTACTTATTGGGATCATGGCAATATTTGTAGTGTTTTTTATGCAAGAATATTTTGATGAATTAGAAATCTTTTAAATGGCCAGATTTAACATCTGGATTTGTAAAACTTTTAGGGGAAGGCCCCAAAGCCTTTTGGTCCTACTTTAGAGAGGTACAGAGAAAGGTACAAACAGTAAGCTCATTAATGGATAATGGAGGTAACATTACTTGTGATTCGAAGAGAAAAGTGAACATTCTAAACGAATTTTACCAAAGCATATTCACGTCAGATTGTAACATAGAGATCCTCCCCAAGGTTAATAGACTGGATTCCGTACCAAATATAAGTTTTAGGACAGATGGTATAATGGCCAAATGAGTCTCCAGGGCCAGAAGGTATTCCAGCAAGAGTGCTAAAAGAATTGGCAGAAAGCTTTGCTATCTCATAATTATATTTTCTATATTGAAGAACGAAATTAGGGTCCCAACAAATTCAAAATTAGCTAATATTATGCCTGTTCACAAAAGTGGATTAAAGGAGGACCCAGGAAATTATAGACCCATAATATTAACTTTGCTCTCTGGAAAGGTAATGGAACATATCGTCGTAAGCTCACTCATGGAATTTTTAGATAAAAATCGATTTTTCACTGCAGACCTGCATGGTTTTCCAAAGTCCTGATCATGTGAAACCCAACTTGCACTATTTGTACACAACATCTTAAAGTCCGCTGAGTTTAAAAAGCAAGTGGATGCTATTTTCCTTGATTTAAAAAAAGCATTCGATAGAGTCCCCCACTACAAAATAAAACCAGCTGGGATTAACAAGAAAGTAGTTGACTAGGTTAAGGATTTTCTCTACGAGAGGGAATAACAAGTAGTACTGGATGGTGTTAGCTCAAATGGAGTCAAAGTTACCTCTGGCGTATCTCAGGGCAGCGTAATTGGACCACCTCTTTTTTTGATTTTCAATAACTTGAGTGACGAGATACATAGCAATGTGAGGATATTTGCAGATGATTCGGTTATATATAGGGAAATAACAAACAAGGAAGACCGAACATCTCTCTCAAACGATTTAGTCCTCATCCAAAGGTG
The DNA here is from genome assembly GCA_947579665.1 of Sympetrum striolatum. NCBI lineage: Eukaryota > Metazoa > Arthropoda > Insecta > Odonata > Libellulidae > Sympetrum > Sympetrum striolatum. Next base: position 97,336,937 of record OX388344.1, on the reverse strand, counting down.
GTACAAAAAATGGGAATTAGATATTAATGTAGGTAAATGCTCCATAGTTAATTTCTCCAAAAGGAAAAAATTGCATCCGAATCACCTGTACAAAATTGATGGAATTAATATAAACATAGTAGATTCAGTTGAATATCTTGGGATCAACCTTACTAATAACTTAAATTATAGCATGCATACTCAAAAAATCTGCGGAAAAGCAATTAAAAGGCTTGGCTTTGTAAAGCCTATTTTTTGGTAAATGCAATGAAAAGGTGAGAGTGTGATGTTATTATACCTTGGTCCCCCTTCTGGAATACGCAGCAAGTATATGGGATCTGGCGGATGAAACTTGTACCCTCAAACTCGAGAAAATGCAGCGTAAGGCTATTTGTTTTGTTAAGAAAAGCTACGATAAAAAAGCAAGCGTTACAAAAATATGTTCTCAGGCGTAGGTTGGGAATCCTTGAATGCCTGGAGATTGGAAGCTATGCTGCGATTGCTTAATAAATTCAGGGAAATTACATTTGTGGAAGATACAGCTGGTATCATGCAGCCCCCCTGCTACCTCAGTTGATTCGATGATTAGTGTAAGTGAAGAGAAATAGATGCTAGGGCAAATCGTTTTAAAAATTCATTCTTTCTGCAAACGATATATGCAGCAATAACCGAGTAATGAAGTAGTTTAGATTAACTGGTGTTTATACCCCCTGTCACATGCCGAAAGGCAGCTCACAGGGTATTAATGCAAATGTAGATCTTTAAATAATCAGTATAACATATCTTTATGGTTTGTTGGAAGTTAAATCATACTTTATTTTTATTGAAGTAAAAGGGCTGTATATAATATACAGCGTGTGTAGATAGAGATCATTTATTTCTCTGAAATTTTCATCTAAAACTGGGCATTTACATAGAGTACTTCTCTAACGCTAAAGTTCAGCTTCTCTCTATTGAGCTGTTCTGTATTATCGGAGTAATGTCCTTTATTGGATAAGGTAGGATTAAAAGTGTGAATGGACTCATACGTCAGGAGAGCTTAAATTTATAATTAAGTAGCTCTGCTTCCTCATCCAATTTTGTGATATTTTTCATATAAATATATGTAATTCTAGCTGCAGGAATAAATTACGCTGAAATACCTTTATCAACCCTCATTTAAGGCACAATTCCTTTGGGTTTAAAAATGCCAGTAACCTCAATCTTTCAGAGCATATTAAATTTTGTAAAGCGTTTTGGGTTATTCTTTATGGTTTGAAAGGAAAGAAACTTCTAACTTCCTATGATTATCGTAGCGTCTTGGCTCAGCTTTAGAGCAATACCTTTATAAGTGAGAACATGATGGAATTGTTGGAAGGTTATAGGATATTTTCCATCTTTTAAACAATTTTCATGTTTTGTGAATGCATTGTTTATCTCTTCTTCATTAAAATATGTTGCTTTGGAAAACCTGAAACTTGGTTTTGCTAACTTTGAATGTTAGTGCCTTGCTAAAAGTTGAAGCACTGTCACAGATTATAAATGGTGATGGATTAGAAGTGGATTAGTTAAACTCTTAAGAAAATCTGGAAGTACAGATGTTTCTTTCACGTAAGGTAATCTCGATATGAAAATAATTGTATCTTCAAACAGCTCTCTGAGGGAATGAGGATGTAATAAAGTTCCTGATTTAAGGAATGGCTTTATTTTAGAGTGCAAAGAATTTCTCACATCACATTTCTATTAGTGTAGATAATATTAGTTGAAATGTATTCCAAAGTAACAAGAAATAGTAGCTCAACTTCATAATATCATTCTAGAACTTTGCACTCAGGATGCACTTAAATGTCTTTAATGCAATTGCATATTTGACTAACAATTTAATGTATAGAAAATTTTCTATAAAGAAGAGGTTTTGTGTTTATCTTTTTTGTTTTAATTTTAAAAATCTATTGTTAAAAATGTATTGATAATTCAGATTTTCTTGAATGAAAAATTTTTTTTTATTGCTTTGGAATTCTAACTTTTCATAGCAAACTACAATGCAATTTCCTTGTGCTTTTTGGTTTCTCTGCTTCAGTCTAACCCGTATTATACTATTGTTATAATATGGAGATGTGCCACATTTTAATTTTTTTACTCATACTTATTAGCTTATCTTCCAGCTCTTGGTGGAATGCATCCTGTTGATGAAGAGTACGAGGTATCCAAACGACATACGATGTCCCATCCTCCAGATCATATTCCAGAAATGGACACCATTGATGAGAAACAACTGGAAAAAGAAAGAGAGGCAGCTAAAAAGAAAACTAAAGTAGAAAAAGTGAAAGACAAGGTATGGATGTCTCTCAGTTTGAAATGTTTGCTCTTCTTTGCAATTCTTTCATTAACTCATCTGCTATTTAATGTAAAATTCACATTTGATGATTTTTAGCTTAGATGGAAGAAGTAGAGAAATGAAAATTAATCTTTTTTCCTGCAATAATTCCATCGCTAAGGTTCAGACGTGGAAACGTTTAGGTAAGATGTAGATGTCCCTAAAAATTCTAAGTGCTCTCTTTGTATTTATATGTTTTCTTTCATGAAAAAGTCTGTTAGTTTATGCATCTTGGGACATTTTTGTGTTAACAGTTATTCAATCTTGCTTTTCAGCTTAAAGTGTATTGGTAATTTTCATTTCAGAAATTATCGGAAACCTATTATTTAGTCATGCTACATGTTTACTTTACTTACTTAAAATAGATCATCTACTTTTTGGGATGAAGCTTAGGGAACTCTGAGCTGTCGATATGGGATTGTCTTCTTCTTTCCACTGCTAGCCACTTCCTACAGAAGAACTACTCTTGATTAAGATCAGTTTGCTCCATTCTCTTTTTTTGTTGTTAAATGGTTTTTGTGGGTAGTCTGTTCTTTTCTAATCAAACTAATGCAAGTATTTTCATGACTATGAATGAAAATAGCATAAAGCCAAAGTTGTAGCAACTCGGTAAATAGTTGAATTGATGAGGAATTTTTTGGCTAAAGATATCAATTTTTTGTTGAATTATATTAAATTACTTAGGTATTCAATTTTGATATTGAGATAAACATTTCTAGATAATCCTTTCAGTTAGTAACATCTGTAATTCCTTTCCAAAAGGTTATAATAATATTTAACCATCGGGATTAAACTTGATTATCTCATCTTCTCTATCAGCGATTGCCCATAGCTGAAGCCATTATAATTGTTCTCAAATGTAACTAATGCTCAATCACATTGAGATGATCTCTTAAATTGTTTCTTTTTTGGGAAGTCATTTTATTAATAACATTTCAATTTCATCTTTTAGTGGAAATACATGAAGCAACTTTAGATAATTTGGAAATGAGTATTCAATAGTTGAATGTTGAAAGAAAGTTCTTGGCTGTTTTATTTTTAAATAACGTTATGATATTTTAGTATCATTCCAAACTCTATGAAGTACCACAAGTTGTATGATGGTTTGTCTTTAATGTCATTCTGTATGAAATGGTGCAATCTTACACTATAATTTTCAAGCAATGAGAGGACTTAAAAATTTTATCAGAATAATATAAATATGCAAAGCAATTTGAAAACCTAAATATATATTTTATCATAGTACTCCTTGCTGTATCTGCAACATATTATGTTTCTTTATCATAAATTAATTTTTGCTTTCTAATACTTTATTTATGGAAACTAATTTAATTGTATTTGATACCATTAAATGATTTGCAATTTGTAGTGAATGGTGAAACTCATTACAGTTTTATATTATTATAATTTACTCTCTTTAATTTATCTAAGAATGAGTTACAATTATTCATGTACCTAACGTCCGTAACTCTGCATGTTTGTTTACTTATTTGATTGAAATAATCTGCCCCCATTAATTACTTTTTGGTTAATTTTATTTATTCTTAGAATTAATTTATCTAGGTTACTCTTATTCTAAAGAATATATGGGCTGTAATTTTGGAGCTTGAAGCTGAATTATTGACATTGGTTTCAATTTTATATTTGCATTGATTACTCTCCCAATTCAAATAGATTCCTCTTACCTATCTACTTTATGCATTATTGATGAGGCAGCGAATTCTCATCTACATGAATTTAGTAGTGTTCAGAAACAATGATTATCTTGCACATACATGATGTTTTTCATATGATTTGTAATAAAAATTTTTCAAAGTTGTAATTTTGCCAAAAATTGTCTGTTTTATGAAAATTTTTTTGTGGTGAAAACGTAGATGTGAAAGACCTGTATCCTCTTCTGCCCACTAATATTTCTGTCTTCGAGTATAAAAAATAATTGGATGGTCATTGGCTGTTATACTAACCCTAAATCCCTCCATTCCACGTTCAATCTTCTGCTGCATCTGGACTGTCCTCTTGTACCCTTGTCTCATGCATTGGTGCCAAATCAACTGGACCACTCCTCTCTTCCTATGTCCCACTCCTCTGGCCTTCCCCTTCTGCTCGTTCCCTCTCGCTTCCGTGTGGACTGCGGGTCCAGTTTGGGAGGAAGGCCAGCACTACCACCTACTCTGGCAGTTCCACAAGTTCCATGGAAGGAGAATACGAGGCAGGGGAGGATCTAGAGGAGGATGAGATAGGGGAGAGGGATAGTGGGGGGAAATGGAGGAAGCACCGAGGCCCGGATGGAGCTTCTTCAGAGGGTAAACCCAAGGTAGAAGAACGAGGGGATGATAGAAATTTTATGGGCAAATACAATCAGGATTTGAATACATTTTTATTTTCTGCTTAACTTTGTGGAGTCTCTTTTGCTGAAAAACAAGCCTCTGCATTAATTAAGTTTTATCTGGCTTTTCCTTGACATCTGCAGTTTCACTTTGTGTAGCTTTTGAGCCTTCTTTATTCAAACATTTCTTGAGCATTTTGCTTCGTATAAACATGCATTATTTGTGTTCAGGTGTTTATTTCTTTTCTACTCTTGTTGTTAATGATTTTAGTATACATTTGGGGAAGAGATTTGTGCTTTAAAAGAGTCTTGTGGCAGATTTGTGGTAACATTGCTTCAGCATGGAGCGTGAGATGCAAAAGTGTAGATAACGTGTGGGGGCGACTTATGGGAGGATGTTAGAACTTCTTTTCTTGTACGTTATTCTGGGTTAATGCAATTGTTTAGTTTAATATCTTTTGTAATGATGGTTATAAATAAACTAAATACATTATACACTAATGGTTTTCCAATAATGCTTTGCATCATGTTGAAAATTTGTATTAGTGTACAAAATTTGTGGTTGTTTGAGATTAATTTTATTGTCGGCAGTTTTCTTAAAATTCATTTAAATACTAAAATTAGAGGACAAATTTACCATTACCTTTACATGTGGTGCTTTATGCTTATGTAAAACATCAAGAAGAATATTTATTAAAAACAAAAGACTTGTTCTTCGCATGTATATCTTGTGAGTTTCCTTATGTCCAGTTGCATCACGTAAATTGTGCTTAGATTTCTTTTATGAACTATCTACTGTATGTTGCATTTGAAAAGCCTTTTATTATACAATTGGAGCAAACCATTTTTTTTTTTTGTTAATAAAAATTCGAGGTTTGATTTTGCAGGTATTTATATTGTGCTTATTTTAGTTTGAAAATCTTTAAAGGCTCACCTGGTCAAGGCATCAGCATGGCATCTTGTCTTGTATATTCTCTAATGATTGTTTTTGTATTTTAAGGAATATTTGATGAAAACGTTTTGGCTGTAGTATTTTTACTGTGGTATTTTGTGCACAAGAGTGTTTTTGTTATTGGAATAAATGTAACACTTATATAACTTAGTGATTTTTATGTAGCTTACACTAGGATTTATTTATACATAGTTAACAAGTGGTGTTATTTTTTATAGATGAATAAATGTATGCAGTGCTCTTTTCACTGATTCTAGTTATAATTATTGTTTAACAATGAATAACTGGAGAGAACAGATTGGCTTCTTATTCTTATTCAAAAAAGAATCAGTATGATAAATGAAGTGAAAATTGTACTACAGATAATAAAATTCTTCGTATTTTTATTTTTTCATCATTTACAGTTAGTTTATGATCAAAATTATGGAGACCTAAAGAAATAGATGTATTTAGGTTTATATAGGTAATATTGTTTTAGTGATGGCATATGTAATTCTCAGTGTTTCACAGTTTTTATTTTGTTAGATGATCAATAGATGGAATATTAATAGATTAATTAGTAGATTAAGATATAGCTATCTTGAGGAAGGCTATTAGTTAAATTTTACTGAATTTCTGCTTCTTAGCTAAGGAACTCGTTAGGTATATAATGGTTTTGGGTTACAATGCATGGTTCTTTTAAATTTTGTATGTCCAAAACCTGTTTGAAAATTGTAAAATTTGGGGCATCTAAGACTTATTTTTTTACTTTCTCCATATACGAAGTATAGAGAAAGTATTGTTTTCATGAAAAAATTCGACTTCGAGATTTCAACGGAAATACATGTTTTGGGGTCCCTAGAACACGTTTTGACTATTTTCGGAATGATGTCTGTGTGTATGTGTGTGTGTGTGTGTGTGTGTGTGTGTGTGTGTGTGTGTGTCTGTATGTGTGTGTGTGTTAGTGGGCGCTCTATCGTAAAAACTATTGGTCGTATTAATACCAAACATCGTATATAGTACTGTGGTGTGTGCTGTCAGAGTTGATTAGTTTTTGGAGTAAATCGGTCAACCGGAAGTCGAGCTTTATTCAATAAAGCTCATTTCCGGTTTTCAAAATATCTCCATAAATATGATATATACGTATATTGTATTACTTATAAAAGTTTTATATAATGTAATTTACTATAACTTTTGTATTTAACATATTTTTGTATCACCGGTTGATTAGGAGTTATTCGTGAAATACCGATGAACCGGAAGTAGCCGTTATGTACTTTGTGGGCGCTCTAACTTAAAAACGATGCATTATATCAACACCAAATTTCATATATAGTACTTTATTTAGTTTCTTAAGAGTTGATTAGTTTTTGGAGTAAATCCGTTTACCGGAAGTCGAGCTGTATTCTTCAAAGCTCATTTCCGGTTTTCAAAATATCTCCATAAATATGATATTTAGGTATATACTATTATTTATAAAAGTTTTAGAAAATAAAATTTCCTATAACTTTTGGTTGAAACATATTTTTGTATCACTGATTGTGTAGGAGTTATTCCTGAAATACTGATAAACCGGAAGTTGCTGATTATGTACTTTGTGGGCGCTCTGGGCTCTATGGGCAAAATGCAAATTTCATCGTTTTTATCGATCATGTCCCGTAAAACATTATTATTTATGTTTTGGCATCAAAGATAATAATATATATATATTAATCACTCATATTCCAAGTTTAGATGGAATATAGAGTTCGAAATTACTGCGGTAGATAAATATTTACATCTTATATATATGGAGAAAGTCATGTGCTGGCCACATCAGATTTTTTTTAAGAGACTACAAGCATCCTGATAATGTCTATTGAGTAGTTGGGCTATTTTTTGTCTATTCTGATACAGTCTGTGCTCTTTCCATTGAAGTTAGGCCTGTAGACTAATGTTTTAGTATGTTGTTTTTTGACAAATTTGTTCAATATCTTAAAGTATGCTTGAAAATCAGATACTTGTCTTCTTGTGGAATGATATGATGTAATCTCGTTGCCTATCAAATTTTTTTATTAGTCTTTAAGAAGGTGGAATTTTCATTTAAAACTTATCTCCCAGATTTTTCATTGTGTCGGTGTTTATTTCACTTTGATAACACTTTGAAATTTTCAAGTGCAGCAGTATTCACATTTACAGTAAACATTTTTGGGAAAATTTACTGAGCAGGTAAAAGTGGATGTTGAAGAAATAATTAAGAAATCAAAAGAGTTCAATTCATGGAAATCATTAAACGTCATTCCTTGTGTTGTACTTTTTCCAATGAAAATTTCTTGTTTCAACTTGTAGAAACCTGTGGGAGGAGTTGCTGTTCTTCCCCCTGGTGCATTAGGATTCGGAAAAAAGAAGAAGGAATCGGAAGAGAAAGACAAAAAGCAGACGGGAGAAGTGGATGGAGAAGGAACTAAGGTTGTAGACGAAAATGGTAAACATGAGGAAGGAGAGGGTGAGGATGAATCGTTGGAGACATCATCACCTAGAAAGGACAAGAAGAAAGACAAGAAAGAGAAAAAAGAGAAAGAGAAGAAAGAGAAAGAGAAGATTAAAATCAAGGTCAGATATTTATTCTTGTTGATGCTGTACATAATGAATGAAGTTTGAGATGCTTATTTATTTTGCTTGTCTTTTTGCAAGCTTTGTTGAGTTAAAAAGTACTTAAACGTAATTTTGAGTAGTTTAATTTGATTATTCATATTGTTTTCATATTATCGCATGTCAAATTATTGATATGACAAGAGAATCAACTGGAATGCTTAATTTTTTTGCGTAGTTTATTTTTATTTGAAGAAATGCATGTTTGTGTTTTTGTTTTCAATTGCATGTTGTTTTCCTCTCTGTCATGTAGAGTCCAGGTTTCCTGTTCAAGAGTTCCCCAGGTAGTAAAGGAGACAAGAAGGGTGACAAGAAGGGTGATAAGAAGGGTGATAAGAAGGGAGGGGAGGTGAAAGAGGAAGTAGAAGAGGTTGGGAAGGAAAATGGCAGTCATGGGGGAGTAGGTGAGGTTGGTCCAGATGGTGGACCTCCTCAAGGCTCTCCTCAACTTCCTGGTTACACTCGTGAGTATGATTACATCACTGAGGATGGAGAGCTTGAGGAATCTCCTGGAGCACGCAGACATAGACTTTTTCTTCAGCAAGGTTTTACTTATGAGGGAAAAGACCCACTTGCTGGAGAAAGCCAGTCTAGACCCACGTCTACTGGTGAAACTCATAAATCGCCCACTTCAGGGAAGAAAGTCACTGGCTTAGCCTTCAATTATGCCCCGGGAGAAGATCAGCGTGTGGCTGAGAGTGCAGAAAAAAAGAAAGCTGCGATTATTCTGTCTGGCCACGAAGATCCCTCAAGGATGGCAACTCCTGGAATAACTTACGTAGAGTCAGCTATTCGCAAGGAGAATGTTAGAGGAACAGTCCCTGGCTCTAAAACATCAGGCACTGCTCTAGAAAGCGGTGAAGGATTCACAATGGGCCAACAAAAAACTGGAAAGATGCAGGGTGAAGACTCGGCAGCCAATGCGGATTCCTCGCTGAATCACTCATCACATCCTTCTGGTCGTTCTGCTGTTGAGAAAGGCTTGCAGAATGAACACAGTCAAGGAGTTGTATTAGGTGGCATTTTGGCTGCAGGAGTGGCTGGGGCAGGTGATAAAAGACAACAAGCAGGAGATAAGAAATCTAAAAGTAAAGGAAAGGATGGCCAATCTGGAAAGAAAGGAATGGGAGGAATGCATGGGTTGGATGATGACGATGACCTAGAAAGTGACGGTAGTAGTGATTTGTCAGAGTATGGGGAAGGGAGAGAGGGAGCCCTAAGAGACCTTACTTCTACAGCTAAAATTGATGTGAAAGCAACTGTTCCAAAAATTGTGAAAACAACAACTAAGCAAACTGTCATTCATGACTCGGAAGGGGTGACTCAAAATATAGAAGAAAAAGTTGAAGATTTGACTCCTGGTGGTTCTGGTGCTTATGTTGTCTCTACTCACGTCAACAAGGTAAGGTATCTGATTTACTTGCGGGGAAAACATTTTTCTACCCTACAACAAATTACCTTATATATAATATGTGAATGAATACCTTTAAGTTATTTTGTCACAATATGATCTTGTTATTATAATAACCTATCCTTTGTAGAATTTTGATGATATATCGAGGCTTAGGTGTTTGAATTAATATTTGTAATATCAATATAAATTTAGATTTCAAAAATAAGTTTTTTCTTACAAAATAAGCTTTACTCATTATGAAACTGGTATTTCAGTTTATTTTCCAATAAAGTTTATGAATGAAGCAACATGTCATCAGGTCAGCTTCCTTTTAATCATTCATTTAACCTACTGTATTTGATTCATAACCATGCAGTGCCATACGTAGTAATAAGACTGACGAAATTTCATTCAACTTTTACCAGAAATTTCTAGCCTTTGCGCTAATTTAAAGCATTTCTGATTCCAGATTTCTCTAGCAAAGCCTCTTTTGCAATAGTTACATTGTTTGAGACGTGGCATTCCTTTTTCAGAAACAGGGTATCCTATATTTTGCTATCGTAGTTATCATATCAGTTTAGAGTGGATTTATATTCCTTGTCTAACACATATTTTGAATTCAATTTACAATTGATTAACTCTTTCATACTCTCCCATGAATTGATATTTAAATATTTGCTATTTTGGGTGTTTTAACAATGTTTTATTTGGTAAGTAATTAAGTAATGATATTAGGAGTCAGACCTATGTTAGTTTGTTTCCATGAAATAATGATATTTGTGAAAACTTAATCAGGAATATTCGTGAGTGTAATTTTTAATCGGAATCTTGATTTTACTGCACATTCTGTAGAGTTAGAATAATCTAGTTGTATTAGAGCTTTGGAAAACATTTTGTCTGTAAGTCATTACAACACATGCTTATAATTCCAGCCATAAACACAATGACTTATTGACAAAATCATCTAATAATTATTTGTTGATTTTGCTCCCTCTTGCATTTTTGAATGCTTTAATTCTATTGACTATCAAATTACATGCTTTGGAATCACTTCATGAGTTTGCATTGCATCCTTGAGAAGGGTATGAGCAAATTAAATTGCAAGTTTGAAAAATTTCAGTATCAGAGTTTGCGCATGAAGTTTTTAATTTTGATTAATGAAATAATACTTGCTACATATGAATACCTTTTATTGATCGAATTTTAAATTTCTTCTCTATTTTACAAAATGTGTGTTTCTTAACTTCAGAAGTGGTTTGGTGTCATTCATTTTGTTAAATTTATGTAAGAATCTTTAGTTAAATGAGTATCTTCAATATGTTTGGCTGAGATAGGCAGAGGCAGGCAGTGGAGGCCCAGGCACGGAAGGAGCCTCTCCCTACGTAACTGCCACAGCAGTTACTACAAGGACAGCCACTACACATGAAGATAAGGAGAAAAATGCTAAGACAAGCCAGGTCAGAATAATGTCCCAACCTCACTCAACTCTTATTGCGGGTGGCAGTATGTTTTTGTATTTATCTAATTCACTACATTTGATAAGTCCTAATGATGAAGTTTAATTTTATTATTCTAAGTCTTCGTTCAAAACGTTAATTAACCCCAACGGTACATGCCCATGTACTTACCAATTGCCATTTTTCCATTTATGTTTTCAATTATTTTCCCATCCTAGCATTACTTTTTTTCAGACCCTTCCACACACATTTTCTTTCTTTTCCCTTCACTCTCTTTTTTCACAATCTCAGAATTCACTGCATTTTTTCTCTAACTTCATTTCCATTTAAAGTTTTATCATGACCTTATCTTTTAATTGTGCTATTCCTCCACAACTTCTGCTCTGTCGAAGCAATGACTACTCTCCGTATTGCTTCTCCTTCATTGCTCATTCTGCCATTGCTGCCCATCCTCTTTCTCCCCGTTTAGCTTATTTTTTGCTGATATGTTCCCCCTGATACACTCAAATCTCTCAATGACAAAGCAAGTCAATTGTGATACATGTAGGTTTTTTAAAATTGAATGCGTAAGGAGTGAGTGACCATTACTCGGTTTGTTTGAATGTAAAAACCAAGCCACAAATCAATTCTTTAAAGGTGAGGGAATATGAAAGTGAAAATAGTAATTTATTGATTTGGAAAATCATTTAAGACATTTCATATATATCAAGTCAGTTGAATGCCTAGTGCCTGTGAATGTATTTGAATTATACTTACCTCTGTTTTACTTTAATGTCTTCACTTTCTTCTATATATCTTTCTCTGATGAGACTTATGCATGCCTATTGCTACGGAAGGCTTTTAGTTTAGATTGAAATGTTGCTCTTTGAAAGTTTCCATGAAAAGAATTTTATATGATATTTTCAATACCTTGCAAGGTTGTTGCATGCATCCATAGTAAAAGTTGCATTTTTAGAAAAGTCAGATTTTGAAAACTTCTCTGTTTTTAGGGATGAAGATGTTGTTACTTACTAATTTCTCATTGTTGAAATTTGTTTTTTGCTTGATTTGCAGATCGAAGAAAAGACATTTGCCCACACAACAAGTACAAGTGCTACTCACCAAGAGCAAAGAGTGGTAACTCAGGAGGTGAGGTCAACCTCAACTGTATTAACTGGAGGCACAGCTCCTGCTGGAATTGATGGAGAATCTCAGGTATAACTTTTCTTTTTCAGGGCAATGACTTCTTTCTTTTAGTTCATTTTGTTCTCATAATCTGATAAAAATTGTCCTATAATTTTAGCCAAAAATTAACTTGTTTTGATTATAAGTGTTGTATTTTCCCAAATTTCATTTGTTCCTACTTGCTAGAATGGGCACCAAGAAATATTTTGCCATAGGATGCAGAAAAAAATCCTGTTTGAGTTAATATTTTACTCTTCTATTTTTGGAAAACTTGGCATATTTTACGATAATTGCACTAAATATTATGGATGTGCACTGGATTATTGTAAAATAAATTGGGTCATTTCATTTTACTTTCATATTTTGTATTTTTTCAATTTTGCATGTTTCGTAGCTTGTTTTAGAGTTATCCTTTTCCTGTATGGATTAAGGTTTTACAAGAAGTGAGTTACTTGACTATCCTTCGTAGTTGTGGTGTTATGCGTATGTAATCAGTCAATTTAGTCCTCAATTATGGTGCCATTTGGTTGACATAAGTACATCTAATGAAGGTAAGATTTATGTGGTTATGAGAAGGAAAGCATGCATTTATTTTCTAGTTCTTTTGTTTCTTTATTGAATTGGTGGAATATTTGTACATCAGCACACTTAAAATGATTTTAAGTGAACACAATTATCTGAATATAAAATTCAGTGAATAAGTATTTACTTTCATAGCAGTTTCTTAACTAACTGTGATATGACGGAATAGCAGACAAATAGGAGGTGAGAATCCATGGAAAATGTATGGTTGGTGAGTTAATCCAGCATATAAATTAGAGAAGCATATTTGCATGTGGTCACATTCAAAATAGAAAAGATAGTAGCTTAAAATTTTACTTCACATTTCTAAAGTTACTTCAAATTTAATGCCTTCGTTATAGCATTCGCTAGTATGACTTTTGATTCAGACATGTGACCTGTAGAGGTCCAATACGAAAATATGCTCTAAATCTATAACAATTACACCCAAACATGCATATGATCATATTTAGATTGATGATTGAAGAAAGGAAATATGTTGATGATGAAAGTGCTATGTAAAAATATTATCTTTTTAAATTCAAAAACAAGTGGAAAAATCATTGACATCCCGTTAAACTAAATGTCTGTTGACATGTCAGCAAATGTATTTTTAAATAATGCAATTAAGTCAATAAATTAACGCAGTTTCTGGCTCGCATATGACAATTAATGTATATCATGATAATGTATGTATACCATGTATACCATAAAATACAAAAATAAGAAGAAAATGCTGATACAATTATAGATTCACAATCAAAATCACATACTAGAGTTGACAGCATAGAATAAAATTTCATATCAACACCTATGCTTAGTAATTGTTCTTCAATTCAAATTTGTAGTTATATCCATTACCGGTTATACAGATGTTATCATAAATATTTCTGTAGTGGAGATAGTTCATAAAATAATTTGTATTGGAGGCAGACTTTATAATTGCTTGGGATACTTTGACCATAGTAGGTGTTCGCGTCTAGGGCGGTAATAATTGAAGACGGAACCTTTGTTCTTAGTGGACTGTATTTGTCTATGAGTTGTTACAAGTTCAAAATCACAGGATCGCTATGCGTCTCACCGATCTTCTCCATACAAAGCCAAACGGGCGACTGAAGACTCCCATGTGGCGTCCAAACACAACAGTTTCAATATGAAATATTTCCGGAAATATCTTTATTATTAACTTTTCTCAGTGAACTCAGACTTTAACGGTGAGCTTCAGAACAGTCAGAATATAAAGTGATGTTACTCAGTGGAGAAGTGTTAGCAAATAGCAATTTGTCCTTAAATGACATGGTCTTTGTTTTTTATGGCAATGGTAAGAATTACACAACACATTTTTAATTGCTGTTTTCATTAATTTTTTCCATGTCTGAATTTTATTTTATGTGGTTCTATGCATGTTAATTTATAATTTATTTGCTCCATGTTTATTAATAGACATTTGCTTTCTATGCTTCACAGAAATTAGCTTAGTTTCATTGAATGTTTTCGTCACTCTTGTTATGAATCATGCGGAAGTAATTAAAATTCAACCTTAATTCAATTGTCTTTTAAATTGCATGTATTCATTACTATTGTACAGCATTAGGTCTCATGCTTTCTTTCTGGTAGCAACAAAATTCTCCTTTCTGTGTTACTGTAATATCATCAAATTACTCTAGCAAATGAATTTCAGTTTCTTCTTTAATTTAACTGAAAAAATGTTGAATAAATCTTAACCAAGTCATTTAGGTGGCCTTATTCATTATAATTCCCATTCTATATCCCTTTGTCTCCTCTGATTGATCTAACAAGTGAAAGAAAAACAAAATGGTGAATAAAGTAATCACTTTTCAAAACAAACCTGGTATTATTTTTTTCACCATTTCATCATGGAATACTACCAAGGGAATTGCCGTTAAGTTGAGTTCATTAAAAGAAAAACTATTTGTTAGATTTATTTCTAACTTAAATGGTTACAGAGCAGTAATAAGGGCAGTTTTAGTATTTTCATATTATTACTTGGCCATTAGTTAACAGTTTTAATTAATTTAAAAAGGATTAATAAACATAAGTTGAATTATTTGTTTAATTGTATTAATCCTGCCCACTTCTCGTTGGATTGCTTAATTTTCCTCTCTTACAGAAAAGTGAATTGTTATAATTTAACGTAAATCTCATCCTATGGATAAATTAATAATTCTGCAAGATTTTACTGTAGTAATAGCCATGATATTACTTTGCTCATATGATTCCCTGTGTATTTTTTATAGTATGTGGTCATGCCTGTTTTAACTCAGAAAGAATATTCATCTTGCAAGTCTGTCTAAGTTTCGTTGATAATTCAGAGTAATGAAAGTTTTGTTTGATTGCATACACCAATTTGAGTTGTGTCTGTCTGTATAGTAATACGATTTTTAAATGTTTGGTTGATATTATCATAGAATGTAGATTTACGTAGAGTTATTAGAAATCTTTTTCCGCTATTTTAATAGTTTTATTATTTAGCTGTTCTTCCCAATCTATGACATTTTTTTATTTATGAAATTTTCCAATTGAGAGAATAATGTAAACATTTTTCACAAACCTGATTTGTCAAATTAAAATACCCTTTACAGTAATTTCCCTTTCAAAAGGTATTTCCCTGTTGCATGCAAAGAAGATTAATGTCATTGTCTTCTCTAAGAAGTTTATCTCATTCTAACAAGGGAAACTCCAGGTTTGTGGGAAATGTATTCAAATGAAACTTTCTGGGCGCATTCTCTGCTTTAAAATAATTGATATGTGTCTGACCATTCAACTCAATGGGCCTTTGGTTATGAAAAATTGTCAAATGAACATCGAAGTTAGGCAACGCTTCAATACGCATGCATTACCATGCAGATATCACTTTGGTCCGGGGATTTTGATGCAAATTTTTGTGGTGATGCAGAAAATGGAATAATGAAAAAGTGTAATGTTGTTCCAGTATGGGCCTTGTTTCGTTACAATGATTACCGTATTTCCCGGACTAAAATATGCACTTTTTTTTTCTCTATAATATGCTCTAAAATCAGTTTGCGTCTTATGCACCGATGGTATATGGGTATAACTCTGTCCTATAATAAGCAAGCTGATTCACCGAGATAAATGCATACTATTAAGTATTTTTTACCGTATCAGGCATTGAAAATAGTTCAGTTAATAACAAATTTCTATTATAACACTTTTTTGATTAAGTAGTATTATAATACACAATATGTTTTGTGGAATACAGTTTTGATATTTTGATGGCAGAACTTCCTTTAAAAAAATTCCCAGGTAAATCGGAAATGCGCACAATGTAGCACATTTAGTTTAATCTTGCATGTGGTGCTGCTGCAAAACTTATACACATTGGGCCAATGGAGATGTCATCCCTGTGCTAATACATTGTATCTCTCGCGATAAAGAGTTTACCGGCACTCAACCTTATGTAACAAAGTATGAGTTTTTTTTTTTGTGAATTCTTACTTGAAAAATCAAGGTGCGTCTTATGCGCTGGTGCGTCTTATAGGCAGGGAAATATGGTAATTGAATATTGATTATCGGATTGTATGCAACCCCACATTACTCATCTGCACTATCCCAACTCTGTAGGAAATGAGCCATTCTTTGTCAGTTATTCTCAAATTTTATTTTCATTTTCTTTTGTTGTATTTTTCCTTTAACTCACTAGTAGACTTACACCAAACTAAATGGTAAAGAAGCTAGGAAGGTAAAAAAAGATGAAATTATTTCACAAAAATGTTATCGACAAAAAATAGAAGAACATAATTTTGTAAGCGGAAATCTCTAGATCTACATGGTAATGCATGTGTATTGCGATGTTGCCTAACTATGATTTTCAGTTGCTAATTTTTCATTAAAAAAGCCCATTGAGTTGAACGGTTGGACGCTCGTCCATTATTTTTAGGCAGAGAATTTGCCCTGAAAGTTTCCTTTGAATCTGTTTCCCACAAACCTGGTGTTTCCCTTGTAAGATAGAACTTACTTTGACTAATTAAGGCAGTAATTTATATTTTTGTTAATTTTTTAAGGTTTAAAATCTTTGTTTTTTCTGTTGCTAATAAGCCCTTATGCAAGAGCATTCATACATGCGTATGTGGCCTAATGCATTGGCACCTTTTGTGGAATTGCTTTCTCTATTGACTGCATTGCCTGTGTTCCATTAATGTTTGATCTTGCGTGGCGCATGCAGGCTCCTAGGAGAAACAGCACTTCTAGCTCAAGCAGTAATGACTCAGGAACGCCTGTTGACTTTGAAGGAGATGCATCAGCTATTGCAGGTCTGGCTAGTGACTATCAGGTAATATTACTACCAAATGATTTGTTCCTCACTTTTTGTATATTCCTTCTAATTTGAAGATGAATTTCTTTATACCTACTCATGAAGATTTAAAGGAGCTTTGTCATGGATGGTTCCACCAGTTTGCATGAAGTAACAGTTTGACTAAATCTCATCTCCTTTCTTGTCTTTTTCCTGCAAATCAATGTTTTTATGTTGTTACCCAAGGTTATACAAGATGTAAAAGTTTTTTCACTTCTTGTATTATTTCTTTCTTTTAATTCTTCCCTATTTTCTAACTTCTTTCAAGATTCTGATTGCTCTGTATTACATAGGTCATCTATTTCCTTCCTATAGATCTTTTAACTTATTTTAAGTAACCTCTTTTTCATCATACGCTACTCCGTCAAAAGTCCAGCTCACTTCCTCCTGTGCATCAAATTGGAACCAAACCTAAAACAAAAAAACGTTAATTTTGCTGGAGTGAGAAGCAAACCTGTATTGAGAATTAAAATTCTTCAACCCTAATCGAAGGTGTAAACAATAATTTGTTGCATTCCATGTTTTGTATTGTACTATTTAATTCAAGTGTTAGTGGATGAAGCTAAAATGTATGTTTTACATGCAAATTTATCTAATCTAATATTTTTGTCATCATTTCTAAGTATAATTCATTATTATTGGTATTCAGGTCCCTCTCCTCTTATATAGCAGTACTTCATGCTATTTGTTTCTTCAGGGTATTTGTTGTGTCAGTGACTTTGGCATGATTTAATGCTCTAATCGCATGTTTCATTTTAACTCCAACATAGGAGTGTTTTTTGTTTATGCTTTCAAAAATTTAGTTTGAATTCTGTGCTAGAACTTCATTGAGATAATCCAAAAGTAGACAAGTGTGTGTTGATTTGCTTCGATGAAGAAAAGTGAATTCCGAGTATTGATAAAATATACGAAAATGGTCAAAGAAATGGAGGTAAAGCTAAAAATAGTGTAATGATGACTATACTCTGTCACATGGCACAAGTGGTTCTCTGAATTTCATGGTTGTCCATTTGGAAACTTGAAGGGTTGGCTTGGTGGGAGAAAAGTCACGTTGAAGAGTTCATGGCTGAAACGAAATACCATGTGTAGGGCTTATGAAGTAGTCTTGTTTTATAGGTGTAAATAAATTAGAAACTAAATGGACAATATGCATTGAGCTAAAACAAGACTATTTTGAGTAATAAATTGTATGTAAGCTAGAAAATATTTTTGCATTTAAAAGTCACTGATATATCAAAGCATTTAAAAGTAACATATTACCTTGTAAACCATGTGAATTGAATTATTTTTTTAAGCAATTACTTTTTATTAATTCATACTTTTTTAAAGAAAAATTTTATTTTAATGCCTAAAGATGTCTTTGATAATTTATTGCAAAGCAAGTCTTCCTAATACTGTAAATTAAAAATGCTTGAAAATAAAAAAATCTTGTCTGAAGAATTTCAAAATTGAAAAATAAGATGATGTTTTTGAGATAATCTGTCAGTTTTTAGTAGTTTCCATAACAATCTTCTGAAAGCCTTAATGTTAATGCAAAGAAGGGGAACACCAGGTTTGTAGGAAAAGGATTTGAACGAAACTTTCAGGGCACATTCTTTGCTTAAAAATAGTGGACATATGTCCGACTTTTCCGCTCAATTGGCCTCTGTTGATGGAAAATTGGCAATGGAAAATCGTAGTTCGGTAACCACACCATACACGCCTATTTCCATTTAGATCTCAAGATTTTCCACTTGGGAAATTGTTTTTTTTTCAATTTTTTTACTGATGACATAATTTTGTGATTAAATTTCATATTCTAACCTCTCAAGCATTATTACTTTTTAGTTGGGATTTATTCTAATACATACATATTTCCAATGTTGTTGGTGAGCAGGTTGGCGAGGAACTGCCAAAACTGCTGTTCCTTACCAACCAATTTATTGGAATGACCAAACTATGTATAAAAAATTTCTTTAAAATTATCCAAATTTCCTTTAGGTTTTTAACATTTATTTATATTCAGAAATATTTCAAATCATAAGTTTTACTGGAAATATTTTCTTCACATACAGTTTATTTATGGTATCTATGGTGGTTTGGATTTTTATGATAGTTATTGGTGTTGTGTTATGTTTTTTAGTACTGTGAGGAAAATTTAAAGTAAGCATTGTTTGTCCACTTAAAGCCCTCTCAGGTTGGAGAGGATGGAGTTGGTGAGATGTTGGCCGGAGGACAAGGGCCTTCTGTTGTCACAGAAACAAGGAAATTGGCTATGGAGTCAGACGATGGACTTTACTCAGCTACTGGGGAAATTGTCAGCTCTCAGACAATTAGCAGTAAAACACGCACAGTGGAAACCATAACAGTAAGTAATGGTCTCTTTTGTTATTACTCACAGCTCTTGAGTTTGTCTTAAATGAAAAAATTAAGTTAGAAATTTCTGCCAAGAGGCCCTTCAATTTGGTGTAAAAATGCAATCTTCGCTTCAAATTATCAGTTTCCCTCTTTTGTAATTTCAAAATGCTTACGTGGATTAGATCTTAATATACTTATCCCGAGATATCTTAACATTGTTACGTAAGGTTGCCTATCATGTGATAAGCACACTGAATGTCAAAATAGATCAAAATAAATGTTTAAAAATATATTTATCATTTTTTCCATTATTATGCCTTATACATTATTTTAGTTATGGAATAAAAATAAGATTCATCTGTAATTTTCATTAGAATGTTTTTGCTTATTTCAATTAGAAGAAATGCTAATTATACGAGTTAGTTATAATTGGATTAAATAAGTAAAATCTGTGTATTGGAAGGGAAATTTAAGTATTTAATTAACATGCAAATGTGCGATCTGGCACAGCCACAATGGTGAATAAATGAAGAACTCAAGTGGACTAATTCAAGTTTAATAATTTGCAGTACCAAACCGAACGTGATGGGGTGGTTGAAACCAGAATGGAGCAAAAGATAACGATTCAATCGGATGGGGATCCTATAGATCATGACAAAGCCTTAGCGGAAGCAATCCAGGAAGCAGCTGCAATGAATCCAGATCTGACAGTGGAGAAAATAGAGATTCAGCAGCAGCAACAATCTGCTGCAGACCAAGTTCCTGGCAAATTCCAATGATGACGGGGGAGGAGTGGGTGTGCATCCCCACCTGCCAAGCCAACAATATTGTTCTTCTTCAGGCTCCTTCACATCCTTCTCTTATCCCTTCTGTTGGGACTTCTTCCTCCTTCATTTCTGCCAACATCCAGTGTGGGGTATGAATGCTGTATCATCTTGTTCCTCACTTCATCAGTGTTCTGTCTGAATTGAGAAGCAAACATTGAAAATGTTAATGCATGAAAGACCATTTTATAAACCTCCCTTGATGAAACATACGATTCATTTATTCACCCTAATGAAGAGGGTAATTGATTCACCAGTCTTCAAGTGCGAAGCTTTTTAGTTCAGTATTGGCCATGGTATGATTTGTCATTCTTAGGTCTTGTTACACAATGTTCAGCTGGTTTCAGGAATTTTTCTTTAAAATTATGAGATCTTTTTAAAAATGGAGATAGTGAACTTTTTGAAAGCTGCAAGTGAAGGTAGTAGAACTTAATTTCCCAAATAAGTTTTCAATTCCTTTTAATTCAGTTACGTCAAATCTTAAAACCAATCTTAAAATCTTTTTTCCTACCTTTCTAGAATAGTAAATATTTGTTATCGATTTCAGGTTTTGCCACCGACCTTGTGTAATGCAAAGTTGTGTGGAGACTAATGCCTCAGCTACAAGATAGAGTAATTCGTCTGAACACGTTATTTTGGTTTCGACTTAAATCATCATTGTGTTGACACTCTTTCGAATGTGATGAGAAGGAGCATTGAATTTTTCTGCATTAAATGCATATATTTTATGAAAGTGCTCTTTGGGGTGGTGGATGTGCATATGGATAACACATTCTTATTCAGATATTAAGGCTTTTTAAGCAAAATGAATTCATGCCAGAAGATGACAGCGTTTGAGAATGTTGAGATATATGTGTACTCCTGGATTTTAGGTGTACCTTAATAATTAATAAATGTTACACCTCGTATGCTATATCTTAATGGTGACGTAGCTCACTAACTTCTGTTGGAGGAATAAAAGATTATTTGCATTAAAATGTATAAAGTGTAAACAAATTTAACATTCCATTATTTTGGTCTATGTTATTGGGAAAAAGTTTTATTTTTATGAAAACAAAGGGTTACCTAATGACCCTGATTAAAATAAGTGAAATTGGCTATTGTGGTAGCAATTAAAAGTGAAGGTTTGATGTTTCAGAAGCATTTCCTGAAATTTGTTGGAAAAATGGTAACTTGGGGAACAAGTTTTCATAAAGCTTTTACTCCTGTAATGCTTATAGTTTGTGGTAATAAGTAGTTTACTTATTATGAAGGGCAGCAAATCGGCGAGCATTTTGTGATTGTCAAGAGATGTTTAATATATTTCTTATCCAAATATTGTTATTTTGTATCTTTTTGTAAAACACAGCAATTTTTTGCATTTGCCCTGTCAATTATATTCATTTTAACCTAGATCTGTGTATGCTATACTTGTTGAAAAGTTAAGTTTTGATCATATTTGTGTAAATTTCATCCTTTCATATCTTCTTCCATTATTTGTATAATTATTTTAAATACAACTGAAGTATTAGCTTAGACTTGAATTTTGTATTTACTCCGTACAAAAAACAGTGTTATTTTGTTGTTCAGTTTCTATGCCTCAATTTCTATGATATCCTTTTAAAATATGAATTTATTCTTTTGTTGGGCAAAACTATTCACCAAGATAGAAATGTAGCATTAAAGTTATTTTGCTTGACTTGTGAAAATTTGATCACTTATATTTTAACCAGTATGTATGGTAGCTAATACAAGAAGACCTAAAAGCATTGCGCTTGCTACATGTGTATCTACACTGCTGAAATAAATTCCACTTTTTAAATTCTTCTCTATTTTATAAGTGGTATTTTTTTTTAATGCCTAGATTAGTAATATTCACCATGCAAATGAAATAAAAGAAATTTGTGGAAGTTACTCATGCAACTTTCATTTTATTCTTCATGTAAAATGTTGGTAAGGAATGCTTTAGATTATGGATTTTAACTTCAAATAATGCGCATTACAATGGAACCCTTTAAAAATACTTCTGCTTTAGATGCAATCTCTCTGAATAGTTCAGTTTCTTTTACACATAAACACTGCTTAGGAGAGAGCATCTTAGCAAGGTGGACTTTTCATACCCTAATATGCTTCCCTTTAGCTGATTGTCTGCCTTATTTTAAGGAGGTGCCATTTGATCCTCCTATTATGGTGACTTTGTGAGAAGTAAATGAAGATACTTTGAAACAGAACAATGGCCTCAATACCTCAGAGACAGTGAAATCATTCCTATCAGTCTCATCTTAAAGCAGATAAAAGTTCGATTGGCTGTGTACTCATTAGTCTCTTACATAAGTTGTAAACATAACATACAAGTACAGATGCTCCCTGACTTATGAATGTCCGACTGACAACTGCCCAAAGTTACGACCAGAGTTTTTTAAAAACTTAATTTCAAACAGAAAAAAAATGAAACAAAATTTTCATTTGTAGCAGCCCTTAATATTGAGAGACAGTTTTCAGCAACTTCATTACTTCGTGACGGTATGGGGTATTTTCACATATGTAAGTCTCATGTTTTCATCCTTATCTGTAGCTGTTTCATTCAGTTTCCATTTGGTCCTTGTTTTACTAGGTGGTCTAGCTCTATCACAGCAGAAACCTACAAACCATTTGTATTTACTGTTCAACGAATTCTGATATTTAAATCTAATATGATTTTAAAGTATATATACGAGTATATATATTTGTAAACTTTCCATAACCTAGGGGTTTTCAAATTGGAATAATCGCTCCGGAAACGCACTCATCTGAAGAAAAAGGTATTATTTCTCAATCTGTAAGAAATTTGGCCATATCATGCGTGATAAGCGAGAAAATGAGGATTAAAAAAATATTTTTTCTTTAAAATTGGAATAATCGCTCCGGGGGCTCGCTCAGGTGAAGGGAAATGTTGTATTATTTCCTGATCTGTAAGAATTTAAAACCTCGTCCCATCGAAGGAGGTTCCTCCCTCGATGGGAACCTACCTCCTACAATGAGACCCTCATTCGCTGGGGTCCTCCTTCGCTGGGGTCCTCCCTAGCCTGTGTCCTCCCTCGATGGGACCCGTCATTACTAGGGTCATCCCTACCCAGGGTCCTCCCTCGATGGGGTCCTCCCAGCTACAATAATATTTAATACAATTGATGTAAAAAACAACAAAGAACTACGAAGGCTATACTATACAACGCACAAGGGCTACTTAATATGACAGACGATTGAGGAATAATGAAAAAATAATTTCATCGATCATCTGGTGACATCACTGCAATAAAAAAAAACAAAGTAACTTTCTAAATCTAACTCTCCTTGGTTGTTTATGTAATATGCTAAAGTCTTATATGGAACCAGTAACTTAGACAGTTTTTAGGCTGAAAATGTTAAATAGTGTTAAGAAGTCCAAAACAACGTAAATTAAAAAGGCCTCTATATATTTGAACGAATAATTGGAAGAGAAAATAATGAGAACCAAGGATAATAATCTACCTGACATTGATTCATGAGCTCATCGATAGTTAATCAATAATAAAACCTTTTCTTGCATTCGCTACTAAAGTGATAATCAATATCTTTAAAACGCCATAGATTTGCTGCAGACGCGTGAGACTGTAACAAATAATTAACGTTATTGTATACAGTAGAACCTCGATTTTACGAAGTTGAAGGGACCCAAAAATTTGCACTTTGTAAAATTCGGGCTTTGTAAATTTGAGGTTTTCTTTCAAGCAATTGAAATCTCTACAATACTAATCCAGTTTCAGTAACACAGTGCATAAAGTTAAATGGGATTGAAAGGAAGGTAATATTTCAATAAAATGAATTATACATCCAGTTTAATGTTTAATTCAACAGAAAAAAATTCTAAACGTTTTACTTTTTAAAATAATCATCAATTTTTTTTGTTTTTTGGAAGTTTCAATGAAATATGAGGTGATTTTCTATGTACCTGAAAGGTAATTATTGAATGAATCAGGTACGCCATCAGTAAACATCTGAAAATTGTGAAGCACTTTTATAGAGTGTCTTAATTCATCCCTTGTAGGGGGGGAAGGTGCTTCTGGGTCATCTTCATAGCTTGTAGAAGAGCTATCTAAGTTCATCCTCATCTTCTTCGTCTTTATTTAATTCACTGCAGTTATGCGTTATCACATGAGAGTCACACTTGACATATGACTCAGCATGAGAGTATGCATCTGGGATGTACTGATTTAGTTGTGCCATTTCCTTACTAAGGAGGTCCTGTAGTGTGGGAACCTCCACTAACTCTTCTGTCTCTATAATTGATGTGTCACCAAAACCAGCTGATCTCCAGCAGTTGGAAATAATCTTTGCAGTGACACTGTTCCATGCTATGGCAATTCCTCGCACAGCATGGAGCAATGTCCATGGAGGCACATCTTGCACATCAGAGGCTTGATCTGCAACAAATGTATGCATACTAAAACTCTGCTTACAGAAAGCTAAACTATGCTGGTATAAACTTGTCAAATAATTATGAGGATGAAATCGAACTAATTTCTGTTACAAATAAAAGTCACAAGCTCATTCAGGAAGAAAACAATAGATATCACATGCAATTCTCTGTGTGCACTATAGTAGTAGTAAGTTCGTTAAAAGCGCTTAGGTGATTTTGCCCATGTGCTCCCACCAAGATTTGAAATCAGAACTGATTCCTCATGAGTCACGAGCGTTAACCACGGTTCTCCAGGAGCCAATGTGCAGTATATTTGCTTCAAATGTAAAAGATTTAAAAATTAGACTACGATTATACTGAATCCCTTTATAGCATAGACCTTATTTCAAGGCCTAGGAGACTCAAATAAGTCACAGTGAATGAAACTCACAGCCATTAATTCCAAGAAACTAGCTCGTAAATATTTTAAGTCATTTCAGAACTTTACTTAAGTTAATTTGAAGCTCCCTCTTTTTTATATGCGTTCTACTATGCTGACGTTTAGCTGCGTTTAGCGGTGATTTTTGAGAGCTACTTACTCGCGGGTACTTAAAACGATCTTGTCGCGTCACAAATTCTTACCTAACGTCGTCCTCCATGCTTTTTTATCACTTTCATAAACACAGGCAATTTTTTCACGTTCTTGAAGCAACGCGGAGCTCTTCATTTTGCAATCACAACTGGTTTCAACTTTTCAGATCCATCTTGGTTACATATCAGCATTACTGTAACCCTATCCTTAGATTTTTTACCTCCGCGACATTTTTCGCCACGGGTCCCGAGGATGGAATCAGGTAAGCTTTGAAAAACAACCCTGTTTCATCCAGGTTGTATATATCTCGAGGGGAATATTTAGACACAATGTCATCGTTTATTTCATGCCAATGCTCAACGTCTTTTGTGTTGACGCTACCTTCTTCTCCACAGATTTTCGTCGAAGTGATTCCGTATCTTTTCTTGAATCTATCAAGCCACCCATTTGAGGCTTTAAAGTTATCGCACTTCAGTTTAAGAGCCAAAATCTGAGCCTTCTCCTTCAGAATTGGTCCACTTACAGCCAATTTGCACGCGCGACACTTCAAAAAAAAATAATACAGCTGCCTATCAAGTTGATCAAATTGCGACGATGAGACGTACTTTGTTTTTAATGATGTTGTTGCGTGACTCAAAATTTTTTTCCTTGAATTGACGATTGCTGCCAATGTTGATAAAGATATGCCATACTTCCTAGCAATTTCTGATTTTGTCTGCCCGCGATCACGTACTTCCTTGATAATTGACCTTTTGGTGACCAAACTCAGGGACTTCCTCTTTTTCTTGGTCAGCGTTGTTTTATCCATTATTTTATTAATAGGCACACAGGATATCACAACTGATCACAACACAGGCCACCTCGCGCAGAGAGTGATTTTCACTGTACGCGCACAACTTTTCCTCGCTTGGAGACCAACATTTTTCAGGTGTCCACCATCCAACCATTATTTTTCAATCTTTTACTAGCCAGTTAAAATCTGAAATCCCTGCAGCAGCATTAAGAATTTTAAGTTGTCGCACTCCAATTTAGCAGCCAAGACCTGAGCCAAAAACTCCCCAAGTCGAAAACAAATTCTTATCATCCTCTATTCTCTCAATCTATCGTCCAAATAGAAACCATATACTCCTGGAAACTGCTGATCTATACGATCCCACGTCAAAGATTCGCGATATTACCAGAAGGCTTGATGAACAAAGAAAGAAGAGCACGGCTACGTCTTATAAGCTATCATTTTTCGCGAAAACTGTAATCAAAATTTTTGTATCCCATCAAATTTTCACATTTTCCCATCTAAAATACATGGGCTGAGGGTCTTCCCAACGTAGACGATCTGGATTCAGCTGCTACTGTTTACGGCGATCGTTATCCCATTGTATTGAGCTCAGTGTGACAAAACAATTTCAAATACTTCGTAAAACCGGGGTTCATTCACTCCTAGGGACCGGCATCTCACTTCGTAAAACATGAAATCGAGGTTTTACGTAAAACCGAGGTCATTTTACATGTACAAAGATCGGGACCGGCGGAATGGTTCGTAAAACTGTGTCACTTCGTAAAATCGAGGTTCGTAAAAACGGGGTTCTACTGTACTTACGATGATTGAGATTATGTACATAAACGAGTCCTTGAACTTGTGGAAGGACCTGAAGGTCAAAATTAGAGGAACAGTTGATTTTCGATTTTAAAAAGAGTTGCAGTGGAAGTGATTTGAGGAAACCTAAATCTTGAAGTGATGCCATGTTCCAGTATTATCCTTGAGATATAATAAGAAAAGGAGAGAAAGGGAAAGTAAGCTAATCTGAATAGACAGTGAAAACTTTATAGGTGATACTTGAATAAAAACGGGAAGAATTATAGGGTATTTATTTTTAGTATGACGAAATTGTTTCCACGATAAGAAAAGTTTATTACGCAATGTGTGAGTGTCTATTGCAGTTATCTTTAATATAAAATAAACATAATATTAAAATAAAACACTATCGGAATATAAGTTTAAAAGGTTATCGTAATACCATCGACGATCACAAGAAAATCCCTCTCACTTCCCAGCCACTCTCTTCCCACCCCCTCACTTCCCACCCTCTCCCTTCCCTCCGTCTCCCATCCAACCCTCTCCCATCCCACCCTCTCCCTTCCCACCCTCTGCCTCCCTCCCAACCCTCTCCCTTCCAACCCTCTCCCTTCCCACCCTATCCCTTCCCTCCCTCTCCCATCCCTCCCTCCCCCATCCCACCCTCTCCCTTCCCTCCCTCCACCATCCCACCCTCCCCCATCCCACCCTCTCCCTTCCCTCCCTCTCCCATCCCACCCTCTCCTATCCCACCCTCTCCCTTCCCACCCTCTGCCTCCATCCCAACCCTCTCCCTTCCAACCCTCTCCCTTCCCACCCTATCCCTTCCCTCCCTCTCCCATCCCTCCCTCCCCCATCCCACCCTCTCCCTTCCCTCCCTCTCAACCCTCTCCCTACCTCCCACCCCTCTCCCTTCCCTCCGTCTCCCATCCAATCCTCTCCCATCCCACCCTCTCCCTTCCCACCCTCTGCCTCCCTCCCAACCCTCTCCCTTCCAACCCTCTCCCTTCCCACCCTATCCCTTCCCTCCCTCTCCCATCCCTCCCTCCCCCATCCCACCCTCTCCCTTCCCTCCCTCTCCCTCCCTCCCAACCCTCTCCCTACCTCCCACCCCTCTCCCTTCCCACCCTCTCCCTTCCCTCCCTCCACCATCCCACCCTCCCCCATCCCACCCTCTCCCTTCCCTCCCTCTCCCATCCCACCCTCCCCCTTCCCACCCTCTCCCTTCCCACCCTCTCCCTTCCCTCCGTCTCCCATCCAACCCTCTCCCATCCCACCCTCTCCCTTCCCACCCTCTCCCTACCCTCCCTCTCCCTTCCCACCCTCTCCCTTCCAACCCTCTCCCTTCCCTCCGTCTCCCATCCAACACTCTCCCATCCCACCCTCTCCCTTCCCACCCTCTCCCTTCCCACCCTCTCCCTTCCCACCCTCTCCCTTCCCACCCTCTCCCTTCCCACCCTCTCCCTTCCCAAAATACCTCTTCCCACCCTCACCCTTTCCACTCGCTCGAATCCCGATCTCTTCCTTCCAACACTCCCCCTTCCCTTCTCTACGCTCTTTTCTCTTATATATTACCATTCATCATCCACCATCCTTCTTTTTATCTTATCTTCCCTCCATCTCCCCAATAATAAAGTATTTTATTTAGGAAGACATTGTTTCTATAAAGTCTCTACAAACGTCGATACCCTTGAGACCCCAAAGAGACTTGATGAATTTTACCAGCAATACAATGGGATATTACAGAATATATCCATTATACACAGCTCTGCTTTACAGAAGTCATAAAAAATCTATTCGTTCTGCAACAGGTATTTTGTGGTAGGGGAAATAGTTGTTTTTGTTTTATAATCATATTTTCTACATTTCAAGTCATTGTAAACTACACAAGTTCCGGCCTTACAATTGTTTATGTTATACATTATAAAAATTATGATTTGGCTCGGAACGAAAGAATGTAATCCAATTATTATTCATCTACTGTGGTCGATTGATGCTTTCGTGGTTAGCCCTCTTCTTATTCGTCCGCTCCGGCACCTGCGGTCTTTAGCGGATGGTACCGTACCCTTGTGATATGCTCAACAAAAGTTCGCTGCGATCATTTCATATTCACGGAAAAGGAAGTCCCGACATGGCAACACTAAAAGAAGAAAAGGACATGAAACAAAAGCGTAAATCAATTGTTCTATTCTGAATGAAGGTCTCAAGTAACATGCATGTGGAGGAAAATAATGTCAATAACGTAAAGGGAGAGGATTAATTACACATTAAAGTTGAACTCAATACAGGCATGCGATTTGAGATTTTGGGAATGTATATTAAAAGGCAAATATCAACGTAAACTGATTCAAGATTGCATTGAGTGTTTACTAATTTTATTATGTTGTTGGAGTTGAATATTATTCATATTCCGTGCAATTAGTTAAAGAAAATAATAAAATATCAGAGAAGCCATTTCTTGGTAAAAAAGCGAATTGGGAATGATTGTGGAGAGAATTTCCTATAATAAGGAAAATCTTTCCTCAAGAATCAAAATTCATTTGAAGATTCCCTCAAATCCGGAGTTCAAGAATTAACTTGTGACACTTGCAATTTACTTTGATCAAACCGGCAGAATCTAAAAATAATGGTTAAAGAACACAAAAAAACTTTATTAACCCTTTATTTGTCACGTGGTGTTAGTATGGCCCCAGGGGGAGTATTTCTTTCGGTAACAAGGAAACTAAAGAAGATATTTCAACCATATTCTCGTTTTGTATATGCTTACTATATAATGATTACCTGAGAATTTCATTAATTTCAAGTTATAAAAATTATGCAATTTTAGCAGTTTTATCAAATTTACAAAAATAATTTTAAATAATTATTAAAATGTTATTTAGTAGTAGTAGTATCGTTAAAAGTGCTTCGACAGCTTAGGTCATTTCACACATTGGCTCCCACCGGGAATTGAACCCGGGTCCGCTTTCACCAACGGCAAACGCGCTGTCCACATGACTATCCGGGAGCCTAAATGTTATTTAGATTTATTTTTAATTCTTATCTAATAATCTAAATGATAATTAATAAGCACATACACATAAAGTACTTCATTGCTAAGTACCACAAAAATAATAACTACCATATTTTGCATACAAACTGAAACATTAATTTCCAAAATGTTTTTGCGCATATTCTTACGATTTTATCAAATATTTTCGAATGCATCTAAAATGTTTATAATGCTATTATGTTTCACAAAATACTTTACTATTGCTCACTGAGTAAATCTGATTTCATATTTTTCATATATAATTACAAAGTGCTACGCAATGAATACTTTTGAATAATTTACTTTGGTCATATCAGAACCAACGTGACTAATTTCGTCACGCTACTAATTAAGGGTCAACGGTTCACTTGTAATATTAAACCACATACAAAGATACTACAAGCTCACGATCATACACCTATTCAGTATTTTCTACCTGTTACCAACAGTCAGCCTTGTTCCTAAATGCCCTCAACCTTAAACTTCCCTTTCCTCTCATTAAGGGCCCGATACAGTACGAAACAATTTTCTTTGTCTTGGTCTGGTGATAAGAATGAACCGGTCAGGTCACATTAAACAAAACTTACTTTATGAAACTGATGTAGTAATTTTGTGAATCTTAGTTCTTTCCAACATTATTTCCATGAAGGCCATAAGTTCATTCCATCATGTCGTTGTCGTTATATCAAGTGAAAAGTACCAAAATGATCATATCGTCGGATTTGAATATTTGAGTTATAAATTACTAAATAAAATAATTGTAATTGAGTAATACATCAATACTGTTACTCTCAGAAATTTGTCATATAATAAATTCTCTAATGAGTCACAGAAGGCTGCGTAAGCAGATTTAGGAATATTTGGTATAAATCTCTTTCAGTCAGGAATAATATTTCTTAAACAATCGTTTAAGTTTATGTTATCAATAATTTCTTGTGGTTCTATGTCGTGCAATCTAACAAAAGAATAGATTTCTGGAAGTAGACGAAATCAGTATTGAATATATGTCTGTACTGAAGCTGAATTTTATCTCCCATCCCAATCCCAAACTCAAATCCAAACGAATGTCAACTATGCAATACGCAAGGGTTAATTAATACGTCAGACAGACAATTCCCGAAAAAATAATATTAACTTGAAATACTAGGCCCCGTTCAAGTAATCTTTTAAATATCAAAAACTTTGGTTACTTATTAAATATTCTATGGTCTTATATCGAGCCCAATACCTTCAAATATCTCAATACTGCTGTACATTATATAAAATATTCCTCTCACATTAAAGATGCTTAAAGATTTTTAATATAAACCTGACGCTTTGCTTTCTATCATTATACCGTTCTGACCTTATCTCAAATATTAAGAAAGTTACATTGAACTGGATGACTTTAATGATGTATGAAGACTTAAATTAATTTATTAAGGGAAAACATTTGGAAATGTACTGCAACGATGAATATATATCTAAGACTCGGATTGTATAAAATTTGAAAGTTACAAAACAAACGGCGATAATTCTAATAAGGCAGAAAATATCACTTTAAATGAACTTACCTGAATTGGGAATCCAGAAGATATTATTTTGATTATCCTTGTTTTTCGGCATTTGCGGTATAACAGAAAAGTGCCCAGAATAATCATCCAAAAGCGAGAGAATTGATTCCTCAAGACTAGAAAAAAGAAAAAATCACAAGTTAGATTCGTAATTAATTAATTATTTCCTTAAATTAGCATGAATTATAGGCAGTTCATTATTTCATTCATGCAGTTATCGAAGAATAGGGAGTTTTTGCTTTGATAGAAGATGTATATTAAGACTCTGTTTAAGAAAAAAATTGGATAAGACCCTGCTGTTTCTGGGTTCGATGCCAGAGTACATTAAAATTTCTCACATAAGGATTATAAGGGAAAAGTAGGACGTCGTTTGAGGAAATTGCAACGTTAGAGCGCCCACTAACACACACACACACACACACACTCACACACACACACACACACACACACACACACAGACATCATTCCGAAAATGGTCAAAACGTGTTCTAGGGACCCCAAAACATGTATTTCCGTTGAAATCTCGAAGTCGAATTTTTTCATGAAAACAATACTTTCTCTATACTTCGTACATGGAGAAAGTAAAAATTGGATAAGACCCTGCTGTTTCTGGTTTCGATGCCAGAGTACATTAAAATTTCTCACATAAGGAATATAAGGGAAAAGTAGGACGTCGTTTGAGGAAATTGCAACCAATATATCTGCTTGAATTTTCACACATAGTTAGAACCGGAGATCTTCTATTGTGTTCCATAAGAAGTATGACAAGAAAGACCCGGGTTTGATTCCGGGCGGTAATTATGTCTCCCGTTTAAAATACATTGGGTTAGTATTTCATTATTTTTTCTTTCACTTATCGAAATGATAGAAGGTGTATAAAGAGATAGAAGATGTATAATAAGACTCGGTTTAAGAAAAACAATTATATAAGACCATGCTGTCTCTTGGTTCAATGCCAGAGCACATTAAAATTTCTCAGATAAGGAATAAGAGTAAAATGTAGGGCGTTGTTTGAGGCAGTTGCAGCCAATATTTCTCCTTGACCTTTCACATATAGTTAGAGATGGTAAGCTTCTGTTGTGCTGCATATTAAATTTTACCAGGAAGACCTGGGTTCGATGCCGGACGGAGAAATTGCAGCTAATTTGAATAATATTTCCAATACTTTTTCTACTTTTGAGGACCCTCTCGATATGATGTCGACTTGAAATTTGTATTATCAACATGCTTGCAGAATGCAAGCAACATTTTACTCGTATAATAAAAGTACTATAGTCTGCTTATATCATTCAATATTAAAATTTGAATTTGAATCCAAGATTAATATTCAAACTGAAATTTAATTGCAAATGAAGAAAGCAGTTAGTGATAAAGGATCGTAAATTCAAATCCGTATTATTTTCAGAATAACTGTTAAAAGGATAGTTGAAAGTATCTACTTAAATGATAAATTCATCATTGATCATTTCCGAAATTCAACCCTGTAATTCCGTTGAATGCAAACATCTTAGACTAACGTTAATTTAAAATGTAAAGATAGCTAACAGATAACTATTCATGATTCGAGGTAAGAATAAAAATATACATCCGCAGATATGATTAGGTCTGCCTACAACTGAAGATTGGCATGCAAGGAAAAAGTGAATATAATATAAAAGCAAGGTTTTCAGAAAGATGTTAAATAAAAGACGTCAGTTAGGAAAACAAAACTCCCAAGTAATATTTAAAATTAATTTTAAAAATAAAAATTCTGATGTCGATTTCCCGAAAAAACTCACTTGTAACATTGTATAAACTCGAATGTAAGGTAAGCACCGATGAAAAATCTTAGCTGTGGATGTTATTCAAATTTTAGGAAACCACGACCTTGAGGTGTTTTTCATTGCTAGTGTTCAAATTATAAAAATAAGATAACGAAAGAAAGATATTCTAAATAACTGAAAAACATTTGAAGGTTATACTAGAGTAAAAAAGCAGGAATGAAAGGGAAATCTCTCCGACCTAACGAAATGCCCTTTCATAACGGCTACTAATTTTCCTCATTTGCGAAAGCTATGCGCGCGAAGTACAAAGACTGTAGAGTCATCCATTACAGCAATATTTACATATTTACAATATAAAACAATCAAAATTGGAGTATAAGTACATGATTTATATGGTAATCCTAATTATTTCATAAAAACAATATTTACTACACCGTTAAAAATATAAAATGTTACGCCGGAGGTATCAAACGACAAAATGAATATATGGCAGAAAATATCATAATATAAGAGCTAACCTGTATCGAAAAGACATCGTTCGATGATCCTGCGATAAATGCACTTTTGGTATCGCAACCCGGAG
Organism: Sympetrum striolatum; assembly: GCA_947579665.1. NCBI lineage: Eukaryota > Metazoa > Arthropoda > Insecta > Odonata > Libellulidae > Sympetrum > Sympetrum striolatum. Next base: position 97,303,157 of record OX388344.1, on the reverse strand, counting down.
GATTAATCCAAATGCGAGAGAGTTCACTTTCTCAAACATGAAAAAAGAAAAAAGCAAAATTTAATAAAGTAATTCAATAAATACTTAATGAAATATACATCAATTATGTCCATAAAATATTGTACGATGCATGAGCAAGGGCGATCTGAGGCAAGTACCAATTCCTCAAACATGGAGTCCATTTCCGACCTCGTTAGACGAGGCGATGTTACAAAGAGAAGGTCTTAAGAGCTAATGTTAGTTATCAGAGATAATCAGCATCTAACTATTATTCATAAAGTGGGATTCCAAATCAAAGATGTTAAGGGACAATCGCTTAGGAATTCAGTAAATTAATTCATTCAACCACAAACGCGAAGATATATTTACGAACATACATAAAATAAAAATACTAGTAATAGTTTGCTCATTTAATTCATATTTAAAATTTGAATTCGGATAAAAAAATATTAAATCGAAACGGTAATTTAATAATAAACGAATAAAGCAAATTGCTTAAAGCAATAAATATTCTTAAATTCAAATATAAATTATTTCCAAAATGTCCGTTAGAAGGATAGTTAATGGAATTAGAAAATATTATCAATGACAACTCCAGAAATTCAATTAAAGACAACATTATAGAATTACGTTAAATTAAATTTTTAAGTTTCCTAACTGAAATAAATTCATGATTCAAGGGTAGGCATGATAAGATACATATTCCAAGAGAATTGGTTTCCAGATTCTATTACTTAAGATTTAAATTAAATGTCGATTTCAATCTAGAATCAAAAGCAAACTTTACAGAAAGAAATTAAATAAAAGATAAGTGATACGAAAAAACTAGTTCATATTCAAATATAAACCCCGTTAATATGACATCGCTATCCGGTACAATTCTCGAAATAATTTCCAAAAATATTACTTAACGGACTCTTAAGCGCTATTATCATTTACAATTGATTGAAAATCATATAACTTGGGAAGAATCGTTTAGAGATTCAATACTAAAATATAACGTCTCATTAAATATTATAATATTATATCTATTATGTAATATAATATACGATTTCCCGAAGAGTACTGACATGAAAAATATGAAAAACGACCACTACTCAAACATAAATTTATAGCCAGGATCTTCCAGCAAATTACCGTTAAAGTTAATGCTATAAATACTATTCTCCAAAAGAACCGGATATTATTACTATTAAATATTACCTATATTCATCCAGGGTTGTTTTATCGAACCAATAACAGGTACGTTATTTATCTTAGACTTCAATTGAATTTTAAAATTAAGACCTTTCGACTCGTTTCCTATTAATTGATTAATCAATCTAGCTATCCTTGACTCAGAAACGAAGCAAGAATATAATAATTCAGAGCAAAGGAATATCTGACCATTATTCAAGATATATATGAATTATGATTTTGAATTGAATTATGAAAGAACGTTATGAAGTTGGAAGTTTTCCATTCAAGAGATACGTGATAAAATGTTGACTAACTGTAGAATCAAATTTGAATTTGTAAATAAAAATGCGGTTGCTATGATTTATGTGGTCTATATCATAACTGTGCACTGATAATTGTAAAATGATAGCTTGAGATTCCCAGTTACGCTCTATTACAATTCCCTATTCTGAAATGGTCCTAAAAATAACAACTCTCAATACGATTTCCAGTGACAAGAACTTGGAGCCTAACGGCTGAAAAAAGGATTGCTGAAAACAAAGGACAAATGGAATTTGAATCATTAATCTTAGCTTAACTGATATTCGAGGTTAGAGAAAAAGAAAGACAATATCGATACAAAAAGTAACAATCTAAATCACAGCAGTCCATACCGTAGCTACAATGACTTTATCCACCAATTCACAAAATATATTTTATTATAAGGATCGGAAAGATATATCTGGAGTTAGTTATCACGATGCACCTACTTACCAAATAAATGATATCCCAGGCCAAGTACATGAAAATCTTGATGTCAGGATATAACAGCTTATTTACACAATCAATATTTCTCGAATGAAATTAAGCAAACTGTTATTGAGTTACACTTTGCAAATTGTGCACATATGCTCGATTTCTAAACTGTGTTCTTCTAGAATGCAGAAGTTAACGGTTTGTAGAAGGAAAGACCAGCAGCACCTCCACACTGGGTGACTTCTCCGTAGCAACTGAATTTTAGACCTTTGGAATAAACGTTGAACCAAATACAGCGCTCTGATTGGTTGGCGAAATGGAAAATTCCGTCCTGTCGTCCTAATTTCAATATTTTACATAAATTATAATCAACATCGAAATAATATTTATTCAAGCACAATGAAATTTATTTTAAATTTAAAAATTATTGGAAGATTAATTTGATTTAAAAATATTTTATCATAATACTCGTATATTTGACATTCCCCCTGCTTTTTCTCATGCTTCAAATTCAAGAACTATTTATCGAAAGTATCAATTATCAATAATTATTCGAGTTATATTTATTAAAGACTAATAATAATTAAGATCACATTACTTTTGTCACTGTAGAATATCTCTCCAAGGTATTGATACGAGTCAAGATAGATGCGATATTAGAGCCCTGGAAAAAATAATAACTCTTCCAAGTCTATTGTTTCATTTTGGAACACTTTATTTCGTTATTTTGGAAAATAACTTATCTTGGTTATCAGGAATTTGAGTGATGGAAGTGAGGAAAGCTAGGCCCAATTACATCCTACCACAACTTGCCTAGCAACCCCTGTTTCTTTTCAAACATTCTCTGGCTAATAGTGTAGATTTTAAATGATTCATGCGACCTTCACTGTTAAGTATTTACTGTGAGATAATGAGATAATTAAAAAACAAATGGGTAAGGATCAGAGATGGCTAATTTAGATTCATAGATTTTCACATATCTGTACTTTTAAAGTTGAACTGAAGGAAATTTAGTATAGTTTCAAATTTGATGCAAAAATTGTAAAATAAATTAATGGATTATCTGGGTCTACGTACTCACCCTTAAACCTTTTATATTGAATATTTATGAAGGGTAGCCACTCAACTCTTTTTAAACAAAGCACACAGAAAATCGTACCACACGTTTATCTCCTTGTTGTACTCACCTTTTAATTCTTGTAATGTTAGTGTCAGTAGAAAATTATACAATGATATTCCTCGTACATTAACTTCCAACGCGAAGATCGTCCATCTTGTTGTTGTGGTTAATCAGCCATTCTTGTGTGATAGATTTTGGATTTCACGGAAGGAATATCCTCTTTTCAAGCACTACTACACTCGTAAACACTATTAAAAAATGAGCACTACGCAGCATTATTTTCACTGAGAAACTTCCTTTGTCTTTTAAGAATGGCACTGTCATAAAAGTGACACTTCAACTCGTACAAACTACTTCACCACGAATATTCACGGACAATAATGTAACCAATTTCAGCCAGTCACGTTGCAATTTCATGGAGAACCGTATTCTTAGCACTCTCTAGCAACATTTTATATTCCTATGGTTAAAAATACCTTTGGAAGTTCGCACACATCAAAGTAACTCCCCTGCAAAGATAACGAAGGACATGGCGACGCATTTTAGGAGCGATTCAGAAGGATTATGGTCTAGAAATTTCTGACTAGCGAAAAGGTACTCTTCGTCATCTGATTACGTGACTTCCGCCATTCCCATGTCTTAGTAACACGTGTTTGAGTTTTGAAGTTGCCTTCCATCTTATCTTCGGGTGTAAAATTGTACTGCCAGTGGAGTGAAATACGTGGGGCTTAGATGTATGTGTAAGTGTAAGTTGATAAGTGTGTCAGTGATAATAGTGCATATATGTCTATGCTTCGTGGATTCAAGAAGTATGATTTGTGACGAAGGTGATTCGGAAAGAGATTGGATACTCTTTAAGAATACGAACGGGCACTAATTAGAATTAGTGAATCAGGACAAGATATTACGTAAGGAAGAAACGTAAGTTGTTACTACCTTGGATTTTATTCAAACTATAATACATTGTAGCGTCCATCACCACTGAATATGAGATGGTTAACAATTTTGAACCTGTAAATTTTGCCATTGATGTAAAAGAAAGGAATTTCTGGGTTTCTCAACAGCTTGAATAGGTATGACAAGTCCGACCTGAGGCAAGCGAAGGAATTCGGAGTTAAAAACACCAATTGTCTTCGGCTGGAATCGTAAAGAAAAGAATTTCAGAATTCCTAGAAGAATAATAAAACCAATTTCAGATGCACAACATATCTTTCTGTAATCATGGTGAGTAGTAATCCATATTTATATAGTTTGGTTGACCACAAAATAATTAATATATCAAGACGTAATGTGAATTTCTCCTTTCTTTGTTTTCCAATAGAAGAGATAAGTTATTTTACCTTTGAACGATTTTCTTGAAAGACTTGACATTATTCCTTGGATTCATGGTAACAATTATTCTTTACTTAATAAGTCTTAAGTTAGAGAGATATTCCGAAGTTACAGAAGTAAATATAATATGAGTTAATATTGGTCAACAATAAAGGTAATTCCGAAATTAGAAGATGTTTTTCACGTTTCTACTGTAATTACATCTTTGAATTACTCGTAATTATATTTAGTAGGTAATATCCAGATTTAAAACTACAGATCGATACATTCCTTTTTTCATGATTGCAAAATTTCAGTAAAATTAATTACATAACTAGTGTATAATAGTTAAAAACATTTTATTTTCAATCTGGTCATTTTAGAAAATAGTTATTGGTAAATTAAATCTTTGGCGAATAGTACTGAAATTTGAAGCGTAACGTAACCCAAGGGGTCGTGAAGTATACAAGGATTATAATCAAAAATTTTCAAAATAAATTTCTTATTCCAATAAATTTGAAATTTAAAATAAATTTCATTGCGCTAAAATAAGCTTTATTTTGATGTTGATTATAATTTATGTAAAATATTGTTAATAGGGCAACAGGACGGAATTTTCCATTTCGTCGACCAATCAGAGCGCAGTATTTGAATCAACGTTTATTCCAAAGGTTTAAACTTCAGTTGCTACGGAGACGTCACCCAGTCTGGAGGTGCTGCCGGTCTTTCCTTCTACAAACCGTTAACTTCTGCATTTTAGAAGAACAATAGTTTCGAAATCGAGCATATGAGCACAATTTGCAAAGTGTATCTCAATAACAGTTTGCTTAATTTCATTCGAGAAATGTTTATTATGTAAATAATCGGGTATATCTTGACGTCAAGATTTTTGTGGACTCTGCCTGGGATCTCATTTATTTGGTAAGTATGTGCGTTTTGATAAATTACTCTAGATTAAGTTCTTAAGATGTAATTTTCGTATTGAGGCGTAAGAAATCATGTCGATCGTTGTTTTAAAATATTTTGCGAATGAAGTGCTCCGTCCTTGACGGTCAACTGTTTCTCCTATATATATTACCTTACTATTTCTTCACCTTGAATCTCAGTCAAGTTAACATGTTTCAGATACCCTTAGTTCTACACTTTCGTTTTCTACAATCTTGAGTCACGTTATTTTCACCAGAGATCGACTTAAGAGTTGTGATTTTTTCATTTCGGAAACTCAAATAAATTAGAGCGGAAATGTGTACCTCAAGTAATTATTTTGTAATTTTTATTGGTCCCTTATGAATATTATTCACCGGAATTAAATCAACTGCAGTTACTTTGAAAATAAGGAATGACCTAACCGCTCTTCATTAAATTATCATCTATCTCTCAAAGGGGAAAGTTTTCATCCTCCTAAATTTTTTAAAAACTTCGATCAAAATCATCATGCTTGTTAATTGGTTGTTATTCGTTTGTGGTGAATTTCTACATTTCTATTCTCGTTTTCGAATGAAGGATAGCTAAAATTATTATTAGAAAGTCTTAATTTTAAAATTTAGTTGAAGTCTAAGAATTGTTACATTCGTGTTCTTGGTTGAATGTAATTATTCCGAGATATGTAACGGCAATAATAATGTTAACATTGCCTGATTATTTTAGCGGATATTTTTAACGGCTATTAAGCTGAGTATTCCACATACATATTTAATTTTATTTCACGAGTAGTGATCGTTTAAACTATATTTAATTTGAGTTTTCATCGGAAAAACACAGCGAAAAGTGTAGTTTTTAAACTTTTTTATAAATAATAATATAAGGTTGGAGTAAGTTAATTAATATTTTGTGAAATTGTTACGAGATTACCTGGTTGTCATCAATCGATGACGTATCAATGAAGTATTTGAATTTCGACTTTTGGTTTCCCTAACAGACATCATTTATGAATATACTTTCCTTTTGATATTAGATTCAAATCGACCATTCATTTAAATCTTGAGTAATAGGAACTTAGATACTTATACTCTCGGAGTATGTACATTTTTTAAGTCACTTACTAATCATCAACGGCTATCAGTTAGGAAAACTTAATACAATAAATTAACGTATGTTTAAGATGTTTGCTGTAACTGTATTTTGTCATCAACCGAATTACTGGAGCTGAACTTCATAGATTATCATTGATAATACTTTCTTATTATTTCAGTAGATGTTTTCAGCTATCCTTTTAACAGAATAGAATTCGGATTTGAATTTTCCATCATTTATCGTTACTTATCTTTGATCATTTACTACCGTATTCACGTTTCATTTGAATATTTCATTGAATCCAAATGGTTCAATTTGAATAAACTAAGCAGACTGCTGTATATTTTATGTGATATATGTCAGTTGAAACATCTTCGCGTTTGATTTTGAATTAATCAATTTACTGAATCCCAAATCTCACTAACATCTTCGCTTTGGTACCCCACCTCGTCTAAAGACGCCGGTTTCTCGTTTGGGCGATTGGTACTCACGTCGCCTTGCTCTTGAGAATGAATCATACAATATTTTATGGAAATAGTTAATTTAATACTTATGTAAACTTTGCTTCTTCTTTTTCATGTTCTGAGGAATTGAATTCTCTCGCATTTGGATGATTCTTCGTGGTGTTTCGGGTGTGACATCGAATTTGCGTTTAGCGTAGGATTATCAAACGATGTCTTTCGGATGATCGATGCAGGTTAGTTCTTTTATAATGACGGCGTTTCTTTCTAATAATCTTTCTGATGTTTAATTACTCGAGCATTACGTATTGTTATATTTTTAGCGATGAAGTTCACTTACAAATCGTTTCGTTATTTAATTTTAACTTTTCCAGCGTTATTTACTCTATTCAATGAAATTTTATTTTAAAAAGTTAGAAATATAATAAAAAAGTTTATAAAACAAGAGAAAATCTGCAAATACGAAGAAATATTTATTCATATGTAATTTACAATGAAATTTATTTAAATTCTATAATTTGCTATTGTAGATATGCGTTTGGAATTATCTGGTTCAATATAAGACTTAAGAATCTTGCTCGTACATAAATAATGAAGGTTTAAGAAGATTTAAAGTATACTTATATCTTTACCATTTATATTTTTTTCTTATTTCTGATTTTGTTTGTTTTGTATACAAGATTATTTGTTTATTTTTTACAAAATATAGCTGCCGTGAATGAATAAATATTCTTTCGGCTATGCGTAATTCGATTTTAGAGAGATTAAAGTAATATTTTTGGAAATCATTTTGAGATTACCTAGATAACGTCAATTGATGTCATATTAACTAGGTTTATATTTTAATTTGAACTTTTAGTTTTCCTTTAATTTTAAATTAACATAGGTCTAACACGTTTTCTATCGCAGTGTTTTGTCTTCAACGGAAATAATTATTGATAATGATATCATTTAGTTGATACTTTCAAATATCCTTTTTACGGAGGTTCTGAAAAGAGTTTTCAGCTTAAATTTATGATCAGTTCATGGTCTCAATTATTTTGCTTTCTTCATTTATCATAAAATCTCTGTTTCAATTCTTTATTTTTATTCGTTCCAAATAAAAGAAAATTGAATGAAATAAGGAGGCCATAGTATTTTTCTTGCATATATTTCAGTTGAGCCATATCATTTTTTTATTTTGTTCAATGAGTAATTGAATTGAATCCCGAAGCGATAGATACCGAACAATTGCATTGTGGCAGGGACAGATCCAGGGGGGTGGTCCTGGGGGTCCGGACCCCCCCCCCATATATCACTTGTGCCTATTTTTCGAAAATGAAATTCAAATAACGCAAATAAACACACAATTTTTTAAGCAATCACTAGCGAAAATATTCGAATTTGCCTAACACCATTCTAACGTCATATTTTGTGAAAGCCGAAATGTCTTTTATTTTTAAATTTTTTGATCGGACCCCCCCCCCAAATTTTTCTCTAGATCCGTTCCTGCATTGTGGTATCGACCTTGTCTAACAACGTCGCGTAGTAAATACTAGATTGTGTGATTGCTACTAAAATCTGTATGATCTTGTGATTCATGCTTTATTATATGGAATAGGTATCTAATTAAGAAATTAATTTGTGATTTTTCTTTTTTCAAGGTTAAGGAAAGTCAATTCTCTCCCTTTTGGATAATTCTTCTGGGTGTGTGGGGTGTGATACCGAAAGCGTTCCCGAATAAGGATAATCAAAAGATTGTGTTCCGGATTCCCGATTCAGGTTTGTTCATTTATTATGATATTTTCTGCCTCATTCGAATGGCCTGATCAGTGTACTGATCGAAAGCAGAGCGTCTGAAGTGTATAAATAAAATCTTAAAGCATCTTTAGTGTGAGAGGCAATCTATTTTAATATGCCTCTGTATATAGATACTTACAGTAAAAAAAGTGATTTTTTTCTCTTCAGTTTATTTTACATAGTCAAGCCTGCTACCATTGGTTTTTAGATATTCTTATGTTATCAGATTCAACTTAAGACTTATTGAGTATTAAATGAATACCTAAGGTGTTTAGATTTAAAAGATTACTTAAACGGGACCTAGTATTTCAAGTTAACATTATTTTTTCGCAATTTCTCGCCCGTCTGACATATTAATTAACCCTTGAGTAGGCCTTTGTTGTTTTCTTATATTTACTCAGCCACCTATTTACCTCTGGATATTTTACCTTTATTTCGTAATATAGCTGTTAAAATCAGACCCAAACTTACTTACTCTTCTATTTCTTCTTATTCTATTATTCTTACTTACACTTCTATTTATTAATTCAGTTATGATTTTTCAGGTGTGACGATTATATATCCAAGGAGGTTCTAAATATTAACATAGATTTTTTATTCTGAAAAGAATGTTTAATGACTCCCCTGTCAAAAACATAATAAAGTATTTATATACATAATGATTTATGTTTTTAACAGTCTTTCCATAAAATACACATCTACAGTTCATAAATTTAAAAGATATTTTTTTCAAGAATAAATAAGTAATTTCGTAAGGTCATACGAATTTGAGAGATCATTAAAAAAAGAAAAATATAATTTTTAATCTTAATAATGAACGTAATTTCAATTTCAGTACGACGATATAATGAGGATTAACTTTTTCCGTTTTAGTAAGTTAAAATTAAAGATTAATTGTTTAGTTTATATTGAAGATAATTACAATAGATGCTTTATTTTCTTTGAGCATTGAATAGTTAGCTTTTACAATCGCGGATACAATGTCCCCGTGATGAAAGTGGTAAATTGACTATGCTTTCACTAATTTTTTAGTTTTTTAAATTCATCATCATATTTCCATTTTTTCCATTTTATTTTTATAAATGAAAAGACTTGTTGTAAATTATATCGCACCTTAAGGTATTCTAGTAGAACTGTGCGTGATGAATTGACTTTGGGACTTGAATTAATCAATGTGAGCAATATTGAAAATTTTCTATATACCAAGTATTTGACATTCTGCAAATCTTTGTTCATATTAGGTCGTTTACCATGGATATGGCTAATACATTTCAACAGTGCCGCTTTCTATATTTCTGATATCACCTTATAAAATATGTTCTCTATTTTAAATGTTTTATTTCCAACTTACCTTGAATGCCTGTTTTGAAGATGTAGACATGTTACTTGCAACTTTGTATCGACTTAAGGACTCCGAAGTCGTAGTTGAATTAGTTTTGTTTTCGTTCCTTTTCTTTTAGCTATTTTGCCTTTATTTTTGTTTCACAAACATACACTTTCGCTTTCTTATCAGATCTTAAATTTTTGTTGGTAGAAGTGAAAAGTAATTCCATGCATACCGTGAGATAACTGCAAGGCCAACGCTATTTTGGTTTCCTTTGGGGTTACTTTCTCTTTAGCGTATCCCTCAAGATAACCAAAGATTTTCCCCATTGATTTCCGTTAGAGACTCCATTGACCTCCAATTCCTTTGCTTATGTTTAATAGCTCAAGGAGATATTTTCCTTTCAGTAGCAAACAAAGACATTTAGTTAATTTGTTCTCATGGTTCCGACTGGTATCAATAGCCCTTCCCATGCTCCTTCGCGAATGAAAAATATGAATTTTATTTAGGTTTGCGATGCAGATTTTTTGAGGGATTTCACTTATTAACCTAATTAATGCTAGGCTTGTCAGAAAGTAAGTGTACTTAATTTTTTTCCTCTCCATGCAGATGGTGAACCAGGGTATTAATTTTTTGATGCCTTCCTCGAAGTAGTTTCCCGCCAAACCCTTCGTCCACTTCTCTACCTCCTTCTTCACTTCCTCGTCGGTTGAAAACCTTTTTCCACCCATGTGCAGCTTCAGGGAGGAAAAGAGATAGTAATCTGAAGGTGCTAGTTCAAGAGAATACGCGTGATGGTTCAGGACATCCATTTTAAATGAATCGAGCAGTTCCTTCGTGGCGTGGGCTATGTGTGGTCTGGGATTGTCGTGCAGCAGGCAGACTCCATTTGTCAGCATTCCTCTCCTCTGTTTTGAATCGCCCTCCGCATTTTTTTTTAGGGTCTCACAGTATCTTGCTGAGTTGATGGACTCCCCTTGAGGCATATATTCAATTAAAGTTATGCCTTGACAGTCCCAAAACACGGATGCCATGATTTTATTGGCTGAAATTGTGGTTTTGATCTTTTTGGCGGAAGGTGTAGAGGTGTGACGCCACTGTTGAGACTGCCTTTTGGTTTCAGGTGTGCAGTGTGCAACCCAAGTTTCATCTCCAGTAACGATGGAGCGGAGAAACTCATCTCCATCTAGTTTGTAGCGTCTCAAAAACTCTTGCCCGGCCTCCACTCGACTCAACTTGTGTTGGTCTGTCAGCAGTTTTGGGACCCACCTCGCAGACAGTTTCCGATATCCGAGGGTTTCTGTGATGGTTTCGTGTAGCAGAGATCTAGAGATTTGTGGAAAAATCGCAGAAAGTTCATCCTCAGTCGATCTGCGATCGTCACGGAGCGCATTTTCGATTTTTTCTAGAAAATTTCGTCAGTCACAATTGAAGGTCTTCCACTCCTCTGAGTATCATGCACAGGCGTACGACCGTTTTTAAACTCGCGACACCACTTGAGCACACTAGTACGATTCATAGCTTTTTCACCATATGCAGTTTTTACCTCATTATAAACCTCAAACCGGAGTTTTTCCCTTCCAAACAAGGTAACGGATGACGCCACGTATTTTACACTTGGTGGGAGATTGGATTGACAGTTTTCACGAAACGTATTGTCGTGTTGACAGTTCACAACGTACTGACCTTGAACCAGTATTGTTGTGGATAGTAAGAATCAGGCTACACGGTAGAGTAGCCAACATGTGAAAAAAAATCCCTACGGCCGTGAGAGCCTCAGTACACTTACTTTCTGGACAAGCCTCGTATTTCAAACTATCCATGCGAAAGTTCGAATCTCTTTCGTGCTGACGTATATTCAATCTGATCTCGTCTTCTACCATAAATCTTTTCTTTTGTGAGGATATGCAAGACGGATAATAAAATGGTATATTTGATTTCATGAATTTTCACTGTCCCTTTAGAACAGTTATACTCAGAGAAGTAATTTAATAGCAAATATGAATAAATATGGTATCCCATCAAAATGAACCACATTCAACATCACCATTTTGTCAATTTTCACCTTCATAGAACGGAACAACATGATATCATGAACATATGGTCATTCATTTAGCGGATGGATGAGAGATAAAATTCAGCTTCAATATAGTCATATTCAATACTGATTTCGTTGCCTTCCAGAAATGTATTCCTTTTTTAGGAATACATTTCTGAAATTTCAACATTTACAAACCGCCACAAGAAGTTTTTGATAACAGAAATTTTCACGATTACTATAGAAAGATTAATCCTGACTGAAAGACATTTATACCAAATATTCTTAAATATGCTAACGCAGCCTTCTGTGATTCATTTCAGAATTTATTATATGAAAAATTTCAAAGTATAATAGTATTAATGTATAATAGAAATGCTTAGGAGAATTACAAGGTCTGTGGATGGAACAGAGATTACACTAAGTATAATCAGAATAAATCATTATTAATATTTCTATTCAAGTGTTATACATACTGCTTATTATTTGATTAAGATAGTATTATTTGTTTTCATATTATAATTTTATTTCCCTTTTTTTTAATTCTTCAGATGAAATCCTGACCTCTCCACCAGCAAGGAAGAGCAAGAGTAATTATGCAGGAATGCTGATAAGAGATACAAGGTCAGTGGATGGAACAGAGATACCACAATTTATAGTTAGAATAAATCATTATTAATATTCTATTCAAGTGAAATAGATACATCTTATTATTTGATTAGAATAGTATATGTTTAATACCAAATAATATATAACTTACCTCTTATTTAATTCTTTAGATACACCTTGGACCTCTCCCAAATTACAAAAGATTAGGAGTATTTGTGCAGAAAAGTTTAAGAGAGTTCCAAGGTCTGTATATGGAACAGAGATTACATTAAGTATAATTAGAAGAAATCATATTTGATATTCCATTTCAAAAGTAAGAGTTACTGCTTATCATTTAATTAAAATAGTATATTTTGTTTTTGAAATAATATTTTATTTACCTTTTTTTAAATTTTTTAGATACACTTCGGACCTTTCACCAGCACAGAATAGCTAGAGAAATAATGTTTAGATGCTGAGGTGTGTTACAAGGTCTGTGGATGGAACAGAGATTACCCTAAGTATATAGGAATAAATCATTATTAAAATCACTTTCAAGTGTAATAGATACTGATTAATATTTGATGAAAATAGTATATTTAGTTTTTGAAATTATATTTTATTAATTTTTTTTATTCTTCAGATATGCTGTACTCCCCCAGCATGGAAGAGCAAGAGTAATCATGCGGAAATGTTTAAGAGATATGCAAGGTCTAAGAAATGAACAGAGATAACACTAAGTATAATTAGAATAAATCATTATTAATATTCCTATTCAACTGTAGTAGATACTGCTAATTATTTGATTAAGATAGTATAGTTTTTTTTACAAAACAATATTTTATTTTCCTATTTTTACTTTCTCCATGTACGACGTATAGAGAAAGTATTGTTTTCATGAAAAAATTCGACTTCGAGATTTCAACGGAAATACATGTTTTGGGGTCCCTAGAACACGTTTTGACCATTTTCGAAATGATGTCTGTGTGTGTGTGTGCGTGCGTGCGTGCGTGTGTGCGTGTGTGTGTGTGTGTGTATGTGTGTGTGTGATAGTGGACGCTCTAACGTGAAAACTAACGGTCTTATCAACACCAAACTTCCTATATTGTATTGTAGTGTGTGCTGTCAGAGTTGATTAGTTTTTGGAGTAAATCGGTTAACCGGAAGTTGAGCTTCATTCTTCAAAGCTCATTTCCGGTTTTCAAAATATCTCCATAAATATGATATTTAGGTATATACTATTATTTATATATGTTTTAGAAAATAAAATTTACTATAACTTTTGTATGAAACATATTTTCGTATCACTGATTGTTTAGGAGTTATTCCTGAAATACTGATAAACCGGAAGTTGCTGATTATGTACTTTGTGGGCGCTCAGGGCTGTATGGGCGAAAGGCCAGCTTCATCGTTTTTATCCAGCATGTCCCGAACAACATTATTTATAATGTTTAGAGTTCGAAATTACTGTCGTAGATAAGTATTTACATCTTATATATGGAGAAAGTCATGTGCTGGCCACATCAGATTTTTTAATTCTTCAGATGCACACCGGACTTCTCCCCCAGTACAGAAGAGCAAGAATAATAATGCAGAAATACTGAGGAGAGTTACGAGGTCTGTAGATTGAACAGAGGTTATACTAAGTATAATTTGAATAAATCATTATTAATATTCCTATTCAACCCTTATAGATAGCGCTTATTATTTGATAAGATAGTATAGTATGTTTTCTAAATAATACATCATTTACCTTTTATTTAATTCTTCAGATATACTCAGGACCTCTACCCTAACACATAAGAGCAAGGGTTATAATGCAGGAATGGTGATCTGAGTTACAAGGTCTGTGGATTGAACAGAGATAACACAAAGTATAATTAGATTAAATCATCATTAATATTCCTATTCAAGTGTAATATACTGCTTATTATTTCATTGAGATAGTTCATATTTTTTACAAAATTATCTTTTATTTACCATTTTTAAAATTCTTCTGATACACTCTGGACCTCTCCCCCAGCACGGAAGAGCAAGAGTAATAATTTAGAAAATCTGAGGAGAGTTACAAGGTCTATGGATGGAACAGAGATTACATTAAATATAATTAGAATCAATTATTATTAATATTCCTATACATGTATATTCGGTACTGCTAATTATTTTATTTAGGTAGTATATTTTGTTTTCGAAATTATATTTTATTTACCTTTTATTCAATTCTTCATATACACCTAGGACCCCTCACCCAAAAATGAAGAGCAGGAGTAATAATGAAGAAGTGTTGAGGAGAGTTGAAGGGCAATGTATGGAAAAGAGATTACACTAAGTATAATTAGAATAAATGTTTGTCAATATTCCTTATCATGAGTAATAGATAATGCTTATTATTTTATTAAGATAGTATATTTTGTTTTTGAAATAATATTTTATTTACCTTTTTTTTAATTTTTCAGACACACTCCTGACCTCTCCCCCAGCATGGAAGAGAAGAAGTATTACTGTAGAAATGCTGAGGAGAGTTACAAGGTCTGTGGATGGAACAGAGATTACGCTAAGTATAATTTGAGTAAATCTTCATTAATATTCCTATTCAAGGGTAATAAATACTGCATATTATTTGATTAAGATAGTAACTTTAGTTTTCGAAATTATATTTTGTTTACCTTTAATTTAATACTTCAGATACACATCGGACCTCTCCCGCAGAACTGAAGAGGAAAAGAAATGCAGAAATGTTGAGGAGAGATTCTAGGGTAGTGCTTGGAACAGAGATTACACTAAGTATAATTAGAAGAAATCATCATTGATATTCCTATTTAAGTGTAATAGATACAGCTTATCATTTTATTAAAATAGTATATGTTGTTTTCAAAATTATATTTTATTTATTTTTTTTTAATTCTTCAGTTACACTCCGGACCTCTCCCCCAACAGGGAAGAGCAAGAGTAACAATGCAGAAATGCTGATGATTGTTACAAGGTCTTTGGATGGAACAGAGATTACAGTAAGTATAATTTGAATAAATCATTATTAATATTTCTGTTCAAATGTTATAGATAATGCATATTATTTGATTAAAATAGTATATTTTACTTTTGAAAACATTAATTAAATACATTACATTAATAATACATTAGATAGCAAATACATTATTTATAGCAAATATTTCTAAATATCAACGTATTATTCCATTACAATTAATTTATTTAGTATTGTATAACTTAACTATTACAATCCAACGATGTGATCATTTTGCTACTTTTCACTTGATATAACGACAACAACATGATGGAATGAACTTATGGCCTTTATGGAAATACTGTTGGAAAGAATTGCCATTCACAAAATTACTACAATTGTTTGACAAAGTAAGTTTTGTTTAATGGGATCTGACTGGTTCATACTTATCTTCAGACCAAGACAGAGAAAATTGTTTCGAAATGTGTCAGGCCATTAAAGCGAGGAAAATGAAATTTAAGGTTGAGGGTATTTAGGAACAAGGCTGACAGTAGATAACAGGGGGAAAAACTGAAAAGGTGTACGTTTGTGAGCTTGTGGTATCTTTGTATGTGATTTAATATTTCCAGTAAACTGTTGACCCTTAATGAGTCGTGTCAAAAAATTTAAGTAATTAATCATGTCGAGACTGATAAGACCTAAGTAAATTATTCAAAAGTTTTCATTATGTAGCACTTTGTTACTAAATATGAAACATATGAACTCGGATTTACTTAGTGAGCATTAGCTAAGTATTTTGTGAAACCTAAGAGCACTATCAACTTTTTAGATGCATTCGAAAATATTCGATAAAATCGTAAGAATATGCGCAAAAACATTTGTTTTGGAAATTAATCCGTTTTAGCTCGTATGCATAATATGTTAGTCATTATTTTTGTGGTACTTAGCAATGAATTACTTTATGTGTATGCACTTATTAATTATGATTTAGATTATTAGATAAGATTTGTTAAATAATAATCTAAATAACATTTGAATAATTATTTATTTTTGTAAATTTGGTAACACTGCTCAAATTGCATACTTTTTATAACTTGGAATTAATAATATTTTCAGGTAATCACAATATGGTAAACATGTATACAAAACAAACATATGGTTGAAATATCTTCATTAGTTTCCTTGTTACCAAATGAAATACACCACCTGGGTCATACTGACCCCACACAACTAATTAAGGGTTAATGAAGCTTTGTGTGTTCTTAACCTTTATTTTTAGATTCTGCCGGTTTTACCAAAGTAAATTGCACGTGTCGCAGGTTAATTTATTGACTCCGGATTTGAGGGAAGCTTCAAATTTATTTTGATTCTTAAGGAAAGATTTTCCTTATTATAGGAAAAATAAGGAATTCTCTCACAATCTTTTCCAATTTAACACTTTACCAAGTAATGGCTTCTCTAATATTTTATTACTGTATTCAACTAAGTGCTCGGGAAATAAATAATATTCAATTTCAAAAACGTAAAAAAATCAAAGGACACTCAATGCAATCTTGAATCAGTTGAATGCATTTTCCTAGAGCCCTTCATGTAGAATAAAATGATTGATTGACGCATTTGTTTAATTTCCTATTCCCTTTTAGTGTTGCCATGTTGGGACTTCCTTTTAAGCGAATATGAAATGATCGCTGCGAACATTCGATGAGCATATCACAATGGTGCGGCACCATCTGCCAGAGACCCTAGATGCCGGAGCAGATGAACAATAAGAAGGCAAACCCCGAAAGCATCAATCGACCACAGTAGAAGAATAATAAATGGATTACAATCTTTCGATTCCGAGCCAAATCATCATTTTTATTATGTAAAACATAAACAATTGTAAGGCCAGAACTTGTATAGTTTACAATTACTTGAAATGTAGAAAATATGATTATAAAACAAAAAAGCTTTTTCCCCTTTGACAAAATACCTATTGCAGAATGAATAGTTTTTTTAAGATTTCTATAAAGAAGAGCTGTGTATAATGGATTTATTCTGTAGTATCTCATTGTATTGCTGAGTTATTTTATCAAGTTTCTTTGGGGTCTCAAGTGTATCGACGTCTGAAGACTTTATAGAATGATGTCGTCTTGAATAAATTACTTTATTATTGGGGAGATGGAGGGAAGGTAATATAAAAAGAAGGAAGGTGTATGGAGGATGGTAATGTAAAAGGGAAGGGAGAGCAGAAGGGGGTTATAACGTAAACAATTGTAAGGCCAGAACTTGTATAGTTTACAATGACTTGAAATGTAGATAATATGATTATAAAACAAAAACAACTATTTCCCCTTACACTAAATACCTGTTGATGAATAGATTTTTTTATGACTTCTGTAAAGCAGAGCAGTGTATAATGGATATATTCTGTAATATCTCATTGTATTGCTGGTAAAATTCATCAAGTCTCTTTGGGGTCTCAAGGGTATCGATGTTTGTAGAGACTTTATAGAAACAATGTCTTCTTGAATAAAATACTTTATTATTGGGGAGATGGAGGGAAGGTAAGATAAAAATAAGGATGGTGGATGGTGAATGGTAATATATAAGAGAAAACAGCGGAGAGGAAGGGAAGGGGGAGTGTTGGAAGGAAGAGATCGGGATTCGAGCTAGTGGAAAGGGTGAGGGTGGGAAGAGGTATTTTGGGAAGGGAGAGGGTGGGAAGGGAGAGGGTGGGAAGGGAGAGGGTGGGATGGGGGAGGGTGGGATGGGAGAGGGTTGGAAGGGAGAGGGTGGGATGGGAGAGGGTTGGATGGGAGACGGAGGGAAGGGATAGGGTGGGAAGGGAGATGGTGGGAAGGGAGAGGGTGGGAAGGGAGAGGGTGGGATGGGGGAGGGTGAGATGGGGGAGGGTTGGATGGGGGAGGGTGGGATGGGAGAGGGTGGGATGGGGGAGGGTGAGATGGGGGAGGGTTGGAAGGGAGAGGGTGGGATGGGAGAGGGTGGGATGGGGGAGGGTGGGAAGGGAGAGGGTGGGATGGGGGAGGGTGAGATGGGGGAGGGTTGGATGGGGGAGGGTGGGATGGGAGAGGGTGGGATGGGGGAGGGTGAGATGGGGGAGGGTTGGAAGGGAGAGGGTGGGATGGGAGAGGGTGAGATGAGGGAGGGTTGGAAGGGAGAGGGTGGGAAGGGGGAGGGTGAGATGGGGGAGGGTTGGATGGGGGAGGGTGGGAAGGGAGAGGGTGGGATGGGGGAGGGTGAGATGGGGGAGGGTTGGATGGGGGAGGGTGGGATGGGAGAGGCTGGGAAGGGAGAGGGTTGGGAGGGAGAGGGTGGGAAGGGAGAGGGTGGGGAGGGAGAGGGTGGGAAGGGAGAGGGTTGGGAGGGAGAGGGTGGGAAGGGAGAGGGTGGGGAGGGAGGGAAGGGAGAGGGAGGGAAGGGAGAGGGTGGGAAGGGAGAGGGTTGGGAGGGAGAGGGTGGGAAGGGAGAGGGAGGGAAGGGATTCAAAATGTTCAATTTTTCAAATGGTTTGTATAAACTGAAAAAGTTCTCTCAACGAGAAATGCTATACAGTAAACCCTCGCTAACACGAATCGCAAGGGACCGGGCAAAGTGTTCGCGTTATGAAAAAATTCGTGTTAACCGTATCGCGGCAAAAAAGTGCGATTATACCTACTAATATACTGACGTCTATTATGATGTTGACGTTTAAGTAACGATCACAAAAATCTCTATTAAATCTTCCTTTACCAATTGGTAGGTAAATTTATTCCGTACTTTAATTTTTGCGATAAACCTAAAATAAATTGGTATTTTTTATTTTACATCACAGTCAGCCATTACATAAATTAAAAAAATAACCAGTCTTCAAAGTCAACATTTTAGCTTTTATTAGGTTTTACGAAATCATGTAAATTCTTTTGCCGAAGAGTAGGGTGCTAATGGTCCATGCAGTCATGTCTAATTCGATCTAAGTTATCGGAAAAGGTCCTGGAAACATTTGCCGTTGCTGCATATCTTTGGAGCACATTTAGATCTGTTGTGACTTCTCCACGGGTGGGAGGCTCAAGTGACTCCTCCTCACTTTCATCCGAAGATGATTCTTTGCTATTCGCGTTTACTTCCTCGTCAGGAAAGGAACATACGGCCAGATCATTGTCAAACTCCAAATATTCTTCATACGTTAACTCAACCTGGTAATTTTAAGCAAAAACTCAATTTAAAGATGTTTTAAAGAAGATACAATCAGCGCTCAAACTGCGGAGATATTCTCACGATACTTACCATTGCCGACGAAAGTGTTTGCATAAGCTCCCATTCCTCAGGTGTGTCCTTTTCAGTAGCCGCTCCTTGTCCAACAGCATAATCGACATCACTATGGGTCCAAGCCTTATCGAAACAACTTTTAATATGCTTTGAGAAAACAGATTCCCAAGCTGCTCCAATCGATCTTAAGACTCGGTTTAAGAAAAAATTATATGAGACCATGCTGTTCCTAGGTGCGATGCCAGAGCACATTAACATTTCTCACATAAGGAAAATATGTGATAAGTAGGACGTCGTTTGAGGCAGTTGCTCATGGTTGCTCAATATTGAGCCAATATTTCTGCTTTAATTTTCATACATATTTAGAGATGGTGATGTTCTGTTGTGCTGCATAGTAAGTATGACCAGAAAGACCTGGGTTCGATGCCAGGCAATTAAATTACAGCGAATTTCAAGAATATTTTCAATCCTTTTTTTGCTATTGAGGACCGTCTCGATATGATGCCGACATGAAATTAGTGTTGTCGATATGCTTGCAGTATGCTAGCAACATTTTACTCGTACCTATATATACACTCATTCATTCATAGGGGATCAAAATTCTAACCATGTTCCATAAATGCCGCTGTGTTGAAATTTTTACAACGTGTTGGCCATGACGTATTACCTCTTGAAAAAACCTTCGACTTTGAACCTCAGTGTCATGGATTCTATTCTAGAAGGCCCCGAAGTCCCGATTTTCTCCATAAAGATACATGGTGGGGATTTTCGAAAATCTTTTGAGGCACTTTCAGGCAAAGTAGAGAGTTGAAATTCAAGGGATCCCTGGAAGCCATGCGTATCCGACGAAAACAATTAAGACTTCATCCAAGTTTATCCTTGGTTCGACGCTAGGTCAGGGAAAATATGCTCCCGTTTAATTTACATTGCGGTTTTTAGGATTTTTTATTCTGGTCGGGTAGCCTAGATGGTTAAGGCAGCCTCCCGGTTAGAGGAAGATCCTGGGTTCGATTCCCGGCCCTGTCAGACTTTTTTCAAGTCTGTTTTTCCTTGGGAATCATAAATATATTTCATAATCTAATTTTAGCAATTCGCTGATTGTCCTTGGTTCGATCCCAGAGGGAAATTTACATTCCTCAATGCATTTTTTATGGAGATAATGGAAACAAATGTTAGGTACTTCCAGACATGATATCGAGCTGAAACTTTGCATTAAATGAGATCAAGTCCTAACAAGTCATAATATGCATTCACAGCTGCCAATATGTTATATCCAATGCATTTCAGATAGGGGATATTGGAGTCTTATTTCAGGACCTTCCCGGTATGATATTTACTTTAAAGTTTGTATTAATTAAGATTAGGTCTTAACAAGTTATTATACGTATTTGCATATTCCAATAGGTACTGGGTTCGACACCAGGCGTTTACAAAAATTAGAAATTTCAGCAATTTTCAAGTTTTGTTTAAGCCCTTCCCGATAACATTGAAACTCAAAACGTGGCATGTGAACAAAGATTATAAATACCTTTTATAAGCTTGCAGTATCCAAGCTACTTTTACTCGTATATAATAACATATTTCATACGTAATATAATTCATACAATTTATTGCGGATGATGTAACTTCCGCAATGTATGTTCGTTTTCGAATGTTTATAATAGAAAATAGGGATTTAAAATAACACAAATAAAATTCAGTCTTTTCTCAGAATACTATCTCGCTGGATGTTTTTAATGAATGAAGTATAGCGAAAAGTAGTAGGCAGCTACTTTTTTGAACGCATTTTTTAAAAACCTCTCGACATTCCCTTCAAAATTTTCAGGATGTATTTTCCCAGAATATTTACCAGGAAATTTAAAAGTATCGAAAAAAGATCATAAAAGGAAGAAAATTATCAAGAATAAGAACTTCTTTGTTTCTGAAATGAGAGTGAGTATTTAAAGAACATGTACAAACAACTTCGCTACGAATTTCCAAAGTTTTAATTTGAAATATTTTTCGTTTCTTATTTTTCTTGTAAATGTGATAAAATTTAACTATAATTAAATTTCACTGAAGAGTTTTCAATTACTGTATCTCCATGTGGTATAATACTAAAATTAATTTAGTGTAACTTTCTCTTTCAAAGCGTATATTTCTACTACGTGCATCAATCTTTCTTATGAACATGGGGCCGTTTTAGATAAGTTGGGCTTTAGTAATTTCAAGTAATGTGTATTCATTACTTATCATAATTTCTGTGAATATTTTTATAAAAACCATCTTGAATATACATGTAAACCAAAATGTTAATACCAATAAGAGAATTTTCTTCATAGGGTACAACAGTATTTTCCTGGATTACCTTCAATTCCTAATAATTGAAGCATCTTTTGGTTTATGAAAAAACATCTAATCCAGAGTCCTAAAACATTATAATCGATTTGAATATCTTCATTAGAACATAGTGTACTCCCGCAACCAGCACTCCCATTGAGAGGAGTTTTAGTATATGCGGGCTCACTCTCAACGATAAGAAAAGCAGACTAAGGCCACAGAGATTGAATAAAATGGTATTCATCCATGAGAACTATGCGTTGTGCAAAGATTTTGTTGACAGAGTGTAACCTACTGCTGAATGTTATTAATATATTTATTTTAAACTCCTCTCATTCATTCATTTGCTTATTATTCTTTTAGTTTGTTTAAACTTAAATGTTTTGATTTGTGTTCATCATTTATACATTTTTTATTTTCTGGAAATTTCAATTGAACATTTATTCCTGGATTCCATACTTGAAAAATGTGGCGCAAATTTGATGTTAAACTAATTCACAACGATAGTACATCCATTGATCGACATTCTACTGGCTGTTTGTGCCCAATTTGTGATGCCATTCCTTAAACGTTCTTAAAGTAATGTAGCGTAATTATAAGAAGCATGCTTTTGTTAAAATAAGGAAAGTAACGTATTGCCAAATTAACCCCTTTACGGCGCAGAGCGAGCTAGAATCGAAAAATGCTGGCCAAGAATAAGGAAACATTTTTTGATTGTGAACTTTGAAACTTCGCATTGCTATACCTCAATAAGTTCTGCATATAATATTCCCAGACAGCGTCTTATGTGAGTTATTTTTCCTTAAATCGGGGGGTCCGAGAGAGGACAAGAGAAAGAAATATAACTTAAAAGACATGTTGCATGAAGTGAGTATTTCACCTAAAGAAGCTAATTCAGAGATCTGATGGAAGTGATGCAATAATTCAACTGTGATCACTTAAAAAATTATAATTAAGCTTAAGGGTTGATTATTTAATACTGTATTGATTTTTTTCCGATGATTCTGCTCATTTGGGTTTGGTTTGAGGCTGAAGAAGAAGAAATAACAGTTCGAAGGAGAGTTTAGTTTGGATTTCATAAGGTACAGATGGACATCCGCAAATTCTTTTCATAGTGAAATAAACATTATTATATTCGTAAATAAAGATTGTCTTATTTTAGGGCTGTTATGGGAGGGCACATCTCAAGATGAGTTAGCGACAATCGCAAAGTTACTTGTTCCTTTATTTTGCATTCTGGACGATTAAAGGTCTGCACAATAGACTCTTCATTACTCGGGATGAAAGAAAATATACTGATCTTTATTTTACGATTGCCTGTTAATTTGATGTATATTTACGAAATTTATTCGATAACCGAATTTCCGTAGAAATTAAAAAGTATTGGAGCATTACAAGATACCAATAAAAATTAATTTGCGATTATATGATTAATAATATACCATTATGGAAGCAATTCAGTCAGCTGGAAGGTATTGTGGGAGTAAGTTACTCAAATATTTATCGGAGCTGTGACTTGATGACTTGAAACAAATTTGATAAACTGTTAAAATTGTCTTAAATTCTTCAGTTTCCTTCTCGATGCAGACATTTTTCTTTGGCAATAGAATCCCACGAATCTCATGACTTATCCTATCATTCACTAGGCCATAGAATGCCCATTCAAAATATCAGTTCATGGAAAATTCTTGTTTTCTTTGAACACTCAGTGCGTACGACTGGGTTTTCATCAGCTCTCTGCTGGTTAAACCACCTATTACTTAATCTAAATAATTTTAATTTGACGTCTTCATTCTTTTCACCTTGAAATAAAACTTTTATTTTGCAAATTCGATTATAATATCAACTATAATCAAGAGTCTACTGTATTTTTTTAATGCAGCCGAATTTATAATGTTCGGTATGTGACGCATTCAATTGAATACTTAGCTAAGGCATATATAACAAAGTCAGGCTTAATTGTAAGCTTACTTGAAAATTTCATCTGATATAAATGATTTATTGTTTCTCATATAAACCTTGTGGAATATGCTGTATATATACTTCATATTTTTATAAACTGATGGTGTTTTCTGTTCAGGTGATATTTCAATTAAATTCCAAAATCTGCTGATAATACATTCAAATAACGAAAGCTATACAAATAAGCATGGGAACGCAAATTTGGAGGAATTGATGAGTGGATGTTACGTTTTAATTCGCTTGCCAATTAACCGTAACTATTTTTTTCCATCACACGCTTTGTAACCTCTTGGAAGAAGTTTAGATCTACAACACTTAAAAACTTCAGCATAGGGAAAGATAATTTTTTAATAGATATTGGACGTATCCAAACCAGAAATCCAAACAACTCTCATGATAAGTTTCCAATTGTTCGCTTAAGTAAACTACTATATTGGAAAGTGTAATAAGTTGGCCGTATAAGCGTTTAACTCCTCTAGTTTTCAATTCATTTAGTTTTTGAAAGAATTGACATATATTGTGGTAATTAGCGGGCAGGAATAAACTAGCCCCTGTAAGGTAGGCATCCTTTCGTTTTCTCGGCATACTTGGACCCCCCCCCATTGGCAAATCCTGGTCAGATTCCAATAGTCAGATTCTCGATGGGGTCAAGAAAGCACGTGATTTTAAATTATAAAATGAGCTACTTAGTACAAGTATATTTTATTTCCTAACGAAATTGATCTTAAATTGCGTATATATACACTTGCACTTGTTGCATTAGTATTGGAACCTTTCTCAAAGAGAAAGTCTCCTTTCAATACTGAGATTATTCTATAGTATTGTATAGTATCGGATAAATCGAACCCGGGACCGCCTTCACCAAAGCCGAACGCGCTGCCTACATGGCTATGCGGAAGCCAATGCCGAGATTCTTAAGTAAAAACACTGTAATTAGTTCCGGGATGCAAGAAACTGGCAACGAAATCAATATAAATACGACGAAATATGATGTATTTATTTTAGTTTTGCGATTCATGCTATTTCCTAAACAGGAGATATGCACGAGTGAATTCCTTCTGTTATATTTCTGACTGAAATCTAAGAGAACAAATCCTGAAAAATTTAATAAGAAAAACAGCGTGTTGGTATGAGCAAATTCTTACCCTCTGAGAAGAGAAAAATTATTGTTGTTGCTCGTTATGGAAAAAGGTAGAAAATAGTATGGTTGAAAGTACTTTGACAGCTTAGATCATTTCGCACAAGGACTACCATCGGGAATCAAACGCGGGTCCGCTTTCATCGAAGACGAAAGCGGACCAGCCAAATGGGAGATAGTAAAAAAACTGATACACAAGCTGCGTATGGGTCAATTGCTCTTACATCACGAAATGAGAAACAATACCTCGAGCAGGGAATCGAACCGGAGCGGAGCTTCCGGATAGTTGTTGCTCCGCTCCGGAGGGGAGCGAACGAATGGAATGACGCTCGGAGCGGAGCTGAACCCTTGGGCGAGCTTTCACGTTCAGGAAAGTTAGGCATATGAAGAACATTTACTGTAGGCAAACATTTAGCCAAAATGCATATTTAATGAGTTAACGAACTAATTATATTGATCATTGTTGGATATCAGTACGATTATACCCTAGATTCATAAGCAAAACCCCAATTTCGTCTATAAATACTCCAGAGTGGAAGATGCATTGGGCTTCATTTGGGTTCGGAGAGCCTCCGCTCCGACCTTCGCTCCACTCCGAGCGCCTCGAAGCTTCTTCTGCTCCGCTCCGCTGAGGTTCGCCATTCGAACCGGTTATGTGCCAAGATACCATAAATGTAAAATAATCTTGAAATATTTCTTCCGGGAACTGATATCTGTGAATCTGAAAGAGCCTCATAAATTAGCGTGTAGCAGATTACGGTATCAACTTTTATGTAATTTATTTACTCAACTCCGCTGCTAACTTTACCTATAAGAAAAAATAAAAGCATATGCTTCTGCTCAAGTTAATTTGTGAATGCAAAGGCCTTAATTTGAATGAGGCTAACCATCCATTTATACAAAAGCGTAGGCCATCTTCGTATTCGAATATACAATTATTGACTTGAAAGCCTTTGTATAAATTGAAAATTCACCATCTCATAAAACTGCGGAGATGATAACTTATTTGATTTTTGTTTACTTTGATACATTTCACCTATGTCTATTCAAATATATTTACGCTCACAAATCCAAACGGACAGGAATATTACTTCTGTCGTTTACGTCGCAATCGGCACGAGATTATCGAAAAAATCGGCACACAGTAAATTCAGGATGATTGCTGTACGAATAACGGTAGTAATAGGATTGTTTTGTTATGAATATGTCGGGTAAGGCTAATTTCAGACCGCTTTTAAGTACAACGTGCGGCCGTTTTACTCACAACTGATTTAATCCGGATTGATATTCTTTTTGAAGTAGTTCTTCCGAATATGACGATATTTCATTGCGTGCTTCATTGGATATGTATTTCGGTTATTATAATTTTAGTTTTATCACTTTATTTAAGAGCTGTTGGCAGGAGTAAAACTATATCGGAAAAGGATAAGAAGTGCTTGTGTTCCTTTCATTCCGTTAGATCGACTATTAGGTTGAACTATACTGTAGGTATAAGTAATGCTTCTCAAGAAGCCTTAATTTGCAAACATACCGTATTTTACCGAGTTAAAGACGAGAATTTGTTTTCGATATTTAACATAGTAAATATGAATGCATTATATTTAGAGGAGATGCATGCATTATACTATGTATGGAGAGATGTTCAAGAAAGACTCTTGGATTCAAGTAATTGTAAACAAGGAGATTGAATTGGAGAAGAAATGAGGAAATGGAGAAGAAAAGACAAATTGAAAGTAGTGGTTGATTCAGAAGTGTTTGTGAAGGCGATGGAAAAGGAAAGAATAAAGTTTGATTAAGAAGATGCTATAAATGCTACTATGTGACCATAAAGAGTGTCAACTATAAGCAAGAACTCGCATGTTTAAAGTGTGGAGAGGAACATTTGGCAAAGAACTGAATAAGTATGACCGAAAAATGTAGTAACTGTGAGGAGGTAAAGATAAGACTTGGGCTGAAATTAGATGCCAAGCACAGTGGATGAAGGAATATCCTGTGTATTAAAGAAAATGTGAAGTGATCAGAAAAAGATAATGGGATTGGATTGCAAATAAGGAAGGCAAAAGATAGAATGATTGGTGGCGTATTGAATACAATGAAAATGGATAAGAAAGTTGGCTGTGGAAAGAAACCCAATGGGAAAAAAAGAGAAATATGTTATGCAGTATGAGATATAAAAAATACCAAATTCCATTCATACCTGTATTTTTAACTTTCCCAAGACTCATTTAAAATTTTCAGACGGTCTTCAGATAACTGATTTTACCTTTATACATCACTAGTTGATGTATTTAACAGAAATTCAATGCACAAACCACAGAGGAAGCAGATTGAATAATATTTTCCATACCTCACGTTCATCTATCAGACATATCACACTCACCTGACTCTGGTTTCGATAACTGTGACCTCATCATCCTAAAAACTCTCCTGGAGCTCCGGGAAAAACTTCTTTCATAATGATGGAGTTAGTATAACCTTCTCAAGTATCCTGCTACCTTTTCAAGAGGACTTACTGTGAATTTAAATAATGGAAAAAATATGCTTTCCTCGAAATAACCTACCAAATAACATCGTTGTGAACCGAGGCTCTATTATGTGATTTCTTACTACTTTTGTGGCATGTGATTGCGATGGAAAAGTGTATTGATACATATATTTATATATCTTGAGTGACACGCGTGTACTTTGTATAATATGTGCAACGATACGTAAAAGCAACGGCAATAATCTAGAGCACATCTGCAAAACTCTTTATGAGATGGGAAAGTTCAAGGCAAGAATGAAACATCATCGAGTGCAATATTCATCCTAAACTTGCTCTTTTAAATTATTGCTCATCCAAAGATGTAAGTTTGAAAAGATAAAGATAATCAATTCTGCTATTTTTCAACCGTGCATTTTTACTGAAGGAAGCAACTTGTGTAGATCAAGGATAAGAAAAATGTACAACTAACATTTTTGAGGCAAATGGTAACTTTCATAAACAAGAATAAATAGCAAATACAGTAAAACCTCGATAACACGTACTCGTTTAACACGACCCTCTCGATAACGCGAACAGTATCACGGTCCCGGCAGGAATGTATAGTGTCTTACGGGGTTTTGCTCGTTTAACACGAATTTCGGTTAAGACGAATTTCGAACAGATTCCTCCATCCCTTGAATCATATAGTTCGCTTGCCTGGCCTAGCCTGGCAGAATAAGAACCATGACTTTGAGGATACTACGTTGCCTTGGTCCCTCGTTTTGAAACGATAACCCAAGACAATGTAGGGCATCCAATATAATGTAAGACACCCAAGAAAATGCAAGGGGCCCAATGAGAAAGTGAGACTGGTAGGCAAGGAGTGAGTCAGGGAGCAAGTTTGGATGAATTTTCTTAGTCTTCTCGTGTCGACGACTGTGAGTGAGTCTTTACTGATCATCTGTAGCTACAGGAACAAAATATCATTTTGCAATGAGCAAATGAAAGCAAATGAGTATTGATCTTCAAACGAAGCTTAAAATATTAAGTGAGGTGGAACGCGGAGCACGTACGAAAACTCAGATTGCCCACGGTATTCCAAAATCTCCTCATTGGTTTGTCAACGATAATCAAAAATCACGAAAAAATTGACGAAGCGGCTGCATCAGTAGGTGTTGAGCTGAAAGGAAAGCGCATGCTTGGATCACATCTTAAGGACCTCGAAGAGGAATTAATGGAATGGTTTAATCACGTTCGAGCAGCAGACGTGCCTATAAGTGGACCCGTTATACAGCAAAAGGCATTGTCAATTGCATCCAGCTTGGGAATGAACGACTTTAAGTGCTCCAGTGGCTGGCTGTGGCGATTTCAAAAACGCCGTGGAATCTCTTCGAAAGTGATATGTGGGGAAGCAAATAAAGTGAACGAAGGAAGTGTCAATGAGTGGCTGGCTGATTTTGAACCTCTTCGAGAAAAGTACTCTCCTCGAGACGTTTTTAACATGGACGAAACGGGTGTATTTTATAACCTCTTGCCAAGCCGCACTCTGAGAAATAAGGGAGAGAAATGCCATGGAGGCAGTCACAGTAAGCAGTGATTGACCGTTGTTCTCACTTGCAATTCGGACGGAAGCTAGAAGTTACGATGGTGGGTGATTGGAAAATCGAAGAGCCCCCGATGCTTCAAGCACATTGATCTTTCAAAGCTGCCCTGCGATTACTCCCACCACAAGAAGGCATGGATTGACGGCACTGCATTTCGTGAATGGCTTGTGCGATTTAATAGACGTATGGCTGCTCAGAATCGTCATGTGTTACTCACGATGGACAACTGCGCTGCCCACAACCTAAGAAAAATGGAGTTGACTAACATCAAAGTTTGGTTTTTTCCGCCAAACACAACCAGTCGTTTGCAGCCAATGGATCAGGGAGTCATCGCTCTACTGAAGAGGTATTATCGGACTCATCTGGTACGAGCAGCGATCCTCGCAGCGGAAGGAAGTTTTAAATTAAATTGGACTCTTTTGGATGCTTTCATACATCTTCTAGCCAAGCACGAACTTCCTATCATTTCCATAAGTGCATCAAAAAAAATAATGAAAAACTACCACAATGTTTTTAAAGGGCAGATTTTTACATCGTCCTAGCGTCGAACCAAGGACTTTTTCCGTAAAAGTCATTTATGTTTTCGATAGATGATGACCATATATATAAGCTCCTTGAGTTTTGATTCTCTTCCTATCCGGGAAGTAATTTAAAAAAAAACCGAAAATCAAAGCAATACATTTAAAGGGAAAAAATCGGGACTTTGGGTCTCTCTGGAATCGAACCCATGACACTGAGGTTCAAAATTGCAATTTTTTGTCGGTTACACGTTATGGCCAAAACGTCGTAAAAATTTCAAGTCAATGACGCTGGTATATCATAACAGGAAGGTCCTGATATAACTCCATAATCCCCATCTGAAATGCATACGAAGTGTAAATGGCTCTCTGAGATCGAACCAAGGACGATCAAGATATCCTAAAACTGAGTATTTGAAACATATCAATGATCTTTATCTATATGCCGAATTTCAAGTTTCTATATTATTGGGAAGGGGTTCAAAAAACTTCTTAAAAATCGGATCACCTTCTGATTGTAGAGACGGCTGGAGTCGAACCAAGGACATATTGGCATCTGTGAATGCACAGTATGACTTTTTCTGACTTGATCTTATTTTATGCAAAGTTTGAAGTCGATATCATGCCGGGAAGTACCTAAAATTGGCTTCTGTTATCTCCATAAAAAATGCATTGAGGAATGTAAATGCCTCACTGGGATCGAACCAAGGGCCATCAGCGAAACGGTGAACAGCGTACATAAAATTTATAATTGATCTCTATCTACATGCCGAGTTTCAAGTTTCTATCTTATCGGGAAGTGTTTTCAAAAAATCTTAAAAATCGCAATGTAAATTAAACGGGAGAATATTTGCCCTGACCTAGCGTTGAACCAAGGATAATCATCGATGATTGTTTAATGGTTTTAATATATCAGCGCCCTCGTGGAAAGCCCGAGATGTGTTCTATCAGTTCAAAGCGTATCTCTTCGAACTACTTGTCAGCATATTTTCGACTGTGGGACTTAGTTTTAAATCCAAGCCACGCCGCGCCGCCGCCGATAAAATTTCCGGCGGCGGCGCGCCGTAGTTATTTCTTCGGCGCGGGCGGCGTGCCCGATATTGTCGGCGGCTGGCGTAATCGGCGCGGCGCCCATCTCTAGTTTGAACCCCTAACCCCCCCCTCGCTGCGCCACTGGTAAATGGTAGAAATGTCTCTCTTTTTGATAGGTGAAAATGTAGCAGTTTGATAGGTGAAAATTACCTGGATTCGGCCACAGAACCGCCGAATTTCAATTTAATTCAACTTAGCTATATCTGAACTTATAATTATTTGTATTGTAATTTCGTAATTTATCCTTTTTGTCACATATTTTGCCTTTTATTCACCTAATTTTGACACCTTCCAATACATTCCCTTTTCCTTGCCTATAAGCTCCATTCCCAATACAAATTTTCTCAGTTGCAAATTTCTGCATAAGGTTATTCCCTCGCAAAACACAGCGGGTGTTTAGTTGTTTACGAGTGGTAGTGCGCATTCATACAGAGGTTCATACAGCGGTCATGGGCATGGGTTGCTGCAGGTGCTATGTCGACGACGCTTTGGTATTTCTAATGCT
This sequence comes from Sympetrum striolatum, assembly GCA_947579665.1. Classification (NCBI taxonomy): domain Eukaryota; kingdom Metazoa; phylum Arthropoda; class Insecta; order Odonata; family Libellulidae; genus Sympetrum; species Sympetrum striolatum. Next base: position 97,271,797 of record OX388344.1, on the reverse strand, counting down.
CACCACTTCGCGAAGCGTCGAGAGTGGCATCGCGTCCCATAAGCCGCATTTGATCGCCAAGTCCCACGTGTTTGGTAGAAGAACGACGGAGAGTGCATGGGAGAGACTTTGGCGGAGGCGCGGATAATGTCCCCTGAAGAGCTCTCGGGCTACGAGACCGGCGGATCGCGAAATGTTTGACTAGTGCACATATTTTTAAGACAGAGAGGCCGTAGGAGTGGTGCAGCGGAGCGGGAATGGTGTTCCCACACTGGTTTTCCACATTCAAAATATATCCCATTCATTACTAAATATTAATTTGGTATAATAAGATACATACTAATTCTATGCTCTTACAATTTTTGTTAGCTATTGTATGCATTCTAGGAAATCATACAAATACGACTTTCCTTATAATTCGACTAATAATTTTAGCGTTCCCAAACTTGAAAATTAGCCACTACACCACTGGGCCATAGTAATCAGCAGTAGTAAGAGATTCTCTTTTCGAAGTGTATTTTCGAAGCTGGGCATCGAAAGATTCGGTGAGATCTTAGCAACAATGGATTGCTGTTGAAATTCACCTTTGAGGATAGCGTAAGGGGCCCAAACCAGAAATTTAAAGTGGGAGTTGTATGATTTGGCAACCACTACTGCACTCCATTTGGCGGCTAGCAAGCCGTGTCAATAAGAATATCAAATGATAAGTACTGCGTTTCTTTAGCAAACGATATAATTACTATCCCAAAGGAATTTGGAGTAGTGACGATGGGCGTAAATACCCCGTGGTTTTTTTCTTCGAAATGTACATTTGTGTCAATCACCCAAGTAATATTGATGGAATAAACGCAGGTGAAGTGTATTCAGTTGAAAATTTCGGGTCACTCTCACGAATAACTTGGTTGACTTATATACGAAGAATCTGCAGTGAAAGTATAAAAGTCAATAACCAGCCTGATCTTCAATATATCTCATTCTAGTTAGATGCGATTATACGGCTAGAGGGCAATTAATTGCGCTTGGGAATAGATTGACACTCGAAATCGGCTCAATCAACTTACTGCAATGAATATTCTGCGTGCTATAATTAATGCCAGTAACCATACCAGTTCAGTCCTCACTTATTGTAGGGAAATGGAAAAGTAAAGCAGTCATCCACGACAAATTATAGCAAAGTACGACCTTTGAGGAATATATTCATGAATATTCATTCATTTCAACGAGTAATCTTTTTCGGGCGAAAAATTACGATAATTCAATCGCATCAGCTCCATAGTCTTATTTTCTTCGTATGCAGTCAGGCTGTTGAATTTAGTAGTAGAATTGCTGTAAGTGCTTCGAAATCTTAGCTAAAATTGCACGTTGGCTTCCATCGAGAATCGAACCCTGGACTGCTTCCATCGAACACGCCAATCCCTGCTCGGGAGTCCAATCGAAAGAAGATTTTAATTAATGATGTTGTTGCTTTAAAATTCTTCTAACACTCAATGACTCTTTTTGGATAATTCATAATATTCAGGAATATCTATCGTTTCATCAACGGTGATTAAAGCGATTTTGATTTAAACATATGTAGCTCTATAGTAATATGAGAATTCTATGACTCTACCCATGTTTTACATTATGTAGCAACACTTTTACCGGAATAAGCAGTAAAAGAAACGTTGGTCGTAAAAAACAACTTTTTATCTCATCAGTTATTAAATAAATTTTAATAAGAACACAACCTTCCTAGTAACTTATAGTAATTCAGAGGAATTTTGGTCCGCGAATTAAATTCTTTTGTGAATGACGGTCATCGTCCAAAAATTTCGTATTCCCAAAACGCTAAGTCACTGGAATCAACTGAAAAAAATTTAATCCGTTGATCGACGCAATTAATGCTTTATTTAAACTTATACAATGCTAATTTGTGCGTAAAAATCATTCCACATACCATCAAACTGATTCCCAACTTCTGCCCCCCTCAATATGCATTTGAAACCTTGGTACTTTTTTATTCTAATTCCCACTCTTGAGACTCAGTCTCAGTTGTTCGAAAGCCTGTTGATTCCTTGTCTAAAAGTCCGGAGGGAGTAATCATCATTCGATCACGCCGTGCTTCTGTTACGTTGGGCAATTCAACGTTCTTTGCCTCAACCTTCATTTCACGACTCTTCATACCTCAATATCTACGCATGTACATCTACGAACATCTTCGACCAACCCCTCGACTTCATAGCAGACCACTTAACATTGACCACTTTTCCACCTACATTTGCCCACTCTTAATCCTTAAACAATATTATTGATACAAGAAAGCCAAAAAATTACTTAAATAATTTTTTATAAAATCAAATCGCGATCTCAATTAATTGCAATGTTACTTGAGTATTTTCTTATTTATTGTAGATGCTTTACCACAATTCGAATTAAAGCGATCATTTCTCACAGCCTCAAAATCCATAGAATTGCGACTATTTAATGTGGTGGGGAACTATTTAATGGCAACGTTTTTAGACTTATTTTTAATTTTCTTTCCTCATTCCCACATGAGCTATGCTCTCCGATCTATCTCTGATGCATACACATTTAATTGTCGTCAGCGGCACTCGAAACCATACGTTTGTTGGTTAGGGAAATGTATGAAATAAAGATGAAAAGATTGCTCATAGAATTGAAATTGTGTATGCATCCACAAACAAAATCCAATAACACTATACAATATCTTCGAAAAAAGAGCATAAAATGTAAAACAATAAGAAAACAGTGGACATTGGTGTTATGACTCATATGAAGAGTATTTAACGAAGCAAATACCGAGCTCGGAAAGAAAATTTCGCTTTTCCAATTAAACCTTATTTACGGGAGAGCACGTGTCACAAATATATATCACGCATAATGAATGTCAAGTTTGAACCACATTTTCCGCGGATATTTCGCGGCGCACCGGAAGGCTTATCTTTGAGTGATGTACATCATAATCTTAACACTCACCATTTATTATTGTAGGTCAATTTTACTATCGATTTAACTCCATTTTGATAGGCGTCTCGTTAATAACTTTTCTACCGTCCGAAACTTTTTATTTGAAAATGTAATCCTCCCAAAATCTCATGTTTTATCGTTGAATACCAATAATAATCAATAATAATAATAATAATAATTTCGCAATTACTTTCCCCTCAGTGTGTATAAATGAGCAAGTCTTTTTATAAGAGACGAAGATTGTATAATAAAATTGGAGCTAGGCCAAAGCTTGCATCGTTCGGTGAAGCGGGGGGTAGCTTAGGGGAGAGAATTCGGTTGAAGGACTGCTTGTGGGCTCGGGTACTGCGAGGTCTTTAACTGAGGTCATAAAGGCAAAAGACTCCTTTTCTCGAAGAATGTAAAGGGGATAATAAGGAATAGTCCAGAAGTTCATTGTCGAGGTATTGCGCTGTTAGCCGTTCTTTTACTTGCTTAAATTAGTTTTAGAGATTTATTTTCGAATAAAATATTCTCCTGATCAGCAGTCACCAACCATTCGGACCTCACGGACTCGTTCACAATTTCTGCACACTCTTCACTTCACAATCCCGCGGACTTAATAACTTTGATAAGTAATCAAATATTCCGCTGCCATGGGAGGAACGAGAAATGGCTCATTTTGTGACTATATAAGGATTTACCTAAATCGTTTTGAAAATCAGGAAAAAGAGTATACCGAAAATATTTGCAGATTATTTGACATAAAATAACCGAATCTATAGTTCTGTGAGCCTATTCTGTTACGCTGTAGACTCATGTTGACGCGGCTTGAAGTTTAAACTTCGTTTGCCTTAGGTGGTCGTAAGTGTTTATTTAAATCAGCGCAAAATTGATTCCCAATGGCTTTCTCCTCAGTGTATATAACTTAGAAAAATTAATCTTCCTTTACGAGACGAAGATTGTAAAACAAAATATTGATTTCGGCCGGGAGAAACCGGAGAAAGCCGAGAGAAGTGTCCGTTATAAATTACGGTGTCACTTAAAAAGAATCGGCAGGTTCTGAAGTGGCCCTCACTGGAGGGCATAATGATTTTAAAACAAATTTCTCAGATAAGACATGGCGCTTATAACTCTCCTGTGCGGAGTTATTCGATTCGAGGATTAACACATTTACTATTTCTATCAAGGCTAATTACATATAAAATTAGATGTAGATTCCCTCTGATTCTTATCATACATCGATGAGGAAAGCAGTCGAAGCTTCTAGTCTAATTCTCAACTCTAGAGAACATATCAGGCGATTCCGATGCATCCACACACGGCATGGACTGCCAATAATTAATTCTCGGGTTAGAGTCTCTTGGTAGCATTTATATCTTCTCTGACGTGTGCCCTTGCCTTTAATAAATTTTTGTAATCCGCAAGTTCAAGAAAAATTCGTAACACAATTTCATCCGAAATTTGTCATCGATTTCGATTTTTTCAAGTTAATATGAATGAATCATGCGATTATTACTATTATAAAAGAGCTTGCTTCGCTATCCTAATGATGGTTTCGGTGCGTGGACGTGGATTATAAGATTCGACTTCTGGGATGAAAGGAAATGCCACTCACTTACGTGTTACGTCGGAAATGTTACTAGAAAGAAGCAATGTTCCGGGAGTCAAATTGACTGATACGAATGTTTTCTGAATCATCAACGACGTCATGCAGTCAAAAGGAGTATTCGAGAGAGGGCACCGAAAAGTCGCTGGGAATAGCAACGTTTTATATGCAGCCGTCGTTCGATGGTGCGTAGAAAATCCGATTAAATCTTTATCACAAATGTCGAAACAGTGAGAAATATAAAAGAGGTTAAAATATCCATTCCAACAAATTTGCGAAGCATTTTCGCTAAGCAAAACCTTCTCCCACCTTTTTCTCCCCTACGTCTCTCTCCCCCTCCCTCCCAACTAGTACATAAATCCTGAAAATTCGCCCCCTCGGCGCAGTCCCTGTTCGTCGCCCGTCACGAGAGGCTCGACCACAGAATATTCCCGACCGTTGAAGTCTCTGAAGACAACAGCTCTACGAATAGCAATTTATAGACTGGAAATTTCTCGAGAGGATCTCCAAGCAACTGCTGTTATTTTCCTTTGTTAGACATCGCAACCCTGAGGTCACTAAAGGAGACAGATCTCTTCCACCGAATGTTTGGCGGCAGTTCTTCTGGCTGAAGCTATTGGGGCAGCACATCAGCACATGGGGTAGTTGACTGAGAAGGCTCCATGAGGCAGTTTTCTCAACCGAGCGATGGCGATTGACGTCCAAGAAAAGAATCTGACCTGCAGACTACCACCAATGGTGAAACTGCGTAGAATGAGAGCAACTGTCGTGCAGTCGCCGCAGGTCTTCCCTGCCGTCCGCCATGAATTCTTCGATAGACAGTTGAACCTATTCAATTTTACTACATAATCAAAGATGGGCAGTTTCTCGAATTAAACGCTTCGAGTTTTCTACATCTCAGCAGTGCCAATGAATGCGTCGCAGAAGTTTCACCAGAATTCCTTGGCAGAGAAGACGACCGAGATCTAGCCTACCGATGAAGATGGAGAAGTGTAGTGTAGTGTTGTGTTTATTGTGTGTAATGGTCATTCTAGTGCATTAGTGAAAGTGAATGCAAGAGGAGGTTCTGTTCGCCGATGGAAAGCTGAGTTCTACCGCCGCAGGAGGAGACCCACAGCTCAAGGTAAGGATTCTCCGTCTTTCAGCTGAGGTGGTAGGTTTTTTTAGACACGGGCCCATCCAACGGGCGTAAAGAACAGGCCTGCATTAAAGTTTGGGGGGAGTGGGAAAATTAACTAATTAGGAACTACACACACAGCTACAGACCGGCTTTTTAGCCATTAGCGAATTAAACTTAATTAATCTTCTAAAAGTCTCTCTTCTATCTTTTCCGTGGCTGTGGTTTTCATGCCACAGCTACACGATGGTTTTATAGGGCTTGCCAATTGCAATTGATGACGCGATCTCCCCGAAATATCTGGTACCAATTGCAGTTGGCTGGCGACACCCCTCCATTTCAAAAGGGGAAACGATCCGAGCACGATACGCCTTTGCGTGGTTTGGAAACTCGTGCAAAACACTTCTATTTAATTATTAACTATTTTTATTAAATATTCTGCTTAAGTATTTTAACTTTAAAACTCATTCAAATATGTTATTAAATGGTTTCAAAAGCAGTGGTGGTTTCTTTGCTTAAGCAATGGGTTCATCTGCATTAATTTTGTTAAACTTGGGATTTGAATATCTAACAATGTTAAATTACTTTGATTTTTTATTTTTACTTGGATGTTTTCAATTTTGTGACAGTGAAGCAGTTCCATGCAGTGTTCCCGGAAATTGGAGTAAAGGAAATTCCTCTCGGAGACTTGATGCATCGCCACTGTCTCCCAGCTGTTCTTCAAGTTAAAGTGCAAGACTCTCCTTTATGAGAGCATTGGCGTTTTGTAGAGTTTCGCCAGGAAAAGTTTAAAAGTGAGTGAAAATTTAAGGCCAAAGACTTCTGATTTAACCTACCATATTATATTTTGCTCCGCATTCAATAATAATACTTTCGAATGTCTTCATATCGGATATTTTCTTTTTTTTGAACTGCTCGGATTTCTTTATAAATTAATATTATAAACTAATTTTCGGTATTCAATTCAATTTCTGATATCCGACTTGGTGATCGTGAATCTATAATTTCAATTTTCACTATGCCAACCTACTTCAGAAACTGCTTGTCAGGCTAACACTAGCAGGAAGCTGATGCATGCTTAAGCAATTTTAAGTAATAGTGCAATTTACAATTGATTAAGAAATATATTTTGAAAGCTGCCAAAAGATTACACAGCATCAGCATGCCCCATGAGAAACGAGATTCATATTTTGTGCGTAGCTGTAGTTGCGTGTATTGCGTTCATTACGAGTAACTGTTTTATGGCCAAACTGGTAAGATTTACGTTATATCGCTTTAACGCAGAGTTTGATTCGAGCCGCTAAAATTAATACTCTCCATAAAGCTGCCAATGCAAACTAAATTCCTGATTTTCTGACACTTTCAATTGAAATTCAATTTCTTCATTTGTTAAAAGATTATATAAATGCAAGTATGGGAAGTCTACATAAATTCCTTCGGACAAAAGTAAACTCTCTCAATGTGTTTGCTCATTAACTGGTTCATAACAGCCTCTAGTTTTAAATCTTTAATACATTTTTATTACCTCACAATTCAGTATTACTTGTAGATGTTTGAGGTTTACATTTATATTTTCAAAATTACTTTAATCCAAATTCTAAATTTTTTTCATAATTTTTGACGTTTATAATGTGTTTCAAATACATTCAAGTTGATGAAGTCTTGGTGAGATGCTGTTGGTTGCTGCTTATGAAGATCTACCAGTTGGGAGGAAAGCTAGTAGTTGTTCATTTAAAGTAAATCTTTATTTTTCGTGTGGTTGTTTTAACTATCAATGTATAGTTAAGGAGGTTTTGCAATGAAAAGTATATTGTTTATGAAATTTGAATTCTATTGATGTAACTTTTGTTTTCTTTTAGAGACAAACCTGGACTCTAACAAGCTTTGGAAAATAAGAATTTCGTAGCTGAATTGAATTGTGAAGTTAACCATATAGCAGTAACTTGATAAATAGAAGGAAATGCATTACACTTTTTATTCATTTCAAATACCATAAGATAAGAAGCTTTGATTACAAAACCTTTTGGTTGAAAGTCTTGTAGGAGAATATGAAATTCAAAGATTTTAGTCCTTGGCAAACTATCTCACTCATCATCCTTTCTAGTAAATCTCATTCCTCTCTAAAAGCTCTTCTCCAACCTCCCTTCTGGCATTAATTTTTCTGTTTTACTGGTCTTAATTTTATTAAGATTAGTTTTGCTTTTACAAAATTAAAGTTACAGAAATGAAATTATTGGGAAAATTTGCACATTATGTTGGGGTAGCTTAAAAATTATAGATTAGCCATTAAACCCTTGCTGCATCATCATTTACATACGGTATGAGGGTTTGATATGCAGGAAATGGTAATGATTACAAGTATTGAAGTGGTTAGTTTAACAGTTTAGATATCCTTTGTTAATCCTATTTAAATACAGGTTAGTATATGATAACCATTGTTGGAAGAATACAATGTGAGCTAGCAAAGAAGAATTATGTAATTATTTTCAGTAATCACAGTTTAGATAACTTGCTGGATAATAACTTAACTTGATGGATATAATATAATTGATATTTTCTTAGAAGTTACATTTATGAAAGAAAATTCATAACAATATTTGATTCTACAAAACATAAATTAAAGGGACTGTATCTGAGCTATATTGGGTTATAATTATCTAAAAAGACCTTAATTAAGGAGATTTTCATTGTCTTTTATGGAGGAAAGGATAGTTTATTCCTCATCCTTTACATAATAGATGATTTAATATATTAGTTCCTGATAACTTACTGTATTGCAGAACAGAAAAGAAGAGTGGAAACATTTGTCTGCACAGAAAAGAAAAATGAAATGAAAAATGAAAGAAATGAAAAATGAAAGAAATGAAAAATGCTTACCAATTATTTCATAAGGTTCACAATCTCAAGTTTTTACATATAATACTTATTATCTTCAAAAGACTTTGTTTCAGCCCATACAGGTGGCAACAACGATGCTTGTTTGTTATCATGCTAAAAAGGTACAGGTGCACATTTAACATTGGTATTGGTAAGTCAGGGTCTATAATTTTTAAATTTAATTAATTAAGACTCAGTGATTTAGTTTTGATTGCATTGTTATTGAAATAAACATTTCATTGCTGGCAATATAAACTCAGGAAGTTTTGTGAAACGTTACATTTTGTGTGAAGGAATGAAAATGAAAATTTGTTGACAGGAAACCATCCCTTTTGACTATGTTGTTTTAAGTACTAGAATCTATGTCATAGTATTCCCTTATATTACTGCTCTCATAGTTAGCCTCTATATATTTAAAAGTATCACAGTTTATTTTTTATAAAGAAAATCTGTAAAATTTGAAATAATTTTTATTTTTTTCTATGTATTTTCGTTTCCATTCCTTATATTACTCACCATTTCTATTATGCTTTCGTAACATTTCTGAATTATCTTTAGGTAAATATCTCTCCTGTCTTTAATAGAAGCAGATTTAAATATGACATCCATTTGGACAGCTGTCAATGTACCAGTGTATAAGTATACTTGGCAAATTTGATTAATTAATTTAGAATATAGTCATTAAAGAATGCATAATCATGGGATGGAGGTGTGCATACCAACCATATGTGCAAATTTTAATGAATTTAACTTATTTTTTGGAGAGGTATCTAATTAGTTCCTTCCCTGAGTTCTGTGATATTCAGATACATATGATTTTTCATTATTATGTGAAGCAATTTAGTCTATATGGATAGTGATGATTTACTTTCAAATGATGTATTACCAAAACTAAAAGTTCAGAGCTGAAAAGGTCAATTTGAAAATTTATGTGAAACATGAGCTATGATATGTAAATTGATATGCTAAAGTGTGACTAATTGGAATGGAATAGACATTTCAAAAAATGCGAAAACTTAGTATCTTCCACAAAAAGTTTCTGTGGAAGATACTAAGTTTTCTCATTTTTTAAAATACGATATGTATTCTAAATAATTTTGTGAAATATTATTGATTTTATAGTAAGCCCATCTTATCTTTAAATAAATGTTATATTTAAATAACAGCATTTACCAATGCTGTTTTTTTGGATTTTTAAGAAAGACAAGAATTATTGTCATAGTCTACCCTCCTGCTATGACTGCTTTCATACTTATTCATAAAACTATTTTTTAATTGTGCAGTATATATTTTAGTAATCAGTGTGTAATGTCAAATCTTTATTTTGATTTAAAGATATTTAGTGTAGATTAAGATACATTTACATGAAGTATTTGCATTCTTAGTATTACTAAATTAGTTGTGATTATTCATATTCAGTCACAAAGTAATCATAGAATTAGATTAACCACAAACATAGGCCAATGTCCATGGGTTTTCCTTTCCTAGTTTTTTCCTACAATCTTTCTCTTATCTCTCAAAGTAGTCATATTTGCTTATTGCTTGAGTTTTTTATAATTTGAAAATACTTGTTATTTTGTTTTTTTTTATTTTCTCTTAGCTCTTTCTTCATTTCATCTTGAATTGTACAAATCAGATGTTAAACTCATAAGAGAGATTTGATTACCTCTCCTCTTTTACTTTTCCATTGGTAAAAATACATAGTATTGGATGTTAATTAATTCACTCTGGACCAACTGCGGCCAGTCTGAATTGTAGCTAACATATTGCATGGTTCCATTATCAAGTTTCCAGGATCAAATCCCCAATTGGGTATGGTTGTTATTGTTTGATGATAAAGAGTTGATTGATTGAGTGATCTCATGGGTTAGGATTTTCCCAATAGTGATGTAATAATTATTATAAAGCTGTGAAATCACTGTAAAAAATCTTTAGAAGTTATCTTTCTTAAGATTGAAATTCTGATTTCTTTGTGCACTCATTTGTATGATATTGAGAACTATACTCTTACTCTGTCTCTTCTCAATATATTCTCCTTAATGTAGTTTTTCATTCTTTTTGGAAAAAATTCTTATCAAATTCAAGAATTCATTTCGAAATTCTAAGATTTTTTCAGGTGTCTCTCAACTTCTGCACTTGTTGAACCACCTGGAAGATTAAAATCTAAGTCTTCTGGCCGTACTTCGTGGAATGACATTTAGAAATGATAAAAAACACCTTATAATTTCCACAATAAAACTTTGATGGGTGACCAGTTTCAGCTACAAACCGTAAAGTTTTATTGTGGAAATTACAAAGTGTTTTTTATCATTTCAACCTGGAGGATATTACATTTACTTTTATTTATCTTTCCAATTTTATTTTTGGTGAACATCCTAAAATATTGCCAGCAATTTAAAATATACTTTAACCAATATGCTTAATAGTAGTGGAAATCTGTTGAACTGTACAATTTTTACATTCTGCCTAAAATCCCCCTATATAGAGTTGTGGAGCAATCGTAGCATCAGGAACAACTGACTTTCTGATTTTATTATTACGAAATAAGTTACATCAATAGATTGTTTGTTCTGCAATTTACTGTGCCATTCTCCAAAATTAATATTAACCAGATATAGTAGATGTGTTAAGCAACTCTATTTAAATTCAAGGAGCAGGTTCAATTATCATTGAGTATAAATATTCCCTTCTCATCTGATTTTTTTTTTAAGATAAATCTATAAATAGAACTAGATATTTCTTTGAAGAAATAATCCTTTTTTTAGTTTACAAATTCCGAATCTTACTTGACACTAAACTAGTAATATAATTTTAATGTGTACAAAGAAATTCCAACTGCAATAACATAGATTTCTTTCTCAAACCTTTACTCTAATTCTCTTTAGCCAATAGAATGAGAATCAAGGTTTGTGTGGATGGTTTATCTACTAAAATACAATTGATTGTCAGTACATTATTCATAATTATCTAAGTGATTGACATTTTTTACTATAATTCAATGAGGTTTGCGTTACACTCTCAATTCAATTCTATTTTCCCTGAAGTTAAGTAACTTTTGATTGATTTTTCATAATATTAATGCCAAAATTTTCCTTGCTTTTTTATATCAATCTGAAAACTAGAATTGGAATAACAAACTTATATTTCATTTCAGTGTCTTCTAGTATACCTGTTGGATTGGTCATTTCCTTCATGTTCTAATTGCATATTTATATAAAAACTGCAATTTATGAGAATTCCATTACTCCATAATATTACTCAACATTTTTTTCATTTTCTGATATGCTAGATTGAATGATTAAAGTTGAATTATTCATTTTCCAATTTGGGTTTCTTAAATCATCACCTAGATTCTGTTTTTAATCATTTTCGAAAAAGAAATAGAGGAATCTCCAATTATCGTATTATTTTGATCTTGGTTAAAAATTTATCCTTGGAAAATCATATTTGAGACTGATTCAGATATTTGACAGTATTTTCCTATGTATTTATCTACATATAATTGTGACCATTCCTACCAATTCTACAGGAAGAAAGGCCTCATCATCACTTCGAAATTTGTTCCCATAGTCTTTTATAGGAGAAGAGTAGTTCTTTCTGTTATAAACACCATCATTATTTTCTAAAGACTGAGGACTTGTCAATGTCAATAAATTTTATTTTCCTCTTCTTCATTTCTGTTACTAATCTTCTCTCTTCTTTTACTTCCTTCAGAACTTCCAGATTTTTCTCTCCATCCAGTTTGTTCTTGTCATCTTCTGCCAAATTCACATTTCAACAGCTCCAAGTCCTTTCTAGTTTGCTGATAGTCCAACTTTCACTTCCATATAGCAGTGTACTCCATACAAAAGTTGTTGCGAAGGATTTTCTGATATCTGTAATCATGTGTTTGCTGGTGAAACTATTTTTCTTATTAATAAATGCCTGCTTTGCTGAAGCATTCTGTCTCTTCTCTTCCATTAAGCATCTATTGTCCTGTGAAATTACACTTCCTTGATATCAATAGTGTTCCATTGGATCAATTCTCATTTCATCAATTTTTTTATTGGTTTAACTTTTTTCCATATTTATTCGTATGAATGACCAGAACAAGGACTGTGCCATGAGGATCTCTGCTTTTACTGGCATTCTTGATAGAAAGTTCTCACTATGGTATCCTTACAACTGATGGCACCACATTCTGTTATTTGGACTTCATTGTCAATAAACTTTTGTAATATTTACTATGCATTTTGTTTATGAATTCAAAAAAGAAAAACTGTATTATTCCAATATTGTTACAATTTAAGTAAAAGGCAATACAATTTTGTTTTTAAATCTGGCATACTTCTGAATTATTACAACATTAAGCTATAATGCAAATAAATCTGTTAGACTGACAAACATCTCTTTTTGTAGCAATACTTTTATGAATGGGATAACAACAATTAGTCTTCGGGATTCGGTAGAATAATGTAATGAAAAATTTTATGTACAGTATTTAAATAAAATAATTAATATGATTAACTAGGTTTCTCTATATACATATGTCCGTCTGACCACATTCCCTGTGCATATCAACCCTTCGAGCAACCAGAGACATACGTGAGTTTTAAGTAAGCTGCAAAGTATTATCCCAGAATTATAAGTTTACTTAGACTTTTTTCAAAAATATAGATGCATAAACATGTCTGATGAAGGTATTCTATCGCATTCCAGTTGATGCTGGGATCAATTCCTGGTCTCCTTGAGCTTCTATAATGGAAACTTCTACCTAATGGTATATATGTATAGAGGCAACCTTTATCTCACTATTTGAAGCTGTTCTGAAAAAATAGCTGCTTCTTACACAACATGTTATGGAAGTCTTAGATTTATGTTCTAATTTGACCAAATTTTACAAAATTAATCTTAATTTTGTTGCAAAAATGTTTCCAAATTACTTCCATAAGAAACTTATAGGAAACTCTGAAAGTTTTTAAGGCATCAATCTAATTATCTACATATCATTTCATTAGGCATTTCCATTAATAAATGTGCTAAAATATCTTCCTAAATAGTCCTTGGTTTGACACTGCTTTATTCGAAGTATCTCATGTAGTGGTTACCATTAGATATATATTCAAATTGGTACTTCCCAAGAAGTTAGAAAATTATTACCCTAGAAAACAGATAAGGTTGTGCATGCACTATGTGCATTGTTATCTGTTTGCGATTAAATATTATTATAATTATTATTGACCTCCCTTAAAAGTGACTGTGGGTCCAAATTCAGCTAGCTCATTTGGTTCATTCATAAATGAATGAAATGTCACAGCAAACCCTAAACAACACTTTAAGTGTTAAGTTATGTTGGATGTGCAAAGAACAGTCTTGCAAAACTACACTTGTCCTTGCACACAAAGTCCCCAAAATGGCTTGCTAGAATGTTCCGGCCATGTAGCTTAGATGATTAAAGCAGCCTACCGGTTAGAGGAAGATCCCGGGTTGGATTCCTGGCCTTGTCATACTTTTTTCAAGTGTTTTTCTCCTTGGGACTACAATCATCTATCAATTTAATTTACAATTAGAAAATGAAAGAGATTATGTATAGTGCCTATTTTTAGTTACATAGGTATTCAGTAAGGGATTAATATGTATCGTATACCAGCTATTCTTTTAATTAAGATATCAAGGTGATTTGTTTGAAAGTACCTTTTTTCATTAGATGAACACAAGTAAATGAGAAAAAGATATTCTTTCCAGCAAAAAAATTGCAACAATTAGCTGGTCTTATCAACTCCATGAACGTACTTATGGAAATTTAACAATATAACAAAAAAGATCAGATGTTTTCCCGGTGAATCATTGTCAAAAAATCCCTCTCTATGCTGTTTAACTGGCGTTTAGTTCGATACTTTCTCAAGGTTAGTAGTTGTTTAGTCATCTTACTTTATACTCACAGTGATTTTTAACCAGGTATAAACATGTGATTTTGGTTATACTTCCATGAGCAACATTAAGTTACTTAAGGGTCTTACACAAATTACGTAATGCAAAATTCTCCAATTTTTTACCTCCCCCTCATGTAACAGGACTGTAGCGCTAAGCTGGATCCTCCCCCCCCCACCCCACTCTGTTACGTAGCAAGTGCTTTGTGAAAAGTTTTGGGCATTTATCCAGGAAAGAGTTGTTCAGAAGAGTTCCCAATAATAAATCACTTTTTAAAAAACAATTTCAATTTTAAAGCCCTTAAATACATTTCACCTAGATTCGATGCCATGACTTGTTGATAATTAGCATAGCACAAAACACAGACAGGTGCACAATACCCGTGCAGCCTACCACACTCCACTCGCACTCTGAATAAATACTTCTGTTCGACACTCATGCTCGCTCGGATCAGAGCTGCCAACTTTCCCCAGTAAATTGCACCTGATTTTTTAATTCAACCTTCAAACAAGCAGAAATTTTACTATTTTTTGCAGTTCTAAAACCGTGATCTAATGCAAACATTGACCCCCCTCGTACCAGGACCATAATGCCTGGCCGGACCCCCACCCCTCCTCTAAATTGTTTTATGTATTGTGTACGGCCCCTTATTACCGTATGTTTTATGGTATAAACAGTTGTCAACACATAACAACATTAAGTACTGTAATGTGTCCACAAAAGGAAGTTTTACTTATAACAATTAATCCCAAAAGAAAGAAACTTTGGCAAAGGACCATATGCAGAAATCAATCTGATTTCTCTATAAAGACAAAGTCATTCATATGGGAAGATCATTTTGACGTGAGTATATTTTCTTTCAGCTAACATCCTCTTCTGTTTTATTTATTTCTCTACATAGATGTAAATATTTTCTTTTAGTTTGAGAATGATTTGAAAAATTGATGGGTGAAAAAATTGAAATGAAAAACATATTGTACCATATATTTTTCTGTCAGCCTGAAGAGCTTTCCCATCTCATTAAAGATTGTTACTTCATATAATTTGTTTCTTCATCTTCTAAATTCATTATCTCTCATTGTCTGGTATCTAATTCACTTATGAAAGTTCAATCATTCCAGTCCATTTGAAGATCTTTCAATATTGTCATTAGTATGATCCATTTACATTATCAAATGCCTTATCCCAATCTATGAAACAAATACACAATACTTTAATCATTCCGAAGAATCCTTCTGCTAACCTCCTAAGTCATCTGCATCTCTTCTTCCCTTTTCTAAAATCAAACTTGTCATTTCCCAAGTTCACTTCAATTTTCTTCTCAATCCTCCTTAGTATAAATCTTGAGATTGTCTTTTAGTATGGTGCTATTGAATTTATAGTTCTATAATTTGTATATTCTTTGTCTTTGTTCTCTTTGGTATAAGGACTAGTGTTATTTTTAGCTGATCTTCTGGCCAATTTCCTGTTTCATATATTTATTTATGATTCTGGTAATTCTATCTAATGCATCCCTCCCTAAAATATTCAATACCTCCAATGGTATCTTGTCGCAACCAAGAGCTTTACAATACCTTAGACCTTCAAAAGCTTTCATGATTTTCCCTTTCTCAATTTTTACTCTCTACTATCCCTATCACTCTCACATCGTTTTAAAGTATTAGTGAGGTCAGCATTTGACTTACTTACTTTCTTTTTCTCCTCTGTGTTGGTATATTCCCCATTCTTCTTCTTAATACTCTTTTGCTTATTTTCCTAGGTTCTATTCCAAGAAAGATTTAAACTGTCTTGTACAGCTTTGTGCAAAAAAACTTTTTTAGCTGTACATTTCCTCCAACTTACACTGCAGCTCCAGTTTTTCTATGGTTTCAAAGTGATCTTGCATACAGTCCTCTCCAACTTTACCAGAGACAGTGTGAAAATAAGCCTAAAACAAATCTTTAAATGTAAAATACTAGATACATAGACTTAAGACATATTTTCTTACGCACATTGAAATTTAATTGTTCAGTTTTTTTCATCATTGCTGCAGTAATGCTGAATAAATTGAAGTGACAAAAATCCAGTCATAATCTTGGTGAAGTTTAGATAGTAGAAAGAAATGTTGATGGATTGATGACTTCCCTAAGTTGCACATTTCAATTACTTTGCTAATGTAAAGAAATCCTAGTTGAGCAAAAGGATCTTCCTATTCAACATATCTAAATGAAACATCTTTGAATGATAATTTGTAAGTTACATTATTGCAGGGGGTAAGGAGAGTGATGCACCTCAAATAGCCTCTCACCCTCAAAGGTCAACCTCACCTTCAGGTGGTATCCCCTGTTTTTAAAACCGACAAGGACATGGCAACCGAATGACTCCCGGTATAAGGAGTCCCCCCATTACCAAGTGCCAACGGTCTTTTTCAGAGTAGATGAGTGGGTAATGGGTTCAGAGCACTCCATTGTCCTTAGTAGTAAATAAATGGAACTTGAAAAAGATGGAGGAAATGAGTAAAGAAGTGATTGGAGAAAAACTGTCTAAAGCAATTACAGAAGGTCAAAAAGAAGAGGAAGGAAGTGAAGAAGTTTGGGGGAGGGTAAAAAATGCTAGAGTAAATGTAGCAGAAAAGGAAATAGGATACTATATAGGAATTAGAACAAAGAAGCGTTGGGTAAAATAAGAGATGCTGAAAAAGATGGGAGGAAGGAGGAAGTATAAAAACAAGAGAGGTGAACAAGAAAGAACAATGTATCAAAAATTAAATAATGAACTGAAGAGAGAATCTCAAAAGGCAAGAGAGGGGTGGCTGGCGGAAGTATGTGATGACACAGAGAACCTAGAAGAGAAAAAACAGCATGATCTTATGTATAGTAAAGTAAGGGCAGTAACGACTAGTAATAGGAAAAGGAAGAGTAAAATGAGAGAAATCGACAGTAAAGATAGTAGAATAATGCACGATAGAAAAGAAGTAACAGAAAGATGGACAGAATATTTGAAGTACTGTATTTCTCAGTGGAGAAACCAGAGTATTTAAAATTGGAGGTGGAAAAAGTGGTGTCTCCAGAAGATAAAGGTTCATCAGTGTTGGAGAGGAAAGTGGAAAAAGCTATTGAAGAAATGAAGAAAGGGAAGACAACAGGAATGGATGAGATTCCCATTGAATTTTCCAATACTTCAATGAAATTGGTATGAGGGAAATTGTTAAATTATGTAACAAAATATATATACCATACTGGTGAATGGCCTGAAGATTTTGTTAGAACATTGATGGTATCAATTCCTAAGAAGGCAGGTACAAGGAAATGCATCGAACATAGAACGATAAGTCTTAATTCGTATGCAACCAAAATAATGTTGTGAGTATTGAACAGGAGATTAATAAGCATAATGGAAGAAAATGTAAGAGAGGAACATTTTGGCTTCAGAAAAGAGAGAGGAACAAGGGAAGCCATTGGCTTGCTAAGAATGGTTGGTGAAAGGTATATAGAGAGAGGAAAAGGAATAGCTCTATGTTTTATTGATTTGGAAAAGGATTCTGATCTGGTAAAACAGAAGAAAATGTTGGAAATTCTAAAGGAAAAGGGGTTAGTATGGAAGGAAAGGAGACTTATTAGAGAATTGTACATGAAACCAAAAGCTGCTTTACAAATAAATGAGGATTTGACAAAATGGGTGGACCTTGGTAGAGGACTAAGGCAGGGATGCTGTCTGTCACCAACATTGTTTAATGTATACGTTGAGGAAATGATCCAAAAAGTATTTGATGGGAGAGAGGAAGGAGTTAGTGTTGGAGGGAGGAAGATAAGAAATATAAGATTTGCAGATGATTTAGTAATCTTGGCTGATGACATGCAAGCACTGCAAAGGCTGCTATAGGTTCTGGAAGAAGGGATGATGGAATATGGGATGAATATAAACATAAGAAAGACAAAGGTGATGCTAGTAAACTGTGAAGATCATACAAATGTGATAATAAATTAAGGTATAATAGAAAAAGTTAAAAGCTATAGGTACCTAGGAACAATGATAACAGATGATTGGAGAAGTGTTGCAGAAATAAAAGCAAGAATAGTAATAGCAAAAGAGGCCTTCAGCCAAAAAGAGAAACTTGCTATGCTGTAAGAACTTAAATCTGCAGCTGAGAAAAAGGTTAGCAAAGTGTTATGTATGGAGCATAGCATTGCATGGATGTGAGGCATGGACATTAAGGAAGTGGGAAAGGAAAACAAATAAGGCAATTGAAATGTGGGTGTGGAGAAGGTGAGATGGGTGGATATGGTGAGGAACAAAGAGATCCTGGATAAAGTGAAGGAAGAAAGAAGGATGCTGATGGAAATAAGAAAAAGGAAAGCTACTGGTTGGGCCATATAGTTAGAGGGAATAGTGTACTGAAAGTGGCATTAGAAGGCTCAGTGGAAGGAAGGAATAAGAGAGGAAGAAGAAGAATAAAGATGGTGGATGAGGTGAAAGTAACAAATTATAGGACACTAAGGAGAAGGTTATGGACAGAGGGGAATGGAGAAGGCAGTGGCGTGTGGGACCTGCTTCCGAGCAGAACACCATAAGATGATGATGACATTATTGTTTCTTGTAATATTCATAATCTTTCTTCTTCAGATTTGTAATCTTTCTAATTGTATTTAGAATGTAATCAATAGAAGTTTGTGATACATCATCTAAGATTTCATTTTCACAACAAATTAAAAATGCACCTGAAAATCCAGAGCTATGATGAAGGTTATTCAGCAACAACCAAATGAAGTACTTGGATATGTGTTTAGTGGTTGTGAAAGAAGAGTTCAAGAACAGAATCATATAACCATCTTGGCAAGTCACGCTATACTGTTTATTTACTATCTTCATAACAATTGTTGCCACTCACTAAACATCTTTCTCCTATTAAAGATAAAGCAGGTATTTCCCCCATTAAAAGTTAAAGAGCAGGAAAAACATTTCACTAAATACATGTAAACAAACAATTTAAATTAACTTAATGAATTTAATAATACCAAATTAGGTATAATTTAAGAATAAACAATAAATCAAATAACACTCTAAGTTCAAGAGTTTTTAGTCCTTGTATCATTGAGGAGTTTTTATCACTCTACCAGATCTTGTCATTTTAGAAGGAGTTTTTGTCGCCTCAACAGGTTTCACACTAGGTTGTTGATAATTAGCATCTGGCTTTGGTGACGACACTTTAATGGTTGGTGATTGACTTTGGTATTCCTTCAAAGGATCAGGCAAATCCGTGTCATTGTTCTTTACACATGGAGTTCCTCGCAGAAACATTCAATTTCTCACATATGTTTGGCCACTATCAGCCTTTACTTCATATCTTCTGGGAGTTATTGCTTGCGTGAACACTGCTCATCTCCAAGTGTCATTTCGTTTTTGCGGTTGTATATATACAGCTTCTCCTTGATGAAAAATTTGTGCGATTGGTTTCTGACATTCATCTTTCTTTTGCCTGTGATTTTGCTTCTGCTTTTCTATATCCGGATAACATATCACAGATGGTTTGAACAAAGTGGTCATTGTTGGTACAATAGTTCTTGTTCTTTTTCCAAGAAGCAGTTGAGCTGGACTTTTTCCAATATTTTCTAAGGGAGTATTTCTGTAGTTTAAAAGAGTCATACAACCATCTTGGCAAATCACGCTAGACTGTTTATTTACTATCTTCACAACAATTGTTGCCACTCACTAAACAATATGATTTGGCATACAGAAGTGCTGTGGTAGTGAATTCCATGGGAGTATTCAAGGTGTCAGCTTTAAAATCTTATTTTTTCTTGCATCTTTCTTTGTTTAGGTAATATCGAGCCCTTAAAATTTCTAGTTTAATTTGATGGGAGCATGAAATACTTTGGTATTCATGATTAATTTATTTAACATTTCAGTCGAGTATGTTCTGCTGAAGTATTTAAAGTGAAGAATCTGAAAGTATTTATCAAATGCAATTTACAAACAGGTCTAGCAGAAAGTATAATTATATTTCCTTTTGCTTTTAGACTGTTTTCTTAGCAAAAGACATGTTTCTATTCCTAGGTTTTTATGCGAGTTTACTTTTTGGGCTTAGAAGAATGTTTTGAGATCCTATACTCTGTATCTATTCCAAATTAGACAATACTATTAGTATAAATAATAGTCAGCTTTATCATGAATTTGATTGTAATTTATGGGAATTGTATCTCTTGAGATTATTTATACTGAACATATAAATTTCTTATGATTGCTTTTGAAATGCTCGAAACTTCAGTTACAGCAAGAATTATTTCTCAGACAAATCTGAATTAAAATACATTTTAAATTCCTGCCAGATTTCAAAATCTTTTTCAAGTATGGAAACCACAAACTAAGATACTTCTTTAATACAGATTCTCGGAAATGAGATATTAACATCCTTCATATCATCCACACATTTTCAATTAAAACAATTTTAACTATACTTGATAGTAGAGAAAATACTTCTTCTGCTTTAAATCTTCCAGGATGAGGATATCTTCTTCAGTTCCTATTGCCCATGCAAAACAATTTGTGTTGAAACTGTGTTGAATTGGCTGTGTTGATACTGTCTTGAAATTGTGTTGGAAATTGAAACAGGATATATTCCAACACAGTTAGGCCAACACAGTCTCTACACAATTAGGCCAACACAGTTTATGCATCACAGTTTCAAGACAGTTTGTGTTGAAACTCCCTTGAACCTTACTGTATTGAAATTAAGACTTTCGGAGAAAAACCCACTGTGCCGGAAAACACTCACACAAGAAGAGGAGTGAAAAAAACCCACAAAAACACAGATGGAAATAAATACAAGTAGGTGTATCACTAGTTGCATAATTGCTGTTAAATGATGTCGTTAAACTTCTTGGTGGTTGACTACGGATGTCATTTACCTGAAAAAAAAGAAGAAGAAGAGTAGACAGAAAATAAAGAGCTTTTGGAAGTGCTATTTAAGTAATGGAGGCCTAAAAGATTGAGAATAATAAACTACTATAATGTAATGAATAATCCACACTTAAATATTATATAATAGTTATAATGGTAAGGATAATAAAAGTTATATTGATAGGTAAAGCATGATTTTCCTGATGTACAAATATTAATAAATCTAATAATAGTATTAATGCTAAAAGAAAAAATAAGAAAAATAGTAATAATAATAATTATTATAAAAAGAGAAGTTATAATGTTAGCCTTGAGATTTGATGATGGCACCAGTAGCGGCACATGTGCTAATCCTTTAAATTAAAAGGAATATTCTCCAAGTTTAGGAATCCCTTGCAGTGTTTCCCAATTTTATTTTCTTCCTAAAACAAAGAAACAATAAGAAAATACGTTTTTGAAAATTTTATAAATTACCATAATTATACCTTAGGAAAACATTTTCAGTAAGGGCATTATTAGTTTAAGAAAATAGTTGACATTGTAATGTCATTCTTTATTCGCTTTAAACTCTCATACTTTTGATGAATAATTTGTTGGAAATGTTACATTTACATTTGCCCAAAAAAAACAAAGTTATAAAGTCTATGCATTCCTTATGGAAATTTTTCAATGGTTCACAAGAAATTTACCGGCGAATTTCATGCTTCGTCCAATGTGATGCAGCTTTTGAACATGGTACATACAAGCTGCAAAAAATGTAAAACATCAGAAAATGCTGAATATTTGCTATTTCCGTTAGAAAGTCAACTGCGAAGGCTGTTTAAGCGCTCTGATTTAAATTCGTAACTTTGAGGCACCACAACATGAAAAAAACAAATCAAATGAACAGTATTGTTGATGGTTCGCTGTATAGAAGTTGCCGAAATATTTTGAAAGGTTTATATGACATTTCTTTGAATTTGTTTGCAGATGGAGTACAACTGTACAGAAATGCTAAATCCACAATTTGGCCTTTATTTTTCACCATTAACAAACTGTCAAACAAGAAACGTAACTTGCCAGAAAATATATTTTTGGTGGACTTTGGTACTGCACATCAGTGAAACCCCATTTCAATGCCATATTATCTTCAATGTATGGTTCATATATGACACTGAAACAAGGAATTCATTTTGTCCTTCCTACTGGAAATGTAGAAATAGTGAGAGTGATTTTATTGTGTGGAGTTGCTGATCTTTCTGCAAAGTGTCTTTTGCTAAATATGAGTAACTTCAACGGATTCTATAGTTGCATAAAATGTTTAATCAAAGGAGAGTCATTGTTTGTTGAAGGAAGATGTTCTTTTTCATTTAGGTCCCTTAAAGCTGAGGATAGGTCTCTAACTTTGTCTCTGGGACAGTGTAAGGAAGCAGAGAAACAGAAGAAACTTGTTTTTGGGTTTAAAGGAAAACATGTTATCAAAATTAGTTCCAAATTTCATTTCTGGGATAGCAATTGGCAAAATGCATGGCATTTATGGTGGAGTTTTTAAAAAATTACTGGCCTTGTGGTTTAAATCAGAATACAAATCTTTTCCTTTTTCCCTGTTCCACTGTCTTCCAAAAATTGATAAATTGTTGCTCAGAACTAAACCTCCTAATTTTATCAAAAGTAGGCATCGTTAGGTTCAAAACCTAGTTGCAATTTACAAGGCAAAGGAATTCAAATATTTTTTCTTGTATTATTCTGTACCATTATTGTTAAATTTTATGAAAGCTGAATATATTTCTCATTACTTTTTATTTGCTCATTCAGTGTATCTAGTGAACACAGATTCTGTGCCTGAAAAAGAAGTAGATGATGCTGAGAGAATGCTTTATGAATCTGTTGAAAAATTTGAAATCTTATTGTATCGGCCTCAATTCATGTCAGCTAATGTTCACTCTTTACTCCACAAGGCACAGTCAGTTCGAACTTTGGGTCCTGATTATGAAACATCTTGTTTTCCTCTAAAGGGATTGCTTGGACAAATGAAAAATTTCGTATATGGCACAAAGTATGGTGAGAATCGTATCGCTGAGTCATTTTAAGTGATCCAATCACTCCCTGCTTTTATTGATACCTTAGATATAAGTTCAAGTACAAAAAAATGTTTTTATGATTTGCGAGAGATAAAGAGCATATCTTTTTGTTTGTGGAATTATCTAATTATTTATACAACTCAATTCCTGAAATTCGAAATGTTATATAATATCCTGGTGTTCCAAAGATATGGACATTTTCTCAATTGATGTGTGGCAATGAAATGGTTGTTGCAAAGTCACATTCGAAAAGCAAAAAATTTGACTCCTCCATGGTAGTTTGCAGTGATTTTTGTATTTATATCGCTAATGCATTTGTTAAATTTAAGTTATGTAACTGTACTTGTTTATGTTATTGTGAGGCACAGTATGTTGCCATTGTGAAAAAATGTCGTAAATATTTCGTCCCGTCCATTCCAATCAATGCATTCATTTTTGAAGTGTTAGAACCTATTTCCTGCCCAAGCATTAATGTTAATCAAATCAAGAATCTTTGTGTATGCTCTGAAATAGGTGGCCGCAAATACTGTTCTATGTATATTAACAATGTGGAGTTTGAGTGATATATCATATTTCTTAAACACCAGGCTCCAAAACCCGCTAAGGGTCTAGTTCTTCTTTTTTCTTTGTCAGGCTGCATGTGGTACATACTGGGCCAGTGTATATGAACTGACATTCTTAAATATATTTATGATTTATTTTTCTTTTTGAGCTTATAATGTAAGTATAACATTATCCTAATTAAAAATTTTGAACAAAACATTTCTATTCACCTCAATCATTTAAAACCTAAGAGATCTTAAGTTCTCAGAACAAGTGAGTTCAAACTCAGATCAACACAGTTTCAAGGGAAACAAAAGGGAATACAAGGGAATTCAAGTGAGTAGGAACAAAGATGGTTTCAAGACAGTTTCAACACAGTTTAAAACAACACAGACCAACACAGTCCATTTCAAGTGAGATCAAGACAGATTTCAAGACAGTTTCAACACAGATATATTCTACCATACTAGGAACAAGAGAGATCAACACAGTTCAAGACAGTTTCAACACAGTTTAAAATAACACAGACCACCACAGTCCATTTCAATAAGGGATCAAGACAGATTTCAAGACAGTTTCAACACAGATATATTCTCCCATACTAGACCTCTATCTATCCGGGAAGTATTTTTTTTTATTCCTGAAAATCAAAGCAATGCTTCGAAATGGGAAAAATCGGGACTTTGAGGCCCTCTGGAATCGAACCCATGACACTGAAGTTCAAAATAGCAATATTTCTGGCAGTTACATGTTATGGCCAATATGTCGTAAAAATTTCAAGTCAATGACGCTTGTGGTTTAGCCTGTGAATTAGTATCCTATCTATCTATATCCCTATCTATATATATGAATGAATCTGGAGAAGCATCTACATATAATAGATATATGATTTTAAAAATAATAATATAATATAATAATAAAAATATATAAATAGTATTTCAATTATGCATAGAACTTTGGCTCTTTATGCTGCAATAAGTTTAAAAGAAAAAATGCTAACATTTATCAATTAAAAAAATATATTTATGGCGTGATATACCGCTCTCAGCCACAGGCTGGACTAACGTGAGCGGCATATGCCGCTCTCCGCATGGAGCAAGTTAACTAATATGTGATCTAGTTGGTAACATTTTCTATCTCCTGGCATTTTCCAAGTATACCTTCTCCTTGGATGGTGGTCAAAAATGTATTTGTGACACAAAGCTTGTTCCTAGCACAGAATTGTATGAGGATATCTACTCTCTCGTTTATTTTCCCCAATCCATACTTTCCAACTATATTTCCATCTACTCCTTCTCCAATAACTGCATTAACATCTCTTAATATAATGAAGTTTTCATCACATTTTACTTTTTTGATCAATTCTTCTACTTTTTCCTACATTCTTGCCATTGCATGCAATTTTACTAGTACAATATTTATTCACTATATTGTACATAATGACTTACTATATTTCCTAATTATTTGTTAAGTGTTATTGCCTCATCTGGTACTCCAGGGTTACTTTCTGCAGTTCCTGCATGTATGACTCTATAGTCTTCAATCCAAAATTTTCCATTTTGTGGCCATCTAATATCTGTTAATCCCAATATATTTATGTCCATCAACTGACTTTCGAGTAACTTTGTGGTACTCCATGATGAAGGAATTAGAAACTGGAAAAACTTTTCCACAGGAAACTAATTCCTATTTTTTTTTTATTCACTTTTATTAACCGAAGCATGCCCCAGTAATAACTATTATAACCAAGGAAATAGAAAGTGGGAGGGAGGGGCGGGAGGAAACAATTTCAATTTCTGTTCTTTCTATGTCCATCCTTTTCATTTCTTGCTTCAAATTTTATAACCCTCCAAATTTTAATAGAGATTGCACAAACCATGTTCCAATTCAAAAATTTCCTTTGCTAATCAATCTCTTCTCCTGGAGATCCAAATGTGGGCTCTTCTTATCGCTGGATAATTTTACTAAAGAGAACTCCATCCTTCAGCTGCTGTTACTTGAGATTCCCAACGTGTCTTTAGTGCACTGGTTTCTCCTTTCTTTCTGCATCCTATGCCTTTGTTCACTCAATGGCTCATCTGCCTTTAGAGGTTATTTCTCACCCCAAGGACAACAGGGTGCCCCAATCCCCCCTCAATGAGGCTCAGCGCGCATCTCCTTATCCCAGGAGATATTCCGTCTCATCTTCCGTTAGCCAACGTTTCCTATTGTTGCCCCCTCTGTACCAAGAGGAAGTGGAAGTAGGATGGGGTATATCATATGGGCCATACACAAATTACGTAATGCACTTTGGGTGGGAGGGGGGGTTCCGGCCTGGCATTACGGTCCTGTTACAAGGGGGGAGGGGGGTCTAGGTTTACGTTACGACACAGTTTTAGAACTGCAAAAAATAGCAAAATTTTTGCATGTTTAAAGTTTGAATTTAAAACTCACGCGCAATTCACCGGGGAAAATTGGCAGCTCTGATCCGAGTGAGCACGATGGTCGAACGGAAGTAGTCAGAGTGCGAGTGGAGTGCGGTAGGCTGCACGGTATTCCCCTGACCGTGTTTTATACAATGCTAATTATCAACAGGTCATGGCAACGAATCTAGGTGAAATATATAAAAGGCCTTTAAAATTGAAATTGTTTATTAAAAAGTGAATTATTATTGGGAACTAAAAATCTTTCTTTCCTGAATATAAGCCCAAAACTTTTCACAAAGAACTTTTTTTCGTAACGGAGTTGAGGGAGGAGGAGGGGTCCTGCCTGGCGTCCTGCTACATGCAGGGGGGTTGAAATTAATTGTGTACAACCCCATATCAATATGAAATCTGATGATATAGCATCCATCTCACGTCTCAAGAAATACTGTTCTCGTTTCCAATAATTTCAGCTATCTATAATATTGGAAACAGCTGCTGAAATGATTGAATATTGGATAAGGATAATAATTTATACATAAGTAATGTCCCTCATTACAGTATAATTAGGACCACAAACAGGCAAAAGTTATATTTCAATAAGATTTGGGAGGATAAAAACAATTTGAATGTGAGCAGAGACACTACAAATATGTAGAATATGAATATGTAGAATAAGTGAGCAGCTGCAGAGTATTGCAATGGTATGCTGAACAAGCTTATTTTGTCTGGACTTAGAATTGCTCCATCATAAGGCCATAAAAGATTAATGTAGCAGAGTACGAAGCTGGGTCCCCAAAGACCCTCAGTGCCATACAGTTCGGTGATTCCTATAATTTGAATTCATGTATACTTTTGTAGTCTATTTTTAATTATAAATATGATTCCCTAGGAATATGTGAAGTTTCAACAACTGCAGAAAAACATTGAAAGAATTATTTTAGAAAATGTATTTCTTGGAGACCCAGGGTCCGTAATCCGAGTGTTATGCAACCTGATAGTAACATTGTTATCTCTATGATCTAAGAAATTGAAAATACAGACCATATACTACAAATGAAAGAAAGTTTTGGTCTACCTTGCATGGCTGAAGCTAATAAATACTGGGCTCTAGGCAGCTGATAGAGTTTGGTCCCCTTTTGTTTTTCAAATATCTCCGCAAATAAAAGAAGTGCCATTTTCAGGGACCCTCTCTAGCTCTAGCCCCTGACATTCTCAACAGATGGATTTTACCAAAAGCTTCTGTCAGTAATCAGATATTCTTACCGGAAGCAAATTCCACCCGAGAGATTCTGCCATTGCCATAGCAATACTGTTGTATCTGAAATCAATCAAGCTGCTGTACCATCTCTATATCTAAGATTAAACCTCCTTCATGCAGATCCCAGTTCACATACTCACGATTAGATGAAATAAAAATAAGTTATTTCTTTTGCTCTCAATGAGAATCCCCTTAGAATTCTCTCAGTATTAATGTATGTTTTCTCTTAAGTGATATCCATAATGCATAGGTATTTAATCGTCTTTGAAGTTCAAATTTAAAATTCAGACCAAAAGTACAAGTTTAGATCATAGCGCAGTGGTATGCTTTATGTTGCATGCTGCAGTTTGGAGACCTCATTTACTACACTTTCCTCAATGTCATCAAGATATTGCTACTAATGTTTCTATGCTGTTACTTGAACAAATTCCTTAGGGCAGTACTTAATTTGGCCCTTTCAGATATAATTTAAAAAATTTCCAATTTTCTGTAATAGAAATGAAATAGCTTTTATTTTTATCAGCGTTCACAATCATACTTTGTATTCTAAATAATTTAGATAAATTCTTTCAATTACTTGGAAGCCCCAATAGAAAACCTTTTATCTAATTTCACATTTTTTTTTCAGTTTTACAAGTACAAAGATAATCGTTTCTCATTGAAGATCTCATGTAAGCAGATGATGATATTATCTGCTCTACTACTGAAACATTGATATATCTTCTATTTTGGTACATGAAATCATTCGATAAGCAAGAAATTATTTTGTATTTTAAGATTCTTGATTTGAAATATGATTTATGTTATTGAGATACAATGTCACTTAATTTCAAAAGTGATGCTATTATCATATTTTTGGAGAAATTAACAGCCATCTGAATGACTAATCATAGTACAATCAAGATTAATTCCAACATTAAAAACATTTTAAATTTAATAAATATTATAAATAAACACTTTTGCGCATGTATTTTGTTTAATCAGGCATCAGGCCTGATGTTGAAATGACATTGTTGAAACCGGTTGAAAGTGTTTTCTATAACTCTGTGTTGATTGTGCGAGTATTGGGTATTTATCATATCTTAACAATAGAATTCCTCCAGATTATTCCCCATCAAGTTCTTTTAAATTTTATTATTTTCTCTGTTTATATATTATCGATACAGGGAATAAAATTATGATGTCCAATATATTAAATTTAGTTGACTTTAATTGTATTATATTGTATTAGTATATTTTACAAAAATGGTATCAATTTCTGATCATAAAAAAAGAGTTAAAATTCATAGAAATGTTATTTTTTTGGTTCCCCTAATCTTAAGATTTGAATGCTATTCAGAGTATCTATTGAAAAATCTTGTTTCATACTGAAAACCTTTTATTTAGCATTATATATTTTGTTGAAATTATGTTAGTGTCATTAAGCCTCTGTTCAGTTATCAAATAAATTATACTCATTTGACTAATTTCAATGAAATTTAAAACATAGCTTTCCGTGTTATAGTATGACCTTCTATGAAAGAGTTGTTTACAAGGAATTAATGGCTTCCACCTACAGTAATGCTCTTGCTATCAAAGGTACTAAAATTTATTGAAAATAGAGGAAGAGAAGGAGCAGAATGTGCATTTCTTCAAAATCAGTCCTTATTGTTGACTAATGGTGAAGTGAATATTTAAGTAGTCTAGTTTTCATTCATAGTTGATGATAGGCGTACTTAAGCGAGAGATTCATCGTAATATATGTAACTAAATATATTGTTTAATATTGGCCTATCGAATTTACAGTGACAGACATTATATAGCACTCTTAACAATGTTTAATGGATTAGCTAACTAATTTTCAAGAGACAGAAGATTTTGCATAATAACAGAAGATTTCACATAATCTCGTTGGAGTTAAAATATTGATATACTAATTTATTTTTATGTCTGTGTAAGATTCCTGCAAGCTGCCTTTTGGTGTGTGGCAGGGGGTGCACCATTTGCTTAATTTGCTTAAAATGAATTTTTGAAACAAATGGTTCTAGCGTCTACATCTCTAATTTTCCTTGAAGTATCAGAACACACAAGAGGGAGGTTTCATATAACTATATGTATATGTTTTGCAAAACAGAAACCGAAACCAAGAATTGCTCTACATCTATGCTTGGTTTTCAGGTATTACTATAGGCTGATGACATAGTCTTGCAGATAGTGAAGAAAAGTTACAAAACGGTGTGACAGAATGGGAAGATTCTGAAGAATTTGATCTATCACTAAGAGAAAAAGAATAATCATAAGTATTCAATTAAGTGTGATTACAAAGAATGATTTACGGGAAATCCATTTCTTCAACAGAAATCTGCATAACGTGACTTCCATGTGGTAAGGTTGCCGAAAATTGACTTTAGTGTTTCCCGGTAAGAAACACAGTTATCGCTGCTCTACTGTCACAATCGAAACAACGATGGCGCGTCATTTGTCAGAATTAAATGACAGCTGGTCGTGTTCTGTCTCGGAGGTTGAGCTTTCTCTGTAAGATAATTAATTTCTTTTCATGCGATGGATGGATTTCATCGATGTTTTCTTCTTAGGATGATCACTGGATCTCTTTCCATCGATGTCCGAATAGATGATTGAGAAGTTAACCCTGAGATTATCAGAAACGTTTGCATGTACTTCATAATCTGGCCATTGCACGTGTCGATATCTTGTAAGCTTGATTTTGTCTTCTTAATAAATGTTCCATTAAGAGGCCAAGAACGATATTTTTACTCACGATAATTTTCATCCTATACTCCCTTGCTTTATCGTTGAGTGCATCTACTCAAATTTAGGAACCCTTTTCGGAATCGATAGCTTTATTGTCTTCTTCCGCCATTTCCTCTGAATGTATATTAAAAAGTAATGCTTACGAAGGGCACCCTTGTATTACCCATCTTCTGGCCCATTCCGATTCCCCATCAGCAATTCCTACTCGTGCTGTTAGATTACGCTCATAACCCCATATGCATCCCTCACCTCGGAAAACCTAACTTGCATTCTTTAATTTTCCCCTTTATTTTTCCTTCAATTAGTCTAATCAGAACCCTTAGAATTACTTTTTACGCGTGAGATATTAAACTTTTTACACGGTAATCCTGACATTTAGTTGTTCTTTTACTGTAACTGAGGTAACGGATCGCAAAGATAATTCTCTTGCTCCCCTTGTATTTCTATTCCAGCAAGTTTCATATCTTTCCCAAACAATTATTCTATGTATTACGTATTTCCATCTTCCCTTATGCTAGCTGGATCCTTTAAAATATTTCTCCTGATGTCTTTAACAGTAACCATTCTATTACTAATTTTGTTCCCTTTTCAATTGCTTCACCTTCTGATGTAATAAGGCGATCCTTCTTTCTTCCAGCTACTTTTCCACCACTATTCCTTTTTCTCTTTTGTTCCTCTTCTTAGTTCAGTGCTTTGTAAATTCTACACACATGTTCAGTATTGACCTTTTTCCTTCTTTCCTCAATCTTATATAATAACATTTCTATTGTTACCCATAATTTCCTTATTTTCTTTTGCTTGACCTTGCCATTAGTTATTTGACCAATACTTCTTACACTGCTTTTAAACCCTACTTTTAGTATTCAAATTAATCTTTTCATGCTGTAAGTCTACAGTATAATCACTATAATCACCAGTGGGCAAGTGAAACTGAACTGTAAGGAGGTGTAAAGGCTTTTCTTCTATCGAGCCGCTCGCTTCGGTGGCTCCCTCTGGTTGCTCCCCATTGCAAATAACATCGTCGCTCTGAATATCTCCCCCATCTTCCCACTTTGCATAGCCTTAGTATATTAATGTTGGACCTCTTCATTTATAACTTAACATTTTTTAACTTCCCTTTCCTAAGCATTGCACTCAATCAATTTACCAACTTTTCGTAAAATATCAGTCTGAAATTACTAACTTAGCTCAAAAGTGTTTTAGATTTAATACGATACTCGTGCTGTGAAAATTGACTAACTCTAGCTTAAAACCTACTTTTCGCGGGAAGCACTTTGCCTCTTCCTTTAAACTGAAATATCATTGATCTTAGAAACAATAAAAATATAATTTATTCTTAGATATCCATCGATCTACTTCTCAATCGATTTATTGATTTCAATTTTCATCATTTGGTGAATTCTTCTTCAATTTGAAGGAATATACTCTCATTTTCAAACATTTTAGAGGATATAATTGAAAGAATACTTTTCGCAGCATTTTCATTAATTATAATAAAAACTTCTTCTGGGCAACGTATTCATAGTATATTATCATTGACCTGCTGTCATAATCTACCAATCTCATGATGCCTTCGTTCTGACTAAACGCGGCGTTGCACATATTCTGTTCTTTTACGTAGGCTCAGGTTTCGTGGACTAGATTCCTATTCTTTTTCTGCGGCTCAATGCCTCTTCAGGAACAGGTTTGATATTAGGAAACCACAACTGCAGTTCCGTCAGTACATAAAGAATGAAGTACTTTTAGGAAAATACACGCCGTGCCCCCAACCCGACCTACCCGAACTAAAAATCCAAACCAAAACAAGGAAAATCTTTCTAGAATTATAATATTCTAAGAAATAAATTTCTTTTAATTTTGAATGAATTAATTATTTACATACTCCGATTCCAACCTAGCATCGCATCCAACCAACCGAACAATTTGTGTTTGTTGGTTAATATTTACAGAAAAGTGAATTGTCTTTGCCAAAAATTCCACAATTCGCCTAATAAAGTCTTCGTAGTTTATATTTGTAGTCGATGATGAATATGGTAGAGAGATACTACGAAAAGTTGAAAATATTGGAAATATAAGAAGAAGGCGTGTTTTAGGAGAAGATGATGCATTTACCAGGATCTTTCTCCCTGGTTAAGCAATAATTAAATACTGATAAATTATTCTAGTGAGGCAGGCATTCCGAGTGCAGAAATTGCAGAAACCAAATTTTTAATCAATATTTAGTGTATATCAGATAGTGATACTTCGTGGAAGATTCGATATAACTGAGAAAAGAAAGATTCGTTTTTTCAAATGTGTGGCTTCGAGGGCTTGACTTGCCAGTATCAAAAGCCCCTTTCATTGCTCTGTCTGTAAAGTATTCAGCCTGAAGGCCGGTTGGTACCTCATCCCCTCTGGCATAAGCTACTAAGAGCTTGCAGAGAGGAATGAGGTTCACTAGGCAGGATGAGGAGTGAGGTAGTTTGCCATTGCTTTCCTCACTGAGCCAGAAAGCTATAAGCGGAACATGTCCACGAAGTGAAGCACAATAACTTTATGAGTAACACTTTTCTTGGCATTCCATAAGGAGAGATTAGTGCAAATATTCACTCAAACCTTGGTAGCTTTCATTTCACCACAGCCATGATCAAGACTGGGACAAAAGAAAATGAGAGATATATTTTTCTCTATCCTGTACCACATGACAAATGAAAATATTCCATTCATCAGAGTATGGTAGCAGGAACTTTCATTACTGAAGTAACAATATTGCCTTTATTTAAAAATTTCAATCTAAGCACTTTACTCTCCCCATTCCTCGTTTCTTTTACTATCAGCTCAACTTACTCTTCATGCTCAATTACACGAACATAACTCGAATAATTTCTTTCCTTTCGAAGGACCTACATTCCACATCCACAGATCATAAATATCCTACTATCAATTTTATTATTCGTATACCTTTTCCAACTTTTCGGCTCGTTTCGCGTCATCAAACTTCTTTTTGTTTTCTTGTTTCGTTCGTCGAAGAAGGATACTCCGTGCGAATGGCAATCCTTTCAACTGGCATAATTGTTCTCCGCCTTCCGTTAACTTATCTTTCCTTTCCTTTCAAACCTCTAAACTTTCCCTAACTTTGATTTTCATTTTAGATGTTTCTATTGACGACTAACATTTGCAGACTCCTCCTCACCAAAGACCTTTTCTTGGCTGCGAAGAACGTGGATGGAAACGTAGTTGGGTCTCCGAATCGTGGGGCGGCGAACTCTGTGATATAATGGGGAGATTGCTCCACTTCCTCATTGATGCGTTGGTTGGGTGTGCTGCGATGGGAAGTGGCGTTTAAGCGGGGGCAGGGATAAACTCGGAAATATAGTTGGCTGCAATTGTGATGGATTTTGCTTCGAAGATAGTATCGATCGAACAGTTGGCAAATATTTATGGGAAAACGAAATACATTTTCGCTCCTTGCGGAGATTCAATTAGAAACACGCGTTAAAATAGATCGCAATGTTTGCGCTTCGTAAACGCTTAAAAGACGCTGCCGAGTAACGCGGTTAATGCTGGAGGAAAATTACGTATGATAATAATAAATGGAATGGTTATCTCACGCAGATTGAATTTGAAATATATCTTTTTCCTCCAACTTTGTTTAGGCCACCGGAATTATACGATGATAATGAACACGGTCAATTGTGTGAAGCGTTTCATCTCCTTCGCATAAATGACCTCCACATAATATAATGCGTATTTTATCCAAGTGATTTCCTGCACATGGAATGTTGTTGACCCGCGTTAAACATCTGCAAAATATGGCTTCTTTGATCAACTTTGATATTGATATAACCTTTTCGCCTATTTCCCCGCGAAATAGGATGGCGATTGACAGCGTACCGAAAGTCCAAATCCTATTTCGAAAAGAATTTCTAAACATCATTTAATGCTCCAAAATTATTCCATTTCAGCAATCTTTAGTAGAATGAACTACGAGTTCGCCGCAATCATAGCCGAATAGTTTACGGATAAATTTGAAACATTTTGGGAAGATAATTATTTATTGTATTCTTTTTTTGGCGTCGTCGTAAGTAATTTTTGCATTTATGGAAATAAACCTGTGAAGTATTTGTGGATATCTTAAATGCATGCATCGGAGCGTGATGTTTGAAATAGATAGCTTGGCTCCAACGCTTCTTTTAATTTTTAATCTGAGAACGCATTTGGGCCGTAGAAAAACTGTCTTCAACATGTCCCGAGAAATGTCTACAACATGTCAAAGCATCCGATTGCGCTGCTCACATTCGTCGGATATCACTCGAGGCGAATCCATTGAATTCGCGGAATCAGCTGCACATTGCAATTGAAAATAACGCAGATTTGATCGAAATATGTTTTAGGAAAATAAGAAAATCAGGCGGTGTGTTTTATCATGGAAAGAGAAAATGGAGGAGAGGACGGTTTGTTGTACAAGTTTCGTAGGATTTGCAATTTCCAGAAAACGTGGGCTAATTTAGAGCGAGAACGTCGTCGTTGCTACGGATAACTTATATTCGGCTGTCGCATACATTTTGTTTTTTTCGTAATTATAGAAGTTTATTGTATCAAAAAATTATCAGAAGAATTTACAAATAAAACATGATACAGATTGGAAAAAATAAAACAAAACAATAATTGCAAATTAAATACAAATTAAATACAAATCAAATACCGCATCTGCCAGTAAATGGCTCGCAAAACAAAATAATCACGTAAACATAAAAAATAGGAAACACTTCTACCGTACCTATTTCCTTGTTCCAATAATTTATGTTTTACATAATGGAGGACTACCACAATGTCGAGGCCTGCGTAGTAAATTAAACAAAATAATAAAAAGTTTTGGAACCTTAGAGTCCCCCTGACCTAGTTCTAGCTCATCGTGATCCAAATGTATAAATTAGTTCACCTACTGGTTTTAAATAAGTTTTTTCATATTCCTTTTCACCTCAGTCAGAGTATTAATTCCATGCATATAGTCAGGAATATTATTGAAACTTTTTGGAACTACAACATTTAATCTATTTGCACCATTTTGATCATTAAATCTTCTTACTTCAATGTTAAATGTTTTCCTAGTGTCCATATTGTGTGATTTAATTTTCTGTGACTTAATTTTCTGTGATTTTACGTAGTTGTTCTCCGCAACAAGCAAGTATTGCAATAAGTCACCTAAGGGAAGTAATTTCAGAGATATATACATGGCTTTAACATCAAAAATATCAATTGCATTTGAATTTTCTCTGGTCTTTACATTTCTATATATCAGTCTAACTATTCTGTTTTGTAGTGAAAGCAGCTTGTTCATCTACGTCTTGCGAGCACGTCCCCACACAGATAAACCATATCTAATTATAGATTCAATAAAAGCAGCATATAACATTTTCAACATATCGACAGGCACTCTATAACTAACATGGTACAATTGATATGAAACTTTTCTCAACTTTATAATTACTTTATAATAATATAATTGTTCTTATATTAATAATTATGACTCTCAAATATCACAGTTTTTGAAAATCTTACGGGTTTTAATTAGTACGGGACAGCATGTTGTATGGGGAAGGCGGTGTTTTGGCCAATCAACACTAGGGGCAGCCCCTACTACGGCACAGGCACGAGCACATTGATGCCAAAAATCACTTCTAGCCACATTGGATTTGTGTTGCTTCGCGTTCTCTTGTAACGAGTGTTTTAAAGGTTTTGCACCAAATTTTCGTGCACGGAGATAACTTTAGACCATCTCACCTTCATTGTTTTTAGTACAAAAATGTTTTAATTGTCTTGGAAGCAAATAAAGATTGTTGTTTAGTAAGTTATGAGCGATTCTTTCCAGTCGGATTGGTAGTTTGCCCTTGAGAGTGAATGTTGCGTTGAATGGCAGTCCGGTTGTATGGGACAGGTCAGTGGCGCAGCGAGGGGGGGGGGTTTAGGGGTTCAACCCCCCCCCCCCCCCCAAGAGTCATGTCCTATGACTAGCTCTGTGCTTTTTTCTGGTGAAGAGTACAAAACCCCAATCATCACGCAAGTCTTAGTTTGCTTAATGCAGCGAAAGCTTCACGTACCCGAAAATATAGCTCCGATTTCAGCAAAGGTGATGTTTTCGGTAGCAGAGCAGGCCTAGAGCTAGCGTCCCATCGACATTAATGGGATGCTATGATATGAGTGTTTCGCACACAATGTTTAACGCGAGCACTTTTAAGCCTATCCTTTCGTTAGATGACTCACACCATGAGATTCCGATGAAAATAACTCGAAAGTGCTGATTTGTTTACTCCTCGCAAAAATACAAGAAAACATTCGAGAAGTGATTCGAAACTTACACCTTGAAAACAGAGATTAATATTACGTTTGAGAGACAAACAGATTGATGAAATGCTCAGTTAGATCTGCATGTGGCTGTTTTAAGGGTGTGATGCAAAGCTAGGCTCGTGAGTAGTGCTTTTGAGATATTCGCAATGAACAGTTCGAAGGAGAGTATAGTTTGAATTTCATAAGGTATAGATGGACATCCGCAAATTCTTTTCACAGTCCGCTAATAGCTCAAGGCCTCTATCGGAGAAACGTAAGTTAATGGCTATGTGGTTTTTGTGAAATGACCATTATTAGATGCATAAATTAGGATTGTCTTATTTTAGGGCTGTTATCGGAGGGCACATCACAAGATGAGTTTAGCTACAATTACAAAGGTACTAGTTCCTTTATTAAGCATTCTGGACGATTAAAAGTCTGCACAGAAGACTCTTCATTACTCGGAATGATAGTAAATGTACTGACTATATTTTATGATTACCTATTAATTTGATGTAAATTTGCGACAATTATTCGATGACAGAATTTCCGTAGAAATTTAAAAATTATTGGAGCAATACAAGATATCAGTAAATATAAATTTGCGATGATATTACTAATAATATACCATTTTGGAAGCAAATCAGTCAGCTGAAAGGTATTGTGGGCGTAAGTTACGCACAGATTTATCAGAACTGTGACTTAAATTCTTTAGCTTCCTTTTCGATGTAGCTAATTTTTTCTCTTGTGATAGAATCCCATGAATCTCCTGACTTATCCTGTCAGCCACGTGGTCATGAAATTGAATTTTTGAAAATTGAAAATTGAAAATTTCAATTCATGGAAAATTTTTGTATTCTTTGAACACTCAGTGCGTAAGACTGTGGTTGCGTCAGCTCTCTGCTGGTTAAAACACCTAACTATTACTTAGTCTAAATAATTGTAAGTTGACGTTTTTTCATCTTGATATGTAACTTTAATCCTGCAAATTCAATTATAATATCAACTATAAGCAAGAGTCTACTGAATTTTTTAAAGCAGCCGAATTTTTAGTGTTCGGCATGTGACGTATATAGTTGAATACTTAGCTAATACATAAATAACGAAGTCAGGCTTAATTGTATGCCTACCAGAAGTTTTCATCT
Source organism: Sympetrum striolatum (assembly GCA_947579665.1). Lineage (NCBI taxonomy): Eukaryota > Metazoa > Arthropoda > Insecta > Odonata > Libellulidae > Sympetrum > Sympetrum striolatum. The sequence goes on along the minus strand of OX388344.1, from coordinate 97,234,015 downwards.
AATATAAATGATTTTTTGTTTCTTAGAAGAGGAGGTAATTTTGAAAACAACGGATGAGGTCACTCCTAAGAAAGCTCGAGTGAATGATTCGTGCAATGGAGCTAAACCAGTCTCACTCGAGTCAATCATCTGGCTTGGATATTGGATTATTCATTTGATAATAGATAGAAATCCGAATTCTCAAACTTTTCTCAGAATTATATTCAAGGACACGAGCACATTCTATTCTTCCTGCAATAATGGAAAAAGAACGAAGAAAATTATTTTTTGCGCATTAGATTTTATTCTTCATTTTAATGTCCTAGATTGATTACACAACTAAAATGGAGATTCTGAGCAATCCATGGAAACTTTTTCTGTGATTTTCACATTTAAAAATTTTCATTCTTGGTTTTGAAATAAAAACCATAGTTTTTGAGAACTCTTTAACATTATTTTTGAGTTTAGATATTTACTGAATTGAAAGATTCTCTTTTTGATAAAATATCTTAGTTATCAAATCGAATTAACTTTAGATTCCTGTAGCGTAAAACTGGCGCTTATAAACCTTGTGCAATAAGCTGTGTATATACTTCATATCATTATTTTCATACATTGATGGTGTTTTATGGGCAGGTGAAATTCCAAATTCTGCTGATGATATAGTCTAATAACGAAAGCTATTCAAATAAGCATGGGAACGCAAATGTGGGGGATCTAATGAGTGGATGCTACGTTTTATATCGCTTTCCAAATATCCGTAACTTTTTTTTTCTTTCTCACACTTGGCAACATCTTGGAAGAAAGAACTCTCAAAGATTCGGGAAGTTTATATCTACAACACTAAAAAACTTCAGCATGAAAAAAATGAGTTTTTATTAGATATTGGACGTCTCCAAACCAGAAATCCAAACAACACTAATGATAAGTTTCCAATTGTTCGCTTATGTAAACTACTATCTTGGAAAGTGTAATCAGTTGGCTACATAAGCGTTAAACTCCTCTAGTTTTCAATTAATTTAGTTTTTGAAAGAATTGACTTATATTGTAGTAAGAAGTGGGCATGAATATACTAGCCCCCGAAAGGTAGGCATTTTTTCTAGGCAGCCTTGGACCCCCCCATTGGTAAATCCTGGCTTCGCCACTGTGACAGGTCCATTGAGGGCTGTAGAGGACAAAACTGGAATGCCCAAATTAGGCGTTTAATCTTAATCTGTTCGTGGAAAGAGTAAATCCAACCAAAACAGAACAGGCCCTTCTCACACTGGACGGTAATGCAAGCCATAAGGAGCAGGAAGTAGTAACTTTCGCAAAAGATCACCACATTCATATGCTGAGACTTTCACCGCATACTTCTCACAGGTTTACCAAAGGGTGCCAATTAAAGAAACATCTGTGATGACAGATTGTTTTCATAACCCGTTTTAATTTCTCTAAGAGGCATTTAAATGTTTAAAAATTTCGAAATAATTATTTTCAGAATAATCCTACTTATAATAATGGTTTAAATATGCACTATTTCATTTTGTATGGGAGAGGGTTGGATTACAAGCGGGAATGGATTATTTCGTAACCGATACAAGATGTCCCATGCAACCCTCCAACTTTTCAAATGAGCAAAATGTAAAGGTTTTTTCAAATGAAAATAGAATGTCGATCGATCCGGTTTGACGTAATTCCTCCAGAGGGTCTTTTTGTAACACTTTGAAATTAGTTTCGATAGAGATTTAAATTTTATTTAGCCCTTAACAATTATACAATTTGCAAAATGGCTTAGATGTCCCATACTAGAGAACCTTCCCCTACATCTAATGGACGTACATATATTACTAATATAATTTGTTCATTAATTCACCGATATATCATAAATTTCTGATTTACACAACTGGATTTGAAATAATGTTACAGTTATAAACCTTTCCCTCGAAAATTTGCCACCGTTCTCTCCCAACTTGGTTATCAAGATAAAAAGGTTATAACTGTGAACATCTTAATTGTAAAGATTTCCATCGGCTACTTAAAAAAATAATTGTTTTCGTAAGTGTGTTCTTCCGAAGAAGTATAGAAATTGTAGGGCATAGGTTTCAATCTCGGAGTATTTTCACAAGAATTAATGAAGTTTTCGAACTGAAAGAGTGATTATTATACTGTATATCACGAAAAGGACAAGATGGCATCGCGGGCCGACCGTGAGGAGTTGTGAATCTGAAAGGCCTAAGACTGTTGAGAAATACCAGGAGACAGAAGGGAGGCAGTGAATTGAAGTATGTTTTCTCTTGTAGTGACTGCAACACTAAGTATGTGAAATGAATCGTAGAACAAAATCCATCGCACGAATGGGTCTTCCATTTCACCTGTTGGAAGAACGGAGATGGTCCTCAGAAGCCGCCTGGATCTCATAAAGATTGTTTTCTGGGAACTGTGTTCCAACGAGTATATTATTTCCCAACTTGTTACCCTAATTGCCCTCGAAAAAATCTTTTACGAGTATGTACCCCTCTCCTCCTCTTTACTTAGAGACTAAACATACGCAAGTATGATGAAGTGCGAGTATAAATTTGCCTAATGTCTCGGTAATAACGTGCAAGAAGAATCTCATATTATTATAAATGAATGAATACGTCTCCTGCATCGCATTGAAGGAATGCTGAGCTAAGGAGACGAACAGTATTTGTTTTCTATTTCCATTTAAATGGAGGAACACATTCCATTTGCCAACCGCCGCTGAACAAAATCCTGCTTATGGAGATGGCAATTCAATAAATAAGAGTTATTGGAGAAAAAGTCATTGCTATTTAAGATTTAAATGATAGATTCTTCTGGAAAAGCAAGTACTGTGACGGTATAGGCGCTTATTTTGTTTTTCGACAGGTCGAAGCGGGGGATTCTAGTCCTCGGTCGGAAAACTAACTTGTTATTCAGTTAGAATTCAGTCAGAGAGTCTTTATAACCTTTTACTTCCCCTGCTGTGGGAAAAATTTACGTTAATGGTTCTAGTACGAATGGGTGTCTATATCTCTGTTTATCAACAGGGGCGGAAACCCATTGCCGCTCTTTCTCTTTCATTCTTACTCGGGTCCAATCATTTAAAATCGAATATCACGTGGGGCTGACATCAGAGCAAGTGCAAAACAGGTGAAAGTGTAGGGTGAGAAATAATAAGGGGTGGATTCAAAGTTATTATTTAAGATTGGAGAGCAATAAAACCCCAAGAGTTGAGGAAATACCTTTCAAATTATCCAATTCATATTTTATTATTACGTTTTTTGTAAATGAAGGCCGAAAAAAGTTCCAACGGGCGAATTGCTGTGTGGCTACTGGAAGTGCGATAAATCAAAATTCAGTAATATTCCGTTCTTAATAAAGAGAATAAACAGGGATGAAGATGCGATTTCTATCGTGGTCACGCATGGACCGAATGCCAGGGCTGGAATCCACTGAGGAATCTCTTAATTAAAAATTCGCTGCAAAACGAAGGATTCGCAAAACTGCCATCCATTTATCATTCTGTTTAAATTTATTGCAGTCTGAGCTCCGGAGGGTCTTTTAATGGAAAATAAATAAACGGGAGCAACTTTACACCATAATTACTGATGGACCAGCGGATGTGCTGTGCTGAAATTTAAAATTATTCAAATTTACTCGATGCATTTCTGGTTTATTTTGAAATTGCACTTCGCGTTCATTCGATGCAAATTACTCTTTTTTCGCGTTCTTATGATTCACATTCACTCGATAAGTAAATATAAATATGTCTCTCAATACTACTTAAACAGGAGGTAGATGAAGCACTGCCCTTTTCACAAATTAACATTGTAAAACTGTCGATTCGAGATCGACATTTTTTGGCGTAGCAACGGAAACGCATAAACGATGGGGAAAGAGACGAGGTTACCTAATTTAGATTATACTTCCCTTAATGAAGCATCTACCTTCTCTATACTTAATAAAACTCAGCGAAAATTTCTGTACAGTACCTAATTGTCATTAAAGCTACTTTCAATATCAATAATTGGCAATAATAATGATTGTTTATTCAATTAGATATTTAATTCTTCTGGAAACTGTTGTTATCCGTTTCTCGCGGATAGCCTCTAAATTGCGTTTTTTTCAAGAATTTGGAAGTCCCACATAATTAACATTTTATAAATCAAGATAAAAATAAAGTTATTGTTTTGTATTATAATGCTTAAAAAGGAACTATTCTGTAAATGTGTAGCAATATTATTTTTTACGAGTTGCACACTGCAAGTATATGTTTAAAGTACTGTACTTTGCAAAGTTCTATTTGGTTTGAAAATTTAGGTTAAGGGAACCCAAATGTCTCTAAGTAAAAATCGATTCTGTACCCAAGTGACCTGGTGTCGAAACGAGGACTTTTTAAGATATAATTGTATTAAACTATTTGCTTTGTATAATGTGACCGTTTCTGAAATTCCAAGTCGATTATCGGACATGACATGAAAAAGAAAAATTCGTATTGACGTTTAATTGAATGGAAAAATGTAAATCGTGCCCTTGTATCGGACCAATGGTAATAAGATAAATAATTAACTGTGTTTATGAAACATTCATTACTTCTGTTCACATGTAATGGCCATAGAATTACCACCTTCTCGGTAAATCAATCATAATAAATTTGAAATTCCCGCCACGCATTTCAAATGGTAGAGACGCCTAGTCTCAAACCCAGGAACATTTGGATGTCGTGAGTTCATATAATGACCTGGTAGGAATAAAACGTTTTTAATCCAAAGTTTAAAGCCAATATCTTGCCCGGAAAAACGTAAAGTAAGTTCCCATCATTCCATTTTGCAATGCATAAAAGAATGTAAATGGCGCTCCAGCATTGATACAAGCATCATTAGGGAAACGATAATATTCTTATATGAAATATATTTATGATCTCTATACACTTGCCGGATCTTACGTTCGCGTATGACCGGGAAAGGGATTAAAACATTCTTAAAAATCGCGGCAATGTATTTAAATAGGGGAATTATGCACCCACCTGGCGTCGAACTCAAGCCCATTTGGTGACATTTTTATAGATATTAATATATCAGAGCGCGTTATCTGGAGCCTCTAAGATTTTGAATTCCGTTTTAAATAGTAGAGACGCCTGGTATCGAACCCAGGACGTTTTGGAAGATGTGAAAACATTTAACGCCCTAGAAGGGAAACAAAAAACTTATTTAATTCAAATTTTGAAGTCGATATCATACCGAGGAGGTCCTATAATAAGACTCCGTTATCCCAATTTGAAATTCTTAGGGTAATGTAAATGGCTCTCTGGGATCGAACCAAGGACCAACAGGGAAACTTTAAACAGCGTATGTGAAATCTATTTATGATCTCTTTTCACATGGTGAATTTTAAGTATCTATGTTATCGGGAAGGAGTTCAAAAAATCGCCGCAATGCATTTTAAATGGGAGAATATTTGCCCTGACCTAGCGTCGAACCAATGGTAATCATGGAAGATGCAGTTATGATTTTCGTCGGATATGCACGGCTTCCAGCGATCCCTCGAATTTCAAATCTCTAATATGTCGGGAAGTGCCTCAAAACATTTTCGAAAATTCCCACAATGCCTTCTTATGGAAAAAATCGTGACTTTGGGGACTTCTGGCATCGAACCCATGACACTGAGGTTCAAAGTCGCAATTTTTTTCTGGAGGTTTTACGCTATTGCCAGTACGTCGTAAAAATTTCAAGACAGTGACACCTTTGGAACATGAATAGAATTTTGATTCCCTATGAATGAACGTATATATAGTTCCGAAGTATGTCCGAAGAAACGTCTATATATAATAGAAACAAGAAATAGAGATCTTCATGTGGAGTCTTCTGTAACAATTCAGGCACATTAAGATGCAATTTTATTCCAAAAATCATAAATTTTCTTTATCGTTTTGTGTGAATATTTAGTACAGTCTGAAAGTCTTTTGACAATACTTGTTTTCAAGCACAACTTTAAAAAATTAAATTCACATAAATAGTAAAATACATTTTCCACAAGAAAATTTCTCAGGTCCTTTCTCATCTATTCATCACATGATAACAAAAATAAAATTTCATGAACATATTCATCTTTAGGAAGCCTTTGCATGCGACATGGAAATGAACACTCTCTAGTGCTGGTCTTTTTCACCCGACTGATTAACCTGATTTTTTTTATTTTTGGCAGCATCGAATACCATTTTAGGCACGAAAAAAGAACAAATAGAAGTAGCTTTGGTTTACACTTCACTTATGCTAAGTAAAAAATGAATTCTGAGTAATAGCTACATTCTCACCATCAGTTTGAATCTGTAAAAGTTTAGTAAATGTTTTCACCTCTCCCTCGTGGAAAGCCCATTTGAATCTAAGCCCGATTGAAATTTAATGTCTTCTTCTACCACGGATGAGTGATTCGATATGTTCTCAATCGGTCTCATTGCATCGGATATTAATGCTCACTTTTTGAATCTTCTGCACGAACTGAAAGCAAGTCACGAATTCTCCTTTCCTTCTAAAATACCTGCGATAAGTGAATGTATATGATGTTTTACGAATTCGAGTGCGGAGTACTGCTCCCGGAAACAATATTTTTAATTTTGGTCCACATTTGGAATGAATCCCCTTTACGTATGCAAATTGCGGAGGTGTAACGTTAAATATACAAGATTGTCGTTTTATTTCCTGCGCCATATCTCCCAAAATAAAAGAGAGTCGTAAAATGGCGTCGAGGACTCCAGTCGAATCCTAAAGCGCGTTTTGATGGAATTAGTTAATATTTTTGTGAAGTTTGAGAAACTATTTTCTGAACTAACATCGTGTACTCTAATATGTAGTAGGAAATATATATATATATACGAGTAAAATGTAGCTTGCATACTGCAAGCAGATCGGCAATACTAATTTCATATCGGCATCATATCGGGACGGTCCTCAATAGAAAAAAAAAGCATTGAAATTTTTCTTAAAATTCGCTGATTTTTCATCGTCTGGCATCAAACCCGGGTCTTTTCTGTGAACTTACTATGCAGCACAACAGAAGATCACCATCTCAAACTATGTGTGAAAATTCAAGCAGAAATATTGGCTACAACTGCCTCAAAAGACGTTCTAATTTTCACGAATGTAAATGGCTCTCGGGACTCGAACCAAGGACGATCTTGGAAATCTAAAAGGTGTTTCTGAGAATTATTTATGATTTCTATCTATATGCCGAATTTCAAGTTTCTACATTAATGTTAAAGGTTTCAAAATAATTCCAAAAAATCGGATCAACTTCTGATTTCAGAGACACCTGGTGTCGAACCCAGGACATATTTTAAGCTGTAAATGCACAGTTTGATTTGTGAAGACCTTCTCTTGTATCATGCAAAGTTTCAAGTCGATAGCATGCCGAAAAGTACCTAACATTTGTTTCCGTTATCTCCGTAAGAAATGCATTGAGGAATTTAAATGGCCCTCTGGGATCGAACCAAGGACCATCAGCGAATATGTAAAATTTGATTATGAAATATATTTATAATATCCTACCCCATGCCGAATTTCGAGTTTCCATGTTATCGGGAAGAAGTCCAAAAAAAATCTTAAAAATCGTCACAATGCATTTTAAACGGCCGATATTTGCCCCGTCCTAGCATCGAACCATGGACCATATTCAAAGATGTCTTTATGATTAACGTTGGATATGCCCGGCTTCTAGCGATCCCTCGAGTTTCAATTCTCTCCTTTTCCGGGAAGTGCCCCAAAAAAATTTTCGAAAATCCCCGCCATGTATTCTTATGGGGAAAATCGCGACTTTGGGGCCTTCTGGAATCGAACCCATGACACCGAGGTTCAAAGTCGGCTTTTTCCTGGAGGTTGCACGTTATGGCCAATATGTCGTAAAAATTTCAAGTCAATGACGCTTTTGGTTTAGCCTGTGAATTTGTATCCTATCTGGGTATATATATGAACTAGTAAATGGGTGCTTGCAAACTGCAAGCAAAACAATTATTAAGGGATACTACCCTGAGTTATCGGTCTATATGTTATATTTACGTTTCCTTTTAATTATACCACTGTCTATCGTATACATTATTTTGAAATGTGAGATCGAGATTCACCAAATAATATAATAATAGAATAATTATTTCGAAAGCTTTTCACGTTTAATTGATACGGGAGTTTGGAGTTGAGACCTTAATGCTAGGTGGCCACCAAATGCGAAGCGAAGGTAAGTTGAGCGAAGTTACGTTGAGCGGACTACGCTTTCACAATAGAATCTATACTTTTTAATGCAGCTGCGGCCGCCGGATACGAAGCGTAGTTGAGCTGAGAATTGTGACGTCACTCTGCCTCGCAAGGCACATCTTCCGAACGGTCGTGGTTCGTTCTGAAGCGAAGTCAGCTTACCCCTCCACCGTTCTCAACGTGATAGTGGTGGAGGGGGGGAGCCTTTCGCTTCTTTCATCGGCAGTATTTCAATTGATATCAGTGTGTGAAAGATTCACATTTTCGAGGGCTCCCGGATAGTCATGTGGACAGCGCGTTTGCCTTTGATGAAAGCGGTCCCGGGTTTGATTCCCGGTGGGAGCCAATGTGCGAAATGACCTAAGCTGTCGAAGCACTTTTAACAATACTACTACTAAGATTCACATTTATGAGCTTGAAAGGTGTGATTAATTCCCAATTACAGCTTTCTTTCAGAAATATTAATTTAATACTTGATGAACGATTCAATTTCACAAAAAGTAATCACTTTGTCAACCTATGATAATTGTGATCGTAAACCTAATTTAATTACTTCCAATGGGGTTACAAATCAATTAAATCCCAATTTAAGATATTTTCTCTTCTTAGCGGAACGCAATCATTGAGAAAATGCCGTCGGAAAGGTTCATTGCAGCCGAGAATAATTTTCTCGTAAATATAATCATTGAACGCAGGTCAGTTTTTGAAAATCAACTAATGCTGTGAAATCGTCAGTAGGTCTCGGAGAGGAACACCAGCTTACCATAGCACTAAAACCAATAACAGTAGGATATTCATTTATGCACCATTAAAAACATTAAAAATACGGCAATTTGAAGTAGATTTTAAAAAAGGCATGTGCTCCTCTCCGAGACATTTACCCGTCAGCAAAAGTATGACGATGGATGAAGAGTGAAGAAAAATTGATTTGCCATGCTTATGTGAGTATAATGGTTAATTTTTGTGATGCTCTTTACAAAATAATTTAACTAATTATTAATATAAAATTAAAAACTATTTATACTATCAGTTCCGTCATTGCAAAATGAAAAGTGTACTCGAGTGTGGTACGAACGATAGGAACTTATATGATATTAGCGAAATAGATAAATTCGTGTCCAATGGCTGTAAATAATATCTTAATTAAAGTGTGCCAGCATAATATTGTGACAGAATCCGCCTCTTGCGAAATTTCTGTGATTTAACCGTAATCAAAGAATTAAATTCTCGGTCGGCAACTAAAGGCTAAACTTACGCCATCTTGGTAGTTTAGAAAGGAATCGCCTCGCACAGCTCAGCTCCTCCAGTTTTCGACCCTCGAAGACTAAAACTTCGCTACGATTCGCTCCGCGTCACTTTTTCCAGCTCAACTCAGCTCAGCGCCGCTTCGCATTCGGTGGCCACCAGGCTTGATGAATACGCATACGTAAAATTAAATTAAGGAAATACGCCAAACAAAGAATGAATTTCATGAAGTTAATGATGTAAGGTACAACGTATTAATTGTGTACTATGTATTAATTTAAGAAAACATAGTAAAAGAACTTACCTATTCCCCCTAAATATTCAGTGTAGATTCTTCAACTCCATCCTCGAATAATCTTTCTACTTGCATGCCTTTTCCGATTATCTTCGTTGGTACATGGTCTCGTATCCTCTACATAAACTTATGTTATCACAGTATGAATTCCCGAATAATTCATTGACCGTGCAGATATTCGCTGTCCATTTTGATGAAAGTTACATTTTTCAACCTTCAGTAATAACATAAATGGAAATAATTTTTTTAAATTATACCACTGTATATTGTATACATAATTTTCAAATGAGTGAGATCGAGATTCACCAAATAATGATAGTAAAATAAATATTTCGAGAGCCTTTCCATGTGATACGGGAGTCTTTAATGGATACGTGTTCGTAAAACTATATTAAGGAAATACGCCAAACATAGTAAAGTTGGAATAAAAATCTGTATAAGATAAAAATGTGGAAAATAAATAAACGATTACCTGTGTAGTATTCGGTACAGTGCAAGACATACTCCAAAATAATCCTATATTCATTAGCTGGCGTCTACCACGACAATGAGCTCCGTTTCTAATTAAATAAACAAATAGACAATAGGCAACGTAATTATGTAAATAGTTTTAAAGAACTTAGAAAAAGAATTTTATTCTAAAGCCTATTTGGAGAAGATGGGAAAATAATATTCATACAAAGGTACATGCAAACATTGTTTATACTAACGAAAAATTATCCAGCTAACACGAAGAACGACGTAATCAGAAGGTGGTTGAAGGAAATCAGTGTATTTTATGTGTAGATTTTTGTTTTTCATTTTGATGAAAGTTGAATTACGTAATATACTATGCACTAATTGTGTACTACGTATTAATTAAAGAAAAAGTAGAAAAAGAACTTAATTTTAAATTCTCTTTGGAGAGGATGACAGAATAATTATATGTAATTAAAATAGAAAAGAAGAAACATAATAGGCATAAAATAAACAGCACAGAAACACACACGAAAAGCAAACCACCATATACGTAGAGCAACGATATCCTAACATCGTTCAATTATACCATGTATTTCCTGAGTAGATATTTGTTGTTCATTTCGATGAAAGTTACCATTTCTTGATATTCAATGATAACATGGTCCTTCAAGAAAGGCGGGCAGCAATGGGTTTAGTTGCCGTTATGAGCTTTTCGGTGACTATATATCACAATGTATATAGAACGAAAGTGAAACATACATGGAACTTTTTAGTCTGAGTTCAGTATATGATAAATGTATTTGGTTAAGTGAGCTATGAAATATAATATATTAATAAATTATAGTGTTCGTTAAACTAATGATTCGTATTGCTTGCAGTTATGTTATTTCTAAAGATTGTCGTTAAACCTTATAATTTACATTAATATCACTATTTATTGATTTATATTAATATCAATGTACTTCATTCTAGAATAATCTCGCTACTTACATGACTTTTACGATTATCTTCGTTGATAAATGGTCTCGTATCGTCTACATAAACTTATGTTATTACTATATGTATTCCCGAATAATTCATTGACCGCGCAGATATTCGCTGACCTTTTTGATGAAAGTTACATTTTTCAATATTCAGTAATAACATATATCGAAAGAAACATTAAAAAATCTGATGTGGCCAACACATGACTTTCTCCGTATTTATTGAAAACATAAGCCTATGCCGGTAATATATAAATAACTCTAAGACAATGAGTGTTACAGGAAAATGTTTCATACAAGCTTTGTAGTAAAAAACATTATCTTCAACTTTGGTACATAATTGTATATACCAAAATTGCATTCTGATAGATATATGTATGAAAATCTTCCTTTTCTGGGTAAACAACAACTTCCGGTTAACCATTATTGAAGAATAACTCCTAAACAATCAGTGTTACGAAAAAATGTTTCATACAAAAGTTGTACCAAAGTACATTATCTATAACTTTTGTAAATAATTTTATATACCTACATTTCATTTTGACAGAGATATGTATGAAAAACTTCCATTTCTGGATTAACAACAACTTCCGGTTAACCATTATTGGGGAATAACTCCTAAACAATCAGTGTTACGAAAAAATGTTTTATACAAAAGTTGTAGTAAAATACATAATCTACAATTTTGGTGTGTAAATGTATATACCTATATTGCATTCTGACAGAGATATGTATGAAAAACTTCTTTTTCTGGGTAAACAACAACTTCCGGTTAACCATTATTAAAGAATAACTCCTAAACAATCAGTGTTACGAAAAAATGTTTCATACAAAAGTTGTAGTAAAAACCATTATCTACAACTTTGGTACATAATTGTATATACCTACATTGCATTTTGACAGAGATATGTATGAAAAACTTCCATTTCTGGATTAACAACAACTTCCGGTTAACCATTATTGGGGAATAACTCCTAAACAATCAGTGTTACGAAAAAATGTTTTATACAAAAGTTGTAGTAAAATACATAATCTACAATTTTGGTGTGTAAATGTATATACCTATATTGCATTCTGACAGAGTTATGTATGAAAAACTTCCTTTTCTGGGTAAACAACAACTTCCGGTTAACCATTATTGAAGAATAACTCCTAAACAATCAGTGTTACGAAAAAAATTTTAATACAAAAGTTGTAGTAAAGTACATTATCTATAACTTTTGTATGTAATTGTATATACCTATATTGCATTCTTACAGAGATATTTAAGAAACAAACATTTGTTCCGGATAAACCGTAACTTCCGGTTAAGCGATATTCTCCAAAAACTAATCAACTCTTGGCATCGTTAGGGAAATCCTAAATATGAATTTTGAAAATGATCGGATAATTACTTTTTAAGATAGAGCGCACACAAACTTTTTAACCACAGACAGACAGACAGACAGACAGACAGACAGACACACAGACAGACATGTTCGGGAAAATAGCTTAAACATGCTCTATGGGCCCCAAAACATCTATTTCCGTCGAAATCTGGAGATCGAATTTTTTTGCGAATACAATACTTTCTCTATACTACGTATAGGGAGAAAGTAAAAATATTAAAAATGCATCAAACCTTTATCACGGACTATGAAATCAGGATTGTAAACAAACTTGTTTTCAATTCAAACAATGGTTGTTGCCATAGATTTAATTTTCGAAATGAGCAGAAAAAAACGAAATAAATTGGCGTTGTAACTAACCTTTTGCAAATTTCGTGTCCGAATGTTAAAATCGGTAGCAAGTAAAGTAAATTTTGATCTTTTAGACGTAATATAGACCAAGTCCAACTGCTTTACGATTACGTTTTCACATTTTAATAAACGAAAGAAATTTGCTCTGCATGGCCATTTTTCGTTATTCCCGTTTAAATACATTGAAAAATATAATCGTCTCTTGGCTCCATTCTAGGTCAAAATCTGGGAATTTTCGATTTTTTCCCAACTCGACTGTCAATTATGAATCTCTTCTGAAAATTTCAGCCTTCCAGCTCGATTAGAAATGCCCAGGATTTTGTGTCAATCAGTAGGATTTGCAGCTTTATATATAGTAATGAATCCGGAGAAGCATCTATATATAATAGATATGAATGAATCCGGAGAAGCATCTATATATAATAGATGTAGTGCTCCTCACTTTCTGATTCTTCCGATTATTCTATCCGATTTAAGCCTTCTTTCTTGTCGTCGGTGATTTATGGGGAACTCACGAAAAAGGTTTCGTTAAGAAGATCAAACAGAGATCGAAGTCTACAGAAAACACAGGCGACCGGATTCTAGAACCTCATCATCAGATCCGTTGATGGAAATAAATGGAAAATTTAGCCTTCTCCATTTTGAAAGGGCGAGTGAGAGAAAAAACGAGACGTTTTCAGAAAGTTCAACTCCTGACAGATCAGCAAATGTCGGTAGTTAAAGTGACTCCTTGAGCATTTGTGCCGTTTTGTGGTTGCTCTTTGTTGCCAATACTTCACTTGTTTAAATTGGCAGAGAAAATCCAGCCGTTGCGAGATAAGATCAGTGATAAGTTTTCTGGGTGTGAAGGAAAATACGGTTTTGCACCCTAAACTAATCAATATCTATCGACAGATCCTTGAAGTCAACGGTGATGTTGTTGTGTTTGAGTAAATTGTGTGGAATTGATTGAACTATTTATATTTTTATTTTTAGCTATGTAAAATAGCTAAAAATCTAAACTCTCATAAACGCAATGTATCTCACAGATAATTATCTGTATAATATATTATAATTTATGGACTGTAAATGCTGACTGAAAGATGTTAGGGTTGCGTTGCGACTTGCGGTTTGCTTCAAAACAGGATCGAAGAAAGCTAAGAAGGAAAAACAGAAGAAACTCGAAATGGGTATGAAAAGATAGAAAAATTTAGTTGGGCAAGTTAGTACGTGCATGCGATGTCCAAATCCACCACGTCTACATTTGTGAAGAAAGGAGATTCCTACAAGTAAGTGAATAAGGCCAAAGAAGTCGTTTCATCACTAGGATTGCCCCCTCTCCGGATTCTCTTCTCCGGGTTAGTAATATCCGCTTTCGACAATAATTCCAGCATTTTTAAATCCGCCTTAAACGCCCGCTCGCCATTTTTGTCAATCTAGAGATTTCCTCGCTCTAAATAGCCACTTTTTTCTTTCTTTTCTCTTCTGTTTTATGGACTCCTCACACTCAATGGATCCTGTTTTGTAACTTCGTCCCTACTCTATGTATTCTTATTGTTATGTTTGAATTACTTAAGAGTTAAACTAGTATTATGGTCGGTCAATAAAAGACAACATACAACACATTTAATTTGCAGTTTCTGAACTGCTACTTTATAGCGAAGTCAAATCAATTCTTTAGCGATATATTTATCGATTTGCGCGACTTTCAAGTTATTTGCATATATTATTTGCAAGTCAAGGTGCATCTGGCGATATTCCATCGCCGTCTCTTCTGGGTCACCCCGAGTCGACGGAGTGAGAGGAAAACAGGAAAACCTGCCGCTTCTTGAGCTCACCGGGTTTAATTATTCGAGGATGTCTTATTTCACTAATAAACAATCCCATTGGAATGGTGTTGCGGGATCTAAACGCTGTGACAGAGAACACGATTCTATTTCGATTGGCTCTTCGAGCAAAGGATCGAAAAATGTTTGCTTTATCCCAAGAGTTCCAAAAGAAATTGAGTTTGTACTAAAAATTTAAACTGAAAAAGCTACCCCAAATATGATAAAGTAAAGATATTTACCAAGGTCTTATTCCTGCATAGTAATACATAAGCGTTTATAGTTATAATATACTAATTGTTAAATATTCATAGCATAGTAATTTATAGCTGTTAGGATTCGGATCCCTTCCCAACTCCCTTCAGACCATCGGAAATCCAGTTCTCATTGTCCCAAACCTTTCGCATGTAATCAGCTACACTTTTTCCAGAAGTTTGCATGCAACGTAAGAATTATTGATATATATTGATCCGAAAATTTTTGTTTTTTCCTTTATAAATTGGTATAACTGTAGCAGATTTACAGTCATGTGGAATTCCACCGTTGTTTAACGCAATCGTAAATATTCTGTTTAGAAAATACCACGCCCACCAATTTTTAGGGCTTCTCCTTGTACGTTGTCTGGTTCGACTGATTTTTATTCTTAAGTGAACTAATTCTCTTAGGTATATTGTTAAAGCCAATGTTGAACCGTGTGTATTGGTTTCCTTCTTCAAGGGCTTGTTTTGGATGCTTGCCGTTTCCTTTTGTGCGTTATTAGTAGAGGTGTTTGAAAATGTTTTGATTTTTTCACACACATAACAAACTCGGCTTCGTTAAAAGAGTAGGCAGAAAGTTTATCATCATCTGCAAGTGGTTATTGAATAGTGCAATCGTTCACTCATCTCTGCATGCAATTGCATCCTCTGTCGATGGTTATTGGTAGAGGTGTTTGAAAATGATTTTATTTTTTCTGAAATTTGTTGATTTGTAAACCAAATTGTGGTGATTCGTGTTTTTATTATGTTTTCTAAATTTGGTGTTACTAATTTTCACAGTCTCTCATGTAAGCAAAGGAATAGTATTAGGCACACTTTAGCATAATCATTAAAAGCTTTGGAAATATTATTAACTGTAAATTATACAAAATAAAAAAAACTAATTAGTTAATGTAAATTTGTTTAAAACTGTGCCGTTTACACCTAAGGTAAATGCTTTCACACCTGCAGATCAACAAAACATGATATTTTCATGTAAAACATATTGACACGATAGATGTTAGGAAACACAAAACATATTTCTTCGTGGAATTAGGCGAGATTTTGTGATAATCCATAATGGAAAGAAAGTTTTGTGAATTTATTGCAAAAGCTGAATTCGCGTAATCAAAGATGTCATTTGTGATCAAAAATATGACAATAAATACGTAAATAATACAATTATATACGGTACATTTATTTAAATCGTACCAAAATTACATTTCCCTTTCTTACAAACGATGAATGAGCGAAAATCACCAAAATCCGCGCTTCTTATTAAAACTAATATTATTTCGCTAAATCGGCCAAAATTCGCGTTATTTGTAGGTTTTATCGCTTATTGCGAAAAATAAACACCTCTAGTTATTACTTACAAAGTATTTCGAGAATTCCTGAGGTTTTTCATCATCGTTAAAATACTCTTTCCCGTTACTACCTATTAGTATTCGAATGTCTATTCTTGGTTTACTTCGCTATAGCTTGCTTTTTTACCAGAGAGAACGTTTTCCAAGAAGTAATTTTGAGCTTTCTTTTTCTCTTATCAGTGATGCTAACTAACCGAATGCAGTGGCTACTGGGGAATCTTTTAAGTCGAATAAAATCTCTTTCCATTGGATGTCTTCCGAAAATAGGGAAATTCTGCTGATAAATAACGGCACGAGGCGACGAAGAACTTGGGAAAGTAACGAATGAGAATAGATTTCAAAATTGGCGAATTATTTCAAATTAAACGATAAATATCACAATTGAAAGTGTGAATTGGCGGACGCTGTGTTTGCTCTTGCTGTTGAAAGTGAGAGTTGGGAAGAGAGAACGTTATTCGATACTGCCGACTGAATAAAGAGACTTGTAACGAATACAATAAGTCTGCCTGTAATGAGAATGCAATAACTCATTAATAGGCCATGATTGTGATGGATTTATTATAAAATATGTAATATTTGTCGATATTCATAAATGCTCTATTAATTTATGTTATTTTAAACAGCGTTTAACATGGACGAATAAAATTTGGCTAATTTTCCAACCGAGCTTAAAGATAAAGGGTGCGTCCGATGCCTTGTTCAAATTCGATTTTTTTTGCTCCCAAAGAATTTCTAATCACGCAATTCAAGTTAAAATGAACGTCTGTCTTAAGTTTTAAGCAGAATTCTTCTTTTCAATGAACATGCATGAAAAATCCAATGTGTGCGTGTGATGTAGTTATCTACAACCGAGTTAACCTAAATGTTTGATTAATTAACTGTTGTTGCATTCGATGTTGCTAATCTTTTAAAAAGATTTTCCTTTAACTGTTGATCGTTTAATCACTAATATTAAAAGAATCAATTAAGAAGAAGATTTGCTGTTTATCACTTTTCTCGAAATATGAGCACAGCAAAAAAAAATGAGTTTTATATACAATATTAAAATTTATTTCTTTGTGTATATTCTTAATAGAATTACCTAATAAGTATTATTTCGCTGATTAATTAAAGTTTTGCTAATAATTAGTACTAAAATTTATTCTACCTATCAGTATTTTCAAACCTAGGAGTATGTATCTAGATGACGGAAGAATTGCTAACTGATTTTTAAAATTAACAATTATCTTTTCTTTTGTTACTTGTACATACATGTGTATTTGCAACGACAAATCAACAATATCGGTCCACCGAGATGCTGTTCAAGCGAGATGTCGGTCAGTTGAAGTGAGCTGTTGGTCAATTGATTTGAATGAAATAGACGAGTAAATCTGCCTCAGTCTTCTTCTAAATCGCGTACAAATCACTAATTGGGCCAATATTGGAATATGGCGCAGCCATTTGGGATCCGTTATTAATAGGACTGATTAAAGAAGTTGAGATGGTACATAGACCAGCAGCACGATGTGTAAAGAATAATTACATAAGAACTGCAAGTGTAACAGAAAATGTAGAAAAGCTAAGTTGGGAAACTTTAGAAAAATAAGGAGAATTTACAGGTTAGGAAGCTTATATAATGCTTATACTGGAAAGCCTGCATAGGCAGATAATAGGAGAAGGATAAGAAGCCCCGCTTACGTAAGACCATAGATACTAAATAGAACCTCCCCCTCAAAGGACTGTTAAATTCTCCTTCCTTAAAAGAAATATAGATCCTATTAGATCTTCCTGCAGGTTTAATTGAGCTATTTCTTACCCGAGTACATACCTTCAAGGCGAAGTTAAGTAAATTCTAATAACTGTTAACTAAATTCTGTTTGGGTTGGCTGACTCTCTGTGATTCGTGTTGATGCACTTTTGTGCATGGGGGTATGAATCGTAAAGCTGTATTTTTTTATAAGGTGGGATAATATATTTAAAGATTGGATTATGTATGTCTTGACTTGTCTGTCAGAGGGAGATTTTTCCGAGGGGTTACCCTCCCTTCTTGAGCAAATGTCTGACTTTAATTGTGCTTTCCCCTCAACTTATATTAGTCTATATATAATAGATATGATCATGATAGGACTTTTTTTTAATAATAAAAATTTATTTTTTACTTGATTATATACGACTGGTTGTATGGGACAGAGAAAATTGGAAAGTACTTGGGGAGGCCTATATCCGAGGTCGGATTCAAAATGGCTGATAATGATGATGATCATGATGATGATATATATTTATTGACTTATCTTATGAAATTTCGAAATTCATTATACCAAACATGAGCATGTTTGATAACTCCTAAATTTCAGTCTGTAAAATTTTGTTTTTATTAATTTTGCACTTTAATATTGAAATGATGTCTCGAATTAAGTAACATTTTTTTAAATTTTTGTACCCGTTTATACGTGTTCAGAATTGTTGCTCAACAATATCATATAGAATTCCTACAAACAGTGAAAGTGATAAAAAATGTCATATCGTTGATGCCTTCATAAATGATGATTTTTTATGTCTGTAGATTTACATTTACATAAACCCTGCAATCCGCCAGTGGCGCGTGGGGGCCTGGAGAAGCATAAGATTCTCTAATACTTCGCGGGAAAAACGACCAAAAGTAACTATCTGTCCTGGCAACCACTTCCCTCTTTCGCTTTTTTGTCTTCTCCCGAAGATCGCGAGAGTTTATGACTGGGATCACAATATCAGCTGTCTCCTCCCCGATATCGATAGTGATACATTTATCAAAAAGCTTCCGTAAAAGATTCCGTTAGTAAGATTTGTTTATAACAAAATTTTTCAAGATTTCCGGAATCCATAGCGCAGGTACTTTAAAGTAAAAATAAGTGATTTAATATAACATCATCGAATAAGGGTTCTTATTCTTCGTTGCAGTCATTCGTGAAATACCAAATGAATACATTCGAGAAATCCGTTTCCTGTCGCCTAACAGTTTTAACTGTTTACTATGAAATGCATGATATTAGATTTTAATTTTACTAAATGACAGTATAGATGTATTCCGAGACGTCTTTAATTCATGTTAGAAGAGACTTAAAAGTCTCTGCCTTGCCCTAATTGAAGACGTTTATTAATATTATAATTAATGCTTTAGTGATGGAAATATTTTGAATCTCTTAACTCACTAAGTGGTTTGTACTGTTCAAATACAATGTTTTCCCATCTTATCTGTAAAAACACTCCATAATTAGAAATTTTCGTAAAATTAATTGCCTTTATTTCCTAGGTAAAAAGAATATCTTACTCCAAAAGTCTCCTTGCAGTCTTCTAATTCTTCTGCCGAACTCGTTCGTCATTAACTTCAAGCAAAAAATGTTGATCGAGTATTTATACTTTTCTATTAGCGCGCCATCAAAACGTATCCTTTCTCATGTTTACAGGAAGAGGATGTAATTGTAAAATGCAATTGAAAAGGGTTTAGTGAAATAACTGTTCATAAAATCTTGAAAATTTTCTTCTTTTTTATATTGTACTCGAAAATCATACAATAATATATCTTGAAATTGTCTCCAAAGTACTGGAGAAGTAAGTCTAAACATAGTGTTACCTCGTAGTTTTGGTATTCTTGTAATGTTGGGCTGATGGTGTATGTGAGTTATTACATACGATCATACTGAAAAACATTATATATTTTATTTTTTCAAATATTTAATATTTGTAACTTTAGTAAGGCCGATTAAGTCACACATTTGCTTATTTAATTTGACAGATCACTTATAATAAATAGCATAATGAGGGGGGAATACAATTGCAGCAGCAAAACAGTTACTCCTGATCGATACTTTTGTACACACATTCAATTCATCTGGACAATGGTCTATCAAAGAACATATGCGAATGCTGGAACAACTCATTCAAATATTCATTCAAGTTCACGAGCACAACTCCCGTAGCTCGGAAGTTATGTATCTGAGAAGTGGAACGAACCAAGCAAAACCGTATAGATACACTTGGTGTAATTCGCTCTAATTATTCTCTGGCCTGCATTCCATTAAATGATACTAAACTACAATGAAGCCGGCCATTGATGATTTTTGCTTATTCGAATATTTTTCAGCTCCTTCCCATAACTCCATGATCTTATTGGCGTTAGTGTCAGGATATTAGCATTATTGATGTCTTATATCATAATAGCTTCCGCATATATATCAAAGAAGGATTCAATAGCGATTCGATATAATATTTTAATCTTCAGCGATCATTTAGTATAATAACTTTATTAAATGCAGTTATAATAAATATCGAGTGATAGTGAAATGGGTACAATCGACTGATGCCACAGGCCCTTCGAAAGCACCACGAAAATATTTGCATTGTATATACTATGTTTATGGTTTAAATAAGTACGTCTGTGTGCTTTGAAGAGGAGAGATTCAGCGGTAATTAAAAAAATTGGCACAAACAGCATTGGAGGCTAATATGTTGGTTAAAAAGAGGTTAACGAGACAACTTTCGCAGTTTTACGGAAACCAAAGTAAAGATAAATTGAGGAAAGTGAACATAATCGGTTAAGGAAGGAGTAACTGACGAGAAGATGGAAAAATGTCTGTCGGATTATCGGCGGGTGGAGAGCGAAAGAAGGAAAAGGGCCAAAGGGAAGTCGAGGCCATCTTACATTCCAATGCGGATTCCCGACTACACTCCTCTATCATCTCCACTTCTCTTCGAAATCTCCGTTTTATTATCCTCCTCGCCAATTCTATTTCATTCTGACCTCTTTCGCACATTTTGCAGAGTCAAATACCGAATCGGTGTTCAACTATAATATACGAGTGAAATGTTGCTTGCATACTGCAAGATAACACTAATCCCAAGTCGGCATCGTATCGAGAGGGTCCTCAAGAGAAAAAAAGGATTGAAATTATTCTTAAAATTCGCTGCAATTTATCCGTCCGGCATCGAACCAGGGTCTTCCTGGTGATACTTACTATGCAGCACAACAGAAGTTCACCATCACTAACCATGTGTGAAAACTCAAGCAGAAATATTTACTGCAACTGCCTCAAACGACGTCCTACTTTTCCCTTATATTCCTTAAGTTAGAAATTTTAATGTGATCTGGCATTGAACCCAGGAACAGTATGGTATTATCTAAATGTTTTCCTTAAACCGATTCTTAATATAGATCTTCTAGCTAAGCAAGAACTTCCTATCATTTTGATAAGTGCATCAAAAAAAATAATGAAAAACTACCCCAATGTATTTTAAATGGGAGATTTTTCCATCGTCCTAGCATCGAACCCATTACATTTTCTGTAAAAGTCACTAATGTTTTCGATAGATCATGATTATATCTGTAGACTCCTTGAGTTTTGATTCTGTACCTATCCGGAAATTATTTTTTAGAAATTCCCGAAAATCATAGCAATGCATTGAAATGGGAAACATCGTGACTTTGGGGCCATCTGGCATCGAACCCATGACACTAGGGTTCAAAGTCGCATTTTTCCTGGGGGTTTCACGTTAGGGCCTATACGCTGTAAAAATTTCAAGTTAATGACGCTTGTGATTTAGCCTGTGAATTAGTATCCCATCTGTTTACATGAATTAATCCGGAGAAGCGTCTACATATGATAGATATACAAATATGATGACAAAATGATAGACTTACAAATATAGCAAGATTGAAATACTAACATGTGGCATTTTTTCTCACGTGATCTTGCATTATCCGTTATACTCTCAATTGTGATGCTTTCTAGAATAAAGGAGAAGATTTAATTTTGTTTCTAAGACTAAGCAAAATGGAAGACGTAAAAATGGTTTAGCTAGAGGCTTCAGAGTGAGAGAATTAATCAAAGAAGATATTCAGGAGACAATCGTAGGAATACACGTATGAGAAATGTATTCAGTATTTAGCTGTTCTTACAAACTTTATTGATCTTTGAGTGCTATCCATTGTAAAATATTGTGAAATATCGTGAATACTCCGAGTTTGTTGCATTTTCATTTATGAACTATTATCTACCGTAAAAAATGACACCTCAACATTCCGGGGTAGAAGAGAACCCCAAGAAGTTCAAGATGAGCTTGTATTTTGGAAGGAGTTTTTAAAAATGTTTACTCCTTCAGTGTCTTATTCCTCTCCTCTTGCATGCACTAAACATGTTTGTTGAGCAATTGAAATATATATTTTTAGTAGCTTTACTTCCAGAGGATGATATGGCCTGAAAGTTTTTTAGTTCATCGATGACTGTAAATAAATTTTCACTTATTTCACTTTATTAAACAATGAGACGGTTTGTTGTGTAATTCTGTGGAACTCCTTCATAATATAAAATGAAAAAACAACTTTGTAGAGTCCACAATCTTTACTATTCTCAAGCACGACCTAGGTTTCGTTACAGAGTAACATCTTCAAGTCTTGAAGATCACTTGAAGATGTTACTCTGTAACGAAACCTAGGTCGTGCTTGAGAATAGTAAAGATTGTGGACTCTACAAAGTTGTTCTTTCATTTTATTTTATTAAACAAACTTAAATCTTCTGTCAGAATCGATGTTGCAGATTAAAAGAAAATCTAAATATCGCATTCACATCTGGATTTAGAAGCTTGAATTCGTGAAGAAAGTCTAAAATTTCTTTTTGTGTGACTTTTTCATTTTTACCGAAGGAAATGGTGTTCAAACAAAGAAAACAGGAGAAACTTTCTGGATGAATTTCTCCCTGGATTTTATTAAAAAATTTGCAAAATACCACAGGGGCACAGGGAAATGGTGTTTTACACGGCTAATATACTACATTAACTCCTTTTCACGTGATTTTTGTATCTTCAAGTTATATCTTGCGGAACTTAACGTTCCACCGTCTCAACGAGAGACAGACCAGTACATTTTTACAGCTGTGGAAAAAGTACAAATCTGTCTCTCTTCTCTCGTTGTGATAAATTTCCACAGTGCCTTCCAACATGGGCTTTATCTCAACTTATTTCATATCAAGTAGACAACGGCTAACAATCTGAGATAGGATTAATTAACGGAGATTTAAAACTGTGACGATGGTTGAGTTTAATTGTTTTCTGTACTGAATAATTCGAAGTATTTCCGGCTCCCGGATAGTCATGTGGACAGCGCGTTTGCCTTTGGTGAAACCGGTCCCGGGTTCGAATCCCGGTGGGAGCCAATGTGCGAAATGACCTAAGCTGTTGAAGCACTTTTAACAATACTACTACTACTCGATGTATTTTCTTCAATTTCCTTTTCCTTTCAATTTCGACTAGTGATGTATTCATTGTAAAATCTCTGTGTATTCTCCTCGTTCACTTCGAGTTGTGATCGTAAATATGAACCTCTGGTATTAAATTTGGATGATATTTATGCGCAGTTTCAGGCGCTGTTGACCATCGCCTGGCACTAATCCAAAATATGAATTCCACCTGTATCTACTTTATCGGAAAGAAGGCGCCTAAACGTCCATAAATTTTAATTTCGTTCGATAAAAAGACTTGAATTTAACCTCAAAGAATTCTTTGCATTTGATTTTGCTGATTTATTTTTGGCGTTTCTTCGGAAGAGTCCATCGAGGTTTCGTATCAGCCAAGAAACAGTTTGGCCAAGGAACAGTTGCTCTCACTTTTGGGAAGAATCTCTTAACGAAAACCATCTTCGGCCGACGAGTAGTTTCCTCTGTTTAATGGAAACAAGCTAAGCGAAGAGAATTTTATGAACAGTTTATGAACCATGCAGCTAAGTTGCATTTGATAATGAATTCCATGCAATCATTTAATATATCTTTCATACGCATGATTTGCGTAAATAAGACCTGAGCTCTTAACTATATCGAGCTCATCCTCTTTCTCTCACCTTTTTTCACTTTCTTCATGTACGACGATGAAGACCCGACATTATGTTGTTGTTAAAATGAACTGCAATCTTCACTTTAACTCTAACAACATCGTTCTTGCGTCCATCGTCTAAAGTAAACCTTTCCTGGTAGTCTCGATTAATTAGATTCGCTTTTCCTGCCGATTCAGTAATCGTTAATCCCACGTCATTAAGAAGGTTGGGTACTGAAGAATGACATCCTCAAGATTCTCGGAAATATGACCAAAATTCCTTCTGGTCGCCTCCTAAAGACTCTAAAAGGGTTCTAGATCTATATTCCTTAAACTCACTCTGCGATTCATTCTTAACCAATCTTCGCACTTCCGCATATTTTTGCCGCTCAAGATCAAAGTCTACTCCGATTTTCTCTTGCTTCTTCATCCGTGCGTGTAAAATCCTTTGCTTCCTAGGCAATGCTCACAACTTAGGTTTCATCCAACGCGGATCCTTACTCTCCCTAACGGTTTTAATTGGGACAAACGTAGCTAAGTCTTCTCTTAATATTCGGAGAAATTCTATCCAGCTATCCTCAGTTGTATTTCCACACAAAAAACAACAGAAGTCTTCCCTCTTCGCATTGATACAATCCCTGAATTCTGAAAATCTCGCTTTGCGAAACATATAAACCTGCCGTGGTGGCTTGAGGGATTTTACTATTTCCGCTTTCATAATTGAAGTTATGATATCGTGGTCTGAAATTCCGGCAATGATATTTAGATCATCGAACAAGTGTGAATGCAAAGTGGCTAATAAATCAAGTACACTACCTTGACCTTCGCGAATTGTCCTCGTAACCTTCTTATTAAGTTGATCTAAGGCGTGAAGCGAAAACGTATCTATCAATGTCTGCGATATCTCTTCCGAAGTACGAACTCGATAAATTCTCCCAATCAATATGGGGAAGGTTAAAATCCCCTCCAACAACTATTATAGGATCCTTCACTTTCTTCCGAATATTCTCTAACGCAGGGTTTCCCAAACTTTTTCTGTAATGGAACATTTTGCAGACCTGAGAAGTTTAACGGAACACTTTGCTTATTTTTAGGTTACGTAATTCTTCTTGTAAAATTTTAAAAAATCATTTAATTAAAACAAATTATTTATTTAGTAATTATGTTTAAATATAAAACTATATTATTACAATACAAACATATTGATTTTAATTATTACTTGAGGTAGATAGTAAAAGATCTTTAAATGTATTGCAGTGTATAACACCTTTCCAAATTGTCGCGGAACACCTATTCAGATTCAGTGGAACACCGGTGTTCCGCGGAACATAGTTTGGGAAACCCTGCTCTAACGAATCAGCCAGTTATCCATCCGATGTCGCCATCCGGAGGCCGATGAAACAAACAAAAGAAAACCTTTCCTTTCCGTCCAAGAGCCAAGCACCATACCATTTCGCATGCACCGTTCTCTAAGAAGTCACTGGCTCTTTAAATATTCATTTACAGCGATAAACATCCCACCACCTATTCTAAGTACTGGTACTAAGTAATACTTAAGTTATACATTTTAACTACCAATAAAGGTTTAACTATCGCTTTTATGTAATAGGGTTCGTTAAAGTGAATAATAAGGTTAAACTCCATTGTAAGTATTCATTGCAATACCTGGTCTAAAAGCAAAAAATGTGTATTCAAAAGTAACCTCTTATTGAGCACTTGGATAAACTAATTTTTTTCCGTCATTTGTTTCTTTGGATTTTAAGAAATAGGTGAAATAGAGTCTTACTTTCTTAGATATTCTTTATACATGATTTTATTATGACATCATATGACTAGATGACTTAAATCAAACATCGGGAATTTCTGTTGCATTTACCTCGCATATCGCTACTATCGCCTCGAGATACCTAATTACTATGTTTTGTGCAGTATATCATTGTACAGTAGAACCCCGATAATCCGGACACTCGCTAATCCGGAACCCTCGGTAATCCGGACGGTCCATTGGGAGTTATGCAAACCCGCAACTTCTTCTTGTGAACATATAAACACGCATGTTACATAGTAACAAGAAACGAGAGGTGGACAGACTATTTGAAAAATTTCTCCATTGGCTGCAATGATGTGATGGAGAGCGAAGTATTTCGTTTATTCTGATAATACATCTAAGCTGTGATACTTTTCTGAGACAGCATTTTTCCATTAGAGGAATGCTTAATATGTGCGAGACTAAACAATTTCGAAAGACAATAAATTTTCAGTTACAGCAGGGTATCACTTCTCAAAACATCACTTTCATTAAAAAGATATGAGAGAAGAGGCGTAAAAAACAATCCTTTCCTTTGATAGACGTTCAATGAGGATGACCATGCATGGGCTATAGAGATCGAGGGCAAAAAAACACTTAGGTCACACGAGAATTATTTCTGGATTGGTTTAAAAGAGAATTCATTCCAGCAGTTCGACAACATATGAAATCCGCCAATTTACCACAACGTGCTTTATTGTTGCTTGATAATTGTTCTGGCCATCCTTCTGCTGAAGAATTGTGCACTGATGACGTTGAAATTTCCGCAATTTTTTTACCCCCTAAAACGACTGCGCTTATCCAACCATTGATCAAAATGTTATTCAAAGCATTAAATTAGAATATCGTAAGCTGCTTCTTACAAATATTCTTATTTGATCCTGTGCACAATGAAAATTTGGAAAATGCACTGAAAAAGGTGAATTTAAAAGATGTCGTGTTCAATCTAGCTAACTCTTGGGCATCCGTGTCTAAATTATTGATCAGCAAGTCGTGGAAAAATTTACTCCCAAATTTTATTAGTTCGGAAGTTTAAGAAAATGTGCAAACTGAAGAAATTCAGCTTGCGCCACTCATTAATCAGTTACAAAATTCGAACCCAATATCTAACGTTCTCCGGTGGGCTGCTGAGGCTGACGACAGTTTGGCTCGAAACGAAGCTTTAAAAGATGACGAAATTATCAGAACAGTAACGACAGAAGATGATGATGATGACGACAACGACGACCTGTGGACTCCGTCAAAATTTCTCATTCTGAGACTTTGGTGGAACTCAGTACATCATTAAAGTTGGCCGAGGTGCAAAATTTTGAAACACATAAAATTAAGCTCTTTAGACGTTTTTGAGACCGCGCACTTGATTTAAAAATAAAAATGGTCCCGCAAAAGAAAATAACTGACTTTTTTGCTCCCTGATAATATTCATTCACTTTATATGTTGTAATACCTTATATAATATATACATGCATTATCTATACAATATATTTTTTGAGAAAAAATGTTTATTACGTTATTTTTTGAAAACCTCGCTAATCCGGAAACCCCGCTAATCCGGACGACTATGTGCCTGAATTCGTCGGGGTTCTAGTGTATTAAGAGTAGCTTTCTATGTATTTGTCTATTCAGCAGTTTGAGCGATATCCTAAAAAGCAATTATAAATGCATAATATTCGAGATTATCAAAATTTGCATGACACATTGATAAAGAAGTTCAAAATAACGATGGATATTGGCAATAATAAAAGTTTCGCTTTACGTTTTAGACAAGTTCAAATTTATCGATGGAAAGAAGCACATTTTCTAAGAACCCATTTGAGTGAACCATTTTAATAGGCTTCGAATAAAGAGATCTCTTCAGCTGGAGATAATGTCACTCGAAGACGTTAATCATTACCGAAATACTTCCGTCGAAGCTGAACTAGTAGTGCTAGTCTTGCAATAAACCTAGTCACGTGACAGATTGCTCTCTATAGTCCAGATAGTGCTGTTAGAAACCATTTGATGTTGATCCTAAACTTCGAAATTGACGCTAGTAATATTTATAATGGCTACGAAAGCGGTGTAAGTATTTTCTACTAAACTCCTTTTCATATAGCGAGAAATATTTTGATTGAATTAATACACGAGTGCGTATATAATCAACTGGAAACAGCAAAAGATAATATTAAAGTTTTCTTATTTTCTTATTTTCTTTCACGCATATCAATTTTCAGTAACTTGTAGAAAATACGGGCTTTCTTAACTTTAAGCTTAAATCCGGTGAATTCAAAATGGTGTATAAAGTAAGAGAAAGCAGACAAAGGGGAGTAGGGGTCACCTGTAGAAGAAGCTAGGAAAAGTTTATCGCAAAAAACACACAAATGAGCGACGTAGTAATAGGAATTAAAAAAAGAAGAAACTCTCATTATTCGAGTCTTTATGCCAACCTGAGATGCAAAAGGAGAAGAGGTGGAATATGATCAGATAGAAGAATTGCGTGAATGGAAAGGGCATGATCATTAATAATGTGAAATCGAAACAGTGTGGTTGGAAGACAGGGAAATATTTACACGGATTAGGAGAGGGAAATCAGAGAGGAGAAAAATTTGTTAATTTTTGTGTGTCTACGAACTTATGTATAGCTAACACCTGTTACAAAAACAATGAAAGAAGCTTATATACATGGACAAGCCCAGGACATAGAGCCAGGTATGAAATGGATTTTATAACAGAGAATCAAAGATTTGAAAATAGTATAAAGAATTGTAAAACTCTTCCTGAAGCAATTGCTGATACAAATCATAACCTCTTCGTAGCCAACATAAGAACTAAACTGAAACACATTAAAATAAAAAAGAATGACTCTGCTACTATGCATGGAAAGAAAGTAGATGAGACTCTAGCAAATGCAGACAAAAGTTTAGATACAGATGAAGAATGTTATCTGGAAAGAGCTGGGTGAATGCGTGGGAAAAGTACAAAAGAATAAAAAAGAAAAGAGTGGATAAATCAAGAAATAAGATGAAAGAAAGAAGGAAGTAAACAAATAGTAACACTGAGGGAGGCAAGAACCAATACAAAAACATCTGATGTGGCCAGCACATGACTTTCTCCATTTAATATAAGATGTAGATATTTATCTAGACAGTATTGTGGAAGTCTGTATTCAGTATAAACTTGGAGCTTATATTAATGATAAATTTTACGTCACAAAGATGATAAATAATATTTTTCGAGACATGTTCGATGAAAACCGGTAAAATTGGCCTTTTGAGTCGACTACAAGAACCAATGTAGAAAACTGATTATATATCCAACTCAATATAATGGGCGATGGAAACGAAATCAAAATACGAACTAAGAGCAAAATAACACACGAACAACACAAACGATTAACAAAAAAAGATCTCAAATTTAAACAGTGGAAACTCAAAAAGTAACAGAGAATAACTAAAATTATTCATATATACTAAAGAAAACAAATAAAGAAGAGAAATTGAGTGAAAAACAAAGAAGAAAACCTATTAAACCTGATCAATCAGCCAAAGCTCAATCTATAGAACGAGTGTGTGCGAAAGACGCTTTGCATTGCATTTGATGAAGTCCTCTCGTGTTTTCCACCAGGTCAGGTAAGCTGTAGCCGACGTTTCGATGACTAACTCCGCCATCGTCTTCAGGGCGCTGAAGACGCCCTCATCTCACCAGTCTCGTGCATCAGCCTTCATCTCATCAGACTCATTCAGCGCCCTGAAGACGATGGCGGAGTTAGTCATCGAAACGTCGGCTACAGCTTACCTGACCTGGTGGAAAACCCGAGAGGACTTCAACCATAGCATACACCAGGAAAGCACCAAATCTTTCATTGCATTGCAATGTTTGCCATGTAAACAAACCCATAGTTAACGAAATTAATCGTTATTGTGAAGAGTAGTCAATAACGGCACGAAACGATTATGATTCAATAATTACTTTGAAAATAAAAATAGGCTTGTATCGAATTCCAAATCAACTTCCAAATAAAACTTTGAAGAAATAAAGTAATCATGATGTATTTAACATTTTTTGAAATGGTATAAATGAAAACGATATTTTAACGTAAATATGTCGCAATAACCAGAAAATTGGTTAGTTATGATACGACTCCTAAACGGTGGTTGATATCAATTTTTTTTTTTCAAATAAAACTTATAGAAAATTAATTTTTTTTGTAACTTTTGTAGATAATTGTTTTTACCTAAATATCAGATTAATGGAGAAATTTTGCAAAAACGGAAACGAGCTTCGAAAAATAAATCTCGACTTTCGGTTGACCGATTTACTCCAAAAACAAATCAGCTCTAACGGAACCTACCAAAGTACTAAATATGAAGTTTGGTATTGATACGGCAAATAGTTTTCACGTTAGATAGCACACAATCACACACAGGCCCATGCACACACAGACATCATTCGGAAAATGGCCAAAACGTATTCTAGGGAAACCGAAACATGTCATTCATTCATGAATGTTCTACGTTTCGGTAGGTTCATGCACAATGAAAAATCCCTATTTAAGCTCCATCTCCTTCATTTCCTTATAGTTGACCCCACCCCGTATGTCATCCAACAACTTTAGTCTCTGTCTTCCCTTCTGTTTTTCCCCTGAATCCTTCCCTCAATTACAACATTTACCAATCCCTCTCCCCGCAATATTTGGCCAACCTATTTCTTCTGATGACGATGCTTAAACACGTCAATTAAAGCCTTCTTCTCCCCAACCATCTCTAACACTTCCATGTTTGTTTTCCTATCAACCCAACTAACTTTTCCCATTCTACGCCATACCCACATCTCGAAGGACTCCAAACGTTCGATTTCTTCTTTTCTTAAAGTCCACATTTCGCACCCATAGAGCAACACACTCCAGACCAGGAATTTCACCAATCTTTACCTGATTCCTTTGTCAAGACCTTTGGTCATCAATTCCCTTCGCTTCATAAAGGCTTCCTTGGCCAAGGCAATTCTTTTACGAACCTCATATTTACATCTTCCGTCCCAAGAGAGAGTACTTCCCAAGTAAGAAAATTTATCCACCTGCTCTAGTTTTTTCCCTGTCCACCCTAATAGTTAACTTAGCATTCTTCCCCTTAGTGAACCTCAAAACTTTTATTTTTACTTACGTTAATTTTCATTCCAAACTCCTTTGCTTTATCGTTAAGAGCATTTACTAATATTTGCAGCTTCATCATCGGCATACCTTACAGACTTCACTACTTCGCCACCACCAACCTTTACTCCCTTGTCTATTTCTTCTCAGTTTTCTTTCACCCCAAAACATGTATTTCCGTTTAAATCTCGAAGTCGATTTTTTTCATGAAAACAATACTTTCTGTATATTAGGTATATGGAGAAAGTAAAAATGAATAACGAATCACTAAGAATTACCGATAAAGCCAGAGAAGTATGGATACAAAGTCAGTGTAAAGCAATAGAAGTTCTGGAACGGATGGGAAAATTTGAACATATGTAAAAAGGAGCAAGAAGTTTAGAAAGAATAAAATCAAGGAAAATGAGTAAAATAGAGATTAGAAAGAAGAGTGGAGAAGTAACCAATAATATGGAAGAGAAAAAGGAAGTGTGGATGGGATGTGTCGAAGATCTTTCCGAGACGAGCTCTGCCAAATATATGCATTCAACCTGGAAGACATGAATGAATTCGATGAAGATAGCAGAGGACCGAAAAATGGGAAGTTGAGAAAGCACTCAAAGATTTGAAGAATGGTACAGCGATTGGCTATGATAAGACTCCATCAGAAGCACTGAAAAACTTAGGTGGAGATTCACTTGACAGAGTTACCAATATAATAAACAACATATACGAAACTTGGCATGAATAACTACTGAAGACAATACTAATCTGGATACCAAAGAATGTAACGACTACATAACCATCAGTATAATCTGCCATATTACCAAAACAATCTCTAGTGTAGTATGAAAAGAAGATTGAGGAGAAAATTGAGGAAAACTTAGGAAATAACCAATTTGGTTTTAGGAAAGGGAATGCGATTGGATGCCTCAGAATGTTAGCAGTTTATGGAAATGAACAGGTCACTGTATATATGTTTCATAGACTGGGAAAAAGCTATTGATAATGTCAAATGGAACATATTATTGAAATTATTAAAGAATGTTAAAATTAATTGGAAGGATATACGGTTCATAAAGTGAGATTACACAAGACAGAGAGTGATAACGAAATTGGAAGATGAAGAAACAGGAGAAATGAGGATTGATAAGGAATAATAAGAAGGATATGGAATGAGAATGAATAAAACAAAGGTTATGAGGATTGTGAAGGAAGTATGTGATTTATACATCTCATTAAAAGGTCAGCGGCTGGAGCAGGTTGAATCTTACAGATATCTCGGTAGCTTGATAAATAATGACGGACATTGTATTCGGGAAATTAAGAGTAGAATTGCCATTGGAAAGAAAGCCTATGAAAAATCAAAAGCTCTATTAGCTGCCAAAAATATACCTATCACATTAACGAAGAGGTTAGCAAAATGCTTCATTTGTACGTATAGGAATCAAGATGTTAAGTACCCTTAGAGTTTTGAGATGTGGCTGTGGACAGCTGTCGCAGGACAGATCTACTTTGACGATGATTAAATATGCGAACCGAGTATTGGAACTAATTAAACGAAGTATTTCGAAGGTGGTTATCGGTTTTCACTCCGAAATTGTGGAATTCCGTGTGTTCATCGTGATCAGTGTTTGTTATGTTTTGAAGTAATTTTTCTATCCTCGAAATACGAATTCGACAAACGTGATCGCTGCTGCAAGAACATGAAATTTGATATTTAAGTGATCTAAAAAATAATCGCTCGTCAATTTATTGGAAATAGTTTTCGAGTATATGTAACAAAATCGTCGAAATAGAGAATTAATATCGAAGTAGCGGAGAGAAAATTTTCTTTCTGCGAATCAGAGACGAATCACGCAAAATTATTTTGGAAAACTGCAAATGAGAACCAGAAGCCATCCATTTGAGGTTAGTTTCCGTGTCTCTTCATTTTACGACGATAAGATGTCAGTGGAGAGCTACGATTTAGCAATGGGGAGCATATTTGTTAATGCTAAATTGCGACTCGATCACCGGCAGTGTATACAATATGCACTATTTTTGTAAATGGAAATAATTAAGTTATTACATTATCTACAACAATACGACCAAACCAAGCCAAACCAAAAACAAGGCAAATTTTTCTCGAATTATAATGTTTTAGAAGTATGAATTTTTTTAAATTTATATTATATTTTATAACTTTTTCTAGCACATCTTCTTTAGAGATACTTATTTATTATGAGCGACTGTGTAGTCATAAAAAAACTGAAGGAATAAATACTTTCAATGATTCAGTACAGTAAACTATTAAACCTTCGACCTATCTCCATTAATTCATTCTGATGTTTTCAACCGTGGTCTACTTGATATTTTATTTAACACTCTCTTCATAGATCAGTGTAATCATGTCCAAAAAAGTAATATATTCTTCTATTACGCTAAATCGGATAGATACACAAATTTCAGATTTTAGTAACCTACGGAATGAATATTTTAAAGTAGAATACGTCAAGGGATCTTCAAGGAGGATAATATGATATTTATGAGGATGATATGTATGTTAAGGCCCGTGTGTATATATATATATCTATGGAGAGGGAGAAGTGGTCTCATCTGGCTGATGGTGACCATTCGCAAAAATTAATCAATGTAATTGACAGTAATATGGTGCGAGGGGCCAATGAAAAGTGGTCAAATTGAGCAGATGGAGGGGGTGCGCGGCGGTGGGGGAGGACCGTGGCGGTGGGGAGGACCGTGGCGGAGTGTTCAGTCGGCGGCGCGCGCCGAACGTGAGCACAAGGCCGTGGGAATGCGTTGAGAGGGCGGCCATGGCGAAGAGCGCGTCAAACTCGGGTAAGTGCACCTTTCGATACATTTGGGGGAACGCTCGTCGGAGGCGAGAAACGTGTTCGGCGAGCGGCGGAATCTTCGCTCGGAAATCTCTCAGGAAATTGAGGGCCAAATAGACAAAAGCGATGCGTTTGTCCAAAAGCGGAAAAAATAGTGTTTTGAGAGGATTCGTTTCAACCGCGAAAGTGTCCGAAATTTAGGAGGATCGGTCGCAATCCGCGATCGGATTAGACCGTTATCCGAGTTACCCGTTAGCCAGGTTTCCAATCGTAAATCATCATACAACGATAAAAATTGAATATCCGTCGGAACTTATAAGACTTGTTTCGTGTTTTGAGCATTACTAAATAATCGAGATTTTTAGGTATAGAATTTGCCGTCGTTGATGTTTCGGATGGAATCGTAATGTCCGCCAAAAAGAACTTCTTCCGAGTGTTTCCGAGAGCCTCGTTACGCCCCAAAATTGAAAATATCCTTTCCGGCAAAGCCTCGTTCAATAGCGAAGTGGTTTTTTATTGGGTACCTCGATCGCATCGTAATATTTCTGTTTTGCGGAGTTTGCAAACTCCTTAACTAAAAGAATCGCGAAAATTATGAAGATTTTCCGAGCGTTCGAACGAGATAACGACGAAGACCGCGAGATCGATGTGAAAAAGAATCTGCAAATTGACCGGATCACCGGAATTCCAAAACGTTTCCTAAGTTCAGAAAGCAATTTATTTCCATCTCGTTTGCTTGAAAATCTAATTACTTTCCGGTAGAGATGCGAAAGGTCTTTCATCCGATTGAATAGGAAATAAGCGAATCCGGTTTGTTCTTAACCGGAAGATAATAGAAACCTCTCTGACGTCACATTCATAGAATCTTGCCAAATAATAAACCCCCCGCGTCTCCTTTATAACGCTCTCATTCAAATCGTCGTCTTTCAACTTTCGGATATTAACGGGCATTTCGGCCGATTTTCCTCAAATTGTTCTTTCATTCGAAATTTCCATCAAAATTCCGACAAACTTGACGCAAATAAACAAAAAATGCATTTGAAAGATAAATGAAGATGGAAAAGTGAGTGAGGTGAGAAAAGTGAGGTAAAGAAGACATCACGGTCATGGCTTCGAACACCGATTCCTTCATTTTTATTCATTTAATGGAGCTAACTGTCGACGGAATTATAAGGAAATTCAATGGATGCGTTCGGGAGTTCACAAGGTTTTGACAAAAGCGTAGACCTTACTCAATTTTCCTTCGAGGCTTTAAAAACTATCTGAAAATTAAATATCGGGCAGTTGGATTCACAGAATACGATTATCTAAGATAGGAAAAGAAGAAAGTATTAGGTAAAAGATTAGAGGAAATTATTAGAAAACACTCTTTGAAATCTTTTTCATTATTCTTCGCACTCTTATATATTCGCCATTATATATAAGATATTGAACGCGAAAAGAAGACATTTTCATAGATATGACACCCTCTTCTGTAAGACGCGAAACGAAGAAATGAGTTTCGTGTCATCAAGATTTTGGGTTTTAATCTACTTTTTGAAATCCTTCATTATCCCATCATGCAAATGGTTGCTAACTGCAGAAATAATAAACAAATTCCATTCGTAAACAAACCAACTGAATTGCTTTTTGAAGCATCCTTGCATAGAATGAGCGATTTTCGAGAAATAAATATTCGATTAACAGTAAAATAGAGCAAATTATTCTGTGCGATTTATATTTGCGGCCCGCAAATTCTTTAAAGGAGTGATAGAATCCCTCTGAAGGCAAAAACAATTAAAATTGAGCGAAAACACGGCCATAATTGTCTAAATATTTCTTCGGATATCATTCTCGTAACTTCGTAAAGTTGATAAATATATTTCTTTATTAAGGATAACGAAGGAGACCATAAAGGATTCATCCACCCTTACACTGAATAGAATTGAAGGAGTTGTAGTAAATGGAAGGTGTTCCTCTCTCACCCAAATTATTTATTCATGAGAAGCGTTTCTTTTCGAGTTTCTTTGGTATTACTTTCACGAGAATTCATCCGAAGAGAAATAACCACCGAATGAATCAATTGAACAACCAACCACTACTTGCTTCGACTCTTCAATTAGTTGTTCGCGAGAATGGCGAAAGTCTTATCGCGTCCTAAATTTCGCCATTTTATTTTTAACGTCTCCACTTTGATAATGGTCGTGTTTTATTTCTCCAATGGACTCTCAATCATTACAAATAAGATGTTCGGCCCTCTTAAGGAATAAAATCGCACAATTATCTCTTTGAAGCAACATAAAGAAAATTTAGTTTTTATACCAAATAAATTCCATTTTGAAGGAAGGAGAAGAAATAGCTTGTTAGTCTCAGTTCCACAGAAAATTTATTATAAACGACAGGTTTCGACTAAAAAACTAGTCATCTTCAGGTCCAAGAAGTAAGACTTTTCATCTTCACTGAAGTAAAAACTAGTCATCTTCACCTGAAGATGACTAGTTCTTTGTCGAAACCGGTCGTTTATAATAAATTTTCTGTGGAACTGAGACTAAGCTATTTCTTCTCCTTCCTTGATGGAGTTCCACAAAGTTACAGCTAACTCTATTGATTATAAATTCCATTTTATTCACATGGATTTCAAGACTATTAGCAACAACACTCCAGAAAATGTTAAAGGCGCTTTGTTATTTACTGAAAATTTTCTTTATCGTTGATGTCTAATATGTCCATCAATTTTTAAACATCGATCAATCATAGAAAAAACATGAGCTAACACAGGAAAAACATTGTAATCTACAGTAATGTTGAGACGCTATCCATTATTTCAATTTAATTGTAAGGAAAGACGAGTCAATGAGGATAAGTTGAAAAAGGGAACTAATGCGTATTTAGATATTCTCAAAAACTTGCCTCGTATTCATTCGGAATTACGTTTTGATGGTATTTGAAAGCAGCCTTTCGCAAAAAAAGAGTGGAAGTGGCCACTCTAATTGAAGATTCGCTCTCGAATACTAACTCGCTGTCATTAAATTGAAACTCATGAAGGATGACGAATTCATGGCTTCCCTTATAATGTTACCGGGGGAAATAAAGAGTTCGTTATGAAAACTTAGATGAATTTCCATCTTCTTCGTTTCCCGTATTTACATCGAAATACATTGGAAAGCGAAATTAGATATCGTATCGTGGAATTCTTTGATTCTTAGAAGGATATATCGGCACTCAAAACTTCCGTTGCAGGGAACGAGTCTCTCAGAACAATGATACCCGAAGCATCCTTTAAATCGAATCAATAGATTTTGGCTCACCCTTTTTTACAAGTTTACTTTTTCAATAGTTACGATGTTTTATCTCGAATGGTATAATTTACTGATATAAATAATAGCCGAACAGCCTATGAATAGAAAGTGCTTTCGCTTCGAATAGTACGTAAAAACGGAATGCGTCCAACTGAATTTTTTGATCAAAAGATGATTTAATCCGATGAAATGGCTCCTCTTTATCTTTGGATTTTCCGAATAGTTTTCGACCAAAATTGCAGCTGCTCATTTAAGCCAAATGTTTACCCGAGGCAAAGTCTCGATTCCGGGATTAACTTCCGACGAGTAATTTGAAGAGATTAGCGGCGATAGCTTACAAAAATAAAATTGACTTTCGGATCTCTGCCCACGTTTTGCTAACAAGCGAAATTTGAAAAATGTATATTCGAGGGCATTTATATTGAATTTCCCAAAATGTGTGGGAAATGCTTTCGTAACTCTGCCACCTTACAAAGCTTTCGTTCATAAAAATCGGTCGTTTGAGGAATCCGTTGCTTCGCTTGTTACTATATTTACGGCAATAAATCTTCCTCACTATTTCTCCAATTCTTTTTTAATATACCGCAAAGAGGGAAATTGAGGTACTTGCAGTAGTACTCCGCATCAATATTCATCCCTTTCTTTTCCCAAAGCAGTGCGAATTCACGCATGCCTCTCTATTCTACTTTGCAATTATTCCTGCACATTTCCACACTTTCTTATCCACCATTACCTTCCATACTTCCCGCTACATTTTTAAAGCCACCTAAATATATGCGCCAAGCACTATTCATCGTGTGTAGATGTGTATACTTACAGGCACATATCTTCGCTAAATTCAGCTAACTTTCCTCGGTCTGCCTCTCTTTTTTAAGACGACCGGCATTTCCTTCAAATCCATCATTCGTCGGTCACCCCTTTCGGAATCCTCGTTCATCACTGCGGCCCCGCTTTCCCTTTCGGAACCTCATTAGACGAACTCTCTTCACGAACAAATCACGAACCTATTTCCCGAACAGAAACCGTCTTCGACGACGCAGCGAACGGCGGCAACTGTCAATTTCGGCGTTTCAGATCCAAATCGATCCTAATTGGTTGATTTAATATTACTTTATAATTCCGTATAGAGATTGATTATGCAATATGCACGCAATTTTCGACGCGCAGTGTCATCGGTCATAGGAAAAAGAAGTATTAAGACAGCGTTTATAACCTGCTGAGGTGGTGTGCCAGGAGAATCAATGTGGTGATATTAAGAATTACCCATATGTTCAAATCAGTATTGTAAAATTGTAAATTCTTAGTTTTTAAGTGTCTAAAAACAGATGAACCTATTTTACATTCTTCTCATCTTCAGTTTCTTTTCCATTCCCCCATACTTCCGAGCTATTCCTCCAATGTAGACTCCTTATATTCAAATTACGTTCTTTCCACATTCTCCCTCTGTTTTAGCGCACGTTTCGCCGCATCACGCACTCCTTCAGCGCCTTCCTTTCTTCCAGAGAATACGGTCCATTAACTGAGTTAAATTAAAGACCATAATAAATCTTCATTTAGTAATCATAACGGAGGAACTTCTAAATTACGCAGTCGGATGTTTCGTTAAAAAGACGAAATGTGTGGGCGCCCTCGTCAAAGACAACGGTTCATCGGCACTTATTGGGCTGTATATACGATTAACCGGAGCAAAACTTTTCTAATCGTTTGATTTATACATTAGGATATCCGTGATGTTGAATAGCAAGTAAATGCACAGAATAGTGACAATGAGGAAGGATGCGGAAGAAATATTCTCGTTATAGCGTCCTCATGAAATAATATCCAAGACAAAGTCGTTCAACACAAATATTGCCTTCGCTGTCCGTTAATTATATCTTTGGATTACTACGTAATAATTATGTACTGCGCAATTGCAATACCCTCCGCAGCTATCTGAACCATTTTGAACGGTGTACTGTGCAGCCCAAAATTCAGTGTCCATGGCGATAATCTCTCACAAATATCCTTAAGAGGAATACATTCGCCTCGTCTTATTTCGTTAAAGGATGACCAAATGTCATTTAAGGTTCACTAAGTGCCATCGAGAGGGAAAAGTTACGCAGTATTGTCTTAATATTCCAACGGAAACGCATCGATGCAATCGGTCGTCTTCGCCTTGAACGCCATCGCTTTTGCCTTTTCGACGCATTTTCTTAATAAAAAATATTCAAAAAAAGTAGACGATAACGAATTGAATATCTGTTGCGTCCTTATTTTGTAAATTGATCGTAACACATTCCTGGATGACTTCCTGAAAGAACGAATGAGATGCAAACGATGCATTATTTTAGAAATGCAAACGATGAGAAATATAAATGATATAAACGGAAACATACATATAAATTAACTATTACACAATCATTACATTATGAATTATACATTTAATAAAAATATTGGGAATCATCAAAATGAACGAAATGGACTCTGAAGACTTTCAGATAATAAACTTGAGGTTAATAACAGATGCGATAACAGAGCGATTAAAATAGAATTTCAGGTTAAATTTAAACAACTTTTAAACTAAAATTCCTGGTTGTGAAGTACCAGAATAATCGTCGAATAGATTTTATCTCAGTTTCTGTCTAGAAAAGGAAGTGATTGTCTGCAATGGGAATTGGAGTTGAAAAAATAACAAGAAATAATGTTAAGCTGTAACTCGTAAATTGTCAATCGAATCCGTAAAAATAAGCGCCGTGGGGGCGTGATTCATAAGTGCTCCCTCGAGGAAATGTGATCGCAATTGAGTGGATACAAACTGTCTGTTTGGACCACCAAAACATGAATCGATAAGCGACTAAAAAGTAAGGGAATGAGTGGTTAAATTACTAAGCAGTAATAGTCACCCTCGTTAAATGATGAGTGTGAATCTGAGGGCTTTTTAAGTTTTACATGAGCGGGTGCTGCTAGATGGTGACTTGAGTATCGACGGGAGCTTTTTGATTAATTTATCACTAGCGATTTAGGGGAGGAGATAGCTGATATTGTTATCCCAGTTATAAACTTTCGCGATCTTTGGGAGAAAACAAAAATGCGATACAGGGAAGTAGTTGTCAGGACAGATAGTTTTACTTACTAGCAGGGTTTAAATGTAAATGTAAATTTCGCGTGTTTTCTCGATCGCTTTAGTCGGCATCGTGCATTCGCAAATAGTTGCGAAGGCAGTCGCGGTGCATTTCGTTCGAATGAAGTCCTCGAAAAGTAATTTTGTCGAACCGGGGGATAATTTTGTGCTCATGGCGAGAAAGGCGTTTTAGTAGTGTAAAGAAATGTATAAATACGAGAGGAGGGAGTGAAAATAAATATTGCTCCGCTTATTTGAAGTCTCCTCTTGCGAGCGACTTACTGTTGAAAAGAAGAAGTGCTACGAAAGAGAGAGAAAAAGTAAATACGGTTAAAGTGGTCCGTAAGGGACGATAAGCGGCGAAAAAAACGAA
This sequence comes from Sympetrum striolatum, assembly GCA_947579665.1. Taxonomy (NCBI): domain Eukaryota; kingdom Metazoa; phylum Arthropoda; class Insecta; order Odonata; family Libellulidae; genus Sympetrum; species Sympetrum striolatum. The sequence continues at coordinate 97,193,368 of OX388344.1, read as the reverse complement.
AGAAAGAGAGAAAATTGAAGTCGCCAAAAGAAGATCCTTATTACATGTAATAAAATACATTGGGTTTTCTTGCTTGTCGATCTCTTTAAGCTGCCATAGAATACGTATTTGAGAAGGGAGAAAAGGCGAACGGACCAATAAACCGGAGATTTCGCAGAGAAGTTGAACTGTGGAATCCGCTTTGGAATGTAAGATGGCTGCGGTGATTAAATAGCGAATACCGCACGAAGCAATTATGGATATTATCAAAGATGAGCACGCATGTAGATGTTTAATATTTTCGGACTGCGTAAATACACTTCACGCACTGGTGATCAGTATCGAACCATATCCGAGGAGGAATAAATATTTTGGGGGAACCTCAAGTGGCGAAGTAATGGAGTAAAGAAAAGCAATGAAATAAGCAATCAAATACAGAGATTCATTGCGGAAATATCATCCAATTAATATGATAAATGTCGAATGAATGTTGTAAAACCTCCTTTCTTCGATTTTATTAAAGAATTTTTCTGGAAATCGATATCAGCCGGGGAGTTATTTAGTTCTTCTTCGCGATTTAATTGAAAATCAGTCCATCGTTCTAATAATGGTCGACCTTTTCATTAGAAGTTGCAGCGAGATGCAATGGGGGGGGAGGGGATACCTGCGTGCCGATGGGGAGCCAATATGGCCTTCGGAAGGCCAAGAATGCGGAATATGCGCGTCACACGAGAAGAAGGAAATTAAAAGGGAATTCCTCTTTTATGAAGCACATCCATCTGCATATATACCAAGGCCCAATTTTTCCAGAAGAACAGATTTAAATTAATTTGGCGGAAGAACAAAATATCAGCGAAAAACACGGAAGTAATTGCGAAGTATTGCGCTGCTCCTTTTTTTCGTGAAAACCGCGTTTCTTCGGGTTTTAATATATTTGCGGAAATACTTTCCATGAGAATGGAAGCGGCACAAAAGGGAGTTGATTGAGTGCGATCACCCAAATCACAAAAGGGATTCCACAGGAAAAGAAAGGCCGCTTCGTGACATAGATACGCCGCCCTTTATTTTGCCTTCCGAAGGGGCTCACACGTCCATCAATCGCTTCGATTGCGTTTACTTTTACATCTTCGCGAGAGGACCACTCGATCCGAAGTATTACGAAAGGTTTAACTCTCGCCTTTCTTCAATTACGCCAATAATTCTCGAGTTTACAAAAACGTTTACGATCGGTCCTATCTAATAAAAATGCAGTTAAATGAATGAATATCATTCTTCATCTTTTTTAACGAGTTTGTTGTTCTTATGTTTCAAATAAAACTAGCATAAGCTATTCTATTTGCTATATATTTATGATTTTTATAGCTCGTTATTTTATAATCGTGATTCTATTTGTGAAAAAAGTAAGCTAATGCCAACTTTATTAGTACGTACAGATTCTCGATAAGATATTCGGGCTATAAACGAAATGTGAAGTTTATGATGAAATTAAACGAAATATTGGTTTATAAGTTTCTGTGAAAGTTGTCTTTCGCTGAAAGAAATAATACCTGCAGTTTTAATTCTCTCTTGACGTACAGCAGTAACCTACTTTTCTGGCATTCCTAATACTCCAACGAATACTTTATCTAGAAATCTCCCACCAACGAATTCGTAGATAATATTTTTATTAAGCAACGAAACAAAAACTTTAAATAGTATCGTTCCAGGAAATATCTAAAATACCAATCAAGGCAAAGGCTAAGGCAAAATAACAGCTATTTCCATATTGATCTTCGTGGTCTCCAGCGTATGATTCGTTCAAAAATGAATTTTCTCTATTGTCTACGAAACCTTCTATTGTGGCCTGAATCACGGAAAATCACTGCAAATCCAAATAAATATGTATGCTGTTCTTAAAATACCAAATATGATGTTTGTACTACTATGTGGTGGACATTGCACAGTATTTTTCAAACCAGAAATGTGTGGTAGCATTTAGAATAGAGTGATTTGAAAGTAAGAGCTGCTTCTACTCATTCCCCAAGAAAACGCAATATCCTTCGGACATAGAATAGTTTGGCCGCAAAATTTGATTTGTGCAGTGACGAGTGCATCATAAGAGAAATCATCGTTAATCATGAATGAATAGAAAAGAGGAGAAGCGAGGATTATTCGGAATGAATTCCATCCCTCTTTCATGGCTGCCAACACAACTTCCGTCATATTAAGGCCAAGCATTCCGACGAAGGAAATAACGCTCGATTCGGTAGAGATGATTAATTTTTGCATTCTCGTCGGCTTACCTTTAAATCAAAATATGAAATCTTCAGTCGCAGCGCAGTGGCGTGAGAAATCGCTCGCTTAGAAATATTTTCGCTATGAAGACTAAATAAGTCCTGAGATACACTTTTATTGAAGGGAGTACAGTGGAACTACGGTTCACGAACTTATTCTGTTCCTGGACCCTGATCGTGAACAGAATTGGTCGTGAACTGAGACAATTTCTCCCGTTGAAATTAATGTAAATACAATTAATCCGTTCCAGACTCTGAAAATTTGTATTTTTAATTGTATTTTTGTTTAGAATGCACGTAAATTACATGTAAAATTAGTTATAAAAATAAATAAAACATTAAATTTTAATACTTTACGTGAATATTATTTATTTATTATTTTTTCCTTAATTCGTCTTTATGAGCGTCATTGACTGCGATCAGTTAATAGCTTGCGTACACGGAAGAAGACCCATATGAGATAAAAGAATAAAAGAAAATTCGAAATAAATATAAAATACAGTAATTCGAATTTTAGATAGCTAAATGTTATTATATTGCAATGGAATTTGTCCTGTTTCACTGATAAAGTAATCCGCAAATTGCTCACGAACTGTGTTCACTGATCAACCGAGGTTCCACTGTATATCGAATATATTTGAAGTATTTACGCTTTTATTTGTAAAATACTCGCGCACTTGGCATCGCGGGCAAATGATGGTCCGGAACGATTCTCCATTTGGATTTCCAGGAATTTGGCGATTACGGCAGTTACAGTGGGGTAATTTTCGCTAAATGAAATTCATTTCTCTTAGAAAACACAAATTCCTCGAAGGACTCAGTCGAGTGTGTTGGCCCCACTGTCACCATCGTCTCAATTACGTCCGATGCGCGGTTTTGCAGCCATGCGTGAAAACAGTTTAAAGAGATCGGATTCGCTGTTTTAAAATCGGAGAGGATTTAAGATAAGTTTCGTTTGGAGCCAACTGAAGGGACTCCATCGAAGATTTACTAAAGAGAAATGAACGATTATAGAGATGGAATGAAGGAGCCATTTTTACTTTCTCCCTATACGTATTATAGAGAAAGTATTGTATTCGCAAAAACATTGGACCTCCAGATTTCAACGGAAATAGATGTTTTGGGGCCCATAGAGCACGTTTTCGCTATTTTCCCGAACATGTCTGTCTGTGTGTCTGTCTGTGGTAAAAAAACTTTTATGGGCGCCCTATCTTAAAAAGCAAATATCCGATCATTTCCAAAATTAATATTTTGTATTTTCCTAACAATGCCAAGAGTTGATTAGTTTTTGATGAATATCGCCTAACCGGAAGTTACGGTTTATCCGGAACAAACTTTTTTTCTTAAATATCACTGTCAGAATGCAATGTAGGTATATAAAATTACTTACTAAGTTATAGATAATGTACTTTACTACAACTTTTGTTTGAAACATTTTTTCGTAACACTGATTGATTAGGAGTTATTAGTGAATACTCGCTAACAGTAAGTTGCTTTTTATCCAAAAATTGTAGTTTTTCGTAAATATCTCTGGCAGATGTGATGTATTTATATACAATTTGTACGAAAGTTATATATAATGTATTTTACTACAACTTTTGTTTGAAACATTTTTCTGTAACACTCATTGTTTTGGAGTAATTTATATATTACCGGCATAGGCTTCTGTTTTCAATAAATATAGAGAAAGACATGTGTTGGCCATATCAAATTTTTTTAAGATGGTTTTTCCCATGAGCACACAGATAAACCGTTGAAATTCGGAGAGTCGAAATAATTGCGAACGAGAAGAAGCTGTGACAGTCGTCGTTTGCTTCAAAGTACGCTATCAGCTTTGATCGCCGTGTAGATCCCTAACTTCAGCGCAATGTGGAAATTCATAAATAAATAGGATTCAATGAAAGTTTTTACAATACAATCAATCTGAGTGCTCATTAAAATCGTCGGAAAGAACTTCTCAAACATTCAAACACAAACCGCTCGTGTTTTTCTGAAATTTCCCCAGTGTTTATTATCACCTTTAGAAGCCTTTCAAAAAGGATTTTTCAATATTTTATTCACATATTAAATATGGGTTTATTATTTTAAAACGTCGCATTTCATTCATAGTAATGTTCTCTTGAAGCCGATGGATGACATCATTGAGCAACTTGGTTCTTTTTCTGCCGACTTTCATTTTTATTTACTTTCGAATACTGTCTGCATTGACCTAAAGCGACCTCTTTAATGGAATGGATGCTGCACGTTTGCCTTGGTAAACGTCTAGGTGGTGTTTATTTTCTTTGAATATTGAGATGTACGAACACTACCCGAGGAATCGTCTTACCATCGATATTGTAAATTTCATTTATTTATTAAATGATACATCGTTGCAATTTGGTCTGTATACCAGGTGGAAGGGGACGTAAGAAAGACAGTGATGACATCTGTGTTCGGTATACACCCAAAGGAAAACTTTCCTGTATATAACGCGCGTGTTACCGGGAATCAATTTTTCATAAGCCCACCGTTGTTAGCAGTTCATTTATTATCAGCATTTCTATTTTGTAAGAAAGTAGCTAAACCCGGTCACGCTTCACTGTGGCGAACCAATGCTATCCAAGTATTCTTCCTTACCTTCCCATAGTAAATGCTAAAAGATGAGGAGAAGCATGGCAAAGTAAATAAATTCACTAAAAATAAGTATGTGTATGTGATACATCGATTAGTATAGTCAATTTGACATTTGAATTAGTGTTATCAATAAATAAAATATAATAAAATAATAAACACAAGACAAACAAGATAAATGAAAATATATATAAATTTGTTAATAAATGCTTGTATAATCGCTATAATAATGATTGGTTTCGATAAAATATTTCGATTAAGATCATTTGTGACTAAGAATAATCTGTAGGATGTCGATATCTGTGATATTTACTTAGGATAGTAAGTATTTCGTTGACTATAGGGTTGTTCTTCCATGATCGTGATTTTTTATTAAATGAGTAAACAACCATGGGTTAAATTAAATTCAGTTTTACACTAAGTGGATCCATTAGATCAGTTTGTGGAGTGATTAGTAAAATTAACGATTAATACACAGGCTCCCGGATAGTCATGTGGACAGCGCGTTTGCCTTTGGTGGAAGCGGTCCCGGGTTCGAATCCCGGTGGGAGCCAATGTGCGAAATGACCTAAGCTGTCGAAGCACTTTTAACAATACTACTACTACTACGATTAATTCACGTAGCATTAGCTAATTACGGTACGACTTACATTTACATTTATTTACATTAAATTTATTAATTAGTGTTACAGTCATATTAATCAATTCAATACCCTAACCTGCGTTGCTGTAGCTATGTTGTGGAAAGGAAGAAAAAATAAGTTTTTCGTAGAAAATAATGGCCGCTGCACTATGACTAAGATTCTTATTATGATTTAAGGATGTGAAGCTCGATCATTCAGATGTTGCAACTGCATACGTCTTTGTTGTGAATCTAATTGTTTTTGGCGTCGATGAGACGATTGAGTTGCTCTTCGTCTCATTATAATTATTAAGTCATATCCCAAACAAAACTAATGATTCGGAATCTAATTAACTCAAATGTTGATTTTCGATAATACATCATTTAAATCACTTCCAAGGATCGATAATGTCCATCAATGTGAACGAATTCAATAAATTTTCTCTTCTTCATTAACTTGTAAAACGTGAACTATTGCCCTCGAAAACACAGACGACGATCAAGTGGAATGTAACGGAAGAAAGGAATCGAATTGAATGCATCAATCAAAGTAACGCACACTTTGATTTTCGGAAAATGATCATTTAAATTACTTACAAGGATTGATTATGCACATCAATGTGAACGAAATCAGCCGAACAACAGAAAAACTTCTTCTTAACTTTAAAGAGGCTAATGTGCCGGAGCTCGGATTCAACAATGGGATTTGTCATCAGGGGACCATGATACCCTCATAATACCCACAAAAATTTCCTATATTTTGCATAAAATCTCGATAATTCAGTTCAAAAGCAATGATCCACGACCAAAATAAGAATTTTTATTTATTTTCCCTTCTTATGGTGCTTTTCTTGATTTCGGATGGCCATTCTTTTTAATTGAATTTTGCAAAATAAATAAAGCCTGCAGCGGCAAAAATGAACTTTATGTGTATTTCTTATGGAAATGCTTTGACTCGTCTTAGATCGAACCTAGGACGAAATTTCAACATATTTTATATTAGAAACACTCTCGTATTTGAATGCAAAGTGGTGTTAAATTTCAACTCAATCGACCGAGTATTTTTCGAGTTTTGTGGCCTCAAACATACGCAGGCTAAATTTATATATATATATACGAGTAAAATGTAGCTTGCATACTGCAAGCAGATCGACAACAATAATTTCATATCAGCATCATATCGGGACGGTCCTCAAAAGAAGAAAAAAGTATTGAAAATATTCTTAAAATTCGCTGCAATTTAATCGTCTGGCATCGAACCCGGGTCTTCCTGGTGAACTTACTATGCGGCACAACAGAAAATCACCATCTCTAACCATGCGTGAAAATTCAAGCAGTAATATTGGCTGCAACTGCCTCAAACGACGCCTTACTTTTCCCATATATTCCTTATGTGAGAATTTGTAATGTACTCTGGCATCGAACCCAGGAACAGCATGGTCTTATCTATTTTTTTCATAAACCAAGTCTTAATATATATCTTCTATCTAAGGAAGAAATTCCTCTTATTTCGATAAGTGCATCAAAAAAATAATGAAAAGCTACCCCAATGTATTATATATGGGGGATATATTTACCGCCCGGCATCGAACTCGGGCCTATTTGGCGAATCTTTCTATGCAGCAAAACATAAAATTTCATTTTATAACTACGTATGCAAGTTTAAGCAGAAATATTGGTTGCAACTGCCTCAAACGACGTCCTACTTTTCCCTTATATTCCTTATGAGAGAAAAGTTATTGTGCTCTGGCATCGAACCCAAGAACAGTTCCGTCTTATCTATATTTTTTTCTTAAACCGATTTTTACCATACATCCTCTAGCCAAGCAAGAACTTCTTATCATTACGATAAGTGCATCAAAAAAATAATTAAAAACTACTCCCATGTATTCTAAAGGGCAGATATTTGCATCGTCCTAGCATCGAACCCAGGATATCTACAGTGAAAGTCATTTATGTTTTCGATGAATCATGACCATATATATATAGGCTCCTAGAGTTTTGATTCTCTACCTATCCGGGAAGTATTTTTTAAAAATTCCAGAAAATCGAAGCAATGCGTTTAAATGGAAAAAATCGTGACTTTGGGACCCTCTGGAATCGAACCCAAGACACTGAGGTTCAAAATCGTAATTTTTCTGGGGGTTCCCCGTTATGCCCAATACGTCGTAAAAATTTCAAGTCAATGACGCTTGTGGTTTAGCCTGTGAATTAGTATCCTATCTATCTATCTATATACATGAATGAATCCGGAGAAGAATCTATATATAACAGATAACTAGTAAATGGGTGCTTGCATAATGCAAACAAAGAAAATTATTACGGGATATTAATTTGAGTTATGGGTCTATATGTTATATTTATGTTTCTTTTTAATTATACCACTGTCTTTCGCATACATAATTTTCAAATGTGAGATAGAGATTCATCAAATAATGTAATAATAGAATAATTATTTCTAAAGCCTTTCACGTTTATTTGATACGGGAGTCCTCAATGAATACGCATTCGTAAAATTAAATTAAGGAAATACGTCAAACACTGTAAAGTTAGAATAAAAATCTGCATAAGATAAAAATGCGAGAAATCGATAGACGATTCGTTACCTGAAGTACTCGGTTCAGTTCAAGACATACTGCAATTGAATCCTATGTTCATTTAATGGCGTCCACCGTGGAAATAATAATGATAAGCCGTATTTTTTGTGGGCGAATTTTAGCCTAGGAAGGCTATTCCTCCAATTGACACCTTTTCTTGATTTTGTTCCTTTTTTTGCATTTTATTTTATTAATATCATACCATGCAATGATAAATGCAGAAATTGTTTTTACTTACGAAGAATATTATCCAGCAAACACGTAGAAAAACATAATCCGAAGGTCGTTCAAGGAAATCAGTGTGTTTCATGGGTAGATATTTGTAGTTCATTTTGATGAAAGTTGAATTACGTAAGCTACTAAGTGTTAATTGTGTACTACGTATTAATTTTAAGAAACATAGAGAAATAACTTAATTTTATATACTGTTTGGAGAGGATGACAGAATAATTACATGTAATTAAAATTGAAAAGACCAAACATAATAGGCATATAATAAAAAGCACAGAAATCCACACACGAAAAGCAATCCGCCATAAACGCAGAAAAACAATATCCTAACATCGTTAAGGATTTCATTGTATTTCCTGTGTATATATTTGTTGATCATTTAAATTAAAAATTACACTTTCTTGATATTTAGTGATAATAAGACCCTTCAAGAAAGGCGCGCAGCAATGAGTTTGATTGCTCGTATGAGCTTTCCGGTGACAATGTATCACAATGTATGTAGTTTGCAAGTGAAGCATACATCAAATATAGCTTCCCCTCTTTCCTTCCCCTCCCAAAGGAAGTATTTTCTTCGTTTTACACCTGCAGAAGCCTCACCGTGAGGAGGCACGCGAGACAGTGCCCAAGAGCTTATTTGTAGATCTTGCTGGAAACTAACAACGCCATAAAGTAGGAATTGGAAAAGGCCATCGCAAAGGAACTTTTTTGTCATAATTCAGTATATGCTTAATGCATTGGGTTAAGTGAATTATGAAGTAAAATATTACTAAACTGTAGTGGTCGTTATGCTAATGATTCATATTGTTTGCAGTTATATACATTCTAAAGACTGTCGTTGAAAATATTAATTTTCATTAATATTCTGACACTAATGTTTTAGGATTATGTAAATTTAAGCTTAAGTGCAAGTTATAAGGCTTCGGAAAATGCTTATTTGGTACTAATGAAAATTTTTAAGCTAAATTGGTTTCCTTTTCCCCCTATATAAATTCAATGTAGATTTTTCAATTTAATCCTCGAATAATCTCACTACTTAAAAGACTTTTTGATTATCTTTGTTGATACATGGTCTCGTATCCTCTACGTAAACTTATATTATTGCAGTATGTATTCACGATTAATTCATTTCCCGTGCAGATATTTGCTGTCCATTTTGATCACAGTTTAGATGTTCTTGATATTCAATGATAACATATATCGAAAGAAACATTAAAAAATATTCAAAATACATCAAACTTTCATCACGGCGTATAAAATTAGGATTGTAAACAAATTTGTATTAGACGTAAATATGGTCGTTGCCATGTTTTGATCATCGAATGGAGAAGAAAAAACGCAATACATTGGCATGAAAACTAAAATTTTGCAAATTTCGTGCCAGAATGTTAAAACCCGTCGCAATAAAAGAAAACTTTGATCCTCTAGACATCATATAGCCCTAGTCTCACTGCTGTACGATTACTTTTTCATATTTTAATGAAGGAAAAAAAATTGTTCTACATGGCCATTTTTCGGTTCTCCCGTTTAATCCCATTGAAAAATATAATCATCTCTGGGTTAAAACCTATTATAATCAGTGAAACAATTAAATCATTGAACATTCATTCCAAATAAGATTCATGAATTAATCTCCATCTACGAAAACTCCAGCGAGCCTCCAATTCGCACGTGGCATAATTTTTTAAATAATAAAATATGCTAGTATTTTATACGCAACACTCAAAGTTTTTATGAACTTAATGTAGTTCGTTCGTTTCTTGTCTCATAGCCCTTCGATTCTGAGCGTACGGCTTCTTTAAAACTTTTGCGAGGACGAGCTTCGCTTAAGTTTGCCTACGAGAACAGGTGTTCAAAACAGTTGCAGCTCGAGTAAATTCCCGAGTAAATAAGTTGTGAACCTCCGACTAAAAGAAAATTCAATTCAAAGTCTCTCGAAATCAATCTTCGCCGTTTTCAATATATTTGAGGAATTTGATGTGACATTTATATGAATTTATTTGGCCATCTGTAATTTCTCCAATAAATCTAATTCTAATTTCTTACCTATCCGTCTATATCTGCATTCCTTAAATTTTGATTCTATTTCTGATAAACGTCCTTATTTTAGGAAAAGAGTCAACACCGACCATGGGCGTAGAAGAGCAGTAAACAACGAACTAAGAAGGGAAACAAATAAGGCTAGGGAACAGTGTTGGAAGGGATAGTGTAAAGAAATAGAAAAGCTGGTGGAAAGCGGGAAGCCCGACATAATGTATAGCAAAGTAAAACAAATGACGGGGAATAAAATTAGTAATAGAATGGTGACGGTTAAAGACAGTAAGGGAAGTCTATAAAGGGATCCATTCACCATAAGGGGACGATGGAAGGAATAAGTTTAGGAATTGTATGGGAAAAACATGAAACCCACCAGAAGTTGAAGAAGATGATGTTGGATCTTGGTTGCTTGATAGTGAAATAGAACGGGCATTGCGAGATATGAAAGGGAATAAAGCAAGGGGGGGTTGACGAGATCCCAGTGGAGTTCCTTAAGAACCTGGGGGATAAGTCCAAGATATGTTTCTATGATTTAATTAGGAAAATTTATGATGAAGGGCAATGGACAGAGGATTCTACCAAAACTATCTTGACTCCTTTAAAGAAAAGAATAAGGCTACGGAATGTCGGGATTATCGCACGATTAGCCTATTTTCTAACGCAGCTAAAGTACTTCTAAGGGTTCTGAATAGACGGATAGAAGGAAAAATTAAAGGGAAAATCGGAGAAGTCCAGTTTGGTTTTCAGAGAGGGGAAGGAACGAGGGAAACAATTTGGGGTGATGAGAGTACTTGCTGAACGAAGCCTGGAATTTAATAGGGACTTATGTGTGTGATTTGCAGAATTTGAAAAGGCTTTCGATAGAGTCCAGTGGCCAAAACTGGTAGGATATTAAAGATATATGGGTTAGACTGGAATGATAGACGTTTAATTCAAAATTTGTATCTAAATCAAACAGCACGCGTAAGGATAGCTGATGGGGAATCGGATTGGACTGAAGTGGGTAGAGGGGTAAGACAAGGGTGTCCTATGTCACCAACGCTTTTTAATATATATGCAGAGGAAATGGTAAAAGAAGCCTGGGAATAAATACGAGACAAGGGAGTAAAGGTTGGTGGGGAAGTAGTGAAGTCTGTAAGGTATGCAGACGATAAAGCTATTGTGTGTGATTCCGTAAAGGGTGCAAACATTAGTAAATTATCTTAATGATAAAGCAAGGGAGTTTGGTATGAAAATTAACGTAAGTAAAATAAAGTTTTGAGGTTCACTAAGGGAAAAAAGCTAAGTTAACGATAAGGGTGGATGGAGAAAAAACTAGAGCAGGTGGATAAATTTTTTTCTTGGGAAGTACTCTCTCTTGGGACGGAAGGTGTAAAGATGAGGTTCGTAAAAGAATAGCCTTGGTGAAGGAAGCCTTTATGAAGCGAAGGGAATTAATGACCAAAGGTCTTGATAAAGGAATCAGGAAAAGATTGGTAAAATCCCTGGTCTGGAGTGTGTTGCTCTATGGGTGCGAAACGTGGACTTTAAGAAAGGAGGAAGTAAAAGGTTTGGAGGCATTTGAATGGCGTAGAATGGTAAAATTTAGTTGGGTTGATAGGAAAACAAACACGGAGGTGTTAGAGATGGTTGGGGAGAAGAAGGCTTTAATTGACGTGTTTAAGCATCGTCATCAGAAGAAATAGGTTGGCCAAATATTGCGGGGAGAGGGATTGGTAAAGGTTGTAATTGAGGGAAGGACTCAGGGGTAAAAACAGAGGGGAAGACAGAGACATAAGTTATTGGATGAAATGAAGGGTGGGGTTAACTATAAGGAAATGAAGGAGATGGAGCTTAAATAGGGATTTTTGACTGTGCATGAACCTGCTGGAAGGTAGAACACTCATGATGATGTCCTCATTTTATAACTCATTAATTAAGTGAAGATGCTTCTAATTACCTAACATTATATAAACTCTGAAAGCTGAAGATATAGAGCAATATTTTTTTATTCACAAATAGCTGGATAAGTAAACTAAACTTCGTATGATCGACAAGTAAATGCTTGGGATAGTTTACGATGGCCGGAAAATGTTATAAGGAAATTCAGTGTTGCTGAAATGCGACGTCGTATCGGCCGAGGAATATTACTCGGGTGACTCCGTAACTGTCTTTCATTTAAAAAGTTATTAATGATAAATTAGTTATAACATTCTGTAAATAACAATTATTTCGCAGTAGCTATAGTTCGAAAAGACTATAGCTATGACTATTGCCTTGAAATTTGAAAAAAATTCAAGGCTATTGAAAGTATCAAATACAAGTGGATATCTCTCCGATGAACTTCTCGTCTCTTCTTAAATCTGACAACTACTGTTCTAACATCCTGATTTACTGACTTGACTACTTCAAAGACTTCTTACTTGGTACTGAGTTACCTAAGTGGTGCTGCTATTTTCCCTTTTCCGGTAAAATGTTTTGAATTTTCAGTAATATAGTCTTTCATTTTACGAAATTTCGTAGTTAGAGGACTTAGTCCATTGTCTTCCAATTTTTTGGCCTTTTCCAGGAACCTGAGTGATTTGCTGTTTCTCCCACGGAATTCGACCTTTCAAAGCCGACTGTGTTGTGAAGACTAAATTTTGTAATAAGTTTATTCCGCGAGCATCTAAGATATGAACGACTGCTAAAGAGATTCTGAATCACCGAAATATATTCATCCAAAGTATATGTTGGGAGAAGAATTGGAATCAAGGGTTTAGATGAATGGAAAAAATTATCGTGTTAATAAAGCAGTGTGTATGAATGCTCAGTTACATGAAAACATTTAAGATAATTTTGACCTTCAAATGAAAACACAGGTACGAATGATGGAACTTAAACTTTACACAAGAAAGTGTGTGTCTTAACCCCAAGTTCTGCGAGAAGTGAAGGACTTGTCTTTTACTTTACGCCCTGCTAAATCGACCCGATATCATGGTTTAATTTTAAATACTTTTAAAACTAATTGAAATTAGACGGTGGAAAGTATAGCCCTGTGTTATTAAGTTATTTACATTTTGACTAAGAGTTAGTTTCCTTTTGTTTTATATTTTATTTTTTTGTATCTTATGCTGCAAATCACATCACATTTTGTGATTTCATATAGAAGTTTTGAATTGTTGCCGAACTCCGATTTCATCGAAGGAAATCTGAAGTAGCAGTCGGCCTTTCTTTGCCATGCTTTGATAAATGTCGTAAAAATGAACCAAATAGAAAGATTCAAGAGTGTTCTACCTTTCGGTAGGTTCATGCACAGTCAAAAATCCCTATCAATCGCCATCTCCTTCATTTCCTTATATTTAACCCCACCCCTTATTTCATCCAATAACTTTTGTCTCTGTCTTCCCCTCTGTTTTTTCCCCTGAATCCTACCCTCAATTACAACCGTTACCATTCCCTCTCCCATCAATATTTGGCCCACCCATTTCTTCTGGTGACGATGCTTAATCACGTCAATTAAAGCCCTCTCCTCCATAGCCATCTCTAACACCTCCGTGTTTGTTTTAAAGAATGATTATCGAAGATTACACAGGCCGACAAATTTGAACTTGTTTTCGGTAGCATGTATGGTAATTGATGTTTTTAACTAATTTTAAATTTTTGTTGCTAATTACAGATATTAACTCGGAAAAATCCAAACACGTACGTTTATTTTGTTATGGTGACGTTTAACTTTTCTCTCAACCGTAATTCCACATGTGTTTGCCTACACCTCTATTATCATGCTAGTGTATTTATTTCTCGTTTCATCAATTTTATTCGAAGTAAGAAGACACTATTAATTTAAAAAAGTAAACATTATAGAAATATTATGTATAGTTTCTATAAGAAGTATAAATGAGCATTGAACTTACCCTTGAACGTGGCCAAAAACATTCAAAAAGTCTGCTATAATATTTCCTGAAGCCCTTTTCTGCCGAACTTCTTTTGCTTGCGTGGTATTGAGTCTTCTCTTACGAAAAACTAAAGAATATCTAATTAACTAAATGTTTACAGCTATAAATGGGAACCCATTGACGGATTCGAGGTTTGGGCATTTCTCTCGGCAGCGAGCGGCAAAGAACCGTGCTTTGCCTAAAAATCGACAAGGACTAATTTAAACGGAATGAAATTGTACAATAGAGTAAAGATCTTTTTAAAAGCTTTTAGATGAGTCTGAATGATGTCCTGTAACTTTAAAACCCTCTGAGAAACGAGCGTTTTTGTGAGATTGCGGGCAACGAAATCCACACTTCAGTGAAGGCCTTGTCAACTCGCCATTTTGATACTCTTCGAAATCTGTCTAGTATAAATGAAGTGTAAATATAGTGAATTAATGAACTCATAAACATTACAGATATACATTTTGAGTGTTTCTAACCTAAAAATATAAAGATATAAATTAACGAAGGATTTCCTTTGTTAATTTATTTTTTATCCAAAAACATCCCAAACTGTACATGATGGACAGTAATCATAAACTTTGCTGAATTTACCGCAAAAAAATTAATCAAAAAACAAGTAACGATGTCAATTTTTCCAAAACCTTGTCTGCCTGTGTTATGAAAAAGCGTAAACATGCTGCTTAATGTGCTCGTTCTTTGGAAATTGGAAAGATCACAGAAAATCATGAATTAAGTGGAACTCATAGTCTTTAAGGAGTCGTCCATTTCTTTACTGTCCACTCCAATCCTACCTTTTTTTATTTACCGTTGTTCTTTTCTTCTTCGCCTCTTTTTGGTGACCACTCCATTATTCTCGTTTCATCGGAAGTGCGAAGTTGGCAATTTTGAGCAATATCGATAACTTAGCAAAGGATTGTTGGCTAGATTAAAAATAAAAATTTGGCTTGAGATTGAGAATTGCAGTTAGAAATATTCGAAATGGTAAATCGGAAAAGGCGATGTGGATAATGAAACCAGTACTTCCTCTTCCAACGACATCATAGAAACATTCGTAACATCACAGATTACACTGTTCATCAACATTTTTGCTAAAAGGAGAATTATGGGTGCTATAAAACAAACCAATGTAACTGAATTCGAAAATAAAAGCAGTATTTTCTATCGGGCTCGGTTTTATTGAACTTTTTAGAACAGGAAAAAGTAAAACACGACGTATTCAATTCCACAACTTTTTAATACCACCACACACACGACCGGTTTCGACTAGTTATAGTCATCATCAGGTCTTTCGTAGACTAATTTTCATTAGGACATTTCATCAGGACTAGTAATAGTCATCATCAGTAGATCAGATGATGACTATGACTAGTCGAAACCGGTCGTGTGTGTGGTGGTATTAAAAAGTTGTGGAATTGAATACGCTGTGTTTTATTTTTCCAGTAATGGAATTCCACAGAGTTACGGCTGTTACTATTGATTTTATTTTAGAACAGCTTTCGTTGTCATTCCGTAGTGGATACAAAATTGGATTTTGTGCTCTTCATACCTGTAATTCTAACTGTATTTTCGATCCTTGCTATTCAATTTAGTTTTCGTTGTCAATTTCGACTGTGCGATTTTATATTCTCATCCGGAAGAGCTTCCCGAAGTCCGGATATTCCGGGTCAAACCCGTAGGACTCCCGTAACCCCTGCAGGTTTTTCCCAATGACTTCTCATAGTGCGGCAGAGGACGATATATAAATCGCCCGAGTATTTCCACCCGCACAATATGAAGCTTAATAATCAGGGATGTGAGAGGCCGTCTCCCATAACACGTCCTCCCAATACATCCACAGCACAGCATCCTAGACACTATCTGAAAGCTTTTTGCTTTATTAATATTTACGCGCAGACAGCTCCCAAAAGCTTCTTTAGCTTTATTTCAATTATTAATCATAAAAGCTTTATTTCAATTATTAATCATAAAAGATTTATTTCAATTATTAATCACAATTTCTCCTTACTATTAAATAATTTAGAATTATTGTTTTTTAATGGAAATGCCGAAAATTAAAAATGCTGTAATATTTTCAAGGAAATATCTCAGTCTTGTTGATGTACTGGTGTTTTCATTTAAAGACTAACATTTTATTAAAACTTATTACTCTAATTTTCCATATATAGTACGCATTTTTTTCCACGAAAATACGTCAAAAAAGTAGGGTGCGTATGGTTACAAACATCATCTTTTTATTCGGGCTGTAGATGACATTTGAAGTAAATAACTCAACATACATATATGCATTCTGATTTCACGTTTATTCTGAAAAGAACAATACTTCATATTAATAAAATCATTAAATTAAAACAAAAATTCAGAGGGGAAGAACCTGTTACTGATAGATCGTCACATTGAGAAATCAAAGGGGTACGTAAGAGACTTCCATTAGCAGCATTCCTTGCTTGCGCGGTGATCTGTCGGGTGCTGAACGGTCCGGCAGATGACCATACGCGAGTAATAGCGTAGAATTCCATTCTCTAAAAGCCAAGTGCGTATTAAACATGGTGATAAGAAAATTCTCACATTATGCCCAATAACGTGGGTGCGTCTTATAGGGGGTGCGTATTATATTTGGAAAATTACGGTAAGCAATTGAGCTCGTGTAATCCATTGGTAAAAACATACTTAATACTATTCTAATCAATCCTTGAATCCCAATCCTTTTTCCAACTTTGCTTCGTATTTGAGAATCTTTAAACAATTGAATATACATCAGATAATAAAAATTTTCCTAAAAATGGAACATCTGAACGGCATCACGTATAATCAAGCTTTATCATCTTAGTAACTTCTTCTTAACGATTTTACTGATGTTATTCATTTTCTAGTGGACCTACAATTTTTTGCACGTTTTCCAATAAAAGCTTTGGAATGAGAATGTATGAGAATATTGCCTCAGAAGATTATTTAAACGAGGTATTCGTCACCATAAATTCAATATCCGTAGTATTCCAACGCTTCTGTCAAAGAAAAAAGCCTAATCAGTTAATTTTCTGATTTATTCTCGAGATTCTATTTACTGCTACGCTCGTGAGCACAAACTCGGTCATTTATTGAATACCATTAGAGTAAAATTCAAATAATTCACGAATAATATTATTTTACAGGATAAAATCTTTTTTCATAACACTGTAAGATGTAGAGCTGTGATAAATATCGAAATAATGTCAAATAGTGTCGTTGGACGTAAGATTTGTTGATTCCATTGTATACTACGACAGAAGTAGTAAAATATCAGCAGCTTAAAGTTGATAGAATCCAGATTGCTCGGAAGAAATAACGGCAAGCCTAGAATAAACCGCAAATGAAATATCTCGTTGGTGACCTTTCTTTTTCGATGTAATTTTGTGCATCTGAATGGATAACCGAACTTGGAATACTCATTTTATGAACTACTAAACTTTTATTAAAAAGCATAAATACCTCGTAATATAATGGTGAATTTAAGATGCTTTATTTTTGTACATTATACAGCTGAATTGTTAAAACAATGCAGACCAATTTCAGATCCCCGTTTAAAAGACGAATATTCCTAATTTTGGTTAAACAAAGAAAAGGGTAAAGGGTAAATTGCACATAAGGGCGTGCACCCAGGAAAAATCCCAAGGAAAAACGGACTTGAAATTCCCAAAACGGCTTGTTGAAATGTTCCGTCTCGGTAGCCTAGTGGTTAAGGCAGCCTCCCGGAAAGAGGAAGATCCCGGGTTCGCAAGGATGACACGCAAAATCATGAAGAAAAAAAAAAGATTCCCGGCCCAGTCAGACTTTTTTCAAGTCCGTTTTTCCTTGGGGTTTTTTTTGGTTGTACAGTTAAAAAGGAGTTGCAAATATATTTTAATTGTAAAATCTTCGAAATTTCAACCGATTCTTTCCTTTGGCAGGGAAAGACTGAAATTCGGAATCCTGCGAAGCATCTCTGCGAAAGTGTACCACACGCTCTTCCTTTGACTATTGTGTGAAAACATATTCAAAAGATCATTCCTAATTCAAGTGGATTTCAATTTAACCTTTCGTCAAAACGAGCTGCATTGAATTCAAATCTAAGTTCTCTGGCCGTACTTCGTGGAACGACATTAGAAATTATAAACACACTCGGTAATTTCCACATTAAAACTTTGATCGACGACCGGTTTCAGCTACAAGCTATCGTCAGGCATACATCAGGTAAAACTGTTTTCCGATAATGTTTTACCAGACGATAGCGTGTAGCTGAAACCGGTCGTCGATTAAAGTTTTATTGTGGAAATTATCGAGTGTGATCATAATTTGCATTGAATTCCTCTGATGAAAGAAATTGCGCTTTTTGAGAGTAACTTCTCTTCAGTCTAATATTACCCACCCCATTGGTTCCCTTAAAAATGAAAATAAACTACGGTTCTCTTGATTTTCTAGCTTCTTTCTCTCCGCGTCAATGACTTAAGTAAATTCAAAATCTTTCACACACATGGAAAAGTACTTTACTGCGACGCTTGGTCCTGATATGTTGTTTATTTTATTTCCAAGTATCACGCAAAAAGATTTATTTATGAAATTAAAACGATAAAACTTACCTTAAATACAACTACAATTTCCGAATTAATCATGGCTTGTTCGATAGAGAATGTCGAACCTGGTTCATAATTATATATCCACTGCTACTTGTTTAAGAAATGAAAGATAAATAGCTAAGATTAGAACACAATCTTGTGGAAAAAGTTGTGGATTTTTATTCCATTTTGCGAATTATCTCTCGTATTCCTTAAAAGTTTATCACAAGAGGTTGTAACCTTCAAAACACGCGCAATGCGAAGTTCAAAACCATTCGGAAATAATTTTACGGATTGCAGTTCAGTTTTGAGAGTACAATTTATTAATGACATTTAAGTTTTTAGATAAATATTTATTTTTAGTATTTATAAATATTGATGATAGGTTTGAAATATTTTTCCCCAGGAAACTCAGCCTCAATTCAACCATTGGCGTGGACTGAATGAATATGAACAAAATTTAGCGCAAAAACAACTTTTTGTGCAAACGTTGAGCGTAGCAAGCAAAAGAGGGAGGAATGAATTTGCTCTCTAACGAGGGACTCAAAGGAATATTTCATCTAACGACCGACGAAATTAAGGCAAATCGATCCTCTCCTTCGCTTTAATCCACTTTCCAACATTTTTCCTTTTCTTCGCAATCATTTGGAACCCTTTTCATCTTCTCCCCTTTCGATTCTTTCCCAAGTTTCCTTTTTATATTATTCACAAAAGGTGAGATCATTGCCGGCATGTTTTCAGCCAACCCCTTTCACCGGAGCGCTTCCAATATTTTTTAATCATCGTGGGAAAATTATCTCCCTTTTCAATCTCCGCTTTCTTGGCGCACAAAATTGAGGATCAATCGCGGGAAAAAGTTTTAGGGGATTATTTCGGAAATACATTCCAGCGGATCATATCAATGTGTAGCCATTTACGGAATTCCACTTAGAAAAGATGCGGACGATTCTCATTATTAATAATTTTTATAAAAGTCGTAGAATTCGTTTGAATGGAGGAGGATTCCATGAAGTAGAATTTCCTCGCACTATTGTAAAGGCCCCCCTAACTGCGTAGTATTAAAGTCGATAAACGATGTAAAATATTAAAACAATAATATAGTGAAAAAATAATATTACTTTTATTGAAAATGACAAACAGAAGTTACACAATATGCACGGAATATATTCATATTCTATAGCTAGTTATAATTGTTTGTGATATTATAGACAATATTGTAACTTTTAGTTTTATAAGTTTTTAATTAAATTATTTAATATAGTAATTACTTGTATGCTTTATTGTATGAATTTAATTGTAAATTATATGATGCTCTGCCTTTGGGGGGTTTTTTTGGGGGTTTTCCTCTCAACTGGGGTGAATAGCAGGTAGGGTAATGTATTTTCTTCCCCTAAGAAAAGATGACCACCCCCTGGCCTAGAGCCTTCTTGTAGTCCTTACAATTCAATTAAATAAATATCGGCTATTTGGACCTTAGGCGCCGATTCTATCGCTTTTCTATTTCAGCCAAATTTCGCACTCCATTTCGTCTGACGTATACACAGTCCTAGCATAACACTTTTAATTTGTACCTAAATCAAAATAGCATTATGTTTACTGGATATGAGAATTGAAAAATCCATGGTAAATCCATTGGTAAATCCATGGTACCATGTATTTTTTAAAAGTTAATAACTACCACAAAATTAACCCTGAATCTGTATCGTTTATGAGAAATGAACTTCGCATTATCTTTTGAATTCATTTTATATCAGAACTAATATAATATTCGCGAAAGAGAATTTAATAATTTTAAATTTTCTGTCCTTTTTAGTGGCATTTTTGTAAGTTTGGCGACTTCTTAGCTTCTTCTCAATGATATTTTTAAAAAATAAATAGGCTTCTCTGATCTGTCGCGAGATTGCCTTGAGGGATTCTAGCAAAATACATGTGAGAGGAGGGGGCAAAGATAAAAGGGGAAATTTCGCATTGCGTGGGGACGCGAAAGAGGGACTATCGGCGAAAAAATATTCGTTGGTGTGTCTCAGATGGCGGCGGTTCTTCCATTTGTAAGAGGAAAGGAGTATTATCCATGCGGTTTGTAGCGAAATTCTCAGATTTATTTCGAAAGAAGAGTTCTTCGGTGTGTTTGCGAAAATGTCTACCTGTCTGATCAGTGTAATCGTATTCCAACCATCTGTAGATTCCCGTTTTACTTCGATCCACTCCGGCCATTACAAAGGAGAGACGATAAAAAACGAGGTATAAAAGGCACTTCGATCATCGGGGAACCTGCAAAATGTCGAAGGTACGTTGGCTCACCGACGCTGTCCACAGGGAAAAGGCCTCACATTGAGAACGCGAAGAAGAAGATTTAAACAATGTTTTGGTGTTCTTAATAAATTCAGTAAAAATACGTCCTCAGGGATGGGGTATCATCGCTGTTATATCGGCCGTTCCGATATCCCACGAAATTCAGGGAAGTAGATGATTAATTAGAACTAGTCGCGTAAAGAATTACGCGTTTCCGGGGAAAATGCGCTAAGATGATCGATTCGAGGAGTTGAGTCATGCCACACGTCGAAAGACGGATACACATTTGTTAATGGAAAAGCAGGGTAAAGTAAAGGTGGAAGATTGCAAGTTGTGTCTGTTTATCAATTGTTTATTACTAGAGGTGTTTGAAAATGTTTTTTTCTGAAATTTGTTGATTTGGAAACCAAATTGTGGTGTTTTGTGTTTTTATTATGTTTCATAAATTTGGTGTTACTTATTTACAGTCTCTCATGTAAGCAAAGGAATAGTATTAGGCACACTTTAGTATAAACATTAAAAGCATTGCAAATATTATTAACTGTAAATTATACAAAATATAAAAATTAATAAGTTAATGTAAATTTATTTAAAACTGTGCTGTTTAGACCTAAGGTAAATGCTTTCACAACTGCAGATCGACAAAACATGATATTTTCATTAAAAACATATTGACACGATAGATGTTAGGAAAAACAAAACATATTTCTTCGTGGAATTAGGGAGGATTTTGTGATCGTCCATAATGGAAAGAAAGTTTTGTGAATTTATTGCAAAAGATCAAAGCTGAATTCGCGTTAGCAAAGATGCCATGAGTGATCAAAAATATGACAAAAATACGTAAATAATACAATTGTATATTGTACATTTATTTAAATCCTACCAAAATTACATGTCTTTCTCTTACAAATGATGAATGAATGAGCGAAAATCACCAAAATCCGTGCTGCTTGTTAAAACTGCCAAAAATTAGCGTTA
The DNA here is from genome assembly GCA_947579665.1 of Sympetrum striolatum. Classification (NCBI taxonomy): domain Eukaryota; kingdom Metazoa; phylum Arthropoda; class Insecta; order Odonata; family Libellulidae; genus Sympetrum; species Sympetrum striolatum. The sequence goes on along the minus strand of OX388344.1, from coordinate 97,171,279 downwards.
TTTCGCTAAATCGGCCAAAATTCGCGTTATTTGTAGGTTTTATCGCTTATTGCGAAAAACGAACACCTCTAGTTATTACGTTGGGTGAGGAATAAAATAGGTGAGAAAGGTAAGAACGATCCTGATTGAAATTTTGCATAGACGCACGAAGACAATAATAAAAGACTGTCATTTGAAGAGAAAGCGAATGGTCGGATGAAAAGGAGGTGAGTGGTCCAAGAATGATTATTTTTACGATTACATAAATAGACTATTACTTGTGTGCACCCGCCCGATAAATGGGAGATTCCATTCTTTTCCCCAGGGGTTTGCTCTTTGCTCGCTGGCCTATGTTTTAAATCTTGCCATACAATTTAAAATTTGCTGGAAATGCGAAACCAAAGATATAAAATTAAGGGAAATTTGAAGAGAGTTATTCTTTAAGGACACCTACGTTTCTTGCTCGATTAGGTCTTCGAAAACCAAACCAAAATAAACGTAACTGAAAATAAAATCATCTGATAAACCTCAGTTGTGAAGATGTGGGTGAACTCGTAAGTCAAGTAAAGAATGACGGACGAATGATGATATTGGACGTTGGATTCAATTGAGGGAGGAATGGAACATTTTACGAGAACTGTGAAATTTTAGAAATATTTTACGGAAACGGAAATACGATATTTAGAAATTTTGAAAAAGGAATAACAAGTATCTCAGAGATTTAGTTATTTAACCCTTAGCGGCCACTGAGGGGTAGCTCGTTACCCCAGGCTCAGAAAATGGGAAATTAGAGGTCTTAAACGTTTGAAATTGATACAAGTAACTACATCTGTCGGTAGTAGACAAGTGTGACTTGTGATCACATAACATAGGAACCCGAAAAAACGCGTGGGGGCGCTTCGAGCGTTCCATTTATCGTCGTGGGGTTACTAGTTACCCCAGTGAGGCCGCAACCGTTGCTCGAGTCAGATCTTTTTTTTTTCGAAACAACTTGTTCATGATGTCAATCGACAAAATAAAGGTGATATTTTAATATTCTAGTGAAAAAAAATTATTTTGCTTACTGTGCGAGCGAAAGAAGGATAGAAAAACGCGGGTTGGATGTTCGTCCTGTAGAAGGCCGGCTTGCGAGGAAAATCGGTTGCCTCTGTGCATGACATGTGCTGGTCAATAAATTTGTTTTGTTCAAATATCATGAAAATAATATTTTTTCACTTTTATAAAAGTAAATATGTATTTAGAAGCCAATAAAAGGCCAAAAAAGCAAATTTTACGATGTGTGATTTTTACACTTTTTCCGACAGTAATTTTGCAAAATAAATATACTTTTTGCAATATCGGCGGATATTGTTATTTTTTATGGCAGTGGTGTATCTTGTGCGTACAACCGTAAAATTTTAGCTCTTGATATTGAAAAATAGCGGAGTAATGAATTTATTTCTGAAAAAAAAGCCGTTTTTTCGGAGTTCTCACATATATGACCAGTACCTAGAGCGCCATCTATAAATTGACCTATGAAAATCATTAGGATTGTTGAAGAACCGTTCAAGAAACATGAACCATCCGGTTAGAAGTCCTGAAATAGCCGTATGCTTTGTGCAACTAGGTTTTTTCGGAGTGGGGTAACGAGTTACCTCGTGTGGCCGCGATGTGGCCGGGCTGAGGCGTGGCCGCTAAGGGTTAAAATGTCGCCATTTTATACATTGATAAGTAACTAAAATGCCATGAAGTGCAGATAATATATCACTAAAAAGGAGTTAAAAAAGTAAAGTGTAAACTCACTTCTAAAATAGAATATCAGTAACATAATTACATAAATTAAAAAGATAATGTGAATTTTATGTCATACATCAATAGGAAGTATTGCTCCGTTGGTTTTGAAATGACTGAGAGAAGCAATGTTAGGAGAGCAAAAGAGAATGCGTTTTATATGCAGAGTGCGAGAGAGCAGAAAAAATGTCGTCGAAAGAAGGCGCTAATTCTGTCGCTGATTGGCCCCCGATTGGGAATTTACTTGTGATCGATTTCCTCATTTTATTTCGAATCGTGGAAACTTAGACGGATGCCCATCGTGTTATGCCTAACATTGTTTTGACAATTGGTGACATACAATAATAATCAGACCACTGATTTCATCTGAGCTGCTTCCATTGCAATTGGAAAACACACATTCATCAAAGGCGAACAAACTTTGGGAATAATGGATTCAAGTGAAAACTTCGTAACTTTGATTTTTCTTGTAATTGATCTTGTAAATTAAGCACGATTTCGGCTCAATGCACGAGATTTGAGACGCGAAAATCCAGAGAGAGGGAATAAATTCATCCGTAACCATCACATTCCATTTAATTTAGAAGATCGGATTGGGAAGTGCGTCTTATGGACGTCGTTCATACAAAATCTCCTTCTTAATCAACGTCGGTTACACCACGATTATTAGATTGTGCAATTGACTTCATATTTTTATGGAAAGTTCATTTTAATGTACGATTTGATTTTTAGTGGAATGTGAATCACAAACTAAATTTCTCAAGATATAAAGTTAGGATCAATTGGCAATGTCATCAGATCGTGAGAGTTAAGTGTCGATTATATTTCAATAATCATTGCTAAATGATACTCCGAGAAAGTTAATAAGTATTTACACTAATTTTATTTGTTGTCCATTTTATTGGTAGCTTATACTATTTGTAGTGTTTATTATTTGAGTGTTTGTTATTGGCAACATACTTCTAGTTTAAGCGAAGTAGTTTTAGAATAGTTATTACTCTGTGATGGCCGCGCAGGTTATTCACACTTCTTTGCGGTTGTTTTCCCACTGAGGATAATTGAAGCTTATTTTAGGGATTTCAAATCCACTTACAAATTCTTTCTCTTATCTATTGCATCTTTCTTGTCACCTTTCACCAGCGATGTCCATTTTGCATATGCGCTGCTTTTGATGGAAGAGACAACTTCGAAGCCTCAATTCCGTCTAAATAAAAAACGTTATTTATTTCGAAGGAAGAAAAGACCTTTTCAGCGACATGTTGTCAATATTATTTCAAAGAGATTTCGGCATTAACTCGCGAATAGAATTTCGATAACGATTTCAAAGGACCAACGGATCATCTAATCCGCCTTCCCGAAATTTCCAAAATAATTAAAAGTCCTTTTTGAATTGAATGGGAACGCCCGTGAATTTATCAGCGAAAATATTTGTCGACGCAGCAGTTTTACTTTATTCGATTCGATATTGGAGTGACTTCCATCAATTGCTGTGCGTGGACTTGAATCGACCTTTAAATAGCTAATAAATCTCAATCACTATTGTCATACTCTTGTGTATCCACTGTTTTTATCAATTTTATTTTCTTCGTCATTTTCGTCAACATACGCGTTCTCTTACATCAAACACATAAGATCAGCTCTTTATTTATTTAATAATAAGTACTACAAGTAGGCTCTAGGCCAGGTGGTAGACATCTTTTCTTAGGGGAAGAATTAATTAATAAATACATTACCCTGCCAGGTATTCATCCTAGTTGAGAGGAAAACCCCCAAAAACCTCCCAAATTAAGTTAAACCTCCCAAAGGCAATTCCTTATTTGTTACGCTCTTGGTCACTTCATCCTTGTAATTCACACCCATCTTCGCATTATCATTCGTTTGTTTACGATAATCGACCACGAATTTCCCATTTCACACACTTCTAAGATAATCCACTTCAATTACACTTCCCGATGTCATTTAAGGCCATCGCCAGTGCACTTCGTGGTATATTCATTTTTGTTTACTCCGCCATTTCTTTACTTTTAAGGCCTACCATAACGACGTGGAGTCTAAATAAGATACAATTGCTTACTCCGCTTCAATAGCGTAATCAATAATTTTATTTTCGTTCTTGAAGTACGTCAAAGATATTCTTTCTCCTCTTTGTTACATTGGCCGATCTGATGCTTCGAGAAAAATCAGGGATATGGATGATTCCACAAGCAGTCTCAAAATTTAATTTGCGGCACACGACGACAATGGATTATATAAGCGTAGTATGTATCCCCTGCCACAGGCCAAAGACAAAAACGCAAAAGGGAGCAGTTGAAACGGCTTGGTCCATGCGAAGTATGAAAAATTGCAAAAGCAGATTCTCTCGGAATACGTAATCTAAACGGAAATCCTCCGTCCGTCAAAGAAAAGTCAATTCGGGAGATTTGTTTGCGTCGATTTACTCGACGTTTCGTATCGAAATATATAGAGTGGAAATAATAAATCTGCGCCGATAGCATCGCAGAGGGCGCGCCTTTTCCTGCTCTCGTTTTTCCTTTAAATGTTTGTTAAATTGTGATTTTTTCTATCCTTCGTACGTTTACTTTCCAGCTATTTACCCACTGATGGCAAACAAAGCTGGTGACCATGGGAACACTAAAATAAACACAGCATTTGGATAAAACAGAATCTATACTTAACATCAAAATTATTATTGTAGTGTTCCCAAGTGCCGTCTCATTTTACTTGAGTCAAGTGAATTCATTAGAGAAATACAGGAATATCTTATGAGTGGTCACCACATCCCTTTTCACCGCTGCCCACGAACGCAAGTGAAGTACAGTCCACCAGTTGGAGAGGATGAAATTGTGCACGGAATCAATTAATGTAAATTCAATCGAAGAAGCCCTAACTTGGCGGAACTCCGTAATCGGGATCATATTGAATAAAAAATTCAAATTCCACAAAAGAAAAACTTTAATGCGTGACCGGTTTCGAGCTAACCGCTCATCTTCAGGCACAAGATACAAATGCTACAAGCATTCTTTTAGCCGTTGGGCGTAGGAGCTGTGGATGAGGGAAGGGGAGGCAGCAGGTTGACTAGAGATAATAAGGGAGAGTAGATGAATGTTTGTGAGTTAAATCGGTCGTGCATTAAAGTTTTTGTTTAGTGGAATTTTGCATTTTTTATCTAATATGATCCCGATTAATGTAATTTGGATCAAATTTATGAAACGGACGGTCAGTTGAACGAGAGATATGTTAATGGTGCGAATTAAAGACAAGGAGTGTGCTATCTCGAGCAACAGAAATTTAAGTGCAGCTCTAGATCGTTGAAGGATAAACGACAATATATAAGCATATATAGACTATAAGCAGCCATTTTCTTCTCAAATGGAATTGCAGATTCTATGAAAACCTTCCGCATTTAAGCAGTATTTCATTCGCAGTTTTTCACGAGAGCAGTGGCCCTACTCGGGCCTTACCGATCTATGGTATTAACGACGGATAAATTCCAGAAACAACTCTTTACTTTGAACTCATCTCTGCAATTAATTATTGCAAATGGAACTGCTAGTTCCGCGATTCATGAAAATAAGAAAATTATTCGCTAAAGCTACGATAAAAGAGGCGTGAGAGCTATAATGAATTCGATTCAAACCTGCTGAATTTACCGAAGGACAGTATGCAGCCATATTCAGTTCAAATACGTAATGTGTAGGCGTTGGATCTTTTTCCGCGTGAGGAGGATTGGATAAGTTTGCTCTCTCGGGCATTGTTTTTGTAGACGTAAATTTAACTTTCGATTGGAGTTGAGCCAATGCGAAGCATTAATGATCCGTTATAAACGCCCTCTCTGAAAAACAAACTCACTCCTCGCTTTTACTTGAGGAGATTCGGTCTGTTTGTTTGTCGAATCAGCGGCGCTAAATTTCAAACAACAAAGGCGATTGCGCAAATCGGCAAATTTGCGAAAACGGACTCGAAAAAAACGTTTGTTCGAATTCCACAAACTTATAAACCATCGGAAGCCCATTAATTCGATTCGGTCTAAATTTGGAGCGATTTTCGTTATGTGGTTGTTTGATTTTGTGAACCGATAATTTCAAAATAGCAACACAGCATTCTTGCACCCTTTAATGATGGACCCCCGCACTTAGCGTAATAATGCTTTCGAACTCACCGAAAGTCCCTCGGGCGAAGATCGGCTCCTAAATTTGCTTCATCAAGCTAGTCTTTCATAAACCTTCGGTCAGTCAGCCATTTTAATTAATAACGGAAAGTTAATTAAAATATTTGCAGGTAAAATTGTTGAGTAAACGAAGCAACCAAATGTCTTAGGCGAACACATGCTTACAGCAATCGATTCACCAAATAAATCACCAATGGAAGAAAATAACTGTAATTAATTAATGGCAATACCAATTGCATGCTCGTTTATTGTTAGAATCATAAGCTCATTTATTCTTCTAAAATGAAAAGTTTATTCAACATCTGTTCATGTTTATACGTTAAATATGTTTCTCATAAAGGTTAAAGGATATTACGCTAAACAACGGTACCAACAAATTATGCGATCATCTAAATAATTTGAAATCTAGAAGGGAGTTACCAAAAGAAATGCGATCGAATTAAATCGAAGTACATTTTTAAACAGAGTTTTCAGACGTTCTCGAAAACAAGACCTTTTGAGCAAATAAAACCTATCATTTCGTGACCCCAGCGCCTTCCGTTCTATATCCGTAGAAATAAGATTAAGCATATCAATGAATTCGTTAGGGAAAGTTTCCGCAATGTTGATATGCATCTGGAGCCACATGTGCACCACCACACAATCAAGCAGTGTTGATGCAATTAGTAAGATGAATTGAATTTAGGAGACCCGGATGAATTTAAACCTCCTATCGTCCATAAAAAGGTATGAGTTGTATCATCTTTTCTTCTTATCAAGAAGGAAAATAGAGTAAATATTCTTATTTTGGTCGTGTAATATCGTTTGCGATTTGAAAATGCGAACATTTTGATTAAATACGAGAGTATTTTATCGAAATTTTGAGGTTATAAACAACCCATTCCCTTGACGATCAAGGCGATTGTTGATTCCGAGCTCATTCGTAATTCCATAAGAAGACATGGAAAATGAATGCCCAAATTAAATAAATGCTGCAAATAAGATATGGAATATATGAACAAGAGATTTAAAAATTATTATTTATGAGATTTGAATATTAGCAATTACAATATCTTGTGAAGAATCACTCGGACAAATATATGAAAATTTTAAAAAATTCGAATTTTGTTGAAGAGTCTATAGCAACCAATTTTTATTCATATCAACGTAATTTTTTACCGTCTTTTACGTAAAATATATGAGTTTAATAGTTGTAGTTTACTTAAACAAGATCTCTCTCTCTCTCTCTTTCTCTCGATCAATTCAACTGGATGCATATAAATATCCTGGTAAGTTGCGGATGATTTGAACATAATCTTCTGAATTAAGTATTTAATCTAATCAATTTGCATTGATGTATATTTAGCGATTTACGGAAATGGAGTTAGCGAAGAACGTAAATATTTCCCAGATTCGGTGTTTGTAATCCTCGAAGAGTTGAACGGCGAGTTGTTAAGTTGTAGCATATCACCAACATCGCATAACAGACCAAAAAGGTAAAGCAATTTTGTTATGTTATATGCAAAATGCAGAAATTAATTTATTCGTTGTTTTTTTAAGTGCTCCCAATCCATATTCATTTACTATACTTCTTTTATCGGCGTTTAATCTTTATTTCTATTTCGGCATTGCGATTTCTTTTGTGTTATTTGTCTTCCGTGTTTATGTTGCACGTATTAAGATTGAAATACAAGTCAGCTCCATAATATACTTACCTTCCGCAAAGAATATTCATCGATGGTCATTAGAGTGATGTATAATTTATTTCTGTTATTTATATTGATGATTGATTCATTTGTCCCCTTATGAAAATCTAACCTTAAACGTGGTACTGCTTATCCTAATGTGATCTTTGAATATATTTCTATATTGCTTTTGTTCAAGAAATTTTTCATTCAAAATGTCGTATATGAGATTGGATATTGAGTTGATGCGGCTTTGTAGACTCAATTGTAACTTAAATTTCTTGATATATGGGTTTGGAAAGTCTGGCATTTGCTATGTATCAACAATTATGAAGTATGTATTATGATCAAGGTTGTTACACTGGTATTTATGAAATTTAAATCCCCGTTGAAAATAAACGGGTACTTCTGCTAGTTACTAAATAAAATAATTGAAGATGTGCGAGACTTAAATTCTCTCGTAAATTCTTTTCCTTTTTTCGGAAGGTTAATTTTGTGTATCTCAAATAAACTCGTTGCCCTGCAAACCGGCGTGTGGCAGGGGGTGCACGCAATCTGCCCCAATCGATTACCTTCGCTCATCGTTCGCGAAAAAATTGAATTCTTAAAGCGACTAGTTCTAGCACATACTTACCTGAATTTTCCGAAGAATCATAACAGACTATACAATAGGAAGGACTTGTACGGTCTGCAACATCTTCTGAGAAAGTGTTCTCAGAATTTATTAAATTGATTAAACCTTTGTGCAAATATTCTAGCTTCTAAATATTTCCATTCTGAAGCATCTGAGGGAAGCTCATTGATTTGTCATGGAAATTATCTGCAACACGCATTGAAGTAATATCTTTGGTAATACAACACGGGCCCATAATTCATACTCGAGGCCTATTTTGGGCAAATCCCTCTTTCGGCGGAAGAAGCACTTGCGGGCACTACGCGTTAAGCGACCGACACTACTGTTTTTCCTCGGAGGCTATATACCATTAGAAATAGATTTCCTTTCGATGAAATTAACTTCTGAGCACTTGTCTACATTAATTATACCTTCGTACCCTTTCATAATTTTATTCTTTTGATATTACTCTTCTTTTTATTTACCTCAGAATCATCGCATTGTCCGTAAATATCTTTAATCCCTATTATAAATGCATTTACTAAGGTCGTTGACGTGTACTAAAATACAACTACGCTCAAAAAGTTCCCGAAAATTTTCTCTGAAAAGTAAAATTCTGGTGGTGGATAGGCAGGTACGTATTTCAGTGGTAGGTACCTACGATATGTGGCGCTATCTACCACTACAATTTTACATTTCTCCTGCTCGACGTTTTCGAGGGATAAAATAAGTTCGGGGAACTTTTTGAGCGTAGTTGTATTTTAGTACACGTCAACGACCTTAGTAAATACATCTATAATAGGGATTAAAGATATTTAAGGACGATACGATGACTCTTAGGAAAATAAAAATAAGAGTAATATCAAAAGAATAGAATTATGAAAAGGTACGAAGTTACAATTAATGTATGGGAGCTTTTTTGAACGTAGTGGTAACATTGCGATTGTACTATTCTCCCGTAATCACTTTAACCAGGATGACTACTATACAGTACTGCATGTCGTTTCCTGTCGAGAAGCGTTTTTTTGTACGGTTTATTACTTACCCATTGATGCCCGCAACTTTTAATTTTCATCGTAACTCATGATGAGGAACTCTATGTTATACGTTCCGAAACTCTTCAAATAACGCTCGGACGTTTTTCAACAGATTTCATGATATCGTAATGATGCCAGGTGAGGCTAGCAAGGACGTGTCATGCAGAACCCACGTCATTTCTATGAATAAGATGTTTGCAGATATCCCATTAAGGTACCATCAATCAGATATTCGATCGTTATAAACTCAATTACCTTTAAGAGACTTTGAACCTCTTTTAAACTATTTAAACACAACGCAGAGAAATTTGCAGTTATCCAATCTTTCGGGACCTAACTTTCGATCATAGACTTTTCAAAAATACTTTAAGAAAAAGACCTTCCCTCTACTTCCTTGAATACCCGAGCTGTTATGTCCTCGGGACCTGCAGCTTCATTAGGTTCAATCTGTCGCAAAAGTTTAATGATGCCTCTCAAGGTGATTTTCGACATCGCCTCAGGCCGTTCAACTTTCGGTACCCACTCTTGGACGTGAATGCGCAACGGAAAAATCATTTGAGATATTTACTTAACTCTCGGATTCGTCAATTAAATTTCACATTGTAATTAACTATCATTAAATCCTTATGTAAATCATTAGTACTTTGTAAATTACACTAAAGCGGCCACTGTAGTTCAAAGTAACTAAACGCTTCGTATTCTTTCATTGATGTTTTGAAATAAATCATTTGCGTCAGAATTAGCCTCCATTCCGTCGGTATGGTTGAATAGAACATTGGAGGTTGCATACCCGAAGAAATCTGCGGAAAAGCGATAGCACGGCTTCATGGAGTACATAGTCGATAAAAAGATCGATGCTGCTTCACTTTGGTCGTAAGTATATGGGTTCCGGCAGATAGAGGAACTCGACAAGGTGAAGCGATACGTTTTGCAAAAAAATGCTGCGATAAAAAAGAAACTGCCCTAACGAAAATGCCCTACGACGAAGGTAGAGAATTCTTAAAACGAAAAAGATACGAAGCTAGGCTAAGGTTACTTGATAAATCTAGTACTTTAACAGAAGACATTATTAGTTAAGAAGACTCCCTTTGTACCGATTCGGTAATAAGCGAAAAGTAACAGAGGCAAGGACAATTTGTTCTACTCATTATTTCCTCTCAAAATGCGCGATATAGCAAATGGAATTCGGTGTTTACACCCCCTGGTACTCACCTTTAGGCTTCTTCTTCCATTAAGATGTTGATGACATTTTTTTTCTGGTTCTCGTATTATTTATGAATAATTATAAAGGTTGTCATGGTTATAAAAATAGATAAAGAAGAATCGATAAATTTAGGTGAAGCATTCTCAAAATATGTGTGGACATTAATAAAACAATATTTAATGATAAGAAACGGATTAAAAACATTTTTCCACAAAACTCGTGTTCACAAATTGACAAATAAGATTATCATTTTCACAAAGAAAACACGGGTGTACACTGAAAAACCAATTTCAACGTGAATTATTGCAGAAAAATACAATAAAAGTATGTTTCGGAAGTATTGGGTGAATTTATCCATCGAGTTGACAACATTTAATGATGTACCACGTTTCAAAGCCGTGCAGCTCTCTAAAAGCAGAGAATTGCAATAAAACGTCTGAAAAACGCTGTAAATAAACTTCATAAATAAATGTATATTCAAAATAAACATGTCGTGGAAAAGATTTCGACAACAGTCACAAAAGCCACGTGAAGTAGCTTCACTTTGTTTAGATACTCTTGTATTGAACGTGTGATTCAGTGAGCATGTAATACGTCATGCGCAGTATTTGTCTCTTTTGGACATCTCCGGTGGAGAAATGATTTGCTTCTGTGGACGTGCGAAAAGGAGCGACGTCTGCCTAAATGAAGGAAGCGTATGCTTTTTTCTCCCTAAAGAAGTTACCCCACACCCCATCGGGAGGGACGCTTTTAGACGCATCTCTCAGCACTCGAGTGGATTCTTTAAACGAGACGAAATATACTAGCCCACTCTGTGGTCGACATTTTTTTCACTTCTCGGAGATTTACTTCTCGTAAAAAAGCGGAATATGGTCGATTCCCCTTTTTAAACTGATGGAACCATTTTGCGAGCGACGCTTGCTTAAAGTTCCTCGGAAAATCTATATTCTGGAATATGCTTCGAATAGGCTCACTTCCACGCTTTCCCGCCTCTTTCTCGCCTTCAATTATTTGAAAGCCACGAGCGACTATTTATTTCTTTTTGCGTCGCACGATGGGTCGCTATAGCTACGAATACAGCAATTATTCTTTTTCAGCGCATACTCGAGATATTCGCACGTCTATTCTCGAATAAATTTTGCACACGCGTTTGAGGATTTTTGAGCGTTACAGTTACACAGAGAATCAAAGTTGCCCAGATGAACGAAAAAAGACCGTTTTTAATCTTCTGCAAATTTCATCAACTTCGAGTCGACAGAAGGGATAATGCGGTTCTTTCCTTCATTTTTCATCATTCTTCAGCTTACATCGCAGGTAAATATTATAAGAGATGGAGCAACTTTTCGCCATCCACGCGCTCCGCTTTTGATTTAATACTTCTTTCAAATGGAACACTTATGCTAAATACGTATCAGCATTAGACGAAGAAATTGTGATTCTATGAATGGATGTTCACCATGAGTGTACCTTGAATAGCAGTTTAAATAGCCATACATTTCTTTCGACGAATCTTAGAATGGAGTAGAATGTTGTATCTCGCACCTTTTCTGGCGTTGATAAAGTTATGATTTGCTTTTCTATTATTCCATCGCTCTTTGATTGACATCCGATACAAAACCGACGCCATCAGGCAAGACTATCGAGAGGGGCTAATTAGACAGCAACTCGGTTTACATTCGGAATTAACGGTTACCTTTTTTAATGTATTTCTCGTGATTTTAGTGAGAAATATACTTGCAAATCTACTTTAGTTGTGAAAGACAATTGAATTCCCGAATGCGTGACTTATCAGTATGTCACTTGGCGAATCATTAAGTAATGGAGGAAGTCAGTGATCATTTGCTGATAATGAGTAGCATAAAATGAGTTTTAGTCAAACTTTTTCTCAGCCAAAATGCGTTGCAGTCGAGATCCCTCTTTAAGGACATAAGTTAAACTTGTTAAAAAAGGTCATTCATTCAAGTTACAGCAATGAAATCGTATATTTTATGATTCAGTACCCAATAATTTACTAACTACTTCTCTACATTAATTTATGAATGATTAGGTTCAAAGTTTGCAATAGGAAAGAGACGCTTTGTCTTTGATTTTATCATTAGAGAGTTAACGAAATTTCTACATAAACTCCATGAAACTATCAGTGTTATTCTCCATTGCAGAGGATATAAATAAAGTTACTACACTACACAATTCATCCTTCCAGGTAACAGGAAACAAAAACTCAGTACGGAGATCTATAAATAATTTCAATTCGCGTCTTGTTTAGGCAGAGCCGGGTTTGTGAGAAACGGAGAAGAATCTACCGAAAGTGACGGAAAGATGCCTTCCCTAAGGCGTCTTGTTTTCTCTCTTTTAAACGGATTAAGAATATACTATTTCGAGGAAATTGCTAAACTGGTTTTCTCCAGACAAGGTTCACTTTATCTGTGATTCAGGCCTATTTTCCCGAATCAAAGTGCGATCTTTCCTCAGAAGAAAAAATGTGGTTATTTGAACCTGATGTATAGATTCATTAGCGTTGGGGAGCAGCTGAAAGCGGCGTGCTCTCGCCATATTGCTTCCCCGACGCCACCTGTCTGCCTAAAGTTTTGGGCCAACTCCTCAAAAATTATTAAAACGAGGAATACTTAAACGCAGCCGTATGCGTTCGTCGTAAAAATGAAATTTATTCGAAAAGATTTTTACTTAAAAAGCAGAGAAAATTCAGGAGTGTGTTTTCTATTTTCCGAAGGAGAATATTCCCAAACTCACGCGATTGAGTTTTTCATGCCTTTTTCATTCATTTTCGAGATATCGAAGTAAATCCGTCATTGCGATTCAAACTAAATATTTGAACTCTTCTCTGATTTGTATTCTATCGTTTCTTTTGACATTCTTCTCTCTTCCCAAAAATATTGATCGATGTTCAATGCGCTATTTTATTTTTGCTACGAAATTTGCTGAATGAGAAGAAAAAGAGAAGAAAACGAATTTTTATTCTCTTTCTTTTTGACAAACTATAATTTTACGTCTTTTTAATACGCTCTACCAAAATAGTCGTTCACAATAGTTGGAGCAAACGGGAGATCGGATAGCTCTTTCGTTTCTTAAATTGAAAGTTTTTATTGGTTGGATGGAACATCTGTAGATGGAATCTTGCCAGAATTAAGACGTCTTATCATTATTATTGAAACTGGAGTATTTTATCTATTTTTTAACTTTGAATTATTTCTCGATGTTGTCCGGGACTAACGAAAAATAGCCACCGAGAAAGAAAGTACAGTCTGGGTAAAAAATCCTTTCCCCTTGAAATCGAGATGAAGTAAACGATAGCCAAAAGTTTCTTCACCATAAAATGCAAGAATAGAATGACATATGTGTTTACATTTGCATTATGAGCCGTGGAACTGCCGTATGGCGTGTGGCAAAGGGTATGAAAACACCTAACTCCCTAACTAGATATCTTATTTGGATAACTTATGCTATTTGTATAAAAAGACCAATAATAGCCGTCCGTTCTCGCTATAATCTCGCAACATTTCTTTGTTGTCTGGTTTCGAAACTCACTGAGAACGGGAATGATGATGTAGCAGAGTAAAAAATACTATCCAAAACATTCAATAAAGATGCATCTTCTACTGATTCATAGCCGATGAGTTTAACATCTCTGAGGATGCTGTCTCTCTTAACGAAATCATTAATGTAACGAATGCGATGATAATGATCTCTGCTGGGAAAATGAGTGATCATAAGGAAATATTGTCTTAATGTATTAAACAGCTGAATGGAAGGTGTAATAAATGATTGAGAAAGCTATAAGATAATAAATACATTTACATATGAAACTAATATCAGGATCCCAAATAATATGAGAAAGGATCAATTAATGAGAAAATACATAAGCAAAGGAATTAGATGCGAAATTAAGAGGTGGCACTTCGATTTGAGAAGAAAATGACGGAAAAGCATTTTGATTGCTTGAGCGAGAAGTCCAAGATAACGGGCAGGCGGTAGATTAATTTTCCCCTTGCCTATTCCCAACATTAAATTCAGTACACTATTGAAGTCTAAAATGTCGAAAATTACCTTTAGAGAAGATGGAATTATGTTTCCGTTTCGCTCCTGCTACTGCGCGGGAAAGCGTAGCTCCTTAAAATAACGCATCCTTCCATGAATATCAGATAGTTTTCTCTTCTTATTCATAATTGAATAGTCGTATTTAGATGTATTCGAAAGAGTTGATAGTTAATTAATAGAAAGGTAATAGCAGAGCGAATTGGAGAATGACTCATTCTAATTCCATCCTTTTAAAGATACCTTTGGCCTATCACGTTACCATTTAACTGCATGAGTCATTTCTTAAGATGATATTATAAATTACTTATGATAAACTAAGCATGTAGAACCGATTAAAAAAGACAAGAATTATTGATATTTGCCATCTGTAAATTTCCTTGTTTAGTTTGTGCCTTCTTCTAGAGCACCTCACGTGCATTGGAAAGCTTTCCTGGTGCTCCCTCTACGACTCATTTCTAATACTATATATATTTTAATCTAAGGTATAACTGAGTCATTCAGCTAAATTGTGTGGAATTTATATTGTGTGTGGTATTTATGTTGTGGTCGAAAGCTGGTTAGGGCACGGTTCTGCGTGGTCGCGTGTGTTGAAAAAAATTGGGTTTATTGTGAGAACGATTCTACTTACCTAAAATACGTCTATCAATAAAGAAGACATTATTAGTTTTTTTAACATTGAGCGTGTGATTTATGAACTGCTTTTAAGTATTTTAACCATTTATATTGTATCTAACCAGGGCCACATCAAAGTGTTATTTTTAATGATAATTTTATTCCAGATCTGTGATTAGATTTAAATGTCTTGACAGCGATTGGAAAAAAAACACGTAGTTAAGACAGGAGCTCGTGACAACGACGCTTGTAGGACTCTATTAAGTTAATGCAGAAAAATTCGTCGCATCAGATAGTCCAAGAGCCTACCCGGGAAATGAGCATTTTAGTTCTTTTTCTTAAAAAATATACCGAGTGAATATCAAACACATGATTTTGTGATGGGCCATCGGATCACAAAGCCATAATTATAGATTTTGAAATTAACTTGGTAAGGCACAGAAAACCTAAGCGCTGAGTATATTTTTATTTGTGAGCCAATTTGAGGGATATCGTAATAAACTCATATCCGACTTTCCAGAATATTAAACGCGCGCGATATGTTTAAATTCCGAGGACACAAGGAATTGTAAGGACAATGCGTGACCTAATGGATAAATTCGTACGTTCCAAACTTTCAAAACAAGCTAATGAACCCAGATGGTTTAATGAAACTGAAAGTTTAATGAAAATGAAAGCACTAAAGAAACAGAGGCGTTTGCATTCTAAATTAAAATCCGGTATGAGCCAACCGAACAATATCAACACGGATCAAGTAAAGAGCGAACATAAAGAAGCAAAGTCGGAAACTAAACAAACTATGCGAGATGCCCTCCGTCAATTTAAAAAGAAGATTTTATGCGAAAACTTGGAAGAGGACCCTGAGCTTTTTGGTCGTACGTACCTGAGGTCCAAAAAAATAGGTTTGTTAAAAAATAATAGTGGTAATGTACGTAGTTAACGATGCTAGAAGCAAACCTAATATCTTGAATGATTTTTTCCGAAGAGTATTCACGTCTAACAATACATAAAGTACTCTTCTGAAGGTTGATAAACCTGAATTGATGTCAAAAATCACCTTCAGAGAAGAAGGCATCACTAACAGATTAAACCGAATTAAGCTCCGGGTCCTGAAGACATATCGGCTTGAGTGTTGAAGGAAGTAGCGGAGAGCATAGCATCTTTTCTTAAAGTAATGTTTGACAAAAGTAAGAGTGAAGCTAAGGTCCTGAAAGATTGGCAAATTGCGAAAGAAACGCCAATATTTAAAAGCGGCTTAAAGGATGATCCAGCTTATAACAGGCCTATCTCTTTAACATCACTGAGTGAAGGAATTATGGAACATATAATAGCTAGATCTTTACTTGGTTTTCTTGAAACGTCTAATTTCATAGTTAGGAATGGTTTTCGTAAGAATCGTTCTTGCAAATCTCAGCTGGCTTTATTAGTCAACCATTTTCTGAAATCTGCCGACATAAACATATGCAAGGCGTTGCGATATTTTTAGATTTTCGGAAGGCTTTCGATAAGGTGTCTCATCATAAATTGTTGAACAGATTTGAAGTTGCAGGTTTCCATGCAAAAGTAATTAATTGGATGAAAGGCTCTCTCACCAACAGAGGACAACGAGTAGTACTTGATAGTATCAGTTCCAACTTGATTAAGGTGACGACCGGTATTTCGCGGGGTAGCGTAATCGGACAGTTGCTATTTTTGTCTTATTCGGGATTTAGAAAACTTGCAACGAAATGCGATGCGATTGTAAATAATTGCTACGATAAAGAAGTGAACTCAGAGTTACAGTGAACAACAGTGTTACTCAGATGATACAGGACGCAGGATGAGAATCATATGATGATAGAAGACTAATTCAAAGGATAAACTTACTAAATAAATTTAGAAAAATTACGTTCTCATGAAATGTAACCGATATAACGCGACCTCCCTGTTATATAGGCCGTTCTGATACTACGAGGAAAATCAGGGAAATAGATGCCAGAACGAATCGTTTCAAGAATTATATACGCGAAAGAAATCAATTAGGAAAGTAGAGGTGCTTTGCACTCCCTGCAACACACGCCGAAAGACGGCTCGCAGGGACATAGGCATAGATTCAGTCTTAGGATAACATTAATTTTTACAACAATAACCCACGCTCTGCCTTGTTTATTTAGTTTTGGTATTTCGGGTCGATTCAGGCACATAAAAAATGCAATTATATTTTACAGTTTAATGATAATTCCTCGTCTTTTATCGAGAGTAACGTTTGGCTAATTGTCACCTCACATATTGCTCTCAATATCTAATTCGTAAACCCTACGAACGAGGATTTACATTCTCATTCCAAGTAATTAAGTCGTGCATTTATTGATATAAAATAATTAATTTTAAGGTGTTATTACTGTAGGTTAAATTAAGAACTTATCTTCATATTTAAGTACGTATGGGTGAATTCTGGTGATAAGTAAGCTATTATTTGTACCATATGGAACAAAATGTGTAATCTCATTCACTGATAAGAATATTTGATAATCAGAAAACGTTGGCATTTGCTTTCATTTTTCTCCCGGACATATGATGGAATCCATAACAGGTGTATCATCGAAATGAAGGTGATACAAATATCAACAGGGGTAGAAAGAAAGCGGTTGTATTATCATTAATGCATTTGTGTATATATAGCATTGTATATGTATTACAGACGAAAGATGTACGTTCGCAATTGCTTTTGAAAGAATAAAAAAGTAACTGTTCCGTTTCCATTCTTGCTTAGTTATTGAAGGAAGTCAATCAACTGTTCAAATGATTCTAAAGAACGATCTCAGTCATTCTACACTGTTTCACGAAGATTGCGCGAAAGAGTTGAAATTTCTTCCTGATCCCACTTCTCTGCTTTAAGTAAACAAAGTATTGAGATTCATTCCTCCTTAATTATATTGAATTTCCACTTGATCTTGTCGGGTCTCGGCCAAGCGATAGCCGTCGTTGTATAATAAATATGTTACACGTTTCGATGTATAATTGATACCAAAAGTTGGAATTAGGACTATAAATCGCTAATAAAGGGAATTTTCATTTAAATCCGTAACTGGAGCCAATCCAGAATCTGTGTTGTTTACATCCGCATCCGACTTGAAATGAAAATGTCCGTTTATAGTTTGGTTAATGAGCTGAGACACCAATGCGTCAAATAATTTAAACTGTTCGAAGGAACGAAATGGGCCTCTAGGTCCGGGGTACTCAACCTTTATTGGTGCCCTGGCACCCAAGGGCATTTCAGAAAGCGAAGCGGGCACCACATAACATCCAGGGTGATATTCAAGCCATCCCTTGGCAATATTTTCGCTTTACTATTTAACCGTATGCTTTTGGCGATTTTAAACCTCTAACTAATCCGAAATAATATTCAGATCGTTCTGCAAACAACCAGTGTCATCTTCAGTTACGGTCTCTCTATACACAACAGTATCATCAGCGAATAACCTAACCTTGCACTTAACATTATCCACAACATCGTTAATATAAATCAGAAACAAAGTTGGTCCTAATACACTTACCTGCGGAACACCGGATGTGACGCAAACCTCAACAGATAAAATTCCGTCCAACGCAATTCGCTGCGATCTGTTTCTGAGAAATTACTTTATCCATTAAACAACTTTTCCGTTAATCTCGTAAGCCATCAACATATGAATTAATTTTACATTTGATACTAGATCGAAAGCTTTTCTGAAATCTAGAAATATGGCGTCTGTTCTTAAGCCCTTATCAGCTGCTTTAACTACATCATTGAAGAAAAGGGCTAACTGGGTATCACATGACCTACCTTTACGGAAACCGTGTTGACATTGACTAATTGCCCCCTTATCACATAGTCTATGTCTATGTCTATGTAAGAACCCTACAAGCCGCCTTTCGGCGTGTGGCAGGGGGTGCAAGCACCTTGACTCTATTTTCCTAAACGGTTGCTTTCGCGTATACTTCGCGGAAAAAATGAATTTTTGAAACGATTCGTTTTAGCATCTATTTCCCTAATCTTTCGGGCAGTATCAGCACGGCCCATATAACAGGGGGGTCGCATTATATTGGTTACATCATCTGAAAACGTAGTTTCTCTGAACTTATTTAATAAATTTATCCTTTGAATTTTTCTTCTATCTTCTAATGATTCCCATCCCGCGTCCTGTAACATCTGAGTGACACTCGCTGTTTTATCGTAGCAATTCTTTACAAATCGTATCGCTTTCCGTTGTACTTTTTCCAAATCCCGAATATGACATTTCTCGGCGGGGTCCCATACACTACATGCATACTCAAGGTGAGGCCTAACTAACGCTAAGTAGCATCGCTCGCGAACCTTTTCTTCGCTCCTACCGACTATTCTTTTAACGAAGCCGAGTTTCTTAAGTGCTTTTCCACATATATTTCGGATGTGGGCACTCCATGATAGATTATTCGTGAGAGTTACTCCAAGATACTTTACCGATTCTACTGACATTAGGTTTACCCCTCGGAGACTATAAGAATAATCATTTATTATAGATTTATTTATAGTAATTCAATATTGAGCTCGCTATGATGTGTCCGATAGTCTTACAAAAAATTGACATTAAAGATATTGGAGATAGTCTTCCGGCTTCGAAAAACGTCCTTTTTTAGGAATCGGTGTGATATTGCGCTTTTCTCCACGAAATAGGAATAACGCCTTCGTCCAAGGTTTTCCTATAGAATATGAAAAGAAGGGCACCAAGCTCATCGCCCGCGTTTCAATGACGAGTGATGGTATACCTTCTGGTCCTGGAGCTTTTTTCTTATCTACTTGTAGCAACAACTTTCCTGTTCCATCCACCGACAACTTGATTGGTTCCATCTCTGAATCAACACGCATAGAAAATTCGTTCGCGCGTCTATCGTCTAAAGTAAAGCTTTCCTGATAGTGTCGATTAATTAGATTTACTTTCCCTACCGATCCAATAATCGTTAAACCCACGTCATTACTGAACAATGACCTTCTCGACATTCACAGATATATGAACAAAATTCCTTCTGGTCGCCTCCTAAAGACACTAAAAGGGTTGTAGACTCCTGAAACTCATTCTGTGATTCCCCCAATCATTGCACCTCCGCATATTTTTGCCGCTCAATATCAAAGTTTACTCCGATTTTCTCTTGCTTCTTCATCCACGCGTTTTTTTTTGCTTCCTATGCAACGCTCACAACTTGGGTTTCATCCAACGCGGATCCTTACGCATGCAATGCGGGTACGTAGAGGGTGTACCCTGAAAGGGTCGTTTAAAAAGAAAATATACGAGGTAAGCCCTTTTAAATGAGGGTCTCTCGTCGTTCAGTTAATCCTTAAGAAGGACCGAAACCGTTGAAAAGAAGATCTCTCTTCTGGATTTATCGAAACGAACCGAAAACCGAGAAGAAACCGAAAATAGTGGTGGAATGAAAACCGAAAAGATTGGGATTTTTCAACCGAAAACCGTAATTATTCCGTTCTATTTTCTTGATTCCTTTGAATAAAAATTTTGCTTAAATGAAAATGGAGGCAGGTTAACTGCACGTGATTAACTACGACTCGCAACTAACAAAGACTAAGTTTTTCTGAAATTTGGCGTAATAAAATGTAGATAAAAATAATAATAAATAATAAAATAATGATAATTAAAAGAAGAAATAATGAAATAATAAAAGAAACTTTCTGAAGAATGAAATGAAACATTTTTGGGAAAAAATTAAGTCCGATATTGGTATAAGGAGTGAAGACGGAACCGAAATTTGATTTTTTCTTCGAAAATCGAAACTAAAAATATTGCGATGCGCAGCATTCGAAGCGGCAGAATGAGAAAGCATCGCTTCCGCTATTAGCGAAATGGCCTAAAAATGGGAATAAATGCGCTTATTTTCATCGGAAAGGCTTCGAAGTAACGGCGAAAGAGCGCCCTTCGCTGCAGAGCTGTGCAAACGCAGTAAACACGAATTGTGCGACCTCTTCGAGAAGTGCCTTTGATTGAACCGAATTAAGGAAAGGTGAAGACGAGGGTTTGATTCTGATTGACTAACGTTCTAATATTACTGAGTTTGCTTAGTATGGGTTATTATTCCCAGAAGAAGTCCCACTATATTTAGATAAAACAATCAGTGAATAAAATTTCAGAAGATTAAAAGGTTTTGAATGACCCTGTAGTTATATGACATCCTTAGGGTACAACTATCCTGACTAAATCATACAATATAAGAACGTGGATGGGTGTGTGATCATAACATTAAATATAGATGTTTCTTGCAGAAATGACAACGAAATAAATGAATATGCGTATCCATGTATACAATGCATATCCATAAATAGAATGGAGTTTGGGTTGTATTTATTTTGATGGATCTTAAATGAGAGAAGATAGCGTTTACTCAATCAATATTTATCCGAATAATAAGAACGCGTTGACTATCTAAAAAAGAAAGTTAACATAACGAGTAATAGCTCAGTAGGTAGGAAAGGTTGGCATTCACTTGCAAGACCAACTAGTGGATGTTAAGAAGTGCTTTTGTCTGTTCTTGCACTGACTTTTAAACGCTTTACCTAATTTACTCCATCTACTTTAAATAACTTTCGTTTGTTAATAAAGCTTACAGCAATTATTTCTAGCAAATGCTTCAAAATTCTTTAACAAATTTATTTTCCGCAGTTTCATTAAACCGATTCGAAAGGATTATCAAAGAATTCATTTCTCACTGGCGACGACAACATTCTCCTTCAGATGCCTTTTCTCGATTCATTTATGAATTGGATTGAATTCTTCTTGCATCTTTATATTCTACCATTCAACAGAAATGTACTTTATGAATCTCCTTTGATAAATCAGTCCGTAGAATATGCTCAAAATGACTCCGTACCTTTTTTATATCAGTTTGTTCTTTCGCAAGAAACCACAGTTACAGCTAAAAGATTTGCGCTCCCCATGGAGAAAATCTTTTGTTTTTTGGCTCTATGCTAATTTTATAATTGAGAAGAGCAGAAAATATTAATTTTCAAGTGCCTCCCGAATACGAGCTAGGCTAATTTCCATATCTGCTCTGAACTATTACGATGATGTCGCATTCCTGAACACCACTTCAATAAAAGATTCACTTCTTGGCTTATTTGTCACTTCTTGGCGTACTTGAGAGAGAATTCTTCAATATTCCCAATGCATTCTCCCAAGATAATATTCGCATAAAATCCGAAGGTATGACAAATTTGATAGTATTCATCTAGTGTTAGAAAATTTAGTAAGCAGAAAGAGTTAATTCATTAAATAGTATCGCTAAAAAAGATACTTGATTAATCACCAGTAGACCAAATGTCCACGAATTTCTTCTTATATTTAATATTCTCAACAGTAGATTATTAATTAAACTAATGTATTACAAATGATCATTTACTAAGAAAGTTACATTTTAACCTCGTATTTTAAATTGATTAATTGAAAGTAATCGAAAAATTGCATAAAATACCATACGTTTCATAACTACTGTAAATTTTCATTAAAAACAATTCTTGTTAAAAGTGGACCCACTAATTTTAAACTTTTATGAAATGTTGTGTGAAGTCCGAAATATAAAAATTTTATCAAGCGTTCACGTTTATTTGTCGGGATATATTGCAAATTATCCCATTTAGGAAAACCTCAAAATATGAACTTGGATTTGAGACTTAGAGTAATGGAAATGATTAAATTTGAGTTTCGCTTGAAACTTTCGTTACTGAGGTTTTTTTCTTCCCCGACAGCAATCCAGAAAAAATGCTGATTTAACTTTTTAACCTTGAAATGGAAAAGTGGGAGATTTAGTCAGCGTTTATGGAGTTACTATTTACGATTCCCCATATCAGATCACAAAATTGTACTTTTACTATTTTGTCCAAGATTCCAAGATTGTGTTCTCAAGTAATTCCGTTTTTTTTCGGAATCAGTCAATTTCACATTAAAGTCAAGTTCAAATCATTATTAGAAAGACCAGTTATTGGCAATCATTGCAGATGGAGGTAAAATTAAAGCGATTTATGTTTTATTCTCTGACAGTATCCTTTATTTGAATGTTCAATTTTCGTATTTTTCCATCTTACTCTCTTTAATTTCTTCACAAACACTGTACGTGATGAGCTATATCGTCCTTTGATCTCATTTCCGATGGTTTTGGATTCCATTTTTGAAATTATTATTATTATAAATGCTACAAGTGGACTAATCGTCCGGTGGCACCACATATTACATATATTACACATATTATTATAAATCTAATTTTTATTGTATTACAAAAATTTATATATTCACAAATTTATCCTTCCCTTCCCTCAAAATACATGTTTTTTCAGGGTTCCCAGTAGGCCTTCACGGCTACGATCCCGGGGACAAGTCCCCACCATACATCACCCTACCAAGCAATCCCCCTTCTCCACCTGTACTCGTCAACGTCTAGCTCACTCGTCCTTAATAGCTTTACCCAATCTTTTTACAAACTCCCTATGATGTTTTGGGAAGGGCTCCAAGACTCCTAGGCTATTCATTTCAATCCGTAACAGCACGATTTAGAAAAGAGAATTTACTAATGCTTGTTCGCTGTTTTATTAATTTAACTTTATGTCTATGGTCTTTTCTCCCATGAAATTTTGCCACAGTGACTTTGTTTGATAATTCCTCCAACGAATTAACTCCTGTGTATACTTTAAAAAATATAGCTAGCCTTTTCTTTAATCTCCGCTCCTCTAAAATTTCCCAACCTAATTTTTTTAAATATCTTTTAGACATCTTAATGATTGTTTATCCAAACACATATATGTTATTGCTTCGTTGTTCTTCCAAGTTCATTTTCTCTCGACAACTTTAAATGAAGGAATGAATTGGCCGATGATTTACATAATGTCAGAGTGGATTCATCTTCGACAGTGGATGTCAACGGTGAATATGTCGTTATCCGTTGTGCATAAGTAGTAATGGTGAGAATACCACATTTACAAATTATTTGATGTATAGGCTAAATAAATCTTCTCTTTAGGTTTCGAGGCTTCGAGTCAAAAGATACAAGTAATAGTAGGAACCACATCGCATATTTTGATATTTACTGAAAATTGGTCAGAATCAACTATTTTTGAGGTGAAAAATTGTGAATGGTCAGAATAACTAATTTTCAATATGGCGTATAAACCTTTTGTTTTGATTTTTACGTGAAAAGGATAACTAAAACATATCAGAACGTGGCACTCCGTCCCAACCTTGTGTCTGCAGCGTTGCCCCCGTCGACAGTCTCCAATGAGCGGTTGAAATATTCCCCCAATCTGATGACGCGATTTCCCTTGAAATATGTCGGTCGCCTCTGAATTTACGAACGCCACTTCTCGACAACTCTCAAACAAATATAGGTCACAACTTCCCTGTGTCTTGCAGATTTATAAAATTCGCATTATTCTAATGAAGGGAACTTCGTGAATTCGTCTTGATATCTTTAATCTCTTTTTCTCCTTTGAACAAATGAAGCGAATCATGATCGAGTGGCGATGAGCATTGATTTCGGTCATCAAATGCTAAAGTTATTCATCGCGCTGAGATTTCTTACATTTTTTCCACTGAAAGCTTTCTGGCTCAACATGGGCAAAGTACCTCAATCCTCGTCATGTATACCTCATTTCCTCGCCTTTCGATGTGGAGTCCAAGCAGACGGCATTCTGCCTTTTCGGTTTTCAAAAGTGACCATTAATTTGAATTATTCTTATTGGTTATAATTTAACGCTTTAGATGTGAAAAAACCTTTCTATATGTGAATTCTTCCTCGAATTCGTCATAAAATATGTATTTTCTTTTTCTAATTTCCTGATCCTATTATTAGCTACAATATTAAAAAATGTGAGACTAAATGTTAATTTAATTAGTTTAAAGTGACTCCCAAGGGAAAAAAGTCTGATTCCGCAGTCAAAGTGACTTTTTTCACATTAAAAAAACGAAAATACAAAAATAATTTACCGCGGTGTAATCTTTAAATTTGGCGAATTCATTTTTATAATCCATCCCTTTTCCTTTAGTTTCAGATAGACCTAGATTATCCCAATGCATCCACCTCCGCGCAGATAAAGTTACATTTCAAATTATTGTGCCGCAATCATTGGCGGAATAGTCTACCCTACGTCAAAGTCCCTGGTTCGAGTCCAGCCTACAGATAAAAGCTTTCTTATGGTTAGGGCATAGATATTGTCGGACCTGGGCTGCTAAAATTAACCATCCTATTTTTATATTTTCATTGCGTGTTAAAACAAATTAAAATATTATTATTTTTTCCATCCGAATTACTAATCGCCCTTGAGTTATAAATGAAAAAAATTATGCTACGTTTGTATTATGTTTAATGGATGATAAATTGTTAATCGATAGAGTTAACGCTAACAATAAATTGCATTCTTATACTTCATCACCCATTCATTTGCATTGTATTTTTGTGGGATTACTTAAAATTTATATCCTATAACGAGCGTCTTATTTCATTCCATTTTTCCTATTTTCGGACACTTCACCGCCTATTCTACTCTCCACTATTCCCTCTCTCTTGTCCTCGATTCTCTCTTGTCCAATATGAAACCCGATACTTTGCTTCATATATCCACTCAATCATTGAAGCCATCTTTGTCGTCTAGCCATTTTAGATCTTCCAGATAAGGACACAGATCGTTCTTTATAGGAACCAACAGAAGTAGCAGGTGCATAGGGTATGTGCGTAACGTTTTTTTACAAAAAATCATAGGTTCCGATAAATTGGTATCATCTGTTGATTAAACTCCTCGTTTAATTGAATTGTAAAATAACGATATGGGTTTCGGAGATGGGCCATTCGAGTCATGAAGATGCTCTTTGTTTTGTAAGGCGACCTTGGTCCGGTGACCGCAATCTATTCTCTAAGACTCCTTCTGCATCTTCCTTTAATGTCATTTTTAATCAGGGCTTTCTATCTTCTCTCGGATTTTTTAATTTGTCTTCTTGGGAACTGACTCTCCTTTGTCCACATCATTGACCAAACCATATTAATCTTCTTCACAGTGTTCAGAGCCTTTTTATACCCCCAGTCTTTATCCTCCTTGTCAGAACGCCCATTACCGACTTCATTTCCCTCCCCATTATTCTTCTGTCTTTGTCTGGTAGACTAAAAGTAGTAACATTCGGATTACACTATTCCACGGGACGCCCGAGGTCAATTCATCCGCGAAAGAACTAATACCACGCAGTGGTTTTTCCCAGAAGATCATATATGTACTAAAAATAATTTATTTCATATAATTGTCGCTTCTTTTCCCCAATCTACGCATCTTTCCATAGAATATATTGCTGCTATGAATTCTTGGCAGTGTTGTCGAAGGTCGAGTTTTCTTCCCGCGATGACCGAGCCGATGATGACGTCATCAAAACGTTGACTTCACTTGACCCTCGTGGTCAAGTCCAAAGCGCTTTTTCACATCAAGTTGCGTCGATTTGATTGGTTAACGTATGAATCACATCGGGAGTTTGTTTGCTACAGGGAAATGTGTTTGGGCCCATTTCGTTCTTTACATTATAAGACGCTTTTAAGAACAGGGTTTGACTATTTGCTGGGATAATTTCATTAACGTGGAGTGAGGATGATTCTGGCATCGCACGGAATGTTTCTGATGATAAGTGGTAAACCGCCATATCATATAGTCATATTTCAGGCGGAGTTCGAAACTCATCTTTAATTCCTAAGAGTTATATAAGAGTTAGTAGTAGAATTGCCTTAAAATTTCAATAACTGAACTTATTTTTCGATAGTTTCTCCTATAAAAGTGAGTCAAATTTGATGTAATCAAATTGAAAGGATCTGCATTTCAGGATCGCGTATAATATCAACCTTAAGAATGATTTCGTATTTTCTGATTTGGAATATTTTCTGTGGCCCGGGATGAATTGCACATCGTCCTGAAGATGTCTCCCTAAACTCCGATGTACTTCGTTGCCCCGTTGCTAACTCGACATTATTTCCTAAACAACAGGGATAATGATCTGAACTGAATTTATTACGGTTTGTAGCCCCTTATTTAAGTGCCTTTGAACATTTCGATACTAGTCATACACTGCGAGTCGTAGGTTAACTAAAACGAGTACAGATTTACGGAAAGTCGCAAAACGACTGCGAAGTATGAAATGAAATAAAAGTAGGGCAAGCGCTGCTCTCACTTGGAAGCGATTTTTGTCCATCAGATATGACACAGAAGGCTCCGTCCGCAAACGATAAGGGGGATATTTTACGCTGCGGTCTCCACCCTAATCCAGCCCTTTGCGAGACCACCTCTTTCCTTCTTGGGGTTCACTCTTTGAGTTGTTGCTTCCGCCGTTGGAGTAGTTTATGTGCGTTCGTTTCAAAATGACAAACTTCGATATTTCGAATATCTCGACATTCTTTTTCGAATGTTTCTCGCAACACTCTCCAATGATCCAAAAGCGAGTTTCGGATAGCCATTTTCGAGGTTCAGTTGGATTATAATGTTTTCGTTACCTAAAGCGACGTTCGATTTCTATTTTCCGAATGCAGCTAAAAAGTGAAATATGCTATGCATGGCTATCTTGCTGCTCGCGAGTGGCTCGTCTCGTTTTCACCAACGTCGGAACAAATCTTTTTACGATAGCCATACTACATCAGTAATTCTATAAGTTTTCTCATTATTTTGTATTACATATATTCGATAATTAAATTTTACGCTAAATACTCAACAGCAATTGTAAAGATCAGCCATAGACTCAGTAAAAGAAATAAACTATTTATAATTCACTAAAAAAGTAAAATAATATATTTTTATGTTTGAAACTGCACGAATTAATGCTGTATGAATAAATACGATCATTTTCAGGGAATAATGATATTTTACCCGTAATAATGCTG
Organism: Sympetrum striolatum; assembly: GCA_947579665.1. Taxonomy (NCBI): domain Eukaryota; kingdom Metazoa; phylum Arthropoda; class Insecta; order Odonata; family Libellulidae; genus Sympetrum; species Sympetrum striolatum. The sequence goes on along the minus strand of OX388344.1, from coordinate 97,143,282 downwards.
TTTCCTACAAGTTTTCCACTCCCCCACAATCTTCATCATTAACGCCATCCTTTAGCTGCTCTCCATAATCTATATTTCCTTCCAATGCTTCCTTCAGATATATTTGTCAACAATCCTGTTCTTTTGGTAGAACTTTCTCTTTGGTCGTTCCTTTCTCTATTCTTCTTTTGGTATTATTGGTGGCCTTTAAGGTTTAACTTCACCGCTCGTCTGAGCCAATTCCTACTTTCCTTATTCCTGCATTTTTTAATTGAAACTGCCGTTCGTGCTGAAGATAAGAGAATGCTTAAAACAAGCAAATTGTAGCCTCAAAAACTCCTCAACGAGAGAAGATTGAGAGAACTAAAGGCTCCAAACGCACCTGGTTCAACACACTTTGCAGGGAAGTTTATAAAAAAATAGAGGGAGGTTATTCGTTTGGGATTTCTTCCGTCGTTAATTTATATTTTGACTGTCTCTTGGATCGCACGTTACATCCTTGGTTCAGAAAGAGCACCGACCTGAAATGTGCAATTACTTTTTAACAGTTTGGGAACAGTCAGAATGGTCCTCATAAAACCAAAATTCATTTAAATGCTCTCTGCAAAGAGATATTGAGTGCCTATTTATAGATCCTATCATAAGTTACGGAAATCAATTGGTGCGATTTAATTTTATCATTGTCATGACATAATCATGATGTAGGTCTCAGGGTAGGTGCCACATTCGTGGATTTTAAGAAAATATTTGAACACGTAGTGGGAATCTCTAGAGTCAAGAAGAAACACATTTAGATTAGCCGGGATGTACAAAACATGGAAATCAGAAGAGGGCTGGGATGAACTGCGTGGCAGATTTGAACTTCCTAATTATGTAGGACGGGGCAACCATAGTTTTAAAATCAAGGAACGTGAGCAGAAAACAGATATAGCGAAATTTTCTTTCATTAATAGGGGTTTTAGGGAATGGAAACCACCTTACCCGGTGAATTTCTCATGCCAATGCCTAAAAATGTAAAAGTTTTCAAAAATAAGCTTCAATCAACATGTATGTAATTATTTAAAAAAATGTCGTTCACGGCTCAGCTCAGCTGTATTATAACTATTATATCGAGTTGTATTGTTATAATCCATCAATCTATGTTTATGAATGCGACTATATGGATATTCTACCATGTACTGTATTATTTTAGTTAATTGACAGATCTCATACATATTTATGTATGAGAGTTCTTATTAATGATTTATGATGTTTTTTTTGTACTTGTAATATATGTATTGTAGTTTAATTGTACAGCCTACGGGAGGCTTTTGGAGGGGTTTCCCTCCCATCTTTGGGCGAATGCTTAAAATCATTTTTATGTTCCCCTCAAACGCTGCCACCAGGCCTGAAGGCCAACTTGCAGCGTGAACTTAAATAAATAAATAAACATGCAAATTATTATATGATATATAATTAAATAACACGCAGAATAACTGCAGAAACTTGCGTCTTTACGATTAAAACATTGAGTAGATTAATTCCTTTCTGGCTCGCAAATGTTAAGGTCTGTTTACACGGTGCATTAACCTGTACGAATGCATGAATGCATTAACAGTGAGCGTGAACAAAAGTCTTCAATGAGTGTTTACACGGTGAATCTTTTCGTACAAGTTTTCACAAATTTTAGGAAGATCATTGTAAGGTTGTTTTTGTTTTTGCTCAAAAACCGTATCATCTAAATATTTGACATATATTATAGACGGAAAGAGATGCCGAAGAAACTTTGTCACGTATTCGTATATACATCTGGTGAAAGACAGCGGAAAATAGAACTAATCTGAGTGTATGAATAGAATTAGAACAGTTTCTACTATATCTGTTTACGTATTCTTTACATTCGTACAAGATGGTGTGTTTACACGATGCATTTTTGATGCCTTTGTGCATTAACTTGTAAAAATTAGTGCACAAAGTTAATGTATACAGACCTTAAGATAACGTTCATCCAGATGAACTGATCAAGAGTTCATTGAGCCGATTTCATTTCCGATTTACATAAGCGATATAGAAGACAATGTAAAGAGCAAAGTAAGACTCTCTCATGTACAGGAAAATGCGGAAGATACATCCAAATTGCAGGACGATCTGGAAGTTATTTCTCAATAGTAGATTGAGAATAACGTGTAGCAATGAGCCGCTTCTAGACCCGTCTTCAGTGGGACCACATTAATGTTCTTAAGTCAGTGCAATTATTCTGGTTTCTTTTGTAGTAACTTATTGTTTAAATACACATTCAAGATGTAGTGCGGTAGGACGTAAAGATTATGTAACCGTGAGGATATTCAATCCTGAAAGAGGTTGCTTATTTTTCATTAGTTAGTTGTTTTTTTTTGATTAGCGTTGCGTGGTGTGGTATCCGCACGAAATGATTTATCTCGGAATCGCGGAAGGAACGTGCGGCTCGTTTCCTCGGTGAGATTTCGATAGCAGAGATGATTAAAACCCTCGGCAAAGAACTGGTTTAGGCACAATCTATTAGAGAAATTTTCAATTAGTGAATTTACACGACTCCCGCTGTATCATCCGATTTCCACTCCCAGCAAACACGCTTATAGAGGTCAATCGTGAAAGATTCGTCAGAGAGGTTATGAAGGGAACTCATATTCGTCTATTTTTCTAGATAGCATGAGAAGCCCCAATCAGGTGGTCGATTGGGGTTTTCTGTTTTATCATAGCTGCTGTTTCATCACTGCAGGACACCAATGCACGAGGGTGGGATGAAAAATAATGCCTATATAATAATGTTAATCGTAACATGCATTTTGATGAAAATATTTTAATAAATCAATCGAGAAATTAATCCTTTAAATGCGCTCTGTAATTTCAAATATTCACTTTTCTGCTTCATCGCCAAATAATTTTGCATACTTCTGTCAACGACGAAAGAGTTTTCAAAAGAAGTCGACTTTCTGTTTCTGCAACCAGTAGTTCTCAGAGTTTGTCAGAGGGCGCCAAATGTAATGAGCTTCAGTCAACATCAGACAAACACAGCAGAACTTCAGATACCAAAGATCATCGCAGACTAACCTCTATCTACTCCATATAACAGAAGGAGATCTGCGGGGAAATTCAATTAAAATATAGCAATTCAATGGAATAAAGGAAGTGGAATTTACTTTTACTATAAAGTAATACCTACTCATACGTGGTGGAAATAACTAGGCAATAAGCAATTAATTTTAAATGCTCATATCTTATGAAATATAATCTTTTACCACATGAGATTAAAGTAATAGTGTAAAAGTAATTCGACATTGTTCTCAATCGGTCTCATTGCTTCGGATATTAACCCATCACCGCCCAAAAATATTTGTACCAATTATTTTGTTCAAATTTTGGTTGGGGATGCCTTTCCGACCCATTTTAGCGTGCCATATTTTTTTCCCGTTTAGGAAATATTTTGACAATTTTTTCGACCGTATGATAAATCATACGATGGGCACTAAGGGATGAAAATAGATATTCTCACCAGATTTCTTTATTCTACTTAGAATTGCATTACCCTCAAATATTGCAACTTTATCATAACAATAGGCATCGGAGTCATGAGTGCAGCATACTATTTGACCAATTATTTATTGCAAAAATTTGGAAATTATCATTTTCACGAATATTCTTAGAAATTACCAAAGTTAAAAAATGCACTAAAGGAGGATTGCTTATTTCTAAGATGTTCTAATTAATTTGTCCCCTAGAAGCTAGTGTCTCAAATGAAATTGTGCGAAGCACTTCTTTGGATGCAGGTTAACATTACACTTTATGCACTTAAATTTGGCGCATTTTCCAGTTCAGTTGATTCTTCTTCAACTAGGTGGTCACGGCCATCATATCTTATTTCATTGGCTACTGAAATATAGAAAAGAACGGAAGGTGGGCAGTAATGGGTTAATGCTCACTTTTTGAATCTTCTGCACGAACTGGAAGCAAGTCACGAATTCTCCTTTTCTACTAAAATACCTGCGATAAGTGAATGTACATGATGTTTTAGCAGACGAATTCGAGTGCGGAGTACTGCTCCCGGAAACAATGTTTTAAATTTTGGTCCACATTTGCGTTTGGAATGAATCCCCCTTACGTATGCAAATTGCCGAGGTGTAACGTTAAATATACAAGATTGTCGTTTTATTTCCTGCGCCATATCTCCCAAAATAAAAGAGAGTCGTAAAATGGCATCGAGGACTCCATTCGAATCCTAAAACGCGTTTTGTTGGAATCTATTAATATACGAGTTCGAGAAACAGTTTCATAATAATAATAATAAAACGGCTTTATTCGGGCGAGATTTAGAACAAAAGTCTCCTCTTCCATCTAACCCATCGCCATACAATACATAAATAATTAATTTAAAGAGATAGTATGAAAAAAATATGAGAAGAATTGTGGATATAAAAAAACCTAAGAAATTCTTATGAAAAAATACATCCACTGCAGAAAAACATCCGCTAAAAAGGGGGGTGTGAAAAACCTGCAGAAACCTACCGATAGTTATAACTAAACGATGGTAAGAAACATGATAAAATTTATAAAATACATTATCAACCGGTGCATATATGAAATACCTCAATTGACATAGTCAATTATCACGTTGACGTTTAAACACGTGTTATCCATATACGTAAGAACGTAAAACAATAAAAATGAAAGACGTTGATAAATTCGCAACTGTAAAAAACAATTTTACATAAATGTATTTATATTTTAGAGCATAAATACCATACATACACTATTAATCAATATTACATTATCTCTAAATAGGTTTATAAAACACTTAAGAAAGACATTTTTATTAGTATGATAAAGAAGAAAAAAAATTATTTACAACAGAAATACATATATGAAAAATGAAAACAAAATTTTTCAACTGTACATTTCAATGATACTCAATTGTGTGCATATAATAAAACACGTTCAATGCATACATATAGTATATAGTAAAAAAATTAAAAACATAGCCATTTAGGTGTCAGTATTACAGTAAAAACAAGAATATAAGTACAAACTGAAATAAAAAAGAAAAACAACGTAAATTCAAGGGAAGAACAAGGACCCTACAAAAGACGCGAGGCATGATTTAAATGTTGCAGCGACGTTTGTAGTGCAGAGTTTCAGAGATTTGGAGAAAACCAATATTCAAGAATATAATATAATTTTAAGATTCCTAGTGCCCTGGTAATTAGACACATTAAAAATGAGTAGGAGGATGAAATATATGTACGTAGCCGCTAACAGTAGTATTACCCTTTACATAGAGAGATTTTAGCCCATAAGATAAGTGCGAAAGTTACTTTTAAAAGCACGAGGACTTAATCTCGATAGAAAGGAAGTTCCACAGCTTGCTTGCAGCTGGGCCATTCCACGCCAAGTGGTCTAGTGGTCCCCGCTCGACCATCACGGATTTCGATGAAATTTTGTATGGACATTTACACATATCTCTTATGAACATTTGTAAAATTTTACTTTCGCCGATGGTATGCTTGCTGAGATATATAAGATTGTTTGACCCCGTGTCGCTGCCTTCTTCAACATGACTATGAGTTTTCAGTAACTTTGAGGCGTCGTATCTCAGAGAATTGTTTAATGAAGTAAACACACTTTGGCTATCTTAAACAACTTTTTGCGGTCTATTAATCAAAGTAATAAAAATAACTGTAAGAGCGACCTCCTTGCAGAAAATTCTGTGCAAAACTGGCCCAAAAAATTGCGGATCGAAAAAAAATCAAAACTTTGGCTTTTTATATTTCGAGAAGAAATGATATAATCAACGTGAAACTTATCGCATGATAACATATCAATACATAGCTTATAAATATAAAATTTCATATTCCTAGTACTTTCCATTATTTTAAAAATTGAGTCAACATTTGACAATTTTTGTAAAAAAGCCAAAAATAGGCTATTTTTACCCCGCTTTTGCAAAAAAAGACCCTCTGAAATTTCTTTTGAAAAATTTTTATTAAATAGAGAATGATTTCAACCCTCTAAAAAAGTATATCTAGTTTTTCATCTCGAGCATATAAGGCCCTAGAAATAGGGACAACTATGACGATGACATTTGTAAAAACGACAAAAATAGGTTATTTTCTGCCCGCTCTTAGAAAAGAAAGACCTTTTCGATACTCTTGTAAATTATTTTCATTTAAAAGAGCATGTTTCAAACCTTTTAAAAAAGTACACTTGGTTTTTCATCGCGAGCACGTACAGTCCTAAAAAAATTAACAAAGTTGAGAACATTGCTATGGTGGCGCCACATGTCTTCTGTTGTTTATCGTCCTGGTTATTTTATGTAGACATTTTTAGTATATTGCGTTGGTCCATGACTGGTACTGGTAGTGACATCGTCACTACCAGTTCAGGCATTTGAACCAGTAACCCCATCGCCTAAAATAGATTCCTTAGAAATGCATTGAGGGATGTAAATGACTCTCTGGGATCGAAGCAAGGACCATAAGCAATACCTTAAACAGCGTACATAAAATATATCTATGATCTCTATCCACATGCCGAGTTTCAAGTCTCCTTCTTATCGGGAAGCGATTTTAAAGAAATCTTAAAAATCGCCGCAATGCTTTTTAAATGGGGGAATATTTGCCCTTCACTAGCGTCGAACCAAGCCAACCAAATTGTTTTTGAGAACGTATAATTTGGTATCTTGATTTTTGAATTGTTAGTTATTATTTAAATAATGTAACACTGACTGAATGAAAAAATATGACAAGTCCATGCGAAATTTGTCCCCTAAACATTTTTTTGTGTAAAAGAAATATTTGGCATGGAGTTGTGTGGCAGAAACAAGTCATTGGCGTGCCACGTTTGGCATTCGAGCCTATCCGCCTAAACCAGATCCAGGGGAACGAAGACCTTTGGAGTAAAAGAATCTTCCTAATACACTGTGACCCTTGATTGTTGTCTGGGTAACACATTTAAAAATATGTAAGGAAAGGGCTTTTTGTTCTGGTCGGGTAGCCTAGATGGTTAAGGCAGCCTCCCGGATAGAGGGTTCCAGGGATCCAGGGTTCGATTCCCGGATCTGTCAGACTTTTTTCAAGCCTGTTTTTCCTTGGGCATTTAAATATAGTTTATTAATTTTAAATAAGAAATTATCGTCATTTGGAATAAAAATGTCAAAATGTGGTGACGAATTGGAGCGTCTGTACACTCTCGAATGGCAAAAATGAAAACATAAAACGGCAATTACGTAGTCTTGGCTAAATTGCAATCAAGTAAATACTACGGAGAGGGTAAGATACGTTACTTTTACGTTGATGCAGCAATGTGGCAGAACGTGTTGTGTAATAATTTAAATTTGGCTGATACTGTTAATAAGGATGTTATCAATAGTAAATTCTTCTTCTTCTTCGTTGGCACTAAAGCCCACTGTGGGCCTCCCTCAAGGTGTCTGTCCATTCTGCACTTTCTCCCACCACCTTTCAGTCATCATAGCCTTCATGTCTTCTTCCAAAGACCATCTTTTCCTCTTCTTCTTTTTCCGTCCATCCTTCCATGCAGTAATTTCTTAGGCACCCTTCCGTCACTAATTCTCTCCACATGGCCTCTGAGCCTTCACAAATCTCACTTCACCGCTGATACTATTTTCTATTTCCTTGTTAGTTCTTATTCTCCATATTTCACAATCTTCAACAGAACAATAAATCTTTCGTAGAACTTTCAGTTCAAATATCCGCCTCTTCATCAGCATCATTCATGGTCCACGTTTCTGCTCCACAACTGGTCTTTTAAATGATTTATTGATTGATTGATTTATTCTTGATTTTCGTGTCCCTGGTTAACATGGTAGACTTCAGGAGCTTAATATTAGCAAAGTAAGCCCTATTTCCATCCTTTACCCTCTTCTGGATCTTCTCTGTCGTAGTTACAATTAGTAGTTCTAGTAGTAGTTAGTTCTTACAATTTAAATTGACACCGAGGTAACTGAAGCTTTTTACATTTTCGAATTGGCTCTGACAAAATTTTATAATTGGGGTCCACGCTCTGTCTTCAATTGCGGAAATTTTCATGCATTTTGTTTTCTTTTCATTAATTTTAAGCCCCATATTCTGGATTTACAGCTCCAAGATTTTGATTGTTTCTTTCAGTGAATACAGACTCCTTTCCGCTAAAACAACATCGTCAGCTTATGCATAGGCCTGTATAGATTTATATTCAATCGCTCCCTCTATTCTCAATTCCTTCATGGCTTCATGAAGAGCCAGATGTCTCACTTCGGTTGTTATATCAAAGGCTAATCTTTCCTCCAATTGAAGCCTTAGCTCGAGACCCTTCCATGGTCATATTTACCAGCTTTATTAGTTTTTTTGGTATTCCTTGTTTCTCTAAAGCAGTAAATATTTGAGTAAAATAGGTATTACAAACTTAAAAACATTCAATGTTTATATGATAACTTTGTCGACCAAATTTAAGACGACGTTTAGTTAATGAGTTTTTATCGTAAATGAGCTCCAATGAAGATGACGGACACAGCAGGACTGCTTGTGTTCATTAACATTTGTGAGAAAATATTCGCCGCCATGTTGGCAAGGCAGGTCCACGATTTTTTTATTGAAACTCCGCGATACACTTCAAAAATATATTAAATTGTTCATACGAATTAAGGGGCGAATGCAAATGTTCGTATTATTACTTAGAAAGACCTGATAAATGGGAAAAAGTAATTGTTTATCACGTAACCGCGAGAAACCTGTTCACGATCACAGAAGAGTCGCAAATGTGGTTAATTGCAGCGGTAAATTCAGTTTTATGAACGACCCGAGATTTGTTGCAACTTAAAAAGAGACACGTGTTATTGTTGGGGAAAGAGTGATGAGGAGGGGGAAGGAGGGGAGGGGAGGGGGGAGGGGGGGGGGGAGTGAATTCTAAAAAAAAAGAAAACGAGTGAAAGGTGAGCGAGAAGGTGCGTGGAAAGAAAAATAATAACAGAACAAAACCGATATCGTTGGTTGAACTGTTTTGAAGAAAATATAAGAAACGATGCATTCCAATGGGGCATCAAAGAAACAAAACCCATCCTCAAATCTCTGGAGAGGGAGTATTCCACAAAGGCAATCGAGCATGGCGATAGTGAGTTTTTTTCTATTTATCTATCTATCAACGGGGACAGGTCTATTTTTTTACAAAATATTCTGTACTTTTCAAAATGTATGCAACCGAAGTTAATAATATTTATATTAATTAGGTTAGTAAGTTATAAGTTACAATTGGTTTACGAAGTTGTAATTATATATGTAAGTAGAGAGAGTAGAACCTAATCTCTTTAACAAAAAATTTAATCAAAACGCCTTACTTATCTGACTGAAAGAAAAATTTTATCGCAACTTTTCCGTTCGAACTGATAACATCTTTTAAAGTATTACATTTAGATTTTTCCTGTCCATCGGCTACAAAAGTATCTCAAAAGCAGGGCAGTATGCGATGATAAATGAAGGGAACACCCACAGTAATACCTCCTTGGCCAGATAAAGCGATATTAATAATTATATCGTGGCATGAAAAGGAACTTAATTCTAAAAAATCGTCGATAGTGAGAAGTTGATATGGAGCACTAATTGAAAGCGTGAAGTAAGAAATAAGCGTCGTGAATGGCGTTCGTAATAAGCGGAATTCCTTCCGAGAAGCAGTTGCGCGGATATCATATTAGGATCCGAGAGTTGGTTGAGCGAAGATATTGCATCGATCCAGTTCTTCCGGCGACGGAGATAAAGAGCGAGGAATTCATTGAGCGAAATGGTTTGAAAACGAGAGAAGTCCTTCTTTTGCTTCTTATGCACGGATGATACATCCGAGTTTCACAGATAATCCGAAAGAAAATTACAGATCTAATGAGGACTTACCAGGAGGCTCTTTCGTACCACTTTGGATAATGTGTAACGCAACAGCAGGAAAAAAAAAAACACAGAATTAGTTCTCATTAGTAATTTTGTATCTCAGGTTATTTTTTGTTTTCACTTCACATTATTAACTTTTTTATTATTTTAACGGCATTATCTTATTATTGATTTACACTTTTTTAGAAAATCCCTTGAATGAAATATCGCTTCAAAGTGACATAGTTTGGGTAAACTCTCTCTTTGGTGAACGAACTATCGGGTGAAATTGGCTCTTGAATTAAGTCTCTTTTCGTCTCTTGAGTTAAACGTCTTTGGATGAAACTTCCATTGAGTGAGACGCTTTGGGCGAAGCGTCTTGCAACTCAAATCGAAGACACTGAGCTAGGAATCAATGGTCTTTATGTACGTGCAAGACGAAATTCGGTTACTTTAATTTGTTTTTAATTCAAGCAAATTTATTTATTTCATCTTAAATAACATACATTATTAAAGTGAACATGAAATTGATATACTTGCTAGGATGGAATATTGGTAAGCATGTTTTGGGGTTACCGTCGACTCAAATTGAGGCGGGTGACAGGATCAGATCTCCACTTAAAATAAAACATAAAAACTTAATGTGGTGTGAAATAGTATGCAATATAATTACCTAAGTTATATTCTAAAAAAATTCCACGTTTTCCTTTGCCAATATTCAAGACTTGGTCCAATTATGACAACGTTTATGTTTATTTATTTTATAAAGTTTAATACGGAAATGACAAGAGAGGATTAAAATAGTTTTAACGTTACTTCGTTAACACGAACTTTTTTCATTCGAAGTCTCGATTTTGTGATCTCTTCGGGTTTGACTGCGCGAGGTTACATTGTATTCGAATGCTATCAACTCAAGTGCATCGCCACGGTTTCTTATTTGACCGAATCTTCCGATAAAATGTCCCTCAGCCATGCTTTGTATGACTCACTTCGTTTATTCAGCAACGGCTTTGATTGGTTGAGAGGAGATTTCCGGGTCCTTCCGGTCATCCTCTAGATCGCGGAAGCACAGTAAACGAAGTAATTATTCGATTGGTGGCGTGCGGAGTGATAAGCGAATCACAGCGAAAGAAGAAAAACGTAGCCTCAATTGACATAAAACCGTTGGATTATTTTGAATGAAGGATCGGATTTCCTTTGAAGTGACATCCGCTTTTGCGTTATCGGAAGTCTTTTGTACTCTCCGAAATTAAATCTCTCGTCTTTTCATTCCGCTGGGAATCATCTTCTCTTTAACTGAAAGACCTTTCATAAATGCTCTTGAAAACATTGCAATTGCTTCGTAGACATTGGTTTCGTAATTAAACAATCAAAATGTTCGATCAGAGGAAACGTAATATGAAATCAAAGAAATTCTCGACGAAAAATGTTCCTGTAGAAAAATAATTCCAAGCAGCTTTTGTAAAATTTCTTCATCTATATTCGAAAAACTGCTTAAAGAATTCTGTATATTAACAACAGCTCGTTCAGTCAGCTTTGGTTATTTTTGTTGAAGTTGATAGATCACATCAATACAAGAAACGCATTTTATTTGAGTCAACTCGTGAATAAAATGTTTTATGCCAGAGATGGCGAAACGTTTCTAATTTTGAAATTAGTTATTCAAATAATTATGTACATTTCAACATTCAAATTTAATATCCATAAAAGCATCGTCTTCTTTCCAAGAATCTCTCTTACTTCTGAGAGGAGTTTTCAAACAAAATAGTTCCTCTTTTTTCTACTTTTCCTTTTGTGATTCTCAAGAGCGCCTCTCTTTTAAATCTTTCTTGTCAAAGGGCTACGTACAAAAAGAGACTTATTATTCTCAATTTGTCTCTTTTTGAAGACCTGTTTCTATTTCAATCTTATATCTTCCTCAGCAACAATTTCCCAAACATTTTACCCGTCTATTACATGCGATGAAATAGGCTGAGTTAAAGTTGAAAATGGAATTTACACTTACCCACTTATTATTTCATTATACGCTACCAAACATATGTAGACATCATCTAAAAATTGTACTGATGACGTGACAAGATTACAATAAAACCGTTCTTTTCATGGATTATTGGAGGTATTTTTTTGGATAATTAATAAGGTTTTTCTTAACCGAAATACAAATCACTAGGGTGTATCAGAAAAAAAAACATATTTTTTATTATAAAATTGAAGGCGATAAAAATTTGTCACCATGATCACATATTTATCGAAAAACATTTTAATAGAACTGAAAATAATTTAGTCTTTAAACAAAACTTGAACGGAACGGTCCTGAAGTTTGATTTTTTGTCGTAAACGTAGTTTTTCATTTTTTTTTCAATATGAATGCAAAGGTAGTTTTTGTTTTCAGGTACAGAAATGTAAGGTTTAGAATGTTAATAAAATATACCTGTCATGTATCACCTACGTCTCTCAGATTTTTACATGAAAACCTTAATTTTTATCAAATACGCATTTTTTACAATTTTCAAGCCATCTTCTAGATATAGTTCTACAGCCATTGAAATAGCGATACTATCATTATACGAAACGGCGAATACTACATTAGTAATAACTCTAATACATATCTTTGATTGAAGAAACAGGGTCAACATATTTTGAACTCGTAACTCCAGTCAGTGACGCTAAGAAAGACTTCATATCATCAATACCGAGGTAGAAAGCACTCCACTTAGTATTATTGCCATAGTAACAATTATGATTATTTCGTTTTGAATTTTGATGGTATCTCATTAAGTTTTCAAAGTTTCATTTCTATTTTTCTTTATTTATTAGTTTTATATGTTGAAATTCAATTTTTCTTCGGTTTTTAAATAACTTTCGCTTTTCCTAATTCACTCTTCGTTGAAGATAGAAGAAGAGACGTTTAAAATGGGATCTCAATGAAGGTGGAATTTAATTATTTACAAAACTACATTCATTATAATCCCTTACGAAACAAAATTAAATGTTACGTTCAACCATAGGAATTTTTAAGTCTCAAACTCAAACTTTTAAGTCAAAAGTCTTTTAAGTTTACAAACACACATTTTATAACATTGATGTATATGTGGTATACCCATCACAATTTTGATAAAAGGATTATCTTATTTGAAATATACTAATTTGGTTAAAATAAATACATTTTTGCAATAAAAACATTTAGCGTTAGTCCTAAACAGCAATACCCTTTGCTGTAATAAAATATTTCAAAAAAACATTTAGCGTTCTAAACTCCAAATATGGAATATCCTATGTAAGAGACGCGTAAGAATTCCATAAAAGGAGCATTACGCCATATTGGAACATTTTTTTCGAGTTGGGCTGGTTTTAGATACCAAATTTTCCGTCATGAAACACAGGACAACTTACTCTTATTAACGGTCATTGTAATTATTATCACACTCACCGTCTTTCATATGTCGAAAATTTCTCCCCAAAAAACTCGAGGGCGTCACGTGTATTCTTTCTGGACAAGTGGCAACTGGCATGAAGACTGCCAGGGGCATTTCTATCAAGTTAAAAAACAGAAATCAGCACTTGGCTGATCAGATACTGTGGTATTCCACATTAGGCGCATATCCCATATTAGTAGCACCCGCTCTATATGTTTCAAAACATCTGTATAACACCACGTCAAATAATGTCGGTCGATATTCTAGAAAGAATAGAATAAAAGATCGGCAGAGATCGTCGTTCGATACCTCAGAATTATATCTCTCAAGTCAATGAATGACAGGTAATCATAATATGGGAAATTAGCGAATTTTACGCCCGTTTTTGGAATTAAAAGAGGTTCTTAGAAAATGTAAGCCCAGATCATTAACTTCGCTGATAAGCTAATCAGCATTACTTTGTCGGTTCCCTGTTTTTAATTAAAAAGCATTCCCTCGGGGAGAACAGACGAGCCTTCGAAATAAAAAAAAATAATTTGAGAATCAATTGAGATGTTATGGGAATCAATGTTCGCCCTTATTGGCTTTAAATTAAGTCTTTATTGAAAAATGCAGAGAGGGCAGCTTCTCCCACCTTTCAGACAGACACAGCTTGGATTCATTCATCCATTTTTTCATAAGAAGTGCTCTCCAGAGAGAAGACAACGTTCAAATGAAAATCTCAAGAAGCAAATTGTGGTGTTAGTGGATTAGAATTTCCCCTCTTTTCAAATATTCCTTGATAGGTTTTGCAACTTGCGTCGTGATGTGCTCGACGTATCGTCTCCATCATCCCATATCGCTCATTTGTATTCAAGAGTTCAAAACGAGTCTTAAGTACTAAATATGCTAATTACCGATAGTCAAATCGATTAAAATCCTTGGACAATATTCCGCTCTCTTCCTCTTATTTTCACTTAAATACAAGTTTCTTCCGCAAAAACCTTAAGTCTTCTGTCGAATCAAAATAAACAAAAACTTCAATTCCATCCACAAAGTAATAAATATAACGTAAATCAAAGCCACAATAAAACAGCCAGCTTAATTTCAGCCATGCTTAAATAACGATTACTTGGTTTTTTTCGATTTACGTGAGATAACTTTGTAATAGGGAAAGCCAACAAATTTTATTTGAACGAAATTTAACGAATTTATTCTTATGCTATAACTGTTCAATAACTACTATGTATGATAACTTTATTGTGTATTTCATGCTAATGTTTAATATGTCTACTTTTGTATGCATTTTTATATTTTTTATGTTCATAAAATATTTCTTGCTTTTGTAAAGGGATTTTCCCGTCAATAATAAATAATTAAATAAATTTGCTAGTGTTGGAGCTGCTTTCATTTTAATTGCTATTCTCAAACGGAAGCAAAGTATTTTGTGCAATGTAATATTTATGCTCTGATTCAGGAGCTTTAAATTTGCACACTGATTACAATTGGGGACTTTAAATTTCATCCAAAACTTTAAAAACGCCTTCCGTGAATAAAACGCCACTCGCGTCTTACGAAGAGTAGTGAAGTTCAAATTATTAAAGTTGATTGAATCTGCTCCCAAACTAAACATAAAGTGCTGCGATATATTTTTCGATCAACGAATTCGATGACATATATTTATGATTCATTGGATGTTTTATGAACCACTTTCAAGCTTGAGTCGGATTAGCAAGTTCTTTCCCTTCCAAATCCAACTAATTCACTTTCCGTGTATTATTTATATAAAAGCAGCTCCGTCTGCCGCTAATTCTTTAAATAACCGAGCTGGAACGTTCTCACGATCAAAAAGCTGACTACGTTAGGCGTAATAAATGAATAAAGTGCGTGCTGCACGAGTTAACCCAATTGTTTTTTATTTAGTTTTTCTTGGCATCGCTTATCAGCCTTACGCAGAGTGCCAACCGTTCTGTCAAACGTAATACATGTTTGAAATATGAATTATTACTCTGTTTCGTAATAAAAAATAGGATGAATCAGTTAAGGAGGATATTTCGACGGCTTGCTATCTTCATGGTCGCGTAACATTAATTTACCTTCTTTTATTTATCGTAATTAGTTTAATTTTATTCACTCAATCTCTTTGGATAACATTACGAATTAAATTATTAATGGTAATTACTTCTTGAGGCTTCTTTTCCAAAGAATCTTCAAATTTTAGAGCTTCCCAAACACTTTGGAGACGATTTTCCCTGTTACACGAACAAATTGCTCATGGTATATTTATATACATACAAATATATACGAGTATGTGCCAGAGCACATTATTATTTCTCTCGTAAGGAATATTAGTTTTAAGGAAAAATTTAAATAATTAGTTTTTAGGAAAGCTGCTTAAACAGACGTTTTACTCGTAATAGATATATATACACGTGAGAAACTTTTCGTAATGACATGTATGCGTTATTTTAATGGATGTAAACATGTATTTGATGTGAGAATATTAAAACCAGAGTGTCAAGCAGTGTAGAGCCTTCCACCATTTCTGTATGTCCCAATTTATCTTGAAAAAAGCTCACACAGCTATATTTTAACAAGAGTGATTACTCGAAAGAAAAATCACTAGATTTCGGTCGTTGTTCTCACTCTTAATCGTTAAACACTACGCGAATTTGTTTTGCCAAAAACAAAAATAATGCAATAATGGATTAACTGTCTTCCAGCCATAGAGAACATAGATAAAGAGATATTAGATTGAATATGCACGCCCTTTGTTTTATATACGATATCTTAATTGCACTTTACGTCCTAAAGGCGAGTTATGATTCGTATTTTGATGATTAAACGATTTAGCTCTCATTTTGTGTGTTGTGTTTTATCTTCATTTAAAAATGGAATTCCCCCTACGCTTTGGCATGTCCATTTCTTATTAAGTATTAATTTAATTAAGATACTGCGAGGTGGAAAAAAATTGTTAGACAAATTAGTAAATAATAAAAGAAGAAATATCACCAAAAACTGCAACTTCTGAGAATCCATCCTTGCCCCTTTTATTCAGCATCTCGATATCCATGAATGCTAAAGCTGAAGATCGGGAATCTTATATTTCTTCTTCATTTCACAAATACGTCTCTCACAGAAGTGCTGAAAAGTACTGTCATTGAAAGAATAATTACATCACGAATATTTCATCTAACATTCGTAGTTGACGCGAGTCTCGTGATTATAAAAAGAGTTTTCATTTATTTGTAATAAAATAGGTTTACACGGATTTCACTTCTCGGGTGGCACCGATGTCTTCACCTTTTCGACTTTATGACTGTGTTTGAGTATGTTTCGAATGTTTTCTACAACAGCCAAAGTTCTAGTAAAGTACTCAAATGAAACATTAAATTATTAACGTGAAAAATACTAGTGAATTCCGCATTTCTATCCGAAGAACTTCCACACTGAAATAAATATCCTCAATTTTCTCGCACTTTGCAAAGCTTTTTTCTTCGCTGAAATACGTTTCTCGATGGCTTTTACTCGGCTCCATCTTATCCTGGCGATTATTTTCTCTTTCATTCTTCCAAATTCCAAAACATTCACTTCGAAATTCATTTGGAGAAGTGTAATACATTTTCGAAGGACAGTTTGGTGCGAACAGTTTGAAGATTAGTGCAAATGTTGATGCTGGGGAAGTGGGAATTCACGGTGGGACAGACGAGAGATGTTTGTCGACGTGAGTCAAAGTATAAGATGAAATCAGGTGATCACGTATGTTATGATCACTTTCGATAGAATGGATGAAGTGAGATTATCGAGATCGTGCACTAGTATTTATTTTTTTCTGAGAAAGGGGAAAAGAGACGGAGGGTAGTTTAGCAGAATGACGGTTATTCGGGAAACATACAAAGGAGCGAAAATCAGCGTGGAGGAATGATTGCGACCATTTCGTTGAACGGTGACCAATGTTGCAAGAAGAGTAGAAGCAGGAGGAAGAGAGAAGAAAATGACAGAGGATCGAATAAATGTGGACCAAAAGAAAGAATGCAAAGATTAACAAAAGTGAAAAGGATTCACGAATTGGTGCGAATAACATCATAAAAGGAGGCAGGAGAATGAAAGTGTCAGTGGTGTATGCGTACGGAGATCTGGGAGCTGTTTAAATTTGGTGGAAGTAAGAGATGTAAGAACGCTTCTTAAAGAGTTATACACATTATGTCTGAACAGACGTATATAAAAAAACAAGATGTTATGGATTTCTATGAAGGCAACATTAGTCGGAAGTGTGTTGGACATTTCGAATGCAGACGCCGCTAATGGTGAGTAAATCACTTCAAATTTGAATTCAGAACTGCAGAATAATGGAATTGGATTTGAAATCTACCTGGTGAATCATGTTTCTATTGGTTAATGTTTCAGTGACGAAAATATTATTGATGAAATATTACGGGTTATTTGCGATTGACCATCGCCGAGAAGTTTGCTGAAAATATTTTCTTAATAGCATTCCAGCGACGCTATCGCTACTAACCCCAAGGTCCCTGGTTCGAATCCCGAATGATCGGATTTTTTCCGTTCGGGGAATGGTTGTGTGTGTTTGTTGACGCTTCGGTGAAGTACCTCCTGACAAGTTCAGAAGAGAACTTCACCGGTGAAGGACAACAGTAGCTAATAATTAAAAAATCATCGCTCTTCGTTTTGAATGTCAACCAGCAATGGCAGTTACACATACATACACGCCTTCGCAACATCTGAAACCATTTTTGGATTTCTTTGAAATATTCCCATTTAGTTAAAACGAACAATGAGATAAATTTTTATAAGTTAAATTGGAATCCAATTGAAGAGATAAGCATTTTTCACCCGATTACGTTGATATCTTTATTATTTAAAATATCGCACTTTTCATCATTTTCTAATTATTATCGTAACTTTGATTTCATCGAACCGTTTTAAAAGTATGACGAAGCTACGAAAATCCCCAATTGAACACTTTAAACCGATGAATCGAATTTTGCCGATGAGAAACCGATGTGCAACGCCCTACAGAGCAATGAAAAATATCTTCAAAGTTTACTATTTTCTTACAATTTCCTAACGAATTATGCCTAAGGCCTGTATCCTGAAAATTTTGTCGTATAGGATTCATTCAGAGAATAATTTAATTTTTTAACTTTATAAAACGATGTACATGTTGCATGGGGAGCAGTAGAATTTTAAAATTGCTTTTGTTGGGCAAGACGAATAAAAGGTTGAGAAACTACTCTAAGCTATGACTGATCTTACGCTTTATTTGAACATTTAATGATCAGAAGCGGTTATAAGAGAGGAGCGCTGAGGCAAGGGAAAGCAAGTGGCTCGAAATGCAGTGGAGTCGCTTCTAATGGAATTTCAATCCGAATCACATCAAAATTTATCTGAATGCTTTTCAAGGTCAATGCAAAAATATACAAAATAATGATAAATGCATTATTTCATCAATAAATCTATTGAAGATTTGTTCTGAGAAAAAGAATAGCATAACTTGACCCAACTTCACTATTGCCCTCAAAACTGATGTCGGTAAATTTTACTCGATTCCATAGCCCCGTTAAAAATTAATTACATAATTCTTTTTCAGCAAAACGAGGTCAAATGTTGCAAAACTTTAATTTTACGAACAATCGATTCGAAGCTGAACAGAAAGATTAAACTAATATTCTCAACTGATATTTCTAATAGCTACTTCTATTATTTACATTCTCCAACACTATTAACAACGCTGGTTGCCATTCCGCCGAATATCTTTCAATGTACATTATCAGGGTTTCATTTGAAAAACCTTCCGTTATCTTTTACTCTAATATAAATAGAATCTGGTTGCTATTCACTGTTAAAAATGGAATAAAAGAGAAACGATGATCCCTCGCTCTTCTTTCTGGTGTTAGTTTATTTAGTAGAACCTTGATCTGAGACAACAAGGACGATCAACTCGATAACCATAAGAAAAGAAAAAAAAATCCGATATGTTTAGAAGTAAAAGGAACATTAAATATTAAGTCGGTCACAAAATGTTAAAAAAACCGCAATAGTTTGATAAATTCAAGTTTTAGTCGTCGAATGAAGTAACGCCGGTGGCAATAGATTCACATTTACCTACTAATTTTTACGAATGAAAGAATGCAACCGTACAGTTGATAAAATGTGGAATCGCGTGTAATGCAACTTATTTCGGACTCCTGGGTTCGATCCCAAGATGGAAATGGCTCTGTAATCGCGATGCAGTTTGTGCTCCAATTGACATCGAAGCGGAACTTCGGAAATATCGTCGAATTCGTGATTGCACTGATGTCACGAGAAAGAATTGTGAATGTCCGGAAGAGGGAAATCAAATATTTCCGTAATATGAAAGAGGGCCAAATAATAGAGAGGGAGATTGGCTGGAAGAGACTCCCTCGGTTTAAAAATAAATTTTAAGGCGCCACGAAGTGGGATTTATTTATACGCTCGCCCTCCGTCTCATCCTAGACAGATAATAACATAATAATTTGCTCCGTTTAACGAGTGACGGAGAAAAGCACTCCGACGACTGATTCACACTCTTTCAAGTTTCGAATCTTCGCAATCTGAAAAATACTTCTGTTGGTGAAACGCCTTCTTGAGTCCCATATATGGGACATTGCAGCTGTGAATTAGGACATTTTGAGCCTTCATTTTACAAACAATTGCACAGGCCAATAGCTGAGCTTCACCTAGATGTATATTCGCTACACTCTGCTGCATAATTTGGAAATCATACGGATGAAGTGTATGCTTGGAGTTACTCTTGAGTCATCGGAGTACAGCCAACTGGGGAAGTTGCTTATTAAATAGCTTAATTAATGTAAATGAAATTGCAAGGTACACTCGACGTTTAGGTACGCGCCTGTCCTCTAGAATAGGGAACCCCCAACTACGCCTTTGGTGAATGTAGTCCCTGGTTCGATTACCGGTGAAAATCCGTACGCGCGAGATGACCTCAGCTGTCGGAGCACTTTCTAAAATATTGCGTTTGCCTAACAGTCGCTGTCCTCTTCTAGGAACAATAAAGCCACAAAAATAACGCATTTGTTGAGAGGCACTAGTTGCGGATCCTGACACACGCGGCGCTCAGCTAGGATCGGAGTCCGGTGCAGACTCGCGGTGAATCCTTTCTCTTTCAAAATGGCTTCGATAGAGGAAGAAGTGGAGATTGATTCAGTCATATCCGGAAATGTAGAATGTAAAAATGTAAAATGAAAAGAAAGACTGATTTGGCGTAAGATTACATCTCTTGGGAAACAGTGGATGGCTTTGAAGAGAAAAGAAATAATAAAAATCGCTAAAGTAACTCCATTATTTGTCTATTTATGTTATTAACTTTCTATCGCTCTAAACATGTGTATCTTTACATTACTTCAAGAAGCAATGTTTTTCTTAGAACAGAAATAAGTTGAAATGTAAACATATAAATACGAAATCGAAGAGTTCAACTTAATTACTATGGCACCTGTTTCACTTTCTATACAGTTAACGAAATTCGGTTTAATGCTTCAACTCGAGTCATTGCGTCCACAGTCACCGCATAAAATACCTCAGACGATAATTAAATAGTTTTGCGACGAACTTGCCTTGTTTCACGCCTTGTTTGATCGCAAATGAGGCTTTGCACGATTGTTTGCATATACAAACTCTTTTAACAGAACAGACGTTGTCCCGAACTTTTCGCGTCCTTCACTTAGCTCTTGTCCGTTGAAAGAAGAAACTGAGGTATCTTCAGTCACTTTTGCATGCGCCATGATCTATTAAGTTTCCTCTGAAACACTTCAAAACATTTATATATATGCAAAGCGAAAAAGCGGTTGGATTATTGGAAGTTTTGTGGACTTTCTTATTAGATTTTTATAGTATATCGAAATCTGAAAAAACCATACAGTCTCATTAAAGAAAGAAATTTTAGGACACGGCTGTTAAAGAATTAGAAAATCTCCAAAAGCTGTCTTTGTCGGCGCCTCTATCTATTTCACGAAAACCTGCTTCTATGTAAAAGAAGTTATCTGTATCGACCACGGTAAAAGAAGTCGTAAAATTTCTCATAATTATCGCCACATTTAATTGACTTCGTAATGACGGAGAATATTACTCCGTCAACTTTTTTCTGAAACCTTTTTAAGAGCCTCACTGATTTTTGAATCGCCTACTCCTGAAGTTCTCCGTTGCTACAACAACATTTCCCAAGATACCCGTAACCAAATTGTCAAAAAAAATACCTTTCTACGTCTCCATCCTCCTCAAACCCGTTACCTTTAGCATGTTTCCATCTTTTTTATATTTCTTTCCTTTGGATCCGGAATAATAAGCGAAGTGGAAATTTATAATTTATTTCTTTATTAAACGGGGTCACTGGTATAATCACATCAATATCACGTATAACAAGATTGAAAAGAATAACAGTTTTTCAAAGGAATAGGGAATAATTATAAAAAGTACATACTATACAGAATAATAAGAGGTATAATTATTGTGACGAGGCATATTGAACTTTTGTATTGTCACAGATTACAAAAAACATAATGATACAATACACTAAAATATGATTCATATTATACAATTCGAAGAGCAAATTATATAAAGTATCAGAAAAGTACATAATAAATTAAAATTTTATATAATAATTGTACAAAGGATAATAAGAATTTTAATAATTAACTTTCTGAAGTGCTTATAATTGTGCTTAAACAACAATTAAATATGTCAATATTTATTAGGTATTTCCTAATCGATGTAGCCCATTATGAGTTGTAATTATTATTGCTAGCTGGTATTGCAAATAAGTCTTGGCCTCTATAGTAATATGAGAGGGTACAGGAATTTTTATACATTCTATAATTGAGGGACAGTCTATTATATTTGTAAGTAAGTTAACAAAAATATCAAATCAGATAATAAACTACGATGAAGAAGGGAGAAAAGTTTAAGCTGTTGTTTTATGTCTGCATATGAAATATTATGTACATCATGACCCTGTTTGTAGTCGATCAGTCTAAAAAATGTATGCTGCACTCTCTCTAATGATTTGATGTGCTTTGCATAATATGAGGATTGGTCTACATTCCAGTATGGGTCTTACCATTGTACAATATACAACTTTCAGTGCTACTATGTTGTTCGTACTTTTAATATCCCTGGTGATGAAACCCAACATATTTAAGGCTTTCTTGCTAATGAATTTAAATTGCGCATTATAATTTATAATGTAGAATTAAGAGTTGCTGTCCTTTTTCCACAATATGTTTCCTTTAATGAAGAAACACGACCAGGTTTTGTCGAGTAGCCGTCATCATCCTTCATTAAAGAAAAAGCCTGTCGTGGAAAATGTACACTGCCTCTCTCCATTCTACTTTCCCTCGCAATGTTTACCGAATATTCATTCTATTCATTTATATCTTACACTCCGCTTCTAATAGCCTCCCTCTATTCAATATAGAATGACTATTTTACCTACAATATTTCGTAGAAGTAGCATTTCCGTTATTTCGAGGGATCCTTCAATTTTGAAGACACTATTTCCCGTACAGCCAGGTGGGCAGCGCGTACGGCTTTTGTGGAAGTGGACCCGAATTCGATTCCCGGTGGGTGCCCATGCGCGAAGTGGCCAAACTTTGTTGAAGCCCTTTCAAAAAAAGCAACTATTTCGCAATATCGCCGTATAGAATCAATTCGCAATCTCGTTCACTTGTACTTTAACTTCTTTCCCTGCAGTCTGAATATTCTATTTCTACATACTTGCAGCACGTTTCTTGTTGAATAACTTCCCCGTCCATTTCCATTTTACAGCTAATTAGATGTTTCTAATCATCTGAATGAGATCGGTCCCTCTTTCGAGTGGATTAAGTATTGAAAATAGATTCTAATTTTATGAAACGTTTTGTCTATGAAGCAGAAATGTGTTTGACGCCAAATGACTTCTCAATCACTTGTTTCTAGACCACTACCGCATTCCTCTTGATCCATTGCTAATGTTGCAAGGAAAATTATTGTTTTCGTATTAATTTTTGTTGTGAGTTACCGAATGCAATAGGTTGATTCTTGCCCGAGCAGATGGCTTGCATCTTCCTAAAACAGTTTAATCTCTGACACGTAATGACCCTTCTTGAATAACATTTCAACCCCTTTAATCTATAAGTATTTTACACATTGTGATAGAATTACCAAACAAATGTATCGCTTTTCTTCCCTTAGTTGTACAACGCCATCTACACAAGAGAGAGTGTAAATGCGAAATACTGTTTATTGCAAATTCATAGACTTAACTTTTAAAAGCAAAAACAGTTAAATTACTTTAATTGGTGCATAGTGATTGAATACTTTCTCTTCTATATGATCGCTGAAATTGATAATGGAGGAATGAACGTGACACGTACTTTTGTTTTTGAATTTGCGAACCGCCAATGGCAGTGCTTCCGCTGGGCTCTCGTATCGGAGACTCGAGAGTGTGCAGGGACTCGCTCTGGCGTCCGGTTTCGAGGAGCGGGAATGCCCCCTATCTTGCAAATCACTACACAAAAATCCAATGCTCTCACTTTCCACGATTCACTTTGTAAGCCTTTCAGAAAAGACGACTGCAATTGGATGAAATTATAACAGCGACATATTTCGAGACAGTTTAAGATGGGAAGAATTGCATTTATTTATCCCAGCGATGTCAAGCATTAAAATTTTTCCTAATTTAGCTATTTTGTCACTATAGCTAGTGACTATTTCTTTCTCTCAGAGACCCTTTCTTTCTGTTATCACGACATCTCGCATTTTATATTCTTTGACATTGACCCTCCTCTTGGTACGCTAATCATGCTTGACTTATTTTAAAATGAAGACAGCATTGCTTTCTGTCGATCAAAGACTTAAGACTCATTTCGTAATTTTTTTATTTTGAAATTTATGAACTGGCAATCTATTTTTAAAAGCTAATTTAGATAAATATTTTTTTACTACTTATAGCGATACTTGTTTCAAGGTTAATCGACTTTTTTGCTCCCAGGGTACTCCTCGCGATATTTTAAAATTAAATTGGCATCTTTGCTTGCGAACTTATCGACTTCAGATAAACGCTGTGTACAATAGTTAAAAAATTAATACAATGTCAATATTGTCATATCTTTACCATCCTAAGTGGCAGGTTGGCCAGGAGGTGGAAGCGGGGGGTGCAATTTTCGTGCGAGCTCATATCCAATAATTCTTTAAAATGGCGTTTTTCGTTATGAATACAATTGGTGTAAAGTGATTGTGAAAGAACTTCAGATTCAGAATTTATTTCAAGCTCCACGTCACAGGCCAAGTAAATTACGAGTTAATACTCGTAATTTACCATGACGTGGCCTCATATGTTTATCAGTAACCTACCGATATATGTCGAATGAACTGTTTCTATAGTTCCTTTCTGTCGCAAGGCCGCCGTTCCACACTCGGCTGCATAAAAAACATTTAGACCGCACTCGAGTTGCTTTTTGTTTACTTTCATAATGTATTTTCGCTCATGAAATTCAACAAGAAAATTCTGCATCAGAAAACTGATTCATTCTCGTAAACTCTGAGGAATATATTTCACCCGCATCTCTAGCGAGATTCTAAATCTAAATAATTCTATTTAAGGCACTTTTGGCAAAAATGGAGCTTCGAACGGCAGAAAAGGCCCTCGGGTGCTCAGAGCCTGGGGGGGCCATAAACCGATAGAAGGCGATAAGAAAAGTAAATGGTTCGACGCTAAAGATGCACGCAAAGGTATATAAATGGAGTAATATATGCGAGGCAACCGGCGGAGTTGCTTGCACCGGAGGAGAACTGTGATATTTAAAGAGACAAACACAGGCATACAAACATAGACAAACACAGGCCCGCATTACGACAGGATGAGCGCCGGTAACCATCGCTACCCGAGGCTCCCGCATGTCAATCCGTCCCCACAAACATTGTGTTTACAGATAAAGCTCGTGTAAAACGTATAATTAATTAATGGAATATATTTCATTTTCCAATGGTATAAATAAATATAATTCATAATAGCCTTATTTAAATTTGACCATTCAAACACAAATAATTCAAAAACAATATGTACGAGATATAGTGCGGCCATTTAGGTGCTGCAAAAAAATTAAAATATTTCTTACTTTCGTAAACTCATTTCCGAATGCATAATCATCATAACAATATGATGTGAAGGAATTATGTAAAAATGAACATTTACTTCAAACATACTCGATGTTACAGATAACACCCAAAGTGGATAACCCGAAGATAGATTTGAATTCGTCACAGCGTCCGATAGAGGATTGAATAATATTTTGGTAAAATGAAACCTCAGAAGAGAAGATCGGAAGCGGTGGAGGAACAAGAAAATTATGGGAATAAACAGACGAAAGACGTGAATCTTTAGAAGACTTAAAGAACGGCTTAGTTTACTTATTTTTTAGTTTACTTAATAAATTCAGAAAAGTATTTCCTCAGAGTATGCGTCTGTGGTGTCTTGATACCGCGAGGAATGCCATGGAAATATACGCTTAAAAATTCATTTTTTTCCTGAGTACATTTTACGTGAGTACAACGGATAAGGGAAGTAGTGAAGCACCGTAACACCATACGTCTCGCAAGGTATGTACATTGTGCACACTTTGTGAGGCGCCTTACATTACTTACGTACATTGTGCATACATACGTTGAGTATCATGAGAAGTGTGCTTCTTTAAATTGGGCTTCCGTTATTCGAACTAATCAATTTTTCGGAATTTTGGATGACCCTTTTAGTTTAAAATTTTCTATTACTAAAAGGGCAATGAAAATACTTTTGATTCACTAACGCAGGGTTTCCCAAACTTTTTCTGCAATGGAACACTTCGCAAACCTGGGAAGTTTAACGGAACACTAAGCTTATATTTAGGATAGGTAATTCTACTTGCAAAATTTAAAAAATCATTTAATTACAACAAATTATTTATTTGGTAATTATTTTTAAATATAAAACTATAATATTGTAATAAAAACTTAAAATATGAATCGATAAAGAATTTAATGTCTTTTATTCTCCAATTCTACATTGACACTCCAAATTGTCGCGAACACCTATTCAGGTTCAGCGGAACACCGGTGTTCCGCTAAACATAGTTTGGGAAACTCTTCACTAACTCACTAAATCACTGCATCATAAACATCCTTCCAAACAACTCAAGGACACGCAGCAAAAAAACACCTTCGCAATCGGCTCTTAATACAAAAACTGATGATCCATAGATTCGGCCTCTTCTCCATATTTTTTTATTCTGATCGGCACATTCTCCAGCATAAGCTGTCACTCTCATCCATCCCCTTTTAGTTGAACATATGAAGCAAAATATCATATTAAATAAATAATTATACTTAAAAAATAAAAATTCGTTTAGTATTCGAACTTATGTATTATTTTCAAAGCAAGTTTAAGCCCCAATAATGTTCAACTTTTTTTAATTACATTTTTTCACGAGCTGGACTACTTTTCAGGGTGCATCTAGCGTCATAATGAAAAGTAAAAAGTCATCATTAATGGCGGTACCTTTAAAAGAAAGAAAACATTGAATTTATCGAAATGGAGTCTCAACGCCCTTTCACTTAATAAACTACGTCATGGTAAAATCTGATCGAAAAAACGATACAGATTCAGGAATGATTTTGTGGTACTTATTAACTTGTAAAAATATCCATGGTAAACAAACTTTTACTATAAATAAATACTTTTACTATAAATAGTGGTCTAGTAAAAGTTTGTTTACCAAGCATTTTTACATCTTATCGAAGAGTTAGAAAATACTTATGCACTGTTGTTTCATGCGATTGCATCGTCAGCGTTTGTATGACTAGCATTTACGCAGTGAGGCAGAGGAATTTCCAGAGTGAAGCGACAAGTAATAGACGTAAATTGAAAAATGAGCTTCGGATTCGATTTAGAGGAGAGAATGTGGAATACACACGAAATTCACCAATAATGTGTTTAAAAGTGAAAACGAATGAATAATTCATCAATGTACATATTCTCCCGTCTTGAGTAGAAACTCCTATCCTCAAGTAGTTGCAATCCACCTCTTTCGCTAGTTTACTCTCTATATTCATCAAAAATACTTTCTCTGTATCTTTACAACGTCTCCTTCTTCTCTTTCGTTAATGTCATCGTTTTTGATCCGTTACGTTCAACGAGAATATATTTTTATTTTCGTCGTTTATGGATTTGGATGTCAACAACCGAGATTTCGTATTTATTCGACTAACTCATCCTTTCTCTCAACTTTGGCGTGTAATAGTCACCGGTATATGACATATAGCGCCTTTGTGGCAGGCACCAGAATCAATTTTGTTTGGCGCAAATCGGTCGCAGAGATAAGCGGAGACAACGGAAATCGCTTAGAGCGAGGGATCACGAGTTGACACATATTGGAAAGAAGATGGAAGCACCGAAAGCGGAGATTGAAAACTGTATCGAGTAAGCGAATGTAAATGCGATGGCGTCGATAGAAGAAGGCGCCAAATCAAATCAAATGGGAAATTGGCCGAGATATGATGTTTCGTATGTTTGCGACGGACAATTTGATGTACTTCTCGAACGTGCGTCTAGGGATCGAATATTCAGGGAAAGTGGCACCAAATCGATTTATAATGCAAGAAGCGGCTTTTACGGGTATAGTACGAAATAAATTTCCGATAATATAAATTTCGAAGGAAACAAACAAACAAATGGTTTCACTGCTGAATGATCTTTCTGCATGGATTCGATCATGTACATCTGGATGAAAATAAAAGAACACTTTGTAGTAATTCCACAGAATATATTTCAATACACGACCGGTTTCAACCTTTAAAAGTCATCTTCTGGTACAGTAAAAGGCGAACACGAGTATCTATTATATATAGATGCTTCTCCGGATTCATTCATGTATATACCTAGATACATAGATAGATAGGATACTAATTCACAGCCTAAACCACAAGCGTGATTTACTTGAAATTTTTGCGACGTATTGGCCATAACGTGTAACCGCCAGAAAAAATGTGATTTGGAACCTCAGTGTCATAGGTTCGATTCCAGAGGGCCCCAAAGTCCCGATTTTCCCCATAAGGATACATGGTGGGGAATTTCAAAAAATATTTTGAGGCACTTCCAGGAAAGGAAGAGAGTTGAAATTCAAGGGATCGCTAGAAGTTGTGCATATCCAACGGAAATCAAAACGACATCTACGAATATTGTCCATGGTTCGATGCTAGGTCGGGGCAAAAATCGGCCGTTTAAAATGCATTGAGGCAATTTTGAAGATTTTTTTTGGACCTCTTCCTGACGGTATGGAAAATTGAAATTCGGCATGGGGTTAGATATCATAAATATATTTCATAATCAAATTTTACATATTGCCTGATGGTCCTTGGTTCGATCCCAGAGGTCCATTTACATTCCTCAATGCATTTCTTACGGAGAAAACGGAAACAAATTTTAGGTACTTCCCGGTACGATATCGACTTCAAACTTTGCATAAAGAAAGATCAAGTCCATACAAATCAAGCTGTGCATTCACAGCTATCAATGTGTCCTGGGTTCGACACCAGGTGTCTCTACAATCAGTAACTGACCCGATTTTCAATGATTATTTTGAACCTTTTCCCAACAATATAGAAACATGAAATTCGGTATGTAGATTGAAATCATAGATACATTTCAAATCATGTTTTAGATTTCCAAGATCGTCCTTGGTTCGAATCCAGAGAGCCATTTATATTCGTGAAAATTAGAACGTCTTTTGAGGCAGTTGTAGCCAATATTTCTGCTTGAATTTTTACACATAGTTAGAGATGGTGATCTTCTATTGTGCTGCATAGTATGTTCACCAGTAAGACCCAGGTTCGATGCCAGGTGATGAAATTTCAGCGAATTCTAGGAATATTTTCAATCCTTTTTCTTTTGAGGACCGTCCCGATATAATGCCGATATGAAATTAGTGTTGTCGATCTGCTTGCAGTATGCAAGCAACATTTTACTCGTATATACTAAGGTTAGAAGAAGGGGGGAGTTGGAACTAACTAACCTTAGTATATATACTCGTGTTCACCTTTTACTCTACCAGAAGATGACTTTTAAAAGTTGAAATCGGTCGTGTATTGAAATATAAACTGTGGAGTTACTACAAAGTGTTCTTTTATTTTCATCCATTATGGAATTCCACCAAGTAACGACCAATACCATTCAAAACATGTACATCTGCTTATTTGACCCACCTTTTGGGGCTTACATATGCAGTTGGGCTTTCATTTACAAATTGATCGTTCGAGAATAGATGAATTCTCTACTGTCGAAGTATTAATTGTGCGCCCCTGGACGTTTTGAATTCATTTCTTGTTCAGTACACATTTTATATGGATTAATCTTACACCAAAATAAGCATAATCTTATTATCTTTAAGCGACATTTTTTTCCGCTACCGCAGATTGAATACTACCACGAGAAACAAATATAAACCAAGGTAACCAAAAAATGGCATTTTTCCCGAGTTTCGTCATTTTCGCGATACATAAAAATCAATTGCAAAGAAATGGTACAACTTACAACAATGCAATTTCATCCAGGGTTGCATATTGGCCAGTTCCGCTTGATGAGTATTTTCAAGTTTCCGAAAATCTATTACATATATTGTCGTTAATCGTTTAAGTTTAAAATCGAAATAATCGTAGGATTTTGTTAAATGAATTGACAATTGCGCCTTTGTATTTTATACCTTTTTTAAAAATTTTCTATGATCCGAATATTTAAACAAAGAAGGTAGTGGTTTAAAACCTCTATCTTCTAAATATTCCATCATGCGTCCCGAAACGTCTGAATAACGCTAACTAATTTCTTTTAGGAATCCTGTAGAAAAAGTATTGCTTTTCGTTCCAACGTAAACCTTTCCTATTTACCTTCACCTTTCTGTCGGTCTCAATCCCTTCTGCAGAAATGTATTCTCTCCCACAATCTGCCTATTTAGAAGAGTCTCGCGTAGAGTCTACTTAATGGGCTGTCATTACGTCGCCTATTCATAGTTTAATCTCCGGTAGTCATTTCTGCAGATCGACCGTTTCATACAGCGGCAGATGAACTGTTGTCGCTGGGGATTGAACCCCAGCCCTCTGCGTGGGCCGCCGTGGCCGTAAAACGAGGCAATAAATGAACTTCCATATAATTGGGGAATGACGTTTTATTCCTCGTCCTTTATGATCCCTGTTCTTCAGTTGTGACAACTTCATCTTTGTTTTTATGCGGAGGAAAGCGTCCATCACGTTAGTCTCGGTGGGTGTGTGCCACTAAACATCCCAGAGTGGAAATGACGTCATTTCAGTGGTTCCGAAAGAGACTCGTAAACCTTTTTGGGTCATACCCTCGGACAGACTCGTGTGTGTTCGCACCTTTTCATCGCCCTCTGATTTTGCTGCGAATTTGCTAAATCGTCATTCAGAGATTTTTTAAGTCCTTTTTATTGGGATTTCCAGTCTTTAGCAACACTCTATCAATGCTTTCATCGGTACTTTGTACTCAAATGCTGGGATCGGCATTGAAACTGACGAAGAATAGAAACTACAGCCTGTGTTGTACGAAAGTTTTAATTCGCGATGAAATCTCGTTACACGATAAAACGCGCGTAAAAATAGAATGCGGAAGATTGAGAGAAAACCATTGTTTCCTCTGAAGTGAGATTTTAAAAGATGAGCTGCGACCGGAAAGGTCTAAAGGAAAAAAAAAACAGTGTAATTCTTATTGCCTAAGTTTGCTTACTTTTGAATGTTTTTTTTTCTGAGAAACATCCTTGGCGAAGGGAAAAAACTCCTTCCTCCGCCCAAAATATTTTTAATTCTCGTAATTCAGAGGACGCTTTCAAATTCAACAGAAGGAAATGTTACTTTTTACGGAGTGGAAACCGAGCAATTCGAATTAAAAGACGAGCAAAAGGTATGCCCGAGCAGACGGCTGTAAAGATTTTGCCCGGGTTGAAGTAGGACTGAAATAGAACAAAATGTGTTATAAGGAAATCTTGAAGATGCTTTTACGATAGCCTTTTTTAATGTGAGTAAAATGATGCTTGCATACTGCAAGCAAATATGCATGCAAAGAGTCAAATGTCTGTCTTCACGGTAAAGACTCCGAAAGAATTATGAAAATTCAATCAATATGTTTTAAATGGGAGATATGTTTACCATCCCGCATCGAACCCGGGTCTTTCTGGTCATACTTACTATGCAGCACAACAGAAGATAACCATCTCTAACTAAGTGTGGTTACTCAAGCAGAAATATTTGCTGCAACTGCCTCAAACGACGTCCTACTTTTCCCTCAGATTCCTTGTGTGAGAAATTTTAAGGTGCACTGGCATCGAACCCAGGAACATTATGGTCTTATCCAAATTTTTATTTAATACCGATTTTGAATGTACATCTTCTAGCTAACCAAGAAATTCCTATCATTTCGATAAGTGCATGAAAAAATAATGAAAAACTACCCAAATGTGTTTTATATGGGAGATAAATTAAACGCCCGGCATCGAACCCGAGTCTTATATATAATAAATATATACAACAGTAAAATATTGCCTGCATTATGCAAGCATGTTTTTAACACAAATTTCATGTTGACATCACATCGAGAGGGTCCTCAAAAGTAGAAAATGTATTGCAAGTATTCTTAAAATTCGCTGCAATTTATCCGTCCGGCATCAAACCCGGGTCTTCCTGGTGATACTTACTATGCAGCATAACAGAAGATTACCGTCTCGAACTATGAACTCGAAATATTGGCTGCAACTGCCTCAAACGACATCCTACTTTTCCCTTATATGCTTTATGTGAGAAATGTTAATGTGCTCTGGCATCGAACCTAGGAACAGCATGTTCGTATCTAAGTTTTTTCTTAAAGGGAGTGTTAATAAACATATTATAGCTAAGCAAGAACTTCCTATCATTTCGATAAGTGCATCAAAAAAATAATGAAAAGCTACCCCAATGTATTATATATGGGAGATTTATTTACCGCCCGGCATCGAACCCGGGTCTTCCTGGCAATATTTTCTATGCAGCATAATAGAAGATCTTTAGAATTTCTTTTTAGAACTATTTTTAACTATGTGTGAAAATTCAAGTCGAAATATTGGCTGCAACTGCCTCAAACGACGTCCTTCTTTTCACATATATTCCTTATGTGAGAAATTTTATTGTGCTCTGGCATCGAACCCAGGAATAGTATGGTATTGTCTAATTTTTTTTCTTAAACCTTGTCTTAATATACAACTTGATGCACTCTTGTTTAAAAATTTGAAGATTGCTCGCGTGTAAAGAAAAAAATTGTAAATAAGAGTATCGCTATTTCGAAGTTGGATATCATTTAGTCGTCAACAATTTCAAAGTCTGCACATCATTTGATAGCAGAATAGAGGGAAATAGAAAACAGGCAAAAATGTGGAACATGTGAGCGTTATTATTTCAAAACTAGTAAACTCCCCCGTCAAGCATGACGGGTCTTATTTTCAATGTTATAATAAACAAGCAACATTTAAATATGTAGGAATTATGGTATCCATGTAGTTCTTAGGAACCATTAAGTTTGAAATGTAAATCAATAATAATTTAATATATACATTACGTTCCTTATTTGACAATGAGATATCATCCACAATAGTCAAACCGTGTAAATTTGGAATATATATAATCAAATAATTTTAAAAATAAGTCAGGGTAAATGCGTTGGAATGTGGTTGGTTTTATTTTTACTGGATGAATTTCGATTAAATTTGGTCATGATCAAATGTACGAAGGAATGTGTTACAATTATAACTATGAAATCAACATTCACAAAAAGTTTCTATTTTTAAACCTTCTTATACCATAAAAGTAGTACGAAAATATACAATCACCTTCCAACTGTTAATTCCCATCTTAAATTTCAGGACTATTCTTTTAGGATAACAAATTCTTCAAGGAATCTAATATATTGTTTGGTAAATGCCGCCGTCATTGGTGATGGAACTCAATGTAGATTGAATTATGAATCTATTATTACTACATACGAAACTTATTCACTCCCTAATTATTTTGATACATACTATCAGTATAGAATTTTAAGCTAAGAATATTAGCGAAATTCCGAAAAATTACCAATTCGATTCCATTGAACGTTATGCAGATCGTGAGAATCACACAAACGCACTGCTTTAAATCTCTGGTATAAAATCAAGTTTGCGTTAAAATTCCGTCCCTCAAAAATCTTCCCCATCCTCGACGTAATATTTCTTCGTCATTTCGATCACCACAAACGAACGTATAAATGTCCTTTTGTAAATCGGTTTGATATAGATAAACTCCAAAATGGCCGTAATTTTGTTTCTGCTATTTAAATATCATAGTTTACATTCGCTGTAATCTCAGTAAATTGCCTCCTCTTCATAAATTCTGACATTATTTCGTACCATTAATTCGCTATGGACTTAAAATCCCCGCGCATTCTTTTGGGAAAATGAACGTATCGATTCAACAATCACCTTGGTCGTCAGGAGGAATGGTTGTTTACTACGGCGAAAGTTTACAAAATTTTCGTTTATTTTGACATAGTTATCGTAATTTCGATTCAAAAAGTGTATTTTACGACAGTATTTAGATTCTTTATTTAATTTACCTTCGTTTGGTACTTTTCTTGACTTCGTAGGACAATTACTTCCATTTTAATTTTGTAAAATTAATAAAGCCTGCAAAGTACAAAAACGAACTTTACGTGCATTTCTTATGGAAACGTATTATGGAGTTCTGGGTTCGAACCCGACCCTTCATAGAGATGAAAATTGTTTTCGTAAAAGAGATTCAAATAGAGATGAAAATTGTTTGCAAATAAATTTGCAACAATAAAATATTGTAAATTTATTCGTTTGTATGATATATGATAATTATTTTTAGATAGCTTAAATCAGAATTAATATAAAAAACACATTATTATGACTTTTGAGAAATGTTTTATTATATATTAATGGACAACAAACATTTAAAATTTTTTTCTTCAGATTATCTTTGTTTTTAATTGAAAAATTCTTTTAACCTGAAATCTCCTGTAAATGTTCTCGAATCATTCAACGACGTACTTTGTGCAACCGCATTATTTACTATGAGTTTTAAATAATTTTTATTTCGTGTCCTTGAAACTGCCACGTATAAGAAAAAACCTCATGTGGTAAATACACACCTACATGATCAAATGTAGGTGTGTATTGCAACTTATTTATAGCTATCGCAATTTCCAATATTACTGGAAGCTGACGTCTCTTCAAAGTAAAAGGTAGATTTCACTGGGTGCCAAAATTATTCGTGGTATAAAAACTCGATCCCACTTGTTACTTCCGGTTATATTCATTTGTCCGCAGTCATGTTCCGCGATTTCTTGAAAGTCTCGATTGACACTGTGTGTTCTGGTTCGGTTATTTGGCCGGCATTGTCTCATACCTTCAGCATTCTGCGAACGACGAATTGCAATTTCTTCTTCCGTTTCTTCAGTCCTTCGACACAAGCGGTATTGTCTCGAAGCTTCAACATTTTGCAAATGCCGTCTCATTTTCTACCTAAATTACATCTTTAAATTACCTTTAATTTCTACAAATTATAGAAAATATCTTCAAATTACTTACAACTTGAAACTGTAGTGGTGAAAAGAGTAAAATAACGAACACAGACACTGAGAAATGCTTTTTATTTTATTTTTTATAACGTTATATCCATGGTTACATATATACATAAATATAACTTACAGAAGTAAAAAAAACACACACTTGTACGAATTCCACAAATCTATATATATAAAGCAGCAATTCTGTGGGTTTGTGTGTTTGTGGGTTTGTTTGTTTGTCTTGGATTGGAGTCTACACCGTTTGCCCGATTTGTCTCAAACTTTGCATACGTGTCCATTTATATCAGGAAGGAAGTACTGTTGCATTTTTATTCAAGAATTTTGCTGGGTTCGAACCAAGATCGCTCAGATAGATTTTCATAAGGAATACACGTAAGCTTCACTTTTATCGGTTGCAGGCTTTATTTCTTTTGAAGAATTAAATTAGAAGGAATAGTCGTACAGAGTGGAGACAAACATCGAAAGAAAGAAAATTGAATGAAAATTTTGATTTTGGTCGAGGAATCTTACTTTCGATTAGAATTTGCGAGAATATCGGTGAAATATACGAAACTTATGAGAATATTGGAGGTTGTAAACAACTCATCCCCCTGACGACCGATCCCATTGTTGAATCCGAGCTCATGTTTTATCCCGTAAAATACTCGTGGACTTGAGGCCCATAAAGCTGATGATTGAAGAGGACGATATATTACATGGATAACGAGAAATTTTCTGTAAGAAGGTAACCAGCAATTTCAGGTACGTAATTGCAGTCAGGAGATTACCAGCTCATGGATGAGGGAAGTTAGTTGTCTTGTATGATGTAAAGCAAATATTCTGTGGGTTTGTACGTTTGTTTGTATGTTGTGTATCTTCGATTTTAGTACAAACCGTTTGCGAGATTCGCGTCAAAACTTTGCGTACGTGTTTTCTGGGACCAGGAATGACGTACTGTCTCAATTTTATTCGATAATTTTGCTGGGTTTGAACAAAGATCGCTCAAATGTGTTTCCATAAAGAATAAATCTAATCTTCACTTTTATCGGTAGCAGGCTATATTTCTTTTGAAGAATTAAAATAGAAAAATAGTCGTGCAGAGTCGAGACAAGAAGCAAAAGAACGGTAATTAAATGAATATTCTAATTTTGATCGTAGAATATTGTTTCCGAATCGAAATTTCGAGAATTTCGACAAAATTCGCGTGAATTTTCCAAAATTGTTGAGGTTGTCAACAGCCAATCCTCCTGACGATCAATGCGATTGTTGAGTAGAGATCATGCATTTTTTTGTATAGTAAGAATAGCTTAGAATTTAAGACTATTCTAAAGTTAATTTACGCATTGCACGACCGGCAACTTGAATTTAATCTACTTCTATATTCCCTGTTGAGAATCAACGGGCGCTTCAGCTAGTTTTATAATAAAGCTGTTGAACGGTTTCGGTGTTAAAGCACCATCCTCAGATCAGAAGTTATTTCAAGGAGCAAGAATATATGTAATCAGAATATAATGTTTTATTTTGCTTTATAATATAAGGTAATCGTATATGTTCTTGCTCCTTGAAATAACTTGTGTTCTGAGGATGGTGCTTTAACACCGAAACCGGTCAACAGCTTTATTATAAAATTTGTGGAATTTGTACAAGTAAGTGTGTTTTTTTTTACTTCTGTAAGTTTAAAATGAAGTTCCACCAAGTGACACTGGAGTTAATTTCTTTAATCACCATACATGTATATGATGCCAAACGAACATATGATAGCTTTTCATTATATTAGATAGCGATCATTCAGAACATTTCCAAAGGTAAATATTCTATTTGAAAGATTCGGAGGAAATCCATATCGTATACGTGTTAGCGAAGGGGAAAATAATCGTTTTGGGGGAAACCAAATATCATACACCTGAACTTATTTTAACAACCATGAGGAAAATCCGAAGCTGAAGTTTATATTATGAAGAAAACCGAGCTGTCGTCGAACCCAAGACCATTTTGGAAAATGCCTTTAACATTTACGTCACTGAACCAATGCGTCTTACAAAATGTGGAATTCCACACCTGCCGATGGATTTTTTTAATGGTATTAGAGAAGTTTCGATTTAATTTATTCAAGCACGAAATATCTGAAGGAATATCATGGCATCTAAATTATGGAGCCAACGTTCTTAAGAATCAATTATTTGAAATAAAAATAATTGGATTGTTTTGTGCGCCTCAATTTAGCCAACGCAATCTTTGCCCTTTTCTTTTCTCCTTTTGGCGGATTCTCCGAGAGCCTCTTCTTCAAGAACATCTTCAACCTGGGGTTTCCATACCCGCTGGGGAATATGATCAATAACACTTAATTAATTATAATATTCAGAAGAGTGATATGACTGGGAATCGAACCCAGGTTTCTTACTTTCCGGGCAGGTATTAAAAATTTAATTCCACCATATTTGTCAATTAAATTATGTTATTCAAGTATCCCAAAAGTAGTTCCATTACATTTCTAAATTATTTCATGTTGAATAAATTCAATTGAAGTAGTCCTGATTTGGTGTAATTTTGTAATCGGGATCATGTTGAAATCGCCTAGCAACATTCCACAGAAACTTAGCTCATACGATCAGGCTTAACCGCTCATTTTGAGGTTCTCTCCAGCCAAAATATCTTATCGCAATTTAATTTAACAAATATACCTACTGCTTATATCCCTAATAGGATTAAAAGTTTCTTCCCCATTCTTAGAGTTAATTTAACAACAAAGAGTTAGTAAAGAAGAGTTAATTGATTTAATTTAAGATCAGCCTCCGCAATTTTAAGGAGTCGATTAGTCCCCGACCCACATAACTAAATGTAAATACTTCTTTTTGATCTTACTTTTGAAAGTGGTTCCTCTCATGCCATTGCACCATCTATATCGTTTCCTCTCTTTCTGTTCGCTTTCTTAGTCAATGTATGTGTTAGGGAATATCTGGCGGTTGTCTGACCTATCAACTACGAAGTAAATTACTATTTTTTCTTAATCTTAATATTTATTTTTGTATCTCAATTTTATTTCGCCTTTCGATTTCTCCGTTTATAATCAACGATCACTTCCGCTAGTTAGGTAATATATATCTTCTTATATTAAAATTTAATACATAATTACAGAAGCATCATTAGGCAAGAACTGAGACTATGAAGTCCCATCTTCCATTTAACCTATACAAAATGAGTATAAAGGGTAAGGGGGCATCCATTAATTACGTGAGGTGATTTCTGCGATTTTTTGACCTCTCCCTCCCTCCTAGTGAGATGTCGTGAGATTTGGCTCGACCCCCTCCTCTAATCTCACGTCAGATTGTTCAAAATGCGTGTTTTCAGCGTAAATATGTTAATCTATGCTTCATTGTATTGGATTTATTAAAAAAACGTAATTTATTTAATTTTTTTATATAGGACTAGTTGAGACTAGTATTTAAGACTACTGAGATCGCGTGTTCGGCTAACCGGTGGTTAAACAATCGACTATGCTACTTTGTGGCGCTCGCATAACCGTGATAAATGTTATTGTGTAAAATTTAGTCATATTTTAGTTGAGAAACACGTTTCACTCAATTTAACCCAGTTATCTCATAATTCTACACTGTTTCTTGCGGATAAAAAATTACGTATTCTTTGCGAGAACCCCCCCTCTCCCCCACGTGAGTGAGATTCGGCTTAACCCCCCTAAACGCCTCACGTAATTAATGGACGCCCCCTTACGGGCAAATACGGACGGGTCCCGAGATTTTCCTGAGACTGTATCAAGCTCAAGCGTTTATTTTAAAGTAATAATAACGTGTAAAGAATAAACTAGCCAAAGCTCCATTGTAATTAATAGATTTCTAACTGGGAAAGTTTCTATAATTAATGTTTAATATTTTCTGGTAAAACGATCATATAGCTACGACTTCATGCTTATATAAGCGAATGTTTTATCCTTCTTTTAATCTGATAATTACCAGCAATTGTCTACCACAAATCATGTAAATGCTGTCTTGCTGCGATAAATGTGTCAGATTTATAGTTATCTCATAAACAAGCTGATATAGATTCGATTTGAGTTTCTCATCGCAACCTTTGAAAAAACCTTATCCATCGAAATTGTCTCCTTTCATTGTCTTGATTGGAGAGAATTATAGGTTAGTGCTAACACAAAATGAGAATATTATAAATCTGTATAATTTACCCTCCTCCTAGCAAGTTTCTAAGATTATAGAATTTTAATAGTTCATTTTTGTTTTCTCGCTTAAGCGTCGATGTCAATTCTCATCTCTTTTCCTCATATTTACCGGCTGTCATTCTTTATATTTTGCATTCGTAGTTTCTATTGAACCTCTAATTTTCAGTAAGCGTTCATCATTACTTAAAATCAAATAGAGAACAATCTGTAATAAAAGGAAATGCGAGTAATTTCTGCTGTAAGATTAAAACTGCTTAAAGTTTTTTTATTATAATAATCATATTGAGTTTTTTTACATCCACTTCGAAAGTTTTCCTCTCTATTTTTTCACTTACACACATTTTTTTATGCATAAAATATCTTTGGCGAAAGATTAGAGTATTTTCAGTCTCAATCTCGTTTTAAGAAGAATCTTGTACTCCTTTTTGTTTCCGAATGCTCTGTTTTGAAGTTATAGATGCTAATATAGTTAAAATTATTATACTAAAATTGTCAAAGCATAATATAAATCCCACGTTGCAAGTGGGTGTGTAAGCGGATGGAAACGTTGGGGAAGAAAATAATTTAAATGAAAATCCAAACTGAATTGACGTATGCAAGTATACAATATTGAAAACCGAACTTCTGCTTGTTTGAAGGAGGTATTCCCTCCCTTAGGCATAGAGTAATTATACATAGAGTAACAGTATGGTTACCCTATGGTATTTGTCACAATAAAAAATTAGGAAACGCATTTAAACACTTATAGAATGATAAATAGATTACTAACAGCAAAATAAGAGAAAAGTGTTAAATAGAACCGTTTGCCCATCAATATGTCCTCCACACCAAAGAGCTCTCAACCCCAACCACCTTCAAATACACCATCTGCGTCTTCGGAAATTGAACAATCGTCCAAAACAGCCTCATTTTTATTTCCTCCATATTTTAAGGTCTTTATTAAAGGCGATATTAAGACTGAAAAGTCTCTTCTTCCATCTAACCTTTCGTCAATGGTATTATATACATAAAAGCTCGTGCATATGTGAATATAAATAGAGAGGAAAACTTTAGAAGGAGTGGAAGTAAAAAAAACCTAAGGTGATATATTAGGAAGAAATATCAACAGCAGAAAAACACCCACAGAGAAGGGGGGGTGTGAAAAACCTGCGCAAACCTACTGATAGTGCAAGCTAAAAGATGCTAAAGAAAGCTGTGTATAACATGGAAATTACAAAAGCAATAGTACTATAACTAAATTAAAAATTAATAATGAAATAAAATCAGAAACAGGAAAACTGCAAAAGTAAACAATAAGACAAAAACATAAGATATAACATTTAGACGAAATTACAAAAAAATTTTTTTAAACTCAAAAAAGAGGTAACTACAGGAATACACTATTGGAAAATGGTAAATATCGAAAAAATAAATAAAACAAAACATTCAAATAATAAAAATTGTTTCGAAAACTTTGAAATGATTTTGACACTTACTAAAATGACATGAAAAATTTATCAGTTAATTAAATATGGTAAATTAATAAATACGAATGGAAATATTTTTTTTATAATGAGGACCTAAGGAAAAGTAGAAAGGACAAGTAATATATAAAATTGTGCAGTGAGAAAGAACAGACATCAGAATGTTGATCAGTGCTGAACTAGCTATATTGAGGGGTAGAAGGAGAAATATCAATGGTGTGATTGATTCGCTAGAAGATGAGAGAGGCATTTTTTCTTGAAAGAACAGGTTGAAATAGATGATTTTATATGAGGCGGAAGGGCGTTCCAAAACTTAATGGCAGTTACTGCAAAGGATT
Organism: Sympetrum striolatum; assembly: GCA_947579665.1. NCBI lineage: Eukaryota > Metazoa > Arthropoda > Insecta > Odonata > Libellulidae > Sympetrum > Sympetrum striolatum. Next base: position 97,102,397 of record OX388344.1, on the reverse strand, counting down.
CGTGAAACATATCCGTCCTGTGATTTGGAATGAGTAATTTGTGTTTACCCCTTGTATTGCAATTGTGAATAGATTCTAAGCTGACAAATTAAAAATAGAGATATTCCGGAGTTTGCGTTTGCAAGACGTTGAAATCTGACGTTAGAACATGAAGTCTTCGACGAGGTTCGAGTTGAATCCAAGATATTCTCTTGAACGCGTCAGAAATATGATCATACTTTTTTAAGTCAAATATAAAACGAACAGACGCATTTTGGGCACGTTGCAACTTAGAAGCTAATTCTAATTAATAACACAGTGTCACCGTAATCAAAGTGAGGCATGATTCATGAATTCACAAGTTGAATTTTAATCGAGGGCGTTAGGAAATTTCCTAAGCATCTGAGGGAATGAATGGAAGGATAAACTTTTTTACAAATTTTCACGACGTGCTCCAACCATGTAAGATTGTTATTAATGGAAACACCGAGATTATTAACAGAGTTACAGAATGGGATCTCAGTATTGTCCAAGACTAGCTTTAAATTAATATCTCCAGTAAATCGTTTTAATAACGTGGGATAGCAATAGATTGCGATTTTAGTGGATTTATTTTCAAATAATTGTCCTTACTCCATTTATTAATTTGTTCGAGCTCATGGTTCACATATTGAATACATTCTGGGAAGCAGGCGACAGTAGAATCGAGATATATCTGCAAGTCATCGGTGTATAAATGATGCCTACAGTGTTTAATAGCTTGAGGACAGTCATTGATGCATAGGGAAAAGAGCAATGGGCCCAGGGTCGATCCCTGTGGAAGACCGCGATCAATGTTTAACCAAGCAGAAGAGCAATCATTGGAAACAACTTTTTGTTTGCGATCATGCAGATAAGAAGAAAACCGAATCGTGGACAATTCTGAGAAACCCATTCTTCGCAACTTTGCAAGCATATCCGCGTCAACCGAATCGCAGGCTTTACTTAAGTCCAGTAGGATCAAGGCTGTTAATTTATCATTATCCATCGATTTACGAATGTCATCAGTTATCTTAACTAGGGCCGTGGCGGTGCTATACGACTTTCGGAAACCTGATTTTGGTCAGTCAAGAATCGAATTTTTTTGCAGGTATTCAGTAATTTGATGATGCGCGAGTTTTTTGAGGACTTTTGATAAAACCGGAAGGAAGCTGATGGGTCGAAAGTCATCAGAATCCAATTTAGAGTTTTTCAAAATTGGTTTCACTAGCGCGCGTTTCCATGCATTTGGAAATTTACCCGTAAGGAACGATACGTTATAAATATTTGTTAGCAAATGTAGCACTAAATAGCATAGTTTGTTTATGATAGTAATCGGAATGCCATCAGCACCTTCAGCTTTCGACTTTATGCTTTTTAAAGTATTGAATACTTCATTTTGCGTGACTTCATTGAATGAGGACTCTGATAGAATAGAATAAGGAACAGTTTTCTCCTTCAGAGTTTGTAAAAACACGAAATGTATGCTCCCGATCAATTTCAGTTGGAGGAAATGAAAATTTCTGGTTTAAAGTGTCAAGGGACGTATCATTGAGTGTGGGAGGTTCCCTAGATTTTCCTATTCCCAGATTACGTACGTTTTTCCATAAATCTGCCGGAGTTTTACTGTCTTTTGAAATAGATTGAGCATATTTTAATTTCGCATTTCGTATTATTTGCTTTACTTTATTTCTAAGTTTCCGGTAAGTGCTAAAAACTACGGGTTCATTATTGCGTTTGAATTCACGAAAGGTAAAGTCGCGGTTTGCCATTATTCGTTTGATTTCGTCATTCAGCCACGGAGCTCGAGGTTTAGTAATTCTGACTTTTTTGAGTGGAGCATGCTTATTTAATAAGGTTAACCGAAGGTCATTTAAAATTTTAACTTTGGTATCGACGTTAATCTATTTCATACCATGGTAGCCTAAATGCACCTTCTAGCATTTCTTCCTCATCTAAATCGTTTAGATTACGGTACTGAATATATTTCTGCTTATTTTTTCTTGATCTTGAGTGAGTATAATACGAATAGTACGTCATGATGTGAGATTCCGGGTGCTGGTAATTGACCGTGAATTTCGACCTTTTCCGGATTGGCAGTGGCAATGAGATCAATCCACGTTGACGAAGAGAGAGTATTATGAGTGGGTTGCAGCGGAAGAATGGTTAAATTATGCGCATCGAAGGAATTGCGAATAAATTTAGTCATTGCTATCAGAATACAGATTTGTGTTGAAATCGCCGGTGACTATTATATGATCGTAATTGTTACGCAGATTCGATAATTCTTCATCAATATCCTATGTATATATACTTGGAATTTAACACTTAAGTATTTATTTCAAAATAATCATTCATTTATAATTGTTTCATGCCGTTATTGATTACTCGTCACAAAAACAATAAAGCTCGTAACTGCGGGTTTGGTTACATGGCAAACAATGCAATGCAAAGCGTCTTTCGTTTACACTCTTGCTATAGATTGAGCTCTGGCTGATTGAAAAGGTTTAAAAGGTTTTCTTCTTAGTTTAATTTTTACTCCATTCGTCTTCCTTATTTGTTTTCTTTTGTGTATATTAACAATTTTCGTCATTCTCTGCTACTTTTTAAGTTTCCACTGTTTAAATGTGTGGTCTTCATTTTTATTAATCGTTTGTGTTATTTGTGTGTTATTTTGCTCTTCGTTGGTATTTTGATTTCGTTTCCATCGCCCATTATATTGAGTTGGATGTATAATCAGTTTTGTGATTCATCCTATATTGGTGCTTGTAGTAGACTCAAAAGGCCAATTTCACCGGTTTTCATCGAACATATCCCGCAAAACATTATTTATCATCTTTGTGACGTAAACTTTAATATAATATAAATTAATCACTAATATAACCTCCAAGTTTATACTGAATACAGACTTCGACAATACTGTCTGATAAGATAAATATCTACATATTATATTACATGGAGAAAGTCATGTGCTGCCCACATCAGATTTTTTAATTTCAATTCACCGTTAGGTCATTATTCAAATATCAAAATCCAAGTGTACTAAGGAACACCTGGAGTTGATTTCGCTTCTATAGATACCTTCACCATTTCCCTACGTTGGTATAGAAATTATCCTATCTACTTAACTACTCCTTCGTCCATTTCTTTCACAGTACAAGAAAAGAATACATGTGATAACTTAGTCCAGAAAATTTGCTCTAATTCTTGTCCTCATCTCAAGAGGGACGGTCGAAAGTGCATTCGAAATGAGCGAGTGGAGTTCTTCGCGTTGACATAAAAAGTGCGGTGATATAATCCTGAGAAATGAAAGTAGTGAAGAAGTGCCGATTGCACAGCAGTGTATCGGAGGGACGGAGGCGGTGAAGGGATATCGAAGCGAGAATGAATTTAATAAGAACTTCAAAGCCGGGCGAAGTGGAGCCCGAATATAATTAAAGGGCGTCTTTACGTCTAGGTATATGTGCCCTATTATTATCAATTTAACTTTAAGGTGATACTGATTAAGGCTCTTTCCGAGAAAACGTTTGTAATCTACAGTAAAAATTTCAATTCAAATTTACATCCATTTTATGGATATAAATTTTTAATGCATTTTATGCGCGATCAAAAGATGACGTAATGTTTAGTAAGCACTAGGGTGGATCGTTTTGCCACTTTATCCTGATCGAACTGTAATACCCGGCAAAAGTGGCCCACCCACATGGACACATTACAAATATAATTTATTTTCGAAATTAAAGAATATCTTCTGTGAGATGTTTTGCCTCGAGGTTTCGAAATTTCAACAAAAATAAATTTTTTCGGTTAAAACGACAATATTTTTGCGTAGAAAGATCTCACTTGCAAAAAAACTGATGACCAAGCTTCAATATGCTATTTATATGCCTCTAGAGGAGGATTGGATGCATACTATGGGACTAGAAAATGAGGTAAATTCGGTAAAATTGAGCTGCTTTGGAGCACCTTCCGTCCTCGTCGATTCCTTCACACAGTGGCTAGTGGCGGTAGCTATGCATTGCTGTTTCGCACTTAACACTTAATACCTTATTTGATGTATGAATATTTTTATTAGATTTCTGAGTACACAATGACTCAACTTAAAGGCGATGAGATTAATTTTCTTGGTACGAAGGGGCACCAATGCTGGTTGGAAGAATGGTATCCTTCTAGTAATCGAGAATTAACTAGAAAAGCTATGGAACGGGATTTTTGCGTTTAATGTACTTCAATTTTGGCAAAATTTGAATGAAACTTCTAAATAGGTTTTAAAGTTCACTTAAACGTTTAGTCATATCCTAATTTCAACTTAAATTTAACTATTTTTCAAACAACAAGCGCTTTCGAGATTAAATCCTGTTAAAGCTAATGGGGTGTCTCACCCGGACACTCGGGAGAGACGTCCACATGCTTGGATGGAGAAAAATTTTAATATTTTGGGTGAAAATGTTTTTAAACAAATTTGTTTATATACTATTAATAATCAATAAATGTTCTATTATATCACGCAGTTTCACATTCTTGTTATCCCTTAAGTCATTGTTATGAAGTCTTATCCCTAGGTGGGGGGAATCTCTCCCGGAATTACCTTATGCACTGAGAATTTTCAATCGAAGAAATACATTTACTTTCCGCAGCTCCAGCTGAGTCGGAGAGGCGCTGGAGTGAGTCGAAAGGGGAGGCGGAGGTGGTCGTCGTGGAGACGGAGAGAGACGACGGCAGAGAGACATGGACCAGAGGCGCAGACTTCCTCCTTTCCATCATCGGATTCGCTGTGGATTTGGCCAATGTGTGGAGATTCCCTTACCTGTGCTACCGAAATGGAGGGGGTGAGTGACGATCCATTGCTTAATTTATTAGCATTACTTGTTTACTAGCAGCTCTTATAAAATGAGCTCTATGAATCCTTTCTAATTTGGCTGGCATAATACGCCTAACGAAAGCAATGCTGTAATTGTTCAGGGGCTGGTATTGCAAAATTTTATTATTTTTACTTTCTCCATATATGTAGTATAGAGAAAGTATTGTTTTAATGAAACAAATCGACTTCGAGATTTCAACGGAAATACGTGTTTTGAGGTTTAAGTTTCCCTAGAACACGTTTTGACCATTTTCGGAATGATGTCTGTATGTGTGTATGTGTGTGTGTGCTTGTGGGCTCTCTAACGTAAAGACGAATATTAGTCGTATCAATACCAAACCTCATATATAGCACTGTGGTGGGTGCTGTCAGAGTTGATTAGTTTTTAGAGTAAATCGGTTTACCGGAAGTCGAGCTTCATTCATCAAAGCTCATTTCCGGTTTTCCAAATATCTCCATAAATATGATATATATACGTGTATTGTATTACTTATAAAAGTTTTAGATAATGTGATTTACTATAACTTTTGTATTTAACATATTTTAGTATCACCGGTTGATTATAGGAGTTATTCGTGAAATACCGATAAACCGGAAGTAGCTGTCATGTACTTTGTGGGCGCTCTAACATGAAAACTATTCATTGTATCAACACCAAATTTCATATATATTACTTTGGTTGGTTTCGTTAGAATTGATTAGTTTTTGGAGAAAATCGGTTAACCGGAAGTTGAGCTTCATTCTTCAAAGCTCATTTCCGGTTTTCAAAATATCTCCATAAATATGATATTTAGGTATATACTCTTATTTATAAACGTTTTATAAAATGTAATTTACTATAACTTTTGTATTTAACATATTTTTGTATCACTGATTGTTTAGGAGTTATTCATGAAATACTGATAAACCGGAAGTTGCTGATTATGTACTTAGTGGGCGCTCTGGGCTCTATGGGCATAAGGCTAATTTCATCGTTTTTCATCGATCATGTCCCGGAAAAAAAAATTATAATGTTTGTGACGTCATAGATAATAATATATAAATTAATCACTCATCTTCCAAGTTTAGATGGAATATTAAGTTCGAAATTACTGTTGTAAATAAATATTTACATCTTATATATGGAGAAAGTCATGTGCTGGCCACATCAGATTTTTTGTTTATGGAATGGTTCTTTGAGACAATTAGATTTATACTTAGCTATTTTAAACACAATCCATAGCAGCATAAATTTACTTGAGAAATTGAATCTAATAATGCTTTAAATTTCTTGGATCTTACTTTAAATAAGGAAAACAAAGGGATCAAATTTTCTATTTTCCGAAAACCTTCATAAATGAATCATACTATTCACGCAACTTCAAATGCTTCTATCCAGCACAAACACGCTGCTTTTCGCAGTCTAATCCATAGATTAATTAATATACCCTTTAATCAAGATAGTTTTTCCCGGGAGTTGCAAATTATAAAACAAATTGCAGTTGTTAATGGTCATTCCGTCTCACTCATCGATACTATTTTGAAAAAGAAACTACGAAAATTAAATATGTCACGTATTTACCACACCCTACCATACCACACAGGATGATATTACTAAATGGGTTAAATCCCTTTTATTGGTCCAATTAGCTATAAGACTGCAAACTCCCTCCCCCAAGACCACAAACCTGCTTTCTACACTTTGAACAATATTGGTAAAATACTTACTAATTGTAAAGATAAGTTGGACATTTCTCGTAAATCTGGGGTTTATAAACTAACATGTAATGACTGTGGAGCGATGTATTTGGGTCAAACTGGTAGAAGTCTGTGCACTAGGATTAAGGAACATAAACAATCTTTCATAAATGGTCCTGATGCTTCACATTTTTCCTTGCACCTGCTGCAAGAAAATCATTCTTCGGACTTTCAGGCTAAGCTTCTGCATCAGTTACCAAAGGGCCCAAAGCTTGATATTTTTGAACAAATAGAGATTTTAATCCACAAAAGAAATGCCTTTAACCAGACAAATGTGTACCTTTTTATTGCTTCCTCCCCCCTGTAGTCGCTCGTCTACCTGCATCCTCCTCTCCCCTCACCCTTTCGCAACCCTTAACCCACCCCACTTACCCCTCCCTATTGCTTATTGCCGTCTCTTGTATATATATGTGTGCCACTTTATGTATTCTCTGCCAGAAGATGACTAGACCTTAGTCGAAACCGGTCGCACGATAAATATACTGTGGAACTAAGACAGTGTTATTTTCCTTACCTACGTTAATTCACATAAATTCACTAATCTATATTACAGTTTCAATGCAATTTTAATAATGAATGCTTGCATTTTTATGTTTTTCACAGTTATAAATATAGTTATCATCAGTTATCATAATCTTTCTTCATTAAACTTGAAAACATAAAAATGTGTGACATTCTTTCTTATAAACTTATTCTTTCATCGCTCACAAAATTCCCGAGTACAAAATTAAGTCTTCAAAATGAAAAGAGAAAATATATAAAGTATTGCAAAGGCATGAAAGTAAAAAGAAAGAGATTGTCAATTATATCCGAGCTCGGAAGTCCATCAATCAGCAGTTTTAAATTGGTTTGTTTGTACAAATATTATTTCTTCTTTGGTACATTCAGTCGCATCAGAACCTTGTTGAAATCCCATCCATTTTTTTAAGGCGAAATCCAGGATTTGGAGGTCGTTTAAAGCCAATATCGCCAATTTTAAACGTTTCTCCCAAAATTCACGAATCAGTATTTTTACTTAAGGACTTAAACTTATCCATTTTAGTCCAGTCGAATTATGCATCCGATAGTTTGCCTGAAGTTGATGGTGGACTTCTCAAAAATTATGTTGCTGCCAGAGCCATAGATAAATACCTTTTTTGATACCTATTTAAATTACTTATTATTAATTTTAAATAACTGAGAGAATAACTCGTTTGTCTACAATAATGATTGGGCAATCTTCCAGTGCAACGATATCTATTAAATATAGATGCTTCTCCGGATTCATTCAAGGATATAGATAGATAGATAGATAGATAGGATACTAATTCACAGCCTAAACTAGAAGCGTCATCGACTTGAAATTTTTACGACGAATTGGCCATTACGTGTAACCGTAAGAAAAATTGCGATTTTGAACCTGAGTGTCATGGGTTCGATTCCAGAGGGGCCCAAAGTCCCGAATTTTTCCATTTAAATGCATTGCTCATATTTTCAGGAATTTTTAAAAAATACTTCCCGGATAGATAGAGAATCGAAACTCTAGGAGCCTTTATAAATGGTCATGATCTATCGAAAACATAAATGAGTTTTACGGAAAATATCCTGGGGTTGATGCTAGGTCAGGGCAAATATCGGCCGTTTAAAATGCATTGTGGCGATTTTTAAGATTTTTTTGGACCCCTTCCCGATGGCATGGAAACTTGAAATTCGGCATGGAGTTGGAGATTATAAATATATTTCATAATCAAATTTTACATAATCACTGATGGTCCTTGGTTCGATATCAGAGAGCCATTTACATTGCGCAATGCATTTCTTATGGAGATAACAGAAAAACGTTTTAGGTACGTCCCGATATGATATCGACTTCAAACTTAGTATGAAATAATATGAAGTTTTAAAAAGTCATACTGTGCATTCACAGCTACCAATATTTCCTGTGTTCGACACAAGGCGTCTCTACAATCAGTAAATTATCCAATTTTTAAGAATTAATTTAAACCCCTTCCCAAGAATGTTAAAACATGAAATTAGGTATATAGATAGAGAAAATTGATACATTTCAAAAACATGTTTTAGATTTCCTAGATCGTCCTTGGTTCGAATCCAGAGAGCCATTTACATTATTGAAAAGTAGAACGTAGTTTGAGGCAGTTGTAGCCAATATTTTTGGTTGAATTTTCACACATAGATAGAGATGGTGATATTCTATTGTGCAGCATAGTAAGTTCACCATTAAGACACGGGTTCGATGCCAGACGATGAAATTGCAGCGATTTTTAAGGATTTTTTCAATCCTTTTTTTTTCTTTTGAGGACCGTCCCGATATGATGCCGATATAAAATTAGTATTGCTGATCTGCTTGCAGTATGCAAGCTACATTTTACTCGTATAATAAACAATTGCCAGGTGGAACAGACATTTCACTTTGGTTAAAAACAAGTTATTACGGAGAACTATCAAAAGAATGCTGTGATGTTTTGGAAAGACAGAGATTAAATAAGTGGTCCTGACCAAATATATTGAAGCGTGGGGAAAGCGCTATGACGTGGCGAAGCTTTATTAACCGCTGACGACATGTGAGCGTAGGGGAAAGGATATACCACCTTATGGAGGCGTACGGTCGTCGTTTTGAGCTCAAATTAAATTTAAATAAATATATAGCTTATTTAGAAAATATAATTTTCTCTTGATATGTGTAATTTTCTCGATATTTGCCAAAATACCAAAATGAAAATTCTTTATTTTTTAGGAAAAAATGCCAATATTTGAAGAGCTGTTATAAAAAAGTCATAACTGTATGGAGATGATAGTACACTTTAATTGTAGAAAATTTTGTTTTCTTTAAAAGCTGTACGAACAATATTTTCTGTAGAAGGCATACTTTAGAAGATGTGGAACAAAAACTTCAAAAAGGTAAAGCAAATTCGATCACATACGACTGGTCTAGGTCCTAACAACATATAAAAAATCTGATGTGGCCAACGCACGACTTTCTCCATATTTATTGAAAACAGAAGTTTATGCCGGTTCTTTATAAATAACTCCAAAACAATGAGTGTTACAGAAAAATTTTTCAAACAAAAGTTGTAGTTAAGTAAAGTATCTATAACTTTTGTATATAATTGTATATACGGACATTGCATTCTGACAGAGATATTTAAGAAACAAAATTTTGTTCCGGATAAACCGCAACTTCCGGTTAAGCGGTATTCATTAAAAATTAATCAACTCTTGGCATTGTTAAGAAAATAATAAATATGAATTTTGGAAATGATCGGATAATCACCAATTTCTTATTTGGTCTCAACCTGAACATTCCTCAAAGCCATCCTGACATATCATGACGCACGGGTGAGCGCCATCTCGAATTCTTCATGTTTTTATTTTGAACTATGAGGTTCTCGAATCGAACCATGTTGTTTTAATTTTTATTTTTGTCTTTTTCAAACGCCAATTTCAAAAAAATTACTATCGCGATATTTTACCCAAAATGCATTTCGTGATGACAACGCGTTTATTCAAGATCGTGATGGAGAATAAATTATTTTAAATTTCCATTTTCAAAACTAGGCTATTTGTTTCTCCATTTGAATTCCAAATGCACTTTAAATGAATGACGTTTAATAAATACTCCACCCACACCCATTTTCACTTGTGCGCAAGAGTTTAATTTAAAGAAATTTTTGAAAGTTTCCATTTTTCAATGCAAAATATCTTCATTTCCCCAACAAATTGTACTTGTTTAAACCAATCGGAAGACAGGAACTATGGTTAAATAACTTACTTAATACTACCTGTTTGGAGCAACATGTTCATCACTAGGCAATAAGAATACACAAACATACCCTTTTTACACTAACAATAAGAGGAAAAAACATTGAAAAGATAGCAGGTTGACAGCCAACAGCAGGGAGAGTGGTTAGGGAAGAAGTGATTGTCAGTGACAGCATTGTGAAGAACAAAGAATGCGCATCTGAGGAATCAAAAGTTACCAAAGTACGCAACAAAAAATCTAAGGCTAACAACTAAAAGGCAATCAATAGAAATCAATATATTATGAAGAATGATATGAAAATTGAGAAAGATCATCAATTAACATAAAGTGAGTGCAATGGATGAAAGAAGATAGCAGACGTACGGCGTTATTTAATGGGTCCTGGAATAATCTAAGATGAACTATTTTATTTCTACAAACACACTTTCTAAAAAAATCTTTCTCCTGCGGGTTATTTGCGTAGGTTCTTTAATATAATTTTAAATCTTTATTCCAAATAATAATTTAAATCGGTGGTTAACCAACTGTGGCCCTCCACCTACTTCTGTTCGGCCCGCGAAAAGCCCCCTCAAAGCCATAAGACGCATTGAGTCTGACATTATGCATTAAATGCAAAAGAAGTTTTAGAGTACATACTGTTTACCCCTGACGTTTATGTTTATGTTTACGTTGGATTCCAAAATGTCTGCTTAGTGAATGGTGAGGAAGAAATTAAGAGTCCACCTCCAGCCTTAACGTCTGATTGCATCAGAAAATCAATGAATAAGGAACAATCTAAATACATTCACGTGTGAGTGTAAGTTTGTAGAAATGTAAAGTATGTGCTCTTCGTTCGTAGATGTTTTTGTTTCATTTAATTAAAAATGTGCGATATCGAGAGAAGTGTGTTTAGAAAAAAAACTAGTGTAATGATTTCTTCTTCCCATAATATGTTGGTCTTGATTTGATATAGCGAAAAAGTTTATTAGCCCTTAAAGGTCCAACCTTTTTTTGGTTACTCCGTGTACCAAGGGAGGGTCAAAAATTATCCACATTTGTTTTTTCGATAAATAATAATGATAGATAATATCTCTTCAGCAATTGTCTTCTTGGATTTTTAAAAACTTCTTACAATGATTTTTGTTGCTAAAAATTGTACTACTGCGATAAAAATAATGAATTTATTATTTTTTTCAATCATCAAAGAAAAGAATGTGATAAAGCTTCTTCTCAACGGTACCGGATTTAAGGCTCTAATTCGGAAAATAAGTTTGTAAATCACCGTTAGTTATGCTTATAAATCAACAGCAAGGTATAATTAAAAAAGATTAAATTAAATTATTAAAATTAATTAAAACTATTTGTCAAAATATGTGATTCCATTTGGTTCAAAAATATGTCGCAGGTTGGACCAAGGGAGGGTCATCTTGTGTCCACCGCCTATTTCCGCTCTCATTAAATTGCTTTAAAAAAACGTCCAACATGCATCAACATATAGTTATCTTTATTAACCTATATTTGAAAATATAATGAAGTTATAAGACTGTATAACAAGATTAAGTTCTTAAAATATTGAAAAAGAAAAGTGTGGACATTTTTTATCCCTCCCTTGGTCCTTTAGGGGTTAATATATCGATTTTTCGGATAGCTTTCAATAAACAGCTCCTTAACAACCGGTGTAAGGGCAGTGAAATTTCAATCCTCAGAAATGACTTAAACACAACAACCTGTTGACACAAGTGGCGCAACGGAAGAATAAAGCGATGGAGGAAACTTCTTACGTTATATTGAGAGTGTGAACGAGATGTGTGGATTGATTTCTACTAAATGTAAGGATTAGTAATTTTAGGACACATTTTCATAATTTTCCAGCTAGATAAAAACTGCGTTATGTTTTAAGTTTTTTTAAGTCTTAACGAAAAAAAGAAGTGTAATTTGTGCAAAAGAGTTCATGAAATGCATCGAAATTTCACGAATGGAGAGAATAAATGACAAGCGAAATTTTTTTTAATTTGAAAAATTCGTGAGTCAACCCTACGGATGCAAATGTTGATTTTTAAACTGTTACTATAGAGATGAGAAACAGCGAAATGGAAGTAAACAGAAATCGGTAAGACTTTGAGTAAATATTTTTGGAAAGTAAGTTGGACAGTTTTCAAAGTGATTTCAATAAATTTTATAAGCGAATTAATTAACTTAACTAATAGATAGCAGAGAGAGTGATTTCAGATGTTAAGTTATCCAATTCTGCTCCATTTATTTAAGACGTTGCTTGTGGGTTTGTGTTTTAGGCTGTCTTCTTCTTACTAAAGATTTGGTCGATATTATTCTTTCAATCTCTATTCATATTTCTATGACTATTCTGAGATATTTTAAAAGGAACGGAGAGCCTCCATGTAGATCTTTCATCAACTTTCCTCCTATATGATATGAGGAAAGCGAGGGCAAAATGCCTCACCCTGCCTCAGCTCTCAGTAGCCTCAGAGAGGGTGAGGCATCAACTGAAGGCATCGGGCTGAAAATTTTACAGACATATGATATCCATCTTATCTAAATTTTCCTTTTCCATTGAAAACCGTCTCCGACCAGATGATAAATTGCTTCTCTGACATTTCAATAACTTTGGTTGTCATGCGAAGGGAATTAGGTGTTGCTTTTCATTCTGGACTTTTTTCCTTAACGGATCAAAGGTTTTCTTTTCGCGCAATGAGAATAATTTGCTTTTAGTATCGTATTAGAAATAAATCAGATTCCTCATCCCCAAGAACATTTTTCTTTAGTCCTCTCCATAATTGGTTCCCTCAGCTGGTTCTTCGATCTTCTCGGCCAAAGGGATTCCACAGCGAGGCCAAATCCCTTTTATAACTTCATAAGCGGAGAATTTAAGTGTCACGTAGAAGAAAGCAGTACTTCCTTTTGTAGGACCCAATTCTACGGTTTCAGAGCAGTAATTTCAAGAAATCAATCTTATTTCATGCGCTTCGTATATAATATTTCTCAAATGCTAGATAAAGAAAATACATGTATTTATGGCCATTTACAAAGAAAAATGGAAGTCTGTGGTGTGCTCTATTTCATTACTGCGATGTACTGAGAAATTGAAATTCTCACTGCGGTTACTTTGATTTAAATTAAACACGGCTTTTTACATTTAAGTTGAGATAAGTTTTAGAGCAGTTTCCGGATATTTGGACCAATAGCCAGGCCCTACTCGTTGTTCAGTCAAACTGAGAGCCTTCTTTAAGAGCGAGTGTCATTTTTAGTTGACAATCAAGTTCTCAGTTTGAAGTCTCTGATTTTATTTAAAAATATCCTCAAACCAAAGTTTGGCGCAAAATTTCTCTGTAATTTCGGTTGTGCGTATTAATCAAAAAATTTGGGAATAAGCCAGCTCAAAGTTCAAGAGTAAAAGATTCTTTCCTCCAAAAAATATAATCGCAATTATTATCTCGAAATCTTGAGAAGCAACCTGGAGGCAAACAAAATTAAAAATCGAGTAATATTCAAAACTGTGTGGTAAGTACCATAAATTATATTTAATTTTGATAATCGATGATTTTATTTATGTCCATTATAGCTTCTGTATAATTTCTTTTGATTATTTATTAGCTGAATATTTATTTGGTTTGATTGTAAACTCTTGTTGATGAAGCTCAACAACTCGGCTTCATATTTAAGCTATTATATTTTATTTTTTTTTTATATTTTATTTTTAGTCGCATCCCCCGTGGTTGGGCATTACTATTATATTTTACAAATGCTCAAGTTCGATGTTTTTTGAGTTTAGTGACTTTTTGAGCTTCTTTTTATGGTGGGCGAAATTAAAAAATTAATAAATTAGGATCTCTATCAAGCATTCAAATATTTGGAGTGAGAGGCTTATTTTGAAAGTGAGTGCAAAGTATACATTTGCGACTGTTGCAGAGTTCGGGGTGGAATGGTGTCCGCAATTTGAAGGCCTTGGTCGGATGAATGGTGCGGAAACGAGCGGTCGCTCATTAAGGCCTCCCTCTTCACCAATCACCGAGCAACAAATTGTATTTTTTAAGAATTACTCGTTTTTAAAGACCCTAAAGAGTACTATAACAAGTGTAGTCCAAGTGCGATTCGGTTTCCGAAATTCCCCTTTTCGGGAATTGTTCAAAGAGAATCGCTTTAAATACTTATTCTTCGGTTGCTATTCTGCTGCCGCCCATGAATCGCAGCCGTTCAAGTCAATTCGTGGCTTTCTTCGTTCATATTCGAGCTGTTTAGAATTGTTTTCTCTTGTGAATGCCCTCATCGCCATATCTCTCTTCATCCAATAAAGCTGAAAATTCTAAAACACCAAAAATTAAAAAAAAAACACACTTGTACGAATCCCACAAAATGTTTAATGTAACTGTTTATCGGTTTCGGTGTCACAGCACCATCCTCAGAACAGGAGTTATTTCAAAGAGCAAGAACATATGTACGAGAACCAAAGGAAGAGGAGGGGTAAAAAGAATACAATGTTGCATCACGAGGGGGAGGGCATCGTAATACGTACAAGTGTGTTTGTGTTTTTATTTTTGGTGTTTTAAAAATGGAGTTCCACCAAGAAAAACTCGAGTTGATTTCTTTAATCTGACATTTCTATCTTAACAGCGCAATTCTCCCACCAGATCGTACTCTTCCTGCACAGTTTCCGAGTCCTCTTTCTTTATAAATCATCTGCAAACATCGTCATGGATATTTTTCTCAGTTTAATTGCGCATTTCTCTTAAATTATGTTATTGTTTTCTCTTTAGGTTGCCGATAATCACCACCAATAATTTTCATATCCGTTGCTTATCACGACTTATTTTAATTCCCTTTATCAGCATCCCCATCCCCTATCTTATTCATTTCTTTCGCTCGCTTCTCCGCTGATCACTCTTTAAAAGTATCTAAAATAATTAACTTAATAATTGTTATGGTATGGTTATATATCGATAGAATCGATGGAACTGTTGCATATTTGTATTTTGATATCAGAAATAATTGTCAGTAAAATGTGAAATAAGCGACGAGCGATGTATATGTGAAGGGTTCAGAGGATATAGTTTCACATTTTTCTTATTTTATGCCGCTTAATTTCTACTTGAGTGTTTGATTGGCCATTTTGCACATGGCCTTTCACCGAGAATCGAACCAAGGACCGCTTTCGGCAATTACCTATCTGAACAGTTATATGTATTGATAATAATAACAAAAGGACTAACTTTCTGTTATTTTATTCGTTCATTTTTAGGATCCGTAGTATTCGGACCGATTACCATTAATCAATGTAATAAAATGTTTGGATTGATAACTTCTTATGTCTATAATCGCCAGTTTAGCTATTTTTTTCTTCTTTTAGTGACTTATTTTTCTTTTTATAGCAACATCTCGACATGGCTCGTTGTGGTACATACATAGCACTATCTCGATAAACCCGAAAGATAATATGTTAGATTTATTAATAAATAAAAATTCCATTACTTTTAATTAAGATAACTCTCAGTAGCTGGAGTTATGTGATATTTATACGAGTGGATTCATTCCGCGTCATATTTTAGCTAATAATCTTAACTTTATTTCATATTTTAGCTCATTTTTCGGCGATATGTTTGAATTAATAATATTTATAATATTTAGCTATTTCTGAGGGAACCACTGGCGACAAAAACGACATCTCTGATTCCAAAAAGTATTTGAAGATTCTCTGTTTTAGTTAAGAATAGAAAATATCTCCAACATTGATTCTACCCATTGTCATCCACGCTCAAAAATAACAGCTTTTAGTAAAGTAACATTTTCACAATTCCCCCGAAATATTTCCAATAATTCCATGTTTGCAGCGTCTCAAAACGTTTTTCGCTAACACTTGGCGCTGTAAAGCTGAAAATGCCTTTTTTTCAACTTCTGAAAATATTATGCTTGTTGAAGGAAAGTAGGGAGGAGGAAGGATCTCGGAGCATCCTCTTAAAAGTTGTATCGATTCCGTATTTATCCGAGTGTAGCGACGGACTGTAGTTGTTATTCGAGGCTTCGTGGGAAGAATTCCGAAGAACCCGAAATTAAAAGAACGAGCGATCGTCTCTTGGACATCTTCGCTTTTCCCACAAAAGCCATCGAAATAAGGCCTCCCACTCCACCGACATTGTCTTTCCATTTACGCAAAGAGTCGGCGAAATGATTACTCCAAAAATTAATTTGGAAGCAATAAGTGAGCTCAATGAGTTTCCCATATTATGAGAGGGCGGAGGGGCCGAGCGACCCCAATTTGCCGATCCATTAAACGCCATCCCAAATTGGCTAAGTTTCTCTCCAAGTTGATCCTAACGCGGCTATAATTCAACGTCCCTCCCAACCCAAATTGCCACTCTTAAAGATCTTTGTCCGCATCAACAAAATTATAATAAACAAATTTTATACAGTTAACTGATTCCAAAAAACGATAATATTAATACATTATGACGCTCAAAAACAAAATGCGAGAGCTAAAATTAGAAATAAATAATAACGAGAAGTATAAGCTCGACGCTAGTAATGATAGGGAATTCTATTCAATACTTGTTTGTCAAAATTGAAATGACTGAACATTACTTATTTCCCGAATAATACGTTCTTTCATTATGCTAGCACCCAACCTTCACGGTCTCAAGTTCCACTTGTTATGTTCTCAATACAAGTCAAGTTTCACCATGTGTAATTAGTTCGTTTTGCTGATTGACGCGATTAAATATTTTATGGGCACTTTGTTTGTTAATTTATAGCAGTGAAATTGAAAGCTTCATTTGCAATTAAAATTATTATAACCATAAAAAGGAATAAAACTAAATGATAGGGCATCCCTCGGAGGGAGACCGTTCGCAGCTTCAATGACGCGCCGATTGAAAACTCTCAGCAAAATCAGCCACTTTCATTATATTCGGAAATAATGAATGGCTCCATTTAATCCTAAAGGGGCTCAACAGTTATCAGATTAACGAAGACGTCGTTACCAGACTCTAAAGCGATCTTTCCAACACTTTGGTGCTCCCTTCCTTTCCACGCTTTCCACCGAACGAAATCTACTGCTTCGGCGGCGTAGGCCTAGCAACACAAAGTCGCGGGTTCGAATCTCGCTTTTGGCAGAGATGTGTATAAGTTGCCATAGTCGTCGTGGTAATTAGCCAATGATTGATGGTGTACAAGTAAATAGATATCGTTTTCCTTCCTCTAATAAGTTAAAATTAGTAATTGAAATGGGCTGAGTGAAGAAGATTTGAAGCGTATCTCAATTTCGGATTCATTGAAGTATGTCTTTCGCTTGCTCCCCCGGTCGCATCACGTGGGCCATTCTGAAAAACCACAAGTTATTTAATAGTTGTGAAATTGAATACACTTCATCGTTTATTATTAATAATGTCTGCTTTCCTATTCTTCTGTTTCCGTGACATTTTTATTAGTTTAAGATCAGTGGAACCTCGCTTGACGACCGACTCTTATGGCTGACCAATCGCTATACGAACAGATTTCCCGATAAAAACATATTTTAGGTGACGAACGAAATAACGAAAGCGCAAATCGGCAACAAAGATTGTCGGCAAGGTTTGAGTGTCGGCGTTGGAGCGTCTATTCCTAATCTAATTGGTTGAAAATAAGAATGTTTATGTTTACATAGAGATTTATTACACAATACACCTACAGGTGTTTCGAAGTACAGAGTTATAAGTTGAAGAAAAGAAAAGGCTTGACATGGCATTTGTTGGAGTCTCAAAGGGTGGTAAGGGGAATGAAACTCGTGCAAAAATTAGTTCTGTTAAAATTGTAGTGAACAGTTATTTTTAGTTCAAGAACAGTATAATCTATTATTAATTCAACTCTGACGCGAATAAAAGTTTCAGTTTACGAACATTTAGAATGACGAACGGCCTTCAGCTGTTAATGATGGTCGTGAACCGCGATTCCTCTATATTCTGAAGTTAAATACAATTTTATGTAATGTTTTGTGTTCACAATATGTTTTAATTATTCTGGATGTAGTTTATTTTAATAATGTAAGTTTCAGATAATGAAGAAAAACAATGCAAATTTTCCATACTTTTATTTTACTGTAGTTTCAACTAATTATAAACACACTTTTGTTTTTTTATTTTTCTCTACTTTTGTTTATGCAACGAAAACAGAAAAAAATATCATAATGTATCATAAACTTTTCAATCTCCCTGAATTATAATACTCTTATTATCATTTTCGTCACCTTTGAAATATTTCCATCGTTTTGAGCCTCTTCACTGCTAAGTCAATCTCCATAACATAATCATTTTGTGAATGTGGTATACGTGCTTACCTTTCTATAGGTTCATGTAACTCAACATTCCTCATTCAATGTCATTCCTTTGATTACTTGGTAACATACCCCATCCTTTGTCTTACTTCTTCTTTATTTGTCTTTCACTCACTCCCTTTCATTCTACCCACAGTCACTTACTTCAGCAGCTTCTCCCAATATTAGACCCATCCATTTCCTCGCCTAATTACTTCAAAAAATCCCTCTCTTCTCCGATCATCTCCAACACCCTCATGTTTGTTTTCTTATCAACCGAGCTTACTTTTTCCATTCTACACCGCATCTCTCCTCTAAATGTTTCACTTCCTCCTCCCACCAAGACAAACCGTCAAGGATTACAAGAATCTATTGCTGATTCCTTTATCGAGGCCTCCGGTCATTAATCCAGTCCATTCCGTTCGCTCCATGAAGGCTTTCTTGGCCAAAGCTATTCTATACCTCATCTTTGCATCCCAAGAAAGAACACTACCCCAACTAAAAGAATTGATCCACCTGCTTCGATTTAGTTTTTTTCCCTTCATCCTGAGCCTTAACTTTTCTTGAATTCAAATTCCTCAAACACATGCTCTGTGGTAAAGAACGAACACGGCTGTTAGTAAATTAGAGTAAGGCAAAACAATTAAAAACCCACTCGACTGGAGATGAGGTTATTCTTTAAAAATAACTTGTAAATAGTATTTATTCAATTAAGATTCGAAAAACTGTTTATTTTTTACGGAATAGTATTAAAAATTCGAAAATAACTTACGTAATAATAATCCTTTGGGTACACGATACTTTGAGAGCATGTGGTTCATAGAGGTATTATCACTCCTGTACTATACCTTACCTAGTTGCATTAAGTATGGACACCCCTGTACTACACGCAGTTAAGTGATAATTGCTGTTGTTTCTGCAGGGGCATTTCTCATTCCTTACACTCTGATGCTGGTGTTCGGAGCAGTGCCTCTCTTCTACATGGAGCTCATCCTCGGCCAATTCAACCGCCAAGGGCCGATCAGCGTCTGGC
Source organism: Sympetrum striolatum (assembly GCA_947579665.1). Classification (NCBI taxonomy): domain Eukaryota; kingdom Metazoa; phylum Arthropoda; class Insecta; order Odonata; family Libellulidae; genus Sympetrum; species Sympetrum striolatum. The sequence goes on along the minus strand of OX388344.1, from coordinate 97,082,737 downwards.
GCATTTGCCCTCTATTTAAGGGTGAGTATCCCCTCAATCTATAAAATTAGACTTCTTTACAATTCGGGATAATTTTCCGCCATGATTTTTCCAAAAAAGGAGTAAAAGAGAAAATACTGGAACGAGAAGCTTGGTGAAGGACTGATACTTGATGGAAGCAACGGCGTGCAGATGGACGAACAGAACGGGAGATAAGATATTTTGAAATAAGTCGACATTTGAAGGATCACATAACTGCAGTGAGGCTCTTCCAAGATGACACGCTCATAAATAGTGAACTACGGTATATCCATCCATATTGCAGGACCGCATCTAAATGGTTCAGCAAAATCAGTGGTGCCATAATTCGTTCGTTCAAGTCAATTTGAGTTTGCAAGTAAACGCAAATATTTGTTTGTATTTTTGTATGTTTTAAGTAATCGTTTAAAATGTAAATCTCGAAGGCTTTGAAACCACGGTCTCGAATGTCATCGATTGAGTGTCAATGAGGCTCAGGTAATTTTGTACTAGTTCTTCTGCTCCTTCAGTACTTTAGCACGGTGCCACTAAGAGCCACAGAGTGGATTGCTCGGTACAAATCAAAGTACCAGAGATGATCAAAATACCGATCACAGCCAAACAGGGAATCTTTCGTGAATTGAGTATTTCAGCATCAGCACTGGCTATTCGAGGAAATGTGACTAACGTGATGACAACTGATAATGCCCGTTTCTCCGATTTTCGAGGCAAGACGTCAAATAGATTTCGCGAGATATTAGGGAGAACAGATTGCTATTATTTGTATTTTTTCAGATAGGATGAGATGCTCCAATCAGATCGTTGGGGATTTTGATATTAGCCATATCCCGAGTTAATTATTTAAATATAAATAAGCCGATTGGGATCGGCGAAGGGGCAAATTCCCCGTTCATTTCTTGACTATGAGTCCTTTCCACCGCCACCTTTCGACACTCGGCAAAATTGATTGTATCCTTAACCTTTAGTTGTTTTTCTTGTCTGATACTTCCCTTTTCTTAAGATGTTACAGCAAAGGAACCTTGATTGCTTTCCCTGTGTATCGCAATATTCCTTGCTTTCCCAATGCCTTTTAAGCAGCAGAAACTTGGTAAAGATCAGCCTTATTTTGGATTCTGCTGATGACACATAGTTGTGCTTGTTAATAATTACTATTATACAAGATCATAATCTGCAGTCACGAGATAATTCTCCGACCAGATCAGTTTCAAAAGTATTAGATATTCTTAACTTCTCAGATCATGTTCTTCGAAGTAGGAGATTCTGCACTTTTTCTTCTATATTTCTCACGAAAGACAACATAGGATGGTTTCAATGAGTTTTTCATAGACCTACCATTCAAGTTGACTCACCGTAGCTTTTTTACGATGCAAATCATTTTTAAAATATGCATTAAATGTGCATGCATAAAATCTTACTTATAGTTATTTCTCAAACGCGTGCAGGCGTGGGTTTCTGCGCAGTGCTGGTGGCATTCTACGTGTCCTTCTACTACAACGTGATCATCGGATGGGCGCTATACTTCCTGGTGGCTTCTGCCTCAGCTTCCACGGACCTCCCCTGGCTGCACTGCAATAACTCGTGGAACACAGAGGCATGCTGGGAGGGCGCTGTGGCCCCCGTCCCCACCCTCGCCTCCGTCCACGGCCTCTCGCACGTCCACGTGCAGGTCGCAGACGCGCCGAGGCCCCTCAACTCGCCGGCTTCAGAGTACTTCCAGTGAGTATTTTAACGTGTGTTTATTTATTGCGATTGTCTGTTTGTACCATCAGATATTTAAGATAGACTTTTTGAATCGATCATTAATGCCCTGCAAGCCTCCTTTTGTGTGGCAGAGGGTGTCAATAAAGAGAGATCGAACTGCTTCAGCGTGTTGTTATCGCGTATGCTTTGAGGAAAGAATGGATTTTTAAAACGACTTGTGCTGGTGACCATTTCTTTTATTTAACACTAATTATCGGATCGACCAAAGCAGAAAGAGGGCCGAATGATACTGGTTATATCTTCCGCAAATGTTCTTTCCCTAAATTCATCAAGTAATTGCAACTTAGCTTTGAATCTTATTTCTTTAAAAAATTCCCTAACTATCTAGAAGTAACCCTATAAAATTTCTACTCTTATGGAAGTGAAATCAAATTAGTTTCCCTTGCACTTATTTTGCTGTTTTCAGACCAAAGGAGCAATTATGTTAATATATTGACGTCTTCATAAAATCTGCGAGGGTAAAATAGAAAGTAATGCCTCCTCTTTCATATTATCACATATTGTGATGGAAATAGTTTCATAAATAAATGTAAAAATAATCCTCAGAAAGAGCTCTTCATTTACCTACATTCACTTCTGTAAAATATCACCAGAAAAGTAAATCAAATTCCGCCAACGAAGTTTACCGTCTCCGAAGAGGTCCACCCTATGTTCCCGCAACCGAATGCTCTCTCACCCATCAGCAGCGGCGCAAGATCTTCTCCGCCACCGGCCTTGGTGGATAGCATTCCATCTAAGCTATCACTCCAAATCCCAATCCCGGCTGATCGAACTTTTTCGATCAGGGAATGGTTGTTTGTGTTCGTTGTTGCTTTTGCCTCGGTGAAGCACCCCCTGCCAAGTCCATGAGAGCTTAAGGGGACTTCACCGGTGAAGGGCAACAGCGGCTAAGCATGAAAAAAATAAAGTTTTAGGGAATGTTTTCCTTCAGGATGAGTGATGAACAGCTTTTCCTTCAGTACGGACATGCCAAGGCACCCACTTCACTTGCGCAGAACTCAAAAGACAGCATTTGATCTGCAGCGTCCACCATATAGTACATACTTTACGCTCTTGGAATTTGGGCTGAACGGAAGGTTCATTTCCGCATTATCTTAATTAGAATATCCCCATCCAAACAGGAGGTATTTAAAAGTAGTAATCTTCCACCTTCAGTTGTTTGGATTTACTGTCGACTCATGAATACATACTATGAACTCCCGATTATCCGTTTTGCGGATTGTGTATAATATTTTACGCACTATTTGAAAAAAAATTCAAATACATAAGCATTCCCGCGTTCTAATATAAGCTAGACTTACATAAGATTTTTTCTTGCCAATCCTCATTATACAAAATAATTATTTCTCGTGCTTACGAGGAACATGCCAACTTACCGCTTTTTTCGCATGATGTTTTACCTTACAGTGACCTTTTTTTCTGTCCAAGTGACATCTCGCACTGTATGAAGCACGTGCTGTTACATTAGCCCTCCTCTAGGTAATCTTAACATAATACGTTTGACTTATTTTAAAACGAAAAGAGCATTACGTTTGGTTGATAAAAGACGAAAAACTTATAGTATAGCAATATCTACATTTAATTGTTGTTATCTATGAACTGGTATTTTATTACTAGAAGCAAGTTTAGCCTACTTATGTATGAGAGCTATCTATGAAATACTTAAAATGATGTATTTATCCGAGGTTAAAGACTTTTCAGTGTTCATCTAGCACAGAGTTTCCCAAACTATGTTCAGCAGAACTTCGGTGTTCCGCTGAACCTGAATAGGTTTTCCGCGACAATTTGGAGTGTCAATGGAGAATTGGAGAATAAAAGACATTAAATGCTTTATCGATTCATATTTTAAGTTTTTATTACAATATTATAGTTTTATATTTAAAAATAATTACCAAATAAATAATTTGTTATAAATAAATGATTATTTTTAATTTTACGAGTAGAATTACCTAACCTAAAGCTATGTCCACACTTGTGCAACTTTCTATTCAACACAGTCATGCGTCATAGCGCACGGTATGATGAAGGAGAGGCATGCAATATCGCATGCCTCTCGCAAGTTAACTGGACCTCTTTTTCATGACGCATGCCTCAGCGCACGTAAATCCAACCAGTTGGATTTTCGTTCAACATTCTGTGCGTCACAGTGATTTCGATATCAGTTTGTTTAGTTTTTAAATAAAATCGACTGAGGCCGTATTGATATTGAGCAAATACATTACGAATGAAATAAAATGGTATTCACTTCTCCACAAGTTCATTGGAATAATTGAACGATCATTTTCAGGTCCACATAAACAAAAACATATGTTATAAAATAAATAAAAACAAATACATAATTTTGTTTATAAATACATAATATTAAATATCAATAAATAACATCTCCGCCATAAAGTGTGACCCCACCAAAGCAGATCATTGCTGTGTTAAATTCATTTTAAATCGAATACCTTAAGAGCGAAAAACTTACATCGCGCAAAAACGTATTTAGTGCCCTATGGTTATATATACATGTAAATAAATTTAACAGTGGATACAATTATATACTCATGCAAAAGCCGAGTTTTTCTGCACACTTGTTTATGCTGAGTACAAGGCCCCTCTTCTTAAACTCGAGGGAGGGCTCCCCTTATCAGTTCTCCCGTGGCGAAGAAGCGTCATTGTCGTAAATCGGCTGGGAAATTCCGCGCTTGCTCATTCAACAATTCCATGTCAATTCTCTCTTACTAAAGGACCGATACCTCAATTACAGTAATTTCATAGCTAATTCTTTTCATTGCGTACCAGTACCTGCTGCATTTCCCACCCTAGGCTTTTATTCGACTCGGTTACTTTTCCCAGTTTTTTGGAGTAAAATTAGGTACCTCGGCTTATAATGAGTTCGGCTTATATTCTAGTATAAAAAGTATACTCTTTCACAAATACTGCTAGTAAGACCATTGAAACATCGGCTATTCTGTTCCACATTTAAGTGGAAATATTACATCTGGAGGGGAAAACTCTACATATCGATTTGTGTTTCGGTTGCTTCAGTAAGGATCTCTGTTCGAGCCCCAGCCAAGACACTATTTTTCACTTCTTGTACAACCTCAATATTATATCTTCATTTTCATCTCTGTGTAGAATTGATTGAAAGAAATTTATTTTCACTTGAATAGTTTTTATTGCAGAAGGAAGTATCAATCTTCATTTTCAATATTTTTAAGTGAGATTGTATGTCCGTTTTTCTTCTCCCAGAAAATAAACATTTTGGTTATGATATTTCTAAACTCATAGAGCAAAAGCATAATTCATTTTTAGTGCAAGTGAACTCTAGTGCAACTTCTGCGGCTCAAATATTATATTTATTCTACCGTAACTCAGGATAATCCACTCTCTGCTGAGACAGAAAATTAAATGCGTAACTTCCCGTTGCTACATAAAACGCAAAGGCATAATTTCACTCTAAAGACGGCGTAAACCGCATCACGCGTCAGTGTAATTTAATTAGTGAAACCGAAAGACTTCTGCAACGATTAATAAATGTAATAATTTGAAGCGCAATCGATATAAATGTTTTACCATCTTAATTATACATTATTAAATAGTTTTGTCTCGAAAAGGGATGAGTCGTTTGAGCTCTCTTTCCCGTTGATTAGTTTGAGGGACCTGACCATTGCGCAATTAGACCGAATGTTTCAACCTGCTTTTCTGGTGGCTATTCTATCCCTATGGGTAGTAGATAAGAGGTGACGTGGAAGGTGGATTTCGCAAACAAGAAATATAGAAATGCTTTCGTGTAGTCATGTTTTCGGCCTTCATTTTCAGTTCTTCACGTGCAATCGAGTTGTTCACATCGAAAACGTATCTTTCAGAGGACTTACCTATATTGGCATAGTGCAAATACGTGTTTCCTGCTCTATCACTAAGAAATTGTACTTCCAGTTTTTCTTGCCGATCATACAAGGATTTTGGTCGGTTTACGAAGTGCTGCGGAAAATAATTCGAGTGTCGCGCAATTGCCCTAAGAAATATGGTGGAATTGTGACTGCAGTGCTTATTTATAAAATATCATTAATTTTCTGTCTTCAATTTTCAAAGTACACTTAATCCACTCAGTTAACGGAGAGTGTTAGGCGAAAGAATATACGTGTTAAGAGGTGTTGCTTTTGTGAGCGAAAATGGATACAGTGAGGTTGAGCAATTACTCGGCAAATTGTTTTCTTCGTCACCAGTGGTCATCAGATATGTTGAAATGTATTCGCTCAAAATAAAGTTTTGTAAGGAGTGCTGTGATTTGTTATTTAAAAGCGTCATTTGAGGAAATCTAAAGAGGTAAGAAAATATTATGAATTTCTTCTATGCGAGGTACTTCATGCCGTATTTTTTAAACGAATTGCTATTTTTTACTGTAAATATATCAAGTTACTGATCATATTTCTCACCGCAAAATACGGAAGTTCTCACGTTCCAATAATTCGCTTTTTATTGAATCACAATGTTATTAAAACAAAATACCTTAAATGAAGTAATGCATTAGCTGATATAATGCTGATATGCAGATTTTATCTAATCACATGACGGCTCATGTAAAAAAGTAATTCTTTAGAATCGAAGAGTATTATCTGCTGAAACATCGGAACTTAAATTGCTCATACTTGTTGTATAGTTTTATCTAGAGAAACGACTGAAACTATTAATTTTAATTTCAGCACATTAGTTGTTTGAGTAAATGTGGCTACGATGGAGTCAAACTGCTATCCTTTTGATTATATATCCACACGATCTAATTAAAACATTGCATCTGGAAAGCAATATTATCTAAAATAAGGTTTTTAAATACATCCGTTTGTTTTTAAAAAATGTTTTTTAAAAGTTGATTATAATGAAAATAGACTTTAATTTGACAGCACTACGAAAGTCGTTTTTCGGCTATTTTCTTGATATTTAATTAAGAAGCTTTGATTTAAAACATTAACTCTGGTAAGCGATACAATTTAAAACACGATTTTCAAATATATCTTTATGTTCTTTTAAATTAAATATTGTCATAATGAAAATTAGGCTTTATTTTGACTACTATCATGACTACTTAATTCGTTTTCTTACTATTTTCTTGATTGTAAAAAAAAATTGAAATAAACCCTTGATTGTAGAAAACTTTGATGTAAGCTGTTATTTCCGATAAGTGGTATTATTTGAAAAACGATTTTTAAAGACATTTAATTTTCATTAATATGAAAGCGGACTATAATGTATGTAGATTTTATTTTGACATGAAACACTAAATTCAAAGTGCTATTTTTGGTGTAATATATTATTTAATTATCATTAAAAGGTATAGTTACTGTACAAACAATCTTAAATAAAACGTGAATTGGTAAAAAGAAAAGAGCTATTGGCAAATAAAGTAATATGAAAAATAAAGAATAAATCAATATTTACGAGAATAGTCAGGGAAAACAGGACAAGGTCCACATGAGCCTTTCCTGGCTCATCTGTTAGTTCCTGGTTTAAAATTTTGTATGGTATACTTATGTTATAATATTATATAGACTGATTTAAACTATATATAGATACAAAATATTAAACAAGGCTTAGAAAGTGTGATAAAATTTAATATTTTTTGTTCCGAACTTATAATAAATCACTTAAAAATGGTACATAAGTCTCAATTTATAGACAAACTCTCTCTCTGGAGCTACATCCCTATGTGAGCCTCCACCCCAATCAGCCTCTACTTCTCTGTCTTCTCACTTTCATCTTCTTCATGTCCTTTATGAATTAGCCATCTCAATCTGGGCCTTCCTCACCGTCTAGTGGCATAGTGTCTCCCTTCTATCACCTTATTCAGCATTGCTGTTTCAAGCATCCTTTCCACATGGTCCAACCATTATATTCTCAAAGATTTTATGAACTTAACTACATCTTCCCCAATTAATAATTGTCTTTAACTCCTCTTTGGTTCTCCTTTGCCATAATCCATCCTCAATAACAGGTCAATATATTCTCTGCAATAGTCTGCTTTCAAATCTTACCAAGGCCATACTCTGGTGTGATTGAGAGTGTCCATTTTTATGCTCCATAGGTTACTGCTGGTCCGGTAATTGATTTATATAGTTGTATTTAAGTGTTTCTGTTTATTAAATTTCTCTTGAATAACTTCATATTTGCAAAGTAAGTTTTATTCCTTGTTTGTATTCTTTCATTTATTCATATTATGCTTTTCTTGTAAGTTATATATTTTACATATTTTAACTCTTCCACACCTTCTAATTTTATCTGTTCTATCTCCAAATTCTGGGTGACTCTAGGTTTGCCAGATGATTTCATAAGCATATATTTAGTTTTACTGGTATTAACTATAAATTCGATTTTGCTTGCTTCTTTTTCTTTATTTGTTAAATATTGTTCCTCTTTGATCTATTTTTTCTTCAGATTTGTGTAATCCTCGAATAAACAGTGTGGCCCATAGGCCATCTCCTTGCTTCATCCCAGTGCTGAATTCAAATTCATTTTATATTTGATTAAGTATTTTTATTTAGCCACGCTCTTCTTCAATGTCATTTGAATCAATATAATTATTTGGATGGAATTTCCATATCCTCCATTGCTTCTCAGAGTTTGATCCTGTTTTTATCTAAAATTTGTCTGATTACAAACAGTTGGTCTATTGTACTTCTATTGGATCTACTCCCACACTGAGATTCTCAAATGATCATCTCAGTTACTACTTTCAGTCTTTCTTTCATGATGCTGGAGAGTATTTCATATACTATATTTAACTGTATTATCCATCTATATTTCTCGAGAACCAGTTTATTTCCCTTTCTATAAATATTGGGCTTAGGATTACCATGCTTTATCCTTCTGGCATTTTTCTGTTTCCTATGTTATACAAATAGGTTTATTTATAGTATCACTCATTATATCTCCTTCATATTTTACTATCTCTGCTGCAATATTTTCTTCCCTGGGTCTTTATTATTTTCTGTAACTTCTGTATGCATTGTGATATTTCCAGCCTAGTGGGTTTAATTCTGAGCAAGTTTGATATATTTGATTTGATTGATTCTATATTTGATTCTTTCCTTAGCCTGTCATTTTCCTCAGTTGTTACTCTCTCCTTATCTTCTGTACAGAGAAGTTCTTTGAAAAGTTCTACCAATCTTTCCAGAACTTTATACTCTTCTTGGACTACATTTCCCTCCATATTTTTAAATCCTTCCATTCTTGGTTGGTATCCTCTTTTCATCTTTTCTAAAACTTAGTAGAACTTTCTCTGTTTATTCTGTTTGCTGTATTCTTCTATATTCTCTAGCTGTTCATAATTTTATCCTTTTTTCTTGCATATCCTATTTGCTTCCTTCCTCATTTCTTGGTATCTTTCACTGTTCATTCTGGTTTCATTCATTCTTTCTTATTATCCTTTTTCTAGCTTTATTCTTCTCCTGTATAATTTGGGCACACTCGTTGTTAAACCAATCAGCAAATATTATTCCCTTGTTTCTTCCACACCTTCTTTGATTGCTTTCCCTATTTTTCCCATTCTTTTTGTATGGTTATTTTTAAAGTTTTTTCATCGGCTATTGGTTTGCATTTTACTAGCTAATCCTTTTCGGTTTTGCTTCGTGACTTCCTAGTTTTCATCTAACTAATCTGTGTCCCATATTCTCTTAACTATATCTGGACCTTTTTCTGTTTTAATTATTTTCTCCCTTGCTCTTGCTTTAAATAGTTAATGATCCGAGTCACAGTTTGGCCCTTTGCAGCTTCTTATGTCTATATCTGATTATTATCCATTATTCCTCATCTTTCACAACATTTCCTCGGCTGAGAGTTCACTTGAAATTGCGTCACTCTTTGCAACGTCTACCTAATTATTATTCGATCACTTCTTCTATTAATAAGAATTTGTAAAAATAATTGTATGATATTTTTTACCGTTTATAGCTCTTCGATAGTTGAATAAAGTAGACCGAATGGTATGAAAGAAATTCCTTGGTTCCATTTTCGTACATTAAGATATTTCCAATTTTTTCTTGTGCAATCCCAGACAACACAGGATATGTAATTCATCTGTATTACATGAAGAATACACAGGAAATATGTCACGAGATACATATGTATAAGTTGGAATACGCGCGTAATTCGTACGTATATTTGACGGAAAAGTGGCTCAAAAGTTCCATCAGATGTATGTATACGCGCGTATTACGAATTGTAAAATTGAGTAGCCTTACGCGAATAATACATATGTATGTATACATCAAATTTACAAATTGATATTCAGGCCTACATACACGAACTTTAAATGACAATATATTTGTGCAACAATTTCCCAGTTAACTGGGAAATTGTTGCATAGTTAAATTATTAAATTAAATTTTCCATTTTCATACACTACTAAAATAGGCATATTAACAATTTTATTATTTTCCCATAGTCAACATTAATATTAAAATATTAAAATTAATACATGAAAAACCAGTCAATATAAAAAATGAGGGTCATGGGGTATGTAAGAAATTGAAACCAGCACATTTGGATAACATAAAATTTATTCATACCAAGATAATAAAAAATTAAATACAAACAAAATACAACTGTACATTGTAGGTAGGCATCCCAGGGCCAGTTACACTCAGTTTAAGCCACAAGATCAAGATTCAAACAAAGATAATAAAAAAATATAATACAAACAAACTACAACTGTGCATTGTAGGTAGGCATCCCAGGGCCAGATTACAGGACAAATCTCTCATAGAACAACGGCTGCACTATCCCAACACAGCTGCTGGCTAATATCCAGCATTGGAAATCAGTCACACTTCAATCCAGGAAACAGATCAAGAGTCTGCATCTTCCAAAATATCCTTGAAAAGGAGAAGCACAAGTTAAAAAAACATCTACACAAAAATATTAGTCCCTTTTTAAGATTTGCTCTCTTAATGAGATATAAGTTTGTGATCAATATATCACTAAGTGAATTAAATGCTTATATTGAGTATATGGAAATGTATTCAAAGCAGTAAGGTCATGTGAACTATGATGAAGTCTTCACACAGTCAATATGACAATTTGAATTAATGTAATGCCTCTAATGAACTTAAAGGTATATAATGGAAACTTCTCCAAATGATTCAGGCCTATAATAAGCCTTAAGGTAATAAAATAATTTTTCACTTTTAGGAGCTCATTACTGATCAAAGTTATCCATAAAAATAGAGTGATATTTAGTCGTAAATCTCTATATGCAGAGCGTACAGACACATAACTTTAAGTATTAGAAGCAGAGCTGCTATGCAACCTGGCAATCCACCATGATTATAACTACACAAATGTTTAAATTAGGTACTTACATTGGGACCAGCTGAAGATTCGAGAAAGCAGAAGGAGCATGAAAAAAATAAATCATCATTAATGACTTCGATGTACACACGTTATCGTTCATAAAATGCACTACTTCAATAAGTACGTAAAGACTTAATTGAACTAAGGTTTAAGATAAAAGGTACATTTTTCTGAGAACAGAGGCAATTAGAACAAATACATTGGTCATATAGCTAGTAGGAAAACAAACATTTATGTATGATTGTTGTGAATAAAATAATTAAATTTTGAAGGTAACTAGCAAGGCTTGATAATTAAGGTTTTAATAAAAAGGCTACTCCGGTTTGAATACAGTCAACTCAACAAATGGCGATCGATAAACTCTGGATGCATGTAAAGTTCATTTTCCTCACAGCAGGCTTTATTTCATTTTAAAATTTAAATTAGAAATAATAGTTGCACAAAGTCGAATCAAGCACCAAAAGAAGGGGAATAGAATAAATATTCTTATTTTGGTCGTGAAATATCGTTTACGAATCGAAATTTCGAGAATTTTGATAAAATGCGTGAATATTTTTATCAAAATTTCGAGGTTGTAAACAACCCATATCCCCCTTGACAACGAAGGCGATTGTTTTAATTTTAGGTGGTACGAAGTTCACCGGTTCATCTAGTATAATCAAATATAATGAAATGAACGGAAACATCGTTTGAAGGAAAGCACAAAAGCAATAATAGTAAGGACGTATGAACGCGATGATGCAAAGCGAGCATATACAATGGTCAATAAAGTTCACACTAAAGTGCAAATTGCAAAGAAATTTAAAAAAAACAATATCAATATATATATATATATGATACATCAATGATTTTATATATAGTCTAACTAACTATAGTCACATTTTATTTAGCCGTTAAAACATTAAAGGAAACTTATGAAAACGATCAACAGGTGATCGATCATATCTGAGAAAATCATCTCATATCACATTGAATAAAAGAAATCACACATTACCTTGATAAATCAGGAACAGGAAACCACTGGATCATGATTTCTGAAAACGCCCGAACACAGGAGAAGGGAAGCCAAACACCAGATTGCATGAGGCTGACGACGAAGTCAACGAAATTCGTTGATCTTGATGAATTCAAAATTAATGAGTTCCGAGATTGTGCCGACAGATAGCGTTACCGCGTTACAATATGTGCGCTCCGTACGCTCACTTCCACTTAAAATTAAATTTGTGTGCCACTTCCGAGAATATATAATACATGGTGAACAGATCATTTAAATTAGGAAAACTTGCAAATTTTTTCAAGGTAATAATTTCCGGTAAAACTTAAACAAACATTTCTTAATGCGAAAATACAAGAAATATACGTATATGTATTTTTTGTGTATTTCTGCATCATTTTTACATATGTATCCATACATGAAAAATACATAATGTATTTTTCATGTATGGATACATATGTATAAATGTTCGATAAATACATATGTATTACAAATGTAATACAATTCATAAATACATATGTATGCTTCGAGTTAAAATACATCACAAATACATATGTATATCCAACTGTGTGTTGTAGGGGATTGTATCAAAAATATCTACTTCAACATTAAAGAAGCTCTGTTCAAATCGATGATTATTGAAGACTGAGAAACTTCACCTCTCTGAATCCAACCCTTTACCCCCGCGTCTTTATGGACTTCCAAAAAATACATAAGGAAGACATCCTTATCCTCCCAGTGGTTTCAAACATTTCTTCCCTGTGTCATAAGCTGGCCACTGAATTTAATCATTTAATTGCTAATTTATCAGACTTTATGCCATTGTGTGAAAAACTCAGTGGAATTTGCACGTAAAAGTGAAAGACTTGAAATTTCCTAACAATGCAAAAATCTTTCGATGTTTATAACTCATTTACCAGAGTTCCTTGTGTAGAGTCTGTTTTTGTGTTGGAAGGGTTACTAAAAAGGAACAATGCGGATGAAATAGTAACTAGTAACCTGTTGTCGTTGGCGAATGTGTGTTTAAAGAAATCTTTTTTTCAGTTCCAAGGTGGTTTTTATGAACAAAAAGATGGTCTTGCCCTGTTTTAGCTAACATTTTCATGGACTCCCGAAAAGAGAAATTGTTTTATTCAAATTCCCATTTGATAAAATTTATTTTATGCTGGTTTCGGTACGGTGATGACATCTTTTGTTTTTGGGCCGGGGAAAACCGACAACTCTCTTCCTTTATCTCTATCCTGGATTACTTCCATCCTAGTATTTCATTTTCTCATGAAATTGAAATTGATAATACCTTGAACTTTCTTGACCTCACCCTACGTCTAGTTAATCAAAAAATCGAATTCAATGTTTATAATTATATTATTACACAGACAATCAACTTATACTAACAGTGCCATCCCCTTTACTTCTAATCACCACTACTCACATAAGCTAACAGCTTTTCAAGGCCTTATCCACAGATTATTTAATATTTTCTTTATCTACTATAAATTTTCTTCGTGAGCTTAAAACTATTAAAGAAATACCTGTTGCAAATGGTTATTATAATGGTTCAACGGAAAGAAAGACGCATAATCGACAATCGATTTTTTCCTCTTGCATCCCAATCTCAGATGGATTCCCCACGACGTGTTGTTGATCCGTTTGTAGGTAATATTTCGCACAAACTTACCAATCTCTTCACAATATTCAATACTGTGCTAGTTTTTAGAAATAAAAATAACTTAAGGAAATTTTTATGTCTTCTAAAAGACAGTGTAGAACCTTTTTATGAATGCGGCGTCTATAAATTAATTTGCGACACTTGCAAATCTCTCTACATCCGTCGCACTTCCCTAAATTTTACCGTTTGCATTAAAGAACAGTTCAATGCATTCATCAATGCTTCATCTTATTCCCACTTTGCGAAATCCCTTAACGTAAACAAACATTCCAGCAGTTTTTCGCCCAACATTTTCCATTTTGAAGATAATGATAAACGCGTTCGAACAATTAGAGATTATTCGATACTTTCTGTCTCCTAATTGCACCCTCAGTAATTAATATCTTTTTCAAACCCCCTCTCCTCAACCTCGACATTGTCAATAGCATCATTTCAGCTGGAATAGCTTCTCGGAAACTAATATTTTTCTTTGAAATAACTGGTTCTATTATTCGTAGCAACTTGTAAAAATTTTCCTTTGAGATGCGTGTAAAATTCCGGAATACGTTTACATCATGCTGAAGTTCTCTGAGTAGCCCAATATTTCGATTTCTGTAAAACTGCTTTGTCCACAGGTCCCGTTGTTTTTTTCTTTTACGTGCATTTTTTAAAAACACACCTGCACAAATGGCTATCACGCTTGCCGATTCTGTATCCACCATGACGCACAGTAGATAATGCAGTGAGGACAACTAATTGAATGCCTCATGAGGCATGCCCGAAAAGCATGCGCAACGCAAGTTGAAAGGGAGAGAGGAAGCGCAAGTTGAAAGGGAAGGGGAAGAGGAAAGCGCACAAGTGTAGACATACCATAAATATAAGCTTAGTGTTCTGTTAAACCTCCCAGGTTTGTGAAGTGTTCCATTGCAGAAAAAGTTTGGGAAACCCTGATCTAGCAACATTTCCAAAGAAAAGATCTCTGTTTTTCCCGGCGTAGTTGCTGAAGGAATAGTTCTCGGGTCTCCAGCCGGGTGCAGGCTTCGGATAAAAGCGACGTTTCGGCCACATCCTTCGTGGCCGAAACGTCGCTTTTGTCCGAAGCCTGCACCCGGCTGGAGACCCGAGAACTATTCCTTCCTTCAACATTTCCAAAATTAAATTGGCGTCTCAGATGTTATGTTCATTTTACCACCGCCATCGGCTAGAGCATTGCAAGTTGACAGAAAAAATGTATGATTAATTTTTCCTCGTGATTTGTTTCTCAAGACTACCTGGTCGTAATTAAATTCAATTTTTCCATATTTTGCGTACTTTTTATATCGGATAAGTACTTACACAGCCGCGCTTTGACTGCGCTACTTCGAGATTTCCTTATGACAATACGCAGTGGTACACTTTGACAACAGCATTTACTATTGATGAACTTAGTTAGCAAATAATTTTAAAGTGTTTACTCATATAAATCATGAGCACTAAAAGAAATTAAATTTAAAGTTTGGACTGTCTGTGCTTTCTGATTTTCTCCACTATTAGCCCATGAAATCGAGTTTTTACTGTAAATTTACTCATGGAGTGTTGATATTTTTAATTTTATCCCCAACGAAATTTTAATATAAAATAAATAGGGGAGAGGGGGCTAGTTGAAACAGGGGCAAGTTGATACAGTGTAATTTTTTTAATACTCTGGTCACAGCACCTCTGAATATTTACAGACGCCTTCCTAGACTCTATGGAATGCACTCGTGTAGTTTGAGTGCCTTGCTGCTTCCAGGAACGTCACTTTGTTCGCTTCAGTGTTTTTGAATGTGAAAAGTAATATTTTTTTATCGCCGTTTGAATATCTCTTGTAGCAACTGCTTTGGGATTCAAGGCAAGACGATTTCTTTGTTATATTGAAACACTTTGCACTTTAAAATTAAGCATTAATTTGCTCTATTAGACCTTCTGTTAAACCTAAAAATCGATTTATTTGCAATGGTGGGTAAAGGGGCAAGTTGATACTATGTATCTTATATGTAATATTTGTAACACTTGCGTTTTATTACTTTATAGCCCAGTCATGGTCCGTACATAAAAAAATGGCTTTGAAAGGAAAAATATCGTATGCAAAAGTAAAGAAATTTAACTATTTTTCAAGTAATTTTTTTATATTGATTTTATCTTAATTTTCAACATTTTTATTCATCTTAAGATTGAATCAATAAAACATAACACGTTTTATTGTTAAAGTTTGTGTTTTAGTTTGTTTTTAGCAACTAATTTAATGATGTATCAACATGCCCCAGGCGGGGGTAGGTTGATACACTTTAGATATCATTGAAAAAAAGACGATTGTATAGTAGGTAGTTCAATGATAGCCCATAAAATAATCATCTATGTATTAAGGAGGCTTCAAGCTTACATTTAGTCATAAGAATGGCGAAGTAGATTGTTTCTAAAATAATGAAAAACCTAAAACTGTATCAACTAGCCCCGCTTTCCCCTACATTTTTAATTCCAAAAATGTTTCCTTTTTCTGAAAATTATTTCCCTTTCTTCTCTTCCATTATATTTACTCAAAATAATTCACAAAAATCGTTATTAGCATACACACACTTAGCCTGATCTGGATAAAGACACTGACTTACAAATTTCTCAAATGTTTACCATGTTTTATTAATTCCATTTTTGTAGCAATTTAGATGATCCAAATCTAATCGGAGCAGTTGCCATTTTGCGATAGACTAACCAATTTTTATCTCCTCTACTGAACAAAATTTCGGCCAGGTAACCAAAAATGCAATGGACAGCAGTTAAGAAAACTGGATTTTTACTATATTTTACAATGGTACATTGATAGAACAGTTCATGTCGTTTACGTATTATGAATGTTTAACATTCAGTACAACGGAAATTGGGATTTTATCATACCTGGCCTAACATAGCATTCCCTAATGATGGTATCAAACATAAGTAGTAAATTATTTCAACTTACACAAGACCATTAAAAAACATCCAAAAGTTTCTCATATAATCTCTCAGGGCAATAATTCAATATTCTCATTCCTCCATCAGAGTCTAAAATGCAATAAAGGTCTCATTTTGATTACAAGGTTTATATCAGTTTATATTTATAAAGTGAGGATAGTAAAGGTACATACCATGCAGATGACAGATTAAGAAAAACTGAAATGTGTTTCACCAGTATTATGTGTATAAGAAAAAATCATATAATCATTTGTTTCTCCTACTGAAATAGTTAGCATTTAAGTCTCATCTTTATGACCATGGTAATAGATCATGGGGTTGGGTTGTTGGGCTCCTGGAGAGCCATGTGGGCAGTGCATTTGGCTTTGGTGAAAGCAGTTCCAATAAAATTTGTACCAAGAAATCTTGTAACACATTATGGTAATTTTGGTGATTGACCTTGAATTTTTTACTTGCCAAAAAAATAAGTAACGATTGTGAACTTTTCAGCCGTGCTGTCTTAGAGATGCAAGGGAGCGGAGGACTGCACGACCTGGGTGTACCCAAATGGCAGCTCGCCCTTTGCGTGTTCTTTGTATATACGATGCTCTACCTCTCACTCTTCAAAGGAGTCAAGTCTTCAGGTGAGCCTTCTAATCCCAGCAGATTACTCACCAAATAAGAATCATCCTCATGAATGTATGACCAGAAAGTAAGTTCAGATTGGTAGTATGTACATAAAAGTATGTATTCACTCAAAAAAATTGTTATCAAACAGCCTTTAGCCTTGAGCTATAATCTTCAGCCGCTATATCTTGAGCTATAACATAGAGCCTCTATAGCTTGAGTTATTATTCTACAATCACATAAATACCTTTTCGCTTCACACATTAGGTCAACCTAATAAGAAGGTTACGAGGACGATTCGCGAAGGTCGAGGTAGTGTACTTGATATATTAGCCACTTCGCATTCTCACTTTTTCGATGATTTAAATATTATTGCCGGAATTTCAGACCACGATGTCATAACCGCAGTTATTAAAGCGGAGATAGTAAAATCCCTCAAGCCACCGCGGCAGGTTTATATCTTTCGCAAAGCGAGATTTTCGGAATTCAGGGTTTATATCAATACAAAGAGATAAAACTTCTGTTGTTTTCTGAGTGGTTAAACTGTTGAGAATAGCTGAATAGAATATCTCCGAATATTAAGAGAAGGCGAAGCTAAGTTTGTTCCAATTAAAACAACAAAGGATTTTACGCGCGCGGATGAAGAAGCTAGAGAAAATCGGAGTAGACTTAGATCTTGAGGGGCAAAAATTTGCGGAGGTGCGAAGATTGGTTAAAGATGAATCGCAATTGAGTTCTAGGAGTATAGATCTAGAACCTTCCTAAAGTGTTTAGGAGGAGACCAGAAGGAATTTTCGTCATATGTCCGAGAATCTAGAGAAGGTCAGTCTTCTGTACCCAGCCTTGCTAATGACGTGGATTTAACGATTACTGAATCGGTAGGAAAAACGAATCTAATTAATGGACACTACCAGGAAAGCTTTACTTTAGATTATGGAGGCACGGATGAATTTTCTATGGGTGTTAATTCAAAGATGGAACCAATCGAGTTGTCAGTGGATGGAACAGTAAAGTTGTTGCGACAAGTAGACAAGAAGAAAGCTCCCGGGCCAGTAGGTATACCATCACTCGTCATTGAAACGCTGGCGAATGAGCTTGCTCCCCAGGCGTTATACCTATTTCGTGGAGAAAAGGGCAATATCACTCCGGTTCCTAACAAACGACGTTTTTCGAAGCCGGAAGACTACCGTCCAATATCTTTAATGTCAATTTTTTGTAAGACTATCGAGCACATCATAACGAGTTCAATATTGATTTTACTATGTGATAAGGGGGCAATTAGTCAATGTCAACACGGTTTCCGTAAAGGTAGGTCATGTGATACCCAGTTAGCCCTTTTTTCTCAATGATGTAGTTAGAGCAGCTGATAAGGGCATAAGAACAGACGCCATATTTCTAGATTTCAGAAAAGCTTTCGATGGAGTATCAAATGTAAAATTAATGCATAAGTTGATGGCTTACGGGAATTATAGAAAAGTTGTTGAATGGATAAAATAATTTCTCGGAAACAGATCGCTGCGAGTTGCATTGGAGGGAAATTCATCTGATGAGGGTTGCATCACATCCGGTGTTCCGCAGGGAAGTTTATTAGGACCAATGTTGCTACTATAGTGTTAACGATGTTGTGGATAATGTTAAATGCAAGGTCCTAACCTTGCATTAAACGTTATTCGCTGATGAATCAGTTGTGTATAGAAAGATCGTAACTCAAGAGATCCAGATAACAATAGATTACATTAGCCTTAGTTTCCAAAAATTCTTTACTGAAAAACAAGTTTTAAAACTAAAAACTGATATATGCATTTGAATCAGGTAAATAGCATAAAATTCGTAAATCCTCTCTAAGTTTTATTTAAAAAAAGGTTTTGTATCATCCATAAATTCTTTCTACAACCATCCATTTGGTAGCACATCATTCCCTGAAATAAAACTTGAGAAAATGAATTTTCTTGTAATGTAAAACATAGAATCAAAACATTTGTGGTTATTAAAATCTGAGTAAGAATTCCTTGTGATTTGAGAACTTAAACATTTTGAAGCTACAATACATTCCTTAGACACTATTGGGGATTTAGCTACTCCTCTATTTCCCCTACAGATTCATTACTTTCAGTGTTCCTTGCTCATTGATTCATTGCATTTTAGTGTCCTTAAAGAGCAATGCATAAGTGTGTTATTTATGGAGCATACTTAAAGATTAACAAAGTAACTAATAACTTTCCTTCTTTCAATGCAACCCTTATCATGGTGACGTGGACTGCCTGGTCAGGCAAGGTGGTGTGGGTAACTGCCACTCTGCCCTATGTCGTCCTCAGCATTCTGTTAGTCCGAGGACTAATGCTTCCAGGGGCATTGTCTGGAATATCTTACTATCTTCATCCTGAACTGTACAGACTGGCAGAAACACAGGTGTGTATACACATAAAGGTCTGGCCACACTTCACCGCACCATCACCGTGCCGTAGATAGGCCGCGAGTCGGCCGTGTCACGGTTCGTCCTAAGTGAAGCCACACTTTTCCATGCCGCGCCCGTGCCTTGTCCGTATTCTGGCTCGATCTCCACCCTGCGGAGGGAACAGTTTAGTATTCTTTTCGACTTCTACGTAGAAGTGATGTTCCGTAATTTCAGTAATAGTGAATCAGGAATGATAGCGCTAGCAATAGAGGAAGAAAAAATTAATAATATAAAAAACATTACCAGTCGAAAAAGGAAATTAAACATTTCTCGCCATCTAGCATAATTAAGCTAAATATTGTTGAAGTTAATAAAATTTCACTCGAAAGGAAAGAACTGGGATAATTCTCTTCCGTGTCTGCTTCGTGCCCTTCAAAAATTAAAACGTACACCCTGAGAACAGAGATTAAGATTAAGTTTGAGAGACAAACAGATTGATAAAACGCTCAGTTAGATCTTTTGCATGTAAATGTTTTAAGGGTGTGAATTCAAAGCTAGGCTCGTGAGTAGTGCTTTTGAGAAATTCATAGTGCACAGTTTGAAGGAGAGTTTAGTTTGTATTTCATAAGGTACAGATGGACATCCGAAAATTATTTTCACAGTCCGCTATTAGCTCGAGGCTGCTATCGGAAAAAAATTATGTTAATGGCTATGTGTTTTTTGTTAAATAACCATTATTAGATGCATAAATTAGGATTGTCTTATTTTAGGGCTGTCATCAGAGGACACATCTCAAGATGAGTTTAGCAACATCTGCAAAACTTGTTCCTTTATTGAGCATTCGGGACGATTAAAAGTCTGTACAGTAGACTCTTTATTACTCGGGATGATAGAAAATACACTGATCTATGTTTTATGATTGCCTGTTAATTTCATGTATATTTACAAAAATTATTCGATAACCGAATTTCAGTAGAAATTTGAAAAAGTATTGGAGCAATACAAGATATCAGTAAAAATTAATTTGCGATAATATCATTAATAATATACTATTTTGGAAGCAAATCAGTCAGCTGAAAGTTATTGTGCGCGTAAGTTACGCACATATTTATCAGAACTGTGACTTGATAGCCTGAAATAAATTTGACAAACTATTTAAACTGTGACTTAAATTCTTCAGTTTCCTTTTCGATGCAGCCATTTTTTCTCCGGTGATAGAGTCCAACGAATTTCATGACATATAATGTCAACTACGTGGTAATGCAATGCTTATTCAAAATTTCAATTCATGGAAAATTTTAGTTTTCTTTGAACACTCAGTGCGTAAAACTGGGTTTGCATCAGCTCTCTACTGGTTAAACCACCTATTACTCAGTCTAAATAATTGTAAGTTGACATCTTCATTTTTTTCACCTTGTGAATGTGACTTTAATTCTGCAAATTAAATTATAATATCAACTATAATCAAGAGTCTACTGTATTTTTAATGCAGCCGAATTTTTAATGTTTGGTATGTGACGCATTCAGTTGAATACTTAGCTAAGACTCGGGAAGTTTATATCTACAACACTTAAAAACTTCAGCATAGAAAAAAATGAGTTTTTAAAAGATATTGGACGTATCCAAACAACACTCATGATAAGTTTCCAATTGTTTGCTTATGTAAACTACTATCCTGAAAAGTGCAATAAGTTGGTCACATATGCGTTAAACACCACTAGTTTGCAATTCATTTAGTTTTTGAAAGAATTGACATTTATTGTAGTAAGTACATTCACGCGGGCTTGAATACACTGGCCCCTTTAAGGTAGGCATTTTTTCCGTTTTTTCTGCTGCCATGTACCCCCATTGGCAAATCTTGGCTGCACCACTGCACATAACACTTGGTTTAAAGATGATGAATTGATTTAATGCAATGAAAAATAAAATAATTAACTTCTATCAAGATAAGATCCAATTTAATCTTAGTTTTATAAATACATGTGAACATGTAGATAAAATTGTTTGATACTTAGGATTTATCTTCATCAATAATTTGTAATAAGCAAATTGTATCAATTTTATAGATAATAGAGACATTTTGGCCTAATTTTTTTATTAAAAATCTAAGAAAGTACAATTAGGATATTAGAGAGAAAATATACCTAATGTAAGTGAGGCCTATCCTATAATATGAAGATATTTTGGGACCCACATAGGTAAGGCTTGAATACAAAATTAGAGAGAATTTAAAGAAGTGTCACTGGGTTTAATTTGGGCAGGTATGAGAAGAGAGAGTTAAAGGAGTGTAACAGGAATGATAATAGAGTTTGGGTTGAGATAAATGCAAGACAGACACAAAATAAAAAGGTTAAGTAAGTTTTGTCAAATTCACCTCGGAAAACTGGCACTTAGGATCCAACAGTAAGGTAGGGCCATAAATATCAAATTTATTTGTTGTTATTGAGAACAGATATATGAAAGTATTCCTTATAATGGAATCATGAAATGGGAGGATTAACGGAATGTAAAGTTAGATGAAATAAAAGTAAAATGTGCTTCTTTAAAATGTAGTAGTAATAAATTAAATTATGGTATGTATAATTTTGATAATTGAGAAAAATTGCCTTCAGGAGGTTTTGCTATAAGCTCTTCTTTCTGAATAAAGGTAACAGCAGGCAACAAAAAGTTCCCTCACTCAAGTTTATTTTGAGAATGATTTTGTAATAGTATTATTATTATTAATAGTATTACGAGGAGTATTGACGAGGAGGTCAAGGCATTCTGCTCTTTTCCGTGTTCCTTTTGGGAGAGAGAATGCATGCAAATATGAACCACTCACCAGGATGATGCGGTCCACAAATGACATCCTAGTGAGGAACAAATTTATAGACCTCTTCAATGGCTCTCCCAGAATTTTAAAGCATAAATTATATACCACTTTGTCCTCTTGATTTTTTTTCTTACTTTCTTTCTTGTTCTATCCAATTCCATTTTTATGTCATTTTTTATACTCTGTTTTTATACATGTTTTTCTCTTCTTTTTTCAATTGTTTTGGTGATATTTATGTATTTTATTTAATTTCCTTTTTGTATATTATATCACATGTAATAGGGTATATTACCTGTTTGTGATAAATAAATTATTATTATTATTATTATTATTATTTGAGTTTTTGCACTTTCTCAGCGTTTCCGCTGGAAAATATTCACCTGTCCATAGATGGTTAGGACTAGGCTCAGTCGACACGGAGAGAGAATTCACTCTAACCCATGTGATCTTATTATTTATTGCTGAGGAACTTGCGCACAATGTGACATGTTTGCAGTAATACTGCTTTCTGTGCTGCATCGATGGTATATTCCTCTAAACCAATTTTCTCCATATTTTTACCAAAATTGTTGGTCATCAATCCTTCAACAGATATCACAAATGGGACAACCTGGACCTCTACCAACTTCCAGATATCCTTTAATTGCCACGCAAGCTCTTCGTATTTGTCCCTCTTTTCCATCTCCGTTCTTCGTATGTTATGAGACAGTGGCACAGCTGTATCAATGATTATTGCGGTTTTGTTCGCATTATTAATTAGCAAAATATCTGGTCTGTTGTAATTAATCGTTTTATCTGTTAAAACTGGTCTATCCCAATAAAGGATGATCTTGTTCCTCTCTAAAACAGGAGCAGGCTGATATTTATAATATGGAACGATATCCTCATCAAGGAGTTCATATTTCATACCCAGTTGTTGATGTATGAGCTTCGCAACCTGGTTGTGCCTTCCTAGGTATGCTGTGTCTGCTAGATTTGGACAACCAGCCATTATGTGTTCGATGGACTCCCCTGTTTTTCCACATTTTCGGCATCTATTTTCCACATTCAGCTTCAGGATGTGTTTTTGGTAATTTAACGTTTTCATTACTCTGTCTTGGATTGCAAAAAGGAATCCCTCGGTTTCAGGATACAAGTATCCTTTGTGTATCCATTGTAATGAGGCCTTTTTGTCGATATAAGGTTCGTCTAGTAATCTTGGGAACTTTCCATGTATATCCATACTTTCCCATACTTTTTTATCCTCTTGAGTATTTAGTTCTTTACTGGTTCCTTCCTGTTGGAGATTGAGGGGAGTGTATCCCTCATCAGCTTCTACCGCCATCTTCATAAGTTCATCAGAAGATGTTCTTAGTTTCTCTTTCATTTGAGAAACCTGGACATTACACATATTCTTGATGTTCAGCAGGCCTCTTCCACCTTCCTTGCGAGGTAAATATAATCTCTTGACAGATGAGTTTGGATGAAGGAATCTAAACTTCGTCAGGAGAGTTCTTGTTTTCCTGTCTATTTCATCTAAGTCACTCTCAGACCATTTTACTACCCCAAAGGAGTAAATAAGGATTGGAACTGCCCAGCTGTTGATTCCTTCGACTATCCTCTTCCCTGATAGCTTTGTATTACATAATTTTGCAATTCTCCTTATGTATTTTTCCTTGAACTCCCTTTTCAGTTGGGTGTGGTCTATTCTACCGTTTTGGAGAGATCCTAGATATTTATAGATCTCATCCGGTCTTAAATTTTTTATTCCGAGGAAATCCTCTTCGTGTTTTTTAATAGTTCCTCGTTTAATGCTGACAGTCGCACATTTTTCCAATCCAAAGGACATGCAGATGTCTCTGCTAAACAGGGCTACAGTTTTTATTAATGATTTTAGTTTTTCAGGTGTTTCTGCATAGAGCTTTACGTCGTCCATGAACAGCAGATGGTTTAGTTTTATTTTATTATTATTATTATTATTATTATTATTATTATTATTATTTTGTAATAGTTTATTTCATCTTTCTGGAACAATTTTATTTAATTAATTTGACTTCAATACAGTGACTTATCAGTAATATAAATTAACTTATAAATAATAAATGCATGCTCTATTAAACTGATGAAAACTTCTAAAATATATCGTTTTCTGGTCAGTAGGTATGGGTTGACGCAGCAGTACAGATATTCTATTCCGTTGGAGCAGGTTTTGGTGTCCACCTCTCCTATGCCAGTTACAATACATTTCACAATAATTGTTTACGGTACGTAAATCACTATTAACTAATATCAAATCCTGTGTATTTAAGATAAGAAAACCTGAAATGCTTTGAGGAGATGTATCAGTTCATAAGATGGATGCATTCAGGTATCTCTTTTGGTAAAAGTCGGAAATCATTGAACTGAATTCCACAGTGATTTTTAAGAATCTCTAAATTATTCTCTGTTGAGGAAAGCTTGAATGATATTTATAGATGGCTTGCATTAGTTGTAGGAGTTTACTCAAGAAGTAAGAAAAAATATTTTTATTGCAAATATAATTATCAGAAATACTTTATGGGCATAATGTTCCTTATCTTATACAGTAATTCAGAGTATTCTGTTAACAAGTAACTGTTTCTTATTTTAATTTTTGACTGTTTTACTCTATTTCATGCTTGACCTTCTCTACATTTTTGGAACTTGAAACTTATCAACAGTGACTGTATCATAACAACAGCTGTGAATTGTTTCACAAGCTTTTTCTCTGGTCTAGTTATCTTCACTTATTTGGGATTTATGTCTCACAAACAAGGAGTTCATATCAGCACAGTTGCAGCAGAAGGTCAGTTAACAAATTCATCTTCAAAATTTTGATGCTTACTGTTAATTTTATAATAATATTAGTAATGTTTCAATGAGATTCTTTCCTCCTTGTTGTGTGACTACTCTTCTATCTCAAGCTCACAAAGAATAAACATAGATACAGTAGAAGTCCGTTATAACGAGAGCTGGCAAAATTCGGATAAGTACTCGTTATAACGCGTACTCATTATAGCCGATTTCTAACACTAAATCTCCGTCCTCTTGAACCCAAGAGCAGCGAGAGCGGCAGAATGGAATTGTAGTGTTTTTAATCCTTACGCGAATGCTTCGCACTGCGTAAAAAAGTATCGTATTTACTTGAAAATAACGCGCACCCTTTTGGGCCTTTTTTTTCACCTCAAAAATCAGGGTGCGCGTTAGAATCGACGACAAACTAGATCCGGGTACAATACTACTTGTTGGCATGTCCCGTAGTGTGGGGCCGGCCGCATCCTAGGCTCAGCCTGGTTCAACTCGTCAAACGTTCTACCAATCCGCTATCGATGTTCGGGCTCTATACATTTGTTTATACTGTATCGATGTTTGCATTATATACGAAACTGTAGGCTGATAGTTTTTAATTGAAAGGGAATTGGCAACCCCTAAAAATAATGGTGTGTCTTTAGATAATCTTAATTCATATCAAATAGCTTTCTCGAGATATTTTTCACTCACACACTTCGTATGCAATGACGAGTCGCGAGAGAGAGAAAGAGGTTACCCTGGGAATATGAATCAGCGCTGCTTTTTCTCCTATATTCCCACTGATCCTGGATCAGACGATTTGGTTCCAAGTTTCGTTTGAAAACAAATCCAACAGGTGGATGTCAATATGATGGGAACTCAATTAAAATTTTCGGCGCTGACTAGAGGGGTCGTCGCCGAAAAGAAACAAGAGATGAGGTGATAAGATGTACGGAGGGATAAAGGAAAGAGTGAAACTCGTGAGAAGTTTATCAAAGCTCCCTGAAGTATCTTTGCCGAGGAAGGGTGAGGCGGCTAGTGGAAAACAAATGCATGAATTAGGTGACGATAATTTTTGCATTTAATATTTCTCTTCCCTTTGAAGAGATAACGCACCTCAGATTACCGTTGGCTTGTCGGACTTGGTCCCTCACGTCAATTGACGATTCCGATGTATGCCTCCTGCAAGAGAAGCACTCGTTATAACGATACTTCAGAAATGACTACTCGTTATGATGTATGTTACTTCCTATCTTTTCAGCAGTGAGACGGACAACGGCCAAAAAATCACTCGCTATAACGTAAATCTCGTTATATGCCGTACTCGTTATAACGGACTTCTACATTATAATAAATATTGCAATATTCTATCACAGAGTTGATTCATACTTGTGTTAACCCTAGAAGGGTATCGCTATTTATTTTACCTATTCGGGTATCGCGGGGTGAAAAAACACCCCAATTTTCAAGGGCCCGTATCTCGGGCCCAGTATGACTTTGAGGGTTTTGAGAGAGCTCATCTTTTTCGTCTTTTAATCCAAAATTCAGGGAGCTAAACAGTTTTGGTTAAAAGTTGAAGGGTCCGTGGAAATCGAACACGAAGGGCAAAAAACTTGAAAAACTAACAAAAATGACAGTTTTCGTTAAAATTACGATATCTCAGAGAGTTTCTGACCAAATTGAGTAACTCCAACGAGGTTTTAAAGGAGAGATACTATGTTTTAAGGGTATTATAGTGGTTTTGGCCAATTCTCCAAAAAAGGTATTTATTTTGAGAAATCAAAGTGCGCAAATAGAAAAAACTTGAAAAATCGATTTTTGCCGCACAGATCGTCATACTGATAAAGAATTTCGTTCAAATTGATAAAAAATATCTTTATTTTGAACGATAAAGTACAATTATTGAGAAGAAATATCAAATTTATCACTGACAATGAACACATCTTCCCTGTCTCCCTGTTCCACCTACGTCCCGTCTTATTGGCCCTTCATCCAATACCTCCTGTATACAGAACACTGTTTTGTGTGGTAGATTTTTCAATTCTTTCCTCCTCCGGATATGAGGATTTGTGACTCATTACTTACCCAAAAAGTGCAAAAAATACGAATATAAAAAAACTTTAAAATGACGAAAACTATACACAAAAGGGATCGAGGGGTGAAAAAACACCCCAGACGCACTTCAAACGTTCACTGCTCGAGCTTCCACGTGCTACTGACGCTGAGATTATGCTTCCTCTATTCTCAGACGTTGAAACTGAATTATGGTTACGGTCCGGGGTCTTAAACGTAAGCCGTTTCTTTTTGCCGCGAGATTTAAACCGGTCTGGGGTGTTTCTTCACCCCGCGTTCGCGTTCTAGGGTTAATGATTGTGAGTTCTATATTTTCTCTTTAATATCAGTCATTGACTTTAAACTTTCAAATCATTAAAAAACTACTGCAGTAATAATGCAATAAACCATTATCTTTATCTGAATATAATCCTTAGTATACATTAGGCTAATGAAGATTCTCTTTGATGACAGGTCCAGGGCTTGTATTCCAGGTGTACCCAGAAGCAGTAGCCACTTTGCCAGGATCCCACATTTGGTCTATGCTCTTCTTTTTCATGCTAATCATGCTTGGATTAGACAGTGCAGTAAAGTATCAATCACAATTACTTTTATTACTATAGAACAGATTATTCATAATATTACTTAGCAAAGAATGTAGTACATTAACAGATATTGAATATTTTTATAAAAATTTATCTTTTTATGTTTCTCAAGGCTAACAAAAATGCCTGCATACGTAACTTATGAAGATTTCACATTTAATAAATTGCTTTTCCTTGCATTTTCATTCATCACTTATATAAAGTCCAAATTTTACATTATTTTCTTGCATTCTAGTCATTATTTTTAAGCTTAAAATAATATTCGCATACACTCAGATTTAAACTTTTATTTGCATTTTCCAAGCAATTATCATTGATATCAGTACAATGAAACAAAAGAGGAATTCTGTTAAACAGAAGATAACTAAGGAGGAAATTCTAATTAATATTATATATAGTAATTCTAATTAATATTATATCACAAAATAATATATGTATAGTAACGAAGTTCTTTAAAGTTTTAAACAGAAATAATTTTAACATTTAACCGTCACAAGCCACAAAGGTGATTTGTACGGTTTGTATATAACATAATCTATAAATATAGTTTAATTAATTTCTAAGAGCATTACTTGTAAAAAAAACATGTACAAAAAACTAAATATGGTGTTATCCAAGTTTATTTCATATTGAATTCTTTATATTTCAGATGGGTGGGATGGAATGTGTTATCACTGGTTTAATGGATGAATTTAAAGGAATATTCCAAGGACGCCGATATGCACGTGAAATATTCACACTCGTGGCAATACTAGTCTCCTTTTCAGTTGCCCTCACTAATGTTACCCCAGTGAGTGCTCATAATCATCATTTCATTAGTTTTAAAGTAACTATAACTGTAAATGTCACCTTGTGAGTCAACATTTGAACATGAGAAAGATATTTAGATAATCAAAAACTGACATCCATGATAAATTACACAGGTCACACCCTGAATTGTTTTAACTTAAGCATATTTTGGCAGCTCTTTAAAACTTAGGGTCCACAAAAATATTTCAATGGAAAGAATGGCTGCAATTTACTGCATATACATATGTAACCTCCATTATACCTCACATTTATATTCATTGATGTTACTTTATGTTTACGACAACACTTACCATCATTTTCACTGCAAGTATATGTATTCACCACCAAAAGTATTTTGTAACTTGAAATCCCAGCAGTTTACAAGTATTGAATTACAGTAGCAGAACCTGAAAATCCTTTATCTTAAACAGTAGATCAGTACAAATATCATTTGGGTCTAATGTATTTTTGGTAATGTTACAAGATGCTGCAGTTTTTCTACATCCCTGGAAAAGAGGTATGCACATGGGTGGTGCAGAGGTGTACTATTTCAATTCAGGAGTTCTGAAATTATTTTAATTGATTGGCATCAATTTGACCCTTTCAGTGTTGGACCAAATCTTAATTCTTTTCTCAAGTTGCCATATCTTTTGTTGTAAGGATTTGCTTACAAACATCCTCTAGTTACATAGTGAATTTGTATTATTTCTTAGGAACACACAATTTATATGATTTTATAATGAACTTACTAAATTTTGAATTACATTGAATTTCATACTGTACACAGTCCTATGTACCGTGTTTCCCAGCCTATATTACGCACTTTTTTTACTCCAAAATATCCTCTAAAATTAGTCTGTGTCTTATGCGCCGATGGTATACGGGTATAACTCCATCCTATAATAATCAAGCCGATTCACCAGGATAAATGCATACCATTAAGCAGTGGCAGATCCAGGGGGGGGGCTATAGGGGCTGTAGCCCCCCCAGAAGTCACAGTAAGAAAAAAAATGTATCATCGTTCATACTTTTGAGATGTGAAGAAAATATTGTTTATCTACAACGATAGATAATAATAAGCATAATTCAAATATGTATACTGAGTTTAATTTTATAAAATTTCTTACAAAAATCAATCAATAGAAAATGAATCTTTAATCCCAACTCTCAAGCTCCCCCCACAGCTCGATCCTAGATCCGCCACTGCCATTAAGTATTTTTTTACCATATCAGGCATTGAAAATAGTTCAGTTAATTACAAATTTCGATAATAACACTTTTTTGATTAAGTAGTAAGGAATACTGTTTTAATATTTCAATGACAGAACTTCCTTTAAAAAAATTCCCAGGTAAATCGGAAATGCATACAATGTAGCATGTTTAGTTTAATCTCGCATGTGGTGCTGCTGCAAAACTTCTACACATTGGGCTAATGGAGATGTCATCCCTATGCTAATACATTGTATCTCTCGCTATAAAGAGTTTACCGGCACTCAACCTTATGAATTTTTTTGTAAATTCTTACCAGAAAAATCAAGGTGCGTCTTATGCACCGGGAGATACGGTATATACATTGAATTTCATACTGAACATACACAGTCCTGTGTATATGCTATTCAAAGTCAAAAATAACTTTTAATAATTCCACAAATCAATTCATACATATGCATGCACCTATACTTTAAGCAAAAAACAAAAAGAAAATGCTATGGGGCGATATGCATATTATGGGTTTCCTGATGTGTTTTTGATAAATAAAGACTAAATTTATAATCATAACCTTCCGTAGAGTCACAAAGGAATCAAAATATTCTAGGGAAGAATTTATGATTTATTATAAAGCTAACTATTAGCTAGTTACAAAAGGTACTGTCATCTGAGTGATATTTTCTTTATCAACTTCTTAGTTTATGAATAATTTTAGCAGATCCTCAAAGAATTTGATAAAAATTATTTTTAAGACTAATGAATCAGAGACATAATCACATATATACCACAAGAGATATTAATTCTGCATCAATATTATCAACTACTCAATGTATTTTTGTCTTATAGGGTGGCATTTACATGTTTCATCTTCTGGACACCTATTCAGCTGGAATCTCACTGCTTTGCTCAGCACTTTTTGAAGCATTAGCAGTATCATGGTTTTATGGTGAGCATTTTGAAGAAAATAGAGTATTATAATTAAAAAAATGGAAAGACTGCTTTGAACTTGATGAAGTTTATATTCTGAGTTGAACAGATGATTCTGAATTGCTACAGTATTGCTTGATAAATGAATACATTAAAAATAAGAATATTGAATGAATTTCATAGTTTCTACATTTGTAACTCTAATTAAATAACATTTTCAACATACATCTCCTAGATTGGTCCTAAATTCATTCCTTTATGATAATCTGTTGCCTAACTAAAGAATTACAATTAGCTACTCCTGTGAGATTTATTTTTATGGAAGTAAACACATAATTCTTGATAGAAATAATTTATTATGACTGAACAGGAAAATTACTCAAAAATCAGATTGATAGAATTTCAACCTCTTTCCCTCAGTATGTGGATTTATGACCGATTTTAGCTGTAGAGAATCTTTTGCTTCTAACCAATAATTCCACTTTGCTGCACAGGTCTAGATCGGTTTTCATCTGATGTAGAAGCTATGTTGGGATCCAGGCCTGGGTTATACTGGCGTATTTGCTGGAAGTTTATCAGCCCATCTTTTATCATTGTAAGTTTTCTGTTATACTTGAATTAAAATTTATTATTATATACTATTGAAAGTTGAAGACCTTTTAATCAATATTTTGCATATCAAAATGAATTATTTATCTGTAGGTGCATAAATATGTTTAGTACCATTGCTAGTCACCAGCTATAGTAGAGGAATGGTTAGCATGTTAGTTCTTCTACCATATAGTTCCAGGTTACAATTCCAGCCAATCAGATTTTTTAGGTTACCAGTTAGAGAATGGTTGTGTTTGTTTGTCTGTAGTTATTGTTTGAAGCCCTTCACTGTAATGGTCCAGCAAATAGATGTTTGAGGGGTCATTAGGAAAGAAATAAAAATAACCAAGGAGGATCCATTTGGGAGGAGCAGCCAATCACCTCTTTTAATTATTTTGTAGCTCTAGCCTATGATAGGAGGAGATTTAAATCTAAATTTGAAAACTCTCTAGGATTAATATACATCTACTGTGTGTATCATGGCAAATTATTTTTGCAAAGATAATAGGGATGAGTTTATAAAGATTTTTTTCTTAAATCACACCTGCAAAAACTGAGAGTTAATAAAAAATCAAAGAGATCTGAGAATGTAAACAATGAGTCAATTAAGTATACTCATATTGTAAGAAGCAGAGAGAAAAGCAGTTCTTCTTTCTGAGGTGTGTCTTGAAGAACATGAGGCAAATAACAGGATGCAGGTGATGATAGAATCATCAGGTCTTCTTAATGTAAGGTATCACTTTTATCATGAAGCTCGATTTCAAAATTTAACCTTTTCCATGACATCGTTTGGGATGAAATGAATACATAGCAATCAAAACATTACCGAAACCTCTGTGAACTCAACTAGCAACAAGGTTAGATGTTTTGAAAAGAGGGTACGTGAAATAACCTTGTTGGCTTCCATTGAGTAAACTAATGTATCTACTGCACATATTTTGATGTTTCACTGCTTTCTCGCCTGAATAAAGTCCATTTATTATTATTATTACTATTATTAATATTGGATTTTAGGTGTAGATAGGTGGGCAATAGGGACTTTTAAAAAATTCATCTAAACCTATAATATTTCAAAATGGATCTGTAAATATGGGGTTTCATGAAGTGTGTTTGGAAGTTCTGAGCTCATGCATAATTTCTGTTGGCAGGGGGTGGTGCTGTTTGGACTCATATACCAACAACCACTCAAGTATGATGACTATGCATATCCTAGTTGGGCAGTGATGCTTGGCTGGAGTTTGGCTCTTTCTTCTGTTGTCATGATTCCAATTGTAGCAATAATCAGGATAGCCAGAACACCTGGAACATGTAAAGAGGTAAATGGCGAAGAATTGCTAAATATTTAAATGTGTGTGGAGGGAAAGAAATTAAAAGTTTTGAATCCTGCTTTAGACATTGTTAATAACCTCACTGTAGAAATGCTTTAGAGGTGACTAAATATTTTTACTTTTTTTATCAAACTCTAATTATTACAACAAAGAATAGACTGGTAAAAAGTCTGTTCAGGACTGGGAACAAGTTCCTCCAAGTCCATTTTTTTCAAGGCTCTTCTTCCTTGAGATTTTTTCTGAATGCATGCTATATCATGCAAAAACACCTTACCTATTTCCTTGTTAAACTATAATTATTTGAGTCACTGGTGTATTTTTATCAAGAGCTTTGTCATCTCTCCTTTTTCTAATGAAAAGTAGATTGTTCACTTCATATTCATGTTTAACTAAAATGTGCAATCTTTTCTTTGTGACAGAGAATTGCATTAAATATCAGTCCAGAAGAAGAACATGATAAAATAAGACGAGAGGGCATGGTTGCAGTGACCCGATTCAAGTGGAAACATTGGCTTTATGTTTAGAAAATTAATTTATTGATGAAGAAGAAATTGTGCAAATGGGAATGCAGTAAATAGTGAGCAAGACCAATTGAAAAAGGGTCCACAAGATTTGATGCATTTATATAGTTTTTAAGAAACATTTCCTTATGTTTTTCCAAGATTCAAAAGCGATCATTGGAAAGGAAATGGATCTTATAAAGCACAAAACATTCTAAGAAAGTTTTATCAGCTTACTGATTAATTTGCTTCATGGAAAACTAATTTTCAAACATTATTCGAGAGGGATGCAATCTGAACTTGACTGCAATATTCCTGAGGCTTGGAACAGAATTTGGGTCAAGTGTACAAGGATCTCATAGAAAGGGCTTTAAATAATGTTCTTCTTGATATTCAGCTCTCGCGATCCCAAGTACCTGACTAATTTATGATAATGAGAAGAAAAATGTTGCTGTCTTTATGAAATCATTGATTTAAGAGTCACTAATAGACTAAAAGTAGCTAATGAAATTGACTAGCCTGTGCTCCTAATTTAGGGAAGAGTTGTAAGTACCTACTGCTCAAAAATGTCTCTGCTTGAAAGATATAAACTCTATGTAACACCAGAAAGAGTCAGCTGCATTTTTAACTTTGATGCAGCACGATTTTTCAAGAAATGTATCTACATTGATTTGCCATCGTTTTGGCTCACAAATGATGCAATAAAAAGGTACACAAGTTTATGATATATCTGCAAACATTTGACTTAAAATAACAAAGAAAATGATGTATTAGTGTGAAATTTTCAAAGTTGCAAAGTATAAATAATTTAGCAATTCGAATATTTAGCGAGTAACTGATTGTATTTGTTGATGGACATTTTATGATCTTTTTTTTAAATGATTTTGTATTGATTGCAAAAAGAAAGATTTTTTACCCGAGGTACTTAATACAGTATTTATATGATGAACACAAAGAGTGTATTTGCTGTTCTTAAATGTTGTAAATATTTTCTTGTCTTTGAAAAGTGGAATTCCTTTCACACATTAAGTGAAGCTTATATCACTTTCCATTACCTCAATTACAATTAATGTGCCCATATTAAACATTTTTCAATTCATCATTAGTTTGTGATGATTTTACTTTGCCCATCATGAAGGATTCCAATATTTATATTTTTTACGCAATCATCAAATGGAGGAAATCTCAATATATTCATTATTTCTACTTTTATGCGCAGTTTTGTAATAATGATACCTCATTTTAGTAATTGAATAGAGGATTGAAAGTCATAGTAACATTAAGGTTAAGAATGTGTGTTGTGAGCTCAGCTGGAAAGTGCTATCCAATATCTATAGATTCTAGTTAGGACTATATTTGTGATGATATGAAAATGAAATAATTAAATGTTAAAAAGTGCATTTGATGATTTCCATCAAATGCCTTGTGTATGTCTTTTTGGTGCTCATTTCAGTGATTATATGGATCAAAATGACCAGTTGAAATCTTAGGAGAAACTAAAATTGAGAAGCATTGCATATTACATTGTCTCACTTCTTTTTAAATGCTTCTAATTGGACCTGGCTACTCTAAGGAATTATTTAAAAATGACTATAAATGTGAATGCTAATATTATCAATTATTTTTGTTGATTTAGAAGAGATTTTAAATGCAATGTGAAGATGAGTAATCATAGTACACATTCATGCAATTTAAGGCAATCTTTTCATGTAGAATTTCCAATTCTGAATTGATCATCTGTCAATGTAAAAGCAAAATGTGCCTCATTGTATGCATGCTAATTATGATGTTTCCATATAGATTTAGAGCTGAGAGGTGATGTGAATGTGCAAAGTATTTATTGATCAAATTACATAAAACATATACCATTCCCCAAAAATTATACATGTCATTATATGTGTTCAAGTACAATAAAAACTTAAGAAAACATCACAAATTTCCATTCATTGAATGATTATGCTGTAAATTTCATGGAATTTTATTTTTAAAATATTATTAGCCTTGTTTCCTCCCTGTATAGCCATTGTATCATAGGCTGATCGTATTCACCACCCGTCTACAAATAACTACCAAAGGCTTTAGAGAGAGCACTTCTTTCCCTTTCCAAAGATTTTGGTTGATTTGTCCTTTCTTTCCTCTCTGAAAGTCTGATAGTCTGATAGTGGAAAAGATCTACATTAGGATAGCACAACAACCCTTATAAATAATATTTTTCAAATGATGCATTGCTGAGCAAGTTAAATTCTATTAAGGAAAATTATTGGTAGCTGAATGGCTTCCTAATTATGACAGTCAAGATCAAGACTGAGATGGGGAAATAAAATATATACTATGTTATTTGGCATATACTTTTTTCCATATATTTAGACCTGAATTCACATTGCATGTTATACACAAATATACATTTTTATTTTAACTTAATTAAATAAAAAGAATGATATTAATTTTTGACTCAATTTAAAAGGTCTTTTTTAGGTAATTTACAATTAAAATGTCTCATCACCTGAGAAAAACTTTGCAATGCTTTCCCAAAACAGTGCCTTCCTTTTCTCTCTGAATCTGGTCTGACAATGACTTAAACCTGGTATCCAAGATATAACTTTTCATAAAATATAGGAGTCAGAGATTAATAAATGTTGGCCAGAGTAGTTCATGAGTATTTACTCTGGTTCTGTTTCTGCCTAACACTGTATCACAAATTTTTTCTCAGTTTGCAAACTCAGCTCATGCAAAGCAGTTTTGCCCTATCAGGGGCTGATTATCAGAACATTCTTTAATCTAAATGTATGTATGTATATTGCTTTTCTAACGTCTTCCTAACATGTAGTGCAGGCATGTAGCCAAGGGGAGGCGAAGGGGGCGGTCGCCCCCCAAGACTCAGACAATATTATGTTTTTTCCTCAATTCCAACATTCACATGCTATTATTTTGAGCCCCTCGCCCTCCCAAGGGAAAATTCCTAGCTACGTGCCTGATGTAGTGTACCACTGTTTTGAGGTCTCTCAGTACATCACCAACTCCACCTCATGCAATGCAGATTCAACAGTTCTATTATTAGTATTTCATTCATCTTTGTCAGGACAAAACTCCCGTTCATTGCTTGCAGTTTTCTCAGTAAACACCTGAAGCATCCACTTAATATAGTGTTCAACCCCAATGGCATTCCAGATGCTGTTAAATTATTAGCTGATTATAATTGCTCTATCACTATCAACAGTAAGGTAAAGGTTAACAAATCCTATATTTTATCTTCGATCCCTATCCTGCCAGTAATCTCTTCTTTCTTCTCCAAAAGAATGTTTTTCATTTTACACTAATGGATATTCATGATAGACTAAATCTACTTCTTTCCATCAAAATGCAATCCAAGCAAATGCATTTAAATTGATCTTTGGATTAAGTTGCTTTAAATGCTTAAACATATTGATATTAACTAACAGTACAAGAAAATATATAGAAGTTTCTCCAGATTCATTCATAACTATTATAAATAATTCCTTCTCTGGATTCATTCATGTATATAGATAGTAAGGATACTAGTTCACAGGCTAAACCACAAGCGTAATTGACCTGAAATTTTTACGACGTATTGGCCATAACAAGTAACCGCAGAAAAAATGTGATTTTGAACCTCATTGTCATGGGTTCGATTCCTGAGGGCCCCAAAGTCCCGATTTTTCCCATTTAAAATTATTGCTTTGATTTTCAGGAATTAAAAAAAAATATTTCCCGAAAAAGGTAGAAATTCAAAACTCAAGAAGCCTATAGATATGGTCATGATCTATCAAAAACATTAACGACTTTCACAGAAAATATCCTGGGATCAATCCTAGGATGATACAAAAATCTCTCATTTGAAATACATCGAAGTAGTTTTTCATTATTTTTTTTGATGCACTTATTGAAATGATAGAAAGTCCTCGCTTAGATAGAAGACGAATATTAAGAATCAGTTTAAGAAAAAAATTTAGATAAGACCATACTGTTCCTGGGTTCAATGCCAGAGCACATTAAAATTTCTCACATAAGGAATATAAGGGAAAAGTAGGACATCGTTTGAGGCAGTTGCAGCCAACATTTCTGCTTAAATTTTCACACATAGTTAGAGATGGTGATATTCTATTGTGCTACATAGGAAGTATCACCAGAAAGACCCAGGTTTGATGCCGGATGGATAAATTGCAGCGAATTTTAAGAATACTTGCAATACATTTTCTACTTTTGAGAACCCTCTTGATGTGATGTCAACTTGAAATTTGTGTTATCAACATGCTTGCATAATGCAAGAAATATTTTACTGTTATATATATATATATACATTTATTTATTTATTCGTTATATAATCATATGAAAATTATGGTGTGATATGTATATGCATGATGCAATCCATTAAGCAAATAATTAAAAAATATGGAGTGGCTTTGTATAGAGGAAAAAAATACACTCTGCAGGCAATGTGTTATCATTTAAGAAAGTTGACTGTGGTGATAGTAATAAAACAGCAAATTATACATACATATGACTGTTAAATATCAATGGTGGGGTGGAAGAGAATGTTAGTCACTTGAAGAATGGTTCTTTAAGAAATTGCTGTGGATAAGTTGTTAATATTTGCACAGTGAAGAGAAAAGAAGAATTTTGAATAATTAACAAATAATAAAAAGAAAATACACCCTCATCAGGCATATAAATTGCAGTGAGGGATATGTTAATAGAAGGGTGCATTGAGCTAAATAGATTTATGGAGAAACTAAGACCTTGGAAGATAAAGCTAATTGTAATACAAGTCCATCGCAGCTAGGGTCACATGTACCTACTCTATATCCTTTATACAATTAACCAAATCTTTAAATACAATTTTATTGAGGCTTAATATGAGTTTCAAAAAAACTTATATCTGTGTATTGGTGATTGATATTGTAGAGTTTCACTGTTTTTGGATTATATGGCAGTGAATGTTTTAGATAGATCAAGCATAATCTCTCTCCTTTGCTTTTTGGATAGGTAATGAAATTAAATATAATTAATTTTGTTTCTGATTTTGGAGTAGTTTTCAACTCAAAATTAATGATCAATTTCCAGATAAACCTCATAATTAATAAATAAGAGATAATATTAGAATTCTTTTAGATGGTTTGCAATTATTTTAATGAAATCCATTCTTGTATAATTAGTCTGTCAGATCTCAACTTGAGTATTGCTCAATCACCTGGAGTCTATCCATCCTCTTGAAGGGGTCCAAGATACATTTAATAAGCTTCTTCAATTGGCTTCATATCATCATTTTAAATTGGTGAGGGAGATAAAATCTAAAATGCATAATTGTGTGTATATTTAGGAAGTGATTATTGGCCTTGGTTGCTGAGTCGTTAGCACACTAAGAGCTATTGCTTCAACCCCAATGCCCTGGTTTTGAATCCCAGCAAATTGAGATCTTTCTGATCAGGGAATGTTTGTGTGTGTTTGACTTTCCCGTATAGGACTGGCAGCAGGAAGGGCATCCGATCATAAAAGTCGCCAATTCATCATCAAAACCAACCTCATTCTCATCTTCACCCAATCCATTATTCATCAACTGACTCCATAATAACATGGGAAAATAGAGGGAAAAAAAAATAGGAAGTGACTATGGTGGCTTCCTAAGTTTACACACTTTTAAGTATTTGTACTGTTGTACACTCCTCCATGGAATATTATTCATGTTTATGGTCACTCTATTAGGCAATATATCAATCAAAATTTTAAAACATACTTAGGATCCTTCGAAGCTCACCTGTTTGCTTACAGTCAAACTGCTCTACCGAATTGATAGCATTCTCTATTCTGACATAATTAATGAAATCGGACTTTTAACACTACAATGACATAGGAATTTTAATTAACTTATGTTTCTTCAAAGATTAATACATTCTATTATTGATTGTCCCTTTATTTAACTAAATTCATTTAATGTTAGTTTAATCATAATGATTGTCATTTTAATTCACCTACTGCCAGAATAATGAGAATAGATATTAACTTATCAAATTCTATAAATACATTTTTATATTGATACCGTGCTTCTATTTTATTTAATAAGCAAAGAAAATGCTCTTTGGTGGTAAAGATGAAAGATATTGTTCATGCCCAGATTGTAATGTTTTGATATGTTATTGGATTATATTTTTTTGTAATATCTACAGTTAATTAGTAATTAGTGTGATAATTGTGGTATTTTATACTATATATATAATACACATATATATTACATAATTTTTTTCTTTCTTTCTCTTAATTATGTTTTTTTTAACATCAATACAGGTATTTTTGTTTTATTTAAAAGTAATGGATGTAGGAATAATATGCAAAACATAAATTTCTCTATTCCTGAGATCCACAGTCATAACTCACTCTGAGATAACTTTTACTACGAACACTTAGAAGTTTACTTTTGAATGTCCACAACCAAGAAGAGGATTGAAGAAAAAACTGTCATGAGAATATAGTTCTTTAAATTAGCAGTTATTAAACTTAATCATCTATTACAGGTTGTTTATATCTATTTCTTAACTTTGACAAGATTCCCCTTCATCTAGATTGAACTTCATAGATTTTAAAAAGAGTTAACATTATGAAAAATTCATGATGCCTTACGTCTGAGGGTAAATTTCTAGTGTGTGAATCTAGAAATTTACCCGTCTGAGATTCACTTTTACTCAATACTTATTAGCCCTTTTAATATCATATAATGAATTTCGGGGTATTTTGTTAGGCGCCTTTGTGAAGAGTTACGTGTCATTATTTACCTAAATAATATAATCAATAAACACCGCTTGTGAATAATAGATGTAAAATACTGCAACGGATACACGGATAAACTAAGGAATCTTGCAAACCGTGACTTATTAGCATAAGTTTAACGTTTTCATTGAGTTTCATTGAATCATTCAACAAAAGCATCAGTAAACATAGTTGATTTTTGTGTAGTAACTACGAATTTGTTCGTAAGATGGCTCCCAATCCGCCCGAATCCATTATCACGAGTTCCGTAGCAGCTCTATCTATAAAACCCGGCTGAACTAAGTTGAAATCGGCCGATTTCACCCGAGAACTTCCGATCTTGTACGACTGGCTTCCAGTAAGATGCGCGGAGCTCTCGCGCAGCTGATCTGAAGATCTCTTTGTGTTATTCCCAATTGCATCGAAGGTGAACGAAGCGTCGTTTCTGATAGTGTTACCTGTGCTGATTTTCAGTGTGGTAATTTCAGCATTCCAGAGAAGGCCATCGCTATGCGGTTTTGGCGATAAATCTCAGTCGTAGGCTGCTTTCATGTCTGCAGCCGGATCTTCGCTCACCTGTCGTCTGTACTTTCTTCGAAGGTGTTCTTGTGCTATTTCCAAGTCGTCGACGGCGGATTTAACTTGAAGGGAAGTCATGAACCCAGTAAGTATCTTTGAAGTATTTTTTTCCTCTGTGGCTCATCTTCAGATTTTTGGGGGTCATATTCTGGTCAATACAAGCATATCCCAGTCGAGTGAAGGCGCCAAAAGGCCTTGACAATGAACGATTGAAACACGAACGCTTGTCAGAGCGTGATTTCAACATTCTATCGAAAAATTTTCATTCTTTCGGTGGTAATAATATAGCAGAATTGTAAGAAGTGTTTTCAAAATTTGACCAAATATAGCTTATGTTGCTGTTGCCCTTGCCGTTTACAGTAATTTATCAATGTAATTTTCTATGTTAAGGAGAATTTTTGTGTAGGAGAGCATTGGGCAAAGTAAGATTCCAGCCGATAGATAAGTTCAGGAGTAACGAAGAAATCTCGAGATGAAAGTAGAAAATAGAGAGCAATGGAGATATGTGACATCTTCAAGCGTACCTGTCGTGGGTGACCAACAATGAACATGTCAAGGCACCATGGCTATTTATGTATAGGGATTTACTTTATGAGCATGAGAGCCTTTGTATCCAAGATTTAGTGGAATTTAGTTCACCGTGGTATCGTAAAAATACTATAGAGTTAGGGCATATAATGATTTCAATTTATTACCCAAGTGATTAATATGGTAAATGATATTAAAACAATTCCATTAACAAGTTACGATGAATTGTTAAGCAAGCGTTTACTTGATAACTCATTCATCTTTACCATATTT
Organism: Sympetrum striolatum; assembly: GCA_947579665.1. NCBI lineage: Eukaryota > Metazoa > Arthropoda > Insecta > Odonata > Libellulidae > Sympetrum > Sympetrum striolatum. The sequence goes on along the minus strand of OX388344.1, from coordinate 97,041,276 downwards.
ATTTCAAACTTGAAATTTTCCCCTGGTCATTATTTCCTCTACATCAAAGGGTTATCGTATGAGGTGTCTCGACTAGTTGAGGCTGCATTCGTATTGATGCAGGAAACTTGTGATTTTTATGTGAAAGGAGGCATAATCTGTGAGGTTTTCTTGCTTCGGTTTCTTTTCGATACGTGTCTCGAATTCTTTTTATATATTTTTTGCTAAGAAATCCGCTCATCAGTGAAAGTTCTTTTGCTCAAGATTCCATTCCTACGTATGGCTGAAGACTTTATTTTACGGATTTCTACTCGTGATTTTTCTCTTAGTTTGTGATTACTATCCTTTTTTATGCCATACACGGATTGGAACCATTTATCCGGTAGGTCAAAAGCGCGAGTCTTGCCAGAAGTTTTACCGGAATTGAGGTCGCCTCAACATGACATACCAATCGCTATTGATGTACGTTTATTCAAATATTACGATTTTCTCTCAATCAGTGAGCCCAAAAATTCCATCTAAGGAATATATGCTCCTGAAAGTAAATAAACATTTGTAGTCAATGAGGAGCGATTGGAAAATCTGAGCAACGTCCCGTATTTTCCTTCGGTTATGAGTAATAGTGAGGATAATTAGGCAGATGTCTATACGTGCGAAATTAATTCCTCTGCCATTCATCCCCACGAATGTAGCGTGAATAAAAGATTTCCGATTTTAACCATCTTTACGTGGTCATTCCTTGGGTGCGTACCCCATTTGGCTGCATCTCACAACGGTATGTATTACTAAGCTACCGAAAATATAAAATGTTTAACTATGTCACTCTATTTTTGTGAAAAGCACAGCGATTGATGGTCACACTTCCAATCCGATACTATTGGAAAAAAGCTAATCGGCAGTAAAGAAGGCAGTTGATGTTACGAAGCAATAATTGAAAACCAATGTAGAGTATGTGCGCAGTCCGTTTTCCGGGATTGTCCGGAATTTTCATCTATCGAAGACGTACGCGGGACCTCCAAAAACGAAGTTAGTTATAGGCTCCCTGAATTTTCAATATCGATCAAGTGAATATAGATTTTCGGTGATCGATCAAGGCTATTGACGGTGGCTTAGGTCGGAAGGAGAGAGTATACTTGAGTGTTTGAATGTCGAAGGTGGTCGACCACAGTCAATTGGGATTCCATATTCATCTATACTAAATTCATGTACTAATTCATTGATCACTTGTTGAACTCAATTATGCAAACTTCGGCTTCTTTGCAAAGTATTCAAGTGGGTAGAATGTTAGGCGATATACTTCTGCTTCGTAGATTTTGATCGATGAACTATCTAAGACCGACTGTTTCTTTCGATTGAATTCTTTGTCTTACTATCAATGTAATATGCACCAGCAAAATTTCCATTCGGTGCTATTAATCACCCCGTTAAGCTCTTCGCTATTGATTTTTAGCATTTTTATTTCATCTCTCGAAGAATAGCTATTCCTAGACAGCCTTTTTGGACCATAAGAATTACGTGTTTATTTTGAAGAAACATTTTGTAGATTTTGATAGTCAGAGTGAGAATTTGTGGTTTTCAGTGACGGCCACGAGAGACTAACACCTCGGAACTATGGATATAGTTATATATACAGTAGATTTTATTAAGTACTAAATATTGTAATTCTTCAATTTATTGATCGTCTTAGGGATAAAAAAAAACTATTGACGTAAATTAAAACGATTTAATTTTTATAGAAGCTCCGTCAATATATTGAGGGGATGTCTATAATATTGACAGAGTGAGGGCTATATTGAGCGTACCGGTCAATATTATTGGCCAATTCAAGGTGGAACCAAATTTGATACACTACTATACACATATGGGACCCGAGGAATAAAGGAAAATCTTTCCTAGCTATCATGGGTTCGGTATCAGGAGACCCCGAAAATTCCATTTTCTCCCTTAAGGACCCATTGCGTGGATTTTCGTGTATGTTTTGGAGGCACTTCCCGGTAGAAACAAATCTAAATCCAAAGTCGTGTCCTCTTCTTTTTCAATGCTTACGCAATTCGAAAGGTAGAATTAAAATCGCTCGAAAACATAGCTTTCGTGCTCGAAGAAAGGTACTCACTAACATAATTTTGATCAATATTATTGCCTCTTGTGAGGGATACCAGTTTTTGTCAATATATTGCGTCAATAATATTAAGTCGATAATATTGATTCAAGAATATTGACCCTTTGAGATGTGCCTTGATTTCGGCAGTACATTTGCGGCAAATTTTTTTTTGTAAAGCCACTTAATTCCGATGTCTTTGATAGTTGACATTTCTCTTACTCAGTGGTATTTATTGTAAAGATCATCCGCGATATGTAATCATTTAGCACAAATTTTAAAAAAACTAACGACAGGGTAATAATGGGAACATCCCTGGATGTTGGATACTTTCGTTTTCCTTTAATTAAAGTGGAAATCCTTTTGACTTAAAATCGTTTTCACGATCGTATTTTTCACGCCAGTAGGAAATAGTTCTGGATTTTAATTAACTCTTATTAAATTTAGGTCGTCATCATTGTCTACCAAGCTGCGGTCACCCAACACCTATTCCTTTAATTCTCAATTGTTTCTTACGGTAAATTGCGAGAAATGGGTTGTTTGGGTTTCTTAAACTTCATCTTTTCGTATTTAATTTAATTTAACGGCAGTCAAAGTAAACGAAATATTATCCATATACTCTATCGATGTATTATACTCTAATAAATTTATTGTATTTAATACATATTATACTCTGATGCATTATACTATATTCTTGCAAGTTTTTACATTCCTATATTTAATTTCAAATTGCATGAAACCCAAGTAAATAATATACTTTAAAAATATAGTACAGATTCATCATTTGCCTTCGCTGCAGCTGCTCATGTTATAATTTTTTATGGTCGCTTAGAGACAGCACCTCCAAATAGTTATCTAGTTATCCTAGCCCTTCCAGGACACGAAGGGAATTCTTATGCATTCATGTTTTTATTAATTAATTTATGCAAGTCTGGTTATATTTTTTATCTTACTCTGATGTAGGACACGTAAAAAAGAAAAGTATTTGTTATAGTCACTACAGAACACTATTGCCCCATTGCAACGTCAAATTTAAGTGAAATATTTTTTACTTTTCATTAAAGATGTGACCTTGAAATTCCATATTCTATTTTGTTCTACTTAACACCTTTAATTTACGGGTTTCGTGATAAGTTGTGCTTCCCAACATTCCTTCTTCCACGGTACTGTTAGCGCCGAAGTTCGAGCTTCTAAGCAGTGCTTTTGTTAGATTAAGTTATGATAGAAAAATATATATGTATATAAAATATAATTGTTTTCTTATTATTATCGATAAAATCTTTGCTATTGAAATAATAGAATGCTATATCACAATATCTCCCTAGTTTTTCATGATTCCTCGTCGACATTCACCGCTATCACGGCAGTTTCGGGGATGAGTTACCACTGTACCCTGATGACGACCCCTTGCGTCAGCTCCATTTTATGAATAACTCCACATGAATTCTGCAGTTTTATTTAGAAACTCTTCGTGATTTTCTTTAGGAAATTTAATGATGTGGTTATCGGAAGATAAGGGGCACAAATAATATTATAAGCTCGTCGAGCCTTTTCACGATGTAGCACTGATCTAAATTCTCAAACGTATTGCACCAATTATTTAAACTCATTCGTGCTTCAATAACGCTTTATTAATTTTAGATTTGATCGAACGAGCGGGTGAAGTACAAAAATGCGTTGATAATGTGCGAAAGGAAAGGAATTCTGAAACTGCCTCGGGAGTTACTTGTTGCGATGTTTCTTGATATAGAGCGTGCCTTTCCATGTAAATATTTCGTGATGTCTGAGCATTTAGACATGAAATAATGCGTGCACACCTCGTGCATAACACCTCGTTATTTCGTAATACGAAGGCCTTGCCGGGGATACCAATTCGAGAATGATGCACGAAATAGACACTTTCCCACAAAAGTAGTTCATTATTATGTCTTAAAGGATATTTTAAGAGTCAATCACTCAAATTAGTTAAAGATTAGTGAATTTCATGTATTTTATCGAGTAAGTATGTTGCCATTTTGAGTTACATACTGGTAAACATGGTACGTTGGGAGAACGTGAAGGAGTGCATAGGCCACGGGTGGGGAAAGTGGCACAATAGGGGCCTACGAAATATCCGGTTTCAAATTGAGCGAACTAGGAAAATGTCGATTACTCTACGATCCTCGAGATTCTCTTTCACCTTCGCGTAACAAAACTTCGGTTTAATAGTTGTTGCATGAAATGCTTTCTGAAAAAATCTTATTCTCGCGTTATTAGTGAAACAGCTTCAAAATGATCAGAAAGTAAATAGGAAGCAATTTTCCTTCTATAGTCCAGAGGACATTGTTTGCTCCTGAGTTCGGAGGCTCAAAACTGTACCCACACATGCAGCATTAATAATAATTCATTGCCAGTACAGTCAAACCTTGGTTTTCGAACATAATTCGTTCCAAAGATCTGATCTAAAACTGAATTGTTAGAGAACCAAATCATATTTTACCATTACCAGTAATGTAAAAGAGATTAATTCGTTCTCAAGCACTTATTTACCTAATTACACTGTATAGCGTGTAATAAATAAATATTGTACACTGTAATGTATTTACTTTACTTATGACGGTGATGTGATGGCATAAGTAGATGGACATGAGGGCAGGAAAAGGGGTAGTTATTGCTTGGAAGGGGAATCCCTGTCAGCAAAAACTTCTGTTAACTCTTGCTTGGGGGTTTCTTCCCTTCTCTGTCTTTTTGGCTCTGATAAATTTTTCTCTTTGGTTTCTGTCCTTTTTTCTTTCACTAAAAGCCTTTTCAGTGTTAATTGTTTTTGCCTCCCCTGTAAAATTTTCCTAACATGTAACACGACATTGTCATTGAAAATATTTACAGCTCTATGTGTTACACTGTTATCTGTGTGGTATTTTTCGACAGCATTTCGAACATCACTCCACTTAGCAAAAATTTCTTTCATTAAAGAACTTGGGATAATATCTAACATCCTTTCCTCATCCTCAGAAGACTGTTCCTCAACCAAATTCCTTTCCCGCTCATTTTGAAGGTGTACTAGCTCTTCAGTGGTAAGCTCAGTATTGTGGTCTTCCACCAGCTCTTCAGTATTTGCACTGTTTATATGCCCATACTCTTTCCCAAAGAAACAATCTCTTCAACAATAGCATTAGCAGTAGTTTTAAACACATCATTGTCTCTCTCTGGCACACAGCCTGGCCAAAGGTTCCGCCATGCTGAATTCATGGTACTGTAACTCACTTGGGTTCCATGTGTTACCGATTAGATCAGCACAAGTCAGGATATTGAAATGGTTTTTCCAAAATTCTCTCAAAGTTAACAGAGTGTCATTGGTAACTTGGAAACAAAAGATGGCTTTAATATAAAGTTTCTTAAAGTTAGTGATAACCTGTTGATCCGTAGGTTGAATTATTGGTGTTGTGTTTGGTGGCAGGAATATGACCTGTTGATCCATTGGTTGGATTATTGGTGTTGTGTTAGGCCGCAGGAATATGACCTGAATAAAATGAAACTCCTCAGCTAAGTCTTCCTCCAAACCTGGAGAGTGAGCGAGAGCATAATCCAACAGACGAAGGCATTTTATTAGCAAGATTGTTTTTCAAGTATTTTCTTACACTTGGTGCAAAGACCTCATGAATCCATTATAGAAAATATTGTTTTGTCACAAACATTATTTCTTTTGAAAACCTTAAGATTAGCATTAGCAGTAGCATTAGCAGTAGCTTGACCTTGCATTTCTGCACAACAAAAGAGTGAGTCTGTCTTTCATAGGCTTGCGCCCAGGCAGTGATTTTCCCTCCTCAGTGATATATGTTCTTTTTGTCTATTTTTTCTAGAATAATCCGGTTTCATTAGCATTAAATACTTGTTGGGGGGGAAAACTATCTTTCTTTATAAAGTCGCCAAACCTGATCAAACATTTTTCTGCCGCTTCCTCGTTTGAACTTGCCACCTCTCCATGTCTAACTACACTGTTCTTAAATTTTTCAAACCATCCTCTACTTGCTTTAAATACAAAATTATCAGCGCTTTTACTAGACCTTTTCTTTACTATATCATCGAAAATTTCTAATGCTTTCTCACTTATAAATTCTTCACAGTTACAGTTTCTCATTTACATAAACAAGGAACAACTTTTCCACTTCCTCGAGTAATAGCGGTCTTTGTTTACAATAGAAAGTTGCTCCTTTTGCAAAATTAACCAACTTAATCACTTCTTATTCTTAAGAATGGTGCAAATTGTAGACTGCCATATCATACTCTACCGCGAGATCAGATGCACAAATACCATTTTCATGTTTTGCGATGATTTCTTTCTTCACTTTGATTGTTTTTCTCACAACATTTCTTTTTCTTTGATCAATATCAGTTTTTGCTTTCTTTGGAGCCATGGCTGAGGGGTAGTGCAGAAAAAATAAATGCTGAATGCAATTAAATTGATAGGGAAAGTACAGTGCAACTCAGCTCAGCAGTCAACTAAGAAATGTTTGCATTTCTTCAGTCATCACTTTTTGATGATTTTTTTCTCACTTTGTTCGAGAACTAAAATTTTGTTTGAAAATAGAAGGAATTTTCCTTTGAATATTTTGTTTGAAAATTGATTTGAGTTCAGAGGCGTTCGAGAGGGTTGTCTGTAATTAGTTTAATTAATATTCTATTTCATTGAAAATTGAGTGAATTGGTTAACTTTGTACTTCTTCTTTAGATAAATTCCAACCAGAATTTGCATTTTTAAGCTTTAGTTATGTGGGGTACATGAAAGGTATGGGAACAAATAGTGCAGCAGAAAGGTCTGTGGGAGGTTTGCCTTTGGCTCACTTAAGTTGTCATCTTTTTTCAGTTGCCACTTCTTTTCACTGTCTTAAGATATAATTGGTTAGATTTTAGCATCATTTGCCCAGATTAACATATCATCAAGTAACCGTCTTCATTAATCATGTCAAGGGAGATTGAAATGCAGATGTTTTATTGTATTTTATATTTAATAATCATGCGTGGTATAAATCCATGGATCTCTTGTTTTAATACCTTTATCATAATCAGATTCCCTAATCTTCAATTTTAGGCAATTTGTAATTTAGTGCAATCCATCAATAATAATAATATTTATTCAGTAGTATACATGAAAATACAAGAATAAAGAACATATAATAATAATACAGTAATATACAGGAGATTCATTTTCTGGATATACTTTAAGGTCCACCTGAAGAGCCAATAATTGGCTCTTCAGGTGGTTCCTGAGTTTTATGAAAGATTTGGTTTTTACATGGTTATTTACAGAAATAGGCACATTGGTATTAACAAAATAAACTAATTGTACATATTTTTATACCATAATATTCTCAAGATACTCTTTTATTTTTATTTTCACTTGGGACATACTTGTCAAAGTCCTAAGATTTTTTGGTAATTGTAAATAAAATGGTAATAAATAAAATCTTAACAAATATTTTCATCAACTCCATTCCCGGTGCCTCACTTCTCATGGCCCCTTTTGCATCCTCTTATGGTAAGAAGTGGTTAATATATTGACCACGTTAATTTATTGACCGTGATTTTCTACAGATACAATTGCCTTCTGCAGGAATCAGTAGGTCGCCATTTTAGAATGGGCACCTTGAAATTGGGGTGCACATGCAAGTGAATGTTGACAGCATTGACTTCCAGATTAGTTCTGACTACAGATAGAATGGTACTTGTTTAGTACAATGAAAGTATTTTAATGTTAGGGTGAGATTGTGAGTATTAATTGCTGTTTTGCAAATATTTGGTAATTCATAAGTATAGTGGTAAAAAGAATACCATAATAGAATATAAAAGTTTCCAACTTTATATTCTCAGTATTCTACGTCACTAAAAAGTAAAGAGAAGGATAATTCTATCTGGCTCTGCAAATATTTGCGTATTAGTTCTAACATTTGTTGGAAAATATAAAATAAGAATAAAGTAAACTGTTGAACTTGGCACTTCAAAATTCCACGATAGTTCAGTAATTATCTTATTTAATTTCACTTTGTTTCGTTTCTTTCATAATGTAAAGAAAGAATCCAACTCAAAGATAATCAATAACATAGTAATTGGGATTTATTTAAAAAGTGATAGAAATAGCGTTATAATTAAGGCAATCTTGAGCATGTGTTCCTTTCTTTATTTCTTGCAATTTTTTTAGGGTTTACACAAAATCCCCTTTTTTGTAATTCTTTTATCATTTTGATTAAAAGTTAATTTAAACAATACCGATTCAGGGTTAATTTTGTGGTACTTATTAAGTTGTAAAAAATTCATGGTAAACAAACTTTTACTAGACCACTAATTAAAATTAGTGGTCTAGTAAAAGTTTGTTTACCATGAATATTTAAAAGTTAATTTAATGCACAATTATTTATGTTATCATAATTTATTTTACAGTCAATTTACAAATTTTTATTACTTTCCTCTCTGCTCCAAACTCCTTTCTGTTCCATCTCCCTCTCTTGTTTATATGTTATTTAGTTTTGTTGTGATATGTCTTCATGTTAGTGGTCCAGCTTTAATTTGATACTAGTCTCTAGCTTCATCTGTGTGATTACAACTGTATTTTATGTAAGCAATTCGATTATTGATACATAAAATTGACAAACACTTATCACAAACAGTTCAATCCGCAAAATAGTTATCCTGTCAAGAACATATTTGGTTAGCAAATGATATATTGAGTAACAAAGGTTGTTAGCAAGGTTTGAGTGTCAGAAATATAGCACCAATTGATAACCTAATTGGTTTAAATAAAGTTGTTGCAAACTGAAGACATTATGAAAGTTCTGAAGAGAACTACATTGGCAATCATAGTTTTCTGTACATTATTATGTACCATTTGTATCTCCTATAACAAGGAAATCTTAGGATTGCCGAAAGTTGTGGATGGTAAAGCTGTCAATCATAGAGTTTAACCTATTACAATATAATTTATTACTTGACAACTTGGATAACTTATTAATCATATTCCTATAGATTTTAATATCTCTGGTATTTAATCTCCATGACATCCTTGTTTCTAAAGTTTGTATAAATTTAATATCCAATGTTTATGTTCTTGAGAACGTTTTATTGCTCTGGGCCTTCTTTTCCTTCTTTATTGAGATAATTTAACATAATTAAATTAATTAACACAATTCATTTGTTGCCTTTGATTACTTCTAGAAGCTCTCAAGTGCAATGATTTTGATTTTAAATTTTATCGAATTTATCTATTTGTGTAATTAATCATCAGTTTATTCTCGCCATCAGCCATTCTCGCCATTTCGCACCATTTTCCTACCTTTGTTAGTTAGCTATTTCATTTAATTGTAATTACCATCAGTTTTATTATCTTCCTTCTACAGAATAATATTTTGAAAAATAATCCTTAATTCACGTAAAGGATAAGCAACTTCTGGATGTTTTGGGAAGTTGTGGTTGTGATCGACCGCTAAAACCAGCTGTTTTAAGAATAAAATAATAGAAATAGAATTCTGCAGAATAAATACAATATTTGTTTTTTTGTTTGACACCATGGTGTCACCATGGTCTTCCGTAATATTTGGGCCTCATTTCTTTAATACATGGTGAATAACATTTATTTTAATGATTACGGATTTGAATATATATTGACATTCGCTCATTTTGTTCTTTGGTGCGCAATTCTACTATAATTGAAAATTTTAGATTGTACAAAGATACGGCCTAAGACTATTGCCATTGTTCTAAGCAAATAATTGCGTTAAACTGTACACCGTTTTAATGTTTTATCTCAACCCTAAAATTAACTCGTTAATTATTTCATTCACTATTCTTAACTGATTCAAAACAACATTGAACAATCTTTCAATTCTCCACTATACTATTTATTGTTGCAAATATCGTATTTTTATTAATTCTATTTATTGAAGACATCCGTATTTCATTGCAGTAGTCTTTTTGTGCATATTTAACAGTCGCGGGAATTGTTCAAATCTGGATGCAGTACGAGATCGCTGAAATAGAAAATAAGGTCGCTAAGGAAAAATTCGCTGGACTTGGCGACAAAATCGCTGAATAGGCGTCGCCTTGTCCCGAGTCTGTCATTTCCCACGCTACGTTTTGTAGGATTTATTTTCAATTAGTTAATAGTTTCTTCGCTCGTTTGACGTAACGATTTTGGTTAATTTATCATTGCACTCTGGTACACTATTTAGTTTTATCTTTACTAATTACAGTAGTCCACTGCAGGGTTTAGGGCGTCTTTTGTCTGTATTGTATTCAAGGACGGTTCTAGATTCTTTAATTTCCTTTCTGACCTCATTATTTTTGTCACTTGGAGTTTTTTTCACGTTTTGACTCTTCTTCCGGGCATTTTTTAAACTCGCTATCTCCTGTCATCATCACTCATTGCGAGTCCGTTTAATTGTGTGTTTTAAATATTTTTCCGTGTTGATGTTCCCTGCCAAGATCCAATATTGTATTTAACTAAACTGAATATGCAATTCCTTCTATTCGAATTCAGCCGTCGATGAAAATCGCGTGGTCTCGAACAATTTTAGACGAACTGCGTACATAAGTAGGGATACGAATAATTAATAAGTGGATAATCAAATTGGAGAAGTAATTGTGGAGAAGTGGAGTGTGGGCGATGAGAAAGGCTTCGGATCGTATATTTTTGTTCGGTTTTTCAGAATAAATCATGTTTTACCAGAACTTGATGACTGAAGAAGAAGATAATTCGGCGCAAATGAATATATTGTGGAAATGAAGTCCCAAGACTCAAAGCAGCTGTTTTCTACAATATCCGTATTTGGGTTATTCTGATGGTGAGAAAGCGGTCATCCCTCTGAGCGACATTTGGTGACAAATGTCATCGAATGCCATATTGGCCTTTTCTGAACCTCTTAATTTAACCCTTATCATGGCGCTTGTCTAACACCGATAAACGTAAGCCCCATCGGGATTCGCACCCGGGACAAAATTGTTGAGGTTGTAAACAGCCATTCCTCCTGACGATCAATGCGATTGTTGAGCCGAGCTCATGAATTTCCCTGTATATTAAGAATAGCTTGGTATTTTAGACTATTTTAAAGGGAATTTACGCATTGCACGACCGGTAACGTGAATTTAATCTACTTCTTTATTCCCCGCTGAGATTCAACGTGCGCTTCAGCTAGTTATTATATATAATAGATAATATGCCTACCTATATATTATGCCTAATTCTTCACTCAAAGTGGTGCACGTTGCTTCCTCTCTAACACCATTTTTTATTTCCGCAGTGTTTTCCTAAACTATGTGTGGTGTTGGATTAAAAAGAGAGGACAAGATGTTGACAGAAGGAAATCCGTAGAAAAAAGAAGTGAAAAACCATGCAAAGTACGGAGCCATTTCATTCTGAGCTTTGGTTTGATGAAAGATACGCATTTTGGGCGTTATTTCTGCTACGTTTTTCGATAAATCAATAGACGATAATTTCGGCCAATTTTCATTTCTGCTACTTTTTCGAAAAATCAATTGATAATTTACCCAAATATTGCTTTTCTTTCCTCAACTCGTCGCTTTTACTACGAGTTCATTTCTGAAAATTTGTTCAGATTTGGTAATCCAATCGCTGCAAACGCCGTTAGAAATGCAGCGTTTATAACAATAATCTCTGGGATTAGTTGCTTCATTAGTTGATGGAAAACGCTTATAGAAACAAAAAATTATATAAAATTTTCATTCACTTATGCTCTTGTTTGTTCATAAAACTCGTCGTTACTATCTTCTGTGTTTAAATATCGAAATGGTTTTATAATATCCAAGTGAGAATATCAGATATTGCGATTGATCGTTGTAAAAGAGTAGTAAATTAAATTAATAAAGAAACAGCTAACCTCTTTGCGTGTCTGCCCTCCCGCTCAATGTGGGACAACAACGGTTGATCGTTTCGGGGAGGAATTAAATTTGTTTATTAGCATACCATATTGATAAACAGTGTAGGTCTCGACGTATCTTCGTTAACTCTTCGTAATCATAATAAACTTCAACATAATACTAAGAACTCCCCGTCAAGAATGACCGATCTTAATTTAAATGGGTAAGGAAGACTAGAACAACATTTTCATAACTTATTCGTTCTATTAAGTTTTATAAATTTAAATAGTATTAGAATTCTCGCTGAAAATGTAAGCGGAATGCCTAAAATATTTATAAATTTCATGTTCCTCTGGAATCCGACCCATGTCCTCTCAATTTCTATTCACCTACACACAAATTTTTATGTACCTAATCTCATTGACGTAAGGTTAGATGGAAGAAGAGACTTTTCAGTTTCAATCTCGCCTTTTTTAAAGACCTTAATAATAATAATCTCCGGTTATCATCGCGAAGTATAAAGACTCTTGAGGAAGGTCCTCTTGAGAATCTTGTTATTACATACAGAATAAAGCACAACTTCCGGTAAACCGATTTACTCCAAAAACTAATCAACTCTGACAACAACTACCACGTTGCTATATATGAAGTTTGGTATTGATATGACTAATAGTTTTTACGTTAGAGCGCCCACAAGCACACACACACATACACACAGACATCATTCCGAAAATGGTCAAAAAGTGTTCTAGGGACCCCAAAACATGTATTTCCGTTGAAATCTCGAATTCGATTTTTTCATGAAAAAAATACTTTCTCTATACTATACATGGAGAAAGTAAATATATTGTATATCTCATCGGAAAGTGCGGTGAATGATAACTTGAATTAGTTTCTCTCACCACGAATGTGGTTTCAATAGTAGATTCCTTCACTTAATGCTTTCGCTCTGTTCAATATGCACGATTCGACTATTTGTTCCCTAAATATGCCTCAATCAAGCGCTAATCATGCTTAAGCGATGAAAGGGAAGAAGAAGATCTATCTGAAAGAGTATTTCGGGACCAATCATTTCATGGAAGATGATCGCTGTGTACTAAGTACGAGAAGTGTTAAAAAATTTACTGGCATTTCTCGTGTTCTATTAATCAGATTCACGCGATTTGTTCTTTTTGTGTTGGTAAACTTGTCTGAAAAATTGCTGTTCTGCATTACGATGCCTAGTTTGTTTTCAGCGGTCAAAAAGGATACATGTGTTTCGGTAGAATCGGAGATTTTGAAAATTGGTCAGAAAATTTGCATTTAGTTTTGCTATGAAAAATGATATAAAGTGCAACAAAGTTTTAGAAATGCTATTTATCGCTTTTCGGGAGTATGAAATTATTAAAACAAGCGTTTTCGAGTGGTATAAGCTTTTCTAAGGTCGTGAAGAAGTTTAAGATGTCTCCGAATGGCCCGGCTCACCACAAACCGTGGAAAAATTATGAAAAAGTGAGAAAATTGATTACGAAAGATCAAACGGCCAATAAGGAGTTAATAGTGTAATGCAGTTTTCGTGAAGCGATCCAAAACAAAACGCCTGGATTTGCTTCGAAACAATTGATGGCTTTTGCACCACGATAATGTACCCGTCATTTCTTGTTGGTCACCTTTTGGCCAAAAACAGCACTGCAATGATGCCCTATGTCCGCCAGGCTCAGTGAGATTTTTTCTGCCCAAAAAATAAAGAAAACCGTAAAGGAGCGTCGTTTTTCAAGTAAAGATGAGGTTAAAAACGAATCACTGAGTGAGTTACCCCAAAGAACGAGTTCCAGAAGTATTTTGGAAAGAGCGCTAGTGTATAATATCGAAAGACTTTTAAGGGGATAACGTAGTTGTAGACGAATTAGTAAAATTATTTCCAATAACGGAAATTCCCGTAGTACTATAACACGCCTCGTACGTCTAGTTAGAGGGAACCCTCTCACATTCGTTGGTGTTTTGTTCAAAGTGCTCTTATTCCAGGAATCTATTATGGTGGAAATCGTGTGAAAATACTAGCTCGTTGCATTTGTTAAATGGGCATATGTCCTATGACATGAAAATATCCCGTTTAAATCTCTCCTATGCGTGCTTTTCTCTCGGTTCCTATCGGACACACGGCTAAAGTACAGCAGCTTCAGTTGTTTGATTCTCTAGATGCATCGCAATCGTTCACTTCCTTCTTTTGACTAAAAATTCCTCTACAGTATCTGTATCGCCTGCTCTAGCTTCCCTTCCTTCTGATGGCATTCATTTTGGCTTTCTTGTTAGCGATCCTGCGCTAGAAAGCGAAGAGTTTTATTCTCGTCGGAACTGAGATATCTACCTATATAGATATCTATAGATTTATCAGTCTCAGAGCGGAAAGGTCGACGAAAAATCGTCAAGTTGTAAACATTTCAAATAAGCGGCAATGCCTTAGGCCTATCCCGCCATTTCCATACGTTTTGCAGGTAACGCCACAGTAATCACAATTCGAAACTGCATTTCCGGCTTTTCTCTGAATGATGTGGAGTAGGTTAACGAAAAGTACACACACTGCTGTTTTTGCGTGGTTTTCTTTTTCATTTTTCTCGTCTCTCGTTGGGAAGATACCGCCTGCAAAATTTAAGCTAAGTTTGTCAGCAAACTAGTCCTTATCCATTCCAAACTGCGTGGCTGACTACAAATTGATTTACTGTGGAGTTGAAAATGCGAAGGAAGGCGAAATGCTGACCATTCTTTAAATACACGAGCATCTTACATAGAAATATACTTTCTAGGTATCCTTTTTTCTTTAAAGCGTCCTCGTGCGGCTTTCCTTCGGAGGCGTAAGAAAACACTCGCGAACTTGAAGGGCTGGAAATAATCGATTGTTTCCACAAAGCAAGAGGCTGTGATGTTACTCTGAATCGGCTTATCATTTGCAGCCTCATTAAGGTAGGAATCAAAGCTTTCTTGGGTGTTGGTTACATGGGTTTGAAAGAACAGCATAATTCTATTGAGAATCCGAACCATTTAATCGATAGCATTCTTTAATTTAGCACATTTCGCTAACGAAAAATGTAAAATTTGCATTCTATTATTAAATGAAAGCAAACCAAATAAGATTCTTTTGAAGGTTTAAAGTACTCCTTGGAAAGAAAGATACCAAAAATGTGCTTTCATGATGTTTTCCGAATTAAAGAAATGAATTGTCGTCATAATTATGGAGAAAACGCAATCACGCTTGTTACGGGGTTTTCAGGCGGTCTTCTGAAAAGATTCTTAAACAAATTTTAGCTTATTTATTAATAATTTTCGTTCTCTGAATTGTTTTACCGCATTATTCCAAACAGCGGGATAAGGCAAATTCGATTTACGATAAAATAAGTTTAAGAGCAATCGGCTATTAGAAAATTTCCTTTTTTCCATAAACGTCGTCGTGTTCAGCGTATCGACGGTGACGCAATAAGAGTGGATTTCTAGGAAATTGGTCCAGACACAGCTTCCAAACTACATCCGCCTGTTGCGAGCTCCACGCCTCTCATCCTTAACTTGTCAGGTTACAGTTAGTTACAGTCAAACTGCCTCCTCCTCTTCGTTCTTTTTTCAGTCTACGATAAGCAAGAATCGTGGACAACGACTTCGACAGTAAACAAGTCTGCTCCCCGCCGAAAACAGATGTTCAGCCGCCTTTGAATACATTGAATCGATATCTCAAAGTTGTCACACTCGGTGAATGGTCCCCATTTGCTGCATTTTACTTCGCTTCTATTTCTCCCTTCCTAGGATATAATATGAGTCATGGATCAATTTTACTATTGTTTCATCGGTCGAAAAACATTCAACAAATTCAGTTCTAATAAGGAAGAATCCGTTTAAAATTATGCATGGCGTCGTTTGGCAGATGGCAGCACACGCATGCTGTAATGCCGCTTTTCCTCACCAACGCCGCTCTCAGTCGCGGAATGAGAAAATGCGAATCTGAAAAAGACATTTTTTGCCATAATAAACTTTCCCTCTTTCCGAGTACATCGATTTAACACCATACAGATTTTTTTATAAATTTGTATCTTATTCTCTGTGGAAGTCTAGATAAAAGTTTTAAATCTGGGCATTGTCTGTATTTTTTTGGATAATTTTCATCTTGAAGCTGATTTTTTTATTTAATTTGTTTTAAGAAAAAATATCAGTCTAATCAAATTTAATTTATTAATCCTAATTATTTAATTAATAATTGATGGTTATATTTCCCATTTCAGGTGGACAACCGATGACCGCCGCATTAATTCGTCAGCCAATTGATTTTTGGTGAGTATTTGATTCTTTTGCTCGATTCCAGTGTATCCAATCCCCACTTCCTCAACTTGTTCTCAATTTCTTTTCAAATCTTGCCTTCCCCACTATGCATATATATATGTATACAATTCGATCCAATATCCCTTCCTGGTGTGAACCTCTATATAATCAGCATTTATTTTAACTGGGCTCAAATGCCCAATGGATTCTAAAGGATAAATACATCAACTTGGAATCAACAATCGCCTAAGTCGTCAAGGGGGATGGGTTGTTTACAACATCGAAATTTTGACCAAATTTTCTTATATTTTAATAATTCTCGAAATTTCTAATATTTAACGATGTTCCACGACCAAAATAAGAATTTTTATTCAATTCTTCTACATTTAGTGCTTGATTCGACTTCCTAAGATCATTTTTTCTAATTTAAATTCTCAAATGAAATAAAGACTGCAAAGACAAAATTGGAGTTTAGGTGTAATTCTTATGGAAACTGTTGTACTCGCCTGGGTTCGATCCATGGACTTCAGGCAAATTAAAAGTACCACTTGATCATCGCCGGGAATACATTTAATTATGTTAAAAGTTTGAGCATTGTGCGACTCCTAGTTTTCGAGATTATCTGGAACATACACGCATACATCCATTTTTATATATACGTATACTAGCAGAAGTGCCCGTTGATTCTCAACGGGGATATTACATTCCATAAATAGCAGTGTAACAACCATGATCGTAACACATGCTTCATAACTGTTGAAAGATAGCGAATGCCAGACTTTCCAATGCAATATATCAAGAAATTTAAGTTACATTTTAGTTTACAAAGCTACATTACTCAATGTTCAATCTCATATACTTAGATTGAAAAATTTCTTCAAATGAGACAATATAAAAATATATTCTTAGATCATATCAGTACCACGTTTTACGTATCACAAGCTACATTTTCAATCCGGTACAAGGGAGCAAAAGAATCAAATATTAAACATAAATTACAGGAATAAATTATATATCACTCTTTTATAACCACCGATGAATATTCTTTGCAGAAAGTGTGTTACGGAGCTGACTCTTATCTCAATTTTAAAATGTATAACATAAAAATGGAACACAAATAACACAGAAGCAATTGCAGCGCCAAAATAGAACCAAAGATTAAACACCAATTACAGAAGGATAGTAAATGAATATGAAGTGGGAGCACTAAAAAAAAACACGAATAAATCAATTTTTGCTTTCTGCATATAACAATGGGCCGTACTGATTCTGCCAGAAAGATTAGGGAAATAGATGCTAGAACGAATCGTTTCAAAAATTCATTTTTTCCGCGAAGTAAACGCGAAAGCAACCGTTTAGGAAAATAGAGTCAAGGTGCTTGCACCCCCTGCCACACGCCGAAAGGCGGCTTGCAGGGTTCTTACGTAGACATAGACAACAAAACTAAAGTGATTTACCTTTTTGGTTAGTTATACGATGTTGGAGATTTACTTTAAGTTTACAACTCGCCGTTTTCGATCGATTTAAGGAGTCCACCCGTACAAATTAGTAGTGTCAGTGTTAAGGTAATTATTTGAGGTCGCGTTCGTTGTAAATAAATTTCTTGCGTGACCAAGAAATTCTCTCCTTTTTGTTTTTTCTCCATGTCTCAGTGGAGCTGTGATTGGTGAGACCGATTCTTTCTCTAGTACTTTCTCTGAATTGATCGACTTGAAATAGCTTTGGTATTTCTTCTAGAGGTTCTCAGTTTGTCTCTAATACTATTGCATCGTTGGTCGGAATCAATTCTGATTGGCTCAGAATAATCGATTCCCTCGACAGGAGGAGTGTTTTCGCACACTAATCTTTTATCCTTGCTATTTCTACCTTTTTCCTAAATATTTTTTTGTTCTTTTTCATTGCACTTTCCGTTTTAACCTTGTATATATGTATATTGTATTTTAACCTGCTATATGTATATTTCGTAATATCCTTGGAATATTTTAGTCTACAAATAATAGTAACTAATGATAGTTTAAACTAAAATACAGTTTTTTCTTCTAAATTCTGTTATTTGAGTCATCTTATGATACCACCTCAATTCTCATCAAAATATATAGCCTAATTAGAAAGATATGATGTGGGATAAATATGTCCCTGTGGGAAGCAGCCTAGTGAAAAATGCTTTATACATTGACATAAAATTACTCTAATTTCCGTAACAATAAAATAATTTGACTGAAGTACGTCAATAATCTATAAATATTATCCGAGTGAAATATTTAAAAATAATTAATTGAATATTATACAGGTAATTACTTGTTTCATGAACCGGATAAAAAAGTAGTGGTTTCCTATCTTTGCATCTAATTGAGTTCTCATGATAGACATTAAATATATTATTCAAATCTAAACACTTGAATAATTAATACCTATTAAATTAATTAAACAATTGAAATAATATACTAAATAGTATATAGAAAATGGATTTTTCTCAGTATTGAAATTCAAAAAAATCTGTTTTACCCAAAACCTCTCTCTTGACATAAAACTCAAATACACATATTATATATTACAGACATTACTTGTTTTTTCAAATTTTTAAGCACATTCTTCGCAATTACATTATCGGGCATCCTGGAAGGAATAGAGGCACTAACAGTTTCTTCATAGACTCATCTATGTGGAGATATATCATTGAATCCTCCCCATCATTGTTTTAGCAACATCTCTGCAAGGATGTGACTATGCTGCATTCATCTCTTTCCTTACTGTTTTCCAAAAAATGCACTAATATTTATTAACTGTAATATCAAAAATAAATAAAAACAAAAGTAAAATAGTTAATTTTTGAGCCTCCATCGATTTTGTAGGTAACTATTTTCTGGTCTATTTAGTCTGCAAATTCATTATGTTTTTATAATATTTTATCGTCTAGGGACAAGGAATTCTCTCACAGAGATGTACACTTTTGCTTTTCCTTGGGTTCTCTCGGCTGAGCCTGAAGCTCTTCAACCCACATTGTTTCTTTTTAGCCTAGGAAATATGATAGATGAGTAACGGAATGTTTGTGTATCCACTTGACAATTAAACTTCTCTCGATACAACACAATATCTCTGCATTATATCCCATTAACTCTTCGTATTTTTCGGTACTCCCTTCTTGCCGTAATTTGGTAGAATTGAAAAATAAGGTGTATAAGGAATGGGCAAGTCAACCATGGCTTCGTTTAACATAAAGCTCTAATATCATCTAAACTCGTCCCTTGAAACATTTCCGGAAATTACTTCATTTCCGCTGAGTTAATGGAAATAGGAAATTGTTTTGCTCAGATATGTTAGGATGTATATAATGAAATGTTGAGCAATAAATTATAACTGGGTAAAAAAACTACTGTTTTTTAAGATTTTGAAACGGTTATCACTGTTGTATAGGGATAAAGTAGCTTTCCCGTAAGGTTAGGGAAATGAATTTTTAGTTGAGGAATATTTATGGACTTGAACAGGAAAACGTATTTTTTAAAGTCATTTCTTATGATTTTAATCATTCCACAGTAAATTCTCAGAAATTATAATTTATCTTTGTTTTAATTACTCTTATTAGTATAAAATCTCCATAGAAATTGCTATGGTCACGCAGACGAGTGAACTCCATGAATATGAGAACAATACTGTTTTCCTACAGCAAGCAGACTGAGGTCAGTTTTAATTGATGAGTGATTGCCGCTACTGATACTAAATTTTAGACGCAATTAATCCGTAAACAAGGAGAAAATATCTTATTCTAGCCTTGTTGAAACGCAAAGCGCTGATGGTGTTGGGTCATCCAATCACCTCATGAAGATGCTTCAAAAGTAGGATTATAGTCAAATCTAAGGAAACTATAACATGTATTCAGATAATATACATCTTAAAATATTTATATAAAGCATGGGCACGGAGTCTATGTAGCGTTTTTATTCTAAGGGAAAAATGGTTAAAAAATCGGCGATGTAGCATTATTCGGCCGCCTGTCCACAGGGACGTTTTTGTCCCAAAAGTTTAAATTTTCAATAAGACTTAGATATTGACCATTAAGAATAATTTAATTAGTTTCATATATTTCTACATAGATTTCTTCATCCAAACACAAAATATGATTTATGTATTAGGTATAATTCCTTGAAAAAATTTCCAAAGTTTGTAAATTGAGAACATCGAAAACTAATGAGTACAATAAAATAATTAAATACAAAAATATTGAATTAATGTAAGAAAAATATCACTGAAATTGGACGGAAGATAAACTAACCAGATCTTTTTTTAATTTATGGGACAAATATGTCATTAAAGGATTAATCAAACATTCCCAATTGAGGATATAAAGGTTAACTTGTGCATAGCCTCGCCTCAAAAACAGAATTCATTCGTTTGCGTCGATTTTTTTTTGGCAAAACAGAACTAAGTCTTATCTCAATCTGTTTTTTTGCCTTTTACAAAATCCCCGGAAGATATCTGTGAAACTTTGCTGGGAAATTTCCCCTTCGCTACGTATTACGTAATGTGCTCAACTTTTCCTTTTATAACCTATCACACTTATCTATTTTAGTCGATCATCTCTTCTTTGGATCTAATTCTGCATCCATAGGAGCTTGCATCGATCCTTGGAGTGGGTTAGAAGGCCGCTCGATGACTTTGTCTAGGATGTGAACCTGATTATGAAGTATATGATTTCTGTACGTCTGATACATTTATTACGACAAAACAGGATGTAAAGAGGTAGTTAATAATAATAGTAATATTTTATTTTCATTTACAGAAGGATAAATACATGCTTTTGAAATTTTAACAATTTAACAATAATTTGAAATTTCGGATCGAAAACTATATTCCCCGACCAAGTTAAGGATTTTTATTCTTTTTTTTACTTCTTTTGGTAATTGGTTCGACTTTATTGGACCATTATATTTCTAATAATGGAAGTGTAAAACAGAAAAAAGAAAGAATAAACATAGTTACTTTAGATACACTTCATTTTGCAGACATAGCCAGCTGGGCCTTAAGTTTTGTAAGAAAAACTCGTTGATTGGGTGACGTGGAGACATCTTTTGGTAGCGAAGAGAACAATTTAGTTTTAATTTCGCACGGAAATTGTGATAACCAACCGTTGTTCGTCTTAGAAGGCATTAAAAGAGGGCGCGCATCGCAACGCCTCGGATTCACGAAAAGATTGTCATTTGATTGGGCACGTGACTCTTTGTACCCCTTCACTTTAGAAATAACCGATGCGATGTCGCTGTAAATTGAATATAATCGAATTGAAAAAAGGTTTCATAATACAACAAGTGAAAAAAAAAACATTTTATTCTGACAAATTCAATGATGTTGCAGAAATGCAATCAGCTGTTCGAGACTGCCCTGGGCAGAGGTACGCCCCTCCTTCCATGCAGTGATATTCTCCAATTTTTGAGACTCCTATTTTTCGAAAGATAAGATAATGTTATTTTCTTAAATGTTAATATGAATTTAATTGATACAATTAAACAAGACAATGCCATTAATATTCCTCTAATCACTATAAAAAAATTCTATTAAATTATGATAAATAGGCCTCTTAGTAGAATATGAATGCAAACTTAGAATTGGCAATTGTCATCAGTCGCTATTGAAATATTTATAGAATTATATTTCTTTTATTTCTCGTGAAAATTTTCGCATAAAAACTTCTTAACATCCACACTATTCACGATTGCTCGAATACTTTCGTTAACGCTTAAAAGTCGACTCTTAAGAGAAACCTTTATCTGATATAGTTAGCAACACATCGTGAGGGTATTGTTTGGTGGGTCATACAGGACTAGTTTGTCAGTGAACGTCAAAATACAAATTTTCTGCGCCTCAGGAAAACCTCGGTTGTGCGCCCGCCCGACACGAGCGCCCTCAGGGGCTCACATTTCTCGATGTCTTCGAATGCATGCATTCAAATGCAATATTCGCTGAAATTCAGTGGCGGAGGTCACACAGATTTAATTCCAAAATCAATGTGTGGAGATGGTAGAACTATAATGCTCCGTTATCGCCTCTCTTTTCCAAGCAAATTTGAACTCGGTGAGTGGAATCGTTAAAAAACGATACCTTACTCTTGACTCGAGCACCATTTGAACAAACCCTGTTAATGCTGAGATTTTTGTCTGCAAATTTCTTTTCTCTCGGAACGTTCACTCGATATCTTCCGACGTTTTCCGTCGCGGCATTGATGGTTAGATAAGAGATCGTCAGATGGCAGCAGCAATAACAGGAGAAGTTAATTTACGTCGTCTGCTCATCTCAGAGTGCGTTGGATCGACTATATTTCTGCGAGCGTCAAATGCTAAACGAAGTAATGGCTCTGACGTACGATTAAAGGTGATAATGAATTTACTGATAATCGAGCATATCGATTCATCCGCTGTATATTCAGTTTCAAAACGTAGCCTTCGACATTTACTGCTACGGCTTCAAAAGACCTTTCCTAATTTCAATCGCATCGTCCTTAGCACACATTTGTTTTGCTTTGTCGCTGTTCACCGGTCAAGCACTTCTTAATTCAATTACAAGTTACCTGGAATGATGGAAATTCCATTGCTCAGTTTTCGCAAGTGTTTGAGAGATTGTCATTTATCTTGAATGGTATTGGCCGTTACTTGGTGGAATTCCATAATGGATGAAAACAAAAGAACACTTTGCAGTAATTCAACAGAATATATTTCAATACATGACCGGTTTCAACTATTAAAAGTCATCTTCTGGTCTGATGATGACTTTTAAAAGTTGAAACCGGTCGTGTATTGAAATATATTCTGTTGAATTACTGCAAAGTGTTCTTTTATTTTTATCCAGATTGTCCGAGGAATTTAAAACGACATATATTGATTAGATAGATAGATAAACGGCATATTTTGATTAGAAAGCTTTTGGGGTATAAGACGAAATATATTTTCCTCATACTCGTACACAGTATAAACAGTACCGATCATTTTAAATGGCTTTACATTACCAATTCGTAAGATTCTACAATCGCCTAAATAATCCCAAGTGTGTTGAGTAAATGCTCTTGAAAATAAACTCCGTTGCCCTAACCTGGATACGATCTCAGTGTCGACTGTCGGCGATCCCCGCGGCTGGGGAAGACTAGAAACGTTATGTTATTTATATTTTCAATAATCATTCAAGTCTCAGTAAAAGTTTTGTCGAACATGTTTTATTTTTATAGTTCTCCCTCTTACATTGTTACGTAAACAGACCTTTATTATCCCTTTGTTAATTTAACGAATCTTTTGTGTTTTTTGCCCACCGATGTTTCGTGGGCAGAATGAACGGCTTAATGCAAAAATGAAGCTAATCGTTTTATCCGCAATTTGCCTCTATTCGTCTATAATTATATTATTATAATATTTTTTAGTGACCAATTGAATGATTTTTCTTTGTAAACGAGCCTTCTTTTTATTTGATGGAATCGTCAAAATGGCTCCCTGCGATTAATGATTATAGAAATGTCCTCTTTCCCCAGATGTTTTTAAGAATCTCACCTGCAATCTCGTTAGCATCCTCCATTGCTGGCCCTGACATCGTTTTCTACTTCTGATTTTAGCAGCCTTATTGTCTTTCCAATGCTTTCTCTGTATTCCTTTCATTTGATGTCAATAGCGGATTACATTTTCCAGTTATGTTTAATTTTATTCCCATTCGCGCCTCTCCACACTTCCATTGTAGTTTTCTCTGTCACCCAATAAGAACAATTGAAGTAACAATACTGCTTTCAGTGTATTTACTCTAAACAATTAAGGTTATCAGTTCTCCCATCGTGTGACGATCCGTATCTTACAATTCCTTTGATTTGTATCGATTGAGTGATCATAGAAATGCATTTCTTCTGGTCCTTTCTATGTTTTCCTTTTCACAATCACTCTGCCATTTACGATTTCTGCTACTTATTTCCATATCCTTTAAAATGAATTTCTATTTGCGATAGGGATTCTGAATCGAGGAAATTTCTTGTCCCGAGTCGCCACAAATGTTCTCTTGAAACCCGTGCTAATCACTAAATCTATTTCGATATCATTTAAACTTCTTGGGACATTCAGCACATGTGCAAGTGCCGAGGAGCGCCTTTTTGAGATACCTGTACGTTGAGGAATTGCAGATTGTAATCTGGATGTCCTCCATATCAGCTAAAATTGTTAAATATGGTAGTGAATCGTTTTAGCTAATGAAATATTATGAACAGTAGTCACTGCAGTCTAGGACAATGTTTAGTGAAGTCCGGCAATTCATCTGACGTATTAATTCGATTGTAAGTTATTTCAATCAGCTAATTTTAACGACCGCCAGCAGTCGTCGTTGAAAAAGTAACAGAAAAATGTAATTTTATTTATGCAGTGGTTATTATTTCAATTTTGGATACTGCGAGACTTCTGGGATGTAAAATTGAATCATTGCAGTTAATTGTCATTAGCGTTAATTATGTCGAATGGCAAACAGTTGTTCGGCGAAGGCCTTTCGTTTCGAAACCGTGTCGCGGGAAGAAAAAGAGAATCGTAGATAAATTATCGGCGTAAACAACGATAACTTAACGAGTTTTCAACACAATATCCAAACCTCTTTCTTGCCGAGTGTAATCAATTTGTTATCGGTCTTTATCTCCTCGCGTTTTCCACGTGTACTTCTGACTGCGGTAGATTAAAACGGTGTTTTTGATTCCTTCCCTCTCTCTGCTCTTCCTCTGTCGTTCTATACCTTCCTTTCCGTTTTTTTCTATTTTCCATACCCGATTTGTTAGCATTTCGGTTAATGGTAGTTATGCGGGGGTTATACCCTTAACTTTTTACAGGTAGAAATTTGGAGGGTCGCATTCTTAATCCGGACACTTAGCTCGGCTTCCCAGGTAGGGAGCACCCGGCCGCCAAATCAGGGGGGGGCATAAAAAACTGACCGCGAGGAATACGATTTAAAAAGTTATAAACAATTCAAATGAGCAACAATTTATTATCTTCGTAGTCTCACTCGTCCTAAGAGATATACAAGCGTCTTTTGATCGACGTTCTACGATGAAAATTAAGATTTTTCGTGATTTTGCAAGAAATTACCAGTTTACACACGGCAACGTTGCTCAGTCAGATAGGCGGGTGTTAAATATATCAACGGAGATGGTTTGGGGGGAGGGTTTCTATATTTCTAGATTTTTGATAGAAATCCCTCCCCCCTACCGCAACCCAACGGCAACGTTGCCGTGTGTACTCGGGTAATTTCTTGCAAAATCACGAAAAATCTTGATTATCATCGTAGAACGTTGATCTAAAGACGCTTGTATATCTCTTAGGACGAGTGAGACGACGAAGATAATAAATTGTTCCTCATTTGAATCGTTTATAACTTTTTAAATCGTATTCCACGCGGTCAGTTTTTTTTATGGTCCCCCCTGCTGTGGCGGCCGGGCGCTCCCGAGCTGGGAAGCCGAGCTAAGGGTCCGGATTAGGACAGCGACCCTCGAAATTTCTAACAGAAAAAAAGGTATGGTATAACCTCCGCATAAATACCATTAACCAGCATTTCTATCGTATGTTGCAGATTCAACAGAAGACAGTTGGTGCTGTCAAGGACCAACTAATTGGTGCATCCATAAAATCGCGTCGATCTCATTTGCTTTAATCTTTTTACGGCGAAGGACTGTCTGTTTTCCCAATTGCGAACGTCTGCTCCGAAATTTAATGAGGACGTTTGCTTTCTGTTGGAGCGATCGCCTTTGCGGTTTCCTTCAAAGACACGCACCTAACGGGATTGAGCTATTGCATACTTTAGCACTCAAACGAAAATGATTCCATGTTTCGGTTTTTTCACTACTTTTTAACGTTCTATCTTATCTAGAGCTTGCGTTTTAGTTGATCTTTCAAGCATCGAATGGCATCTATATGACGTATAATGCTGTGTATCAGCAAACCGTCATGACGATGCCAAAGACGGCTTTTTCTGTATCCAACCCCTATAACTGTGACCTCGTAATTTAGAATCGAAAACTACAGTATTCGATTGAAATAAGAATCTCACTTTAAATTCATTGTAAAGTTCGTTTTAATCGTTTGCAGGCTTAATTTCATTTGCAAAATTAAATAGGAAACTAAATTACGACCATTTTAGGGTTTTATTCGAAAACATTTTTAGGAACATCCCGGAAAGATAGAGAATTCAAAATCGTTCCAGAAGAAGCGCACTTTTATATTAATAATTATAGAAATCTCCCAAAATTTGCGTGAGTTCGAAGCCAGGTGGGTGCAAATTTTTCCTATTTGAAATACAATCGGGCCGTTTTTAGGATTTTTCTATTAAATCCCATCCCGATAACATGGAAATATAGCTGGCATGTGAAGAGAAGTAATGAATAAGTTTCATGAACTCAGTTTACCTAGCGGTCATTGGTTCGAGGGTACCATTGGCATTCTGCCATTCAATTTAAGGGGAATACGGAATTTAGTTCGAGGACCTTCTCATCAAATTCAAACTTAGGATCGAATTAGTGTTATGCCTACCTGGTCGTTATATGTAGTCACATCTTGCAAAAAGGTTCTGGGTTCGAAACCAGGCGGTCTTAATTCTCCCTTACGTATTATATGACTGTTAATTCAAATATATCTATGAAGTATTTCAATATAGAAATCGGTTAATAGAAAATAGAAATGACCCGTTGACACACGGCAACGTTGCTCAGACAGATAGGCGGGTGTTTTAAATAGCTCACCGGCCCACTTGGTTTGGTTTGCTGTCTTATTGTCAACTAGCTGAGGAACCTGTTGAATCTCAACGGGGTTTGGGTTGGGAGGACGGATTTCTAGATTTTTGCTAGAAATCCCCCCAACCCAACCCCGGGGTATAGCAAAATCACGAAAATTCTTGATTTTCATCGTAGAACATCGATCAAAAGACACTTTTGTATCTCTTTGGACGAGTAAGACGACGAAGATAATAAATTGTTGCTCATTTGAATTGTTTATAACTTTTATTATGTTATTTATAATGTTTTACAAACTCAGTGCACCCTTTCCAAGATGTAATATATCATCAATATTCTATGGCAACTTTTAATCTTATACATACATACACATATGATAGATTCGGTGGATCAAACGTGTACCCGAGAAAGTGCGACGCTAAGCGATTTAAAAAAAGCGTTGCGAAACTGCTCTCGGGGGCAGATTATGTTGTTATTGGTGGATGAATTCAGGGAAAGAAAGCGGTATCGTCCGACCGCCTGCTGCTTCAGATAACAAGGGTAAAATAGACGCCGAGACAAGTCGTTCCTAGAATTCCCGCGGAGGATATGCAATGATAACAAACAAAGGGAACGTCAGATGTTTACACCCCCTGCCACATTCCAAAAGACGACTTCAAGGTTGTTTATGATAACGCAGATGGATGGTAGAAAATATTCCTTGGAATGCAAAGCGCGTAGGAAACGGAAATCAGTGTGAGGAAAGATACATACAAGGAGTCCCAAAGAGAGAGAATCAACGAACAAATCTTTTTTGTTTTATTTCCACGATCGCCCATTCACATTTGAATCGTTCATTTTCATAATTAGTAATGAATAGTTCATTCTCAGTGCTCAGTTTTGGAGAGGAAACGTTTTGGTGGTGGAACGATTCCAAGGTTCTCTCGGAAATCAGGCGATCAGGATAAATATTACAGATACAATTGAGGTGCTGAAGATGAAATTGCCTGAAGTGAGCGAGTGGGTCATCATTTCGAATCCTGTTTCGCTGATAATGTTGGGCCGCGAGAAGAAGCAACAACGTGTGAATATTCCATCGCTCGTACCATCAGAGCGTGCATTAAACGGCGCGTGAAACGTATTTGTATTATTACTTTCTCCCTATACGTAGTATAGAGAAAGTATTGCATTCGCAAAAAAATTCGATCTCCAGATTTCAACGGAAATAGATGTTTTGGGGCCCATAGAGCTCATTTTCGCTATTTTTCCGAACATGTCTGTCTGTGTGTCTGTCTGTGGTAAAAAGTCTATCTTAAAAAGTAATTATCCGATCATTTCCAAAACTCATATTTAGTGTTTTCCTAACAATGCCAAGAGTTGATTAGTTTTTTATGAATATCGCCTAACCGGAAGTTACGGTTTATCCGGAACAAACTTTTGTTTCTTAAATATCACTGTCAGAATGCAATTTAGGTATATATAATTACATACAAAAGTTATTGATAATGTACTTCACTACAACTTTTGTTTGAAACATTTTTTCGTTACACTGATTTTTTAGGAGTTATTAGTGAATACTCGCTAACAGTAAGTTGCTTTTTATCCAAAAATTGTAGTTTTCTTAAATATCTCTGACAGAATATGATGTGTTTATATCAATTAGTACAAAATTTATAGATAATGTATTTTACTACAGCTTTTGTTTGAAACATTTTCCTGTAACACTCATTGTTTTGGAGTTATTTATATATTACCGGCATAGGCTTCTGATTTCAATAAAGATGGAGAAAGTCATGTGTTGGCCACATCAGATTTTTTTTTTCAATATTATCAATATTTATTTTTCTTATTGATTGTTTTTGTATCTACTTTAATGTTTTGTTAAATGTTACTCGTTAATAGCGACACAGCGACTGTTTTCCTTTGTTGTTTTCTGTTTTTTTGTTGGACCGGAAGATTCGGTTAACCCCAAAAAGGATGTTATCCTAGGGGAACCTATGTCTCTCATTTTCATTTTTGTAATATTTACTGATGTATGTGTGTTTATATGAGGAACAAATAAATAAAATAAATTTAAACAGTCTGACATCAAAATTGCGTGCGGGAAAGCCAACTTAATTGCTAAGTAAGCTGAATGACGATATTTTCTATTTTATTGTTGTGAGGAGCAATTTGACCTCGCCAACATCCAAAGGTATCGCAAGGCGTCGAAGGAATACGAGTAAACGATGAAGCGATGGGAAATACCTCAATAACGTCTATTCTAAGTACAGATATTTACATTAGCTTAACAAATTTGCGATATTAGTGCATTTATAATTAGTAAAACTCGAATTCTGAAAATTCGCCAATAGTGGGTGGTACTGGTCTGTATAATATTTGGTATAATATCTAAGTTCTCTGGTCGTACTTCGTGGAACGACATTTAGAAATGATAAAAAAAACACTTAGTTATTTCCACAATAAAAAATTTTTATTGTGGAAATTACTAAGTATTTTTTAGCATTCTCCAATATTTGGTATGTTTTATAAAAATACCTCGACGTATTCTTCTTTCGCAACCTTAAAGTTTTTAGACTAGCATTTGACGAATGAATAAACCTTCTACCATGAGCCATTCACATGCTACTTTTCTCTCTATTCAGTTGTATTAGTTATATTTTTTTGTTTCCGAGACCCTGCCATACGCCATTTGATGGTTTGCGGTACACAGCCTCGTGATTGTGGCAGAAATGCACGTTTCACGTTGAGGAGGGAAGTACGGCAGTGATTTGAAATTTTTTTAAAGCGTAATTCGTTATAAATTAATCTCCTTTTTCTATTAATTCTTTTAGACTATGTATTCGTGCAGTTTCCGCAACTTTCGAGAAATTCTTATCAAGCGATTATTTTTTAGGGAGTTTATAATGTATATATTCTGCGGGGTTTATTTTCAATATGTCTGGGGAAGGCTTTGGTTGATCACCTTGGGATCCACAAATAGCCTCCACTACCGTTGATGGTTCTGTGTTTAAACTCGAAATTTGGGAGAATTAGAGCGATATTTGTCATATCGATGCGTAGCTGGTCTATGATTGTTTATGAAGTGACGACTCGTGCTACATTTTGAGGGACTGAAATTTCCGTAGATCGCCCATAATCGGCGAATTTGGTTTGTGCTCTTCTAATTTCTTTCTTTCGCAAAAATTCCAGCCGCAATCGAATAAAAATTTGTCTAATTTACCCTCGAGTACTCGCGTCTGGGTCGAATTCATGTGAATTTTAAAATTCCATATCTTTTTATTAAAATTCCTTATCTTTTACTTCTTCTTTCTCATAGGAGCTGAGTTTTAGAATGTTCTGAACCAGTCATGCATTTTCGCCGAAAATGGAAGTTTAATTATTTAAACAAATTTTTCTTAGCGGTACTGCCAGGTAGATGAAAGACCTTTACGTAAAATATTGTATTTCTGACCTTGTTGCCGCCTTAATTTTTAGATATATAAATTTCATATAATTAACAATTATTATTTATATATTACATTTTATTTTATTTTTAAACAGTTTCCTTTTTATACGCAATATTCCAAATTCATCAGCCATACACTCGGCGTCAGGGATATTATCCAGGGATTATCCCTAAATACATTTAGTTTGCTTGTCATTTCAATAACCAGGTTAACCATTAATATGACATCATCACTAATGAATTAAAAATGTATTCACTACATTTTGATAGAATTTTCCCCTATGGAAGATGTCGGGCTGATTCCACCCAACTCGAGTACTGACGTGATGATTTGGGATGCTAGTACTCGAGGGTTAAGGTGTCTCCTAAACCAAATCAAATCGTAAACATGGTAAAAATAAGAATTCTGTAAAATTGGTGAGAGATTCTGCCTCTCATTTTAACTAGTACATTTTATGCTACGCCATATCTGAAGTAAAGTTTGTTTAAAATTCATACATGTTGGAATTCGTAGGGGACTTGGTACCGCAAGATGCTGACTCGAAATCTTCGGAGTTTCTAGTTGCATCAGCATTCTGCAGGCACATTTCCAGCACGGGTTTCTAGAGGACTGGAGACTTTTAAATCAAGTGGACGTGGTGCATTTTATGCTTTTCTATTACTTGCCCAAGTTTCAAACTTTGAAACTCGCGGAGCGTTGTGTAGCCTTCCTGCAGTTCCGACCAATGACGTCGCTTTGAATAAATGCGCCGTCCTAATTATGGGCCCAAACCGGTCGGGGTATAAATTGTAGCGGAGGACTGCAAGTTTGGTTTTCATCAAACTAGGGTTTGTTTACGCGGTTCTCGTGAACCTCGATTAAAAAAAATTCCGACGATTCTACTGACCTTAGACTACAATTTCAGTTTCATTTCCCCATCGCAAATGATCGAACGGAAAGCGATCTTCGGTTGTCTAGATTCGCAAATGGCTATTTAGACCTCAAATGTTTAAAATTAAGCTCTGATTCTAGGGAAATATTCTTTTATTCCAATAGGTACAATCGACGATTAAAAACAACGCGCGCATTCCCTTTATTAATTTAATAGACTCTAAGAACAGCGCTTTTATTATCAAACGAGAATAAAGAGAACAATTAGCATTACGGGGTTCCGCCAAACAATTGTGCAGAGTTCAATTTTCGATAACTTTCTGACAGCGGTTATGAGTGACATCTGTTTAGGCCCCGCGCTCGTCTGAAAACCCAAAAAATTGAAAAAATGAGATGTTTGGACAATTCGGTGTCGTTTGAAGGTGAATGAGCTGTTTTTATGGAATGCGATTGGCCATTTTGTATAGAGTGCGATTGGGCAAATTGGCTCTGTTCCCATGGAAACAGAAATCAATATGAGCGCAGACGGGCGCCGTTTGTTATTGTATCGCCGCTGCACTTCGATGCTCCATCTCGAGAAATTGCGACATTGTTTCTAAAATGGCGAAAATGTCTGCAAGAGTATGTTTTTATTATCGGTAAAACCGTGAGAGAGAGAACAACCGGGGTCGCCTCTGTAATTAACGGGTTCTATGAATGTTGTCCGAGTATTCTATAAATAAAGGGCCAAATAATAGCATTTTCGACCGCGAGATCCAATTAAAATCGCGACAGTTAATTTGTTATGGTTTTAACCGTCAAATAAACCGATGGCGCTGCATATCAGTCCAGATTTTTATATTTAATGGAATAAAAGTTCGTTTGCACTTAGTGGAACATTGCATTTTATGGAGACTCGTTAGTGAATCTGTGGTTCCGCGTATTCCTAAAGATGGCAGTAATGTTCCCCGTTTTTTTTCCAATTAAAAATCCAACGCAACTGCTCGCTACATGTGTTTAAGTCATTTTTTGACAGGTCCGTCAGCTAGTGTTATAATGAAAGTCGTTCTAGATATTCCCAAGGAACTTATTCGATGTAGAGTTTGTACGTTACGATTTTCTAAGGACCTCGGCGTAAACGATGTCGACAGCATTTCCATCTGTTAATAAAAGCAATGAACTTTCCATGCTGACCCTGGAATCTATTTTCTCGGACTCCGAAGAATGACTTTTACAAATTAAAGAAAATCTGATGTGGCCAACACATGACTTTCTCCATATTTATTGAAAACAGAAGCCTATGCCGGTATTACATAAATAACTCCAAAGCAATGAGTGTTACAGAAAAATGTTTCAAGCAAAAGTTGTAGTAAAATATATTATCTATAACTTTTGTACTAATTGTGTATAAATACATCACATTCTGTCAGAGATATTTAAGAAAAATTACAATTTTTGGATAAAAAGAAACTAGTGGCGAGTATCCACTAAAAACTCCTAAAAAGAAACTGGTTAGCGAGTATCCACTAATAACTCTTAAACAGTTAGTGTTACGAAAAAATGTTTCAAACAAAAGTTGTAGTGAAGTATATTATCTATAACTTTTGTAAATAATTGTATGTACACTCCTGGCCAAAATTAACGCAGCACCGGCCGTTAGGATTGCTAGGGAGGTGCTGCGTTAATTTTGGCCAGGAGTGTACCTACATTGCATTCTGACAGATATATTTAAGAAACAAAATGTTGTTCCGGATAAACCGCAACGTCCGGTTAAGCGGAATTCATCAAAAACCAATGAACTCTTGGCGTTGTTAGGAAAATACTAAATATGAATTCCGGAAATGATCGGATAATTAGTTTTTAAGATAGTGTCTACACACTTTTTTACCACAGACAGACAGATAGTCCTTCCATAATCAATTGAGTTTTTCGCCATATTGTAGAGCATAGTTATGATATTGTCTGTTCCAACTAATCCTATTTAAATGCCTTTATTTCCGCAGATCCCCGAGAGCCGCCCTTTAACTTCAAATTCGCCACAGGTAAGCTCATCTGCCACAGTCGGACTCTGCCTTCGTCCTTATATCTTCAGATCTTTGAATTTACTTTTATCTTCCTTATCGACCATCGGCTCTTCTTGTACTGGTACTTGTACTTTGGTCCAGCTCGATTGCTCGTTGTTCCCACGCTTCGTGTCGCTTGTATAACCGAATCGACGATAGTTCCATCTTCAGCTCCTCAATTTAAAACTTCTTGTTAATCCGAATTGATAGAGACGATTAAACTGTCACCTTTTGTTTCGTATTTTGAACCAAATTGTTGATCAAATTCTTTGAATATGAAAGTGCGTTCCCCTTGGGTTTCTCGGGTTCGATGCCCGGTGGGAGCCCGATTTCGCCGCTTGGTTGGAATCCGGCCGTAGAGAGCGAAGGCAGGCGTGACAACGATTCGACGCTTGGTCTCTTCAATTACATTTCACGAGTCGAATATTCAAAATGCGAACCCTTAGTTTGTTTTCGATATTATCTCGCAATTTTGGAAGTCCGCCTCAGAGACAAGCGCTGTTCGAAATAGCGACTTTGGGCATTCCGCCCTGCTTCCTTAATTCCCCCAAATACTCATGTCCTTCTAATTGAGTCGTGCCGTAAATAATTAAACTGCTTTTTTATGCTAAAAAGAAGATGTACTTAAATCGAACTCTGACTTTTGTAGGACAAGCATTTTTCTATATTCAAGCTGTTAATTCTCCAGAATCGTATTCGACCATCGTAGTACCTTATTTCCCGGCCCATAAGACGCACCGGCGCATAAGACGCACCTTGATTTTTCAGGTAAGAATTTACAAAAAAACTCATACTTTGTTACATAAGGTTGAGTGCCGGTAAACTCCTTATCGCGAGAGATACAATGTATTAGCATAGGGATGACATCTCCGTTGGCCCAATGTGTAGAAGTTTTGCAGCAGCATCACATGCGAGATTAAACTAAACGTGCTACATTGTACGCATTACCGATTTATCTCGGAATTTTTTTGAAGGAAGTTCTGTCATCGAAATATTAAAACTGTATTCCTTACTACTTCATCAAAAAAGTGTAATTATCGAAATTTGTAATTAACTGAACTATTTTCAATGCCTGATACGGTAAAAAAATACTTAATGGTATGCATTTATCCAGGCGAATCGGCCTGCTTATTAGGGGACGGAGTTATACCCGTATACCATCGGCGCATAAGACGCAGACTGATTTTAGAGCATATTTTGGAGTAAAAAAAGTGCGTCTTGGCCGGGAAATACGATATTACTTGTTGGTGATCAGTTGTAAAAGTGCTCCGGTGACACTTCTACCAGCTGTCCACTGTTGCTCTTCAAGCATAGACGGAATCTATGTCAGTGACACTTCAGTTCACGAAACATCCGTTCTCAATCTCCTAGAATCACGTGCGGTGACTAATGAATGAATGCGACAAAGTCATTGGAGCATTTACTATATGCGAAAGTTGTTATTAAGGAAAGAAACGTAAATCAAAGCAACAGAAACGTGGAGGAAGATGACAAAATGGACAGAAAAGAAGAGATATCAGTGGCGTAGTCAGTTTTAGGCGTTAAACCAGACATACGAGAGATCATCTCTTAAACTCCTCGAAAGCACCATAAAGACCTCTGAAGAATGACTAAATGGACTTGCCTTCCAGCTCATTCGTATTGCCGATGACACAATTTCAGTCCGCACTTATAAGCAAAGAATAAGAAATGCGAGAGATCGATGAGAAAATTCATGAAGGTAGATGAGTATACACGTTTTTATTCGACCTGCTATTTCGTCACAGTTTTAATTGAGCTCTTTCAAAATGCGCAGTGATCTTAATGGAAAAACCTTTTCGGTAAAACCTCCCAGAGTTAAAGGCAAAATTTCTATGACGCCGTGCTTTTATAACCCACGGTTTTAAAAATGGGTAATTAAGGAAGGGGTAAACCACGGAAGAGCTATTTCGAGGATGGGGATGTTCAAATAACAACATGATTGAAACGAGGAAAGAATAGACAGTCCGTGAATGAAGACGTGAATTCTTCAAAATGTACCATTTGTACGAGGATATTTCTGAATTTGCATTCATCTCGCCCTATCAGCATCGCTTAAGGAATTTCCGAAGAGGTGCGACGCTGCTTTCGTAACAGCCTCTTCCTGTCATACAGCGGCTCTAATTAGGGCCTCGTTAAGCGTTGCTTCAGATCCCCTCCCATATAATATGGACACTCGGCTCGAATAAGTCTGCAGCCGACCTGAACAAAAGCACTGCGATAGAACGTGACCCGACGAGACGAACTGTATCCATTATCTATGAGCGAGAATACTTCCTCTCTCGACTATGATGGAATTTATCATTTTCCCTTATCTGCTTGTTCGCACTATGCTTTCCTAACAATGTACACAACATTTAGATTAATTCTATTTTGTTAATAATCCTTTTACGTCTCATTATTGCTATAAGTCTGTTCTTCTTGCAATATCTTTCCTCTCTTTAATTATCTTAATTTTTGTTTTCCGTTCCTGACCGTGGAATTGCAACTTCTATCAGCCGATTAAGAAATACTCTTAGGATTCTCTGAGAACTGTTTCTCTTAATTGCAAAGGTTAGAATCGCGGAAAATTGCTTCCTCCTCAGAAAGACTATATCTTTAATTTGGTACAAATTCCCGGTGTATTCAAACTAGAATATGCATTAGCTCAGCAATCTTGGTCACCAAGTAGAATGGTTCCTTGTAATAACTAAATTATAGTTTTATTTTATCGTAATATTCGCAATTTCGAATGGAAAATGGTTTTAATAAACATGAAACCCAGACTCTGCTGAAGAAACGAGATTCATCGCCGCTCTCGACGGCTTATCGAATCCTCAGAATGTTTTCCGATCGAATGAAGTCTGTATTTAAAGGCTCGTCATTCGCTTGGATGTTTCCTGCTTTCGGTTGATTTATTTCTCTCTATTTCGGTAAAATGAATTGACTGATACTTTGTGCATCTCGCAGAATTGAATCCTCTTTAGTTTCGCTATAAATTGCATGTAAAATTGCGCTTAAAATTGTCGTGTTAGCGAAGAATCTCTTCGATTTCTGATGTGAAAAATTCCACTGAGGGGAGTGCAGAATTAATTTCATATTTTTGTGCGTCGACGGGTATCTTGCTGCAGAGAAAGAGTTCTCGCGTGTCCATTTTCCTGCAACCGAATCTCAGTCCATTCCTTGGTTGTCCCAAAATGCTGATGCTTGTGCCACTTTTACTGGCAATGCCCAGCGATAGCGGATTTTTCCGGTAGATTAAGACGAATGTGACCGCAGGCCCGTTCTTATAATTTTGGGGGCTCTACGGAACATGGGGCCCCCCATGTATGTATGGGGCCCTATAGACCCCAGTGCCAGGCTGCAGTGCAATGATTGCACCGTTCCAGTGACAGTTGAATAACCGCTTCGTTTTAAATTCGTTACATGTGAGGCTAGCGAAATATCTACGAAAACGTTAAATATCATAATATGGTACGGAAATTGAATTTATTATCTTTTAATTTGATTTACTTAGTAAAGATTTTAATTTTTGAAATGTTTCATGTCCTTTTTGTGGTTTGGCGGAGGGGCCCCTAAGTTGACGGGGCCCTACGCGACCGCGTATGCCTAAAAACGGCCCTGTGTGACAGGAATGCCAGTCGGATTTGCAACCGTTTTCCCGTTTCGCCGATGAACCACATTCGCTGGGCACGCGGTAGACTCCTGGTGTTTTGAGTCCAGGTTGGTCTTTGACTCTAATTAATTGACTCACCAATTTTCTTGGGAGCATATGGATCGTTCTATATGACGTGTTTATTGAGGATCCTTAAGATAATTCTGGAGACAGGAGCGGCCGTGTGTTTTTCCTCATTTTGTTTGCTGTGTGTTCCAGAAACGGTCCTTTTATGAGCCCGGTTAATTTTCTTGTTCTGGAGGAAAGTCAAATGCTCAATCACTTCTGGAAGGCTTTCTTCGTCAGAAATGGCGTATGCGTTGATCTCAATTGGTGACTGCAACCGATGGCTTCCGAGTCTTATGAGAACTTTCTGTCGTTATTCAAGTCGTACCGGGAAAGTCATGAATGACTCTAATGATCTCCATTCACATGCCGGGTTTTAAGTTTCCATGTTACCGGGATGGAATTGAAAAATCTTAATAATCGTCGCAATGTATTTTAAATAGGAGAATATTTGCCATGTCCTAGTAAAATGTAAGGTGATGTCCCATTCCGCCAGAAGTTTTGGTCGCTTTGCCTACACTAAAACTTTGTTAATCATTCCAGGCGTCGTTTAACCATAGATTGCGTTAAATAAATTTAAAATTTCAGAAACGTAATATAGAGGTATAAATTAATCGTTGATACTTACTAAAATGTCAATATTTACAATACCTCAGTCTCTACAAGCGTTTGTTTCTCATTTCCGCCTGTGTTTTCGTATATTTTTAATCTTTAGGGCTCGGGCGGAAGTGGTTAATATTATAAGATTTCTGGAACATGTTGCATGCGAGATCCTCATATCAGTACCCAACTTTCCCACTTAGGACAAATGCCTTCACGTGCATTACATGTTTGACTTAAAAATGGATCAAGCTAACATTACAGTCACTTTATAAAAATCTTTGTTAAGATTTTCTGTTTGATTACTTAAATATTTGATATCCGAAGCACAAGCGGATAATAATGAGCGGTTCAATGTTTTTTCACAATGATATATTTTATTATTTAAAGGTTGGCATAATCGAGTTCGTGAATCATTTCTGCAGTATCGAGATACAGCGGATGGTGGTTTCCTCCTCCTAATCAGAGAAAGTTTGGTATCCCGACTGAAACTCTTGGCGAGTGCCCACGAATCGAAAGTCGCGTAGAAAACGAAAAAGGAATTCGTGCGTCTCCATAAATACCCGCAAGTTAAGCAGTATTTTTGGCTTTATTTTTTGAGTATCTAGTCTTATTATCGTCTTTTTTTCGACAGATTTGGTCATGAGATTCGCCGTGTCTTACGCGTACCGCCTCGGCTTCTCTGCGTGGCGTCGCAAGTCCACCATTTTGGCGGTCATCGGCACCCTGCTGCTTCTGCTCGTCTGTCTGCAGTACTCGTCCTTCGGAGGAAGGACGGAGGGCAAAATCTTCGCCGTGGAAGAGTCTTCTTCGACGGAAGAGCTTCCTTCTGGTGGCAAGCAGCGGCGGGTGCAGTTCGTGCTGAACCAAGTCGATGTGGCCTCCAAGTCCCCCTCCGACGACCCCTCTCGGCTGCCGGACCCTCCGGCCCGTGAAGACCTCGAACGACGCCACGCGTTCCTGCAGCAGTATGCGGACGACAAGGTCTTTACGTCTTACTGCAGATCCTGAAATGTTCATCACTTTGTCCCTTCTTTCCGACTTCTTCCCCTTCATTATTTCAATTTTATTACGTTCTTGGTATTTTCTTATCTTTCGTTGCTCATTTTATCTGGATCCTAAATAGAGAATCCAATTACTCTGGTAACCGACGTTTCCGACCACTCGATTTCTTGTGGAATTCCATCGTTTCCTCCCCACTCTTCTATGGTTACCTTCTGATTGCAATTCGTTGACTATTTAACGTTAGATTTTTTTAGTATATAAGAATGGAATTTTCCGTGTCAAATATCTACCAATGAAGATAAAGTTAAAAGTTGAAAAAGTTAAATTTCCAGAGAAATCATGAACTGAATTAATTCCTCGTTCATTGTTTAATTAAAACATGTAATCAGTACGTGTCGACGTAATATTTTGCAGAATACTATTTCACTTCTGCTCGAGTTGATTGCTAAGATAGGAACATCCAAATATAAACAATGGCCTTCCTTGTAAAAAATATGATTTATATGATTAATACAATTGATGTTTGAAATATTTTATATTGGCCCTTTCATGAAGTACATAATTGTGAAAATTTATGAGAAGTCATTAAATTTAAGAAAGTTATATTTATAAAACTCCTGTACTTCTATTTAAAAAAAATATTACCGTATCATCTGCAATCGGGTTCTAGAAATCCCCATTTCTTTGGATTCCCTAATTATAAACCTATTTCAACGGATTGTTTCTTTAATCGGTGTTTCGCTTCCATGAGTTAATATTTACTTGGTTGTGAAATCACGGTTGAATCGCATCTAAAAGATGATTTACTTCTTTGGTTGTATCAGTTTTTTGCAAACAAAGCAACAAGCAAAAATCTTGCAAACCGCTTCCAGTTTTAATTTCTTTGCGTGTATATGGATTGTCTGTGTAAACAGTTATGTATTCCATTGCTCTGCCTGACAGCGATTATATGGGTAACTGGCCCCTTTGAAAAGAGGCGTCATTTAAAGTGAAAGTGACCCAGCAATCAGAGGATCCGGGTTCGATCCTGGCTCTTTTATTTTGCCTATTTCATTCGCTCATTCATCGCCCTTCTTTCCTAAAGTATTTTTTTGTTAAATCGCAGGTCCGCGCGTCCGGAAGGCAAGACTTGATGGATGGCGTGGGGCCATCTGCAGAAGGTGCGACGCAGCAGAGCCCTTACATTCCGGCGCATCGCATCGTCCACTTGGACTTGAAGGGAGCTCCACCAACTGTCGCCTATCTGAAGAGGCTCTTCCCCATCCTGGCGCATCTGGGGGCTACTGGAATCCTCCTCGAATGGGAAGACGTGTTTCCTTTCGCCAACATTTCCCCTTTGGCTGCAGGCAACGCCTACTCCCGCTCCGACGTGGCTGCCATTTTGGCCTCGGCGCGTTCTAACGCCTTGGAAGTGATTCCCTTGGTGCAGACCTTCGGACACTTGGAGTTTGCCCTCAAGCACGCGGAGTGGTCGTCGCTGAGGGAGGACGAGCGGGTCCCCACTGCGCTGTGTCCGTCTCTGAACGCATCCAGGACCTTCGTGGAGCGGATGCTGGAAGAGGTCATCTCCGCACATTCTGTGGACGGTCGCGCTCCCAAGTTCGTGCACATCGGCTGTGACGAAGTGTTTCAGTTGGGGGAGTGTCCGAGGTGCAGATCGTCCCCTAGGGAGCGCCTGTTCCTCTCCCACGTGACCCACGTGGCGACGAGCGTCAAGAATCGCTTTGGCTCCACGCCCATCATCTGGGACGACATGCTGCGACACGTTTCTCCGGAAGCCATGAGAGAGTCTGGATTGGGAAGCCTGGTGGAGCCGATGGTGTGGGTTTACGCCGAAGACGTGTACCGCTTCGTTCCTCCGGGCGTTTGGGACAAGTACGCGGCCATCTTCGACCGCGTGTGGGCCGCGTCCGCCTTCAAGGGCGCCTTCGGAGAGACGCTGTACGTCCCCAACGCCAAGAGGCACTTGGACAACAATCTGCGTTGGCTCGACGTGATGTCCAGAGAGAGCCCCAAATTCAAAGGTGGCTTCCGCGGACTCGTCCTCACCGGATGGCAGCGCTACGACCACTTCGCCGTCCTCTGCGAATTGCTGCCCGCGGCCGTTCCCTCGCTCGCCGTGTCCCTTCTGACAGTCACCAAAGGACGCTTCGACGCCTCCCTCAGGAAGGATGTCCACGCCGCCCTCTCGTGCCCCGAAACGGGCGTCCGCGACCCCACGGGCAACGGTTGGGCGGATTTGAGTGGTGACCCATTCCTCTGGGACCGCTTCTCTCGGTGCCTCTTCCCGGGTGCTCTGCTTTACCGCCTCACCGCTCGGCTGCAGGCCACCGAGAGGGAGTTCTCTGCACTGGTGGACGCCGTGCACCATCGCAGAGGCTGGATGACCCCTTATAACGTTCGGCACAACTTCTCCAGTCCTCTGAGGGTCGAGGAGGTGGCCGGAGTGGAGCAGGTGGCGCGCCTGCAGCAATCGGTGGAGAACCTGATCCGATCGGCACGAGATTCGTTGGTCGACGTACTGGACCCGTTCGCCATCTCTGAATGGATTGAACAGCGGCTGTATCCAATGGTAACGGAGCTGGATTCGATAGCCAGAGACGCGGCTGTTTTGAAGTCGAAGAGGACGTGGCCGTCGAGACCGCTGCCTCCTCTGGAAGAGCTCAGGAGATTCGGAGTGACAGTCCCGCCAACCGCACACGTAGAAGAGGGCACCAAGAAAGAGCACCAAGACAATCAGTGAAAATCATGACGTCGGAGACAGTTGTGTCTGCGGTGATTCTACCGGTGATTGTCGCCGAAAGACCGAGGAGGAGAGCTGCGGGAGATCACGGAGGTGCATCTGGACGAGTCGAAATCCTCCGGTTTTCCCGTAATGTTTGGCGGTTGGACGGGGTGACATGAATGGCTGTGATAGATTGCGTTACCACAAGACGAGTGTATAATAAGGGATTCGAAGTACTGTCTTCCTCCTTTAGCACTTTCAATAGGACATCTTTACGAGTAACTGACGGTGCAATTCCCAGGGTGTATCGTTTCCTTGTTAAGTATTAATTTCCGTCGCGGGTGAATGGTGAATTTATGTTGTAACGGTGCACTTCCCCCAACAGTGCTATTATTTTAGACTAATTTTATTCGCCACGGACTAGTGGTCGTGGACCGAGCTGTAACATTCCAAAAAGTCTCGACGCATTCCTCTGACGATTGGAGGCACAGACAATTCTTGAGGATGAGTATTTCTAGTTATAGGAAAATATATCCCGTTAACTATTTTCATGATGTCGGAAGGGTAAGTTAGAACTGAGGAAATATATAAAGTGTAATAAAACTATTATGTTTTCATTATAAGAATTTTGGTCTCGTTATTATACTTTTTCCCCTGGCTGACCTCATTTCCATTTCGTATTCGCGTAATTCACAAGTGTGACTCCCTCTCGATTTAAATTGATTCCTGAGCCCATTGCAAGGATTTCATAGCGCATTTGCTCCATTCCGTAACTGCTATTCGTGTTGAATTTTATAATAAAAGTGTAAGTGGAATGTCTGAAGGAGACTCGAATCAAATTTTATTTAAAAAAAATTTCTTGTTAATTTTAGCTGAATACGCTAAATCGTTTCAAGTTCGCCTCCCAGTGCTGATAAGTAACTTGCTGTTTAATCACTTTCATCGAAGCATATCAATCATGGCGAACATAATAATAAATTAATTACATATTAGTAGTTATGTTATAAACTATCAGCATAATAAATATATGAAAATATATAAGTATTATGTAATTTTTTACCATATAATAAATTTATGTAATAAGAATTACTAAACGATCCTTGGACGAAAAGAATCCGGTTAAGAAACATATATTGTCGCACGTTTGCCTCTACGTTTAGTTAATCATAAAAGATAATCAAATCATAGAAGATTCCCTTCAAAAAGATCGAAGATATTCCGCTACTTTGAAATGTGCCAAAATTTCCGATGTATTCTATGGAAAACAGAAATTAGCTTGGCTTTAGCAATTGCTTTGTTTGTCAGGGGAAGGGTTGTTCATGAACACAAAATTCTGCTAATTGTCTTAATAATTTCTATTTTGGAGTCTCCTGGGATCGAAGCCATAATAGATAGTGTTTCACCATTTATTCTGCTAGTGTATGTGCCCTGGTGTATCCATCATACGAACTTTTATGGTGTAGAGTAAACAAAGGTTTTTCTCTCACCCCTATCAAAATTCTATCGGATTGCCCTCCAAAAATCTATTTAGAAGCCAATCTCCGTATCAATCAGTGTAACAATATGTCCTCGTATTTCGAATGTAACGAAATTTCCGTGTACACATTTGTCGGCTATCCACATGAATAAACTGAAATTTTTTAAACGTCGGTGCTACTGTTGTAACAACCAATATTTTATTTATAGCAACGGAAACAATTCCAAATTTCCTTCATTAAGTTACAGAAAACTCGATAGGTTTATCAAACTTTTCGCGATGTAAGATCGTAAAGAGAACGGTGTAAGAATCTCAGTTGAACTCTTTCACATGGTTCTGCTGCCCATTTTAAAGGACTTCTATCAAAAACTTGACAAAAGAAAAACTCGCAGTATCGAAAAGAAAGACAACCTGTATTTTTATGATAACTAGTGATCGCCCAGTGGTCGAAATTCGACCGTCATTCATTAAATTTTTAAGTTTGAATGTTATTGAGGTTCTTTTGTCAAAGATTATACCTCTGTAATCATTAGTTATAATTGTTTTCGAATTTTTGCTACTTCGTCAGCTGTAAGCGTGTACAAACAGGTCATTAGGGTGTGTTGTTCGCCTTAACTCCCTTCGATACCTACGAAATATAAAGTTTAACGTTAGTAACAAATGAAAGAAACGCAATGACAGCTTGTAGTTTCATTTATTTTTTATACAGTTCTTAGCCAATTTTAATTTCCCCGTGTTATTATTGAATCAAATGAATACTAATGACAATTAGACTTGATTTTAATAGAGGCATAAGATATATTGCATTTCGATTGCATTTCATTTTTGTTAAGTTACTTTTTGGAAGAACTGTAAAATTGACCTAATTTTGTCCCTGCTACTTATGTATCGTTGTTTGCATATGCTGACATCTAAGTAAATTGCCTCCTATTCATAAACTCTGACATTAGTTGCTACTGTTAATACAGTATGGACTTTAAATTCCCGTGTATTCTTGTGGGAAAATGAATGTATCGGATTCAACAATCACCTTGGTAGTCAGGGGGACTGGTTGTTTACTACGGCGAAATTTCGCAAAAGTTTTGTTCCTTTTCCCATAGATCTAGTAATTTAGACTCGAATACGATATTATACGACCGAAATAAGAATCTTTATTTAATTTCCTTTCTTTTGATATGCATCTCGATTTCGTACGACCATTATTTCTTATTTAATTCTGCAAAAGAAAAAACGTCTGCAATCGATGATAACTGACTTTACGTGCATTTCTTATGACAGACGATTCGAACCGTCCAGAGTTGAACCAAGGATACTCTATACAAAGATATTATCTTTCTGCACTCCTT
The DNA here is from genome assembly GCA_947579665.1 of Sympetrum striolatum. NCBI lineage: Eukaryota > Metazoa > Arthropoda > Insecta > Odonata > Libellulidae > Sympetrum > Sympetrum striolatum. Next base: position 96,997,144 of record OX388344.1, on the reverse strand, counting down.
CTCCATATAAACTTTAACTATGCCGAATCTCAAACTCCTCCGTTCGCGCAATATCCTTAAAAAGGGATTCAAAGATTTCTCTTCACGTATTAATATATAGATTACTGACATAGGGTGAATGAACGTGTGCGCATGACTGTGATTACTGCCTTCGATGTCTTGCTAAATTCTCTTTTTGGGGGGCGGATACAGAACATTGCACTGAGAAGCCGCTCACACTCTCCCATATTTTTACTGACATATATTAGAAAAGTGTGGACGATATTGCATTTCAATCCTGCGCCTTCTAACCCTAGAGAAATTATAGTAATTGTGGTAATTTACATAAATCGTTTGTGCTAAACTAAATACCTTTTAGTAATTATATCTCACATCTAGAATGCTCTAAACTTTTCAGTCATAAAGCGTTGCTCTTCTATGTCGTTGGCTTCGAAGTACCGACTGCAGTAAAGGACTCATTCTTTCATATAAATCACGTTTTTAAATTATGAAAGACCCCTATGGAAACGGTGAGAAAACGTGGGCCCAATGGGAAGTGTCCCATTTTCGACTTCCACCGCTTTCCCTTATCTGCTTTCCGTTTCCTCCCAATCGCTGCTTCGTTCAAATGAGTATCACTCCGCATTTCGAGTGTCGAGTCGGTTCACCTTACTCGGAAACTAAATTAATCCCATTAACGACGTGATTTTAAACTAGAACAGAAACTATGCATAGTTCAATGTGTATTTAAAATGATTGAACGTCAAAATCATTAATAATCCTCGAAAACAGCGAATAAAGTGTGTAAATTCTGTGGAAATCGGATTGTGAGCTAATTTTCTTCGCATGTCCCGAATATGACGTCTTTGTTCGTTCCATTCGTCGGGGTTATCCTTCCGAGAGGGATCAATTGTAGTTTTTTCAGCGTTTCATAATCGTCTTTTTTACACACTTTTAAAACATCGCGGTTACATCGAAGCATGAGATGTAAATGAAACCAAATTAGCAGAATAAATTTCTCCGATCACGAAATACAACAAATTTACTCCCAATTTCGTTGAACTTTTTTCTCAAACCTTTATCACTACAGATCGTTTCGACTACTTCGTGGATGAAACCTTCTATAGTTATTGTTTTAATTTGTTTCATATGAACGACGTGATCCATGCAGTAAAATACTTCTTCGATCAGATAACATTAGCATCAGATGGTTAACCGCGGATTATGAGCCATTCGGTTGAGACTAAATATTTTAGTAAGGATTGCAAAATAGCGGATCCTTGTAAAAAATCCATGGTAAACAAACTTTTACTAGACCACTAATTTAAGTTAGTGGTCTACTAAAAGTTTGTTTACCATGGTTTTTTTACAAGTTAATAAGTACCACAAAATTAACTCTGAACTGGTATCGTTTAGCGGATCCTTATTTGCCGGTTTTGGAATGTAAGTGGCTGGCTACAGTAATTTTTTAAGGAATATGGATGTAAAGAAAGTATTAATTGATATTTTATGAAAATAATTAGGTAAACTTTTTAAGTATATATCGATTGTCTTACATGGAATACGTATATACAGAATTGTGCTATACTGTCAAATTCTAAAACGTTCAAAATACTCTTATTTTCTGAGAAAAATCACCTTTAAATATATAAACAAATTGTACTAATTTATGAAAGATCGATTGGAATAGTAATTTTATAGAAGTATGAATCTATTATTCATCGATGTGTGATCAATTGATGAAATACAGATGAAGACATTATACAAAAAGGATGCCTTTGAAGGCTCAATATTTTTCTTAAGTAATTCTATCTCCATAGGCTTCAGCAAATGATTATTAAGCATCAAAACGAGTTGTTATCAGCTACAGTTAATTTACAAACGGCCTGTGGGATTTCGAAACGCACAGACTTGTAGACAGTAATACAGATGAGTACAACTAATATAGCATTCCCTAAATTCAATTAATAATAAAAGATAATGCAATGTTAGTGAGACTTGATTCGTGGACGCATACATTCTCCCTGCATTTCTCTCTTGCGATGCCTTCCCTCAATCGGTTATGAAATTCACGTCTACCAAACGATTTGCATTCTTGATATTGCATCTTCGACTATAAATCCACTAAATTAAACGTCGTACGTATTCTAACCAATTTGGGGACCTCTCTTAGCTTCAAAGTTCGACCAAAAATAAATTTGGAGGTTTACTTCACCGTGCATTGATAGTATTGCAATACATACATCGGTAGACTGATGAGAGAATTCGGGGTCGCGGGTTACTTCGGAAAAACATCCATTACGAAACTACTTTCAGAATGCTTCCATAAGACAATTGTTAATTTACCAATTCTCGTTCAAATTACACAAATTGGATTGATAGTGAAAATGCGCTCTATAACGCACCTTTCCTCCGCAGTTTCAGTTCTACTTATGGGCTCAATGAAAGCATGAATGAAGTCCGTTGTTGATATACATTTGAAAAAGAAAGTACATTTTGTCGAAAGAAAGATTCGATGTTCATGTCTGTAAATGCTCTCATCAAAAGTTGCTTCTTCACAAAAAGTAATTGTCTAAAAGTCAAATCAAATTATTCTCCTTAGTTCTCCCAATAAAAGTGAAATATTTACCGCCCTTGCACTCTACGACGTAACGCTTTTCCAAATGCAAGAATTAACAAGACCGCGTAATTATAATCTCATTTTTATCCTTTGTTTTTAATTCGTTTCGACTGCAATGTTATTCGGGGGATATTGTTATAAACAAAAGCGTCTGAGCAATGGCGAAATGGAGCGACACCTAGAAAATTCAGAAATCTTAAAGAGGAGAGAGAATCCGGAAGGGTGGGCAATTACTCAATGAAAGTCGATTCAACAGAGCTCGTTCAAGGCCCTGTTTTGGGCCCGTTGCGAACGGGGTATAGGAAATCGCCCAGATTGATTGATCAAGTGGAATCTTCCTGTGACGTCACCGAGCGGCAACCGACATATCAGCTGAAGCGGCGGAGTGGTGCATGCAGAAGGGAGCAAGATGACTGCGACGGAGGAGATGCTAAGCGCCGAGGCCCTCAGGGGCCTTCTCAGGGCCTCTCATCCGGACGTGGAGCTCGCGTCTTTCGAGACGGAGGAGGCGTCTGGAAGAGGCGACAACTACACGGCGGTGCTGTACCGGGTGCAGGCGCGGGGGGTCCGGCGAAGGCGGCGCGAGGAGGAGCCGTGGAAAGGGTCCTTCATCCTCAAGGCGCTGCCGGAAAACCCCGAAAGGAGGGAGTGCTTCCAGTCGGACTCCCTTTTCCGTAACGAAGTGGCTTTCTACACCAGCGCCCTGCCAGCTCTTCTAGCATTCCAGGTCACACTTTGGATACAGAGTTTAACTAATTGTAGCTACTTGATTAAGCCAGTCTTAAGTGCAGTTGCTAATAAAATCGTTTGAATAGACGTGTATATGGCAGATGAGAGACGCAACGGGTGCCTTAAATGTTCCCGGATTCGAACATTGCCGTTTCTAGGAGAATGATATTGTCCTGCGGCATTTCTGCACGTTTCTGAAAATGACAAGTTTCGACAAAGCCCGTGTGAGAAATATAACTGTAAAATTGCTCTCGAAAAGTTGACGAGTAATTTCCGGGAACATTCTAATTACCCTATGAGTTGGGCTCTCTTCTCTCATGGGTACCCTTGAAGTAAAAAATCTCTTAAATTGATCTTGATTCGTGATAAGTTTTAGAGTAAGCTAAAATATTAACACGAAATCTTCATCCTCTTGGAATCCGTCCTGCCTCTGTTGCCCTCCGAAATATCAAACGGCAATGAAGAATCGACTTCACGGTTAATTTGTTGTATAACGAAGTGTTACAGAGTAAATCAAGGGAAAGGGAAGATTTGGATTTGGATTTTTCCGGGTATTATAGAGCATATTTATGATATATACAGCTATGGACTAGTCGTGAAGGTTCAGATCTTCTCTCAAAGCAACTTGGACAGCATCGTTTCTTACTCGATAATTTCACACTGGAATAAATTATATACAAATTAACATAAAAGAATTTTTATTGCCAACGCTTTTACATTTTTTTTACAGAATTATAAGCTATTATAGGAGTTCGTGTTTTGGGGAACTTAGAATTAATTTTGATGTGCATCGAAGCCGTTTTTTCGCCAAATAAAGCGAAGGAAATCAAATCGATGCACTCGTCATTTAGGATGGGCGGAAGTGTTGTTGCGACAACAAATAAATGACAATCGTTACCACGAATTACATGATGGAAGTAGTGAAAACACAGATTGAACCTGAACATGTATTTAAAGTGATCAAAATCATAATAACATTAAATAAATGCGATATGAGAAGGCTCGTGGAAGGCCATTGCAAGGAATGAAAGATAATTACTATCGTTATTATGAGTTAACCGTGCTATTTTCTTCATAAAGTAAACTCCTGCTTAAATGTGTGTTGCATGGCCTCGATGAAGCTACGGTGTGCGTTGGTGTTTGTGATCACTACTTCTAGACTCGATCTGATTAATTAATATTCATTTCTTCCCAATATGGAGTAATGTAGATCAAAATTATGAAACTATCAATTTGCTATTTTCGTCCCTGTATAACGATGATAATAATAAATGTAATAAAGACAATGAGCAGCGTACTTCTGCTATTCAACTGCAGCGCTCTGATCTATGAGTGTGGATAGCGATGTATAGCAATGATAAATTCTCCTGTCCTCTCTCTATTGCATCTTAATCATTTTATTCTTTGCCTTTTGTATCTTCGTCAATCTATGGGCTATCTATTCCTAACAGTGAACCGAAACCGAAAAAAGGCGGAAACTGGGTCAAAAATGGTTCTTTTGAAAGCCATCGTTATCGAATTTGATATCGAATATCGAATTGTCCTTTTTCAATATTTTAAGCCGTAAAAAGGTACAGGGCGTCAAACTTAAGAAATTTTCACAGACAATCAGTCTCGGATATTTCAGAGAAACATTCAAGTTCGTTAATTTACGGAGGCTTTTCGAAGATACTTTTGGAAGAAACGACGATGCACAATACAATAGTAAAATTCTGTTTTTATCGATTACATTCAGTTTTTGCGCTTGAGGATGAGTTATACCTCATTAAAAGCAGCAAAATGGCGGACACCTTTTTCGACCAAATTTCGAGATAAAATAAGAAAAACAACTAGGTAAACTGCAATGGTCTATCAAATTTCTTACGCCAGTTCAATCTAAAAAGCCTCGAGATATGAAATCTCAAGAAATTGTTTCAATTCACTTGCTTCCCTGCGATTGCAGTGTATTTTTCGTAAGTGCTGCGCGGTCCGGCTCGGCGCCATAGAATTCCCAAATCCAGTTTCGCTGTCTTTTTTCTGATGTGAAGTATAACAATCAGCCTCGTTCATGTTTAATTCTTGCTAATAATATTAAAACCTTATGTGAAGACAATTTAAGTTCGGAAAAATTTGCTCATTTTATACTCATCAGATCCAATACTAGTCTTTTGAAGCGGAGGCAGAACATTTTTCAAGGAAAACGGGTGAAAAAATGAAGTAGTATTTATCGGAAGACAACGTACAAATTTAATTGTTTCGGAATCTTCAGTTGCCATTTTTAATGCTTTTATAGCAGTTGTGCAAATATTTTTGTGCGCGCCCACAACAGTAAATTTAAATACATTCATAAATAGCCGCGGATATAAGTGCCCACGTGGACAATCATCCTCTCAGGGAAATGTTCACAATGCCAATAGATATGGATATGAAATCAAATTTCATCGCTGCTCAACTAATATTAGTAATGTTATCGCTTAACTATCCTACATAACTAATCTTATTTTATACAGTTTGCTATCGTTAATAATAAATTTTATTTTCATCGTACATCGTTTATTATTATCACGAAGTAGCAAGTTAATTTTATAACTATTACTAAGGTAGTGTTGAAAAGTACAGCAGATACAATTTAAACAATAAAAAAACGAATATCTGTCTTTTTACAAGAAATACAGAGAATTTGTAAAGCTTTAAAATTACACACTCAGTAATAAAAATAGTTATTATGATGGAATTTTGCCAGTAAAGGGTTTCTTAAAGATCTCTGCTAGTTTTCAAGGTCATTTCTTTATCCGTCGGTGGATTGGACCAATCCTGATCCGAGCTTTGTATGCCATTAACGGGCAATGGTTTGTAATTTCGGCGAAATGAAAAACCGAAGAATTGAAAAATTAATTTATCCATGAGTCATCATTATAATCTTCATTGCTCCAACAGAAATATCTTCATATTTCGAAACAAATTTAATACATAAGTACTTACGTTAAAATATTTAGTGGGTGATCCCATTACATTTGAATAAATTGAAACTTTCGGTTCGAAGGTTCTTGTAATGCTTCGCGAAACGTTGAATAAAATGGCGTACAAGTTAACACAAATTTATGCTTACCTTCATAGAGGTAATGCGATAAGTAAAAAATATATTTCTAATAATTTAGCGCTTTTTTCGGGTAAGTGTATAAACATGAATAAAATAAAATCGGCAACGTCCTTGCAAGCAATAATTAAGGAGATAATCAATATAAATTTTAATAATTATAACACCATCGAATAGATGCTGAAACGCAATATAGAGTTACACATAGTGGGAAAAATACTTTGACAAAATAAACTTTTCTGCAATATTAAAAAAATCGATATTTCTTTTGAGAGACTGTCATTTCGCCTCCTCACTCTTCGCCAAAATAGTAAATCTATAAGCAGCACTAGTCAACGTATAAACAACTACTAGATAACTTCTTTCTATCACATGTGCCTTTTAGTCACTAAAAATCACTTTCAGTCTGATACTTATAAATACAATTTCCATAGCAGATAGAATGTATTTCTTACGGATCGAGATCGCTTATAAAATGCAATAATTTAAAACTTTAATTCTTGAAAAGTACGATACACAGAATTCGGGATACATTTGATTGATTTTCAGCCGAAAAACATTGGTCAGGACTACCCTTAATTATGCTAATGTGTCTCTAAAGTCTGTCTGTAAAGCATTCATCCCGGAAGCCGGTTGGTACCTCACCCCTTTTGACATAAACTACTAAGAGAAAAGGGAAATGTCACTGATTGCTATGAGCAACATCATGTTCACATAAGTGAAGCACAATCATTAACACTTTTCTTGGCGTAAGGAGAGACCTTCACTTCGTATAATTATTCACCCATACCTCAGTAGCTTTCATTTCATCACATTAATGATCAAGGCCGGGAAAAATATTCATAAAAATACTTTTTTTACTGTACCAAAAGACGAGTTTATAAAGTATATACGCTAAAATTCGAATATGTACCGAAGCACAATTTAATTTGAAAATAGGATATATGCTACTGCCGAGGTAATGGTACATATATGATGAAGTAGAAGGTATATGAAAACTCTAATCATCATAGTTCATTAATAGATATTTAATGCATTTAAAATTAAATGATCCTTAATGATGCATCTGCAAGCACATTGAAATTCAATCGATAAAAATTGTTAGCAATGTAGCATAATAATAAGATCTATGACATACATTATATGTTAACATTGTTTAAATAGTTAATAATAATCAATATTCATTTACTTTTTACCTATTTATACTATAAAATGAATACTACTTAGTTCAGTAACGATCATGTATAACTTCTTCATTTGTACACACATACTTCTATATTTGGAATTGGCCATCCCATTGTGAGATTTCCTTTATGTGGGTACATGTCGGCATTTATGTCTGTGGTCGTTCATCAGTCTGGAAATGCATCAATGCGGGCGATGTGAGGATTTTTCGTGTTGGCATTTAAGTTCGTGAAGTTTTCACTGTGGGTTTTTGCATCATAAAACAAAAATAAATGAAGTTAAGGAAAATGTTAACGCAAGATATTTTTTCGAGTATGCTATCGTATGTAGATATTTGATTCAGAAAGTGTTGCGACAACTCCTAAGTGCATTCCATAGAAGAAACAAGGAGGGAATTGTTAAGAAATCTCGGAATTTAAAGGCTTCCCAAATTAGCAACTATTTTGGTTGTTTTTTGTAGAATGACCTGAGTAAAGTACTTCAGCTGAGAGAGGAGGCAGCTTCAATTGCGCGTTGAACATCATCATTAATTGAATGCAGTGCCTTTAATGCGATGTTGAAACCGAAACAATGTCACGCTTAACTTCATCTTTTTAATGCCTTTTCTTTCGTCTGTAGGTGACTTATACCTCTCTTAATACTATCTATCCGCCTTTTTCTTCCCCATTTTCCTGGGCTACCTTCAATCACTCTTTTTAACTATCCCTTTCAGTTTATTACCCACCAATTTCCTCCGTCGTTTAATCATTTTAGTAGAAACCCTCTATTCTCCCACCATCTCCAGCACACCTTCATTTGTTTTCCTAACAGCCCAACTTACTTTGGCCACTCTATGCCACAACGGAAGAATAGAGAAATTATATTTAGTTAATTGTAAAGAGGTGAAATTTAGGAATATGCTTCAGCTATTTTGCAAATATATTCCTTTTACAAATTTGCAAACTTGGTTCAAAGGATCCTTCATCAGTCCTTCATTTTACTAATTGTAATTTGCATAAATCTGCATCGCAATATGTTCGTTCATACATACATTAAAATTTTGGCCCATACATGTGTGTTTTGGTACGTGTGAGAAAAAAATCGGACTGCTCATAGATATATACTTAAAATGCCTGATAACGGAAAAATTGTTTGCTGTCAATAATTACGGGCGAACATTAAACAACGCGCTAACATTGAGCAATGAATCGCTTTGTATTAGCTAACACCAATCCAAGATGACTTCTTTTCAGGCCAAGATGGCTCCCGGGCGTCCCTTCCGTGGCGTCCCCGCGTGTTTCCACGCCAGAGGCGAACTCATCGTTTTGGAGGACCTTCGCGCCCGCGGATTCCGCATGGCCGATCGCAAGGCGGGCCTCGACGTGGCCCACATCGAAGCGGCCCTCTCACTGCTGGCCCCGCTGCACGCCCTCTCGCTGGCGATGAGGGCCATCGAACCAGAGCTGTTCGAGCGCCGCATCGCAGAATCCGTCAGAGAGGTGATGTTCACTCCGGAGAACGAGGCGTGGTACAAAGGGTACTACAAGTCTGCTTCGAAGGCCGCTTGCTCCATAATTGGCGACGCCTTCCCCTCCTCCGATTCCTACCTCCGCAGACTGCAAAGTTTCGCCGACGATGGATTTTTCCAGAGGATGGTGGATCTAGTATCTGCCAAGTGGGCCAAATGCTGCGTGAATACCTCCAAAGTCGAGGCGTACGAAATTCCTCTGGTTCTCTGCCACGGAGACTGTTGGACCAACAACATCATGTTCCGCTACGATGCGCCTTCCGACTCACCCAGAGAGATCGTCGAAGTTTGTCTTCTGGACTTTCAAATGGCCAGAGTGGGCTCTCCCGCTCTCGATTTAGCCACTCTCCTATATTGTTGCACCACCAGAGATCTGCGGCGTGCCCATCTGCAGAGGCTCCTCGATCTGTACTACACGTGGCTGCAAGAGGCGTTGGAAGAACTAGTGGAAGACGCGGAGGTGAGGTCCAGTCTTCTTTCGAAGGACACACTGATGCAGGAGATGGCGCGGTGCAGTCGATTCGGCCTCGGGATTGCCCTGGACATGATTCCCATTTCCACGTGCGACTCCAACGCCGCACCCGATTTGTACAGTTCCGACAACAGCGTGGAAGAAGTGGGGGGTCCAGAGAAGTTCGAGCTACTCAAGGCCCCCCCGAGTGCCGAAGGGAGAAGAAGGATGTCTGAACTTGTCCAAGAATTAGTAGACAATAGTTACATATGAATGGCTCTTCCGACGAATCGTAAACAAAATGTATGAAATTTTAATCCGTTTACATTCACACTCCCGTCGGTTTCTCAACCGATGATCCGACGATAAATAAAAATTTATTTCTTTTGAGCCAAATTTAGGTTAATATTTAATTTCCGAGTTAAAGCGTTTTCTTCAATCGTTACTTTGGTGTAAACCCTTCAAAATGGATCGAGGAAGCTTCAGCGGACGCAACTTCATAATGACACGAAAAATGAAATACTCGAGGTGTTTTGATTGTTAATCCAATTCAATGTAATGTCGTTGATTCTAACAAATAAAGTCTTAATTATTATTAAATTATACACGTAAGTGTGGAATAAATATCTCCTGAACTGACATTTCCTTCCTTTTTATGCATTCCAAATCCCAAATCCGTTTATGCGATTATGATATTTTCCTTGAGAGAAGTGTGATCCATATGATACTCTTGAATTGACCTATTTCATGCACTGATATTCGTCGCTTAGCAATTTTATATATTGCTATTCATTTTTTGTACATCAAACTATACTTAATTAGTTGGGATGGTTGGGATTTAAATGCGGAGTGGGTGTCTTGAGATGTTATGCGAAGGCAGAACCAAAAGCACAAAATAAGAGATGAAATAATTCGGTAGAAAACATTCAGAGAGCAATACTCATATTGTCTGCTCATTTCAATTAATTATATCAATTTAATACTCGGAACATCTGCTATTTCCTGAGATACTTGAACACACTCTTGAGTTAACATAATGCAGACAAATATGTACTTCTCCACAAAACGTTCTTTATTCAGACTACCAAATTTGGTGAAACATCACCATATATTCGTCTGCTTTATTTTATGATGCATTTCCTCAATATCTCGGCCGTCGACTTTACTCTCGTGAGTTGTCATGCCTTCCTTTTGTACAAGATGTTATTGACCAAGGGCAAGAGGATCTTCTTTCAAAAGAAGAACGAAACTTTAAAACTTTTCTTAGGTTTAAAAATTATTTAAATCCCTTTCTAGTTACGTTCAGCTTTAGACCGCGGTGAGAGATGATTCTCAAAATTCCCTGATTTTCAGTTAAAGAGAAGACAGTGAAGAGTTCTCATGTGCGCCGTAAATGCGACCAAAATAGAAGTTTTCCTCGTATTCCGAATGATCCACTGTATCCTTAGCATATGTACAAGGCACGTTCAAAAGGCTCCCTAACTTATTTAAAGACGAAAACATTGTTCAAGTGTGAGACATTATCCGTACGGATGTAGCTGGGTTAGCCGATAACTCTGCTGTTATTTTGCATGACGATTTGCACCAGCACTTGGTCCCCAAGAACCTTAGCGCTGAGTAGGAGGAGGATGCTGTTGTCTGGCAACTTTGGAACCTCAAGCTGGAAGGCAACTGTGACATTCTCCTCCTTTCCGCCGTACATAAACCTGTCAACACGCTGAATTCACCGACAGGCACAGACTTGCACAGCTGTACTCAAAATATGTGTCGCTATTTGCCACCAGAATTTTACATTTCTCCTCCTCGGCGTTTTCGCGGGAAAAAATAAGTTCGGGAACCTTTAAACTTACCTCGTATACATAGCAAGGACAACGATGAAATTATTTAAATTCCGTGTTTTCTGCTCAAAGGAAAATGGCAATTCTGACCGGTTCCATCAAGTAATACAATGAGAAAGATGGGGAAACATAACATCCATTTGTTGCGAAAACTGAAAGCTGGAAATGTTGAAACTTGCGTAATTTTAGTCCCAAAACGTGGTCGATCATGGTTTTAATTGGTAGTATTTTTTTATAAAACCAACCTTGGTTTCCTTACCTAGTAATATCATCAGAAATATTAACTGGATACTAACCAAAATATAAGAAACCGAAAGAAAGGGGGAAAAGTTAGATTGTTGTCCAACAATGGTGGGAATAGATAATAGACGAGGTTGTTGTACTAGAGGCAGTGGAAGATCACGGTTATTTGTGTGTCATATCAGACAGACGAGCATAAATTTCAATCTTGAATTTGCTTTTTTAAAATGGAGATGATTCTCATTTTTCAGCGAAACTTCTTTCTGCCAGCGTCTTTCAGCCAGATAGAAAAATGGACCAAAGCGCGATATCCTCGAATGAAAAGAGAAGTGATAGGCTCTGAATTCTGAACTGTTGGATATCAATAACCGCTGTCTGCTTGCCTTTTTTAACTTACCGCATTACCTGACAACATAATTCAGCACTTATGGAAGTAATCAAAGAAAATGGAACTTAAAAATTGTAATTTTTATCGACAAAATATAATTTACATAATGCAGCCGAATTAGGAGATAAAAAATTCAGTCTTCGTCAAGTACAACGTAAAATATGAATAAAATCCTCCGAGATATTCGTATTTTAAGAATTAAAATGCTTAAATATGTATGTACTGTACGAATAAAGGAAAAATATATTCGACGATTTTTTTTATGCTGTTAGATCAATATTTTTACCCTTTTATTAAAAATCGTCAATTTTATGGTAACACCATGGAAGAAGAATGAGTCATCCATCTTCCATGGTGACACTTTACTGTCCGAACTTAATACCAGAAACATTTTTGGTCGTCGTTCAATCGAATTGTATTACAATTTTCTTAATTAGACATTTACTCCAACTCTCGGCCTCAACTGATCATTTTATCATTTAGAGCAGTGTTTCCCAACCGTTGGGACACGTTACACTTGTGGAACAGGACCAGCCAGAGTGGTGAGACTTGTGCGTATTGATTTTATTTTCCTCGTTTTGCTTTAAATTTTCTATATATTCTAACGTTTTTGTTCATTGCATATAATATTCCATCAACAAACTAATTACTTGTAAATACTAAATTTCATCAATTACTAAAACGAACTATTTGCTTATTGAGACTTAAAGCTTGGGAAAATACAGAAGGAAATTCTCACTGCTCTACAGAAAACTAATCACAAACGGTAGAGACTGTTTTCAACGAAGTCCTCTTCATTTATCATCACCCCTAATTAGATGTTCTGCAGCTTTATCGTTAATTATGGCAGGAGTATTGGTTTTTAACTGAAATAGTATCGCCATTGAAGTTAAAATTTTACAGTGAAATCAAGAAATATTCTTTACTCTATATGATACCTTTCCAAAATTTTTAGAACTCTGCCCGACGAAAAGCAGTTGATTTTACGCATAATTGTTTTACCTATTAAACTTCTTAATATTTGGTTCCGTATTGTAGTAATTTTTTCGAGAAAACCAAGGGATTCTGAACAACGCGCCAAAGCAATGTCGTCGTAACTTTTTGTGTTCAGTACGCGGTGGCGATCTTCATTCTATTACAATTAGTGACGTCATAACATGTGATAAGTGAGATGTGTAAGCGCGATTGATGTAGTGACAACTTACATAGGAAATATATTTTTATTGGAAAATATTCATAGCTCTCAAGGATTAATGAACTTACCCAAAACGGCTTTATATCTGTAACCTGTCTTCATTTCTCCATGACTGCTGAGCCAACAAGCTTCAAACCGCCGCTTAAAGGAGAAGACAAAACTCGCTCCAACTCAGTTGCATCTCTGTCTTCTTCTGGTGTTTCCGACGAAGCTGCTATCATTCCAGACGTTTCTTTTGCCCCGGTTCTTAATAACGGGTCCATCATTGATTCCTCAAGAAGTAACCGTGAAAACCAGCCATTGCTGGGAAGAATGGAATCCGATTTGACATTCAACCATTTTCCAGGTAGTTCTCATCCCTTTCCATGTAAATATCTTTATTTCGAAAAAGTCTTAATCTTTAAGTCTCAACAGAGTTTCAGAATTCTTATCGATAGTTAATGAGTGATGATAATTGGATGTAATCGCAGATGATCCACAATTCTCGGAGTTGGTAAGACAAGCGGAATTAGCAATTGAAAATGAGATATATCCCGACAGAATATCACAAGGATCCAGCGGAAGTTACTTTGTTAAAAATCCTCAAGGGGTAAGTATTCTAAGAAATAATTACATAACATACGTTTATCACGAAGTTAGAATTGTACCTACGGGTCTTTAATTCTCGTTCATAAGTTATAAATGTTTTCTTTGGAATTATGTTTTTTCAGAAAATCATAGCGGTTTTCAAACCAAAGAATGAAGAGCCTTATGGTCGTCTTAATCCAAAATGGACTAAGTGGTTACATAAGTTGTGTTGTCCATGTTGCTTTGGTCGCGCCTGTCTCATCCCCAACCAAGGATATCTATCCGAAGCTGGCGCTAGTCTCGTGGACCAAAAATTAGTTCTTAATATTGTTCCAAAGACTAAGGTAAACTGCTCTATTTAATAATATGATTACCTCCTTTACCGTAGTCATCAGTATGTATTACATAATCTCAATCTAAGTGCCACATAAATTGACACTGTGGAGTATTAATTTAGGAATAATTTTAATATCCCCATAAGGTATTTAAATTATCAGGAATATGGTGTTAGACTCTTGTTTTGCTTGTAAAAATGTAAATCTCAGTTTCTGACTACAGCATCTGTCTCAATTCAACTGTTGCATGGACTGTTCAGAGACCAAATTTCAAAACTGGATTATTTTTCGTTTTAATTGTGAAACATATGATTCTAGTTGTCTCTTCTCACAATTATTTTCTTCATCGAAATATTCTTTATTGCAATAAAATTTACTGCCAATAACCATTCCTACTTTAATTATTGAAGGTAAAATTGTATGTGACAAAGGCAGCATTTTAAAGTGTTGATTTATTCTTAAAAATCATATTCTCATTTTAGCTGGCATCTGTTGCATTTCTTTTTCTGACTTTTTGTCTTTATCAATTCAAATTGGCTTCATTGAAATTGCTCATACGAAGACTTAAACATCTGTTGGCACCAACGTGGTGATGGTGTCATCAGCTGGTGGGCTTTAAATTTTAGTGGACAGTAAAAGATTGATCTCAGGAAAAATATTCTATTTTGCTTTTTTAATGCTTTTCCAATTTAACTAATATTAATAATAATTGGAAATAAATTGACTGAGATATGACAGAGGATATTAATTATCATGGTACATACTAATTGATTGACTGTTAATATTATTAGGCTAGTCTGCACTCTTTCAAGCATGATGGAACTGGATTTACATCGAATTTTAAATATTTAGTAATAAAAGACAGTATCTTGTAAATGACAAGTTTGAAATCACTAATACATTTTTAAATTTTCAGTGGTATGCTTTGTATATCCTCTTTCAGCTGTTTTTTATAGAAGTGGATGTTTTCTTTTGAGAAAACGCATGAGCCCTGATTCAATGATTCCTGTTTATCATCAATCTATTGGAAGTACAATATTTTCATGAAATTCATTTAAATTTTCACCATTTCTATACAATGGGTCATTTTAATAAAAACTGTGTTTGAGCACAAAGCAAATGCTTGGAGTTTGAGATTGGAGTTGAAATATTTGCTCAAATTGGTGTAAATGAATATGAAATGAGCTTTTACTTCAATAGTAAGTTAGGAATGAAGTATTTTGAGAGTATGCTCAAGGCCTGTAACAAATAGTTTTCAAAGTCGATTTTTTCGTAATTAGTTTGTTTATAAGACCAAACAATTCAAACTTTCATAACTTATTTATTGCAGCTTAGATTAAGTTTGAAAGAGCAATGGATGAAATGTGGTATGCGGTAGATATGCTAGAATCAGAGAGAATGAAGAAAATTAACACCTTGAAAACCCGTTGAAGAAAAAATGTGACCTTAAACGAACAAGAAAGGTTCCAATTATATTAAATGACTGGCAAAAGCTGTTCTATGAGGCACTACAAGGAGATTCTAATATGAGAATTACTAAAGTAAAAACATTTCTGAGCTGTTATAAGCTGTAAGTACTTTGATACTTGGGACACCTTTTCCGTTAATTTACTCATCTCCATGGTGTGATGGCTTTAATACAGGAATATAGGTGAAATCCACTGCTCCAATCGCAGAAGGGAAATTGTATGCATGTTGCCAGGCTGTATTTGCATTTTCAAACTTTTCTTCAGTGCAAGAAAAACGTAAACAAAATTTCGCTTTATGCATTACTTTAGGTATAGCTTCTGCAATAATATTTGACACTGTTCGTCTACAAATTCCTAAATCATTTGCCACATCCTTGATCAGCCACATACTTAAAAAAAAAAATTTGGAATCACTGCATTGGTGTCAGGGCTCCTCACTTTTCCTATGAATGCTATCAGAACTACAATAAAAGAAACTACATTTTCGGAAGATATAATCGGTATTATGCAACCCCCCTGCTACCTCGGTTGATCCGATAATGACCGTAAGTTCAGAGAAATAGATGCTAGGAGGAATCGTTTTAGAGATTCATTCTTTCCGGAAACAATACGTGACAATAACCGAATAAGGAAGTAGTAGTTTAGATTCAACTGGCGTTTACACCCCCTGCCACATGCCGAAAGGCGGCTTGTAAGGTATTAATGTAGATGTAGATGTATAAGAAGTGCTCACTCAACCATTCAACATTTTTTCTTTCAAAACTATATAACGTTTTCCAGTCTCACTTATCTACATCCTTATGAACTGAATACATTTTTCTGCAACGAAAACTATTCATAAATTCAGCCATATTACCATCTCTCAACAATCTTCAAATCCAAATACTTGTCCATTGTACCAATGGACCAGACTCAAGTGCAGTGGAGTATTTGATACCAAATGCTTCATTATATTATTACGGACTGGAGCAAATGCTCATGATTTACTCAAGTATGGAGTCAGTTGAGTCTCTACTCGTCCTGCAGAAATGCTCAACAATTTTTATTAATGTGACCCAATATTTCAAAGCTAAAACAATAGCGTTGTTCTATTTTCTTTTTGTTATTGGAATCTCATTTTCAGATTAATATTAATTCTAATTTAAATTAGTGGAAAATATAAAGTCTGCAAGAGATGATGTTTCCCTTCTCTTCTAACTGTTCGGAATGACTTAGAATTGTACAGTGTTAGTTCTATGAAACCTGAGCAGTATTTTGTTTTGTGTTTCAATGGTCAAGTACTCGTTTGAAGGGAGCGATGGAAACCATACATGGGGTTTATCTTCCTGAAATATATAGCTGCTATACTTATTTCAATTTATCATAAAACTATTTTAAATTGGTGACTATTTCAAAGTTAAGATTGGCAAGAAGTAATCAAGAAATGGCTAACGAAGAGAACTTTGTGGGCTACTTGCAGGAAGCTCTTTCATTAGAATATTAATATACCATGTTAATTATTTATTTGTATTTTTCTCCAAATACATATGTTCAATTGAACTCATTCTGCCTTTCTTATTAAATTATTATAATTATTTTATTTTCACCAAATTTTTAACCGGTGACAAACTATATTTATTTTCATATCTATGCCATTAGTTGATAATTTTGAAGGTCTGTTGCATGCTTAAAGATACTTAGAAAAGAGTCATGGATTTGCAATCAGTGACTTTGAAAACTAATAATTGGAAAGTCTCGTTTGGATGAAGCAGCTTTCAGTAATTATATAATGACTTCTATTTAAAACCCCCTCTTTCAAATAGCAATTTGCCTATATGATTCAACGTTCATCTTTGCTTAAATATCCCCTGATTTATTAGGATATGAGTTGTGTGATTTGGGCTTATTCATTTTTGTGTTGGAATGGTCAATTACAATGCTTTATTATCATTGTTTGCAATTATCTCAGATTTTGGATGAAGTAAATTGAATCCTCAAGAAAATCAATCAATTGGAAATGATAGAGATTGGATCAATTTAATTAATTCCAGTTCCATCTAACAGCTTTTTTCATTACTTGTATTCTCATGTAGAAGTCTATCTTGTATACAGCTTGACACTTCTTTCATAGTTTCATTTTTATACATTTGTTTTTATTCTGCTCTTGACAATCTATGGTATTCATCAAGCTGTATCTAAGAAGGGTTATTTAAAAGTATCGATTGACGAAAGACTAGACATCCGTCTCAATTTACATAATATATTTCAATGACAACAAATACTCTTTCAAGTCAGGTTGCCTTGCATTCTTTTCAATAAAACCTTGTTTGAAGGTTGATTTACTTGCATAAGTATGCACTCATCATCAAATAGTAAAGTTATGATTTTGATTAAAGAGGGGATTCAGTCTGAATATTGCTGAGATTAAAGACATTTATGTATTTATAAATGTTACTTTTGGACTTAATTTCTATCTCTTAAGAAACTGTTGAAATGGCTACACAGAAGTCGCCTTTTCAGCTGTTTTAACTAACGACTAAAAGATAGTCACCTGGCCTAGAGCCTACTTGTAGTCCTTGTAATTAATTAAATAAATAAATATTTCACAGCCATCAATTTAAATTCATCCACCCAATTTGGAAGATAGAAAAGTCACTTTTAAGAGAGGAAGAAGCTCACTCAAACAAGGAATTCCAGCTATATTACCCATGCTATTATATTTGTAATTTATCCCATATAATAGTATGTGCTGTTCATATTTTACGATTGCTAGATATGTCCGATGAAGCACCTTTTTGTGTTTCCTTCTCTGGAACTTATCTCGCAATCAATCCATACCAATGTGTATGCAATTACAATTTGACATCTTATGTGAAACATTATGACCATTTTTGTGGCATAGTTGTTAACAAATTCATAAAATTTTATTATACATCAATTTCTGTGTGTTCTCTATATTCATATTATAGGTTGTGAAACTGGTGAGTAAAACTTTTAATTACCCTTGGATAGACCGGCAGAAGTCAAAGATGAAGCAAGCTGTGATGGAAGACTTCCCTGCTTGGGGCAGGCGCTTCAATAGAATCGGTTTGCGACCAAAGGTAATTCTTCTCTCTTGTATTAAATACCCTTAAGATTATTGAATAATATTCAAGTGACTGCTGATGGTCTCTTGTTCCCTTTGACCCGAATCATATTGCAGGAATAGATGTTTTGATTTGCTACAAAGAGGAGAAATGCAAATGGTTATCTATCAAAAGAAAACCCAAGACTAAATTTTGGAAAAAAAGAGTTCCACTGAAGGGAAACACTTGCCAAGAAAGGGGTTTGAGAAACTAGTGCAACCAAACACACAGTAGCAGTTTAAAAAAAATAATTAAATGCAAAATAAGAAAACATAGCAATTAACTGGGGTCACATTAAATCATTTATTTGTATTATTACAATATTTATTTTCTTTTTATTTATGCACTCTTAATAAATATTAGACAATTATTAAATTAATTTTTACACAGTAAATACACAATATTTCTGAGGATTTTCATTATTACTTATGATATCCTTTCAAAGTAAATTAAACTGCACTTTTGTGGACTACAAATCGAAATTTACCTTGAAAATATCTTCCTCTAGAGCATCAGTGTGGAACCTGCAGCCTTAAGACCTAAAGCAGCTTTTTTTGGGTGTCTAATGCGGCCACTTAAGGCGAGAGAAAAAGTAAAATGTTTGATAATGAATTTCACTGAAGGTATTTTTTATGCTAGAACAGGGTTAATTTAGAATAGATTGTACTTAGAAAGAGTGCAGGGCTTCTCCTATTAGGAACATTGTAAGTAATTTTGAAATACTGATTTCTGATGGCTCCAGTTCTTCGAAGTTGACCATAGCCGCTGAAAGTTGAATACAATTACCTACATCAAGCTTTATATATTCTCACTTGGCTGTGTTTCATAATATGAAAAATAAAGTCAAGGGTGTTACATCCCATATTTGGACAGGGCCTAGCAAAACACCATTCACTGTACGTTACACATGGTTATTGCGTTTATTTCCCCACTGCCTAATTGGCTTTCTATAACCAGACTCCTCTTTATTCACATAGCTATCTATTTCTATTATGATGATAGGGTTTCATAGTATACTTTGCATTAAATATGTATAAAGATGTGTAGATAAACTGTTCAGTAACCTGTAAAAAAACAAAACAAAGTGTAAATATTTGGTTACTATGACTTCGAAATGAGATTAGCTTAAATATCACATTTCTAAATTTCACTTAAGGGAATGTGGGTAGTGGGAAATTCGTCAATTTTTTTCTCATTTTCTTCAGATGATATTGCTTATATTTGCTATCCTTTTATAGAAACAATATATCGTGAAGAATTTTAAGTAATACTTGGAGACGGAAGATTCCTGTCAATTATTTGTAAAGCTGATGTGTTAAATTGATAAATAGTAACCTTAATTTATCCAGGTGTCTTGAAACATGCCTGGATAACCTTACTTGCTTATATACGGAATTGTTGTGTGGAGAATGAAATATGGGCCCTCTGCATTGTAAAATCATTAAGAAATTTCATAAAATATAATGTTTTGTTTGTCCCTGCAAATATAAAGTAAAAAATTCCTTTATATTACTTATTACCTTACCATTCGTATAAAAGTTTCTTTTATCCATTGTTAAGAATCACACCTTTAATTTCAAAAACTTTCAACTCCCAGCTCTCACAAATGCACTGTTATCCTTGTCTTTTTGTGGATTTTAACTTTCAAATTCCACGTAAACACTTATTTGTAACTAGTTGTTATTTTGTATTTCTTTTAATATTTTGATCTCTCTATTGTAAGCCCTTGTACTCTAAAATTTCCTGAATTACTGTATTTATTGGCATATAACACACATGGTTGTATAACACCCACCATGATTTTAAGAATATAAATTAAAAGTGTAAATTTTAAATGAAAGACTTGGAATGGTCAGTATGTAACACACACTACTGGGCAGCTGTCAACGTCTACAAAATCAAATCTATCATTACTAAGCTGAGGACATTTAGGCACTAAAAATGAAGGAATAGGCAGCCTAAATAGGCAATTGAAATTTCAAAATAGGCACTTAAAATATATTTTGCCTATTCGACGATTCTGTCTGTCCTGTAATCCCAAAAGGCTGAGCCAGTAATCAGGTTTTCCAGGTACCAGACAAACAGAACTTGACGTGCATCTATGCCTTAGGTGGTGAAATACCCACCCAGGAGGGACTTGAACCCATAAGTTCCAAGATTACGGGTGAAGAATTTACCCCACTGTCACTGTGGTCAGCTAGAAAAATAATGCGACTTATTTCCACAAAGAAGGGTCTGAAATTTTAAGCTTGGGCGCAAATACAGGATTACTTTTAAAAAATCTCTGGAAGTTGGGTTTTCAAGCTTCCCATACTGAATATTTGCAGCAACTACAGCCCTGCGTAAATCTGCTGAAAACTGTTTTTGATTTGAAGAATCGACATTGGGAAAAAATGGCTGCACTGAAGTTTTCGTATTGCTGCAACATTCTGTTTATGAGAGGTTGGATGCTGCTCTAAATGGCACTTCTTCTTACATTTTACCTGAAAGAGTGATATTGTGTCTCTCAAAAACAGACTTACATCCGCCATCTCATATCATTCAGTGAACTGTTAAGGCCAAGCGTAATCTACAAACTATCAACAAGCACTTATCTCTTTGCAACATGCCAGGCAGATTATCACATTGCCATTTGTCATAAAATTAGCATAATTCCTTATCCACTGCTTACATAGTGACGCCTAAGATAATTTTTCAACTTTTATTGATTGCAAAAGAAACTTATAACATGCTTGCTCGAGCAAACTTCCTTCTAACTACAGCTTCCTTTCGACAAAGCTCAACACAATCTGGCGGAACTCTCTGCGGGATAAGGTCCATAGTGAAATTGAAGAGCCTGGTGCCTACACCTCAGCTTCATTTGACCGTTCATTTAGAAGTAAAAGAAATTTATATTTGAGAGCTCTTTTGCACCGGTCAAAGAAAAACAGGCAACAATGCAATATTGTTGCAGAATGAATATGAGGCAGGCAGAAAGATCGTAAGCCAAATTAACGAAAAACGTTCCAGAAAACTCGGTCGGAATTATAGAGAGAGTGGTCTCTATAATTATATCATATGATACTTGATAATTGGACTGACTATCCATGGACAAATTAAAATAACTTTCATAGACACTGAAATAAAAATTTGGGATGGTAAGCGATTCTTGCAATTTTAGACCTTCAAATTAGAATTAGAAAATTTTAAATTTTGGTAATGCATCTCATCAACAATGACAGTTCCTATGGACTCTTCTTTAGTATTAGAGCCTCATTTTAATTTCCTCATAAAATGTCTTTAACCTTACTAATGTATTCTTTGTACCTATAAAGTCTTAAATTCTTGATCAATAGATTTTCCCACATCACTTGGTATATCAAAGAGGTCATCCTCCACAGTACAGATTTTCTCTGTAGCCATTACAAGGAGCAGTTCTCTTGCCACCAGCGATGATATGATTGATGGTAGTTAACCAAAATTGCTTTTGATAAACCTAGGATCTTTGTCGACATCAAGGTTCAACTCAGCAGCTTTGGATTCGAGAATGCAGTTTGCTTCTTCTTCTTCCAAATATTCTGCCGTCTATAGAAAACCTACTCATGCGCCATTATGGCTTAATTTTCTTATAGACAGAATAGACAAGTAGTATAAAATATGAACGCAATCGGTTACAATAGTATACCTGTAAGTGGATGAAGAAGATGTTCGAAATAATGTATCGGAGGTGCACATTATTTCTGTCACGTACCTCACAAATTTCAGTAATTTTATCTGCAGAGTGTAATGTAGTATTTAGCAATGTTCCCCACAATATGAATGCCGGCTGTGAAGGCAGAGCAACTTCAGACAGTATCTCTTTAAACTCAGCATTACTGAGTGGTGGCTTCTAAAACAAGTTTTTGGCTATTGAAAACCATCGCATGTATGTATCACGTAAAATTACCATAGTTGTTTTTCTGCTCTTTATATAATAATACTTTGGATGATTTCTTTTATATATGTTTAATGACGTTATTTCAACCTTGATAGATTATAAAAGAAACTGAAATAACAGACTACCTCAGCACTAAAGAGAAGTTTGGTGATGTTGAGAAGAATATTGCTTTTTAGGCCTTTAAATAGACGATATCAGCAGAAAAAAGTATAAACAGGTAAAATAGGCATTTTGAGGCAGTAAAAAATTGCCTTAATTTTGCCATAAATGGTCCTAAATGAACTTATTTCTTCATAAAATTGGTTTCCTGAGTAAAAGAAAAAATAGGGTTTTCAAGCCATGTCCTCAGCTTAATCATTACTATCTGGTAAGTAAAAGGTGATTAGTAGAGGTCAAAATCACTTTTCCAGTTAAATTTTATGAAAAGTATTGATTTCAGATAGTAGTATATTTGTGCCATGCACAAGTTGAGTGTGTTAACATATAAATGGTCAGTAGTCAGATGTTTGCTTCTCTGTAACTCTTGTATCCACAATTGATAGTAATTATTATATACTTGGTGGTTAAAATTATTTAATGTACATAATTTGGAAATGCGTTGTTTTCCAAGTGAAGGTTAGCCTGCATATTGGTGTTGATCAGCTGATTTTAAAAGCATCTCAAAAAGCTGTTTTCAGGAGATGAGACAGTTTCAAAATAAAATGCCCAAAAAAGACCCTTTAAATTGAGTTAAAAATGAATAAGATTCTTTTTGTTACATGAAGTTAAAATAAAATAGGCAATATTCATGCATAACAGGCACTATGAATCTCTGGCCTATTTTGTTTTGGGAAAAAGTGTGTTATACGCCAATAAATACAGTACTTCTTTCTTCCTTACTTAGTGGTATGTTATCACTCATATTGTGTCATATAACATCATTAAAATCCATCTCTCCTCTTTCTTTTCCTTTACATACAGCATTTGAATGCTTGGTCTAGAAATTCCTCCTCTCAATTTTGACCCAATTTTGTCTTATATATATTTTATTTCTTTCATCTAAATCATTCATTAAAATCTTCAATGAAAATCATCTTCATTGTCTGTCTTTTCCATTCTATGTCTCATCCACATCTTTATGCTTTTCTAATGCCTACTTTTCTCATCTATGCATAAAAACACAGCCAAGGATTTTATCAATATTTTCTGAAATCCTCTTTTTGAGTCCTCTCATCATCAGTTACCTTTGCTTCGTAAAAGCTTCCTTTGGCTATTTTTCTTATAATGTTCCGTAAACATTGTATGAAATAATGAACACTACTGCAATTGTGGAGTTGATCGTCTTGTTTTTGTTCATTCCCGTCAATCCTGATCATTTGAGATAGCTTTCTTCTCTTTAGTGATTATCATAACTTAAGATTCCCATATATTGATTTAATCCCAGGATTGCTTGCTTTAGCATTTAGAATCTTATCCAAAAGAGAATGACTCAGAAATCTTCTTTATTTTTTCCTTCTTGTTGTATTATTTTGGGTGTAATACTAACCCCTCCTTCTTTTCGTATCCATTTCATTTCTACCCTTACCCAAGGTTTCCTAATTTTAATTAATTTACTATTCTCTAAAATACTTATCAATAATGATTAAATTATTATGGTGGATATAGGATTTTCTTTTACCTTATAGTTAAACTTTTGTGTTACATTTTATTAAGTTTCTTATCATTCTCTTTATTCATGTTCCCTTCAGCATTGCTTTTATGCCTCTATAAGTGAAGAGTTTTCCAAAAACAAATTATTCCAAGTTTTACGAGAATCGAAATGAGCTGGATTTAAAGAAGCTGGCTTTGATTGACATCATCATGTCAAACCTTAGTTTTTTTTCAACAAATACTTTTTATGTTTTTCCTGTTTAAGTACGACATATATTCCGAAGAATTTTATCAAGATGTTCTCAGCTGTCTCGAGCTGTAAATTAAAATGAATTTCCTCTGAGCTTCAGTATAGAGGTGATACATTAAATTTATTTTCCAATTTATGCTGAACTTCGTTTTTTATATTCATTGCAATTTCTCCATTTTGTGGTTATTTTCAGATAGGATCTTTTCAACTGTTTGTGGATAGTCATAAAGATGCTAATCATTGGATTCGTGTGTTTGAGACTGAACCTCCACCAAAAGAAGTTCAGCACCAATTCCAGCTTCAGTTTGAAAGGCTTGTGGTGCTAGATTACATAATTCGTAATACGGATCGAGGGAATGATAACTGGCTGATTAGGTATGATCCTCCAAGTATCATCCATGCTACAAATTCAACAGTCGATAGAGATACAGGAGTTGAGGAGATGGAAGATGCTGAGACAAAGGTATTTCTTTTCTTTTTGCCTTGTGAATGCTTGTAGAGCGCAGTGGAAGCAGACAACTTCATATTCATTATAGAGAGAGAGTAGAGGGTGTATTAAGGTGCCTAAATTTGCTAAAATACTATAAACTCTCTGTAATCTGGAATTTAAATTAATAAATATTTATGAAAGTCCAGGTAAATCTTATATCATTTGGCATTAGATAAAAGTATTGGGTTCACAAAAATTTTAATCATGTAAATTGAGTTTAATAGTAAAAATAATTTTTTAATTCCTTAATTTTTTGTTTAGAAAATGCACGTGATATTGCTGGAAAACTATGGTAGTACTTGAAGTTAAATCCATTTTATGGATGTGCTTGGATGTAAAACTGAAAGGAAAATATTATGCTCATTCTATGATAATGGTATGGTGAAAAATGATGATATCATCAATTTGTTCAACTTTAAACAGATGTGATGTATAGGAACTCCCTAATATGTTGGTATTATATCTCTGTGTCATTTTCACCTATGCTAAAAAGAGCAATGTTTCATAGTGGTCTAATATATAGATAAATGGAGATGAATTACTTTTTAAAAATAAGGCAAGTTATTGTAGAATGTATCAGATCCCATTAGATTTTTTACTGTGGGTTATGTGAAGAACATTGTATACCAGATGTAAAGCAACAGCATTGGTCATCTAATAACCCGTTTAATGAATGCTGTGGCTCCATTACGCTTATCGAATATCGCTTGGTTGTTTGTCATGGGTCCCCACCCCGCCAAGGATGCCCTCATTGAAATAAATTAAGTGAAAAATAAAACTTTCAGAGTTTCCCACTGTAATGCAGTAAACCAGAAATGTTTGTAACAAATACTTTCCAAGTTATGGATATTTTATTTTGGATACCTTTCATCCAGCCACCTGTTGCTGTATTCATCTTCCATTATCCGTATTTACTAAATTTTTGTTGGTAATTTCACCTCTTAAATATTGTAGAAATTCTTTAACATCCAGTGTGTATCATTCTTTGTCCAATGCTACTATTTTGCAGTAACATAGTTGTTTTTATACATTTATATTTAGTCTTATTTTTTTCCTTTAAAGGACTGGAACGTAGTGGCCTACCCTGAAATAAGAGTGGCTGCCATAGACAATGGTCTGGCTTTTCCTTTCAAACATCCGGATTCTTGGCGTGCGTATCCTTACCATTGGGCGTGGCTGCCTCAGGCCAAAGAACCTTTTTCCACAGAGACTAGAGATCTTGTGCTTCCCTTGATATCCGATATGGACTTTGTGCAAGATCTCTGTGATGATCTTTATCACCTTTTCAAGGTAATGATGAATATATTACGTCCTGTATAAAATTAATATTATGATCACTTTTATGGTAGTGCTTTGTATTAAAGTAGAACTGTTAAACTTCCATGGTGAAAATTTTGAGTCAAATATTCCATGGAGAAGTGAGGAAACTTTTTTTATTTTAATATCTAATCAAAACCCGTTGACAAAAATGGCAAAATAGAATACTTCTTATACTTTCAGCATGATATGTCATTCACAATCATCCTACTCCAAAAACTTGGTCTCAAAATGTTATTTTTGCCAAGGGAATGAGAATATCCATTGTATAAATTCCCTTTTTGCATTCTTACTAATCTTATGTAAGGAACAGCTGCAATTTCATTAAAAATTACTTTCTTTCTGACAAAATGCATCCCATCAACTGATTCACTTTAATGGCTCCATCTATGATATGCATGTTGCAACATAGCTTGTCTTTGTTTGGCTATATTGATATGGCTGTTCAGCTCTTCTGTGAAGCAGTGAATACCCTTATTCAGGCTATCTTGATAACACTTATAAACAAGCAGTTGATAGCAGGTATGACATTCTAATTTTACAATGTCGTTCTTCATGCTGATTTCAAATCTAAAAGAGCATTTTTCTCTATCACTTCAGTTTTGAAGATTTCATCAAAAATTCATCTCGCATGGAACACAGTTCGTTAAAAATTTTTCTCACCTTCATTTTTCATTGTTTTTTTATGCTATGCTGAAAGTTTTGCCATCATTTTTTAAGAGAGTTATATTTTATGTTAAACATGTAATTTAATTTTAAGTTATGTTTTATGATTATGTCCTGTCTGGAACTCCAGTGAAGATGTTCTTTGCAAGCAATTTATGTTTACGTCTAAATAATTTCTAAATTGAATCTCTTTAAAGTAAGCGCTTACAACAAAAGTAGTTTCTTGAAGTCACTTGTAAAATCATACTGTATGAAACGTATACTGAGAATATTCAGCGAATACTGAGTGTTGCTCCTCAATCTTTACTCCTCATGATTTATTCAGCACAGAATTTTGTGATCTTGCATTTTGGGAAATTATTTCATAATTGTATGTTGTTAGTTTCTTTAGTTGTATTTACTTTTTAGGTAAGGTGTCCAGTTTAATCAAAGTTATAGTTTCAGAGAAATATTTTGCTAAACACCAAAAACTAAAAACACAAACACACTTGTACGAAATTTTGTGGAATTCGTACAAGTTTGTGTTTGTGTTTTTTATTTTTGGTGTTTAAAAATGAAGTTCCACCAAGTAACACTCGGGTTGATTTTTTAAAAGTATTTTGCTCTTCAAATAAATCATTTCAATATTATAGTTCTTAAGGTTACACAGAAGTGAAAAATAGTGACTTGGCCTGGGACTTGAACACCAGGTCTACAGAAGTGAGAAGGACGCGGCTTGGTGGTTCAGTGGTTAGAATACCTGCCCGGAAAGTTGGTTAGATAGACAGAGTTACCATGCCACCACTTCAGTAGTTTTTTGGGCATTGCTCTGTCCGCACAGGTCTTTTGAAGCTACAAAATTGGTTGCATACCACTGATCCTAACAACTTATAAAAAAATCTTATGTGGCCAGCACATGACTTTCTCCATATATAAGATTTAAATGTTTATCTATGACAGTATTTTCGAACTCTATATTCAATCTAAACTTGGAAGATAAGTGATTAATTTATAACACAATATCTTTTACGTCAAAAACATTATAAATAATGTTTTTTGGGACATGTTCGATGAAAAACGATGAAATTGGCCTTTCGCCCATAGAGCCCAGAGCGCTCACAAAGTACAAAATCAGCAACTTCTGGTTTATCAGTATTTTATGAATAACTCCTAAACAATCAGTGATACAAAAATATGTTTAACACAAAAGTTATAGTAAAATACATTTTCTAAAACTTTTATAATTAATAAAATATACCTAAATATCAGATTAATGGAGATATTTTGCAAAATCGGAAACGAGCTTCGAAACGTAAAGCTCAACTTCCGGTTAACCGATTTACTCCAAAAACTAATCAACCCTAAGGACACCAACTAAAGTACTATATTTGAAATTTGGTGTTGATATGACAAATAGTTTTCATGTTAGAGTGCCCACAAAGTACATATTCAGCTACTTCTGGTTTATCAGTATTTCACGAATAACTCCTTAACAACCGGTGATACAAACATATGTTTAATACAAAAGTTATAGTAAATTACATTTTATAAAACTTTTATAAATAATAGAATATACCTAAATATCATATTTATGGAGATAGTTTGCAAAAATGGAAATTTGTGTCGAGGCAAAAAGCTGGACTTCCGGTTAACCGATTTACTCCAAAAACTAATCAACTCTGACAGCACCAATTACAGTACTACATATGAAGTTTGGTATTCATATGACTAATATTTTTTACGTTAGAGCGCCCACAAACACAGTCTCACATACATACACACAGACATAATTCTGAAAATTGTCAAAACGTGGACCCCAAAACATGTATTTCCGTTGAAATCTCGAAGTCGATTTTTTTTTTCATGAAAACAATACTTTCTTTATACTACGTATATGGAGAAAGTAAAAATGCAGCAATACATGACCTTTTGCAGAGTCAGATGTTTAATTTGACTGGAATAGTTGTACTGAAAGAGATGAGGGAAGGCATTCACATTGGGACATTTTACCAGCTGTGGTGGCTGAGTGGTTAGTGTGCTCGCACGTTATTGCTCCAACTCCATGGTTCCGGGTTTTTCTGGCTAGGAAATGTTTGTATGTCTTTGTAAATAGTAATAATTATTGAAATGGATGTAATTGGGATCTTCCTGTTTCCATTAGAGAAGTTATTATTATTATTCAGGTTGTAGTCAATTCACTTGAAAATTATAAATCTGATTAATCTATGAATGTTGTGCAAAAGTACATTAGTGCGCACAGACTGCTGGGTTTCAATATGTCCCTGACGATTCCCAGACTCGCACCTCTTCCCTAAAAACTTAGATTCAGTCTGCAGTTCATTGCTGACTGAATGATTTCACCTGAGCATCTCAGTGATGCTATTAGGGGCGATGGAGTGCAGCCATGTTGGCTGACTACTGCTGGGTCGCTTCAGTGCAGCATCCCAAATGCTCAGTAAAAAACACAAGTCATAGGCCAAGAAAATAAAGCAAAAAAATCCTTAAATAAAGGTTGTACAGTAGAAGTCCATTATAACTAGTACGGCATATAACGAGAATTGCGTTATAGCGAGTGATTTTTTGGCCATTGGCCGTCTGTCTCACAGCAAAGAGGATAGGGAGTTACGTCCATTATAACAAGTGATTATTTCTGAAGTATCGGTATGACAAGTGCCACCTTTCTATATTTGTCTTGCAGGAGGCATATCTCAGGTACGTCAATTGTCGTGAGAGACAAAGTTCAACAAGCAAAGGGTATGGGACCTAGAGACGGCCGGATCTTCACCTCACCCTGGTTCTATATAACTCCACAAATGCACTATCAATGTTTTCATTGTAAGAGCTCCAGAAGTCTACAGACTAAACTGTCAGCTGATATTTTGTAGTTGAAAGGGAATTGACTTTCCCATCAAACTTTTTAAATGACCGATTAAAATTGTTTAACGTACTTATGTAGGACTTTAGGACAGTGTAGACGAGTACCAGGATTTCGTTTACAGTGTGTATGCATATAAATATACTTATATAGCAGCGTGTATGAGTATAGTAAACACTTACTTGGTGCTGCTAATGGGGTGGCCGCATATCTTAAGGTGCGCTTTAGATTCGCAAGCAAATGATTTTTCAATTTCCGATGCTCGATTTTTGGGGTGTGCATTACATTCCATGGCACATTATTTTCGAAAATATGGTAATCTAGCAATAATTTTCTACATTTTATATGCTATAGTTGTATATATATAAAATATAGATTAACCTAGTTGTTTTTCCAAAGAACTGTATAAATATACTGTGGTCATTTAATTTATGGATTACTTGAATTTGGTATGGCTTATTTGTGTGCCAATTTGATGAATTTATTTCTTATTTTCACCACTGTTCATTTTGTTTCAAAAATATTTATTTATTTTAATTGATAAATTTAAATTTATTTGACCAATCTTATGGCTCATATTTTTTCATTTTACAGCAGGACAAAGGATTTGATAGGCACTTATTTGAAAGGCAAATGAGTGTTATGAGAGGTCAGATACTTAACCTAACCCAGGCTCTGAAAGATGGCCGCAGCCCTGTTCAGTTGGTGCAAATGCCTGCTGTCATTGTGGAAAGGTATAGGTCACTTATTGTATTCGTATCTTTCTTGTTTTATTTAAAAAAGAACATTACATTACTCAATGTTTTATTGAGAGATATTACTGGAATACTAAGCTGCTTCTAAAGGCATAGTTATCATTCAGAATCTGTGTTTGTTGTTTCCTTTGTTTCCCTTATCTCAGTCTTAATTGAGTAAATATATTTGTCTCTCCTAGACTTAAGATCTTATGGGGTTGAGTAATTTGATGTGCATGCAGTAACATTGTGAGGATTCTGTTTTCATGTCTAACTCATGTTGTTCACATCACATGAGTCATTCTCAACAGCATGTTTAGTGGAATAAAGTAAAATACATAACTCCTTGCTGTGAAAGACATGCGTGGCAGTAGCTTCTTACTTGGTTGAGAACACAACTCAAGTGGTTGTTGGTTGACCCAGTGAGAATTCTTTGAAATTGATTGCAGCCAATTCTCAAACGTCTTTGAGAATAAATCTCAATATGTGCCCATAATTCAGACACTCTTTATTTTGTCCCAATATTCCATTATATTCTAAGCTCTAATATAATCCTTCCTGGTTAAAGTTAAGCTTTTTTGCTTCCTAACATTGTATGCTATATAAAGTTATGTATGATTTATTGACTGTTTGAAAGTTATCCTGAAAATAACTCGTTGTATCATCAAATTGCAGGTCCAAGGGTCATGTGGGAACCACATCTCGCTTCCGTTCATTCAGTGACACTTTTACCCAACGATTCCAGAACAAGAGCCCTATATTCTCTTGGTGTTGATCACTTTCCTCACTATGAGAAATTGTTTTGACTGTGATTGGTACAATCAAATTGAATGAATAACTTTTCTGCCATTCCTCTGACATTGCACTGTAGTGATTTGGAGGTTTTTGGCTCTATCCCAGAAAGTTTGAAAGAGAACCAGAGTTAGACATCATTTGCACAAAGTTGGCTTGCTTTCATGTTTTTGTGGCATAAGTGGATGAAGTTGTACAAAGAATGGAGTTTAAATCTTTTCTGGAGTCAGTTTTGATATTCTGTAAAGACAGTGCATTGCAGAGAGTTTGATCTTTAGGAATTTAAGAGTGGATTCATCATGAATTTTCTCTTTAAATTACAGCCAAATTAAATACCCAGTCCTTTACACAACATTGCTACTGTGAGTAAATTATGTTGAGCAATTTCCATTCTGATTACAAAGTTAAGAAATGTTTTACCTGAAAGAGTTGATGCAACGTGGAAGTTGATTTTGATTATGAATTTTTGAGATCCGTTTGCTTTTTTAATGAGCATCTATTCAAATGCCTTATCTGATTAAAGTAGACCATAATTGCCTTTCTTATTAACTGTTGTGGGAGTGAAATGATGGTAAGTGTAATATGTAATTGTTATATCTGAATATATCTGCAAAGACATTTATTTGTTGTTCTTTTTTGTATTTATTGTGATCACTTGGCAGGTGTCTCTCTTATCATAACTGTTTAGAGAGAATAGTTTACTTATGAGCACTATCTAGTTATTTGTTCCATCGTTATTTGGTTCTTTATTATGCCATCTTCTACAACAATTTAATTCCTTTATTTATTTTGTTAGTCAAATTATTAATATCTTTTGCAATTATATTTGATTTTACTCAAACTGTAAATTGATCTGAATTTTTCTGTTATTGTTGGATAATCTCTAAAGTTAAACATTCAATTAAATCTTTTATATTTTTGCAGTAGTGGCACATTTATATCTTCAATAACAATGGAGAACTGAATTACGAGTGATATTTTTCAATCATTACAATGTATGCAATATCGCTTTCGATTGCATTGTTACATTGCCAATTTTTCATTTACTTTTCTCTTGTTAATGTAGCATGCATGATGAATTCATTTGTACTTGAAAAATCTGCTGATAACCATCTTAATAGTGGGATGAAAATATTCTGAAATGGTTGTAATAAAATGTAATTTATGTGTATTCTTACAATTATTTTTGAGATAATGCAATTACTCCTAAAATATACCTTAACATAGCAGAACATGTTAATTTTTTCATTCCTTTTATTTTGTTTTTCCTGAAATATATTGGCTGATTGACTGTATACATGGCTTATTTTGCTTGTAAATTTTTGTACTGTTTTTTGTGTATTTTGTTATCTCATTAATGAAAGAAAATTTCAAGTTTAATTCAGTCACAAGTTTTGTAAATTTAAAGTGGAGAAAATTGTGTAAGTGAACTGAAGATTATTAAAATCCTTCATATAGATTATCACATTGAAGAATATTTTGATTGTTGGCGAAAAAACTGTTACAAATTTATCTTTCAATTATCAGTTTATTGTGCCATTCAACTGTTGTTTTGGAAGCAAATTGTGAAACTTCAGCATTTACTAGTCATGAAATATGTTTGAACAATTTTCTAGCATTGCCTATCTTTTGGCTTTATCGCTATATACTTATGTTTGGTTATTTAATGTAAATCAATGAAATTTGTTTTGACTGATTCTTCTCATGCTTTAAATAGCTTGTGTTTGTGCATGTCTTTTACATTAAAGGTGGAAACTATAGATGCAATGCATAATCCTCTGAATATTGCTATGTTCTTGGAAGTAATTATCTGTGGAATTACAATTATTATGATGATCATAATGTTTCTAATCAATATTTTCTTTTAAATGCTAAGTCATTATTCATGTATTACATGTTTTCTCTATGACTATCTGTAACAATACATTTGATCTTGTTTATGAAATTTTGAAAGCAATGGATTTTATTTGTTGAATCCCAACAGTTATTCTATTTGATATGCTTAAAGTTGAAGATGATGGAGAATGTTCTTAAAATGCCTAGATTTCCACGAAAGTGATGATTGAACATATCGCTTATTGCGTGATTCGTCTTTCTTCACTCAATTATGTAAAATAAACAAGTAAATTTTGTAGATGATATTTTTCTGTCTCTGTCCCCTCATAAAAGCATTCTTTTTTTGCTAATTGACCTTGCTGAGCATTGTATTAACACTTGTACATATGGAAACAATAGCATGGCGTCATTATCTGTTGGATCTTAAGTTAAAATGTAAGGCAAATTTGCAAGGAGAGAATAAGAGAATGATTATTCAGAAAAGCAAAGTGCCCCTGCAGTAAGAAGCATTTATCTATTTTTCATTTATGATGCTTTCCAAAATGTCTCCTATCATTTTATCACAAAGTAATTTTGTTCTCATCAATCTGCTCCAGTCTGTAAATAAATATTTGCTAATATTTACGAAGAAATTACATTAGACAAAAATTCCTTTGAATTATATTAAGAATATCTTGGTTATGAGTCTAACCATAGAGTAACTATACTCTATGGTACTGTATAGTTACTCTATGGTCTAACTAGAATGAAATTGTCAATTTCCAAATAATGAGATTGGATTATAAATGCTCTCGTCGAATGTGAGTGGGGTGTATGGTGCACCCCATTAGTTTTCTCGGAGAATGAGGAGGTTGTTTCCTTTATGCCAAATGATTACTGAGATATTTGTAATGGAATAAAATGTGAAAATTACCACAAATATTGCTTTGAAAAGGCAAAATGTGATGGATTATGCCTCCAGAATTCTGGATGTGAATTCTATGCTCAAAATTAGTTGACCATTTCCAGGCATAATAGAACCATATATTACCTTCAATAAATTTAAAATTTCAGAAATTTAACTCAGATAAATCTATTGTTGATACATATGAAAATGTCGGTATGTACCAATAAGTCATATGAATAAAATTAATAATTCAAAAAATTGTCAGATATATCAGTTGAGATTTGGTGGTAAGTTGAAAAACGTGTATCTCCAGCTATTGAAAAGAAGGGATTTTGAAAACTAAAGTAAAGGATATCTTTCTTTGAAGCCATATCGTGGGGTGTACAATACACACCACACTAGCAATGAAGCGTTAATTAATTTTCATCATTATATTTTCTCTTTATTGATTGTATCACTAAGTTGCTTAGTTCAAGACTAATTGGTGTCTTTGATGCAATGCATACTTAGGAATGAAAACTTTTTGTAGTGTTATGTTCAAACATAAAGTAAAGTTGGTCTAATAAGTTCTCTTTTACTTGTCTCTGGTTTTCCTTCTATTTGAGATTCATAATTTTCATCTCAAATGAAATTATGAATCTCAATTCTGAAATTAAGACTGGGACTTTATATTTTAAATGGATTTACTTCTATCTCTCTTCCTTAGGTCTGAATCTATTTAAAAAAGAACTACAGTTGCGGGTTTTAGGAACCTTCATCTAGAAAGATTTGGATTGAAGATGATTATTGCTTGTCTAATTTTGGTTTCTATCACCTCCTTTATGGTAATCCAACACATTATAATAATCAATGTATTATTTCTATAAATTTATTATCAATATTAGTGTGTGTTTTATCACTTCTTACTGCATTACATTCTATTATCTTTGTTTTGGAGATATTAATTTTTTGTTCCGTGATTTATTATTCCAGCATTTGCTTTTTATTCTTCTCCTTTGTATTATTGTGTATGCTTCATTTAAATTTAAATTCTATATAAGCTAAAATGATTTACAGTTCATTCCTTATACATATAAGGAATGAACTTTTTCCACACATACCTATTCTTCAAGACCTGAAAATTTTCATGGTTTAACTTGAGAAACACTTCTTAAGAAGACTTTCCCATTCTTTCTCTTTTCAGAGATCATTCATCAGGCCAACAACTGTCAGTTATTACATATTTTCTCTCCCTCACTTATAACAAAAAATAAAAAGATTGTTAAAGTAGTATGGTAGTAAAACTATACATATATCTTAATAAAAAAGGTTAAGATACATCAACTTAACATTTTTTTAATTAAATTGTGGGATTTTTGTCGATTAACATGGTTTTGCTTGAAGTCTGAACTTTCAATGTGTTAATTTATTTTTATACCCATTGAGTGATAGTAAATGGTGTTGGGACGTTTACTTAATTGAAGTAATTCAAGTGATCTTATGTCCTTCTGACCAGATTTGTATTATTTTGTAAAGGAAAATTGTTTTCATAAGGACTTAAAACAATATTCACTGTAATATGGTGGTTCTAATTCATCTGTTTGTACAATCCACCCTGGCTACTTAAGTTTCACTTTAAGCCATTATTTCAAATAAAGTAGCAGGCTTTTCAGAGAATGCAGATTAGGCTATGAATTAGATGTACATGGAATACAAATAATATTATTGAATTGAGATATGACACCAACTTTCAAATACTTAATTTTCCACACATTTACTAGAACATTTCCAGGGATTATTATTCTCTGTGGCCCATTTAAAAGATCGCTAGTCGACCGGGAAGTTATTATTTTTATAACCGTAAATTATTTTACGTTTCACGCTTTTAAAAGCAGCCCAAATGAGTGAATTTTCCGAGTAATAGTAAAGGAGGTTCATTCCTCGTGTACTGGAAACGATGCGAATACTTACTCTTCCCACTAGGAATACATTCGTGTTTCACTCAATGATTTGCTAAGGGTTTATCTAATCCTGTATCTCCTGTATCAAGTTAATTAAGTTACGAACAACAGTCGAAACTCGTTTGCGATTTTAGAAGTAGATTCGGTGCGGTACAGTCAGAGAAAGGGAAAATTAGATGGTTCATAATGGGTTATAACTTAGAACTGGTTTTCAAAACGAGGTTGACTCTATTTATCAGATCATATGTTACGTCACATTAAGGATATCTGGTAACGGTACCTCATCCAAATTCACAGGTGTCAAAAGACGTACACAAACTTTTCCGCACGTAATTTTAGTAACAGCGTGGTAACGTCAATGTCAGCTGGTAAAAGTGTTTTTCAGAGCATTGGATTCACTTTACTAGAGGAGTTAGTCTCCTTTACCATCTGAGAATTTTTAAACGTCAGCGTACACAAATAGAAGCGGAAGCACATGCTTTCTATACATCCACACATTGAGAGAAATAGAAAATGACTCTATCGGAAGGAGCAAAAGAGATGCATAAGGTAATAATGTATACATCAACTGCATATATTAGTCATGAGTCAAAGTGGACAAATTGGATTTCTGTAGTAGGTCTTAGGGAGAAGTCGGTAACCTTTTTTCATCGCATCTATGAGGTTTTTCTGTTTTAGATAAGCTTCAAGTAGTAGCATATGTTTGCTCGTTATATCCATATTAGCTCATTTTTGTGGACTACTTCGTGTTTTCATTATTTTATGTTTTATTGTGAACGTTGTATTTCAGACTGTTGGAGGGAATAAGGAAAAGGAGCCCCTAAGTCATGACAAAACTCATCCGATGGTTTACGTGGTGTTTGCATCTCTTCTTCTGGATTTGTTAGCTTTCACTATGATCCTTCCTTTGTTACCATCACTGCTTGACATGTACGACAGTAGAGATTCTAGTGGTCTATATCCTTACCTGTTAAACCAGGTGAGGTATTTCCAGCACCTTGTTGGAGCACCAGACAGATTTCATTCTGTTTTATTTGGAGGTAAGTAAAGAATGGAAAACTTGCCTGGTAAAAGCACGTGTTTTGCCAGAAGTCATATTAATATTAAATCATCATCCAACTAGTATGAGAATCTCTTAATCATTAAAAGCACTCTTTCTGTTAAATACATAAAATAGATTTCTGTTAGTCACCGAATGTTTTGACCTTAATAGTTAATTATTTTGGAATGCATCCATCGAAATATTTCTGCCATTAATTCGAAATGGGTTTGGTATAAGGCATTTTTTCTAAAGAATAAACCCATTTTATATTCTTTCAAAATTTTTGGTCATTATCTACTCATTTATTCTAAACATGGTTTTCATTTCACGCATAACTCTAGAAAATGCTCACTTCTGTTTTGAAGAAAGTTCATTGCACTGAAGATATCTATTGAGTGAGTGGGGACGTAATTTCTAAGATGTAGCTGAAGTAC
The DNA here is from genome assembly GCA_947579665.1 of Sympetrum striolatum. Classification (NCBI taxonomy): domain Eukaryota; kingdom Metazoa; phylum Arthropoda; class Insecta; order Odonata; family Libellulidae; genus Sympetrum; species Sympetrum striolatum. The sequence goes on along the minus strand of OX388344.1, from coordinate 96,959,675 downwards.
AAATGAGAATGAAGAGCTTTAATTGGAAGTGAAGAATAGAAGAGTAAGTTAGAAAAGAAAGGATGGTTTATTAATTTTTCAGTTTTTGCCTCCAAATTTACTGTCTATTGTAGATATTAATAAAGGGGTATTGGTTGCGTGTAAAAAGTAACCAATAGTCACATGACTGCGGTGATAATATACTCTCATTACTGAAATGAGCCCAGGGTGGTTTAAGAATCATGAGCTTTTATTGGAAAGAAGGTGCTTAGAGAGAATTGTATATTCACTCATTTCTTTCTTGTGTAATGACTTGATCTAGTTGAGGGCTCACCTGAAAGTTGTTAAGAATTATATACTCTGAGAATTCAGTCAAATATCTACTATTTACTTGTTATTATTACCTACTTACAATTTTCTCATAAACTTCATTGAATATTGCACAAAACACACTAGAGTAGAAAGCTCTGTCATAAAAAATTTAAAGAATTGAAATTATATATAATTAATTTTTGGTGCACTTTTTCCAGTTTACAACTTTTATGACGGTGCAATGGTGGAACAAAATTCTTAAATATTGTATAATGTTATGATTAGGAAATTATAACACCAAGGTTTTTCAGTCTTCCAGAAACACACAAATCAGATTTCCCAATTAGACCTGTGATTTCAAGTGTGTCTAGCCCTGCGCATAAACTGTCAAAAGAACTTGATGAAGTGCTAAAAAATCTTGATGTGTTTGGCTCAAAATATTCTATTAGAAACTCTGTGGAACTTACTAAATGTTTAGATGGTGTTGTTTTACCATGAAATTGTATACTGGTTTTGTTTGATGTATGTAATTTGTTTACCTCTGTTCCTGTATCGGAGACATTATCTGCAGCTAGAGAAATCCTTTCTGGGAACAACTTTGACCCGCCTTATGTAAACAACCTTTTATCTTTACTCCACCTCTGCTCAGAACAAAACTTTTTTCTCTTTAATGGATTTATTTATAAACAGAATGAAGGTTTAGCAATGGGTTTGCCACTTTCCGCAATTCTATCCTAAATTTTTATGAATAACATAGAATTTAAGGTTTTTAACTCAAGTAACTCCTTAGTAAATCATGCTTTCAAGTGGTATAGGTATGTAGATGATATCTTATGTATTTGGAGAGGAACCAAAAGACAACTTGACATTTTTTAATTTTTTAAACTCTGTCCATCCCGCCATTAAGTTTACAATAGAAATAGATCAGGATAAGACCTTGAATTTTCTTGATCTTTCACTTTCCATTTCAGATTCCTCGATTAATTTTGACATTTATAGAAAGCCTACTTTCGCGGATAACATTATACCCTTCACATCCAACCACCCCCATACCCACAAACTTGCTGCTTTTCATTCTCTATTCCAAAGTTTATTTCGTATTCCCCTTTCACAAGTTAACTTCCAGAAAGAACTCAGAATGATAAATTTTTTCTCAGATTAATAACTACGCCCTAAATTTAATTATGAAGATTTTCAATAGGAAAAAAAGGCTACACGCAATCAGAAAATTATTTTCTTCCTTTTCCAACCCCAACTCTTCTGTGCAGTGGCGTAAATTCTTCTTTGTCAACGGTTTTAGCCATACTCTTACCAATTCTCTCACTAAAGATCGTATAAAACCTGCATTTTATAACCCATTTAATTTAAAAACCTTAAATTGCAACAGTAAACACAAGGTTGACCCCCAGATGAAACCAGGAATTTACAAACTGTCATTTTCCGATTTCGACGCTTTCGACTTAGGACACACAACCAGAAATATCGCAACAAGAAACAAGGAGCACAAAGGATGTTTCAAGTATGGAAACATTTCTTCTCAGTCCCACTTTGCAGAACATTTATTAAACCAAAATCATACTTCCGATTTCCGTCCCATAATTTTAGACTCAGGAAACAGGAGCAAAAAATTGAGACTTCCTAGATCAATTTGAAATCACCAAAGCAAACCGGCTTCACCTTTCATCCATTGTCAACGAATACATTTTTTTTTCTTCCCCCTCCCCAATCAGGCACTCTTACCATTCTCTACAGAAGTCCAGTAAACAACTCTAATACTCCCATCTTTTTTCCCCACCTTAACCTTGGACTCTCTATTTATATTGTTTGCTTCTGATAACTCTTCACACCAGATGATGACGCTTAGACATTGAAACCGGTCGTGTGTTGTATCTTTTTAATTGTGGAATATAGACTTAGTTAACTTATTCTTTTATTTATTTAATAAAAGGTATTCTATTCTAGTAGTTTTAACTAGGTTGGACATGTCTTCATCATTTTAGAGTAAGAAACCCTTTACCCTTACAGTCTCAAAATAATCTGCGATACACAAAGGTAAACCTCCACTTGTAAGATTGAAATATATGAACATCGTTTATGGCTTTGACTTAATTTCTTCTAACAAGAGGTAATAATTATGTTTCATTCCAATTAGATGTAACTTCTCATCTTTTATACGTTCATCAAATTTGTAATCTTTTCAATATGTCTTTGATTCTATAAAATTGATTATGTGAACTAAAGTTGCATGCTCTGCTTTGAAGGTAGAAATCATTTTTCTTCTAAAATAAAGATGTCAACAATAAAGACCAGTTCCTGTTTCAGTCTTCCTGCTTTGTAACTCTAATACGGCAGTTTTGTACAATAAATAAGGAAAAGGTTGTTCAGCTGCATTAAATTCCATTGACCTAGCTCCTCCACTAACATATACGATGCTTTAAAGTTTCAAAACACCATTTAGTTGCACAAAAACCCAAATATTTCTTGATCTGATTCTCGGTTGAGATTTTTTTTTAAGGATAAGAGCTTTATTCAAAATCACAAAGCCACTGAGTACAATTCGATTGATTTTGATCTGCAATCCGTTCAAACATTCCAAGAAGTTTTTAACTATGGACCTATATTCCAGGTCTTATTGATAACTAGTAGCAACATTTTCCTTATTACTTTATCATACTGATGATGAATTTCTGTGCTATTCGTGTCTAAAATGAACAGTTGCTTTTTGTTATGCTAGTCTCTGCTTGAAATCCTGTGAATTTATATTATGAAACTTCATTTTGAAATAATAAAAGATTAACTACAGATGTTGTGTAACAGTAAAATTCTTGGTAAATTAAAAAGAACATCAATTAGAAATAATCCACTCTGATGAAAAACTGAATATCAAGAAAATATGAATAACCCGAGTCAAATGTCCTCAAAATGTGTTTCTAATGGCCCATCCTTTTCACAACAGAGAAGTTTGTAGAAGCTCATGCATTTATTTCTTCTGTTTTCTTATTTACAATTTACATTTCTGAGAATAGAAACAATGCTTAAAAGTAAATCATGTGATATATAAATTGAAATTCTTAAAATTCGATTTGAATTAAATACTTGCACGGCTGATGGTTTAATACTCCGTAATTAAAATTGTTATAAAGTAGAATACTTTTAAAATAGCTGTTTCTCTTTTTTAGGGATCTTGGGGTCGATGTTCTCGTTTCTACAGTTTATCACATCGCCATTGGTCGGAGGTCTATCAGATGCTTACGGGAGAAAACCAGCCATGCTTTTGTGTCTTGTAGGTAAACGTTGTAAATATCTATAAAACATGTTGTAAAGTTATCTGTTATGCTTTCTTGTAATTAGGAAAGGTAGTACCAATCAGCAATTAAAAGGAAATAATATTAATTTTAATAGATTCCTATAATTTTGAATGCTTTCAATTCTTACTGCAGATTGCGGTGAAATAAGGTTCAATAGGTGATATATACTTCATAAATACCTCTAATAAGTATTTGATAAAAAAGTAAATACTTGATAAATATGAATGAAATAATGCAGTAGGTGCTGTCATTAATGAAAAGTTGACCACACTTCAGAAATATGTCAATAAGGTTCCTTATCTTTCTCAGCAATTGTTTACAGACTTTCTAGATATTTCATCTTAAATTTTGGCTAATAAGGCAAACTGAAGAAGATTTGTTTTAAGATGTAAAATGTTTATTTAAAAATTGATGTGATACAAAATCCTTCCATGTTGTTTTCGAATGCTCAAGAAATTCGAAATTGTTATATCCCTGTCATTCTGCTTAAAGCACCCCCTGTAAATCATCTTTAACAGGTTTTACTGTGCATAGGATGTCTATACAATTTAGCTGTTTGAACTGATGGTATTTTATCAGAGAATGGATTTCATTACAAAGAGTTTTTACTATATTTGAGATTGGCTCTTTCCTCTTTTCTAGGGAGGCATCTGTTTCTCATATGTGCTGTGGGCTCTTTCAAGTAACTTTGCTTTGTTTGTCCTCGCAAGATTTGTTGGTGGTATTAGCAAGGGTAATGTTTCACTCTCCATGGCCATCATGACGGATGTCTCAACTCCGGCATCTCGTGCCAAAGGAATGGTGAGTTTTATTTCCTTAAACATTTTGGTGACTCCTTCATCTTTATATAACTCTGTGAAATTTTGAAATGCTCCTCCGTTGGTATTCCACTAAGCAAGCAACAACTTTCCTATTTAAATATTAACTTCGTAAGCAATTGTAAAAACAGTAAAAGTTTTCTCCTTATGTGCAAGATATTGTCACGAACATTTTCTTCTTTGATTTACATTATACGTTAATAATTTGTACTCGATTATATAAAAAATCATTTAATAAACAACTCAGAGGTTTAAGATCAGAGAAGGTTTAAGAGGTACAGGGAACAACTGAAGTCCAGGATTTGGCTGTGCTTAAAGTTTGTTTGGAAGTGAATTGGTTAAAAATGCAAACTAAATTATAAAGTCCACGGAGGAAGGCGTAGTTTCGAAACTAAATTATATTTAAAAAAAGAACATTGAAGAATTGTGCAAGGAATATTTTGTTTAAGGAATACATACTTATTCTTAAGAAATGCATCTTCATTTAAGGGGCTAGGTTGAAGAAGTTTGGTGAAGCTGATACCCTATTAGAGCAAGTTTTTCCCAGATCAATCTACTGTATATGCCAGCAACCCAGTCGACCCCTAAATTTTTGAGGTGAATTTCAGGTTTTAGCCTATGTTCAGCATATAAGTCGACCCAAAAATAAGGCAACACCACTTCCACAGCTCTATTCAGGCTCAGGCTACACAAATAAAAATTCATTATTAAACAAACACAATGGCATTAAAAATTTATTATAGAGATAATGGTAATATAGCATAGCAATATCAAATCACAAAACTGCTAAAATAACTTCCATTTACTCCTAACGCTAAGTTGAATGATAACAATTATATAAATAAAAACAAACCAGAAAGTGCTTATTGATCTTCATTTGTAAAATGAAAACATTTAAATATATATGACATTTTTGTTAAAAAAATGCATGTGAAGAAATGAGTATAATTTGTGAAGAATAAATATGCGTAAAATTTATTTTAATGAATATGAAAATGGTTTATTAATTCAACATTTTATAGTGAAAATATGTCGTAACTCATATAATGTGGTAATTTTAAAACCCTAAAAATTCTTATTAAACCCTAAAAATTCTTATTAAACCCTAAAAATTCTTATTACCATCCTCCAAAGGGGATGGTATGGGAAACAATTTTATGCAGTATGATAAATGATGCCATGGTTAAAATTCTCAATTGTTTTTTTATTTAATATTTTAGGCTTTGGTGGGAATAGCATTTTCGATTGGATTCATTTTGGGCCCCATCATTGGAGCTGCTTTTGCCAGGTGGTCACATTCTCAAGATGGCGATTGGTTTATTTATCCTGCAGCGTTTGCTCTTCTTCTATCCATTGCTGATTTCTCGTTGGTTGCTCTGCTCTTCAAGGAGACATTGCCCAAGGTTTGTGTCTTATATTCTTTTTTGAATCTATGAAAATTTGAGGAATATTCCAAAAGGAAGGGACATTTTTCTTACGAAAATAAATTATTATTAGAAAAATATTTATTGGCGGTTTTAGTTTATTATAAACCTAATTCACTTTTCCACATAATCACCGTTTACTTCTAAGAATTTTTAATAACGCATTAATATAGCAATATTAGTGCTTTGTCTGTAAGGTATTCAGCCCGAAGGCTGGTTGGTACCTCTTCCACTCTGACATAAGCTAATAAGAGCTTACGGAGGAATGAGGTTCACTAGGCATGATTAGGAATGAGGTACTTTGCCTTTGCATTCCTAACTGAGCCAGAAAGCTATAAATGGAACATGTCCATGAAGTGAAGCACAATGACTCTATGTGTAACACTTTTCTTCGCATTCCATAAGCAGAGACCAAAATCAGTGCAATTATTCACTCATACCTCGGTAGCTTTCATTTCATCACAGCCATGATCAAGACTGGGACAAAAGAAAATGAAAGATACAATTTTCTCTATCCTGAACCACATGACAAATAAAAAAATATTCCATTCATCAGAGTATGGTAGCAGGAACATTAATGCTTTTTTAAATATAATTCCGTATCATTGGTACAGTGCAGTATTATTTTATAGATTTATGATGGAGGATAGCAAGATGCACCATAAACGAGCATCCATCAAATAAATATGAAGAAGTAGTGATGTTAGTTCATCATTCTTTAGTAAATAGTGAGTTCCACCGTCACATCAAGTCATCAAAATATAAATAATCCAGATACAATATTGAATTTTTCCTTAGAAATACGTTAATTATAATGCATTTAATCACTAACTACAAATAAATGTAATTACAATTGATTTTTGACATATTTATGTTTTAGATATCATACATATACACACAGCAATATAATAAAAGGTAAATAACGATTGGGAACATAAACACAAATACTTTAAAAATACTTCTATTTACACTGTACAGTAGAAGTCTGTTATAACCAGTACAGCATATAACGAGAGTTGAATGAGAATGAGTAATTTTTTGGCCATTGTCCATCTCACTGCAAAAAAGATAGGGAGTTAGATATAAAGAGTGGTTATTTCGGAAATTTCATTGTAACAAGTGCCACGTTTTTATAATTGTCTTGCAGAAGGCATATCTTGGAATCATCAATTGACTTGAGAGACGAAGTCCGACAAGCAAACGGTAATTTGAGGGGGGTTATCTCTTCAGGGAACAGAAAAAAATGAAATTCAAAAATTATTGTCACCTAATTCATGCATTTGATTCCCGCAACTTGCCTCACACATCTTTGGGTAAAATGCCTAGATAAGAAACTTCTCACGAGTTTCACTCTCCCCTTAGTCCCTCTGTACTTCTTATCAACTCTTCTCTTGTTTCTTTTTGGCAACGACCCCTCTGGTCAGAGCCACAACTTTTAATAGAGCTCCCATCATCTTGCATCCACCCGTGGGATTTGTTATCATACCAAACTTGTTACCAAATCATTTGATCCAGGATAGGGGAATATATAGATAAGAGCAGTGATTTGCATTTGCAGGGTAATTTCCCCCACTTCCTTGCTACAGATTCATTGCTTATGAAGCATATGAATGAGAAATATCTCTAGAGAATCTCTATCTATCTAGAGAAAGCAATTTGATGTTAATTAGGATACTCTAATGATATAACATTACTTTTCGACGATTATTGAGCAATAATTTTCCACATTCTATATCACTTTCGTTATGGTGTATGAATGAATAAAATAATATTTTTAGTCATGAATACGCTTTATAACAAGTACTTTTCCAATTTTTCTGAGCTCTCGTTATAACGGACTTCTACTGTAATGTATTAGTAATATACTTCATATTGTCATCCACATTAAAGAAGGTGAATATCCAAAGGATAGGTCCTGGGAAAAGTGAAATTTAAATATCCCAGGAAGGCAATGAATCTGAGGCACTTCATAAGCAATGACTGAGTCGCGAGAGAGGGCAAGAGGTGTGAACGTTGCATAGTGCATACGGTGCACTAATAGTCGGATCAGAAACCTAATCTTCATGTACAATAAGAGTCCATTGTAACGAGAGATGATAAAATGGAAAAAGCACTCATTATAACACGTACTTGTTATAGCAGATTTCTAATGCAAAATATCCTTCCTCTTGAATCCAAGAACTGGGAGTGCGGAAAAATGGAACTGTAGAGTTTTTAATCCTTACGCTTATTAACACTGCTTAAAAAAGTACATTTTCGTCAAAAATACTGTATTTACTCAAAAATAACACGCACCCTTTTGGGTCTTTTTTTCCCTCATAAATCTGGATGTGCATTAGAAACAACGGCACACTAGATTTGGGTACAATACTACTCATCGGCATGTCCCGTAGTGAGGGGCCGGCCGCATCCTAGGCTCGCCGAGATTCCATATAACTCGTCAAACGATCCACCAATCTGCTATTAATGTATTTTGTATCTAAGTTTGCACTACATACGAAACTGTATGCTGATGGTTATTAATTGAAAGGAAAATGGTTACCCCTAAAAGTTTTTAAATGAACGATTTTGAATTTACGCTTACGTAGGACTTTCGGCATAGACGATTACTGGCATTTTGTATACTGTGTATTAATACACACATATGGAAGAGAAGACATTTTAGTCTCAATATCGCCTGTAATAATAATAATAATATATTAGCGTATGCCTGTATAGTACAGACAAATAAGGTGCAGCAACTGGCGTGATTGCATATCTTAAGGTGTGCATTATATTCACGGGCTAATGATTTTTCAATGTCCGATGCTCGCATTTTGGGGTGCCCATTACGATTTGATGCCAAGCTTTGTATATAACAAATCCCACGGGTGGATGACAATATGATGGGAACTTCCGGCGCTGATTAGAGGGGTTGTCACCGAAAAGAAACAAGAGACGAGGTGATAAGATGTACAGAGGGAATAAGGGGAGAGTGAAACTCGTGAGAAGTTTCTAATCAAAGTTCCCTGAAGCATCTTTACAGAGGAAGGATGATGCAATTTGTGGAAAACAGATGCATTAATTTGGTGACAATGATTTCTTCATTTATTTTTCTGCCGTTTGAAGAGATAACGTGCCTCAGATTACAGTTGGCTTGTCAGACTTTGTCTCTAATGTCAATTGATGATTCTGCCAAAACAGCCAAACAATCACTCGCTATAACACAACTCTCGTTAAATGCTGTACTTGACATAACGGACTTCTACTGTATTCGTAAAAGAGTTGAGTTCAACAATCAACTTTTTTATTAGGTAATTGTTTATGCCCACAAAATTACACATTTTTCGTCATATTCATCTGAGTTCTTTCAATTTTGACTTGAATACAATATTCTACAACTGACATAAGAATGTTTATTCAATTTCCTTTCTTTTGGCATTTATCTTGATTTTGTATGACCATTATTTCTGATTTAATTCAACAAAAGAAAAAATATCTGCAATTGTCTAAATGAACTTTATGTGCGTTTCTTATGAGAGATGATTTGAGTTGTCCAGCATCAAACCAAGGATGCTCTGAACAAACAAATATCAAAATGTAATACTCCAATGGATCTATAATGCCTCCCAAAAAATTATAATCTGATCACGTCAGCAAGTATATGAAATTAGAGCTCGAAAATTTCTCCCTTGCATTTCTTACGGGAGTTACTGACATGGGATAATAAAATATATACACATCTGTGGTTAATATTAACATGTCTTTTATCAGTGTAAACAGGTTGGAATAAATGGAGTAAATTACAGGCTGAGGTAGAGATGGGACAATCGATTGAAAAAAACAATCGAATGGTTATTCGATTGTTTTCATTCAAATGAATTCACTCACTTATAGCTAGTCAGGGGCAGTAACAACTGGCTGCCGGGATATCGGATCAGATATACATATACACACGTATATATAATATTTATATTCATATTTCATCAGTATCACATATCTCTTCTAGACTTCCACTAAATGGGATCACCTTACGAGCCACTTCTATCCTCTCCAACGCGTATCAAGTAAACGAATGAAAAATCGAATAAATCTATTTGATTTTTCACTCACTTCCTCTGAACGAGTGAATCACTCACTTAGAACAATCGAATACATTTATTCGATTTTTTTCCACTCACTAGAAACAATCTAATAGATTTTTTCGATTTTTTTTCACTCACGAAAAACAATCGAATCGATTTATTTTATTTTTCACTCGCTTCCTCTGAACGAGTGAATCACTCGTTTGGAACAAGCGAATACATTTATTTGATTTTTTTTCACTCGCTAAAAACAATCGAATAAATTCACTCGGTTAGGATAGAGTGAAAAATCGAAACGCTTTATTCAAAGAATCCGATTGAAGCAAACAACGGAATTATTTGATTGTTCCTACCTCTAATCATAATACGATTTTTTCGATTTAAATTGAACTTACAGGTAAAGTCCACCTTAAAGAGATACACCCATCGTTTGTGTTTCTGAGAAAGTCATATTACACTTTTTTGAAATTTCATATATTATTGAGATACTTATATGGGAACCAATAATGATAAATATTCTAATGATAATTCAGTTAGCAAAACTCCATGCTCGGAAAATTACCTGGTTTCGGTATATATTCAAAGATGAAATTTACTTCTTCAAAATAAAATAATAACATTACAATTACATTATAACATTAAAACAATATCACATTGCGCAACTATAAATATTTCTTTGGTAATCTTCAAAATTGATGTTTTACCATATAATCAAGGAAGGAATAAAATTTATTAAATTTCATAACTAAACAAAAGTTTTATTCAATCAGATGGCTAGATTGTACAACAATTACATTCTTCTGTAGATAGTATAAGAAGACGATAACATCAGGTGAAATTTGTCATTTACAATAATATATTTTCTCCATATATCGTAACACCAAATTCACTTTCAATCTAGCAAATGAAGATTAGAATTTAGAAAAAGGAGCTTGTCAATGTTTACAGGTTTGATTCGACTCCGCAAATCACTACAAATCTGACCAGCTTTTGAAAATAGTCTCTCCGAGGGAACAGAAGTTGCCGGAACGCACAAATATTTTTTCGCCATTCTGGATATTAAAGGCATATTAACTTCGTATTTATTCCAAAAACTGAATGGATCCTGTTCCCTATTTAGTAAAGGCATTTGTAAATACATTCTTAAGTCCTCCTGAGAAAAACTCACAGAGCCTATGATGCCTTGGTCTGAAGTTTTTTGTTCCAGAAAGGACCACAGAGAAGACTTTTTATTTGTGGATGAAGAATGTGATTCCTCTTCGATTGCACTCAAGTCTACTCTTTCCCTCAAATGGAGTCCATCTGCCTCTTCCTGGACGCGGTTGTATGCAATAGAGGCATTTTCTTCAAGACCAAAAGCCATTTTCTTAAAACGGGGATCTAGGATTGTAGCACACGAAGATATTACTTGCTTCTCATAAGAACCCAATCTCTTAGAAAAATTCTGAAGCAAAACCTCCTTCAAATGGTCCCCGACATTAGATGTTGGCTTCGAATTTCTAACTAAATGTCGTGCTCCCATGATTGATGGAATCACCACGCTGGAGGTTATTTTCACCTGAAAGCTCAGTGGTGAGCTCTTCCAGGGGATTTAATAAGGGAATACAGTCTTCTAGAATCTCCCACTGCCTGTTTGTAAGGGCAGGTGGTCCTCAGGGAAGACAAGTTAAAGCCAGCGTTAATGGAGTTTTAACTTTTAGCAAGCATCTAAGCATTATTAAGGTGGAATTCCACCTTGTAGAAACTTCCTGTTTTAACTTTAGTAGTGGCTGAGTAAGCTGTTCCTGGGATTTTATCAGCTGTGCTGTGGCTAACGTACTCGATTCGAAATGTCCTACTTTTAAACGGCACGCTCTTCGAAGTTCATCAAACTCCGAAAGTAATGGTGAGGAAAGCGAATCGTGGATTAGTAAATTCAACGTATGAGCTACGCAAGGCATGTGAAGAACACCCATCCTTCTGGTGGCTGATTCCATGTTAGCAGCATTGTCGGTGACTACTGCCACAATCTTATCGCGAATGGCCCAATCACTCGAAACTTCACCTATTACTCTGCAAATTTCTTCACTGGTGTGTGCATATCAAGTAAAGGAGTGAAAAATCGAATAAATCTATTCGATTTTTCGCTCACTTCCTCTGAACGAGTGAATCTCTCACATAGAACAATCAAATACATTTATTAGATTCTTTTTCACTCGCTAAAAACAATCGAATAGATTTATTCGATTTTTCACTCACTTCCTGTGAACGAGTGAATCACTCGCTTGGAACAATGGAATAGATTTATTTGATTTTTTTTTCACTCGCTAAAACAATCGAATAATTTCACTCGGTTAGGATTGAGTGAAAAATCGAAACGCTTTATTCGAATAATTCGATTGATGCAAACAATCGAATTATTCAATTGTTTACAATCGATTGTTCCCACCTCTAGACTGAGGTGTGCACCTTGGATTGAACATAGGTAATCAAAGCTAAAGATACAAAAGTATCTTAAAACAGTGATACTGTTGTTACATAGTGGTACAAGTAAAATGTAGCTTGCATACTGCAAGCAGATCAATAACACTAATTTCATGTCGGCATCATACAGATTTAATTTTATACATTTTTACATTACATTAATTTACATTACAGATTTAATATTATCACACAGTTAACAAGAAAGTTTTTTCAAAAATATGTAATTTCTCATCCAAAGAAAATTTTCGCATTATGTAAAATGCAGTGCAAAAGAAAATTCTTGAATAGTTGTATGCAACTGTTTTCTAGCTTCAATGGATATTTCCTAATTTTTCTTGTAGGAAAAGAGGGCTCCATCAATAGCAAAGAGCATTGGGGAAGCAGTGGCATATGTCAATCCATTGGATTTGTTCCGTTTCAAAGCTGTTCATAACATTCCGCAATCTGGTAAGCAATTTTATCAATACTCTTGTTTGTGTTAGCTCAATCTTCTTAAACCAAAATACTTAGGCTACAATGGAAAACTCTAAAATTGGTCCCAAAAGCCTTGTTATGACTTAAGCATGGATACATTTTTATGCAGAAGTAATTGGTTGTCAAAATATTTTTTTTCAAACTTCTCAGTTTGGTTAGAAATGTCATGAATTGAATTAATTACAAATAAAGAGTTGACTATTCAGCTATCTTAAGTATCTGATCAGTATAAGAAGGGCTCAAGCTCAAACTTTATTAGCACTACATGAGTGTTCGTGTTAATTTTCTTATATTGGAGAAATAAATGAACCTAATATGTAGTTGCAAAATATATAAATTTATATATACATCTAATAAATAAACATCAATTTAGTGATGAAATTTGCTATAAAAAATCATTTGATTAAAGTAGCATTTGAATCTGAAGTGGTTAAGAACAAGCTTTCCACATGTCAGCCACAATAATCCAAGTATCTGCCCCAATACTGACGGGGCCCAGTCGTCCGGATCACTGGGAGGAAGTGGCTTTTGATTTATTTTCACTACTCACAGGCAAATGCCTGTGAGTAGTGAAGATCTCTCCGGATACGAGATTCTTTTGAGAGCGTTAACCCACAAATTTTCACAAAAACAATGAAATTCAATTAAACAGTTTAATTTAATGTGGCAAATATTTTCTCTAGTTAGCAGGCAGGTAATCTCAGGCTGGAGGGCCGACATTTTGATGGCCAACTCAGCCATCATACTCAGGGCGGAGGTGAGGATGATGGTTGAGTTGGTTATCGAAACATCTGCCCTCCAGCCTGAGATTACCTGCCTGCTAACCTGAAAGAATCTTCCCCGCATTATTCAGCTGGAAAGCACGAGGTCACTATATAGTTTAATTTAATATCAAACACAAAATAATAGCAAACCAAAGAAATTATAAAAGGGTTTACGGCGAGGCACTATTTAACATGCGTCATCCTTCAATCATCGGCCAGAAACGAGGGGACACCTTCTTGTCTCCCACAGCTGGCCATTAACCCTTTCACTACGGTGGCCAAATTGGGGATTTTTACGCATTTATAATGATATAGCCCGTATGTATGAGAATGAGATTGTATTCCTTCATGGCTAATGGCAGACTAAAGGAAAACCTTTCTGAGTATCGGAAGCGTTCCCCCACTCATTTAAAACTGATGGGCATGAGTGTCCAGGCACGCTCTCCATACCTTGGTAAGGAACCAGAGAGCGTGCCAGCACACACTCACTGTAGCGAAAGGGTTAATATCTCTTTTTCTGTTCACTTGCTGCTTCCGATTTCCATCACTGACTACCTGCTCGCCAACACATCAATTTCCTTTACTCCCTCTTATCCTTGTTTGTCCTTCCCCTCATTTCGTTTCACCACCTTTTGCTTCAGGGTTGAAGTTCAAATGGTTATGGAACACAGGCTGAGCCATTTCAATATTGGACATCTTAAGATTCAATTCATATACAAATCAAATCTCAATATAACGAAATTAACATGACCAAATAAAATGTTTCGTTATACTGAAAATTATTTATAGTGAATGCAAAATTGTTATTTTGATTTATTAGGTACCATATTAGTATACCTACCTACTACACCAAAATAATCCTTCCCTATTATTAACGACTTCAACTTTTCCATACCTGAAGCATTGCAGCAAAATAAAACGGTTAATCTAACTTTTGATTATTTCCCCCATTACACAGATCTCCTTTGAATGTCGAAGCTCTATGAGGAAGCAATTGGTACAATTTTTTCATGCTCCCTGCACACCATTCTGCAACACGTTCTTGCAGGACACTGATTGCTTCTTCACAATTGCTCTTGATGCAATACCGTTGCGTTCTTGAAATCTATTGAGCCATCCGACATTTGCCTGGAATGATTCGACTTTAAGCATCTTAGCAAATTCGAGGGATTTTTCACGAATCAATGGCCCATTTTCTGGAAGATTTTGTGACGTAGATCTTGAATGCACGAGAATGTAGCCTTATCTGCATTAACATTCGGAACACCTCAAATTTTCATTCTCTGTGTTCCCATTGCACGTTCTTTAATTTGCATTTCTATTTTATTCCGATCTTTTATGAATCTTAATATGGTTGAAGGTGCTATGTTGTGTGTTGTGGCAATCTCATTTTTTTTTTCCAGAATGTATTACCTCTAAAATGCTTAATTTCTCCTTTAGCATGAATTGACGTCGGTTTTGGTCCATCATTTAATTTGGAAGACTTGTAAACCAACTGTTACACAATCACTTTTTAACAGGTGCTATACCGCCTAGTGTCAAAAACAAACTGAGCACAGTTGGGACACTTAAGACATTTAACAATCGAATAGATTTATTCAATTAATTTTTCACTAGCTAAAAACAATTGAATAAATTCACTCGGTTACAATAGAGTGAAAAATCAAAACGCTTTAAAGGAATGATTCTATTCTAATATATCTAATTGAATTTGTTCTAAGTAGTTGTTTCTGATAAAAGCCATTTGTCACTTCATTTTTACCTTTTAAAATATTATAGATATGGCTAAAAAGAAAAAATAATTAATACCCCAGTAAAATCCGATTAGAAAAAATTCATGCACAGAAAATGACGGAATTTCAATTTTTGCTTAAAATCTAGTCTATTTTTTATTATTTTAAATTATGAAATTATTGTGAAACATTATAAAATTGAATAAATAAGATTTATCGAGCTAATGATTCTCTTCCAATCTTCATACAAACTATTTTTCAAAACCAAAATCGAAAATATATTATTTCTATTTATAAATTTGATTTGCATTATTGCAGTATTAGTATAATACTTAATTATTACTGCAACTTTTTCATACCTTCCAATTTTGTACTCTCCGAGAGTTATTCATATTTCATCAGCATCACATATCCCTGCCAGACTTCCCCTAAATGCGATTACGTTACCCGTCACTTCCATCCTCTCCTTTTCAACGCATATCAAGTAAACGAGTGAAAAATCGCATAAATCTTTTCGATTTCTTCCTCATAACGAGTGAATCACTCACTTGGAACAATCAAATAGATTTATTCGATTTTATTACACTCACTCAAAACAATCGAATAGATTAACTCGGTTAGGATTGAGTGAAAAATTGAAATGCTTAATTGTATAATTTGATTCAAACATTATTATTCGATTGTTTTTAATCAATTGTTCCCACCTCTAGTTTTGACTCTTTACCTTTCTTTTTTGGACCAAATGTCGACCAATCAGAAGCTCTGAGTTCTACCAATATGCTTGAGGGTAATCAAAGGGGAGATTTTATTTGCTCTTCTTTCCCCATCGGCCGGATATCTACAAATACTTGATCTAACTATGTAATACAATGTAACTTATTCTCCCAACATGCGTGGGATGGAGATGTATTTAGAATTTGAATATTTTTTACCAGTTCACATAACAGTAATTTTACACCAGGTACATATGTGCCAACATTAATACTTAATTAAATTTGCTTAAAACATTCATGAGAATGATATTTGTACATTTAGCAGTGGTTTCATTCTATCACTTCTGTATTACTTTAAATTCTAAAATTCATCCACATCAGTGTAACTCCAAAAAGGTGCATAATCAGAAAGTTTTGAAAGTATTTTAATTTATGTTTCTTTAGCAGAAAAAAGATTCACCTTGCTGGTTAAAAATACAGAAAATAAATTCTCAAATTGATTCTTAATGGGAAAAGCGTCTTTTTTATTATAAAAAATGCTGCTTTATTTACTATGAAACAATTATACTCTTTAAGCCTTTTTGTATATGATTTATTTATTTGTAAATTATTTGTCAACAGAACACAGAAAACTCGAGTTGCTAGGATTTATATACTACTTGTACCTGTTTCTGTATTCGGGGTTGGAGTTCACGCTCACCTTCCTGACCCACCACGCCTTCGGATACACGTCCATGCAGCAAGGATGGATGTTCTTTGGAATTGGACTCATCATGGCGATACTCCAAGGAACTTACGTCAGAAAAATTCCTCCTCAAAATATTGCATCCACCGCATCTATGGTATGTATAAATTAAATTTATGTTTTCTTTCCTGCTACTGATGTTAGTAATCCCAAATTCCTTCCTTGTTTGAACTTTCAAACCATTTAATCCACTGATTGGATCAATTTTTTATCTTCAATTTATTGAAAATGCGAGATTCTGTTTATAACTCTGTGTTTTCAGCTAGAGTCAATCCTTAAGTTGGTAGAAAGAAATTGATATCACTCAAGGATTTAAAACATGTTTTCGTATCTTTGTAATTTATCCTCAAAAAGCCACTCAAATAGATAAAGACTTCAAATTTGAATCACAATCCTAATGTTATTTAGCAAAATCCTGTAATTGCCTGAGGATATTCGTGAATTTCCCCGTTACACTAATTCCAATCGTAGGATATTGAGATTAACACTAGAAGGACGGAGGTGGTCATTTGACCACTTTTCAGAGTTTGACATCAAAATTTCTTTAGTAAAATACCTCCGATTTTTTTGAAACTTTTTGACTTTGTTTATTACTATCCCAAAATTTGTGTTAAGTATTAAAATATTTTTTTTCACTTTTAGGTTAAATTTTATATCAAAATATACCTAGAAGGACGGGAGGTGGTCATTTGACCACCTACTTTTAAAATTCGTAATTAAATACTTTCATGCTTCTCAAAGACCTGAATTTTGCGTATCTTCTACATTTGACCATTACACAAGTTGTAATAACATTTTTTTCCCCGTAATTTGTTTAAATTTTAATTAATTAAACAAAATGTTGACCTATGTCCTAAATCTGCAGAATTTCATATTCTAGAATATTTAATCTATTTATACTGAACCAATGAAACTCATATTTTCGGAATAAGTGGAAGAAGGTCCGAATTGTTGATAAAAGTCAGTCACGTTACCCCAAGATTGTTATGCTATCTGACGGAAACCATATAAAACCACTCGTTCGTGCCTCGGAAAAAACCTCAATCAAATACGATGGCGGAACAATTTTTCAAATTTCGTCCTGAAAATTTCCTTATGGTGTTTTTATCAATGCCAAATCAATGTATAATATTTAAAAATTCTTAAAACAATTTTTAGCAGGGTTGCCAACATATTGGTTTTATCATTATATAATGTTCTTCCAATTTTTTTCTCTGGTAAATTTCAAACTGATATCTCAAGTTTATATTCAATCACCTTTTTTGAACAATTTGAATTAATTTTAAGGGTATTAACCTTATAAAACAGGGCTACCAATCGTTAGAACAGATCTCTAAACAGAGACTTTTGCGTTCGCAGTATAAATAGCTACAGATATATTTTGAGCACAGATTTGTTTCATGTAATTTGTCTAAACTCTTTGGGATCCCGAATTAGTTTATAAACTATAAAGAAGCAGTGTGACCAACATCTTCGGCTGTAAAGTGAAGGCAGCGATCAGACATTCATGGAAAACCTAGTAATTAATCATGCATTTATCGAGAATGGCCCTTTCTTACTCATATATTATTCGGTGCTTATCCTCTCTGGTGCTCGTTTTATAATTACATATTAAGTTGATATTTATTTTAGACTTACCTTAATACTTAAATCATTCTTCAAATGTTATTTCCTTCCATCATTCGGTATTTTACAATACATCCAAGTCATTATAGAAACACTTGATCATCTTCACAATGTAAGGTTTGAAATCATAATAAAGCTTCGCTATTGTTTTTACAAAGTAATATTTATTCCTTATTAGGTAATGGCGTAACATTTTTAAAATAAATGATAAGAGAGAATATCACTCTATGCTTCTAAGAGTACATCATTTTTTACCGCAGATTCTGCACATTGCCACTTTTGCAGAACATATTCCACAGTATATTTTTTTACATTTTAGGCACAAATTATTGGATTTGTTATAACAACCAGGTGAGATCTGACACTTTCTTCTTTTCTGCGGTCTTATTGGTGCACTTGCTTCCCCTGAAGAAATTCCCGACATTGCAAAGGAACATGAGGGTGATGGCTCTATCTCTAATGAGGTTCCAATCATTTCTAATATAAGTCTTTGAATATACTCCTTCCTGCTGAGTTTACGCCCAGTGGTTTCTTTGAATAGAACCCAGCTATTTATTGAGGCCAGGTCTAATATGTTAAAAAATACATGTACTGGCCATCTCCTTGTAGCCGAACGAGTTGAATATTTCCGGCACATGCTATCCATTATATCTACTCCTACTTTGTTGTAGTTGTATAACAAAATTGTATCTGGTTTCTTTTTTTCTGAGTCAGAAATCATCACGTCCTGATGCATCGTACTGATTAAAAGCACATTTTTATTTTTTTTGGCTTGGTAATTTGTTAAGCTGTGGCCAAGTCTATTTTTATAAACTCTAGTTGAGTATATTTCTTTGCTGTGATGAACCGAAGGAGGTAATTCTCTTCTATTCCTTCTTATCGTTCCAACCAATGAGATTTTGTTTTTTTTTAGTTTTTCAGCGAGGCTGATTGAAGAGAAATAATTGTTGCATGTTATGTTGATACCGGAGTTTTTGAATGGCTCTGCTAACCGTAGCACAACATATTCCCCAAGAGTCTGCCTTGATCCCCTAGCGTCATCTTTTCCACAATAAGGAAATGCATTTAGGCAATATTTAGACTTCACGTCTGCTAATACCCAGTACTTGATCCCAAACTTATCTGGCTTATTCGGCATGTATTGGATGAATGGGCATCGGCACTTCGTAGGATATAATTGTTCATCGGCCGTAACATATTCGTCATGGTTGTAGCAGGCTCGGAAGTTAGTTATAAATTTATTCCAAGGCTCAGAACCTAAAGCAAATTTTTCTTCTCTCAGAGCTTGACTCCGAGTTTCTCTGTGATCAAACCGTAAATGTTTCATTATGCTTAAGAATCGATCCCTATTCATAGTGCTGGAGAATATTTTAGATCCCCACGTTTTGTCCCAACAACTTTTTATTGACAAATGTCGTTGTCCCAATACGCCTCTAGCATATATAAGAGCAATGAATTTCAAAAGTTCTTCCCTAGGTAAAGACCAATTAGCATCTTCAAGCTTCCCATGCTCCGTAGTACATTTTACAATGTTATCTAAAAGGGAGTCACTCACCAACAAATTGAATGCACTAAATGTTGATGCCTCTTGAATGTTCCTTTTGGCATAAGAAGTTGGTCCTGGAGCTAAATGCAATATGTTTTGCACTTTGAATCTTCCTGGTTGAGGTTGATCAGCCAAAATCTCCAGCCACTCTGTTCCATCCGGAGCAGTTTCCCATTGTGCCGTTGGTTCTGGAGGATTACTGTCGATCGATTATGAAAATAATCATATTAGTTTTGGCAATGAAAAATGTATTTGAATAGACTTAATTTCTTGGTATTAATCTATTGTGTAATAAATTCTTTAGCGAAAATATCCTCTGTATCAAATAGACGGAATAAACGTATTTCGTCATAATAGCAATAATTATAGATCATGATAAAGAAAAACCTGTGCATACTGACAGGTTTATAATGTATATTCGAGTTTGAATGTCAGTGGAAACTAACGCAGGAACCCTTGAGAAAAATATAAATGACGCCAAAAGTTTTGAAAGTATCATCCCATTTTAAACCATATAATGAACATTTTTGTTTTTATCTGGTTGGTATTCTATAAACCGAAGAAGGAAAAGAGTGTGTTATCTGGGCGTTTAATATAAATGACTGAAATTCAGTCAACATGAATTATAATTCTTAAAATCTTCAAAGAAGAACATAGTATTGAGACGAAGATCGTACTTTTATAACCATCTATTACTGAGAAAAGTTATTTTTACAAGACCGATATTAACTTTTTATTATATCATGTAAAATGAATTTTTTTTCATTTTTCGGTTAAATTATGCATGCTAATATTACATGAATATTTTTTCACAATTGCATTTACACTGCAATAAATATAGCTAAAGGTTAGACACTAATTTCGCTCTACCTGAGGTAATCAACAACGTGGAAAGGAAAAGTTTTTGCTCTATAAGATTACATTGATAAGTTAAGGTTTGGAGCTAACAGTTCTTCCTAGGAATTTCTAGTTTAGTTTTTTTTAAACTTAGAACTTGAGTATACGTTATAAAAAACCGACAATTATTTGCAAATATTACGGTTTGAGCAAATTACTTACATAAGCCATTAAAATTAACGAGCACTAAAATTGAAAGAAAGATTCACTTACCTGATAGAATCACTGCCACAATCAATGGAGTCACTTCCCGATTCACTTCCAGTCTCTTCAATCACAGGACCAGAGTCGTCGCTCCGATCACTGGCCAGTAAGTCCTCACTTCTGCTTGCAAATTCCGCTTCACTTCCAGATTGATTTTCTTCTAAATCACGTAATTCGGCAAGAATCTCGTCCGAGGTACGGTTTCGTCTTGAGGCCATTCGTATTATGTTTTTTGACGTTCTCTAACAAACAGCTGTGGATGTATCACTATGGAGACTCGCGGAGAGTCGCTCAATATGGAAGACACAGTGAAAGAGAGGTTGATGACAAACGTTGTGTTCACCTCGAACAATGCAGTATTTCTGTGCGTAGCGCTTTCTTGGCGCTCCGAAAACGCTGCACTAATCCTTTCTCCCTAACTGTATGTGCGCTAAAGACGCCTCGGTGGGGTTGTGCTTATTTGAAACCATTGCATTTCAGTACGTGCCGAACGCGGGGAAAAGACCAGGTAGTGCCATAAATACGCACGCGTCTGGTTAGACGCACCCGATGGGTTTTGGATTTAGGCGGCTGTCGGTATCAGTTCACCCAGATGTCCGACCTCCCACCATGTGATTGTAAATACAGTTACTCATATCAGGGGGGAAAATACGAATGTTTCATTCAATCTTTGTTATACTACATGAATTAATTTCAGTCAACATGTTTTGTTGCGCTATAATATTACTTCCCTGTGTAAGAACAGATGAAAAATATGGAACATAATGATATAAAAAAAAACATGAAGATCACGACTAACATGCTAAATAAATTTTCTTTCTGAATCCATCTCTGTAAATTCCTGTGATTATTATATGAACATTTATATCAGTACATTCCGGGCAATTATTATTAGTTCATTAATTATGACAAGTATTATATTAAGAATTCTCTTCTTTCGCTTAAAGATCTATGGAATTCACATGCATCAAGGATAATTAGTAAATAAATAACTATATATGTAAAATAAATGTATTCAACTGATATGAAAATATTTTTTCGGCTGTGTAACTTACGGAAACTGTAACAATTTCAAATATAAGAGGTTACATATAAAGAATTCAAAATATTGTATCTAACTCATAACAGAAGCAAACAAATCCTAAAAGTTTATGTAAAGCGGGTCTAAATTTTTTTATGAAAAATGTTATGAGCTGAATAACAGCAGAAAAATGGTTATTGTTGTTGTTACCCTTGTTTTGGTCGTTAACATTGCGTCAATGCATAAGATAGAAGATATTA
This sequence comes from Sympetrum striolatum, assembly GCA_947579665.1. Taxonomy (NCBI): domain Eukaryota; kingdom Metazoa; phylum Arthropoda; class Insecta; order Odonata; family Libellulidae; genus Sympetrum; species Sympetrum striolatum. Next base: position 96,937,324 of record OX388344.1, on the reverse strand, counting down.
ATCCATTCTCGATAAATGAGATTGTCAGGTTTTCCATGAAGGTCTGATCGCTGCCTTCACTTTACAGCCGAAGATGTTGGTCACACTGCTTCTTTATAGTTTATAAACTAATTCGGGATCCCAAAGAGTTTAGACAAATTACATGAAACAAATCTGTGCTCAAAATATATCTGTAGCTATTTATACTGCGAACGCAAAAGTCTCTGTTTAGAGATCTGTTCTAACGATTGGTAGCCCTGTTTTATAAGGTTAATACCCTTAAAATTAATTCAAATTGTTCAAAAAAGGTGATTGAATATAAACTTGAGATATCAGTTTGAAATTTACCAGAGAAAAAAATTGGAAGAACATTATATAATGATAAAACCAATATGTTGGCAACCCTGCTAAAAATTGTTTTAAGAATTTTTAAATATTATACATTGATTTGGCATTGATAAAAACACCATAAGGAAATTTTCAGGACGAAATTTGAAAAATTGTTCCGCCATCGTATTTGATTGAGGTTTTTTCCGAGGCACGAACGAGTGGTTTTATATGGTTTCCGTCAGATAGCATAACAATCTTGGGGTAACGTGACTGACTTTTATCAACAATTCGGACCTTCTTCCACTTATTCCGAAAATATGAGTTTCATTGGTTCAGTATAAATAGATTAAATATTCTAGAATATGAAATTCTGCAGATTTAGGACATAGGTCAACATTTTGTTTAATTAATTAAAATTTAAACAAATTACGGGGAAAAAAATGTTATTACAACTTGTGTAATGGTCAAATGTAGAAGATACGCAAAATTCAGGTCTTTGAGAAGCATGAAAGTATTTAATTACGAATTTTAAAAGTAGGTGGTCAAATGACCACCTCCCGTCCTTCTAGGTAGGCCGAAACTCCCGTCCTCCTAGTGTTAAGAGGAATTGTTGTATGATGTGTCACTGCCAAATCTTAAAATCTGAAGTAACTTATCGGATGGACAGTATAAAAACTGCCAGGTACATTTGACATTGTTTGGAAGTGAATTGAATTAATCCCTGCACCTTACTCACATATGATAACAATAATAATCATGTAAAAATACTAAAATACATACTTTTTAAATGATTTATCTCATTGTTAACTTTGGGAGGTCAATAGGTATTAATTAAAAATATTTCTTTTTCTTACAGGGGTTGCTTCTAATTGTGCCTTCATTCCTGTGTGTGGGACTTGCTTACAGCCCAATTCTACTTCACGTTGGCCTCTTTCTCTTTGCTGTCTGTGAGTTGATGTTTTCTCATACAGTGTTGGAGAAATTAACCCAACTTTTATTAAGTCCTGCATGGAAAGCCATATTCAATCATTGGAATATTGAGTATTAACTACAGTAATTATTGATTTACTGCAGCTAATGGCCCTGATTCAAATATCAGTATAGTGTATTTGTATTTATAATAGTATATTGTAGTTGTATATAGAAGTACTAGCTGAAGTGCCCGTTGATTCTCAACGGGAAAAATTAAAATTAATAAATACTTTTGTTACAGGCTTGATCGTAACACGTCTCATAACTTTAGTTAGATAGCAAATGCCAGGCTATCATCATTTCTAAACCAATAAACAAAGAAAATAAATTTATAATAAAATCTGCAAAGTTATCTAAATATTAGAATGAGCAATTCTTCGATGGACACAACATTTGTTCAAGGATTATAAAAAGTATATTCGAAGATAGCATTAGGATAAGCAGCATCACGTTTAAGGAGACATTTTCAGAAAGAGAAAAAATGGATATCGGAAACAATGATCAAACACAACCAAAATGTATTTTATATTACTCTGAAACAACTGAGATTGAACACCGATAACAGAATGATAGTAAATGTATAAGAATTGGAAGCACTTAAAAAACCACAATGAGTAACATTTTTTATTCTGCGTATAACAAAACGTAAACTTGCTTTACCTTTTCAATGGAGGGATACGATATGGGAGATTTGCGAAAGCTTTACAAAGTTTAACTCCTGTCCTTAACTGAAACTGGGAAATCTTTACGATACTCACCAAGTCCATTTCCGTCAATTGCTAAATATTTATCGAAGTAAATCGATAATACTTAATGCAGAAGATTATATTAAAAACATACAAAACTTATCAGGTTTTTTATACGCAGTCAGTTGTATTGATCGAGAGAAAGCAATTCCATCTTACAAACTACTATATACCCATATATCCCACGAAATAGTCAGTAAACAATTACGTTGATATAAATAAAACTTGGTTGCTACAGATGCTTCCATAAAATTTAAAACCTTTCTTAAATACTGGTATTCGTATGTTTGTACGCTTGATTCTTAACAGTTCGTAGCTGCAGTTACTAATATCTCCTTAAATTTCTCCCTCTTCATTTAATCTATCACTTATTTTTAACATGAATTTGAGGTAGGCATATTTTCTCAGTGTGTTCCTACGGATAAGTACATGAGCTGGGCACTCAATAATCGCCTTGATCATCAGGGAAGTGGGTTGTTTACGACCTAAATATTTCGATAAAATATTCACGAACTTTATCAAAATGTGCGCAAATTCGATTAAAAAACGATATTCTGCAACCAAATAAGGAATCCTCATTCTGTTCCGTATCTCTTGGTGCTTGATTCATCTTTCTAGGACCATTATATATAATTTAATTTTGCAAAAGAAATGAACCCTTCTAAGAAAAAATGACCTCTACGTGTATTTCTTATGGAAACGTTTTGACCCATCTGGGTTCGAACCGTGGACATTAGGGAAATAAAAAGTAGCCTATACTCTGCACGGGGTCGACTTTTAATAATGTAGAGAATTTCAAAGTCTTGCGACTATCAGTTCTCGAGTTTTTAGCAAACATACATACACACACACATCCACACTCTATTTTATATTATAGATCTATACAATAGTCATGTGTGTGTGTATATTAGGGTGGGCCGATAAAACATTTTTTTTCCAGATTAAATTTGTCCTATGCGGGAAAGTTGTGTACTGGTACAAGGATCTTGCACGCAAAATTTTTCCAAAATCAGATAATATTAACCACTGCTGCCCGAGCCCTAAAGTTAAAATATATATGAAACACAGGCGGAAATGAGAAACAAACGCCTATTGAGACTGAGTTATTGTAAATTTCGACATTTTAGTAAGTATCAACGATTAATTTATATCTCTGTATTAGGTTTCTGAAATTTTAAATTAATTTAATCCAATTTATGGTTTTACGATGCCTGGGAATGAGCAACAAATTTTTAGTATAGGTAACCCGCAAATCTACCAAACATTCTGGCGAAATGGGACATCACCTTACATTTTGCCTTTTGGAAGCTGTAATTGTCATAATTTTCCTATTTTCTAAAATTTTATTCCTTTAGAAATGTCTCGGTCATCGTTTAGCGTAATGTTATTCGTGGAAAAAACCTAAAATATTATTAAATTTGTACATTATAGTTCATTTTGATTATATTTTTACATATGATGACAGTTGCGTTATAGCGAGTGATTTTTTGCCATTGTCTGCCTCTCTACTAAAGGGATGTGGGTTACATCCATTTTAACGAGTGATCGTTTCTGAAGTATCGTTATGACGAGTGCCACATTTCTATATTTATCTTGGAATCATTAATTGACGTTGACATTTTTATGACATACTGGCCATAGCTTGTAACCTCTGGAAAAAAGGCGACTTTGAACCTCAGTGTCATGGGTTCGATGCCAGAAGGAAATGTCCAGATTTTTCCCGATGTCCAGATTTTTTATAATTGGGGGGTTTAAAAAAATTTTTTTGAGGCACCTTCTGGGAAATTAGAGAGTTGATATTCGAGGGATCGCTGGAATTCATGCATATCCGACAAATGGCATTTCTTTATCTACATTTGCAACAATTGTCAATTCAAATGAAAAAATTTTGAGTCACACAACGGCATCGTTGAAAACTAAGTACATCTGCACAGTGCAGTGTTCTTGAATTGAAAAAAGATGGCCAAAACTAAGAAAGTGGTTTTTTTGAGTGTGAACTTGAAACTTCGCATAGTCATGCTTCAATAAATTCTATATATAACTGCAAAATTATTATTGTTGGTTCCCATGCATTACAATTCTTCAGGGGGTAAAACTTGACCAAATATCATGAAAAATGCCGGTCTTTGATTTTTCACAAAATTCTTCAACTTCAAGTCAATCCTGAACCAAAATGAACAAACAAATTTATCAAGTAAAAACGGTGCAGTATTATAAATATAATCTTTATGCCTCATAATACTGGGTTTTAATGATTATAGCTCATTCTTTGCAATATTTATACAACAAAATGGCGAACCCTTATTTTACAGCAAAATTTCAACTAAAGTGAGGAAATAGCAGTGATGCACCACGATGTACACGGGTTGAATTATACCACAATATTCTTTGAAGCTTTCTTAAGAGGAACCTGAAAAAAATCTTGCGACAATTTGCGATGCCAACAAATAAAGCGACTTTTCGATGGCGACATAAGAGCAATATCCGCACGGCAGAGCGCCACTTTCTGAGACAATCTTGGGTTTGAGAGGATTTGCGGAGAAAAACGCTTCTGAATAGTTGTGTTTTGGAGATTTCATGCTGAGGCAAAATTACATTTTATCTTGAGATGAAGAAATGATAAGATTTAAAGTGAATTTAGGATTGATTTACCTTTTCCCTCAAATCTCTTGATAGAGTCATGATTTCTGAAATTATAATTTTTTTTAAATAAATCCTTGAAGCTATAGATTCTTACTCTTTTCTCCTCTTTCGACCTTCAATTGCAAGAAGAGTAAGCTCACATCTATAGTTGTCCACACAACCTTCTTGTGGGAGGAAGGGTGCATGCCAGAGAGTGCCCTAAAACCCAAGTAAAACTTTTTGAAGGTATTTAGTTTATGACACCCAGCTGCGTACAGTACCCAGCTTTGGTAAAGCGGTTACCCTTTGTATTGTATTTCCATCAGTTTCAGCTCGAAATATTCTTGCAGAGTTTGTTATTTTCTGGCTGTACTGAAGTTTCATAAAGTAGTTGTGCTGAAGTTTCATCCTTCATAGAAACTTCAAAAAACAAATAAAATTGATGATTACTTTAAAATTTAAAAAGTTTAGAATTTTCCCTCTGTTGCATTAAACATTCAACTGGATGTATAATTTATTTTAGTGAAATATTACCTTCCTTTCAATCCCATTTTACTTTATGCACTGTGCTACTGAACCTGGATTGGTATTGTAGATGTTTCAATTGCTTGAAAGATAACCTCAAATTTACAAAACCCGAAATTAACAAAGCTCAAATATTTGGTTCCCTTCAACTTCGTAAAATTGAGGTTCTACTGTATATCGTTTTCTCTCTTTTCCCAAGTACTTCTTATATCTGATAACAAAAATATATTCCTAACTAACTGATGATCTTATTTCACAATCATCTCAAGTTCAGTTCCATCATTGCCAATTGCATTTTTGGTTCAATTGCTAGGTTACTTAATTGCATCTGCAAGTAGATTTTCTCAAATCTGAAGGTCATCTGATGTCCAATCAATTAATGTTCAGTATCATATATCCTGTGTGATTTAATGTCTATGCCTTTATCTTGGGTTAGATGGAAGAGGAGACTTTTAGTCTCAATCTCCCCAGAATAAAGCAGTTTTATTATTATTATTATTATTGTTATTATTATTATTATTATCATTATTATCTACTCAGTATTATTGAGATTGGTGTTCCTATGAAATGACTCAGATTTCCGTAAACATCTTATAGTAGTTTGTAAAACTATCTTGAAAACTGTGATTGATGGTGTAATGCTGAAGAATGACCAACTCTTATGACTTTAATTATTCTTGCAGCTACATCAGCGGTGGTTCCTTGTATGACAACATTAGTTTCCAAATTTGGCACTCATGAACAAAAAGGGACAGTGATGGGGATCTTCCGTTCACTAGGAGCCCTGGCAAGAGCTACGGGTCCCGTTGTAGCTTCGATATGTAAGTATCCTTAAATGCAGAGTGGGATCTCTCCTCCCCCTCTACCGCCTCCTTTGAGTTAATTGTTTCCCAACTAATTTTTTAATGCTAATGGGATAGTTACTATTTTATTGAATACTAGCAGAAGTGCCCGTTGATTCTCAACGGGGATGTTAAATTTCATAAATAGCAGTGTAACAACCTTGATCGTAACAAATACTTCATAATTGTTGATAGATAGGAAATACCAGACTTTACAATCCAATATACCAAGAAATATAAGTTACAATTTACAATATATTTCCTTGTAGAATGTCCTACCCTGAAGTATGGCCGAACATGATAGAATTTAATTATCCCTTTCACTGTGATGAGCAACTTAAGTTGACCAAATGCTCATAATTTTAAAACCAAATACACAGTGAAAGGGGTAATATGCTTAGGCTATATGAAGTTTGGCAAAACTATGGAGGAGATTTGTTGATTGATAGTGTTATAGTTTTTCAGTGAGGGACTTATTAGCCAGAAGGGCTTGAATTAGTGTTGAAAGAGGGAATGACCAAGTTATGGCAGTAGAAGTTGAAACCGTAAACATCGTGATAATTTATGTGTACATTTCCACTTGTAACCATGTTGAGGATGTGCTTGACTTAGTTTCTGGACAAACGGTGGTGACTGGTTTTATCTTCCATGGCTTCTTTCTACGCCATTTGTAGTTATTGGTTTGTTCTTCCTGGTGGCAAGCATAGCATATGCAAACGTGAGCACCATGGTGGTTATAGTAATTGATAGAATGCTTACTACATATCAACTCACATGTGGCTTCTTATTTTCAGTGTACTGGTGCATTGGCTCAACATTGACATATATTGCAGGGGGCTTGTTTCTCCTGATTCCTTGGTTAATGATGAGGAATTTAGAAGCTGGCTTGTCAACAGCTCAGCAGAAAAAAGAAGCTACTGACTAAGTATTTGTCTTCCAAAGCATTTTAGCTGTGCAAAATCTGTGCAGATTATTGGTATTTAACATACTAATCCTCCACCGATGTTGAGTTCTTCTCTTTTGGGGTGCAGTTTTGCAGAGAAGGAAATTTCCACTCGAGATCTCATTCTGATATTAATGTGTATTTTTTTAAGATTTGATCTTCTGTGGCTCAATCTTTAACATAAATGTATATTTTTCCAAGCATTTATGCACAAGTATTACATCTCACGGTATTGCCAAACAGTAATTACGAACTAAAAGGTGCCTTAACCTACTCTTAAGAATTGTTACAACTGATCTTGCTTTTACTTTATACTTCATGCATTTATCGGACAAAATAACTTTTCTGAACAATGTTACAGCATGTCTCAATATTTGTGAATTTTTTATTGTTATATTAAATTGTTGTGTTAAATTCTTTGCCTTTATATTTTTGTTTACTGATTTTAGCTAAAAATATAATTTTAGTATTTATAAATACAAATCATATAAGAGTGTAATTTATATTGGTGTTGATAAATGTATTTTAGGTATTGTTTTATATTTACTTTTTGGTATTTTTTCAGTTTTCTTACTTGATATGAAGTTAGTACTGTCTCATTTTAAGTGAATTTTGATGTTCCTTCAGCTCTTTGGTTTATTTTATTGCATTTTAAACCACATCTAATTCTATTCTATTGGTATGTCCTCCCCGTATTTGAGTGGTGTGCACAATCAGTTTCAATTTAGGACTGTATTCATTTCGTACCTTCTCTTCCCTTACAAAAGTAAAAAATACACTCACTTGCAAGAATTTCACAAATTTAATGATAAAGCTGTTGACCGGTTTCGGTGTTCAGGCACCATTCTCAGAACAGTTCTGAGGATGGTGCTTTAACACCGAAACCGGTCAACAGCTTTATTATTAAATTTGTGAAATTCTTGCAAGTGAGTGGGTTTTTTTACTTTTGTAAGTTTAAAATGAAGTTCCACCAACTAACACTGGAGTTGATTTATTTGTCTTCCCTTGCAAGGAATTCAAATATTCAATGTTTAAGTATCAGTGTATGTTTGCCTTTCTGTGAAGTGTCTAAATTCATATTCGTTTTAAAATGTGGTTATATTCATAAAATTGTTGTATGAAATGATTAATTTTGTTAAATGTTAATTTATCATATATTAACAATATGTAATATAATTAAAAATTTAATAATTTTATTGTTGCTCTTAAGGTAGCTGTATTAACAGTGCAGATTTTTTATCTCTAAATGGTATAAAATTTGCAAATAATAAACAAATTAACTCTTTATTATTTTGAAATATTGTTGGCAGTTCACTTAAGAATACATATGTGGAATATGTAATCAGAGGATGAAAACTGTGAGTGGGAAACAAAGTTACACGAGAAATCAAGACATAAAAAAATAATACAAAAATAAGCAAACATTGTGACCCAAGCACCAAACAACTGCTTCATCTTATACATAAAGTAGATTGTTTGTGTGTTCATTAGCTTTGTTAACTCTAGAACGATAATAGATGTGGCTTTCAAAATTTAAAGATGGTTAAATATCTTCTCTGGACAGATTATTGTCTGCGTTTTATTTACCATACTGTCTCCGATTCAATCCCAGACAAGGAAAAGGTTTTTCTTATAAGAAATGCATGTTAACTCAATTTTATTGGTTGCAAGCTCAATTTCTTTTGCAAAATTAAATTGCAAAGAATAATAATATGAAATCTAGGCAACCACCAAAAGAATTGAAATTGAATAAAGTATATGTATCGTTTTGATCATAGATTATTGATTTTGTTGTAAAATTGCGAGAATTTTGATGAAATAAATGAAAGATCTTAGAAATTTTGTGAGTGTAAACTACTGGTCCCCATGACAACCAAACCGATTGTTAAATTAAAGCTTTAAAGATTAAATCCAAGCTAATGTATTTTCACACAATAATAGGAATTAAGACTCATTCAAAATTAATGGTAAGCAATAAGGTGGGCTTTGCCGTGATTGATATCAAGACAGATGCAAGTATTATACGTATAGCAAGTACCTATCTGTATTATATCATATTAACGCAACCTATTTTGTAAATCGATATTTACCCCTTACATCTGCTGTGGTACGCAGAGGCTACTCGATGATTCAGTTGTGCAAACTCTGATGTGATGCAGGGTACATGACCCTTTACATGAGGGGTCGTGCATGGCTGGCTTGAATTCGGCTCACACTTTGTCGAGTGCATTACTGAAGTCGTATTAGTTAGTCATGTACTCGACCCTGTGAGAACCTGTCATTGATGATGGACTATAGGAAAAGAGGGAAGTTTTAGTGTGCAATTTACTGTACGTAGTTTATATATGTTTCATGTAAGCTCATTTCGCAGCTGCGAATAAACTGACAGTTCAGTTAGATATGTTGAAGCATATTTACTCCTACGAAATATTGAAGTAATTTAGAAATATAAGTTGTGTTACTCATCTTAAAACATCATAAAAATAGCATTGATAGTTTTAGCCTTCATTTGGTAATAATAGATCTAAGATTTTATTTTATTCAAAACCATTTTGTTTTTGTATAAATGAAAATACAGTAGACCCTCGATCTATCGTTTTTGAAGGGACCGAGAGGAAAAGACGATGAATGCAGGAAAACGATCAAAACGGGAAATGTAGACTCAGCTCACACTATTAAAATGAATACATAACGAAAGTTTATCCAAAGAAAACCCCTAAAGATTCCTAAAAAAAACGTACTGAACTCCTAGAGACGGTACAAACAGGATTAAATATGCCAGTAGACTGAGATGGACAAACAGGGCTCGTACTCGCACCCATGTGAAAGCTCTCCAATAGGATACAATGTATTAAAACAGCCCCGGATGTGTTTAAAAAATCGGCCATTTTGAGCAAGTGCTACGACAGCCTTAAAAAAAGTTCATGCCAAGCTCTCAAAGAAAATTTTTGTCGCAATTCCTAATACGTTGTCTTTCTTCCTCGATTGGGCCAAAAATCTGAACGATGGATGCGGGAAAATAATATTTCGATGAACGATGAATAGGTTATTACTTTACATGTCTCCTTTTGGGCCGAAGTCGGGACTATAGAAAATAAACGAAAAATCCGGGAAAACGACAAATGCGGGAACGATGGATCGGGGTTCTACTGTATTAGATATACATATTATTCTTTTTACTATCATAAAATACTTTGCGTGAACCTAATTTTTCAGCTAGTTGCAGTTAATTTAGCTACATTTTTTGTAAGCTGCAAAGTTTTTTAAAAATGTGTGCCAATTCTTTCTTCACTCAGTAACGCTTGTACGCATCATCTTAATAAAATAACTGAGCAAATAAATAACATTTTATCTTTACTCCCCTAAAATAGTCATCGACTGTAGGGAGCGCAGTAAGAATTTAGAATTTCTACTTTATATACTATAGTTTTACTAAAAGAATGTAGAGAAATTAAGGTGAATATACATCGGGAAAGTATTATTTATCTTCTGAAAGGGAAGTCATAGAGAGAACAAAAACTAATCAATTTTTAAAAAATTAATAATGTCTCTTATCAACATCTCAATGGCAATTAGTATGGTAGTTATCTATATAAATGTCATATTGAAGAAAATTTAGAAGGAATTAGTAATTTATTGGGCAATAATTCTATTTTATATGAAGTAGGCGGCAAGAAAAGCTCTGGTAAAGCTGAGACACAGTAGATGATGCATTGGGACAACTTGTCACTGCTGATTTTCAGGAATTGAATTAGTCAATCGCTTGTAGAATATTTGGTAAAATGACTATCTATGGGATGTTTGATTCAAAAGTGTATGATCTTGATGAATACAAAGCACTGCGATTGCATTTTTGTGTGTCACTTTTTCCTTTACGGCAATTCTTTAATGTTACTTTATGAATCTAAAATATTGCGTTAAATCAGAATCGTCTTAAAGGAGGGCAAGTAATATCCTGGAGATACATTCTCACAGACTATTAATGGTAAATGTGACTCTCTTTAACGGGTTAGCTCAATGAAATGCTCATGGTAAATAGTTAATGACATGGGCAAGTTTTTAGGGTAGTCACAAAAAAACTTTTGTATGAAGTTTTGTTTTAATTGGCCTCAAAGATTTTGATCAAATTCATGACGTCACAGTTCTTGGAATTTGAAGTTTTACTCTGACTGAATGGAAGCAGCCATGAGAAAAAATATTTTAGGTCAGTTGAAGCAACTATTCAGTTATTCTAGAGAAAAATATTAACTTTGTATCTTAATTATTTACATTGCCATGGGGAAAAAAATACAAAATACAAAAAAATTCGTGACTCGAAAACGAATAAAAAGCGGACACCCAAAGTGGGGTGATTCGGATATCCCAAGAGGAGCTCTACCCCTGTTCTTCCGATTATCACTACTTTTTGGGACACCTTGTATAAACGTTTCTAAACCTTCATCCAGCTCCAAGGAAAAACGGACTTGAAAAAAGTCTGTTAGGGCCAGGAATTGAATTGTGTATCTTCCTCTATCTGGGAGGCTGCATTAACAATCTAGGCTACCCGGCCAGAACATAATCACAAGCCGTTATGGACACTTTGTGTGCAAGGGCAAGTGTGGTTTTGACAGACTTTGCAGCATCGTTTGCGATATCAGACTTTTTTAAAGTCCACTTTGGTACTTTGCACACCCTTATGTGCAAAGTATCTTTAACCCTTTCCTTGCTTTATCCAGCCTACCTACTTGACGAAGCAGGAGTACCAACTGATAAAAATGAGTTATTCAAAAGTTTTTATTGCCATTATTGTCATTATATTGGAATTTTATGAACACAGATTGACTCATTAAGAATTACTAAAGTATTTTTTGATCCCTAAGAGCATTTTAAACATTATTATTACAAGGTAGCCAACATTATCGATTTTAAACTGGGGGATGAAATATATTTTTCTGGCTAAATCAGAAAACCTAACTTGAATATCCTAGAAAAGGAGTACAAGTTTTATTCTTGCTAATGAATAATGGCTATAATCTTCAAATAACAGTGCTACCAACTTTCTCTATAATTTCTTATAATTATTACGTAAAATATTATAATTATATAAACTAATTCAGCTCTTTTATTAATAATTTGATGACTAAATAATTCTTATGAAATACAGGATATTTTTATAAATATAAAATTAAACAATCTCCTGCATTAGAATTTGTTTTAATTCTTTTGTTTATATTTTAAGTATTTTTACTTTCTCCCTATATGTAGTATAGAGAAAGTATTGTATTTGCAAAAAATTCGACCTCCAGATTTTGATGGAAATAGATGTTTTGGGTCCCACAGAGTTCGTTTTCGCTATTTTCCTGAACAAGTATGTCTGTGTGTCTGTCTATGCTATAAAAGTTTGTTAAAAATCTTAAAAGCAATTATCCGATCATTTCCAAAATTAATATTTAGTTTTTTTTTCCTAACAATGCCAAGAATTGATTAGTTTTTGGTGAATTTCGCTTTAACGGAAGTTGCAGTTTATCCGGAAGAAAATTTTGTGTCTTAAATATCTGTCAAAATGCAATGTAGGTATATACAATTACACACAAAAGTTATAGATAATGTATTTTACTACAACTTTTGTATGAAACATTTTTTCGTAAGACTGATTGTTCAGGAATTTTCTTCAATAATAGTTAACAGGAAGTTGTTGTTTATCCATAAATGGAAGTTTTTCATACATATCTCTATCAGAATGCAACGTAGGTTTATACCATTATGTACAAAAGTTATAGATAATATACTCTACTACAACTTTTGCATGAAACATTTTTTCGTAACACTGATTGTTTAGGAGTTATTCTTGAATAATGGTTAACCGGAAGTTGTTGTTTATCCAGAAATGGAAGTTTTTCATACATATCTCTGTCAGAATGCAATGTAGGTATATACAATTATGTATCAAAGTTATAGATAATGTATTTTACTACAACTTTTCTATGAAACATTTTCCTGTAACACTCATTTTTTTGGAGTTCTTTATATATTACCGACATAGGCTTCTGTTTTCAATAAATATGGAGAAAGTCATGTGTTGGCCACTTCAGATTTAAAAAAATTTAAATGTATAAATATTAAAAATGGTTTATTCATTAACTAAGTTAAAATTAAATTATAATTTGCATTTTGCAAACATTTTCTTCAAGTTATAAACATAGTGGCAACTTTTCCATCTTTTTTCCGTTAGCAAAAAAAACATTGCGAGGTCCATCAGAGGTAGGTTTTGGCTTAACCTTGTCTTTGCGACATTATTATTGATACACTATTTTGGAATTACATTAAAATTTATAATAATTGTTGACTCTTCCTCCTGGTTGTTGTTCAACTTATTATTTTTAACTGTTTTTAACATTGTTATCCAATTTACTCCACCTTTTGTTGGAAAGTAGAGAGATACGAAAACGTTCATATGATAAATTTAAACAAAAATAATTAATCCTAAACATGATAATGTAATGAACTTTGCCAAAGTTTTATTCCTGTGTAATGATAAATAACTATTTATGCTAAATATAATATGAAATATGGGATCAATCATTATGAGATCAATTTTTTCACACAAAAAATGTTTTTTTGTAATTGTGTAGCTCTGCATGGAATATTAGAAAAAATATTGAAGGTTACCTTTATGAATTTGAGAATTGAGATTTTTGGATGCTTAAATAAAGCAAAATAGTAATATTTTGAAATATATTCGCTAAAATCTAAAGAATATCCTCCAAAACTTGAGTTTTGGAAAGTATTTTTTTCAGTCGGTATATGTGATATATTGTTCATTATTCACCTGGTACTTAAAAATGAATTACTTTATGTATGGGCGCTTAAAAATTATTAATTAATTATTTAAATTTATTTTTGTAAATTTGGTAATACTGTTAAAATTGCCTATTTAGTGTCATTAAAACTTAACGAAATTCTCAGATAATAATTATACAGCATAAATCTTTTTATAAAATGAAAATTTGGTTAAAATATCTTCATTAGTTTCTGTTTTACCGAAGAAACTTAAATCGCCTGGGGTCGTATTGACCCCTAATTAAGGGTTAAGGATACTTCATTAAATAAACCAACTCATGCTTTATTTACTGCTTTTGCATTATGGGCTCAGAAGATAATTAAGATGATGTGAAAGTAAATACTTAATAAGCTTCAAAGAATGTTTGCAGCCTCTGCTGTCACCCAAAGTGGAGACGGCAGGCATCTGGCGTGTACTTGGGACGTGTATTTGATGTAGAGCATCCATACAGGAATTGCAAAATACAGTTGTAACTAGGGGTGATGAGAGACACTTTATGGAAGTTAACAGAGGATTTCTTTGTCTAAAAAAATCTTTTCTATATCTATAACTTCTGGTTAGTTATTTCTAAAAATTGCAACACTCTGTCCAATGGTTTTGATACAATATCTCATTCTTTTATAATATTACTACTAAGATTGAAGTTCAGTATCTAATTTACTGATTCTGAATGGGAACATGAATGTATGTAGGGGAGAGTTAGGTAATCTGGTCCGGTTAGGTTAAGTGGTCCATGCCTTTAAAATTTGTTGGTTGCTGTTTCCTGTCTTCTCCAATAGATGACCTAAAGAACACCACAGGATAGACAACCTAAACCTTTACTAACAGTCGGAAAGCATCACCTGTACTTAATAGTGTGAATTGTTACTTTTTCATGATCACAAGTTTTTTTCCCTCTCATCTTGTCACCATCGAAATTGCTGCCCAAGAAAAGCTACAGGGAAGTTCTTTACACCATATTAATCGTAAGTGTTTATTCTTTATGATGGTTTGTTTTGTTTTGAATGGAAATAGTTTCAAAGCATGTTTTGGGGCAGATAAAGAGAAACATGTGCTGAGGGGTTAACTGGACACCTAGCCAGTGAGGTTATGTGGACCGGGCCACCTAACCCCATCATATTGTTTGTAGCTGTTTCATATTGATGATTTGCCATTACTATCTTAAATGAGTTGGTGTTATGTTATTATTTTATTTAATTAATTCTAATTGAATTACATCTCTAATTCAAATTTTATATTTTAGATGCCTCGTGTTCGAAAGCGTACAATTGATCACCGGTCTTACTCAGTAGAAGATTTGAAACTGGCTGTAAAAACTACCAAAGAAGGAACTAGTATTTGTACAGCATCTAAACAATTCAACATCTCACGGACAACACTAAAACGGTTTGTCGAAAAATCTGTTAATGGGTGTGAAGTAAACTTTAGACCATCCAATGAGCACAAAAAAGTGTTCACTCCAGGAGAAGAACTCTCTTTGTGCTCCTACTTAAAGAAAATTGCATGTATGCATTATGGCTTATCATTCACAGACACAAGGAGGCATATGAATTTGCAGCAGTTAATAATAAGCAACTATTACTAAATTGGAGCCAAGAAAAAATGGCTGGGAAAGAATGGCTTCGCTCTTTTATGAAGAGACACAAACTTTCTCTTCGACAGCCTGAAGCTACAAGTCTAAGCCGTGCTACCAGCTTCAATAAATGTAATGTGGGTAAATTTTACTCAAAGTTGAAAGCTGCATTTGAGAAATTTGGGTTTGGACCAGAGGACATTTACAATCTCGATGAAACCGGCCTCACAACGGTGCAGAAGCCTGGAAAGATAGTATCTCCTTGTGGCCAGAAGCAAGTGGGGAAGATGACTTCTGCAGAAAAAGGCACTCTCATAACTATGTGTGGTATCATTGGGGGCACAGGAAAAGCAGTTCCTCCATTTTTTGTGTTCCCTCGTGTGCATTTCCGGGACCATATGCTTCACAATGCTCCACCTGGAAGTTTAGGTGCAGCTCATACCTCCGGATGGATGACCAGAGACATATTTATAGATGCACTGGCACATTTTGTCAAACATGAACGACCATGCAAAGAAAATCCAAAGCTTCTCATTGTAGATAACCATGAGAGCCATATGTCAATAAGGGCAATATCATTTGCCAAAGAAAATGGCATAGTTTTATTAAAAATACCGCCTCATACAAGCCATAGGCTCCAGCTACTAGATGTAGCAGTTTATGGACCTTTAAAGGCTTACTATAACAAGGCTTGTGATAGGTGGCTACTCAATCATCCTGGTCAGACACTTTGCATTTATGATGTAGCAGGACTAGTGGGCGAAGCTTTTCCATGTGCATTCACTCCTGCTAATATCATTAAAGGATTTAAAGCTACAGGGATAGTGCCATTCAATGACGAAATATTTGGTGAAGATGATTTCCTTTGTTCATCTGTGACAGACAGTCCTTTTCAAGCTACTCAAACTGACCAAGTTCCTTCAGCCTATCATGTCTCTGCTCCAGTTCCTTCGACTTCCAGCACCGATGCTACTCATACAGTTTCTTCACATTCTCATGCACAGCAATCACAGACAGCAGACCATTTTGTGTCTCCTGAGTCTTTGCGGCCAATCCCAAAGTGTGGACCACGAAAAACAGATGGTTGTGGCAGAAAGAAAGGAGAATCTCTTATTCTTACAAGTTCACCAATCAAGGCCCGCTTGGAAGAAGAAGCTCATTCCAGAGAATTAAAAAAGACTAAAAATAAGAGAACTGCTAAAAAGGATCAATTGGACATTTCATCTGATGAAAGTGAGAGCATGCTGTTAGATGATTCTTCTTGTAATGAAGTGTTTGAAGATGATGATTTCACTGAAATTAAAGCTGGCGACTTTATAATTGCTAAAGTTCATGGAGTGAAAAAGGATTCAGGTCGCAACTTCATTGCTGTTGTGAAGGACTCTCGTCGTAGTGGTGCTGAAGTCACATTCTACAAACGGCACTTCCCCTCAACCAGATTTTCCATAACTGATGAAAATGCTTTTGTTAAATCCGTAGATATTGTTGTAAAACTTCCTAATCCTCTGAGGGATGCCCGACAAAGATTTGAGGGGATGATTTATTTTAATGTGGACCTGCGTGAATACAGCTTATTCTAGGTATGATTTTCTAATACAATACGGTGAATAAGTCTATTTTTGTATTAACAATTAATATTTTGCCCAAAGCAATACTCCAGATCATTTGTAATATGTGTACAAGATGATAATAAAATTATTGAATTTATGTGCATTGGATTCATTGCCTGGTCCAGTTAACCTTACCGGTTAGGTTAGGTGGTCCTTTTGCAGAAGATGTAAAAATTTCAAATTTCATAAAAATGGTAAGCACTGTGGGGATACTGCATCACAGATTGTGAGGAGAACAGTTTACTTTAATTTCATGTGAAATTTCATGTATTTAACTTAAATAGGTAATATTTCAGATCAATTTGAAAAAAAGTGGCCCAGATAACCTAACTCTCCCCTACCTGTTTTCCCTTTCATTTGAAATAAATTAAAATAGCTTAATTTTGTATCAATGGAATATTTATATGAAAGAGGATCAACTAAGAAAATAAAAAAAACTTGCCAATAAAATATGCTCTATGGAAGATATACAGTGTGGAGATACACACAGTCACTTGCTAACATCTGTGGTTGGACCTTGCGAATGGTTCATTCCAGGAGATATTTAATCCTGGAGCTATAAATTCCTGGACATTTTTATCAATGCGCCTTAACGATAATGATTAATCATTCGAAACCGGTCATGTAACTGTTTTGTGAAAAATCAAATTTGTGTTATAAGTACAAATCTCCCTTAGATTCTTTCCAATGTGCCTTAAGTTCCAGGTGACAGAAAATATATATCTTAATTTTCTGTTATTACTAAGCTAATAATTTGTATTCATAATATCCTCTTTTGAGATAAATTGGGCCATAGCTAATGGACTGCGCTCAGTATCATTAGAT
The DNA here is from genome assembly GCA_947579665.1 of Sympetrum striolatum. Lineage (NCBI taxonomy): Eukaryota > Metazoa > Arthropoda > Insecta > Odonata > Libellulidae > Sympetrum > Sympetrum striolatum. Next base: position 96,919,537 of record OX388344.1, on the reverse strand, counting down.
AACATCTATTATTTTGATCAAGTTAAAGTCCACGTATCGCACCCATAGAGCAACACACTCCAGACCAGGGATTTCACCAATCTTTTCCTGATTCCTTTGTCAAGACCTTTGGTCATCAATTCCCTTTGTTTCATAAAGGCTTCCTTCACCAAGGCTATTCTTTTCCAAACCTCATCCTTACATCTTCCGTCCCAGGAGAGAGTACTTCCCAAGTAAGAAAATTTATCAACCTGCTCTAGTTTTTCCCCATCCACCATTATCGTTAACTTAGCTATCTTTCCCTTAGTGAACCTCAAAACTTTAGTTTTACTTACGTTCATTTTCTTACCAAACTCCCTTGCTTTATCATTAAGAGCATTTATTAATGATTATGAGGGGGGGGGGCGGCAAGCTGCCTGGTAAAATGAAAAATGCCTACCTTACAGGGGCTAGTATATTCATGCCCGCTTCTTTCTGCAAATATGTCAAATCTTTCAAAAACTAAATGTATTGAAAACTAGAGGAGTTTAATGCTCATGTGGCCAACTTATACTTTCCAAGGTAATAGTTTTCATAAGCGAACAATTGGAAACTTATAATAAGTGTTGTTAGGATTTCTAGTTTGGATACGTTCAATTTCTATTAAAAAGTCATTGTTTTCGATGCTTAAATATTTTGATGCTGTAGATATAAACTACCCGAGGCTTTGAGAGTTCTTTCTTCCAAGAGGTTGCCAAGCATGAAAAGGAAAAAAAATAGTTTGGCCCCTTTCAGACGGGACGACTTTTCGCCGGCCGCCGTCCACGGCATGGCGCCGTGTTTTCAAATAACCATGGGTGTTAATGGATGTCTTCAAACGACACGAAGCGCGCCGTTCACGGCTCGGCCATGGGATTGAAGGATTCTTCCATGTTGTTTTGAAGTATTGTTCCATGGCTCGGCGCCGTCGACGGCCGCCGTTGTCAACACGGCGCCCATTAAAATCCGGCACGACGGTGCGCCGTCTACGGCGTAAATACACAGAGTGCTACATGGACTTCTTCAGAGGCCGCTTTCAGACGGGACGACTTTTTGAAAGCACTGCACCGTGCCGTAGGCAGCGGCCGGCGAAAAGTCGTCCCGTCTGAAAGCGGTCTTAGGTAGCGGTTCGGGCTGCGACAGAGACAGGAGACCGAGACAGGCTACAGAGATAGGCAGACCGAGACACATGTCTCAGTCTCCGGTGGTCTACTGTGCACCGAGACTAACGTCGGAAAAGTGAATAACGCAATCCCTGAGCGAACTGGATTGAACTTTTCGCCGGCTCCCCTTGAACTACATGTATTTTTGGGGTTTTATTTTCCTCTCATACGGTACTCAGGAGCTTGTCTCACCTATGACATGGACTCAGATAGTTTAAACGAACCTTTTACTTAACGATCATGCTGGATTTTTTCTCAAAGTCTTCTTGATTCCTTTCATCATGGAAAATAAAACATGCCTGCAATGTGAACTGTTCGGATGCCGGTGTCGTCTGCTACATCGATGCAGAAAACGAAACATCAGCCAACCTCCTGCAAACTGAAGTAAAACCTCGATAATTTTTCTAATATTAATTTTATGAATATTCTAATTCATTAATCCGTTCCAGTCTTTAGTTGATCGATTCTCAGTATAGCATAAAAATTCCTTAATAATCGTTTACCGCAATGAAATAAAGCTTCTCTATAATACACCATAATACCTTTCCTGGGTAATTAGAGATTTTCCGCTTGTGCAAATGATTGATCTAATTCATAATTGGGGCTCAATGCAGTAGAAGTTGTCAAAATGACGAATACGAAAACTTATATATATACATGCAAGACCTGCAGGTGTAGCTAAGAACACAATGAAATGTTCATTAAAACGCCGTGGCTAAATACCGACGTTCGTTCTGATTCATAGAGTTTAGATAATGAATGAAATAATAAAATTAAGGAAGATGCATACATTCTAGTTTCGGAGCATTTTGTGGGGGCAGCTGTTCTGATACACAGCAATGAACCATGCTAGAGGCAGGAACAGACACCTGCTTATTTACCTATATAACGTTTAGAAACGCAAAAATAACAAAATTGCAGACACGAGACACTACTTGTCCCGGACGGCATCGGTCTCCCGGTCATCTGTCTCGCCACGCTATCTCCTGCCTCGGTCTCGCTCGCGAACTGGCACACGTTCGAAAGCATTGGTCAAGTAATAGTCTCGGTCTCCTAGATCTGTAGCCTGTCTCGGTCTCCTGTCTCTGTCGCAGCCCGAACCGCTACCTTTACGGTTATTCGGCAAGCGATATAAAACGTCTCAATAAATCACCACATTGGTGCACCCATCCTTATTTGAACATCTTTCGTTATTAGACTATATCATCAGCAGCTTTCTTAGGAGTGACTTCATCCGTTGCTTTCGATATTACCTCCTTTTCTAAGAAACAAAAAATCATTTATATCAGATGAAATTTTCTGATTGGCTTACAATTAAGCCTGATTTCGTTATTTATGTATTAGCTAAGTATTCAATTAAATGCGTCACATACCAGAGAGTAAAAATTCATTAAAATATTCTGTAGATTCTTGATTATAGTTGATATTATAATCGAATTTGCAGAAATCAAGTTACTTTAATGCTTAATAAAGGAACCAGTAACTTTGGAATTGTCGCTAAATTCATCTTGAAATGTGCCCTCTGATAACAGCCCTAAAATAATACAATCCTAATTTATGCAACTAATAATGGTCATTTTACAAAACACTACATAGACATTAACTTACGTTTTCCCGGTAGAGGCCTCGAGCTATTAGCGGACTGTGAAAAAACTTTTCGGATGTCCAACTGTATCTTACGAAATCCAAACCTCCAAACTAAACTCTCCTTCGAACTGTTCCCTGTGAATTTCTCAAAAGCACTATTCACGAGCCTAGATTTGCATTCACACTCTCAAAACAGTCACGTGTAGAAGATCAAACTGACAAGGAACATTAACGGAGTGTTACTCACCGATTTCATTCAAACTCGGTAGATTCAGAGCTGATGGTGAAAAAATAAAATATGTGAAATCATTCGTTCCCTCGTGACCTAGAAGCCGAGATATTCGAGGTCAAAAATTGCAAACTGACCACCCGGGCCCCTCGCTAAGACGCCGTACTCCTAGACGCGGATACCGCGCGGGAGTGCCGATGAAGTCGCCGCGATAACGAAGCGCGGTCGGAAATTCGAATGGTTTTCGGCGGTTTTCATTCTACAATTTGTAAAGAACGAAATAAATTTCGATTACATGGATTAAAATTTGATTTGTATTTACTTCGTATTTTTAAACACAAAAGAGAATTTCTTTAAAAATCTTTGAAACACATATTAAGTTCACAGTGAGCATTCACTTTATGAAGGTTGTATTCCCACATACAATTTCGTCTTGTACATTTTCGCATCGACTTTCATAAATATTTTCATTAAAACAATGCTGCACCGGAGCGAGAAGAGAGTCGGGGCGCTGCTCTATATATCCTTCTTTGAACCACGCTCACTTAATAAAATTTTTAAATCTGAGGCCTGGAATTGAAAATTCGTAAGGGATTGCAATTTTAGGATACTAACCCTCTGAAAAAGGGAAACGTCTAGTTGATCTAACAGCACTAGATCAGAAACCTTCCGCACGAAGTCTTTCCACATTCTAAAAAAATACACATCCAGTGGCTGAATAAGTCCCGTGGTCTTTGGAGGAATCAATTTAATGTCCAAAAACTTATTTTGCGGTTTCACTCTTTCTATGAATTCCCGATCATTGTAGGATCCTCGGGAATCCACTAAAGGAATACACCTGTCTTTCATGCACGGGAAAGAACACATTTACATAATCCCGCATTAAAATATTTTTTGTTAACAGGCCAGATGTCGACGCCATTACATAGACATTTAAAACTTTAAAGATGCTTATATTTTTGGGAATAAACCATCTTTCTCCTGTAAACAGATAAGAAGTGGGGAGAGAGGTTTACCCTCTACCGATTTTGTTGGTTGAATCGTATAAGAGTGTGTAGTTGTATATATAGACTGGGCGACTGATTCCACTGTTTTTGTACCTCGAAATTCTATCGTACGGCCGGAATGAACTTCTTTTTAAAACCGCTCTGATCGGTATTTAGCGCTTGCGATGCACCACTTTCTCGGATCACACGCCTCACTTCTTCCACGAATTTCTTGGATTTTCGATAATAGAGCGTAGTTCCAAAGAATAATTTTTTAGAAACAACCTTTGTCACTTTCCTTGAAACTATCTTGTTGGCCCTTTTTCATTTTCATAGCCAGACAGATGTTGCTTTAAAATTAGGGATACTATGTTCCATTTTTTTTATTTTCTTCCAGTGCCCACCTACGTAAGTCTCTGTCATGAACGATCAAGTGCTGATCTTTAGCTGCCTTGAAGCGGGAAAGAAGACCAGAGCGTATTACTTTAAACTTTTCTTTCAACGAACCATCTTCCATAATCTACTTTTCGTAGCGATATAACTGCATTTTGCTGGCTACGAAACTGAAGTTGCGCCGAACTGTATCCAACTTCAATGGTCCTTTCTCCCTAGACTTCCAAAAGTCAACTGCCATTCTCTTCTAATGCATCGATGGTTCTGGTTTCCTTTTCTTAATGGGGGAAGCTTCATAAGACGTTGAAGATGAAGGAGAAGTAAGAGATGTATCATCTTGTTCTCCCTGGGACTCACTGCTGATGTCTTCTTCATCTGTCTCATCTCTTCCATTATCCAAGTCAAACACCAAATCTTCTTCGATATCACAAAAATATTCGTCTCCTTGAAGGCAGGACTTACGCTAATTACTTATCATTATTAATTACAGGAGTTATTGCAATTAATGATTTAAGGATCCAGTTTAATTATAATTCACCAAAACAATGACACGAAGGAAACAAAATAATGTCATTTACTTGAATACGAATTATTGATCTAACGCGTGAAATACTTACATGCTAACCTTTCTGCAAGATCCATTTCCTTCTCCGTTGGTTCAGAGTACGTAATTGCCGAGGCAAATTTTTTTCCCTACAATTTTAAAACGTTCCGTACATTTATCGCCATGACGATGTATGGTGTAGAAAATGATAGAAAACTATCCGATCAAAAGTCAAATAGCAAAAATGACAAGAAGAAAAATGACCGAAAGCTATACGCGATGAGTTTCAACAGCAACGAGTGCAGGCGTGGGTGTCCGATAGAGGTCTGCATGGGCCGGGCTCGGGCCGGGTAAGCAGGACGTCTTTCGGGCTCGGGCCGGGCCCGGGCCTGGTAAGCAGGCAGTTTATCGGGCTCGGGCCGGGCCTGGGCCCATGAATAATTTTCCATAAGGTTTGCACGTAAATCTAATTTTTATCACATACAGGGTTTGTTTATTTTGCAATATTAAATTAGTAAAACAAGTCGTACGAAGTCGAGACAAGTACCAAAAGAAATGAATTTGAATGAATATTTTTATTTCAGTCGTGGAATATTGCTTTTAATTTGAATTGCGAGAACAGCGATGAAATAAACGAAATATTCTGGGAATTTTTGAGGTTGTAAACAAAAAAATTCTCTTGGATAGCCACAGTGATTGTTGAATCAATAGTTAAGGTTTTCACCGTTAGATTAGATAGTGTAGATCAACCCGATAGAAGGGAGAATAATATTTTAAAGCGTCACTAGCAACCTAACCTTATTTATAGCAACGTATGCTTCTAATATTGGAATTTTATTTCATGAGTAGAAATATAGAATCTATTAACCGAAACGTTTCTACTAGGCATTTACTTATTCAGATAAGTGTTTATTATGTAAGTAGCATATGACGGAGCCTTTGTGCGACCGCCAGCCTTATCATACAATGTAAATTACTGCAATGTAGATACTTATGAAGTGATATGTTTTTCATAAAAGGCCCCTGGACATATGTTTTACATTTTTTTTCGCTAAAGACCCTCATGACATGAAATTACTGTCCTTTTTTCAGAACAAATTATCATTTACTTGATAACATTGTTTACTTTATTTATCATTTATTCAGTACAATTACTTACGAAATAAATTAAAACTTCTAAGACAAAAAAATAAGAAATCATTGATTAATTTTCATTTAATTTAGTTTCTTTATATTTTGGCATTGCTGAAGAAGTGAAATAAATGTACTGTTTATACGTTCGGGCCGGGCCGGGCTCGGGCTCGAAAATTTTCTCCTACGTTCGGTCCGGGCCGGGCTCGGGCTCAAAAATTTTTTCCTAAGTTCGGGCCGGGCCGGGCTCGGGCTCAACAACGGACGGGCCGGGCCGGGCTTGGGTTAAAATTTTCGGCCCGTGCAGACCTCTGAGAAATTTCCGATACGGTATTCCGAATACGTAGTTGCCGAGGCAAATTTTTTTCCTGGTGAAAATGATAGAAAACTATCCGATCAACAGTCCATTAACAAAAATGACTAGAAGAAAAATGACCGAAAGCTATACGCGATGAGTTTCAACAGCAACGAGTGCAGGCGTGGGTGTCCGAGCAATCCGTGAACCAAACTGGAAATGAACGAAATTTTCTAATCTTTTGAGAGCACTCAAAAGGTGCGGTTTTTCCTTTCTTGTTTTCTCAGAATACCGGGGAATAAGAAAGGCTATTTACACACACACCGGTTAGTGATTAAAATAATTAAAATATTTTAATGCGGGATTATTTAAATGTGTTTTTTCCCGTGCATGAAAGACAGGTGTATTCTTTTAGTGGATTCCCGAGGATCCTACAATGATCGGGAATTCATAGAAAAAGTGAAACCGCAAAATAAGTTTTTGGACATTAAATTGATTCCTCCAAAGACCACGGGACTTATTCAACCACTGGATGTGTATTTTTTTAGAATGTGGAAAGACTTTGTGTGGAAGGTTTCTGATCGAGTGCTGTTAGATCAACTAGACATTTCCCTTTTTCAGAGGTTAGTATCCTAAAATTGCAATCCCTTACGAATTTTCAATTCCAGGCCTCAGATTTAAAAATTTTATTAAGTGAGCGTGGTTCAAAGAAGGATATATAGAGCAGCGCCCCGACTCTCTTCTCGCTCCGGTGCAGCATTGTTTTAATGAAAATATTTATGAAAGTCGATGCGAAAATGTACAAGACGAAATTGTATGTGGGAATACAACCTTCATAAAGTGAATGCTCACTGTGAACTTAATATGTGTTTCAAAGATTTTTTAAGAAATTATCTTTTGTGTTTAAAAATACGAAGTAAATACAAATCAAATTTTAATCCATGTAATCGAAATTTATTTCGTTCTTTACAAATTGTAGAATGAAAACCGCCGAAAACCATTCGAATTTCCGACCGCGCTTCGTTATCGCGGCGACTGCATCGGCACTCCCGCCCGGTATCCGCGTCTAGGAGTACGGCGTCTTAGCGAGGGGTCCGGGTGGTCAGTTTGCAATTTTTGACCTCGAATATCTCGGCTTCTAGGTCACGAGGGAACGAATGATTTCACATATTTTATTTTTTCACCATCAGCTCTGAATCTACCGAGTTTGAATGAAATCAGTGAGTAACACTCCGTTAATGTTCCTTGTGAGTGTTTTATCAAACTGTTTGTCTCTCAAACGTAAGCTTAATCTCTGTTTTCAGGGTGTAAGTTTCGAATTACTTCTAGAATGTTCCCTTGCATTTTTTCGTGGAGTAAACAAATCAGCCCTTTCGAATTTTTCTCATGGGAATCTTATCTTATGGTGTGAGTCATCTAACAAAAGGATATGGTTAAGAAGTGCATGCGTTGAACATTGTGTGCGAAACACTCGTAGCGTCCCATTGATATCGATGTCGGCTCTAGGCCCGCTCTGCTACCGAAAACATCAACTTAGCTGTAATCGGCGTCATATTTACTGTCATGCAAAGCTTTCGCTGAATTTATCAAGCAAATGATTGGGGTTTTGTACTCTTCAGCAGAAAAAAGCACAGGGCTAGTCATAGGACTTGACTCTTGTGGGGGGTTTGAACCCCTAAAACCCTGCGCCACCCCTGCCACTCCTCTGCGCCAAGAATTTTTCGTCGTGAAATTTCCAATCTGTGGTTTTCGTCAATGCCAAATCGTTCTATAACATTTAAAAATTCATAAAAAAAAATTTAAAAGGGTTGCGAACATATTAGTTTAATCATTATAAAATGTTCTTCCAATGTTTTTCTCAGGTAAATCTCAAACTGATATCTCAAGTTTACATTCAATCACCTTTCTTGAACAATTAGAATTAATGTCAAGGGTACTAACTTTATAAATCAGGGCTACCAACCATAAGAACGGATCTCTAAACAGAGAGTTATGCATTCGCAGAATAAATAACTAAAGGGATATTTTGAGCACAGATGTGTTTCATGTGATTTGTCGAAACTCTAGGGGATCCCGAATAAGTTTATAAACTATAAAGAAGCAAGGTTACTAACATTTTCGGCTGTAAAGTGAAGGCAGCGATCAGACCTTCATGGAAAACCTAGCAATTAATCATGCATTTATCGAGAATGGCCTTTTCTTACTCATATCTCATTCTGTGCTTATCCACTCTGGTGCTAGTTTTATTACGTTGATTTTTTTTTAGACTTACCTTAATACTTACATCATTCTTAAAATGCTATTTCCTTCCATCCTTCGCTAGTTTACAATAAATCCAAGTCATTATAGTAACACTTCATCATCTTCACAATGTAAGGTTTGAAATCATAATAAAGCTTCGCTATTGTTCTTACAAATTAATATTTATTCCTTATTAAGTAATGGATTAGCATTTTTAAGATATATGATAAGAGAGAATATCACTCTATGTATCCAAGAGTACATAATTTTTTACCGCAGATTCTGCACATTGCCACTTTTACAGAGCATATTCCACTGTATATTTTCCTACATTTTAAGCACAAATTACTGGATTTGTTATAACATCCAGGTAAGATCTGACACTTTCTTCTTTTCTGCGGTATTATTGGCGCACTTGCTTCCCCTGATGAAATTCCCGACATTGCAAAGGAACATGAGGGAGGAGGCTCTATTATTATTATTATTATTATTATTATTATTATTATTATTAGGGGTCTTTATTAGGTATTGAGTATTGAGACTAAAAAGTCTCCTCTTCCATCTAACCTGTAAAGTAAAGCTCTATCTATAATAAGATTCCAATAATTTCTAATACAAGTCTTTCAATTTACTCCTTCCGGCTGAGTTTACGCCCAGTGGTTTCTTTGAATAGATCCCAGCTATTTATTGAGGCCAGGTCCAATATGTACAATACATGCACTGGCCATCTCCTTGCAGCCGAATGAGTTGAATATTTCCGGCGCATGCTATCCATTATATCTACTCCTACTTTGTTGCAGTTGTAAAACAAAACTGTATCCGGTTTCTTTTTCTGAGTCAGAAATCATCACGTCCTGATGAATTGTACGGATTAAAAGCAAGTTTATATATTTTTTGCTTGGTAATTTGTCAAGCTATGGCCTATTCTATTACTATAAACTCTAGTTGAGTACATTTCATCGCTGTGATGAACCGAAGGAGGTAATTCTCTTATATTTTTTTATCGTTCCAACCAGTGAGATTTTGTTTTTAGTTTTTCAGCTAGGCTGATTGAAGAGAAGTAATTGCTGCAAGTTATGTTGATACCGGTGTTTTTGATCGGCTCTGCCAACCATAGCACAACATATTCTCCAAGAGACTGCCTTGATCCCCTAGCATCATCTTTTCCACAATAAGGAAATGAATTTAGGCAATATTTAGACTTCACGTCTGCTAATACCCAGTACTTGATCCCAAACTTATCTGGCTTATTCGGCATGTATTGGATGAATGGGCATCGGCACTTCGTAGGATATAATTGTTCATCGGCCGTAACATATTCGTCATGGTTGTAGCAGGCTCGGAAGTTAGTTATAAATTTATTCCAAGGCTCAGAACCTAAAGCAAATTTTTCTTCTCTCAGAGCTTGACTCCGAGTTTCTCTGTGATCAAACCGTAAATGTTTCATTATGCTTACGAATCGATCCTTATTCTTAGTGCTGGAGAATATTTTAGATCTGTATGAGTAGATACAAAAAGTCTATCCTTGCGCGTTTCAAGGTCATTCTACTAAAAACAATGTTTAAAAGCAATTCCCGCGCTCCCTCGCGCGTCACCGCTTGCCCCGCCGCTTACACCCACCCGCTAGTACTTTCCCCACCGCATTTTTAGAGAGAATTATAAAAATGTTCACACTTCTTTAAAAATTAATTATCAATTGATTAACTGAATGCTAGAATTGCTTATTTAAGAATTGCATGTTTCCAAAATATTCTTTTTTATTTCCTTGTCGTAATCCTTAATTTTCCTTCTTATAAAATTTCATCAAAAGTTTTCCATAATTTTATTCCTATCAGCTTGAAAATATTATTTACTAGGGCAAGTATGCTTACATAGGTTTTAACGAACACTTTTTATTTAGTTGAAAATATTTTCAATACTAGTTTTTGCATCCTCCAAATCACCACTTTCAGATTCACAAAAATTGTCAATTTATCTACTCTGTCTAAAATATTTTTTTGCTTTTTCACAAGAATACGCGGACTTATTGGTATGAATTTTAGAATACTTGAAAGTAATTTTGCATTTTATCAATCAGCGAGGTTATGAAAAACGAGAAAAAATTCTGAATTACTAGAGATAGTACGCTCATTTTATGTTGATAATTTGTGAACAGTTCTTCTGAATTATTTAACTCATTTTTAAAAATTCACGCAAGTGCAAAGATGATGGATCTCGGGCTCTTATAGATAAACTTATTCACCGATAGAAATGATTAAGTGGAATAAGGGATTCTCTTTTGAAATAATCTTTCAACACGCACGCACTCCTAGAATCCGCTGATTATGCAGTACTTGTAACTTCTGCTGACCAAAGACGATATCAAATGCTCTCCTCGAAACAAAATCTCATAAAAATGATATAAAAGAATACCTTATAATGAGCTGGTGAGAAAATTTACCTAGAGGATGAGTTAGAGTAAGGAAACCAGGGGTAGCGTTTATACTCCCCCTAACGTGTTGAAATTATGCTTGAATAGGAAGAAACGTTTGTAATGAAGCGGTAGTGGGGTAAATAATTTAAATAGAACTTAATGAGGGGAACTTTCTCATTTACTCCTACGCTTCGTCATTGAAGACTTGGTGTGACTTTGTTTCATTCTTCCGTTTCCAGGTTTTGGAGTTATTCTTCCTGTTTGGAATTATTTCCTCTATGAAGAAATACAGTAAAGTATGAACAGTTTAAACAGAAATCTGAGTAAGTATCAGTATATATATTTTTGAGTTATTCCCTAGTATTATTTTTTAACAATTTTTTCAAAACTTTTAGGATGGAGTGCAGTCAGTTGAACCATCAAGTACTCGGTGACCATTCGATCGTTGAGATTGACAGTGCTATAAAGGGTCGACTGAAAACCTACTGGGTGGTGAGCGAAGAGCATAAAGACCTTATATCATTTCTAAATTATACGTCCGATCTTTTAATTCCGAGGATAAGGGATGAGCTAAGTAGTTCTGTCCTTAAAATGAATATTGTGGTTAAGGCAAACTTTGAGAGGGGTGATGAGACGATAGAACGAGCATTCAAAACGAGAAACATTAGGGTTTTGCTAGCCGATGACGTTGGGGAAATTTTAGAAAGTTTATTTGGAAAATTACTTAAGGAAAAATCCGAGATGCAGGTGAAGGGATCAGGGTGGGCGCTGAGTAAATAATAGAGAATAGAGCTTCCTATCGAGGGGGATAAGATATTAAAATTTACCAAACTCGGGCATTCATTTCCAGTTCCGTATGAAATATATGCAGACTTTGAATTTATTCTCCAAGGTATCAGCACTTGTGAATCTTTACCTAACGCATACTACACGCACGCTATTCAGAAACATGAACCATTCAGCTTTTGCTATGTTCTCATTACGCCCAATGGATGTGAGACACCACAGCTTTACCGAGGTCCCAATACCGCACAGATCTTTATGCAGAAAATGAAAGAGGAAGCTGAGAGAGTATTCAAGCTGTATAAAAACGTTATACCATTGGAATCGCTTAGCCCGGAAGAAGAGGCAAATTTGTCTTGTCATATTTGTGGTAAAGAGTTGAAGTCAGATGCCATTAGAGATCACGATCACTTGATAGGTAAGTATCGAGGGTCCGCACATTCTTTTTGCAACCTGCAGTACAAAATGCCAAATTTTCTACCTGTTTTAATTCATAATCTTTCATCGTATGACGGTCATTTCTTGGTTCGGGAGTTAGACTATGATGATAAAAAAAATAATGTGATTCCAAACACCGAGGAAAAGTATATTTCATTCGCAAAGTCAATCGAAAATAGTTTCACCATTAGATTTCTTGACACATGTCGATTCATGCCAGGGTCATTAGCTTCACTGGCAACAAATTTAAAAATATTTAAATATACTAGCGAGGTATTCGGTGAGAAAACGAACCTAGTCACACGTAAGGGGGTCTACCCATGTGATTACACAAACTCAATCGAGAAACTTGAGGAAACATCACTTCCGGAGAAGGGAAATTTCTACAAAAGATTCCCACACATTTTTTGCATTTTTGTAGTCGTTCTCAGACACATGCTCGTCCGCTAATCTGTTGTAAATCAAATCTATGTTCGCATATTTTAATATCGTAACAAAGAGCAGCTCAATAAATATATTTGAATGATTTTCTTTTTGAATTTAGTAACCCTGCTTCGTGAAGTTGTTAGGCTGGATTTAGGTTAAGAATGGTTTATTAATAACAAAAAGTTATAATATCATTTGTAGGACCCAAGTTTAACACGATTCAAAAACATAATTTAAATTATACTTTTACAGGTTGGTGACAGTGATAAGGATTAATTTTACAATAATGCAAATATTACTAATCGTATGTCATAGTCGAAAACTGCTAAACTGGAAGTTTCATAAAAATATTGAAAAATTATTTATGCGCTTTATTTTGACTTTTTTTCGAAAGGAATGAAATTAATATTCATTATTTTCCTACGGCATTTGAAACATAGAGTGACTTCGTTATTAAAAATCAATATAATAAACCCTTTTTACATACTCCAAAAGTTTGAAACTGTTAGGTTACTTATAAATAGGAAAAATATCAAAGTTAATGAAATATTGGAACATGAATGTTTAAACATTTCTTTAATTATTATAAATAGAAAAAGATATTTGGTTAAAAAAGTTAACATTTATTTTTTTAACCCGCCTTCCTAGGTAAAGTAGACTTTTGCTAAATATAGTATAAGTATGATACTGAATTATATCTCAACTTATGGTAATGTTACAGTTTACTTAGGGATATTTTTATTTTTCAGTTAAAAAAAGTTCACATTTTTCTGGAGATGCAGCATTAATGTCAATGTTTAATAACGAAAGTACCAATTTTCCTCGAGAGATGGCATTAGCGGCGAAGATTGTGAAAACAAAAGTTCCAATTTTCCTCAAGAGATGGCATTAGTGCCGAATTTTATAAACCAAAGTTCCAATCTTCCTCAAGAGATGGCATTAGTGGCGAAGTTTATAAACAAAAGTTCCTATTTCCCTCAAGAGATGGCATTAGTGGCGAAGTTTATAAACAAAAGTTCAAATTTCCCTCAAGAGATGGCATTAGTGTCGAAGTTTATAAACAAAAGTTCCAATTTTCCTCAAGTGATGGCATTAGTGGCGAAGTTTAAAAACAAAAGTTCCAATTTTCCTCAAGAGATGGAGATTAGTGTCGAAGTTTAGAAACAAAAGGTTCCAATTTTCCTCAAGAGATGGAGATTAGTGTCGAAGTGTATTATATAGTACATTTAATGTATCGAATGTCAATTCAATTATGGCTATTGATCTCGTCATGGACAATACACGTAGATCGTCACAATTTGACTTTATTTGAGATTTGATAATAGAGAAAAAATATATAAAGATTCCTTCGATAGAAAGAGGAGATATAATAATTCTAATATATTAATAATCGCTTCTTGTCTGGCAATGGGGTATGACTTAGTGGAAACATCAGAGACGATAACAGGAATGAGGGATGTCGGTGTGTTCTTTTTCACACAACACTTCTGGCTTATAAAGCCGATACATTAAATGTAAAAATGATCATCAAAAAAATTGCACATTGCTGGAAAAAATTACTCATGTATGAAGGGTAGATTACGATACAATTTGATTTAAATATCATTGCCACAAGTTGCAATGTATTGGAGAAATTAGATGATTAAATACGATGTGACGTCACCATTCTGCTGGTTGCGTACTCAATTTTCGTTTTGCATCGCTGCAAGTGCAATTGAAAAGATTTGGAAGAAATAAATAAATAGGAAGTTAGTGAATAAAATTGACTTCAAACTTTGTTAAAAACCTTGTTTCTACGTAGCAAAGTTACAAAGAAAAAAATTAATATAGTTCTCCATCGCATTTCAGTGAAACATTTTAGAAATTTTTAATATGTGCCTAGCACATTTTGGGTATGAAATTTTTGCTGGGTAAAAATGCGCCAGAAATGTGCCGTCAACATTTCGGTTAAAATAGGTCGAAAATGTGCTATACACATTTTAATGTAAATCTTTCGAGCGCTCGTTATATTCCAGATAATACTGAGTTTTTCACAAAATAATCAACGAAAACACAGGATATTATACAAGGTTTCAAATAAAATAAGGTTCTCAGTAGTAAAAGAAATCAATGGCTACGTAATAATTGCATGTTAATGAAGTATAATTTGAAATTTATTTAACATATATGTATAATATACCTCCAGTTTTCGTTGATTAATTTGCAAAATACCAGGTTACATTGGAAATTTACCAAGTCTTCATTAGCCCTTCCTTTTAATTAAACTAGGCGACTATGAATTCTCTTTTCAGCTGAATGATGCATTATTAACAATAATACTTTTCGATCACACATCAAATTTCCCTACGGACAAACAAACAAACGTTTTCATAATCCCTTACTTTTAATTAAACAGCTACCCACATAGCAGAATCACATCTCAGAGATATCTCGAAGGTCTAACAAGATGTCTTGGAGATGCCTCAGTGACCTTTCGTGACATCTCCAAGGTATTTGAAAACACGATGAATATTAATAAAAGGAAACATTCTAAATCACTTATCAGCTGAAAGACTATATTATTAATAATACTCGATCAAACATTTCACACACATCTCATTCCATCACTCTCTTCAGCAGGAAAACAAAGTAAAAACAGGAGATTAAGCTATGGTATTTTTTGTTTATTAAAACAAAAACATATTCAACAAAAATTGTCACAAATCACGCGAGTCAAACGTCACGAAAACAACTACATTCAAAAAATTTTAAAATTATATACATGCTATTTTATAGTTAAACACGAATACACACATCGCCAAACGTTCCCACTATTCACACAAACCGCCAAACAGCACTTAAATTGTTAAACCACACGATTTTTACACAAATTCGATTTTCAAACATTGACATCTATATCTTAATCCATATTGATGTGAAAATTCTCACTTCCACTAAGGAAATTACGGGTATACACTAAAATAAGTGAAGTCAAGCTTGGCTAACGACGCTAACGACATCAACTGCCAAGGAAACACGCCACCACAATTCGTTATTCAACTGTTATAGCTAGCTGCATGCGTTAGGCACGGTTTTAAATTCACCCATCTGATGATTTATGGTCTGCATCGATGATCTTTGTCTGATTACTTCGATAGATTATCAATTCTTGATGAGTTTAAGAACAGTCCGCTGGTTTTTCTGCTGTTTGACAAGACGGCTACTGTTGCATTTAAAACTTGTTCCATCTCCATAATTCTTTAACCTCGAGTTGAATTCAGCAGATCTGTCGAAACGTAAATCATTGCATCGTTTTTGTTCATTGATTGTTGCATTATAAATACGTTATATTTCCCATTGTAAGTTGATATTTACTGGCTTTTATGAGGTTACTAGCTGAAGCGCCCGTTGATTCTCAACGGCGAAGATATATATAGAAGTAGATTAAATTCAAGTTGCCGGTCGTGACATGCGTAAATTCCCTTTAGAATATACAGTCTAAAATCCCAAGCTAATCTTACTACACAGGAAAAACAAATTCATGAGCTCGGCTAAAAATCTTATTGATCGTCAGGAGGATTGGCTGTTTACAACCTCAACAATTTCGGAAAATTCACGCGTATTTTTTCGAAATTCTCGAAATTTCGATTCGGAAACAAAATACCACGATCAAAATTAGAATATTCATTTTATTTACGTTCTTTTGCTTGTTTCGACCCTGTACAACTATTTTTCTATTCAATTCTTCAAAAGAAAAATAGCCTGCTACTGATAAAAGTGAAGATTAGATTTATTCTTTATGGAAACCCATCTGAGCGATCTTGGTTCAAGCCCAGCAAAATTATCAAATAAAATTGAGACAGTACGTCTTTCCTGGTCCAAGAAAACACGTACGCAAAGTTTGACGCTAATCTGGCAAACGGTTTGTATTAAAATCGAAGACACACAACATACAAACAAACGTACAAACCCACAGAATATTTGCTTTATATCATACAAGGCATCTCACTTCCCTCATCCATGAGCTGGTAATCTGACTGCAATCACGTACCTGCAATTGCTGGTTACCTTCTTACAGAAAATTTCTCGTTATCCATGCAATATATCGCCCTCCTCAATCATCAGCTTTATGGGCCTAAAGTCCACGAGTATTTTTACGGGATAAAACATGAGCTCGGATTCAACAATGGGATCGGTCGTCAGGGGGATGAGTTGTTTATAGCCTCGAATTTTCACAGAATATTTGTATATTTTACCAATATTCTCGCAAATTCTAATCGAAAGTAAGATTTCATGACCGAAATAAGAATCTATATTCGATTTTCTTTCTTTCGGTGTTTGTCTCGACTCTGTACGACTATTCCTTCTAATTTAATTCTTCAAAAGAAATAAAGCCTGCAACCGATAAAAGTGAAGCTTACGTGTATTCCTTATGAAAATCCATCTGAGCGATCTTGGTTCGAACCCAGCAAAGTTCTTGAATAAAAATGCAACAGTACTTCCTTCCTGATATCAAAGGACACGTATGCAAAGTTTGAGACAAATCGGGCAAACGGTGTAGACTCCAATCCAAGACAAACAAACCCACAAACACACAAACCCACAGAATTTCTGCTTTATATATATAGATTGATATTAACATTTGAATGATCCGCTACTGTCATCAGAGCCATATATTATATTTTGATTCTTCATCGCGAATTAATTATCTCCATGAAAGCGATGGACATCGGTGGAAAGCATCGTAAATCCATCGGTGAATAAAGAAACGGTTGATGGATCCATCGATGACTTTAAAAACGGATTGATGGATTTACGATTCCATCGATGAATTTTAAAAAGTGCCTATTGCTGAATAAGAATTTTTATTTCATTTCCTTTCTTTAAGCCCTTATCTCTATTACAAACGACCACTTTCTAATTTTAGTTGTCAAAAGGAAAGAAAAGCTGCATTCAATCAAACATTTTTATAATTATTAGTTATAGAAGGAAGTGGAATGAAATTTTGCACAAACATGCTTGTAACATGTTCAAAAAAACGTGCGCTCTAAAATCACCTTAAAACATTTTTAGCACATGCTCACGTTGTGATTCTGAAACATTTTAGCTAAAATGACTAAAATTCCCTGAGCACATGCTCAGCATCTTCTGTGCTACTAGGGTAAAGACTTGGAAGAAATAAATATATAGGAAGTTAGTGCATAAAATTGACTACAAACTGTGTTAAAAACCATGTTTCTACGTAGCAAAGTTACGAAGAAAAAAATTAATATAGTCCTCCATCGCTGAAGTTACTTATTGTTAGACGAGAATGTAGCGGCGCATGAGATCTTATTCCTAATTTTCCGGAAAAATAATTTATACTAGTGAACGCCCAGTGGTCGAAATTCGACCGTAATTCTATGAATTTTTAAGTCTGAACCTTACTGAGGTTCTTTTGTCAAAGAGTATACCTATATAATCATTGCTCATATTTTTTTCATTATTTTTATATTACGTCAGCTGTAAGCGTGTACAAATACGTCATAGAGTGTGTTGTTTGTCTTAATTCCCTTCGATACCTACGAAATTTAAAATTTAAATGTTAGTAACAATTAAGAAAACACAAAAACATCTTGAATTTTCATTAATTTTTGATACAATTCATTGTCATTTTTAATTTTGTAGATTGATTTCCAAAAACAACTCCGTATCGCCGTACTTTCATCCCTGTTATTTATGAATCAGTAAGAAAATGTTAGCATCTCAGTTCATTGCCGTCTTTTCATGATTTCTGACACAAACTCCTACTTTTAATTTGGTATGGACTTAAAATTCCCCGTGTATTCTAATGTGAAAACGCATAAGCTCGGATTCAACAATCGCCTTGGTCGCCAGGGGGACTGGTTTGTTTACTACAAAGAAATTTCACAACACTTTCGTTCATTTTGCGAGAGTTCTCTTAATTTCGACACAAATACTATTTTCTACGCCCAAAGTAAGAGTCTCTATTCAATTTCCTTTCTTTTGGCACTCATCTCGATTTCCTACGACCATTATTTTTGATTTAATTTTGCAAAAGAAAAAATGTCTGCAATCGATCAAAACAAAAGTTACGTGCATTTCTTATGAAAGACGATTCGAATCGTCCAGATTCGAACCAAGGATAATTTGGACAAAGATATTAGCTTCCGCCAATCCTCCTCTATATAAACTTTAACTTATGCCAAATAACACACTCCTCCGTGCGCGCAATACGCTCAAAAAGGAATACAAGATTTTCTCTTTGCGTATTAATATATAGATTTGTTTAAACGAAAGATTTCCTTCATCTTGAAACTTAATTTCTGAGCTCTCTTACTATTCGAATCTTTTCATTGTTTACTTAAAACATTTCGTGTTTTCCTTTTCATTCTGACTGACTCACCGCAAATAAAATTTTACTTCCCTCAATTGTTTAAGTATTTCTTCCATCGGACTAAGTACAGTGGCGGAAAAAATTATCGCAACACTTTGCGAGCGCTTCAGTGGCTTTCACAGAAACTATTTGGAATTCTGCTTTCTGTGACTGACTGGCAACACCGAGGAAAGCCTCGAAAAGCGGTAATATTTGAGTCGGAGCCTAGAACATACACAAATTTCCTCTCTTTCGAACTCATCTTTGAGCCTTCGCACGATCTCTCCCCGAGTTCGTCATGTTTATTTCGGCGTTTCTCTTTCACAGATAGTTATCGTATTTATAGAACGATAGGTTAAATATATATTTATTCCAATTTCAATCTTAAATGCAATAAAATATATGGACAATAATTGAAATTTAATTCTTAATAATATGAAGAATACTATTCGGTTTTCATAATGCGTAGCAAAAAGGAATAAGTGGGATTGGAGTAGGAATACGCGATGTGGCGATTCTCACCTTTAGAGAACGAGAATTTTGGAGTCTAGAGGAAAATGATGTTTTGCGAGATTATAGCGAGAACAGATGGCCTATAATGGTCTCATTTCCTGGATAATTTGTGCGCTAATAAGGCGTTATTTTGGTAGTTTGGTTTCTCACTCGAGCATACGACTTACGGCTGCCTGCTGGATATTAATGTAAATGTAATTCTTCAAACGTCCAGTTCAAACATAGGATATTCATAATTTGTGATACTCATTCCGAGGAGGATTTTTGATTACAAGTCTTATGTTTTCAATTCAGCAATTAGAATTCGATAAGTCGTTAGAGCGATTACTGAGTTACTAACTATGGCACAATGTAAAATTTGTATTTTGTCTACGGAATATAATTTTTCGCCAACTTAATCATGCAGACGAAGGAAATTCGTAATATAAATTTATATACACCATTTGTCACCTAGAATACATGAAATCATTGTCCGTCCGGAGTTAAAAGGAAAAATACCAATTCCAAAGTTAAAACAAACATGATTTCATAAAAACCGAACAATTTCTGCGCATATATCGGACTTGTCTTACATTTTGTAACAGGGAGCTCGGTGACCTTGGTCATTAGTCAATTGTGTTGCCTTCGCGCGGAGAAATTCACAAAGAAATGCATTAAGGCTTTGATAATTCGCGAGGAAAGTCTTTAACCACAAGTTGATCCCTTCAAAGTATTGCAGGAGCCAATACAAAACAAACGTTGAAATGCATTACCTCGCGTGGAAAAGCTTTAACCATATGTCGAGCACTTCCAAAGCAAGTATTGTAGGTGCCAGGTATATTTTTCCTTTTCGTGCCTATTTAGCTAAGCTCAGGACCCTCATTTTACAGTCGCCCAGTAGAAACTATCCTCTGGCTAATTCAAAGCTCCTTCCTCACCATGGTGCTAAGGAAATGAGATGTTATTGCACTCGTAAAAATATTCCCAAATAACATTATTATATTAGCGTATTTTAGTAAACAAAGACTTCCTAATAAACAACCCAAGTTTTTAGTACTGATACGTATTTTATGAACGTCTGACTTTATTAAGTTAATTATCCAGGATTATGCTGCCATAATAAAATTATTAATAAGCTGCTAAAATGGACTTCTCAGATTGTTGGGAAGTGTCATAAATATAACTAATTGCTAATTAAGAGGTGATTTTGCAGCTGTCTGACACATATTATTGGCATAGGAAGGGCACGAGCTCGAATTCCGCTTAATTTAAATGAGTTTTTTATCTTAAACTTCTCTTGTTCGGGAAATGAACGAATGTAAGATATGATTTCCACATATATTTATACGCCCCCTTGATGAATATATATATTTACCAGAGAGATGCAATTCATTATGGAAAAATCACCATTGGACATGAACGATTCGGAACCGATTCATCACCAATTGTCGGTCAAGAACATGTTTCATGTGTCAGTGGAAATTCCTCTTCTACCAAGGATTCGAGGTCGTTCGCTGAAAGACAATGTCCTTTGACTCATTTTCCACAATTAGAGGTATTTGACAGGGCCTCCTGATTTCTGGAAGCACGATGAACCTTTCGCTTTCAGTGCAGCGGATTTTCGAAAGCCTATGCGTCACTCGCAACAACAAACCGGTCGTAAGGCAAGGAGCTCGGGCTTACTTAGGCTTATTGGCCACTATTTCTTCATTTATGTCTTCACGTCGATAGACGGACAACCAGCGCACCGCGCAAGCGAATCTTTTTCGTTTTTACGCTTAAAAAAAAGCCTTGGGAACTATTGACATTCTTATGCATATTATTAATCATTGTTCGTCTACAACCAGGACAATTCGCGGTTTCACACTTTCCAATTTTCGGCGGTAGTTCCAAACCAATTATATACATTTAGATTTATATATATACCCAGCGAGCTGCCAGATGGGTATGGTAGGGGTTGTAGTAAACCATCATCACGTAATCTACTCTATCAGCCTCTCTTATTGTCTGGGGAAAAAAGCGACCAAAAGTTATAATGTTTTGTGATTACCTCCCTGTAACGTTTTGTCGACGCTTCTCAGAGTTCGCGATTAGGTCTTTAGTTGCACTAAAATTTCATTTACTTCGTCTTTTGGTTCTGAACCGATAAAGCTTTCGAAGAGCTTCCGTCGGTTATTAGATCTTCTCACCTGGAGCGAATTCCAATGAAGAAGTGAATGAGGCTGAATCATATAGAGGAGAATGAAGGAGAATGGATATATTACTAATCATCCTATATTTTTCTTGATTCCAATATAATTCTAGATTATTAATCATAGTGCATATGTGCACACTGTTACCGAGTCTTAGAGAAATACGAATACATATAAATATTTTCCACTTCCTCTAAATTATATTAAATAGTCTCCTTCTCTTAAAAACATGAAAATTGAGTAACATTACGGGGATGAAGGTCTATGGCGGAGCTGACATTCTTTCATAATCATCTATGTGTAAGAATCTACGGATTCTATCGAATGTGGACATGAATATATAGATGATAATTAATGATTGCTTTGTCGCAGGGGCGCAGCCAGGATTTTTCTATGTAGGAGAGGGTTTTAGAGAGTAGAAAGAGCGAAAACATTTCTACATTTCAGGGCCGGTATATTCATGCACGCTACATGATAGAAAATATGTTAAATTCTTTGAAAAAACTAAAATGCATAGAAAACTAGGATATGTTCACAGATATGTGGCAAAATTAAAACCTTTTTGAGATTTTAGTTTGTAAAATTAATGATTGAATAATAATGATGAATAATAATCCTTACTGATATTTGGATTTCCAGTTTTGATAGGGCCATTTTCTCTTTTATTGTCATTATTTTACTAGGTGTAAGGTTTTTTTATTGTAAATATTGATTTCGAGTGCCTTTGAGAGTTTTTTTGAAATCAAAGGAAGGTTAATTAAACTTTCCTTTAACTGTTAGTGAATGTGAGAAGAAATAAATTAGTAGTAGTGATTTAGGAGATGATATTGAAACGTAAGTATTTTGGAGGTAGCACTACAATTTGGACAACCCAGTTACTTTGAAGGAAACCGAAGACCAATCGTAACGGAGACGGATGAATTTTTCCTCTTAAATTATATGTTGTTTTATAAATACGTTATATTCTGATTATTGAGTTAAAAAGTCGACAACTAAAAAACACCATAAAAATATGTCTATGTAAGAACCCTTCAATCCGCCTTTCGGCGTGTGGTAGGGGGTACAGGCACCTTAACTCTATTTTCCTAATCAATTTCTTTCGCGTATCATGCTCGGAAAATATGAATTCTTGATACGATTCCTTCTAGCATTTATTTCTCTAATCTTCCTCGCAGTATCAGAGCGGCCCACATCAACAGGGAGGTCGCATTATATCGATTGCATCATTAGAGATCCAAATTTCTCTGAACTTACTTTGTAAATTTATCCTTTGAATTAGTCTTCTATCTCTTAATGATTACCATCCCGCGTACTGCATCATCTGAGTAACACTCACCGTTTTATCATGGCAATTCTGTACAAATCGTATCGTATACAACCAATCAAACAAATGCCGTACACGAACTGTAATATAAAAGTAATAATCAGTGTAATCGCGAAACAGTATTTTCTCGTTTGGCTAGGTTGAATAAGAGGAATATGAGTTTTTTTCTTTGAAACACGATGAGCATCCCCTCAACGATCTACTAGTTAATCTTTGCATTCTATTCACTTTTCCTATCGCATCTCTAATATGTTCTTTCAAGGATAATCTACAGCTAAACGTGACACTCAGATATTTTGTGTTGTGTACTAACACTAAGGGTTGTCGCGAAATTTGTTGCTGCGTGGAAATAACGTTTTTGTATGATATCTAACATCCTTAAGCTTTGTTTACATCATTCACAAAAAACTCTAGGTGCGTCTTACAAGATTTACCTTTATGGAATCCGTGTTGGATCCGAATGATTCCTATCTTTACGGTAAGAAACTGAATAATAGAGCTTGCTATAATATTGTCCATTATTTTGTAGAAATTCGAAGTTAACGAAAATTACCCATAATAATCTGATCATTCTTAGGCCCCGGAGTGACGTTTAATTTCTTCCACGACATTTGGACAGTACCCTCATTAATTGATTTCTGATAGAATTTCCTATCAATCTGTTGCAGTGAATTTCCACTCGCATCAACTTATATCTCTATGGAAATCGTCTCCGAATCAATGCGCGAGGTAAAATCTTTAGCTCGACCATCATCTAATGAGAAACATTTCTGGAAGTAAGGGTTAAGTAAGTTAGCTATTTCTGCCGATTTATTTAAGGCAATTCCCTCTTCGCTTATAAAGCTAGGCATAGAAAACTGACCACCACGAGTCTCACGCACTTATGACCAAATTTTTTTCTAATCGCCAACTAGTGATTTTAACAGGGTTCGAGATCTATATTCCTGGTATTCTTTTCGTGATTCTTCCTCAAATATCTTTTGCACTTCTCTATAGTTTTGATCACCAAGCTCATGGATCTCACCGCAAGGTTTAAGTTTTCTCAATTGCGAGTGAATGACTCCTATGCAACGATTCAAACTTCTTCCTCGTCTCACCTACTTTTTAGACAACAAATTTAACTAAGTCTACTTTGATTATCCGTAGAAACTCTACCCAACTACCATTTACTGTATTTTCACCCGAAAAGCGTAAAAAAATATCCAAGCCTTCGTTCAAGTAAAACCTTAAATTTAGAAATATTTGCTTTGCGAATTACATACACTTGCCTCACCGGCTTAAGAGATCTAACCGCTACTACTTTCATCCCTGCCATTATGACATCATGGTCTGACTGTATCGTCAACTACAGCGAGGCTAGTTATTATTTGTGGTTGGGAAGTGGCTAGTAAATCTAAATTGATACCTTGCCTTGCACGATTCGTTCGAGTTTTCGTCATATTTACCTGATTGAAAGCATGCAACGAAAAAGTAAGATGTATTTCGTGAATTTTTTTCCCACTGCTAGTGCTGGAGAATTTTAGATTATCCCAATGAATATTGGTTAGGTAAAAATCTCTTCCTACGGCGAAGCTTGGATCATTTATTTTCTCGCTATTTTTCTGCAAGGCCTCGGATAAATCAACAATACAACCTATTTTTTCATCGGGAGGACGACACAAAGAACAAATATTAATCTTACTTCCGTTTTGTCTTTGAATCGAGCACCAAATGATTTCGCTCCTGCTATTTTCTACGAATTCATCGCGCTTACTAATTAAATGAGTCCATACTGCTATAAAACCTCTACCGCTAGATCTACATAATCATATTTTCGGTATATCATATAATCGGGGGAAATATCTCGCTTTGAGTAATATCCTCGCTTAACCAAATCTTTCTAGTATGATATCCGCGCAAGTTCTCATCGTAATGCTAAAGAATTCCACCTGTTTATTACGTAAGCTCTTGCAATTTACTATTATTATTTTTAGATCTCTCAGTTCGCACATTAAAACATGGTTTCCTTTTTCGAATAACCTTTATCTTTTTTTTAAGTGAATTTTTCTTTTTCACCATTGCAATTTTTCTATGTTTTGGGGCTAAGCTCATGCCCACCCTTTTGCTTATTTAAGTGGGCGTTAGTAACTATTTCTACTGCTAAATTAAAGAATAACTTTGTCTGCGTATATTCGCTCTATTCTCTAATCTATTCGCATCTAAACCGCAAAACTACGTAGTAAACGACATTTAAACTACGGTCTTCATGGAGGGAGAGGGGTTGGGAGTGTTTCGGAAGAGTCCGAAAATGTGCACACAAAGTTTAGTAAAATCAGCGAACAATTGCTGAGTATGGCGTATAATATATGGATCTAAGTAGCCTTGAAAAGTATTTTAACATACGGAAATCAAGATGATCAAATTGGAAGCGGAAAATTGTATTCATCGCTACGGAGAAAGTAGAGAAGTGAATACCGGCCTCTTGGAAACTTATTACAAGTTTAGATTATGCTGCAACAAATATTTCCTTAAGTGTGGCCCGTTCTACAGTGTAAAATCTGTGGGGCACCTGTAATTCGTCGAAAGTGTGTGATTATGTTTACATTAGGAGGCGAGTACGGATTATCTAATGATTGATTATCGGACATTCGGATCATCATTTTATATTTGCATTTAAGATTCCAATTGTTGGTATAATTTCGATTGCATTCTAGCTCATTAATCAAATAAATTGTAGCTCTGGATAGATTAAATTGAAATTAACTGTTGTAGAGTAATACGCTCACTGAAGATGACTGAAGAGGAAAATCGTATTAGTGGTGTGATGAATGACTGTAACATCAATAGAGATGTGGTACCGTTACAATTTATTATATTTTTCTCAGTCAGTACGGTAAAAGTGCATTGATGTCTCATGAGAAACACCATTTGTTATTACTCAAATATTACTCCCTATTACATGTAGCCTGATAGAGCTGAAAATTGTTGATTACCGATTCCACTATTTAAAAGCTAATAATAGTGATGGCAATTCCTGTCAAAACGTTAATCGCTAAAAAGCTCTTGGAAAAGTTGAACTCCTTCAACACACGGATTAGATTGGATTCATCGAAGGTATATTTAAATATCTTATGCAGTGGAAAACTACACTGCTCGAGAGAAAATAGAAAGGTAAGAATAGGAGGCATCTTAGTGGTTTCTGAATTCGAATTTTTAAGTGTTGAATTCTCTTTGAAAGAATTCAATTCCATCACAATTCTAGTATTTAGACCTTTAATTCGCGAAATAATACCTAAAATGTTCATTTTAACGTCTGATATTCCGCTATCAAACAATCTTGTTTGCAACTATCTCCCAGTGTATTATATTGACATTCTACACAACTATTTTTATCACGACTAACTTTGAATAATAAATGGCAAAAAATGAAGACAATGAGGCAAAGGCACTACTTGTAAATCTCGCGGTGAGTCTTAAATGTCTGCATATAAAAACGAAACTAAAAGTCTATTTTCCATTCGAAAGGAATTTGAATATTGCCGGTTTTACTGCATCTATACAGAGTTGCCGAATTGTCGGAGTTAGAGTGATTTCAGTTAGTTTCCACGTAATCCGCGCTCTGACGCCAACTGGTGTTGCGATAATTGTTTCCCCCACTGTACAAGTAATTGCTTAAAATTGAATTCACTCCACAGTAGCATGGAGTCTCTGCTTATATTTTTCGTAAATCAGTAAGCATGTGTTTGGTTCAGTTTGTTCTGCTGCATTATCCGCTTCCTCCCCAAGGCAGTTGGGTGCTTTCATAAGTTTATACGCCAAATTCTGCGAATTAGTGTGCAAGGAGTGCTCTTGTTAAAATGAAGGAAATCGAGTGGTTTCTGTCGCATTCGATTTGATCGACGAAAAATGTTGCCTTATTTTTGCGATTTTTTAATGATTTTTGGATCAAACTTTCGCTAATTTACAACTTATTTCGGAATCTGCTAATAATTTGGTAGCTTGAAAATATCTTTTGTGTTAAGAACAGTTGTTGCAGCAATGGACATTTTGTTGATTACGTCACAACTATTTATCTTCTCAAATTGAAGCATGATTGATTTATTGATCGAAAACATGATGAAATCTTCTTAAAAACATGGTTTCCCAAAAGGTAGTGATAATCGGAAGAAAAGGGGTAGAGCTCTTCATGGGCAACATGAGTCACCCAACTTTGGGTGTCCGCTTTTTATTCGTTTTATAGTTACGAATTTGTTTCGTGCTTTTTGAAAAAAACCGTGATTTTCTAGACATTCTTCCCCATGGCAACGTAAATAGTTAAGATACAGAGTTAATATTTTTCTCTAGAATACCTGAATAGTTGCTTCAACTATCGCAAAAATATTTTTTCTCACAGCTGCTTCCATTCAGTCAGAGTTAAACTTCAAATTCCAAGAACTGTGACGTCATGAATTTGATCAAAATCTTTGAGACCTATTTAAAACAAACTTGACATAAAAATATTTCGATGACTCATCTAAAAACTTGCCCAAGTCATTAACTATTTACCAAGAACATTTCTGTGAGTTATCTTTACGGCAACATACTTAAAATTAGATTCAAAACTTAGTAAGTAGAAGATACTCAGTTTTTAACGGACGAGTCAACTCCTCATTGTAACACAAATTGTGGATATGAATGTGTAATTAGAAAAACTTTTTATAGTTTGGATAAAGTTTTTTTTAACTGATGGATTAGTTGGTTCGGCGTTCTAAAAAATTTGCAGGATGGAGTTGGCACAGTCAAGCTTTGCTTGTACATACTATTTAGGACAGCCTTTTTCACTTATGCGATTGCTATTGCTGTAAAATATAATTCATTTTTGTAAACCTTTTCTAATTACATTTAATAACATCTATTACTTTAATTTACCATTTTCCACTTGTTTACTAAATTGTGCCAAGTAAAGAAACATTTGTGATGATAGATTGTTTTCATAACCCTTTTAAATTACTCAAAGAGGCTAAAAATTTTGAATAAAATATATATATAATATAAGGTTTAAAACATATATAATTGCATTTTGTATTGTACAAGGTTGAATACAAGTGGGACTGGATTTTCCTATAACCTCCGCAGGGTGTCCCATACAACCCTCCAATTTTTCAAATGAGCAAAATGTAAGGGTTTTTTCAAATGAAAAAAAGACATCGTATCGGTCCGGTTTGACGAAATTCCTTGAAAGGGTCTGTTTATAACTCTTTGGAGTTAGTTTTAGTATAAATTAAAATCTGATTTAGTCTTTAACAATTTTGCGATTTGCAGAAAGGCTTAGCTGTCCCATACTTATTCCCCTGAGCTCATTTCTCTACAGAAGATAAACGGGCAATTCAGTTAAATATGTGTAAACACATTTACTCCTACGGATTGATTTTTATCACAAATATTTAGGTAATTTAGAAATATAAGTTTTCTTTATCACACTTCAATCATTTTAACAAATATTCTGCGAAAACTTAATTTTTCAGTTAATTAACAATTAATTTAGCTAGGTTTTTGTAAGTTGAAATGTTTTTTTAAATATGTGCGCTCATACTCTCCACTCAGTTACTCTTGGACGTATCAATTTAATAAAATGAGTACGCGAATAAATAGCATTTTATCTGTACTCCTCTAAAATGGTCATCTAATTTAGGATCTTGGTAAGAGTTGAGAATCTCTACTTTATATGCCGTAATTTAACCAAAAGAATGCAGAGAAATTAAGACGAATATACCTCGGGAAAATATTATTTTTACTCTGTAATGGAATCCATTGTAAAGTGTAATTAATCCACGCATACACGTCTAACCACCATCGCAGTTTGTTTGGTTGTTATCAATATTCATATCCAAGTCGAAAATCAAGAGGAAGTTCAGCATTGAGTGTATATATACATAGGAATGTTCGCTTATAAGTCGAGAGCCAAAAAATTTGCAAATTTGGACATTTGTAAAAGGCAACTCCCTAAAAATGGTAAGAATTATTTTTAAGTATAAATTGGCCTCCGTTACGATCCAATGCGAGTCAAATTTCCTAAGGAAGTACGTTCAAAGTTAATCGATTGCAGGCTGTATTTCAATTGCAAAATTACATAAAAAAGAATCATTGTTTTATATGAGACAATATTGGTCGAAAAATGCAATGGAGATTCATTCATATGATCGAATGAATAGATCTCTGCTACAAATTATGAGAGAGTAAGATTTTTCGCTGTAAAGCTTCGTTTATGATGACCTGTTCCATTGAACGAAGCAAATATGGAAGCTTTTATATTCTATACTGAAATAAGAGGGCATATATTTTAAATCTAATTCATTTTCCCCGTAGAGACTCAACGGGGGATCCAGCTAGTACAGTATATAATAGGGTGTAGCGTTTTCCCACTTTTTTTCTGATCGAAATGTAATACTCGGCAAAAACAGTCCCACCCAACTGGATATTACAAACAAAATTTTTTCTAGGTCGGAAAAATATCTTCTGTAAGAATATTTGCCTCGAAGTTACGAAATTTCGACAAAAAAATCAAAATTGTCAAACTTTGTTTTTTGGTTAAAACGAAATATTTGCGAAAAAAAGTCACTTGCTTAGAAAACTGATGACTTTTGCCGGGTATTATATTTCGATCAGAAAAAAGTGGCAAAACGCTACACTCTAGTATATAATTATAATACATATATAGTATAATTCCACCCTAGTATATAACTGTCTAAATTGAATTCCCTTGTCGTGGTAAATATTGCGAAATAGTAAAATGGGGGAAGGGTGTAACAGCATTAATGTTAGAAAATGTGATAAAACGTACTGAATTTGGTCAATAAATGACTGCTGTGAATAGCGATTAAGGCGAAGAAAAATCTTTTTCTCTCTCCGGTTCAATCAAGGTCAAACCGGGAATCGAATCTGGTACCACAGGTAATCACATATGTGTAGATCCAAAGCAATTCAGACAAATTCCGACTGACTGTAAATATGTCTCAGTATGCTAAAAAAAGCGAACATTTCGTGTTTTATTGAAGTTTAATGGTAGGACTAAAGTGATAAAAAACGATAAACTATTTGAAGGTGAAATTCCGTTTGATTTTTTAATGGCAACCCTCGAATAAATTTCTGTCGTCTTGTTTGATTCGCCTTTCCTGAGATTTATCGGCGTGTTGTTCGAATACGTGCACACGTATCTCGCTCGGGCGCTCAGTACGCGCGGGAGTGTCGCCGAGGTAAGGTGGTGCCTTCGGTGAGTCGCTGATATTAGGGAAGTAGGTTAAACAAATCACCATGACATTCGGAGAGAGCTCTGAATCGGAAATCCGCTTTTAAGTGGTCTTTGAAATCCTCCTAGAAGTGGATTGAGGCAATTTTGTGCGCCAAACAATCATTAGTTACAATCACACTTCGATTTTTCACCTCTTCTGATTCTTTCGGAATCCAAGGGAGAATATCAAAAGAGAAGAAGTTCGAAATTTTAGCCGATTTGGCTAAAGTTGAATTTTGTAACGATTGGAACGAGTGAATTTTCGCGTAAAGTTTCAGTTATAGGATTTTGATATTGCGTCATATTTTCTCTTATGTTCCGAGAAACGCAAAAATAGTTGTTTTCGTGACTAAACCTCAGTTAGAGAGCTTTTGCGGGACACAGTGTTTGGAATTTAATGATGACATTTCTTCCAGCCGTATTTACTCATGGCGTTTGATTCTTATTTCCTGATGCGATTTTTCGTCATTTTTATTTAGTTTTTAAAAACGTAATTTACTGTATTCATCCAATACTTCGATGATTTGGGATCAATCGCTAATTCATAATTTATTTCGAAATATAATTATTAGTATTTACGTAAATTTAGGTGAAATGATTCAGTTTTCTCCCACGTGTACCGACGAGAGATTCATTTCTCCATCAACAATCGATCCTTAATTATGTAAACAATCCTTCCTCAATTCAGGCAATCCGATTGGCTCGCTTATTTCACTGAGTCTTGAGCTGGGTTTCCTCGTACAATGATTACTGGCGCCAGTTTATATTTCCACACATTTCAACAATTTTTAACTGGCGCAGTATTAAACATGGCGTTAACTGAGATCCTTCGCGTGCATGTCGATGTCCATAAGGGCCAATATTAATTTAAGGAGAAATTATTTTTCTTTGGGAGGACTGTGATTTTAGAACCTCATGATGAGTTGAAACTAGTTATTCCAATAAACCGTTTTTTTCCTGAAAAGTTATATCAATTTTTCTGCTGTCATTTCTGAGATGGAGGTTCCCCAAGTGACGGCTTCAGTACTTAATTATACGCGCAATAACCGATTTATTTATAAGGGCAAGTTGAAAGATGCGACGGAAAACAGAGTGGGGGAAATCTACTGGCGCCATTAAGTTGCACTCCTTTCTGCTTTTACTGGCGCCCGTTGATTTTGCGTATGGAAACCCAGCTTTACTTTCATCGCTCTTGTATCGCAGAAGTATGTAAAGGCCCCCTTTAATGCAAAATCATTCGAAGTTCCAGAGTAAAACTATGTATGATGATCGTGTGAAGTGCAGTGGTGAAAGAACAACACCAGTAAATCATACTGAGGGCACCTCTTATCTCGGAATTACGGGTTTCGTACTTTGACAATTACCTTGAGCCAGCCCTGTATCTTGCTAATGATCCCATTCAACGTCTTAATTAATGAATGTGTCACTTAGTTATGGGAGGATGAATCGGAAATATTGTAACTTTTTTTTGGGCAACGAATTCTGAGATTTTTTTAGACTGACGTCCGTTTCAAAATACGATTCTTTTAAAACTCAGTCAGCTATATGTATATATAATTATGTAATTACATATATATATAGCTTTGCTATTTTGGTTTTGAAGTGAAAACTTGATTTTTAATGGGGGTACAATGAAACCGAGAAAATATGGCAAACTTGGTCGACGGTTGTGGTTTTTCTCTTGGTCTTTCTTCATTTCACCTTTTTTAAACGAGAGATTAAGAAGACCAAGTGATTGATTACTTTGCATGGAAAATGAATTATTTTGCTTTGTTGAGGAAGTAGCAAATTTCTCAATTATATAGAAATTAATACAAATTTGTGGAAACATACTTATAATTGTAATAATAGCTCAGTGAATTTCGGTGGCAGTTGAATTTGATGCGTTTGACTTTATTTAAATCTACTCGTATAAACTCCCTTTTGTTATTATATTATTTGCTTAGGGGTGGCTCGATTCAATCCCAATTTATTTTTGCATCCCTTTTATTTAGCTGTCGTTTGTTTATAGGATCCTAATACCACAAACGCAATGCGATGCAGATGATCTCCTAGAGATGACATCTCTCAACAGCTGCGAAACAAAGAGTACGACAATTGTGAAGCCATATTTCTCTTCCTCGCCACAAATGACAGCTCGCGTTTTACTGCCGCCTCACGAACGCCTCGTTTTGTCTTTAATTCTCCTGATCGAATGATTTGTTTTCTAGAATTCTTTTTTATTTTAATTGAGGGAAGGGAACTTAAGGCGATTTAGTAAGTGCGGTACCATGGTAATTGCAAGAAAATATTTTTAATTTGATAGAACAAGTAATGATGCGTAACTATTGGAAAAAAGAAGGGGGAGAATTTAGTTGTAGTTGAGGGGATGACAGTAATCTGTTGGTAGGTTTATTTCGGCGTCTGTTGCTGTTACCAAAATTACAGTAAAAGATTAAGAAGGAGGATAGAGTACGATTAATCCACGCCATATTATCATTATTGTATGAATACAGTGCCGTATGGAATACAAATTAAGGGGCTTCTTAATGTCTTCACTAAGAGTTGGCGACACAGCCGAGACCGACCCAAGAACAGAGCAATTTAACTTTGAAAGAAAAGCCACATTTGAATGAGGAAAATGCAGACTGAGTGAAAGAACTATGTGAAAGATTTTTATTTCCCACTTGTCGACATCTCTTGTTACTAAATAAAAGCAATGCTTTGATAAAAAGCTGTAATTTTGATGAACTGAAAGGCGCCTCTTCTTAAAATGTTGGGCAGATTGGTAGACAAGTATTCAAAGGAGAATATAGTAGACGTGTTGGAATAACCCTCGAAAATGGAGGAACAGCTTCTTTTGCGTCGAGTTCACAGAAATTGTTGCGCAAAACATTTCAAATTTGGCCAAACATCGTAGTAAAACATGAAATTATTGAAAATCTAACTGACTCTTGCTGCTTTAATCGTCTTGTTTTCTTACGCATATCGCCATCAAGTGACATTTAAAATTTATTTTTTTGTCCGCTATCGCATCATCACTAAGTTTAGTTGAGAAGCATTTCCTCATTAACAGATTTCTCCTTTTCAATAATAATCATTTATTACGGGCTCGGAGACCCAATTACAAGTAGCAAAAAAAGAAAGTATATATTAAAACAGTTATGTTTAAAAAGTAAATGGCTGGACATAAAATCAGTATAGTACAGTATAATGCTTTCGAATACAGTATGAAATACAACAAATCAATAAACTTCATTAAGACAGATATACATGTAAATAGATTCATAAAAAGTAAATCTAGCAAAAGGTAGATAATTCAAGTTAAACGTTTTTATTAATAAAAGTTCGTAAGTATCCTTTTCAGTGTATCAAGGGAAGAATGAAAAAACTCTAAATCAACCGTGTTAGCATCTCTCATGAATCTTGATATAGGCAAAAAATATGAAAGGTTATTTTTATGATATGATACTTGGAAAGGATATTTATTTCTTACACAGAGGAACATTAATATTAATTAATGAGAGCAACTCGGGTGAGCCTATATAGTTGTTTAATAATTTATGTAGAAAAATAATTCCAAAGTTTCTTCTCCTAGTTTCTAAAGTTTTCATACTTAATAAATATATTATTTATTTATATTATCATATATTATTTTATTCTGGAAATGGGCCGCCGATCACTCCTAACACACTGATCTTGTTGACAGCATTTGACTTTTGGAGGTATTGCTTTCTTTCATCTTTCTTTCTCAACCATTTTGGTCACGAAAATATTTCAATGAGGACTAGAAAACGCTGTTCGGATCTCGAATCGGAATTCCAATTAAAAGATCTGTATGAGCAAAATTCGTAGATTTTTTCCGTGGCATATAAAATATGAGAATTACGTTACTTAAATAATTACCTTAAATTTTCAATTTCCAAATTCCAATTTCTATTCCAAAGCAAGATGTTCCTCTACGTGGTATCATCGTGGTATATGTAGATGTAAAACCAGCGAGCCGCCAGTGGCGTATGGCAGACGGGGCTATCGTCAAATGTAATTAGAAGTGCCCCTCTACTGAAACTGGTTGCACATTGAGTTTAGTATCAAAGTCCCTTCCAAATTCGGAACTTATTATCCAGCTTAAAATTCAGCGTTCTGTAATTAATTACGGTCAAAAGTGATCTCCAACTACCGGGTTTTATAATCATTCATCAAACTCATTATTCGTAAAAGATATCAATTTTAAAGGTCAAATGCCGTCCAATCGCAAGCTTCTCCAATATTAAAAAGATTTTCTTTTTCAGGCCTGTGATGATGGACTCAAAGAGGTTGATTCTGTGCTGGCTGTTTCTGCTGTGCTGCTCCTTTGGCATCGCGTGAGTAATGCCTTTCTTTAGCCGACTCACGCACTTCGGCAGGATCGCTAATTTAGCGACTTTTCATTTGTTTTTTCTGTCTCTGCGACGCTCTCTCTACTGATGAGTATGTAGATCGTCTTCTGCTCGTTCCAAAACAAAAACTCTCCACCGATGAGTAAACCAAAATAGATTTTACATTTGTAAGAGCGATTTCGAGTCGCTAAAATTGAGTCTAAATTCGGCGATATTTAGCTAAGTTTAGTGTCCAGGCTAATACAAGGATGTAATGAGAGGAGAGATCAACATGAAACTAAAACTGAAAATGTTGAGGTGTTATGTTTGGCCGGTTTTCTTGCATGAGTGCGAGACATGGACCATCTTAAAAAGTATGGAAAAAATAATAAAGGCATTGGACACATGGTTTGCCAGAAGAATTTTGATAAAAATCAAATGGTCAGACAGAATAACCAATGAAGAGGTTTGGAGAAAGATTGGAAGCAGGTATAGCCTATGGAATGAAGTGAAAAGAAGAAAGTGGAAATACGCGGGACATGTGCTGAGGGGATCGTCAGGGGAGAGAATCGTGACAGCGCTGGAAGTATGGACAGTAAGGAAGAGAGGTAGACCAAGGATGGAATGGTTGGACAATTTTAGGAATTGAACTGAAATTAGGAATTATGAGGAAATGAAAAGGAAAGCAAGTACAAGAGAAGAGTGGAGATCCATGAGAGCTAACCTCCTGATAGGAGAAGCTACTAATTGATGATGAGTGTCCAGGCAAATAGGTATCTTTTCTGTGAGTGGCCACATTTCCAATAGGTATCGGTTTTCCAATACCCGCATTCATTGTTATTTCATCCCGTCTCATTCGTCGATACAAAGTAGTCGATTTTGCGAACTATGGTATGTCATATTTTCCTTTCGATTTCTCACATTATGTCACCACCAAAAAAACAAGAGAAGAAAACATTTACTGAAAATTGTAGCTCTTTTTGCATGTTGGTGTAAAATATTTTAAATGTAACGAGTTTCCTAACAGTTATTCTGTTGTCGATGGCTTCATAAAATCTAACAAACTGTCTTCTATTTCTTCTACATTGTACTCAGAATGTTTTCATAGGTCGCCAATTTTGTATTTCTTACTTTGCCTTCTTTGTCTGATGTTTTCGGATGTTGGTAAGCCTTTTCCAGTTGTGTGAACAAAACACGGGAGACGAACTGCATAACCGCAACAACGGGATAGCAATTTTTCATATTTGTCATCGAATTGTGTTCGAATTCGGATTAACTTACTCTCTCTCTCAGCGCTGTTAGTGTTTTGGTGAGCCAAAGCTGATAATTTGGGAAAAAGAATCTATTGAAGTATCAATTAGTGTATACCAAGTTCGGCAGGTTTACACAATGGTCATGGCTCACATATCATTGATGGGAAAGATGTCAGTAGAGGCCATCATTCACTCGAATTTGGAGTAAGTTGCACGAGTTATTGGAGAAGGAGACATCTTTTTCTAATTTTTCTTGTGTTGAGGAAATGTATATATCAATATAATGGCGTTCCTGTACTATTGGATTATCATGGATCATTCTGCTTTATCTAGCTATATTGTTATTATTTTAAGCAATTCCATCGTCCAGTGAGTTGTAACGAAAACACGCGAGTGGGCAAGTTTAAGTTGGCAAATGGGGCATGTTTACACGCTTTGTAAATCTGCCAGCATTTGAGTATATCGCCCTCTATATATTAAAAATTTCCACATTAATGGCTACTTATATTCGTGTATTTAGATGAAATTGGTTTGGAACTAACTAAGAAAAACCAATAGAAGTGAAAATATTGACTCAAACGTGATGCCAGTGGAAGAAGTAAGGAAAGGACAATTTTTAAGAAAGGTTGCTACAGCCTTTGAATTTGATTTGAAGACTTTTTAAAATAACCTTATTTAATCAAACTTAAAATTCACATGTTTAATGGAGTGTAAACAAACTATTGTAACATTTACATTTACTTAAATGTGAA
This sequence comes from Sympetrum striolatum, assembly GCA_947579665.1. NCBI lineage: Eukaryota > Metazoa > Arthropoda > Insecta > Odonata > Libellulidae > Sympetrum > Sympetrum striolatum. Next base: position 96,882,960 of record OX388344.1, on the reverse strand, counting down.
TGTATCACCGAAGAAACAACCAAATACATGAAAAATTATAATTATAGACGCATAAATGGCACTGTAATAAAGCACGAAATTCAAGTAATGAATGAGTATGAAAAACTGTCAAATAAGTAAATCAACTAAAAGTAGAAAAATAATATTTGCAAAATTGCGTGAGCCTGTCCCCACGTTGCATTCACGCTTCATTTCCGTGGAAGAGATAAAGGCCTTCGCTGTGTTTCCGAACCACTTAATTATCTTTCTTAAAATTAGAACAGCTTTCCTCAGGAAATAAATTCCATCACCTAAATTAGTTAATTTCTTAACTTCGCAGTAGAAAATTCACATAATCCTCGCAATATTTTCTCGAGTTAATGCGTGTTAGAATACGTGCGATGTAAACTCCATGACGATCATTCTTTTCGTGATCGAGACGAGGAGATTGCCAAAGATTTGGTTTATTCCGAATTTAGGATGCTTTTTATAGTATTTTTGTTTTCAAAGTATTGACCATTTTCATTCCCAAAATGTTATAAATTAATTCTTGCTGTTTACCGAAGAACTTTTAAAAATTTGCTAGCGATGAGATACCTCCGCTAACTTGAGTTATAATTTTGTGACTGAAAAACCAGATATAGTTAAACCTAAATAAGCGAGTGTTAAAGAGACCAAAAATTTCTTTCTCGCATATAAAGGTTTCTCATTCTTCCCAGGTTTTCACTTAAAGGAGCGGATTCTCTCACTTAAAAAGTCTTAATTAATGCAACATCTATTTCTCTCAAGAGAGATATAAAAACAGGTATGGGTAAGATAGGAATCAAGAAATAATAAATTATTATGCAATTTTCGAGGGCTTTATTCTGAAAAAATATACGTATTTAAAGAAACACATAATTTGCATTAGTTTTTCTTTTTAGCTATTTCTAATCTGTTTTTTGAAGCTCGTAAGTCTTATCAAAAATTGACAATATCCCTCTTCTACCTCAGCGATCGACCCTCGACATCTAATTTTTCTTTGTGTAAACCCTTTCAGGCGAATGTAAATCTACAAGTTACCTTTCCAATTGTGTTGCATTTCCTAGTATAGGAAAGCGATGTAAACTTTTTCTTATAAGTAATAAAAAGTAATTAAGTTCCTACTTTCTCACTTAAAGAGTTTTTCGGGTGTGAAAATGATAGGACTTAACAATTTGTCTCAGTTTGTTCATTGCTAATCCAATTATCTTTTATTAGTACAATACTCAGGATTGTTTTTTTATATATTTTAAACAAAATGTACAAAATACACAAATATTCATAAAGTTTAAAGACATCCGCGGGCTAGAAAGAGCATTTTGCCATCAAGAGAATACACCCATTGAAATCGTGAAAAAAGGGCAAAACGTGTGCTTAGCATAATCTTTTCCCTTTCCTTCTAACGTGGGGCGCTTGCAAGTTTTACTTCGCAACAACTGGTATGAAATTCAAAGAATGCAATCAACACGAAAGATGGTCGATTGTCTCTGTGACCCCAATTTACTTCATTTTTTAAACGCTACTTTTATCAATTACAAAGGGCCTCTCGAACTTCACCATCCCTAACAGTGTCTAACGGTTATTTTACGATATAGCGACGATTGTGTTTTCGTCTCTTCCAAGAAAAAATGGGTTATCCCAAAAGTTTGCCCTAAATCTCTCAAACCAATATTCACGGAAATATTCACAGTTCGCTCGAATTATTTGTCTCTACTATAACAATATGCCTGTCAAGACTCGTAAATTAATCTAAAGACATGAAAAATGTAATTCATGATTACTGCTCATCGATAAATTTATCAATGTAGCATGTTTTTTATGGAAGTCAAGGTCTGCTGATAATAGAAGTGTACTCTTCGTAGAACGATCTAGAATGTTGGAACCTACTCAAAGAAGCAATTAGAATCAGCCCATCGAAAAACCCTAAGTACGGGCTTCCTCCACCGTTTCAGTTGATAAGCTACTTAGAACATTTTTGCGTCATTATGGTTGCAGTAAAGAACCAATGGGTCGGCGCTTTTAGAGAAACAACTTTGAAGGTGTATTTACTTCAATTAACTGTCAGTTCGTCTCCAAGAAGGCTTGTTAGATATCCCTATGAATCTGTTCTCTGTTAAAATGCTGTTCTCAATTAATTTGCATTTAAATTTGTTCAATACGGGTTGAATGACAAGGTTTAAGATTATTTGCTGCCAATAGTGAATGATTTTATCCTGAGATAATCGAACTACTTACACTGGAATATTTTCTGAATTTTAAAACCTTTTTTATAAAGGTAACGTTTGGTTTGAGATGTTTCGAAGGAAATGCAGTCTCGAATGGGTAAAAGGCGCCTTCGAGCAATAATTCCCAAAAAATTAAGTTCCCATAAATAGTAGAGAATTGAATTTACTGCGTTTCGTCATCGACTTCAGGTGTTAGTTATACTGAGTCGCAGTTGTGCTAAAGCAGCGATACGAACGGAGATGGTTGGCTAGACTGCTTTTCGTGGAAATTCTTCTTTTGAAATTGATTGACTCCCCGCCTCAGATGCGATTGCTTCAGAACGGCAAAAATGAATACGCGACTTCGGCATTCTTCTGTTCCGCGAAGTTTTCTATTTTGTTTTTTTCGGGGACAGCGGTAGACGTACAGTTTGACTATGTGTGTACGTTTATTTAGAAGCGCCCTCGATGGAAAAATTCAATTTTAGAGTGATTACAGCGTCGACATCACTTCAATTGTTCCTATTTTTCTAAAGGGCGATACGCAGCAAAGCGTACTCCTCCTTAGATAATGAAAATGCGTGCCTCAATCGGCCTACTTTCTTATCGAAAACTGGCGAAGCAACTCATTCGATTTATTCTCCGAAGAGGGCGACACATTCACTATTTTCGGCACAATGGGTGACGAAAAAGGAAAATGACGTATTAAGTCATCGGAAGCAAAAATATCGACTCACGAAGCAACTCTCGTGTTTACTTGTAAGTTTAATAAAATTATCAGGGAAAAGGTTGATATGGAACAGCTGATTTAAGTAGGTCAGCTTCTCTGTGACAGTTCCTGAAATCGGGAAAATCACTCCCTTTGATATCCATTCATTAGGTGACGCATAACCAAACTTCCACGTTTTCCATCTTAGGGCGATAGAACAATTGCTACGGGCGCTTTACGGATCTATCCGTAAATATTGTCAAGATCCATATAATTGTAAAATCTACCTTTATGTTTGTTTTCTTTTTCTCTATATTTTGTCACTTTTGTCACACTGTTCATGTTAATTACTTTTCCATATGTATATTTTTATATTTTACTTTAAATTGGCATTGTTATGCTGTCTGTGAGAATTGAATAAATAAATAAATAAATAAAAAAGGGGAAGTTGCAAGTTTTTACAATTTTGCTCAGTTAAACAACCGAGTGTCTCACGATGCAATTCACTACTCGCATAATCACTATCGCATTAGTGAAAACTATTGTTATCGGATTTAAGATTTTTAGATAAAATTGAGCCTAGGAAAAATTAATGGAACGGATAAACGAAACGGAATCAGGCGTAACTTTGTGGTAGTTATTAATAATATCAAAATCCATATTGAGAAAACTTTTCTCTGTGGTCTAGTAAAGGTTTTCTCAATATGGATTTTGATATTAATGGAACGGAATTTAAAAAAGTGTTGCCGGCTTCTGAAGGAACACCTCTTCACAGTTACTATCCTAGAGTTAATTGCAGCCACTTGAAATTTGCTCAAAATATGACGAATGTCAGTAAAACGATCGCAGTTCTTTACACTAAGTATGTATTTGAATTCTGTCTGTAAGACGAACACGGAGGCCGTCGTGGGACGCAAAATCGACATAATTTATCACGCCAGGGCACCTCCGGGGGCATGGATAAAACAATTTCGATTGTGTAATTACGTTTAGTATGACGATTCACAAAATTTCACTCGACGTGATATCTTTAATTGGTGGATAATTCACTTCTTCTGCTTTACCCAATTCTGAATAAATCATTCATCAGATAAAAAATACGTAACACTATTTAATTTGTGAAATTTTTAATGAATTAGGCGTTAACGAAACATTTCACCGTATTGCAATGATGTTATCTTGGTAAATTTATCCTTTTCGATTCTGGTGCCTTTACTGTTACTGCTATGTGCACTTTCACGTCGATCCAATTAATCGCCTTGGTTCTCTCTCTTAGTGTATGCCTTTATTCTTGTGCTATCTCAATTTCTCATAAGAGAAGCGGGAAATGCTCGTTCATTTTAAAATTTTGATTTTTATGAAAATAGCAGGTCTTCGCAAATATGTCTTCATTGATGCAAGCGCTTATTTCGAATGATTAGAGAACAGTGTCTAATAGAAGTACATATTACCTGGAAAAACGAAAACAAATCGCCAATAATCGTGCGTTTTCATTATCAGTTGAAGGATTTCTCATACAGCTCTATCATGAATTAATATTGTTGACTGCTGTTTTCGCGCGGTGTGATTGGATTTGAGAGTAGACAGGCGAGACTGTCGCTCCACAATGGGAAGGAAGCCAATGACGCCAAATGCCCTTTTGAAATACAATCAGCCATTGTTTAGTGGCGAATGAGGGACCGTAAATCTTTGCTGATAACCGAGTAAACGCTGAACGAAATGTGAAACGCATGCAAGTTCTATTACACAATTGAAGCCGTTGGCCACAATTTGAGCAGCTTTTCCTCTACTTTTTCAGTCCGTTTTGCATTAAGTTGCGATTTATGGCAGTGAATCATTCGTTATCCTTTCTTTCCGCCCCACAGGAGCAGTCTTCTTATCGAGAGACGACTGACGTCCCCGACGTAAAAACAAAATGGTTCAAATTTATTCCTCTTGACTAAAAATACCCTTACTTTTAATTTATGCTCTCTCGTATTCGTATTTTATTTAAAGTTATCCTCTCCGCCAATTCCCAGTAATGTCTCACGTCATATCGTCCCAACGTGATATCGGTCAGAGAAAACACTCTTAAACCAGTGGCGTACCTAGCGGTGGTGTCACCCCCTCACTTAATGCATTTAGTGCACATAAAAAATATCACGTATTAATTTTCATTTGAATTATGGTTTATACTACACTCAAAATAGTACACACAAAGATGCAAATACAGTACGTCGTCATCATGGGTAGTCTGCCCGCGCAGGTCCTTCGTGTTGTTTCTCCGATTTTTCCCTATCCCCCGCTATTCTATCCCGCGGTACCGTTCCTCATTCTTTAATGAATTTCACTCCTCTCTTCATTTGTCCCTCCACTTACAGCATATCCTTAAGTAAGCACTTCCTTCTTATTGCATGCCCTATCCAATTCTTCTTCCTTTGGATTATCAAATCGACCAATCATCTTTTTTCATTTACTCTTCATTCCTAACTTTGTCCTTCCACTTGATGTTTAACATTTTTCTCCAAACCCACATTTTGAACGCCTCTATTCTATTTATCTCTTTCTTCTTTAGGATCCATATCTCACAGCCATACAGAAACACACTCCACACAAAGTATTTAATCATTCCTTTCCTTAGTTCAACATTGATGTTACTGCTTAAAACGTTTCGCTCTTTTCTGAATGTTTACTTTGCCATTCCTATTTCTACCCTGACTTCTTTCTCACTTCTCCAATCCTTCGTCACCTCCACACCTAGATATTTATATCTTTCTACTTGTTCTAATTGCACATCATTTACATATAGTACATCCATCACCTCATCCTCTCCCACTTTCATGACTTTGGTCTTCTTTTGATTTATTCTGAGGCCGTAATCTTCTGCCACATCCTCAAGCTGTTTCAACATCCCCACCATTTCCTCAGTGCTTTCTGCAATTAAAACCATATCATCAGCGAACCTTACGCATTTCACTCTTCTTCCTCCAATGCTTACTCCTTTATCTCTTTCCCAGCATTCCATGGCCATCTCTTCTACATAGATATTAAACAGCGTAGGTGACAAACAGTTGTCTCACTCCTTGTCCTACGTCAAATCACTTTGTTTTCATTTCCCCTATTCTTATGACTGCTTCTTGACCCAAATATAAATTTCTTATTAACCTCCTGTCCTTCCAGTCTTATTTTCTAGTATAGTCATTAATCTTTTTCACTGTAAATAGTCAAAAGCTTTCTCTAAATCTACGAAACATAAACTTTTGCCCTTTTCCAAATATCTTTCTCATATGATTCTGACCTTACCTATGGCATCCCTTGTCCCCATACCTCTTCTAAGTCCAAACTGTTCTTCCGTGATATTTTCTTCCATTTTACTTACAATTCTTCTATTCAGCATTCTGAGCTAAATCTTTGGTGCATGCACTATGAGACTAATCATACGGTGCTCTTCGCATTTTTTTGTACCTTTCTTCTTTGCCAACGGTAGCTTTTCTGTCCTTAGGAAGTCCTTTGGCCATTCTCCACTGCTATGTATGTCATTACATAAGGATGTCAACTCCTTCATTCCCTTATTTGTAAGGTATCTCAGTAACTCCTCCGGTATCCCATCTATACTTGTTGCCTTTCCATTTTTCATGTCTTTTATGGCTGCTGTCACCTCATGCAGCAAATTACCTTCTCCTAGGTTGTCTGGCTCTACTAACTTTTCTTATTCTATAGTTAGATCCTTTGGTTTAGCTTTTGCTTTGTAGAGGTCTTCCATGTATTATTTCCATCGTGCCATAATTGCTTTATCTTCAATAATATGCCTAGTTTGTCTTCTATTTCCTTAGTAAGTCTTTTTCCTGGTCCTCCATCCAAGCTGATTTCTTTTATTCTCTAATATGCTAAATCAAACCCCCCTTTCTTTTATAATTCTTCGATTTCTTTACATCCTTTCTCTAGCCACTCAATTCTTGCTTTGTCTGTTTCTTTCCATAACTCTGTATTCAGTCTTATAAATTTTTTCCTCCCTTTGTCATTCTTTTGCTGTTTATATTTTCTTCTTTCTTCCATCTTTGCAATCATTTCCTGTCTTATATGCTTTCTTAGCTCTTTTTCCTTTTATATACCCAATATTGTCTTCAAATATCTTCTGGATACCACTCTTTAATTTTTACCATTTATCTTCCACTCCTGCGACTGTCTCACTGATGGTACCGATCTCTAGCTCTAATTTTTGGCTATCTTTTCTATATCTATGCCTTCCAATTTCTCAAGGTCCCACTTCTTAATTACTGCTGTTTTTAATTTCTTGAGTCTAGTGTTAAATTCTATTTCAGGAGGATTTGGTCACTATATATGTCTGCTTCATGTTAATCTACATACTCGTTTTCCTGCGTTCCGGTATCTCTCTTCTACCAGGATGAAATCAATTTGTTTCCGATATCGATCACCTGGAGCCTTCCAAGTATAAAGCCTTCTCCTGTGATGTCTGAACCATGTTTTCGTTATTATCATCTTACTATCCTTACAAAATTCAATTAGTCTCCTACCTCTTTCATCTGATCTGCCGAGGACATATTTACCCACAATTCCTTCCACCTGTTCATTTCCAACCCTTACTCTATGTTTCCAACGCTCGCATTCCACTCTATTTTTTCTCCGTGGAGGAAGAGATGACATCACGGCTCATTCCAGTCTCACATCACAATACGTACACGTAAGCAGTACGTACAACGTACATATAAAAAAGGAAATGAAATTAAATTACACGTTATATTAGAACTTTCCTTTTCTAATTTTTAAAGCTGCAAATTTATTAATTATTTCATCAAAATCGATATCTTTGGCGGATTCGCTTTCAACAGATGGAATCGCAAGATCCGATAATATTTTTTAATCCATAGTTGACTTAAAATAAATCATTTTTTTACATATACATTCAAACATTGCTCTCCTAATTTCTTCTTGTAAATTGAGTCCATGCTGCTGCGGGCAAGTGATGCTGCAGAATCAATTTCCTGCTCCCCTACCATTTTTTTAAAACTTGATTCTTCTCTGTATTGGAATTTAATATTCGTTTGCTTTCAAAAGAGTTTCTTCAATAGCACGTTCCACTAGATAATTGCGTTTTTCATTAAAAAATAGCTTTAGTGCTTCCAGCTTTCTAACTACCATATCGAGGGTTAAACCTTTCTTCTGTAAATATGTCTGGGGGAGGTTAATTTCAACAAGTACTTCAAACCAGAAGTAAAGGTAACCAAGAAACGTGAAATCGTAGGCAAATGGCATTGCCCTGCCAGATTTTTATTTGGTCCACGAAGGGTTTCAATTGCTTCAACAAAATTTTCAAATTATTCTTTAATTGGTTTACCTGCATCACAATGAGCACTCCAGCGGGTTTTTGACAATCTTTTAACGCATTTTCAATTAATGCATACTGTCGATGGGTAGAAGCGACGAAAAATGAATACAGGGTGTCGATTGTTCCGAAAAACTTTTCACGAGATGAATTTTCAGAGTTGACCGCACAAATTAAGTTTATGCTCTACAAACCCAATAAAAATAGCCTTTTTATTTTTTATTTAATAATTGCTCCTCCATGGATTCCAGCCATAGCAGCAACATTATCATATCCTTGAGAGCGACACTTCATTATATCAAAACCGATGTCAATAGCTTTTTACTTTTCTCTTTTTTTACTAGAAAGTATTGTATACGCAAAAAAATTCGACCTCCAGAGTTCTACGGAAATACATGTTTTGGGGCCCATAGAGTTCGTTTGCACTATTTTCCCGAACATGTCTGTCTGTCTGTATGTGTGTGTGTGTGTGTGTGTGTGTGTGTCTGTCTGTGGTAAAAAAGTTTGTGGGCGCTCTATCTCAAAAAGTAATTATCCGATCATTTCCAAAATTCATATTCAGCATTTTCCTAACAATGCCAAGAGTTGATTAGTTTTTGATTAATACCGCTTAACCGGAAGTTGCGGTTTATCTGGAACAAAATTTTGTTTCATAAATATCTCTGTCAGAATGCAATGTAGGTATATACATTTATTTACAAAAGTTATAGATAATGTACTTTACTACAACTTTTGTTTGAAACATTTTTTTCGTAACACTGATTATTTAGGAGTTTTTCTTGAATAATAGTTGACCGGAAGTTGTTGTTTATCCAGAAATGGAAGTTTTTCATACATATATCTGTCAGAATGCAATGTAGGTATATATAATTACATAAAAAAGTTATAGATAATGTACAGCTAACAGCAAAAAAAAGTTACCACCCCTGACCCACCAAGAAATTCTAAGTCCAAAATTCGGGCCGGCGAGCCTTTCTCTCGAAAAGGGAGGGAGAGAAAAGAAAGATGGAGAACATGGTACGTTACGCTAGCTCGGCTCTCGCGTTTGGATGGAGAATTTTCGTTATTTATATAATGATCATTTACTACTATCCATTATCTGCCGCAATATTTGATGTGTTAACGCGTACTATTTAATTTGACGGCGATCAACTGGAAGATAACTAAAGAAATGAATCGAATTGAATGCAGCATTCAAAGTCACTCTCACTTTAATTTTCGATAACAGATTATTAAATCATTTCCAAAACAATACAAATGAATTTAACTGAATACAACATTCGGTAACAAATTAACTCAGATTTCGTTTTTCGAAAATCGATCGGTTAAATCACTTCCAACGATTGATTATGCTCATCAATGTGAACGAAACCAGCAACTTTTCTCTTCTTCCTAATTTCAAATAGGCCAAAAAGCAGGATCTCGGATTCAAAAATGGCATTTGTCGTCAGGGGGACCGGCTGTTTATACTCACAAAACTTTTCGTGTATTCCGTAAAATATCTCAAAAATTCAGTTCGGAAACAACAATAAACGACCAAAATAAGGTTTTCTATTCATTTACTCTGCTATTGGTTCTTGTCTCAATCTCGTATGACTATTATTTTTAATTTAATTTTGCAAAAGAAATGAAGCATGCAGAGACAAAAATGAACTTTACGTGCATTTCTCACGGAAATGCTTTGACTCGTCTGGGATCGAAGCAAGGACGAAGTGTCACCATTTTTTACAATATAAACACTTTCGTATATATATATATTTGAATGCAATGTTCTGTAAAAAATTCAAGTCAATCGACCGAGTGGTTTTCGAGTTTTGCGGGCACAAACATACGCAGGCTGAATTTTAATATATAAGATATGTACATGATTCGGTAGATCACTGTAATTTGATTGCTTTTAGAAACCTTTCGTTTAACTTTCCCAATTGAAAATCGTTCTATTATCAAGAGAAATAAGTAAGGAATAAACACAAGGAAATAAAAGTGCCAAAACTTCCACACAGAAAGTCGTATAACTTTGACAAAATTATTTATTTCCTTGTGTTTAGTTACCTATGGAGTTCCTCAAAGTTAAAGCTCATTCGATTGATTTAAATAACGAATATTCTTTTCTAGATTACCATTTCCCCTTACTCTCGTGACTACTATAGATTGTATAATCCATTAATTTTTAAAATTAAATTATCCTTATAACAACACTGTAGAAAAATTCACACAATTAGCTTCGACGCTTACTATCACTATCTTCAACATTTATATAAATACGCGATCCTCCATATGGCATGTGCCTGGAGAAAAGAAGGGAACAAAAATGTTACCTGCCCTTGAAAGGGTAGAATACCGGGAAAACTGTTAAACAGGACAAAACGAAATAGGTGGGGGAGAAGGGCAAGATAATCCTTTTGTTGCCAAACGGGAATGGAAAGGAAAAACTTTCTCGTTGGGAGAAGAGTATTTGGGTTGCAATTTGCTTGATTCATTTTGATGTTATCTAAAATAATGTGTTCGCTAGCCTTCTCTGATATATGTTTAATTTTTAGCTCGCAATTAGAAGAATGACTCGAAGAAATAAATCTCTCATAAAGTGGGACTGCAGAGCAACAGATTAGAAATATTGTATGTTCTTCGGCATAAAACTTACGAGATCTCACTGTTTATCTGATGTGGATTAAATGAAAATAATAATAAATAGCTTGATGAAACCACTGTCCTAAAAATTGGATCCATGGATTCGTTATCGTTTCAAAGTAATGGCTTCCAGGAAATACTGCAGTAAATAGCCAGCGGTAGACGTCCTTTTGGTAAAATTCTCGAAATTTTATTTCTCAAAAGTTACTCCTCTCGTATTTTTTGCTATTTATTGATCAACGAATCACCTCCGAAGAGTATTACAATTTGTTTATTTCAAAGTTCTCAGTATTTTAAGAAAACCATCTTTTAATTATCAGTTATGGAAAATGATAAGACCGCTATCCGTAGATCTGTTACTTTTGCATGACAATGGGTTAATAGAGGTCTAACCAAACCTAAGACTTGGCTAGAGGTATGAGTTTTTAGTACTCGACACAGAATGGGCAAGTTATTGCGTGTGTGTTACAGTAATGACGATTATAGTTGAGTTTAAATACGTATTTAAATGACACCCTTATTTTTTATTTTATAAACCAGGTGAGATATACTAGCAAATTTTATAAGTGAATCAAGATAAGTTTAACGTTTTGGCTATCATCAACACTGAGAGAAAAAATATATTCACTTGCTTTTGGTGTTTTTTATATTAATTTTAAAGGTTCTTAAAATCTACGAAACTAATAACTGTGTCTATCTTTTAATGGAATAAAAGAATTGAAAACCCTATACATCCAATGATAGTAAAAAAAAAGAACCAAAGGAACGCTAGTTTACGCAAATAGCTATCTCTTAAATTTTCCCGTTTTGTTGTTGATTGATTTGTAAGGATGTCCCAAAGGTTTATGAAAAACATTGGTTAGAAGAAATAGCGAAAAAGGCCTGAAAAGTTGAATGTAAATATTGAGAACGTAATATTGGAATTGGCATTTTACGAAGCTTAAGTTTCTACGGGAGTGATCTTTCTATGGTTAATATATGTTTAATTCTACTGCTGAAAGCAGAGACGGTCCGAGACATGGGCAGTCTGGGAGACCGTTCCCAGTGTTTGTGTGCTCTTCTCAGATCCCTTGAAGATTCTCAATGATAAAATTATACGCGTAGCTTACGGAATTTTAACGATTTCACCCGGTCACAATATTTAGTTAAAATTTCTTTTATCCATTAAGGGGAACTAGTTCTAAACGTCTGCCTGCCCAGAATATCAATAATCTTCAGATTACCCCTTCCCGATGATTGTAATCAATTTCCTTCGCAATGGATGCAGCTTTCTTTGGTTCAAGTTCTCTGAATAATTTCCTTATAGTCAAATTGATTGAAGAGGCCGTTACTTTGTGAAATAGCGTTATATAAGAAATTTTGAATCTTTGTCCTTAGTTATTTCCGCCATTTCTTATAGTCGTAGAGCAATGACTATATTTTTACGGAAATTACATTTAGTAAAACTACTAAATCAGGCGTAATCAATTTGAGTTGCCCTTACATCGGTAACAGCCGTTTAATAATTAGAATTTAGGCTTCGTATTTTCCCTTTCCTTTTTTTAATGAGAGGCCAGTTAAGTCCATCAGCCATTATCAGATACAGCACTAGAAATGCTGACATCTCATACTTATTACCCATAATTACTCTTAAATAAGATGGGTAAAGCTTCCCTTCTGGGGAAATATTTCTTATTGTCAGGAGAATCTATTACTGCTGAATATTAATGCTGGTTTCATGGGCCTCGCCTATTCTTCCTTAAAACTTCTTGGTTTAAAGATAAGGAAGACATTTACGATATCTTGAAGGTGCAGAAATTTAAATGTGTGAATTCCTCGACATTTATGATTAACTGGCGGAAGCTCTAATTATATGCATGAATGTATGCAAATTGTATGCATATTTTTATATGCCTACGTGATTATATCCTACTAATTTTCGAAGCAAAATAAATTTACAGTGATAATAAATAATTTCGACTATGATAGGTCTACTGTTAATGGTTTATGAATTTTGGATGTAAATGAACGATTTAGAAGTGAGTTCTCATAATACCAAATGCAGTAGGTAAGGAAAATGAAACTTGAACACTGCCACAATAATCGGAACTTTTTCGAATGGTTGATCTCATTTACATTCTCTCTGGCTGAACCATTGAAAAAATATTTTTCCGGTCACCTTTTAACCTGCATTATTTTGTCTTAAAATGGCTTACATCGTTTTCTCAATCTTGTAATTGAACCATTTTCTCAATCTTATAAACAGCCTACATCCCAGGATCTATGCACATCACTTCTGAGCCTGTTTACCAAATTATCTTTACATTTTTAGATGTATTGCCTTAGTGTTGAAGAGAATCAGCATTCTCTTCTTAGTAAGCATAAAATTTTCCATATCCCCATTGTTTATTTTCCTATCATCGTCTCCATGCTTTATGTAAAAAATATATAAGTAATTAACTGTAACACCATTCATATTCCTTCATTGACGAACTTTTCATTATATTTCCGTCCACATCTAAGAATGGCATTTTCAAGCAATTTTCTATCTCACACAAATACCCTAAAAGATGCGTCGAATTTTAGTCGGACTGAAAACGTATCCTGTCACCACTGCATGGAATACCCTTTTTCTTTCCTCTCTCACCCCCACGGAGAAGCTACCTTTGTTTCGTCGAGAAGGCCGGTATGAATGGCACTCATATACCGTTATGTAGACGAAAACAAGGAGAGCAGAAATAGCACCAAAGGGGACTGACCGCTGAAATCCGTAGTAGCAGATTTAAATTTATTATTCATGCATGAGTGCATTACGTGTATATTTTAAAAATGGAGTTGTTATTTCTTAAATTGTTGGCTCATACCTTTTTCCAATGTTGAAATTATTAATCGTTTTAGCATTCAAACATTTATTACGGAGAAGGTGTAAATGAAAGGAATTAAATAATTAGAAGTATATTATTCAATTCTTTTGGTGCTTGACTCGACTCTGCGCGACTAGTCCTTCTGATTTAATTATTCAAAAGAAATGTTCGCACATACAATATAAAGCGGTTTGTTAAAAGACTACAGGTTCGATAGTTGTAAGTCCTAAACGACCGGAGCCCTCGGCTGAGTATCCTTCAAGAATATAACTCTGTATAGACAATAATTATTTGATATATTCCTTAGCTGTGATTTACATGACGAAATACGCGACAACATGACCCTATTCTCAACGATAATGATTTTCGCAGCCCGATGGCGAAAAGATTATTGCGAGATTATAGCGAGGACAGATGGCCTATACTGATATCATCTCACATAAAGTATAAAGTGTGCTACTATTTAAATTATTTAAATCAAAATTCCCTGCAAATGTAAATGGCGTCCAAACAACGTGGCGACTTTCACAAATTCGTTTTCAATGAAAACTAGCAACTTATTTCCTATTTGAATTCCACTATCACATATCATTATTTTTAATAGCAGGTATTGTTTCATTATTACCCCATTTTTATTCTTATTACATTTTTTTTTAATTTCCCCTTCTTCCGTTGACCTAATTTACAGTAGTTCATATTCTCTTAATTATCGTATCATAATCTTTACGAAAACGTTCATCCTGCGGGCATGTGGAGCATTAACTGAAATAACCAATTTCATTCTAAATCTGCATTGATGGAAAATATTATGTTAGGAGGAGATATGAGCAGTCAAAGTAATTCATGTCCAATATTTTATGAAGAAGAGCGAATTACGCTTGAGATTCGAGCCGATTTAACGAAATACGAATTTAATTCTTTCATAATACAATTCTGCTTCTACCGCAGCAAAAGCAATGACTTCCAGCAATTATTTAAAAAATATATATCGTCACAAAAGCCTTCAAAACGTGCCAGGCATAAAGAGGAAGACGAAAAGCGCGCTCAAAACAGAGAATCGGAAAGACTCGCCCTTCTCGAGTTATGCTGGTTGCATCTTAGGTGGTAACTTTTTTATGCTGCTAGCTGTACATTACTACAACTTTTGTTTGAATCATTTCTCTGTAACACTCATTGTTGTGGAGTTATTTATATATTACCGGCGTAGGCTTCTGTTTTCAATAAATATGGAGAAAGTCATGTGTTGGCCACATTAGATTTTTTTCCTTTGAATAGGAAAATTCCCAAGAACACTTCCTTCACTTCAACTTTCCTGTTTCGAATTTTACGTACATAAATAATTACTTCCACCATCTGATCGATACGAAATACATCAGGGTCGCCGTCAAAAATCATCCCAAAATATTTATTTATTTCTAAAATAAAATTTACCTTAACATATTTAGCCAAGATACTCTGATACTGATAAACATATTTTGGGTTTTTGATGAAAGGTATGAAACTGAGGCTTTAGATATGGGTGTACTCTGCTTTAAGGTTAAAATATGTTCTTTTAGAACCATGATTTAGAACCTTGGGCCATACTTTGATAATAAATCCACAATTTCCAAAAAAATCCCTTTCTTTGGAGAAGTTTCGTCCTCATCGAGACTACGAAATGCTAAATTTTGTTTGGCACGGAACAATGTAACATCCAACGTGAGTTCATTTTCACGCACTTTCGGATTCAATTCCCACCACTTTCGAAACGCAGTCACAAATTTAGAAGTCATGATTGTAATATTGGAATCAAACAATCGAAAACAAAAACAGTACAAATTGGCGCTGCTAACACCATCGCAGAGCGCAGAATTTTATCATCATTTGCCATAATTTTATAATACCAATCTGTAGAAAGTTATCTTGTGTTTCCTTTTGCTTTACTATTGTCTCAATAGTGAAAAGCCCGTCTTTGTTTTGGAAAAAGAAACTTCGTCATTTAATAATTTCAACTCTGAAATGGTCATGAACCGGTATTTTCCAGAGAGAAAGCAACAGACAATCTTTCATCAATGTCGTTCGTCTCATTGCCTGGATCGCTGTTAGGATCATTTATAACAGTCTCTTCAGTTCTGAATTATATTAATTCGCTCTCTTCTATTTCAAGATCTTTTTCTTCTAGGATTCGATCATCTGCTTCAGCATCAGATTTTTTTATTTCCATCTGTTCATCTTTTGATGATTACATCAAGATACAAGAAGAATCAGTTCACCAATCGAAGACTGAACTGCTGTATTAGTACCGATGTATGAGGAACACTGATTCGTTATTATATTGCAACATGGATCCAGTAAACATTTTTAGAAATTGCATTTCAGCTCCCTTTATTTTCCTAATATCTTCTCGGTCTTTTTGATGTGTGAACCCCACGTGGCATAATGGATCGATCTGTAGCCAAATTTTATAAAATCAAAAAGATTTTTTTCCGCATTTCTATTTTAAGAATAATTTTTGTTTTATTTACCCTACACATTAACTTAGTACATTAACTCCCAAAAAATATTCCCTGTCAAAAATTACATCGCACGTTATGCAGGGCTTTTATACAAAAATATTATAACTGCCAACATTATAGAGGTTCGCGTTAAATTTAAATTCACGTTATGCATCGGGATCTACGGAAAATTTTAAACTTACAATTTCAAAGCGAAATTCCCCGTACCTTATTATAATAGAATCACTCTAAAATTCAATTGCACGCCATACAAATTCGTCACTAATTCAGTAATATTTGATCAAATGATAACTCAGAAAACGTTCTTCACTCTGTTACAACCTACAAGCGGCTGCAGGGTCGAGACGCACAGTGATACATAAAAATTTTGTATCAGAACTATAGACTAAAAAGATAATATAAGTAAAACTCCGCAATGCATTTTTATTCTCTTTATTATTTTCAGAATTACCGCCATTATTCACGTAAATATTACTTTAGGTTCCTCAGGAAGGTGCCACTAAAGATACAGTAATCACTTGCTATAATTCTAAAAGTCTGTATTATAGTAAATTGATTTATACTACTTAAGAACCTAATATGTACCATTTATTATCAATCGGATATATCGAGAATATTTTAATAGTATATACGGTGCCTTGCACTGCCGAAAATGGGAGTGTTGCATTAAAATGCACTTTAATACTAACTAACTAACCTAATTCTCATCTTAGAATAAGAAACAAGATCTCATCGCTGCTTTTCTGCATCTACACAATTACCCTGTTAGCCATATTTCGGCGTGTGGCAGCGGGTGCATACACCATTCTATCTAACTTAAATTTTTCGCTCATTACTATCGCGTATCATTCGCGTATAAAAATGAATTATTATAAAATGTGATTATTTTTCACTTTTGTTTTGCTTTGCGTTTTAAAGAGTAAAAATAAATATATTCTCCTAATCGTATTCTCAGTTGATGAAATGGCAGAGAGGCAAATATTTCCAAAACTCTGATATATAACTCTGAATGGCTGATATATCGGCAGCAAATTTAACATTAGATTGCTGATTAATGAAAACATATATTGCCTCGATTTTCTTTCTGTTCTATTTCTATCACATGATCGAATTTTAATACATTTAAAATTTTTTATTTGCTGATATTTTTTCAATGTGACCATACATATGGACGAGCACTTAGAAAAGGTACAACGAAAGGCAATCCGTTTTGTGAATTATTTATTATTAAATAATTAATTTAAATTATTTTCCCACCAGTCTTACTTGTATATATTATGCTTTACGATTTTGCTTGGTCACTTGATGATGGAGATCAATCTCTGACACTAGTCGTGTTTTGTTTCCATTTATTGTTTATAACAAATACTGTGGAAAAAGAACAAATTTTGTTATTTTAATCATGACGTATTTCCACAAGACGTTGCCTGAGACTGTTGATTTTACTGTGAGTTATTGCCATGACAAATCAATGAGCGTCAATTACTTGCTTCAGGACGCATAATGGGAATCTTTAGAAGACGGAAGACTTAAACAACGCACAATGGGCTGAAATCGAAAAAACCTGGACAGTGGGTCAAAAATATTTTTTTGAGCGTGGAACTTGAAACTTTGCACAGTTATTGCAAAAAGATCGAATTTTATGTTTCCGTTTGTATGTATTTTAGTATTCTCAGGCGTCAACAACAACAACAACAGGGCGTCATACTTGAGAAATGTTCACAGAAAATAAGTCTCTCGGATTTTTCAGAGAATCATTCAAGTTCTAGAAGTATAGCTGTAACTTATTGTTAGAAGTGTAGCCGGAGATGGTGCAACCGGCCCTTAGGGGTCGTCCATTAATCACGTGATGATTTTTTGCAACAATTTAACCCCCTCTCCCCCCTGGTGATACGTGGTGAGGTTTTAGACTAACCCCCCCCCTTCTTACCCAAAATCATGTGTATTTTTAGTACAAAGTATAATAAAATTTTCAGAAGATTATCTTTAAATACAAGTATAATCTAATTTAATTCTGGAAAATTAAGCACCGTGATAAAAATGTCCAGACAGACATTAAGGTTGCAGGTTGTTTTTGACTGGCATAAAATAATAAATGAAAGGTGTAATCAGGTGAAAAACAAATAATTTTACTTATTAATTTTGCATTGTTTTAATGGAAAATATACACGGCAACGATTTACGCATGTTTTCGGCACCAAAATCACGGACTTACTGGAAAGCCGAGCCGGGCGGCCGTTTTTCTGTTTAGAAATCGCGCGCTCAGCGAAAAAATAAATACACGTGATATCTCACTGCATCCCCCTCCCCCTTGTGATATTTCGTGATATTTTCCCAACCCGCCCCCTTTTCGAGCCTCACGTGATTAATGGACGATCCTTTACGTTGCACGATATACTTACAGCATCCTGTCTTGATGTGGAAAGAAGGGTAAAGCCTCATTGCCCTCTTTCTCGGTAGCTAATAGTGGAGGGGATGAGGATCCAGTCGGCTTCCGTTATTTAATGAATTTCTAATGACTCTCTCATATCTGTTGCCGATTAATTCAAAATGCTGTGTACTCTAATGATTTAGGAAATGTTCTTAGATTATTTTTCCTGAATGTGGAATGATAATTCAATCTCAGAATGCAATAAAGTAAGATAGACACTAGCAGAATTAATTTACGTTTGCGAGCCGCCGAATGGAATCTGTATCTTGTTTGGAAATTCGGTCAGGTTTCCACGAAATGGGAAATCGTTTACGTAGACCTCACAGTTGTTTCGTCTTTGGCGTCAATGTTAGACACGTGCTTCCAACTGCATGGATGTCATTGCACATTTACGGAATAAAGAAGCAGACGAGTGGAAGACTTTTCACAAGAATTTTTCTGGAATTTCGCCGAAATTTTCTGTCAAACATTTAAAGAAAGCAGATTGGTTTAATTCGTACTCATATGACGATATACAACATTTGGCATGTCGCTCGCTTTAAGGAATAAATATTGTGATGCAACTCTTACATATAGAATATAAGCGATGAAAATTTTAATATTTATTTCAACTAATGGGTGATTTTGAACCACATCGCCGCTTTTCTTTCTATGGAATGGTTAAAGTTACTTTGCGGAATCTTTTTCGAGATGAAGTACTTTTAAAACTGTATTTTGTTTTAAAAAAAGAAAGCCAAAATAAGTGGTTCCCATGAAGGGGAGATTCAAAGGCGGAATCGCTAAAGTTGTGCTCAAGGATAGATCGTTTCAGTCAGGGTGACATTCAACGCGACGGGAGTTAATGGCGCCGTTAGATTTAGTTCATGGCGTGCCGCATGTTATCCAAAAGTCATCTAATGCTTTTTTGTTGTTTTTTTGCTTCGTTCATTTCTTTTTTTGATTATGTATTGCGCTTTGAAAGTATCGTCGACTTATAATATCGGAAAACATCGCAAACTCAAATGTGTGGCAAAAATTTAAATCTATAATTTTACTTATGTAAGCAGTAGACCAGGGATGGGAAACCACGGTATTCGAGATATTTGAGAACAAAATCTACAGTAAAGTATAAACATCTTTGTAATAATTTTTCGTTGATGGAAAGAACTGCATTATTTTCTTGGCCAAAAATGAGAGAATCAGAATCATATCTTATATCATATCAGAATAAACACCTTTAAACCAAAACTACCCATTAAAAAAAACACCATCTTCATTGAAAGTGTTATATTTATAGAGTGACTGTTTGCAAAAAAATATATCTGGGAATTTCCCTACATTTTATAGATTTCTGAAATATGCAAAATATTGCAAGAATACCATTTTGTTAAGTCTTTGCCTATAAATGTGCCAGGGATGAATTTTTGGCCACTTTTTTGCAGATTCCAACACCAATCGGTAAAAGCACATCCATGTCATGCACTGATGGTAGTACTTAGCACATGCATATTCAAAGATAAAATGAAGGACATTTTTCATCCTACTCAAGTCCTAATTTACTAATGGTGCAGATAAATACAATCAAAATATATAACAGAAAATAAATTTACAAAATTAACAAATTATTTTTATTCTAAAAACAATTGTTTCTAACTCCCCACTATTGCCAACATGTACATTTTCACTTTACCACTGTGTGTAATTTATATCGAGTGCCATTTTATGATAGAATTAGAGTGGCTAAGATAGCAATGAAACTCCAGGGTAATATAAAGCCACTGGTTTATATTCCTATGACATGCCAAAATGATTAAGGTGTTGAAGAAATGTGTGAAATTATGAGATGCAGCTAAAATTAGTTTTAAGTATAGAAAATATTGTAAAACAAGAAACTGCCTCTGAGAACTGCAACTTACCTTCAGCGTGTTAACCCATGATTATGATGTGAGTGGATATATTTAGATACATACCACGTGAGCCACCAGTGGGGTATAGCATGGGGTGTAGTAACACCAACATTCCCACTCAATCTCTCCTATTAGCTTCTCCAATAGACTGTGGAAATAACAACCAGAAATCCCTCTTTGGAATCTCTTCAGAGCAACATATTATCGATGCTTCTCGGAGATCGCAATCATTTTTTACTGTAACTAAAATCTCATTTACTTCTTCTAAAAACTCTTAACTGATGATTTTTCTTGGAAAAGCTTCTGTTGGTAGCCAGATCATTTCACCTGGAGCAAATTCCAGCGTGAGGGAATAATGTTGGTGGACCTTGACTATGAATTCCTTTTTTTTAACAAATCAAACTTCAACAACACGGAATCAGGCGTAACTTTGTGGTAATTATTAATACTCACAACATCCATATCGAGGAAACTTTTACTGAACCACAGAAAGAATGAAGAAACGACCATGGTTTCGCAGCATGGCTGCATCATCAGGCCTGATGTTTTTAAATCAAACTTCTATTGTCTTCTGAATCAATCTCTCTGTATATGGAAGTCAAAATAATCTAATCATTTAAACGTTAATCAAGTCTTTGAGAATTGATTAGAGTCAATAAAAAACCACTTGGTGTGCGAATTTGTTGATGACTTGCTTATATTTTTTATCTAGATATCAAGAAAAGAAGAAGTGCACAGATTTCAATAGCCCTGAGAATATCACTTCCCTTTCTGACTCACAGTTCCTGCTCTATATCACGGATCCATGTCGCTACGATAAACTGGTTCGTCCTCTTGCTAAAGTAAATAATGAAGCAGAAAGTGGAACTTTGACTGTCTTTGCAAGAGTGTATGTCTTCTTTCTGGGATCAATAGAAGCTCAAAGTTTGGTGAGTCATTACGCTAAAGTTGTATTTTAAGCAAAGATTAATGATATTGCACTTTGTGTGAATTATTTTCAAAGCTGTTAAAATGTATGCCCTTGGAAGTACACATGATAGTGACTTAAATTTGACTATCAAAATGCCATTTTGTAAGTTGGAAAATTCCATCTTATTCTTTATTCAAAATTTTTAAAAAGTTATATATGTACTGAAATTTATAAAATGACATATTAAATAAGCCTTAGTCTTGATATTTTCAAGAGATAAATATACTTACATATATAGACACATTCATATGCACAATTTTATAAAAGAAAATACTTGAGATTTGTAAATATCTTAGTTTCATCTAATTGTACCATTTGCAACTATTATAATATAGTTCTATATCTCAAATTGCAGCAATCATTTTTGTTGATTTTTTTCTTATACTAACTTAAAGTAGATGATATTGTTCCTGTTTGCGCCAAAAAAATTTGTGTTATATCTAATAATATGAGCCTTAAATCGTTGTAATTATTTTAGGTTGTAGAGTCATGAAGAAGAAGGCTCAAAAGTCAAATAAAAGAAATTAAGTTAGATATTTTTCTTTGATATTCTCTTCTCTATGCCATAGACCATCTATCCAAACAGTATTTAATTTCCTTCACTCTGGACTCTTTCAATTCCAATTTTTGCTGCTAATCATAAAGGATAAATGGAAGTTAGATGTGAAAATCTTATTACTTTTATTTACTCTGGATACTTGGAGAAGTGCACGAGCTATTGAGCATTCCATCAATTTTCAACTAGATTTGACTACAAAAGCACATCAATGAGATTATTCTGTTTTATGAGTTAATTGATTAAAAAACTGTTCAGTAATTGGATACAATCGATATTTTTAAAATTACGGTAGAGCTAATACAGTTATTCTTAAGGTAGTAAAAGTCTGGTTGGTTGTATTATGCAGTGCGTTGTTGGAAGAAGTTTAAAAGTAATAGTCAAAATACATCTAAATCTGTTTTATGTCATTACTAAATAATTATAATGGATTGAGGAAAATATGAACCTTTAAGGTCATTCTCTGTATAAATCAGAAGAAATGGAGGCTTCTTTGTTTCTTGGGCATTTATCCATTCTCTCCTATGATTGATTTTGTATGGTTTTGATTAAATTGCTTTTCATTTCAGCAATTTACAGCTCAATTATTGCTGCAGCTACAGTGGCGGGATCCGCGACTGAAATTTGATCTTGTGAGAGGTCCAGTCGTTGGAGAGTCATTCTTAAAAGAGCGCTTATGGGTGCCTCATCTCTATCTCTCGAACGAAAGGGACTCATTTGTGATGGGTGGAGGGGATTCTAAGGATGTATTGATATCAATACAGCCTGATGGTACTGTTCTGTATTCTAGTAGGTGAGTTATTGCCATTTCTTTTATTCAGGAGACAAAGATAGCTGAGATAATATAGGCATGTTTTAAATGCTTATTAGCAGTATGCTTGTATTTAGTGAGAACACTTATAGTATCGTGAAAATGTCTAAATATGGACATATATATTTTGGTTAGACAAGATATTTCATGGTTGGACAAGAAGTGAAAAATAGTGACTTGACTGGGACTCAAACCCAGGTCTCCCTCTTTCCTGGCAGATGTTCTTACAGATAGTCACGTCCTTTTCACTTCTGTAAATGGGGGCATTTTCTGTTTTCAAATCAGAAATTAATTGAAAGTGAACTGTTGGACAAATGAAAACTAAATATTTCGTGAAATATGTATATAATTATTTCTAAGAAATATTTTAATTTTGTAAAAGTTGAGGGTGACTTGAAAAACAAGTTAAGTAGTTAATGTATAAGTATGGCTGCAGAAATATCTGTAATATGAATAGTACATATTTTTTAATGCGTATATTGTATGATATATGCTTTATTTCAAAGATGTGTCATGATGTGTTATAAGAGGACCTTCTTTTATTCCAGGGTGAAATTGAACCTATTTTGCCTCATGGATCTGCAGAAATTTCCCTTTGATCATCAGGAATGCCCTTTATCTTTCGAAAGTTGTAAGTAATGCAGCAATTAAGAGGTGTGATCGTTCTTCCAAGCAAAATAAGTCTCCCATGTCTCTTCCATTTCTTTGCACCGAACTGCTCTTTTATGGTTCCTTTTAGCACAGAGAAATATTATTCTTCCAAGTTCTCTTTCACTGTGACATCTTTTACCCTTATTCCCAGCTTCAAAATTGGCACATTTAGTTCTCATATCATGTTCTCGCAGTACCTATCTGCCCTACTCTCAGCTTTCAGCTGGGCATTGTGATTTTTTTGCTGCATGGGCTTTAAAGTTTCCATTATTTAAGTGAGATTTTAATCAAAAGCCTCCAGAGAAGTTCTCGTCTTGATATTCTTCTTCCCTTGGACATTTTCCTTATACAATTCTTCTTAACAGGGATTTCCTTATCCCTAGTTATGATTTTCATCTTCTTATATCTAATACCACCTCTGACACTAGGTGTTGAGTCTATATGTGTAAGACCTTATTGATGAAAGAGCCAAATTTCTGAATAAGGTTTATTCCTATGCACATCTTTAAACTCTAGACTCTCTTCTTCCTCTAAACACTGGCTTATATGCATTGCCTAGAGTTGACTTGCAATATAAAGTGAGGATCAATTCATATTTGTTGCAAAATTGTTTAATAAGACCATGAAGAGTTGACACTATTGCTATAGTCTGTTCTTTACTGTACCATACTGTAAGAATCATTTAAGGAGCTTCTGGAAAAGAGAGCATACACACAACCTATAATCTTTTTCAACCTTCCTCATACTTCAAAGTCCACATAATTAATTTACACTGTATGAGACAATTCTATATTTTGAAGTTACTTTTTTGCATTCTTCCTAAGCTGTTGTCTTAAGTCTTTCTCTGATGGACAGTGCCTCTCTTCTCCTCATTCCTCCAGATCCATAATTTGCACTATTTACCATTTTTATCCACCTTTTTTCTTCTCTTAATTTCTCAGAAACCTCATCCAATCCATACTTATTCTTATCCTTATATTTTCAGTACTTTTCTGTTATCTCTCTACAAATGCCTGTACAATTTTACTGAGTTGGAGGCAACAAAAACACTTGCATGCATTTTCAAATATCTCCACATTGAAAATCTCCTTCTTTTATTATTAGATAACATCCTTCAGATAAAAGATCAATATATAACAAATGAAATTAGTATAATTCTATCACATCATGCAGATGTATGTTTTCTTAGATGAAAAACATATTTTATTTGCAGGGACTTATGACACAGATGATCTAGTGTTGTTATGGGAGTCCAATTCTCCTGTGACACTCAATGAGAATCTCCATCTCACAGAGTACAATCTTGACGATATGTGGGTCAATAGCTCATATGTCACTTATTCCTTGCCTGATATTCATAAACCTGCAGATTTTTATGAGAAAGAACCAAATGCGACTGATGAGGAAGCAAGGTTTGATTACCATTTTGATAATGTGCAAAAGGTTCATCGTGGAAAATTTGGTGAGTTATTATCAAAGTATATAGGTATGTCATCTCCTACTTGGCCTTCTTGGCTTTTCTAGACTGTATTAGACCTATGGCTTCTTAATTCAGGTGCCTTTTTTTCAAAATTCTATAAAATCACCGATTAGGATTTTAAGTATATTATTTGCAGTAGTATAAGGAGCATGGATGATTATAAATATATATATATATATTACGAGTAAAAGTTGCTTGCATTCTGCAAGCATATTGATGAAAACATTTGAAGTTGTTAGCATATGGGGAAGTTCCTCAAACGGAATTCTGTCATCCCCCTTTGAAATATGTTGTAGAATACAAGCCTTGAACCAAGGATCATAAGGTAAATGGTAAATTGCATTTATGAAACATAGTCATTACTTCTGTTCTCATGCCTTGTCATATATTTCTACTTTCTCGACAAATGTATCATAAAAAAATAAAAATTCCCACTCTGCAGTTTTAAATGGTACAGCCTTCTGGTGTAAAACCCAGTACCTTTTAGTAAGATGAGATTGCATATAAGCCAATGCATCTAGAAGGTTTTCGAACGAAATTATTCTTCTTTAGTTGAATGATAAAATGCAAATGGTGCCCCTGGTTTTGGACCAAGGACCATCTGGGAACTACGGTTAATTCCATTTGTAAAACATGTTCGTGACTGCTATTCACGAGTTGGGTTATGATTATTTCTATTTCTTAGGAAATCCTTCATAGAAATATTTGAAATTCCCAGCATACATTTCATAAGGGAGAATTAAGACTTCTTTGGCTTTGAACCCAAAAGAGTTTTGCAAGATGTGAATACATATAAAGACTTGGTAGACATACTACTAACATATTTCTAAGTTTGAAGTCGATATCATACTGGGAAGATCCTAAAATAAGATTCTGTTTGCCGATTTAAAATATATGTGGGAATGTAATTGGCACTCTGGAATGAAACCCAGGACCATCAGCGAAACGGTAAATTGCGTATACAAAATGTATTTATGATCTATGTTAAAATACCGGGTGTTATGTTTTCATGTTATCGGGAAGAGATTGATAATATATTTAAAATCGTGGCAATGTATTTCAAATGTGTGAATTTTGCACAAAATTGGCATCAAACATGTGTGCATTTGGTGACATTTCTATGACTATTAATTCATAAGAGTGTGTTTTCTGGTACCTCCAATTCTGTATCCTACTGGGAATTCCTTAAAATGTTTTTTCAAAACACTTCAAAATGGCCTGCTACTTATGGATAATAAGTTGCATACATTGAAATATCAGTAAATTGCCTCCTTTTCATAAATGTTGACATTAGTTCATGGCATTTTTTCAGTATGGGCTTAAAATCCCCATGCCTTGAAATGAGAAAAGGCTTAAGATTCAACAATCCCCTTGGTTGCCTTTGTTAACTACAAAGAAATTTCACAAAATTTTCATAGTTAACATTCTAAAATGGTTAGCATTTTGATTGCCTATATATAGGTATATCCAGAGAAATGTCTATATATAATAGATTACTATTCTAAGATTTTACTTTAATTTACTAGAGCAAATAAAAATAATATTAGAAGACTTATTCATTTCTTTCATCCATGAATATTTTCAGCGGGAAATTACAGTACACTGGTGATCCATTTCCATCTAACAAGACAAATTGGTCATTATGTTATGGACTTTTTCCTTCCTTCCATTTTGCTGGTTGGTCTCTCTTGGATAGCATTCTGGCTAGATCCAAATGCAGTTCCAGGAAGGGTGACTCTAGGTGACTATTATTTTCTAATTTCTATTATAAGAGCTTTTAGGAAGCTAATAATTAGAGTTGGAAATTCTCTAAAAATTACTGCCAGCTAGCTAATGTAAAGTAAATCAGAAACTTTATTTGTCCAGCTGAAATTACAGAGTAATTTATAAAACACATCAAATATGATATGTGTATATATAAAGAGATAAATCTGATAAAAGGTTGTGAAAGAAGACCAAGGGTCAAATATTTTGGCTGCAATCTATTATTTTCAAATTTTCATTATTGATACACCTGAGTTACCTATCTCGGAATCCCCAAATGGGTATTTAGGCAAAGGAGTCTAATTACAAAGATGTGGAAAGAGAGACAATGAGCACATTAGATAGCCAGAAGAATGCAGCTGCTTCACATGAGCTATTTATGCTGTAGTGAATAAGAATCACAGTGTTTGAACTGATTTTGAATTTCTATCACGTAGGCTCAAGCACTATGCTGACATTCATCACACTAACCAGGAACACTGGAACTGCTCTTCCCAAAGTGTCTTACATCAAGGCCACAGAAATTTGGTTCATGGTCTGTACCGGATTTATATTTGGCTCATTGATTGAGTTTGCATTTGTCAACACTATCTGGAGGAGAAGGTGAGTAGTAAGGCTTCAAATTCTAGTGGAATATGTGACATCTATTATTTCATTATTAGGCATTAATTATGAAAATCTTGCATCATACACAGGAAAAATGTTGAATTGAAGAAGGTGAACAGTAAATATATTTTGAGATCCACATTGACTCCACGAATGCACAGGAAGTACAATGGAATGAAAGGTGCAGGAAGTTTAACTGGTTCCAATTCAGGAGAACTCGATAGGTCATGGACATCTATTGGAGATTTGTCTGAGCTAAAGCAGCGCTCTTACTTTGGAGAAGAGGTATTTAATGAGGTTTAGAAATTCAGTATTTGCTTTGCGAATTTTCATAAAAAACGTTTGATAAATCAGGTATGAATGTTACCGATGAATCAGGTTTTAGGCATTCAGCAGCGCCTGGGAATTTATTTTCCTTAGGGATAGCTTCTCTATTCACACGCATGAATACCAGCTGCTGTTGTTTGCCTTGTAGCTGCTTAGCGGTATACACAGTTTCTACTAACTTTCTTGACTAATGGAATAGATTCATTTCCTGTCCTTGGGGTAAAACTTGAATTCATGATGAATCCCAATTTGTCAAAAGGATAATTTTTCCTTTCAAACTAAGTATACTCCAATATAAGGCAAAAAGTAATACAGAAATTATGCAACTTTTAACATAAAAAGTTATGCATGATTAAGATTCAAAGACAGCCATGATATAAATAAATAAACATCTATGTTTCTGGCTGTCCTCTTTTGGTTATATTATTAGACTCACTCCTAAAACCTTTTTTGTACAGGGAAAGGGTCTTCACAAAGGCAACCGTAACAATATGCTTTCTGTACAGTCAGTTGATGGCATAGGAAGAGATGGGGGAGACATGTTTCCATCCACAATGACAGTTGATTCAAGTCTATGTACCACACTTCCTGCAGAAACAAATGACAAAAACATAGACTGTGTGAGTGTGTCCATCCCTGTCCCCAGTGGAGAAAGCAATGAGCCAACAGCAACTTCCAAGAGCTTCACGACCATGACTCCTCAAGAAATAGCCACATGGATAGATAAACGCAGCCGTGTTGTATTTCCTGTTTCTTTCTTGATCTTCAACATGTTATATTGGGGATTTGTTTGGTTATAGTAGGACACATCTTGATTTTTTATAGGTACATTGTGTGCATTATCTCATTCTCAATATTTTGACTGATATTTGACAATATCTTTTCATATTGAATAAGTGCAGTGTAAAAATTGGACTAGGTAATATTATTGGAGATTGATTAATTTTACATTCAGAATTTGTGATCTTAGGCAATTTCTATCTTGACATAATCCCAAGACTTACAGGTAGACTCATGTTTCTTTCAGATTAATTATCCTTTGCCTAAAGGATAAGTTGTTTGTAAGTTTGATGGACATATTTAAGTTTTTCATTTTATCGTATGTTATCTGCATCAGTTCAGTTCAACTTACAAATGGTTGGGGTATTCAACATTGTTATATATTTTATAGTCAAATTTCTTTTGTAAAAGTCATTCTCCACAAAGTATTTATTTTTTCTTTTAAAATCACATATTTACCAATAATTGTCTTTTTAATTTGTTTTATTTCATAACTAGAACCATCATTAGCTATTCAAAGGATTATTTAAATGTAAAACTCCCTGTCTTGTTTCAGCATATCTTGAATCATTGCTGTAAAAATGTCATAAGAAAAATGTTATATACTGTTGGCATATCCAATTTTTTGTTTTGTTTAAACCTTTAGGAAGATGTTATTACACCCACTGAAACATTTTAACTTTTTTTGATAACATGGATGGTAATAGCTGTTCTTAACTAACTTCGGGTTGCTGATTACTGATATGAACTCAGAAGAGTCCCACCATACAAGGTTTTATTGTTATTCTAACTTTTAATGTTTCTTATCCCTAATTCTACAGGTATTTGCCTATATCACAAAAATATATTTTTTGCAGTAGCATGGATGGTAATAGCTGCACTTCACTAACTTTGTGTCACTGATTACCGATATAAACTTGAAAAAGCCCAAACAAATCAAGTATTTTGTTAAGGTATAAGGTTAAGTTTACCTTCTATCTCATCCATAATTCTACATATGTTTGCATAAACTGCAATATAATGTTAAAGTATTTTTTCCCTTTTCATCAATGTTATGAAAAATAAGAAGACACTACAAATATAACAGAGGCTGAGTTTAGATTTCTCTCACGTAAAGAAAAAACATTCATCTCTGTTGTTTATCCACCACCTATTACACATCTCCTTCCTCCTGTTCACTTCTAGATCACCATAGTTAAATATATTAGATATGCTTAGAAGGGTGTCCTGGATTTAAGATCAAGTTGCATACATCCTCTGGTTACCTACTAGGAATCAAGAGGAAAGCATGTTAAGAGCTGGAAATGGTAACTCATTGGCGGATATGAGGGCCGTTGGGCTGAGGTTGGAAGCAAAAGTCAGAGAACTGTATTTTGCCTAAAAATGAACAAAGACTGATTGGAGCAGAATAAAACTGTATATTAAAACAAAGGCCTATATTAGAGTTTCACTATGGCTGTCTTTCCTTTAAATCGCGCTCAAGCTACAAAGGCTTTCAGAAGAAAAACTTCTCCTTGACACACTTTGCTGCTCTGATTGTGGCAGTTATACAGTTGTACCCTTTTAAATCCTTCTTAACAGAGCTCTGTACCCTTTCCTTAGCAACCGCAACCTGGGAAAAACCATCCCTGAGTAATTCACCTTCCCTTTCAAAGCATGCGGCCGGGCCAAACTAAATGTTACTGCAGTTGTTTTGCCAATGAGTTATTTGTGGTACTAATTGTCAATATTACCTTGGAAATGAAAATCTAGTATATTTTTTACTATCTACTACATTTAAAAAATATTCCACAGTTAATATTAAGGTATTTAGTATACTACCATAATGGCAATTGCTAGTTGGGAGATGTACTATACACAGAAAACATTCCCCACTCATCATTATACTCCCTCTCCCTTCCAGAAGCAGGTAAAGCTTCGGCTTTCTTTCCTGAGCTTAGTGTCTTTCTACATCACTATGAAAATTCCATTCCTCACTACACCAAATTCTTTATTCTTAAAATACCTCTCCCTACGTTTCAGGGAAAAAACCCAATAAATTCCCGACACCCAACCGTTTTTAATTAGTGCCTATTTACTCCAGATGACAAAAGTTGAAATCATGGGCGTACCGAGGGGGGGGCAGGGGGGGGCAGCTGCCCCCCCCCATGGACAGCCCCCACTGGACCCTTCGATCTAATATTATGTGCATATGCAGAAGTACTGTTGAATTTATGAAATTGTAGATAAAGTAAAATTTATAGGCAATAATGTTTTGATTCACATGCAGACGTCGTGACCATATCCGTTTGACCTACATCGAGTGCGTAAACAAACGCATTACATGGAAGGAATCGAAATTTCAATGGGCATTTAGAAGTTGCAACTGCAAATAATTTCCGAGAAATACGACTATTTTAAGACGCCACAAAATCAATGGAGCATGTAAATGCAAATTTATACAGGTATCCCTCGTCAACCGCGGGGGTTAGGGAATCGAAAGAGCCCGCGGTCGGCAAAACCGCGGTTGGTGAAGCATTATGTATATGGAAAATCAAGGGTTAGGTTTTGCGAGCAACAATATAGGGAGAAAAAATTAGTACAAAATAGTTTTTTCTGTTTATTACATGCATACATTTCTAAGATATTATTCCTCTTTAATTTTGGCCGCATTTCTATCCCAAACGCGCCGATAACTTCCGATAAAAATGATCAGCTCAATCTGCACCGGATATTTTTGCTCTTACGGAATCGCGCTAGTCTGCAACATAAATTTTACATTTACGAAGTAATTTCCAAGCTTAAATACGTTTATGCCCTAAATTATTAACAGATCATATTTAAACTGTCGACATTTATCAATAAAGAATAATTTATAAAAAATATCATTACACTTAATTGGATTGCCTTGAATAATCAATGATCTGTGTCTGTTGTGTCAGTTACGGTACTCGAATCACTCTCTCTCAGCACTTTCTGATTCGGCGTCTCCTATTTTACTAAACAATGATATGATAATAGGCTGGCCAAGCTTTTTCGTTAGATTCTTAAGGTTGCAGTAACTCCTCCAATCCTCTTTTGAAAATCAAGCTACGGTCCATTTTCGGTCCACGTCAGTCACAAAATCTGACAAATTTGAGGCCATATCAACGATTTTGTTGACATTGGCCAAAGTAATTTCTGTCGAAGGTTGCTCTTCTTCGTCCTCTTCCTCAGCCGAGTCCTGCTTGTCGATGAGCTGCTCCAGATCCTCCTCACTCAACTCTTCATTGCTTGAATTTGAAAGTTCTTCAACATCTTTTAGCCTCATGTCTTCTAGCCCTTCCCCTTTCAGTCGCCTTCCATGTAAAACGATAAGATTTAGTTCATCGACAAGTTTAAGAAATTCTTTAAAACCAATGACTGCCTACGGCCAGAGTTTCCGCCAACATGAATTCAGTGTCGATGGTTTAATCTCGTCTAGTGATTCTTTAATTAAATTTATGCTGACGGCAATATTGAATTTTTTCCAACAATTAGTTAAAGAGAGAGAGTTGTTTTTCCCTATCATTTCTAACAAGAAAAAGAAGGTACGCCGAATATGATAACTCTTGAAGGTAGTAATGTTGCCCTGATCTAGAGGCTGGAGGAGTGCTGTGGTGTTAGGTGGGAGGAAGTGGGAGGTTGAGTGAGCAGATTTAAGTTCCTGAGGATGGCCTGGGGCATTATCCAAAAGGAGAAGAACTTTAAAAGGCAATTCTTTTGATGATATATATTTCTCAACTTCGGGAACAAAACAATTGTTAAACCAGTCCATGAAGATATTTCGACTATCCAAGACTTTCAGTTGGACCGCCAAAACACTGGAAGATTATTTTTAATTTTCCCTGACAGAGCTCTCGAGTTCTGCTAGCGGTAAATTAGAAGAGGCTTCACTTTGAAATCGCCTACTGCATTGGAGCATAAAAGAAGCGTGACGCGGTCTTTGCTAACCTTAAATCCCGGAGAATTTCTCTTAGACTTGGAGATAAAAGTCCGGGAAGTGATTATATCCCAGAAGGGTCCGGTTTCATTGGCATTAAACACTTCTCTTTAATAAGCTGCATAAACAAATTGGGAAAATTTCGCAGCTTTGTGGTCAGCAGATGTAATTTTACGGAAATCTTCACAATATATAGGTTATGTCTTTTCCTTAAAATTTTCAAACCAGCCCTTGCACTTGCGGTGAATTGTTTTCCGCCACTGCTTTCACCCGAAGAAGCGAGATGTTTATATAACCGAAAGGATTTTTCTCGGATAATATCACTCTGATAATCACTCCGTTTTGGGTCCACGATTCAATCCATATATTCAGAGCCTTTTCTGTTTTTTGAAGTTACTATTTCGTGGCACGTAGGACACTTTAACACTTGCACTAGTTCCACTCTGAGCACTAGTTCTGATTGAAGACTCACTCTTTTTAATTTTCCTAATAGTGGACTCATTCACTTCCATCGATCTGGCTACTGATGCATAGGATTCTCCGCGGGCAAGTCTGTCGAGAACTTCTTAATTCTTATGGAGTGTCATTACTCGTCTTGCACCTTTGGAGACACTACTTTTCTCCTACCTTGATTTACGCTTCGGATCCATCACAGCGCATATAAAATAAAATTCGCCAAAAATTGAGACAACTGTATTCAGTACACACAACTAAACTTCTCCGACAACTCAACTAATCTGGCTAAGTCCGAGTTAGAGTTTGCTCTCGGCTTACCCTAGACGGGAAAAATATCAATGTAATCATTTACCAAAGACGGCTGTCCAAACCGTTGAAGCGGACAGTCAGCCCTTATTATACCCCTCAAACCCCGATGAGATTTCTTTTAATTACCCTCCCATGATAACCGATGAGATGCCCAAGATCATAGACACATATGAAGCCATTTTCAGGAATAACATTAATATACATCATTCTAAAAAGCTGAGGATATACAGAGAAAAGACATTTCAAAGAAGTGCCTCAGTGTATGAAGTATCTCCCTCAAGATGCAAACGACGCGCTTCAGCTGTATAGGAAGTTATCCGTTACGTTTATTGGTTCCAAATAGAAACCTAATTGAAAGGAAAACACCTAAGCTAATGCATTTTATCAGAAAATACTATTAATGAAAGGAAATTCTGTAATATCTGGTATAAATCCGCGATGAATCTTAATTGGAATAAGAAGCAAAATCATTTGGAATGAGGTGTTTCCGCGGTACGGTAAAATTTTGAGTTGCGGTAGGAATTGTTAAGTAATAGATTTTATTATTCGAAGAGAAATGCTAAAAATGACCGCATAAGCATACCGAGTAAAATTAATTCTGATTCCGCACTCGGCGAAGCTTGATAAAATATTGGGCACCAGCTACACTTATTTGCATTGCGGACTGTCGAGTTGGTTGACTCGTAGACCGCGGTTGACAAGGGAAACACCCGCTGCTTAGAAGACTGGGTATCAAAAAATTAACCGCGGATACTCAAGGGCCGCGGTTGGCGAAACCGCAGTTGACGAGGGATGCCTGTATTTATGTTGAATTTTTTAATTGCATTTCCGATTTGCCCCCCCTAGGCCAAAAGCTGGGTACGCCCATGGTTGAAATGTATATTGAGTGTCATCAAAAGTGTCTTTTCTAGTTTTCTCCAAACACTGAAAGATGAGAAGAGGGTTGCCGACAAAGACAGCTATTAGAGATTTTTAAACTCTAAGACATTGATAACGTCTTGAGGAAAATAAAACAGCCATGAGATTCTCTTATTGCTTTGTATGTATTTGATGGAATCAGAAACTTTTCTTCCACTATAACAAGAATTTTCTTTTAACCATTCTTTAATACTATCAGCCTAGTTAACACTAGGAGGACGGCAGTTTCGGCCTACCTAGAAGGACGGGAGGTGGTCATTTGACCACCTACTTTTAAAATTCGTAATTAAATACTTTTATGATTTTCAAATACTTGAATTTTGCATAACTTCTAAGTTTGACCATTACACAAATGCTGATAAGGTGTTTTACCTCATATTTTGTTTAAATTTTAATTAATTAAACAACATGTTGACCGATGTCATAAAATCTGCAGAATTTCATATTCTTGAATATTTTACCTATTCATACTGGACCAATGAAACTCATATTTTCGGAATAAGTGGAAAAAATTCCGAATTGTTGATAAAAGTCAGTCAAGTCACGCCAAGATTCTTATGCCATCTGAAGGAAACCGTATTAAACCACTCGTTCGTGCCTCGGAAAAAACCTCCATCAAATACGATGGCGGAAGAATTTTTCAAATTTCGTCGTGAAAATTTCCAATCTGTGGTTTTCGTCAATGCCAAATCGTTCTATAACATTTAAAAATTCATAAACAAAATTTAGCAGGGTTGCGAACATATTAGTTTAATCATTATAAAATTTTCTTCCAATGTTTTTCTCAGGTAAATCTCAAACTGATATCTCAAGTTTACATTCAATCACCTTTCTTGAACAATTAGAATTAATGTCAAGGGTACTAACTTTATAAATCAGGGCTACCTACCGTAAGAACGGATCTCTAAACAGAGAGTTATGCGTTCGCAGAATAAATAACTATGGGATATTTTGAGCACAGATGTGTTTCATGCGATTTGTCGAAACTCTTGGGGATCCCGAATAAGTTTACAAACTATAAAGAAGCAGGGCTACTAAAATTTTCGGTTGTAAAGTGAAGGCAGCGATCAGACCTTCATGGAAAACCTAGCAATTAATCATTCATTTATCGAGAATGGCCTTTTCTTACTCATATCTCATTCTGTGCTTATCGACTCTGGTGCTAGTTTTATTACGTTGATTTTTATTTTAGACTTACCTTAATACTTACATCATTCTTAAAATGTTATCTCCTTCATTAATGTCAATGTTTAATAACAAAGGTACCAATTTTCCTCGAGAGATGGTATTAGTGTCGACGCTTATAAAAAAAGTTCCAATTTTCCTCAAGAGATGGCATTAGCGACGAATTTTATAACCTAAAAGTTCCTATTTCCCTCAAGAGATGGCATTAGTATCGAACAGCTTATAAACAAAAGTTCCAATTTTCCTCAAGAGATGGCATTAGCGGCGAAGTTTTAAACCAAAAGGTTCCTATTTTCCTCAAGTGATGGCATTAGTGTCGAAGCTTATAAACAAAAGTTCCAATTTTCCTCAATTTTCCAACACTTCTTTAAAAATTAATTATCAATTAATTAACTTAAATGCTAGCATTGCTTATTTAAGAATTGCATGTTTCCAAAATATTCGTTTTTATTTCCTTGTCGTAATCTTTAATTTTCCTTCTTATAAAATTTCATCAAAAGTTTTCCATAAATGTATTCCTATCAGCATGAAAATATTATTTACTAGGGCAAGTAATGCTTACATAGGTCTTAACGGACACTTTTTATTTAGTTAAGAATATTTTCAATACTAGTTTTTGCATTCTCCGACTCACCGCTTTCAGATTCACAAAAAATTGTCAATTTATCTACTCTGTTTAAAATATTTTTTGCTTTTTCACAAGAGTACGTGGACTTATTGGTATGAATTTTAGAATACTTGAAAGTAATTTTGCATTTTATCAATCAGCGAGGTTATGAAAAACGAGAAAAAATTCTGAATTACTAGAGGTACGCTCATCTTATGTTGATAATTTGTGAACAGTTCTTCTGAATTATTTAACTCATTTTTAAAAATTCACACAAGTGCAAAGATGATGGATCTCGGGCTCTTATAGATAAACTTATTCACCGATAGAAATGATTAAGTGGAATAAGGGATACTCTTTTCAAATAATCTTTCAACACGCACGCACTCCTAGAATCCGTTGATTATGCAGTACTTGTAATTTCAGCTGACCAAAGACGATATCAAATGCTCTCCTCGAAGCAAAATCTCATGAAAATGATGTAAAAGAATACCTTATAATGAGCTGGTGAGAAAATTTACCTAGGGGATGAGTTAGAGTAAGGAAACTAATGGTAGCGTTTATGCTCCCCCTAACGCGTTGAAATAATGCTTGAATAGGAAGAAACGTTTGTAATGAAGCGATAGTGGGGTAAATAATTTAAATAGAACTAAATGAGGGGAAATTTCTCATTTACTCCTACGCTTCGTCATTGTAGACTTGGTGTGCCTTTGCTTCATTCTTCCGTTTCAAGGTTTTGGAGTTATTCTTCCTGTTTGGAATTATTTCCTCTATGAAGAAATACAGTAAAGTATGAACAGTTTAAACAGAAATCTGAGTAAGTATATATATTTTTGAGTTATTCCCTAGTATTATTTTTAACAATTTTTTCAAAACTTTTAGGATGGAGTACAGTCAGTTGAACCATCAAGTACTTGGTGACCATTCGATCGTTGAGATTGACAGTGCTATAAAGGGTCGACTGAAAACCTACTGGGTGGTGAGCGAAGAGCATAAAGACCTTATAACATTTCTAAATTATACGTCCGATCTTTTAATTCCGAGGATAAGGGATGAGCTAAGTAATTCTGCCCTTAAAATGAATATTGTGGTTAAGGCAAACTTTGAGAGGGGTGAGGAGACGATAGAACGAGCATTAAAAACGAGACACATTAGGGTTTTGCTAGCCGATGACGTTGCGGAAATTTTAGAAAGTTTATTTGGAAAATTACTTAAGGAAAAATCCGAGATGCAGGTGAAGGGATCAGGGTGGGCGCTGAGTAAAATCTTGGGTTTAGAGCTCCGAATTAATCGTTACACTCCGTTACGCGGATCAACCTTTATTGAGTTACCACCCAAGATCGCAAGCAGAAAATCTGTTGTAAATGTTAGGAATGACGATCAGTTTTGTTTTAAATACGCGGTTTGGGGAAAGAACATACATAAAGACCCTCAACGAGTCTACAAATATAATACGGATGAATTCGACAATGGGTACGATTGAGATTGTATTGAATACCCAGACAAACTCACCGATATTCCTAAATTCGAGCGAACAAATAAAATTTCTATTATCGTTTTCGGGCTAGACGAAAAAAACAATGTCCATCCAATACAATTTGTAGATACCGAGCTCACAGATCATCGTGACCTATTATACATTACAAATGACAACACGGATCATTATTGCTGGATTAAAAACTTTGAGGGTCTAATCCATCTTCAGATAACAAAAATGTCGTAGAATTTACATTTGCAAACGATGCTTCATGCATTATCATGAGGAAAAAAATTAGAGACGCATACAGCGAACTGTAATAGTAAAAAACCCGCGAGAATTGAGCTTCCTATCGAGGGGGATTAGATATTAAAATTTACCAAACTCGGGCATTCATTTCCAGTTCCGTATGTAATATATGCAGACTTTGAATGTATTCTCCAAGGTATCAGCACTTGTGAATTTTTAAATAACGCACGCTATTCAGAAACACGAACCATTCAGCTTTTGCTATGTTCTCATATCGCCCAATGGATGAGAGGCACCACAGCTTTACCGAGGTCCCAATACCCCACAGGTCATTATGCAGAAAATGAAAGAGGAAGCAGAGAGAGTATTCAAGTTGTATAAAAACGTTGTGCCAATGGAATCGCTTAGCCCGGAAGAAGAGGCAAATTTTAAGAATGCGTTGTCTTGTCATATTTGTGGTAAAGAGTTGAAGTCAGAAGCCGTTAGAGATCACGATCACTTGACAGGTAAGTATTGAGGGCCCGCATATTCGTTTTGCAACCTGCAGTACAAAATGCCAAATTTTCCACCTGTGTTTATTCATAATCTCTCATCGTATGGCGGTCATTTCTTGGTTCGGGAGTTAGACTATGATGATAAAAAAATTAATGTGATTCCGAACACCGAAGAAAAGTATATTTCATTTGCAAAGTCAATCGAAAATAATTTCACCATTAGATTTCTCGACACATGTCCCTTCATGCCAGCGTCATTAGCTTCCCTGGTAACAAATTTAAAACCATTTAAATGTACTATTACTAATCGTATATCATAGTTGAAAACTGCTAAACTGGAAGTTTCATAAAAAAATCGAAAAATTATTTATGCGCTATATTTTGAATTTTTTTTAAAGGAATGAAATTAATTTTCATTATTTTCCTACCGCATTTGATAGATAGAGTGACTTCGTATTAAAAATCAATATAATAAACCCTTTTTACATACTCCAAAAGTTTTAAACTGTTAGGTTACTTATAAATAGGAAAAATATCAAAGTTAATGCAATATTGGTACATAAATGTTTAAACATTTTTTTCATTATTATAAATAGAAAAAGATATTTGGTTAAAAAGTTAACGTTTATTTTTTTAACCCGCCTTCCTAGGTAAAGTAGACTTTTGCTAAATATAGTATTAGTATGATACTGAATTATATCTCAACTTATGGTAATGTTACTTAGGGATATTTTTATTTTTTAGTTAAAAAAAGTTCTCATTTTTCTGGAGATGCGGCATTAATGTCAATGTTTAATAACGAAAGTACCAATTTTCCTCGAGAGATGGCATTCGTGGCGAAGTTTATAAACCAAAGTTCCAATTTTCCTCAAGAGATGGGACTAGTGGTGAAGTTTATAAGCAGAAGTTCCAATTTCCCTCAAGAGATGGAATTAGTGTCAAAGTTTAAAACCTAAAGTTCCTATTTCCCTCAAGAGATGGCATTAGTGTCGACGCTTATATGCAAAAGTTCCAATTTTCCTCAAGAGATGACATTAGCGGCGAAGTTTATAACCAAAAAGTTCCTATTTCCCTCAAGAGATAGCATTAGTGTCGAAGCTTATAAACAAAAGTTCCAATTTTCCTCAAGAGATGGCATTAGTGTCGACGCTTATAAACAAAAGTTCCAATTTTCCTCAACAGATGGCATTAGCGGCGAAGTTTATAGCTAAAAAGTTCCTATTTTCCTCAAGAGTTGGAATTAGTGTGGAAGCTTATAAACAAAAAGTTCCAATTTTCCTCAAGAGATGGCATTAGTGTCGAACTTTATAAACAAACGTTCCAATTTTCCTCGTAAGTTTTAAAATATAGCGTTAATGTAAAAGTTTAATTTAAAAAGTTCGATCAGTAAATAGACCTTTGCCATTTTCGATGTATTCATGGGAATCAAATCTTTTACGAGACGTTTACTTCTAAAATATATCAATAATTAATACAATATCAATAAACAATATAACAATTAATTGATAAAAGTAAATAATTTAATACAAATAACTTTTTTATTAAAAAAAAAGAATTCAGACGTTTCCTTTTTTCTTAAATAAAAAATTTATTTGTATTAAATTATTTACTTTTATCAATTAATTGTTATATTGTTTATTGATATTGTATTAATTACACTATGAAACATATTTAAATTTTTGGTTCGATGTTCTTAGATAGTTAGGTGATTTTAGAAGTATTTTTCATACTGATTTCAAATCTGATTCTAGTGTTTCTGTATCGTGTAAGGTTTTTATACAATTCAATATTGAAGTTTTGAAAAAAATGAAATTTTGTACCTGGAAAATAATTATTTGAGTTTGATTTAAAAATTGTGTATTTTTAACTCTGTATAAAATTAGAATCATGCAACGCAATACAGTAGAAAATAGTATATACTGACTTAAAAATGCTATAATTATTATGAAAACACAAGACCTACATGACAATTTAATTCCTCTTCCTCACTGATTTCACTGCTTCAACGTCTTTCTGACGAGGGTTGAAACTTCTCTTCCTTGATTGTCTCCCTTCAACATTCCGTCTCTTTTTAGCATTAAACAGTAGTCAGCCATCATATTTGTATTCCACCTTCCCTGGTATCTCTTTTCCATGTCCTTTATGTCCTGGTGGAAACTTTCTCCTTTTTCTTCACTGATATCACCGAGGTTTGCAGGGAATAAGTCAATATGTGAATGTAGGAAGTGAAGCTTGACACTCATGTTAAATCCTAATTCCTTGAAACTCTGCAACATTTTTTTAAACATGGTTTTGTACTTTGGGTGTTTTTTTTGTCCAAAATGTTGGCCACTACCTCTTTAAATGAAACCCAAGCCCTTTTTTCCACTGCATTCATTGTACGTTCAAACAAATTGTCTTTCTTTAAATTTCTGATATGTGGTCCCACAAAGATCCTTTCTTTGAGTTTCCCATAAGATACTTCAGCATATCTTGTCACCAAGTACTGGAAGCAGTCACCTTCCGTTGGAAGAGCTGTTAATTATTATATTATATAATTATTTTCCAGGTACAAAATTTCATTTTTTTCAAAACTTCAATATTGAATTGTATAAAAACCTTACATGATACAGAAAAACTAGAATCAGATTTGAAACCAGTATGAAAAATACTTCTGAAATCACCTTACTATCTTAGAACATCGAACCAAAAATTTAAAAATGTTTCATAGTGTAATTAATACAGTATCAATTAACAATATAACAATTAATTGATAAAAGTAAATATTTTAATACAAATAACTATTTTATTTAAAAAAAGGAAACGTATGAATTAGGTTGATGTTATCAAATGCATACTTCAGCGATGGAGAACTATATTAATTATTTTCTTCGTAACTTTGCTACGTAGAATCATGGTTTTTAACACAGTTTGTAGTCAATTCTATGCACTAACTTCCTATTTATTTGTTCCTTCCAAGTATTTTCAATTGCACTTGAAGCGATGCAAAACCAAAATTGAGTACGCAACCAGCAGAATCGTGACGTCACATTGTATTTAATAATCTAATTTCTCCATACAACTTGCGGCAATGATATTTACCTCAAATTGGATCATAATCTACCCTTTATACATGTGTAATTTTTTCCAGCAATGCA
The DNA here is from genome assembly GCA_947579665.1 of Sympetrum striolatum. Classification (NCBI taxonomy): domain Eukaryota; kingdom Metazoa; phylum Arthropoda; class Insecta; order Odonata; family Libellulidae; genus Sympetrum; species Sympetrum striolatum. The sequence continues at coordinate 96,841,724 of OX388344.1, read as the reverse complement.
AAATTTTAATCTATTCTTATCGTAACTTCTGAATAACATTTAATTGCGAATAGCTAAATAACCCACGTTTTTTCACCCCCTTCTCTGTGGGTGGTTTCCCGTAACGTGGGTTTTTTCTTGGTCAACCTTCAGTTGCAAAGATTTTTTCCAACACCCTGCTCTATTACGTCTATTTTCATTTTTTTAAATACCTGTACTATGGCTCACTAGTGCCATCTCTTGAGGGAAATTGGAAGTGTTGGTTATAAACTTCGCCACTAGTGCCATCTCTTGAGGAAAATTGGAAGTGTTGGTTATAAACTTCGCCACTAATGCCATCTCTTGAGGAAAATTGGAACCTTTGGTTATAAACTTCGCCACTAATGCCATCTCTTGAGGAAAATTGGAACCTTTGGTTATAAACTTCGCCACTAATGCCATCTCTTGAGGAAAATTGGAACTTTTGGTTATAAACTTCGACACTAATGCCAACTCTTGAGGAAAATTGGAACTTTTGTTTATAAACTTCGACACTAATGCCATCTCTTGAGGAAAATTGGAACTTTGGGTTATAAACTTCGCCACTAATGCCATCTCTTGAGGAAAATTGGTACTTTTGTTTATAAACTTCGACACTAATGCCATCTCTTGAGGAAAATTAGAACTTTTGTTTATAAACATCGCCACTAATTCCATATCTCTTGAGGAAAATTGGTACTTTTGTTTATAAACTTCGACACTAAAGCCATCTCTTGAGGAAAATGGGAACTTTTGTTTTTACAATCTTCGTCGCTAATGCCATCTCTCGAGGAAAATTGGTTCTTTCGTTATGAAACATTGACGTTTATGCTGCATCTCCAGAAAGATGTGAACTTTTTTTAACTAAAAAATAAAAATATCCCTAAGTACACTGTAACATTACCATAAGTTGAGATATAATTCAGTATCATACTTATAATCATAGTCTAACAATTACTTCTCTTCAATCAGCCTCGCTGAAAAACTAAAAAACAAAATCTCATTGGTTGGAGCAATAAGAAAAAATAGAAGAGAATTACCTCTTTCGGTTCATCACAGCGATGATATATACTCAACTAGAGTTTATAAAAATAGACTAGGCCATAGCTTGACAAATTACCAAGAAAAAATATAAAAATTTGCTTTTAATCAGTGCAATGCATCAGGACGTGATGATTTCTTACTCAGAAAAAGAAACCGGATACAGTTTTGTTTTACAACTACAACAAAGTAGGAGTAGATATAATGGATAGCATGTGCCGGAAATATTCAACTCATTCGGCTGCAAGGAGATGGCCAGTGCATGTAATTTTTAACATATTGGACCTGGCCTCAATAAACAGCTGGGCTCTATTCAAAGAAACCACTGGGCGTAAACTCAGTCGGAAGGAGTAATGTCAAAGACTTGTATTAGAAATTATTGGAATCTTATTATAGATAGAGCTTTACTTTACAGGTTAGATGGAAGAGGAGACTTTTTAGTCTCAATCCTCAATCTCGCCTAATAAAGACGCCTAAAAATAATAATAATAATAATAATAGAGCCACCTCCCTCATGTTCCTTTGCAATGTCGGGTATTTCATCAGTGGAAGCAAGTGCGCCAATAAGACCGCAGAAAAGAAGAAAGTGTCAGATCTCACCTGGATATTATAACAAATACAGTAATTTGTGCCTAAAATGTAGGAAAATATACAGTGGAATATGCTTTGTAAAAGTGGCAATGTGCAAAATCTGTGGTAAAAAGTTATGTACTCTTGGATACATAGAGTGATATTCTTTCTTATCATATATCTTAAAAATGTTAATCCATTACTTAATAAGGAATAGATATTAATTTGTATGAACAATAGCGAAGCTTTATTATGATTTCAAACCTTACATTGTGAAGATGATGAAGTGTTACTATAATAACTTGGATTTATTGTAAACTAGCGAATGATGGAAGGAAATAACATTTTAAGAATGAATTAAGTATTAAGGTAAGTCCAAAATAAAAATAAACGTAATAAAACTAGCACCAGGGTGGATACGCACAGAATGAGATATGAGTAAGAAAAGGCCATTCTCGATAAATGCATGATTAATTGCTAGGTTTTCCATGAAGGTCTGATCGCTGCCTTCACTTTACAACCGGAAATGTTAGTAACCTTGCTTCTTTATAGTTTATAAACTTATTCGGGATCCCCAAGAGATTCGACAAATCACATGAAACACATCTGTGCTCAAAATATCCTTTTAGTAATTCATTCTGCGAACGCATAACTCTCTGTTTAGAGATCCGTTCTTACGGTCGGCAGCCCTGATTTATAAAGTTAGTCCCCTTGACATTAATTCTAATTGTTCAAGAAAGGTGATTGAATGTAAACTTGAGATATCAGTTTGAGATTTTAACATTAGCAGAAGAACATTTTATAATGATTAAACTAATATGTTGGAAACCCTGCTAAAAATTTTTTTATGAATTTTTAAATGTTATAGAATGATTTGGCATTGACGAAAACCACAGATTGGAAATTTTCACGACGAAAAATTCTTCCGCCATCGTATTTGATGGAGGTTTTTTCCGAGGCACGAACGAGTGGTTTTATATGGTTTCCTTCAGATGGCATAACAATCTTGGCGTGACGCTGCTGACTTTTATCAATAATTCGGACTTTTTCCACTTATTCCGAAAATATGAGTTTCATTGGTCCAGTATGAATAGATAAAATGTTCAAGAATATGAAATTCTGCAGATTTTATGACATCGGTCAACATGTTGTTTAATTAATTAAAATTTAAACAAAATACGAGGTAAAACACCTTATCAGCATTTGTGTAATGGTCCAACTTAGAAGTTATGCAAAATTCAAGTATTTGAAAATCATAAAAGTATTTAATTACGAATTTTAAATGTAGGTGATCAAATGACCACCTCCCGTCCTTCTAGGTAGGCCCAAACTGCCGTCCTCTTAGTGTTAATGAGTTTGCCATAGAAGCGTTCAACTCCTCTAGTTTTCAATACATTTAGTTTTTAAAAGATTTGACATATTTGTAGTAAGAAGAGGGCATGAATAAACTAGCCCCTGTAAGTTAGGCATTTTTCATTTTATTCGGCAGCTTGCCCCCCCTAGCCCAGTGCGTGGCGACGCCCTTGGGTAGGGGGGCATCCATTAATTAGGTGAGGTGATTTTTGCGATTGTTTGACCCCTCCCTCCCTCCTTGTGAGATGTCGTGTGATTTGGCTCGACCCTCTCCTCTAATCTCACGTGAGATTGTTCAAAATGCGTTCTTTCAGTGTAAATATGTCAATCTATGCTTCATTGTATTGGATTTATTAAAAAAACGTTATTTATTTAATTATTTTTACTAAGGAATAATTGAGACTATTATTTAATACTACTGAGATCGCATGTTCGGCTAACCGGTGGTGAAACAATCGACTATGCTACTTTGTGGCGCTCGCATAACCGTGATAAATGTTATCGTGTAAAATTTAGTCATATTTTAGTAGAGAAACACGTTTGACTCAATTTAACCCAGATATCTCATAATTCTTCACTGTTTCTTGCGGATAAAAAATTACTTAATCTTTGCGAGAACCCCCCTCTCCCCCACGTGAGAGTGAGTGAGATTCGGCATAACCCCCCCGCCCCCCTAAACACCTCACGTAATTAATGGACGCCCCCTAAGGAGTCAAAGGTCTAGTATTGAGTACTCAGCATTTAGTAGAATTTTCCGGGTTATTTGACCGAGTATCGCATTCATTTCTCCGACGAAAATTTTCTTCCCTCCCTGGGAGGCAAAGATAGTGATGGGCACGGAAAAGCACATGTCTCAAGAGGCTCTTTCAATGTATCACTTTTCTCTAAGCCTTTAGTGTTGCTTGCAATTCTTTGCTTATATCCCCGACTATCTATAACTATATGAACTATATATAACTATATACTATATGAAAACAAATAATAGAGGCGAAAATCGGAAACTATTGATACCAATTATTACTGCTCAACTTACCATATTTATTCGAGTTATTTACAAGGAATTCAATAAAACTGAAGAACTGGCCTCGTTAGTTTCAGCAAAGGACACTGCTAGGTCTGTTGATTTGTTTGTAGTAGTAAAAGCAATATTAGCAAGATTTTCCTTAAATATCGATTTAATGTTTGGTATAGTCTGCATCAGGTGCTTCTTATGGTTGGAAAGAAGGAAGGGTCAGCAAAACCAATAGAAGACCCTGCAAAAAATATGGGTAATTTGGGTATCATGAAGTATTACTGCATCATACATTAACAGAATTTTTATGTGTTGACTCTAAAAATGGAAAATATTTTGAATGTCGCCATCAAAATATATATATACATAAAATCTAAATTCTGAGGGTTTGTTTGTGGGTTTGTGTGTTTGTCTTAGATTGGAGGCCACACCGTTAAACTTAGTATACGTGTCCTCTGCGAGTCGGAAGGAATCACTGTCTTCTTTTTATTCTACAATTTCACAGAGTTCGAACTCAGATCGCTGAGATAGTTTTCCATAAAGAATACACGTAGAACTCATTTTTATCGCATGCAGGGTTTATTTCTTTTTCAAAATTAAATTAGAAGGAATAGTCGCACGTTAACGAGACAAACATCGAACGAAAGAACATCGAATAGAAATTTTTATTTTATTCATGGAATCATAGTTTCGATTCGAATTTACGAGAATATTGATAAAATACGCGAAAATTTTCCAAACTTTTGTGGTAACCATTTCCCCTGACGACCAATCCGATTATTGAAACTGAGCTCATGCATTATAATAACTTGGGATCTTATTAGCATAAAAAAGGTATTCACGTGAATGATTGCACGACCGTAAACTTGACTTATGTATACGACCGGCAAGTGAGATGCAGTCGTGCACGACTTATATATCTCACATAAGATTCTTGACAGTTCACTACCCGATCTCGGAAGTGTCGTACATGACTTTACTTCAGTAAATCGACCGATAGCTCTTTCTTGGTCGACTGAGGTGGTCGTTGATCGTGAATTCGACTTTTAAGTATTCGTTCGTCTCCGTTACGATCCCAAAAGAAGTTTGGTGGATTAGAAAAAGAAGGTAAGAAAGTCGGTAAGAAATTCACAAGTTTTCCAAATTGAATTCGACCCCATGAGAACCCAGCATTAATCACCGACTATAGGAAGATGAGGAAGTTATAACGTTAAGTGGCTTGATTAAGTAAGAATTAAGGTAGGTGGCCGACGACTCGACGCGCCTATACAAACAATAGTAAATTAAAACGACTCATGTCGTTCAAAATATACAGTCTAAGAGCATATTCAGTTTAACTGCAAAATTAACTTAAAATTGATTATTGATTAACTAAATTAAATTAAAATTAATTATTAATTAATTAAATTGAATTAAAATCAATTGATTGACCAATTTGATTTAATTAAAAACTTTGAAAGAGCTCGAGATAAGTTTGATAGAAAACGTTTTATAAATTTTCAAATTCGTACTATAAAATATAAATTTCGACTACAACTATAAGCGCTTTGATAAAATACTGGGATTTTCAGGGATAATTTTATTTTTGGATTATCTATTCCATTGAATTAAGCAAAGATGAGAGTTGTATTCACATATTCACGTATTTATATGTATTCACATATTCCAAAAGGTCCTGCGTTTGGCACCAGGGGGGTTATCATGAAAATTCGGCTCGATTCTCGGACTCAGTATCGTAAACGAGCTCCAATAATCGAAAACGAGTCGAGAGTAGAGTGACGAGTTATGACAGAGACTACTCGTTTCCAACTCGTTTCGTTCCCGAGTAGACTTCGGGAGTTTCCGGACGAAGGAGTGAAGTTGCCGTCTCCAGCCAATAGAAATCGTCGATAGAAACCGCCAGCGCCGTTTCCGTCGAACCTCATATGTAAACATGGGGCAGATAACTTTTGTCCTTATAGGGAAGCTAACTTTTATTACGGCCTTTTAACATGGTAAATGAATATGTAGAACTTCATGTGCGTCTCGTATAATATTTAATAATTTAATTGCGTTAATTTACTCGTACTAGTTAATGAGTCGAGTGTATATGCCTTTATCATGCAATTTCATATGTTCGTTCTAGGACTCTGCCTCAAAGCGTTAATTATTATTTGAGTATTCATCAATTTATTATTATTCATACCCTTGAACAGATGTTTCCCTGGCAAATACAACTTTCTATTTTATAACTAGCATATACTATTAAAACTAGTACATATTTTTATTTAGTATTTTATATTTAGGCATCACATTAGCTCTTGAATGTAGTGCTATGATAAATTTATTCAATTAGTTATCATGTCAACCGAATAAGCATATTACCATAGATAGTATACAGGCTCGTTATTGGGTAGGAAGATATGATGATTATTTCTACATATTAGTTCAATTATGTTCATGAAATGTGTTTTCTCTACATTCCTTCCACATCTCCATGTGAGAATAGCCATTCTTTCACAGTTCTTAAGGATCCTAATTTCTTCACTTGCAAAAAGCATGTTTCCGAATATAGAGAGACACTATTAACAACCTTTGAATATATATTATATGAGTTAAAGTATTAACTGAGCAGCGAACATTTTCAAACGGAATGGGGACATCGTCCGAACTCCGTGTTACTTTGATTGATGAAAGGATTCCAATACCTACATTCAATTGGTGCATACTACAACCTTTAATATGTAGATTATTTAAAATACTACATCACATTAACTTTGTGGCGTTAATACTAAATAATGAACAACATCTCGCTCCAAAAAGCTTCTTCATTAAAAAAGCAATTAATTCTTACATTCTAACTTCACAAGCTACTCACACAATCTTTGAAATTCACAAAAATGTATTATTGTATTACCTGTACAGTGTTATCATCCACGAACATTACAATAATAACAATCAATCCCAAAGTCATCGCGTCGCTCCAACACCAACAACGCTAATTCTTCGAAAAACAAATAATTCTTACATTCTAACTTCGTTAACTACTCAAACTACCTTTAATATTCACGAAAATGTATTATTGTATTATAAAGTGTTATCATCCTCGAATATTACAAGAATAACAAATTCCAAAGTCATCGCGTCGTTCCAACACCGACAACGCTAATTCTTCGGAAAACAAATAATTCTTACATTCTAACTTCATTAGCTACTCACACTACCTTTAATATTCAAGAAAATGTATATGATATTACCTACACAGAGTTATTACCTTATACATTTTTTAGCCGACACATACATTGGACTGCAGGATGGCATTTATCAGAGGTTGCGTTCAACTTAAAAAATGTTTTGCAAAGTTTTGGTTTAATTAAACTAAACAGCATATTGTTTGTATTCGTGCTTATGATACAAAGAGCAACTAAGGGAAAAACCAAATTTTTATATTGGATAGGTAGATAGTATTAGCAGTTGTAAAAACGATCACCGGTGAAATACTCGGGACTTCTTATTAAAATTCTTAAAGTTTAAGTTTATATAATTCATAATACACAAGTATAAAACACACATATTCGAAGATAACAATTCTTCCTTAATGACAATGTAATTTTATTATGTAAAATTGACAGAAAAATAGCGACTGTTCAAAGTGACACCTTCACTCGACTCATAAAATCTGTGAAACGAGTGCTCAGACCCACTCGTTCCCAGACGGTCGGTACTCGACAGAGAAACGAGTCCAGTACCGAGCAAAAATATTTCATGGTGACTCGGAAGACGCATTCTGTAGATTGTGACGTTTTTTCGGTCCAAGCAGCCATGTTTTTATCGAGTTCTCGATACTCGACACTTTCGTGGTAACCCCCCAGGCAGCCCTACTATTTGAAACGCACGGAGGTAATTTCAACTCATTTATGATTCAGTTTCGAAAATATCTTAAGCTGTCTCTTGAGGGAAATTGGAACTTTTGTTTATAAACTTCGCCACTAGTGCCATCTCTTGAGGAAAATTGGAACTTTTGGTTATAAACTTCGCCACTAATGCCATCTCTTGAGGAAAATTGGAACTTTTGGTTATAAACTTCGCCACTAACGCCATCTCTTGAGGAAAATTGGAACTTTTAGTTATAAACTTCGACACTAGTCCCATCACTTGAGGAAAATGGAAACTTTTGTTTTTACTATCTTCGCCGCTAATGCCATCTCTCGAGGAAAATCGGTACTTTCGTTATTAAACATAGAAATTAATGCTGCATCTCCAGATATATCGCGGTGGGATAGAGAATTCAAAATCTTAGAGTGATTAATTTATATATTATTATCTTACAATGATTATACTTACAGTACATAACCAGCAACTTCCGGTTTTGTGCTAGTTGATTTAAAAGGTTTAAATTATTATTAGATAGATTTCTGTTTCAAGTACACGTGGAGCCAGAACTTTGTGGAACATACGTTTGGTATTTTATTGACGTAAAACATTCACAGTTGCATTTAGACCAGAACACTGAAAATGAACAGATCTCTCGTCATAGTAATATGTATACAGATAAAAAAATTATACATTCACTTGGTATACTAACATATACCAACATCACATTGTTATTTCAACTTTACATTAAATATTACAACATTACTACAAATGTGCTCATATTTTGTTTGATACATATACATACATATTCATATGTACATATATCTCGTTCATGCCAAAACTTACGAATTTATGTTAGTCATAGTGAAAGTTATTTAAAATTAAATTGTAGTACATAAACTATACAATAACATCAATTTAAGTTTTGAAAATTATTAACTGAATGATAGAATTTACTTATCAACATGTTTTTAATTCAACCAAGAAACTTTGAGAATTATTATTGAATATCTTCCTGGTCTCCACAGGCAAATTGTTCAAATTTTTTTATTCCCATATATTAGAGGCACAGTTCATATGATTTTGATCTATGTACAGGACAACTTAATTGATTCTTGTTTCTATTGATATGGTGGTGATTTGGTATGTGTTTATGACAGTGTAAGATTCCCATATTTTCTAAAAAGAAGTTTACAGGATTAGTTTTTTCTTCAATTTGTCATAAAACGTAGGCATCTGTTTTGAATTTCGGAAATTTCGAACCAACCGGGAGCTGCTCCCCATAGAATAATGCTGTACTTTAAAACTGAGTGGAAGTATCCGTAATGTGCTGTCATCCGGGTTTCCATACTAGTAATTCTTCAAATGCATGGTATGTTAAAGCACGCTCTATTTAAAATTAGAGAAATGCAATAAATTTGTTCCCTCCATTTTAGGTTTTCGTCTACATATACACCTAACAGTTTTGTGGAATTGATAGGTTTAATATTTGCATTATGTACTGTTATGATGAATTTCTCTCTTTTTCCAGCTTCTTACTTGAAATTTGTGAAGCTTGTTTTTGTAAGATTTCATTTTGCAGAGCCTCCGTCGACAATTCGAGGGAATTCCAGTGAATCCAACGAAACACTTCTTAAGAAGGAATTATTTATTTTGCGATAAATTTTGGGAAAGATGAGAAACACCTCTAAATTCTCGACTATAGTGAATATCAGGCATGGCTTTTTCTTTCCCCTGATGGCCAAGACAAGACCCATTGCCTTTTTTTAATTGCTATTTATTCAAACAGCAAAAATATTTCAAAGTATCCTCTAAGAATAATCTAAAAATACGTTTATTTCATTGTAGTAACACAAGTTACGTTCATCGCAGTAAATTAAAGAAATGAGTCCTTTTTTTTAAATAGCGAATTCAGAATCTGTGATTAGTATCGACTGCGATAGACAGGTTCGTTTTATATTTGAGATGATTATCCAAGTATTTTCCCAGAAAGTGAAAGCCGGACCAAGTGCTTACTGATAATGATCAAAAACAATCTTTCCTCTGGATTCACCTACACCGCGAGTAATTCGCAAAACTAGAATTTCGCAATAAACATATCGTTGTGAATGCATATTGATGTCAGGAAATTCCGTTTGAAGCCCTTCACAATCAGAAATGCCCTTTTTTAATATTTCTTGAGAAGAGGTAAAAAAGCAACCACAACTAAAGAAGTATAGCAAAACATAAAACGGCTTCAATTTGCAATATAATTTCAGCTCATACATAAATCAAATTGTACTATACATATTAAGTCTTTTATCAAATGAAGTATCTCAATTCCGATTTTTAAAGAAGTCAAACAAGCATCGTTACGACTTATCCACGGAGCAGAACCCGATGTGATAATAACTTATCATAATGCATATCATCTGTATATGAACGATCATTATATTTAAGGTTGTGCAAGAAGTGAAAATAGTGACTTGGCTGGGACCTGGATAGTCCCAGCCAAGTCACTATTTTTCACTTCCTGTACAACCTTGGGTAAAGTCACACGCTTTCCTGAGATATATTTAAACTTCATTCCATCATTTGTCATCTTTATGTTGCTAATTTGCACACGTATAGGTTTACGCGATTTATTCTATGCAAACCGCCGTTAAACTCTCAGGATATCATCAACGCTATTTTCTCAGAACATTGCTCATCGAGGATTTCATAGAATGTTAGTCTCTGAGAACATGCAAATGGAAGAGGTTTTCGAAACAATTGAAACACATATAAAGGTAAGCGCACATTTTACTTTATTCATGTGAATTTACATAGTTTCAATTGGAGTGATCGTCGTAGCTTGTTTAGGCGACATCAGTCCAGGAAACATGTTAGAATCCCCTCCTTGCTTCAATTACGGTATCTGTCAGCTTCAATTCGAATATTTCTCGCAGTCCACTATCTTCTGCGCCTCGCTCTGAAAGGGAAATTGAAAGTTTTTCCAATGAAATGCATCTCCGTTCTCCTATGTTCAGCGAATTTCACTCCAAGTACTTGCATCAAATAAAGCAATACACACTCTAATCTTAAGCATTAAACATATTCTTATATTATTGTTTCCTCGTGAATTCTGAACACAGAAATACTGATACATTCTCTCATTTACTTTTACGAGTAGAGCTCGCGCAAATATTTGCGCGCATAGAATACTTAAGATTTGACATTAGGTAGGTAGAATTGGATTTTGACATTACTCCATAAAAAGTATATAGTTCTTAATCTACTTTCCGCTAGTGTAAGTTTAGGTACTAGAAACTAACATATATCTTATAAAAATTCAATTAATAATACTTAAAATTTAAACTGTTCCAGGGGAAAGAAGCCAGGGTACAGTAATTTTCCTTCCATAAGGAATATATGGGTAAGGTAGGACGTGAATGGAGGCAGTTACAGGTGAGATTTTAGCTTGAAATCGTGCACATAATTACAGATGGTCATTCTATAATGCTATACCTAGAGAGATTTCTTAAATGCTCAGGGTTCGATGCCAGGATGGACTCGATTTTTCCATAAGGAATACACAGAAGAAATATTAAAAGTAATTCTTTACTTCTAATCTATAAGATAAAGACTATACACCATGATGATGATCAATTTCTTGCTTTTTTACTCAAACTTTTACCTTTTGCTCGCAATAGGTAAGTATACATTACTCGTATTAACATAGTTGATCGCAATCAACCAAAGAAACGGTATTTTACGTAGTAGTTAATTTTATATTACTTTAAGCATTAATATACCTTAATAATCAACTTATCACTAAAATAGTGACTGTAATCTAAGATAAGAGGAATGTAATCTAATGAGATAAATGACCAAATCCATGCGATTGATGTTCAAATCCTAACAGACGAGAAATACTAAATTGCCGAAACGAGGAGTAAATTTATAACTGATATGCTGAAGAGTGACTTCGTGGAATGGAATAGACATTTCAAAAAATGAAAAAACTTGGTATCTTCCACAGTGATTTATTCAAACACGACCGGTTTCGTCACCGTGATGACATCTTCCAGAAGATATCATCACAGTGACGAAGTGACAAAGATACCAAGTTTTTTCATTTTTTGAAATGAGGAGTAAATGATTACCATGAATTTTAAATAATTTACAATAACATTGAAATGATAACATAGAGTCTAAAACATGATAACATGAATCGAAATAAAAACATTGAAATGCCTATGATTGTAACGTTTAACGACTAGTAACTGGTAAGATAGTTTCAGCTGTCAGTATTAATAATTTTATTAATAAATAGCATGTTACAATCCGAACATGGAATGGTTAACTAGGAGGTAAAAAAATCTTTCATAAGCTCTGATGGAAGGAAACGATATTTAATGATTTAAAGCAGTTACCTTATCGGTAGAATGTATTTCTTCTTAAATCATTCAAGTGTCTTTGCTAAATAAACGTTAGTTTAGCGTAAATTATAAGAAATGACTGACCTGTATGAGTTTATAAAGATAGAGTATGGATTCCATCGAGGCTTTGCATCCTTCTTGTCCACCTCTTTTGCCCCAACTTGGAGTGAAATTGACTTGTGCTGAGACCATCACGGCCAACAGCACAAGTACCATAGCAACTACAACACGGTTCATCTGTGAAATCAATGAATTTCATGAAATTATCAATTTTGTATGTAAGTGCTTCTTACTGATGGAGTCGACACATATTACGCAAAATAACGAAAAATAAAATATTGAGTACAATTAGCAATGCGAGGTTTAGCTGCCGATGGAATCGGAATTCTGAAATGAATTATCTTAAAATATTTATTGAGAGCCAAATCTCGAACTGTCGGCCAGAAAGTAGATTACCCTTCCCTTAATCCTTCGAACCCATGCATTTGGACATATCTCCCGAGTGTCCGGGTGAGAAGCCCCATCTCTGTGGGAGAGGTACTCCATTAGCTTAAACTGAATTTAATCTGGAAAGCACTTGTCATATAAAAAATTGTTAAATATAACTTAAATTCAGGATTTATGAAAAAGTTTAAGATAATTTTAAAACCTATTTAAAAGTTTCATTCGCACAAATTTTTGGAGGCATCTCAGCCCCCTCTAGAGGCATATAAATAGCATATTAAGGCTTGGTCATTAGTTTTTTTTCAAGTGACATCTTCTCACGCAAACATATTGTCGATTCAACCGAGAATAATTATGACAATTTAAATGTTTTTATCGAAATTTTGAGGCAAAAATTCTCACAGAGGATTTTTTTTTGATTTCGAGTTTATTTATAGTTAAATTTATACTAATACCTAACGTACACCTAAAGATAGCACTGAGGTATCTATCCCGAGAAGAGGTGTCCTTTGAGGAGGAGAAGAGTAACATTTAAATAGATGCCAACCAGAAACATTATACCCTATCTAATAAAAGGGTGGGAAAAAAAACAGAGCCTACTTGAAATGATGCTATAAAATAGCGTAAAAAGAATTAATCACCGTGGAACTCTTGCAGATACACGGGTGCCTTCCAACTGACTAACGCTCACCGTCAGTAGAACAATCTTATAGTTTTCCTTAAAAATACTGCGATTAGGGCATCTCAACCGGAATTACCTTATAAATAAACTCCTCTTTCTAACTCCAACAATACAATCTAACAATATTTGCGAGTGATAAATAAATGAGAACGTATTTTTTAATTTCTTTTTCAAATTTTTTATTAACTTCGCCCTAAGCCTAATCACGAGACTCAATTTACAGCTCAATGGGCAAATACTTTCTCAACGGCAGTCTTTTGATAGACTCTACTTCTACTTACTCTACTACTTCTCACGAAGGGCCACAAACCCACGGCCCCTGAGCCGGAAGAGGCTCTTAGTTAATTTAGTGCGGTCTCTCAAAAATTAAACCCCTCCTAGTTTTTTCGTCTGTAATTTTCCAATTCCGATTATCAGCTGATGCCTGAGCATTTTGATCGAAATGAAGCCCAAAAAGTAACTCCGTATCAGAGCATAATTTTCTCAAAAGATGATGAATAAATAAACAACGATTCGTTACGAGGCTGTAACAAATAAAATTGATACCTCGACACACCTAAGCAATAAGCAGAGGGTTAAAAGTAATGTGCGTGCGAGTAGGCGCTCAAGGCGTCGAGAGAACGAAGTTTCGCCAGGAGAGTTGCATCGCTAAGAGGATTTCAACTCTGAGCAAATGAAAGTCGTCCTGAGATCTCAAATTGAAACAGATTTGAATAGAATAGACGAGGAGCGCAGAAAACAATTACACCAAAGTTAAATTATTTATTAATTAAAACTACGACAATCCGAATAATAAGTTTTTGCGGAATTAAGAAATCGAGTTTGAGTATATCACGAAATTTGTTTGGGCGATTAAATAGAATTGCGAAACTCGAATTCACTAACTGCTCTGAAATTTGGTTTGAATGACGACACAAGAGCCGCAGAAAACGAAATGGCACTTACCTTGCGTCGAATGTGGTCGGTGTGGAAGTGATGCCTTTGAGCGTCGGGACGCCTTTTATATAAAAAGCGGCGTGCGTGGGAGGAGACGGGGAGGGAACGGGAAATTCATTCCGTCGATGCTTCCATCTCAAAATTAAGTCGGAATCATGTGGCTTATATGAGGTAATGATATATAACATACCGTTTTTAGAAAATTGATACTTATAAATTAAAATTTATTTTTCGGCCGATTAATTGCAGTTTAATTAACTCCTAAATTGAATATGTCAGGTAAACAGCCTAAAATCAAATTCTATTGTTATATATTTCATGATCGGTGATGACTTATGAAATGATCGATGAAAAGTATATCTCCTTCTTGGTGACAATTTAAAAGCTGTGGGGTTTAAAAAATATATCTATACATTAATACGTGAAGAGAAAACTTTGGTTCTCGTTTTAAGGATATTGCGCGAACGGAGGAGTTTGAGATTTGGCATAGTTAAATTGTATATGGAGAAGGAGTGCAGAAAGCTAAAACCTTTGTCCAAATATCCTTGGTTCGACTCTGGACCAGTATATTTAGTTTGGTCGTATAATATCGCATTCGAGTCGAAATTACAAGAACTCTGGTAAAATGAACGAAAATGTTGTGAAAAATCTTCGTAGTAAACAAACCAGCCCCCCTGGCGACCAAGGCGATTGTTGAATCCGAGCTCATGCATTTTCTAATTAGAAGAGGATTTTATCTCCAAACCAAATAAACGGTTGGAACTAATGCTAGAAATTATGAAAAGAGGGCAATTAACCGAGATTATATAAATAACAAGGATATAATTACGGCGATTTTACGGATTTTTTTAGGAAATCAATCTACAAAGTTAAAAATGACGATGAATTGTATAAAAAAAAACAAATAAAGCTACAAGCGGTAATTGTGTTTTTTTATTGTTACTAACATTAAAATTTTAAATTTCTAAGGTATCGAAGGGAATTAAGGCAAACAACACACCCTAATGACGTTTTTGTACACGCTTACAGCTGACGCAATAGAAAAATATTGAAATAAATTATGAAGAATGATTATATAGGTATAATCTTTGACAAAAGAACCTCAATAACGTTCAGACTTAAAAACTCAATGAAGTATGGTCGACATTCGACCACTGGGCGATCACTAGAACATATAGATACATGATTTAGTTGTATGCATTTCCATGTTGTGAGACTCAAGGATTGTTGTTAGCAAATACATATTTATTCATATTGTATCGGCGTTTCCCGTTTAACCCTTGCAGCGCGAAAGAGAAGTTGTGTAGATATTTCGTTTTAGTGGTATGAGGAATGGTAATGAGGGTAGTGGAGAACAGCAGCAGTATTACTCCCACATAATTATCCTTTAAGTATTCTCCTCCGAGTCATAGGAATTGCATCGCATAATTTACAACGTAATTACATTGTAACTTATAATCGTAATTGCACTCATCTATTAATTTGTCTCTATAGTAAAATTTCGATTCCAAAGTTTTTCTCCATTTCCATCACGGAGAAGCTAACTTCGATAATTTTATGGATAATTATTTTTGGAGTATTTTATCGAATAGTGTGCTACACAATCATATTGTGACGCTTTATGACCTTTCAATGCCACTTTGCATGCTAGAAACTTACACTTTACCCATCAGTTTGTACTCGTCTCGTTCCTCTGTTTGGTTAGCCCCTCACAAAGATGTGTGTATGGAATTCTATGTGAAAGTTTAGTATATACACATATTACCTCATTTATACGCAAAATTTGCTGACGAATGTATTGAGTCATCGCGATGACTTGTTCTTTTATGTTAGTAATTTCAAGTGAAAACTATTAAGTAATTTTATACATTTCCCTTATGGGGTATTAAGCTAGACTAGACCACATCAAATATATCCATTCAATGGAGTTATTAATGTATGAAGAAGAAGACCCAACTCTCAATCGCAAACAATGCGGGGTGTTTACAAAGGGATAGAAATATACGAAATGCATCCAAACCTTTTATCGTTTATTAAAGTTGTATATGAAATACTAGGAGGACGAATATCATGTACTCAAATAGTCATACGTCTAAATGTAATCTTTTGTGATGTAATTGCGAATGTTTTTCGTTTTATTTTTATTTGAAGTAATCAACAAAGCTGAAGAACAAAAAATTGGCTTTTAGGGAGTGAAGAAAATTGAGTGAGAGACAATTTAATGGGTTCCGTGTTTGATTCCCAACGGAATCACAGCAAGACTCTTCGAAATATTTTACTCTTTTGTTAGCTATGATTGGGGTGAGTCCAATCTTAAAACTAGGTGTATTATTAATATTTTACATCAACTATATTATATATTACACAACAATCTATAAATAATAGTTTGTTGTGGTTATTTTTCTCCAAAATTTGTCTGTTTTAGGGAAAATAATGATAGCGTAACGAATTTTTTTATGCATGAAAATGTAAAAAATCCATTTTTTGGATTGCTTAACACTAAATTGTTCTTAAATAATGTTGTTCTCAGCCTTATTACCACAGATTTTATACTGCAAACATTCTAAACATTCCAATGTTGTAATCTTATTCGAATCGCGGAATAAGCGTGTGAAAGAGTGAAAAAATATAATTCCTTCGAAGTATGAGAGTATGTGTATCACCTTTTGCAGAAGTGACTGTGCACTAACTTTGCCCATAACGTGATAATCACTCACAATCAGCAGTTTCACCGGAAGTGACGTTTTAAGTCGCTCAGTGACATTTATTTTCTGCGGGTCCTTACATTTGTTCATTTCTGTATAATAACTGAAATTGCAGACGTTTATTTCCATGTATTAATCAATTAATAGGAAAGGATGGGAATAACAAAGCAAAAATTCCACATAAAGGTCTTAAAATAAGGTTAAAACATTCCACATCATTTTTGCTTAGTTATCCCCATTCTTTCCTAGTACGGAGTTCCACCAAATGAAGGCTTCTTTCATTGATTTTATAATCAATTAAAGATTAATCTGATAAGAAGAACGAACCGAAGTTAAATTTCCTTGCCTACAGCTCGTTCCTCTTCCCTGCACTCACTTCGCACGCTTAGTATCCTGTTCGCGGGATTCTTTTATTTGGTTATTCAGTTTATTGCTTTGAAAACTCAATCAACTTACCCTCCAGATATCCTTCAGTCTAATATTCATACAGTCATTTTTTGCTGATGAACCAAATACCAGACTTCGATTTTTATTGCCCTCTCGTGGTAAAAATTTTAGCTCCGCTCCCAAGCGACATCTTGGTCATGAAATTAAAAACATACATGAAAATGACAATAACGCAAAAGGGCGATTTGAACATAGAATATGCCAATTGGATTGGGTTAGAAACGCTTTTAAAATTGAGCGGGAAGCATATTTGTGGCGCTCGATTTTTTCATCGGTATCAACTTCCGGATGAGTTTGGTGCGCCTTTAACATTTAAATGGCGGCAATTGGATCCTGAGTGTAATTACCACAATAGACTTTAAAGAAATCTTTATTCAAACACATGAATCAATACGTAATCGTAGACAAAATATCGCCGAATTAATGCATTTCGAAAGCTGTGATCATTACAAGAACTAGCTTGATATTAGAGGTCTGCATGGGCCGAAAATTTCAGCCCGGCCCGTTCGTCGTTGAGCCCGACCCGGCCCGAACGTTTCGTTCTCAAGCCCGAACTTTCCATGAATCGCCCTGCAATAAATTGTTGTTAATTGTGAACAAATACATTTTTTAACCCTTCACGAAGACCGAGTATTTTGTTTAAGCATTGCGTAACATATTTAAGAGGCTTTTGCAGCTATGCAAGAAACTAACGCTCTTCAAGAACGAATAATTCTCTCCTTCCAGAATTTTCCATGGGCCCAAGCCCGATAGACTGCCTGCTTGGGCCCACGGGCCTAGGCCCGGCCCATGCAGACCTCTAGCGTATATCCATCGATTGAAGCGTTGGATCTGCGGGGGAGGTTAATCTTCCAATCGGAAAAATCAGCGAATAAAATAAATTCGAGGGAGTCACCAATTTGCATCATTAACCGACTCAAGGATTGACGAATCCAATAGAAGATATCGACGTTAGACTGCAGTCGACAATCTTGCAATACACTTTTTTCCTTCGAAAAATCTCCTTTCCCACTCGTCTTCCGGTCATTATATCGATAGTTCCCTAATTTAAGTATTCTCTATTTTGTCAATGGCTCTGAGTTGTCGTCATTTGCCCTATTTGGCTTCGTCTGCAAATTAAAAATGGCTTCTGAAACCCCACTATCTTCTCAGTTGATTGATATCTCATTGCGCCATCATTTGTCGTCTTCGAAGCTAATTTAGGGAGAATCGATTCCGATGCATTCGTGCATCCATCGCACTCTTTCCGTTTTACGGATTTTTATCTCAAGCATTTCTTTTCTCTTTCTTATGTTTGTTTCATTTTGACTCATTCTTTTTTTATCTCTTACATCTTTGTTTCAGTCCGATTATACCTTCTTCTTTCCACGGAAAAATCAATCGAACGAATTAGTAGCAAATTTCTTAAAAAATCAATGTAAAATTTTGTTCTATTTGATACACCGCACGAGTTCTACATTTGCAACTGGTTTTCAATTCGATTTCTTTAAGTAAACACCTTTCCTCGATTCCGATTCCTCAATTGTTCACATACCTCAAGACTTGATCTAGGTTATGTTCGTTGACGAAACGAAATATGCAAATCTTTCTAAATTCCTGAAGTTAACGCAAGGAACAGGCAGAAGTTTCTACATTCATTTACATAGCAGCAAACTAAACAATGTTTTTTCAATGGACTTTAGTTTTATTTCAAATTTTCATGTATACATGCAAGCGCGAATTAACAATGTTCATAACATTTCTCTGACGAATCTGTATTCAATAGCAGATTCCGAACAAGTAGGAAAAATCGTACGTTGCAGGAATCACTCGTTAGCTATAAGAATCTGTACGAGCTATAATATAACTCGTTAAATCGTAAGAATCCCGCCTTCCAAACATTGATCCACATAGCAAAAGTGCTTCTTTACGCTATTATAATGCTCTCAACGTTTTGCTTCTCGTGAATCAGTTGAATTATTTTTGGATTCGTATGGATGAGCACATTTGTAGGCCTTATTTCATCTTAATAATAAATCGCTGTTCCTCTTCGAGTAGTAGTTTATTTAATAGGCGTATACGTCCTGTTTGCATTAGCACATTGGATTTTAATGAAGTAGATGTGTATTGTATATAATAGCGTATTGAATGACGTAGCAAATTAATGCCGTGGATAACAACGTTTGCACGAATATTCCTCAGTATTTTAAAACGATTAAATTGTTTTATTTATTATAAGCATTATTACGCTACACCGTATGGAGTGCGAGAGGAAGTAAGGATGATGTCAACTACGGTCATAAGGAAAGTTTGCCTTCATTTTTGACGGTGCACAAAATTAGCCAATAAATGATTTATAATAATTTAAATATATATCGTGTTATGATATAAGTAATTAAGATACCTTTCTACATAAAACTCAGTTTATTTTCCCTTAAATATTTGTTGGTTGGTTTGGTATATTAATATTTCTAATGCGAAAACACACTGGATCATTTTGTGGAGATCTCGGAAGGATCATATCGCATTATAAATTAATAATTTAAATAGGCATGGTATCGAGGTGTAATATAAATAAGTATTATTCATTATTAGTTCACTACTTTGTTATATTATTAGTTTTTTCAGCTAAAACAAAAAACCTTAGAAACATTCAAAAAGATCACAAAATTTCAACTGCTCTATTCGGAAGTGGAATAATTTGTGACTATGACGATAAATCATACAATGT
This sequence comes from Sympetrum striolatum, assembly GCA_947579665.1. Lineage (NCBI taxonomy): Eukaryota > Metazoa > Arthropoda > Insecta > Odonata > Libellulidae > Sympetrum > Sympetrum striolatum. The sequence continues at coordinate 96,821,575 of OX388344.1, read as the reverse complement.
AATAAATAAAAAAATAGCTACATCATCATACAATGTAATAAATAAAAAAAACATCAAAGTGATACCTTTCCCGATTGCTTGATGGAATCAACCTAAGCGATTGGAAGATGTATCAAATGTTTGCCTTTATCTTCAAATGGTCCTTTGCTTACCTCTACTGATCAATTGTAGTTGTTTGGAGAGACTTGAGCAATATAATGATAAAAAGAATATTTGTTGAGAATGGAACGTTGAATAAGCCGCAAATTTATGTCCGTATCCTTTTGCGCATCGGAGAAAAATGTGTCAATTTTCTTTCATTGGTTAATTTGTTCTTCTGCTGTTTACCTGCATTGCTTTGCTCACTTTGTTATTCAAGAGTGGATTTGGAATTTCCATCGCACTCTCGGCGGGTATTGTCTCCGATTCATTCCTCGTCAATGATTTTAATGTCCCATTTGATGAATTTACTCCTTTATTCTTCTCTTAAATATAACTTCTATCAACAGGTCATTAGGTGTCTAATTTTTGTGATTATGTTGAAGTCGAATCCTCTCCCGTAACTGTAGATTTTTAATTTGATCGTACAATTTCAGTATTAGCCATACTCTGTCTTACAGTCGTAGACATTTTACTTGATCTTAATTGAACTTATGTATTATATCTTCCTTAAGGGGCTGCATCTACCTAGCGGTCCGAAATACATGGTAAAATTCCAGAATTTGTTATGAAATTAATCGCACAAACGAGATAAATTTATTGTCATCATAGATGCATACAGTATTACTTTATTTGAAAATTTTAATTCAAAATGGTCGCCGATAGATAAACATGTTTTTTTTTAAACGTTAGTAAGTGAACATTCTCCTGCTAAAATATATGAAAGAAAAATTATAAATTGATTATTCATTTTAACAAATTTTATGAATATTTTACGATCGCGATTTTTCAAATCATTTTTATGAAGGAATGACTCATTTAATTTCGAGTGTGGAAAGTGTCATAGTTATTGCGCCTTATCTAAAAAAACATTTTAATATGAGGTCGACAGCGACCTTTTATTACTCTACGTACTTATAAAACAATTGAAGAATATTCAGCGAATATTTTTCAAGATATGACCACCATAACAGAAAACGTTTCAAGTATGAATAAACCGTAGTTGAGCAATAACTTTACTATAAGTCGTCAATTAAGCATCATACACAGTATCCTCAGCATCAACAGAAACATGAATTGAAGAGAACTGTGACGGTCTGCAAATGACGTTCCCGTTTCACCTCCTGTGTCCGAATTTCAGCCTCTTCTCAGACGATCTTAGTTCTCCCAATAAGCTGTGCAATTTCGGCCAATATCGATATTCAGTGCATCATCACCAAATCACTACCAAATACGTGCCTTCGCTGATGGTACATCCAGCAACATTTGGACCACTGTCTGCAATCCTTGCTCCTCTGTACCGAACTTACGGAATTATCCTCCAACTGGAATTTGCCAGACTTTCATTTGACTTTTGTCTGAACACACCGACGCATCACCAGCAAATGTTTCTCTGCGTGTTTTTATTATGTTTTAGAAGAATGACAACATTCGTTGTGAAATGGTGTTTATACATTTGGCTGGGCAGAGATCCTGTTACTTAAAGCACCACCATTCCAGTCCTTGCCTCTTCATCTTTTGAGGACTTGCGGTATAATGTGGTCCATATGGAATCCTTCATATTTTCCACAGCATCGTAGTTTTTTCTGATGGAGAAACATCTTTCACTTACTTAATTTCTCCTCATCCCCACACACTTATTACGCAGACGCTTCAGCCAGCTCAGAACCATTAATCGGAGCGTTCCCTTCAATTTTTCTGCTTTGTGTTTCGAATGGATTCAATGGTTCTCTCAGTAAGCGAAGTAGATTCTATTTCGATATACGCTTTAAACACTCGAACGAAGACGGAAAATCTCAAAGGCTGCAACAATTTCCCCACGCAAGCTACACCACTCTCAGAATGAATTTTTACAGTTCTGAGCTGTAAGACGTAATCCAAGCCGTTAGTGAAGAACAAATCCTGTCCACTGCGAAAGACAACCATGATGAAATCCGGAACGACCTTCGTCATAGCGGTAATCGGAAGTAAAAAACTCATTTACTCAGAATTCTATAGCATCGTCAATTTTACAGGTATCGAAGTGAAGTTTTCAGAATATATTCTTAAAATTTATACAATTTAGAAAATGCAATAAAGATTGACAAAAATAAAACTTGTACGAGGCCGTTTATTCAATTCCTTGGTAAGATAAGCTACCCGATTGGAATATAAATACCCTCTGATAAGATCCCACCGAAAAATTCCAAGCTTCTCACATTCATTCATTATCGAAAAACCTTTCAATTAAATTGAAAGGAGATATATTTTTAGTATAATAATAACTCTTCTAAAAGTAAAATGGTGTTTACGACTCTTGAGGTCATCTCTCTTTCTCCCAGAAGGCCCTCGAAATCTCTTCATGGAATCTATTTGCTCAGCGGAGGAAGAACAAATATTTAGAGGGAATGAATCGAAGTGATCGAAGGAAGTCGGAGGGAAGAAGTACGAAAGATAAAGTTTGAAAAGGAATTAAAGTTATGATAACTGAATGAATATTTCAAAGCGTAACATGATGTTAAATTCATTTTAATAATCAAAACGGAGTTCTCATTTTAAAAAATGTGAGCTTCCACCGAGTATTTTTTTGTTTCATGATACAATGTATTGAACTCGATTACTATTAATTTATTGTGTTTTAAGTTCGTCCAACAAAAAAATACAGGGCAAACACAGTTACACATTATATACAATCAATTATGATACACACTTATACATAAAAGAGAAGTTTTTAAAACATCATTCATAAAACAGTATTGTTTAGCTGCGAACAAAAAGGGCTTAACTAATCAAGTTCTTGGCACTGCATAAGTAAGGTTTGGCACAATCTATATAATTCTGAGTTATTAGCACAATATTTTTTTAACATTCTGTAATAAAATGCCCTTATTGGCCTTACATTAAATTTTAGTATGTATGTACAGTCCCTTACAAAAAAAGATACCACTTACAGGGGCAACTCGTCCAACAGACACCACGTTTCGAGCGAGCGAGCCTACAGAAAAGAGAGAGAGAATATAACGATGGAGGACATATGCAGATCCACGTTGAGCGTTAGGAAGGATTTGTTTTCATTATTGTTATTAACATCACTTGCTTAAATCGACTTTGAGTGGCGTTAACATGGAAGAGTAATATTATAGAACAACGGAGGTTGGAATACATTAATTTGTTGGTTTAAAAGTGGTTTCTTTGATAGTTTTATTATAGATATTTTCCTTCTAGAATTGCAATTGTGGACAGATTCTAAGCGACAAATTCAGAAAACAGATTCCGCAGTTTGTGTTCGCAAGACGCTGAAAGCTGACGTTAGAACATGAATTCTTTGACGATGTTCGAGTAAAATCCAAGATATTTTCTTAAATGGGTCGGAAATATGGTCAAACTTCTTCAAGTTCAATATTGACCAAACAGACCCATTCTTTGCACGTTGCGTCTTAGTAGCTAGTTCTTGCGATAAATCTTGGATTGAATTTACCAATTGTATGTTAATAGAAGGCGTTTGGAAATTTCCGAAGCATCTGAGGGAATGAATGAAAGAATAAGCTATTTTTACAAAATTTCACGGCGTTCTCCGACCACGTAAGATCTTACGTGGATGGAGCATGTCGTGAAAATTTGTAAAAATTGTCTATTCTTTCATTAATTCCCTCAGATATTTATGCAAACATCTATATTATTAACAGAGTTACGGAATGGGATCTCCATATTGTTCAAGATGAGCTTTGCACTAATATCTCCAATAATTCGGTTTAATAACTTGGAATACCCGAAGAAAATTCCTTGGAATTTTAATGGATTTATCTTCCAAACATTGTCCTTGCTACATTTGTGTATTTGTTTGTGGCCATGGTTCACGTACTGAACACATTCAAGTAAGCAGGCAACTGCAAAATCGAGATATATCTGCAGGTCATCAGTGTATAAATTATGCTAACAGTATTGAATATAATTTAATTTGTAATATGTATCTGCTTCGACAGAATCGAACGCTTTACTAAAGTCCAGTAAGATCAAGAATGGTTAGGTACTACTATCCAGCGATTTACAAATGTCATCAATAATTTTAACTAAGGCTGTGGCGGTGCAACGCGACTTCCGAAAACCTGATTGTGAGCAGTCAAGAATCGAATATTGATGTGGATATTCAGTTATTTGATGATGCGCGAGTTTTCCGAAGACTTTTAATGAAACAGGGAGGAAACTGATGGGTCGAAAATCATCAGAATTCAATTTAGAGTTTTCTAAATTGATTTCACTCGCACGTTTCCATGGCGTAGGAAATTTTCCTTAAAAAATAAGATTTGCCGTTTCTTCAATAAAGTAAACAACCGTGATTTTTTTAAATGGAGTAATATAAAGCTTGAAAGTAGGTTTATAATATGGCGTTATTCTTACTCCATGGCCTTCTTCGTATGATTTCAGTGTCGGCTTTATAACTAAGCTCATCATGAAATCTCGAAATTCTACTTTTCTCGCAAAATCTAATTTGGCCTTGTTGGTGGCGCAGCCAGGATTTGCCAATGGGGGGGTCCAAGGCTGCCGATAAAACGAAAAATGCCTACCTTACATGGGCTAGTATATTCATGCCCGCTACTTCCTACAATAAATGCCAATTCTTTCAAAAACTAAATACATTGAAAACTAGAGGAGTTTAAAGCTTATGTAGCCAACTGATTACACATTCCAGGATAGTCGTTTACAATTGGAAACTTATCATTAGTGTTGTTTGGATTTATAGTTTGGATACGTCCAATATCTAATAAAAACTCATTTTTTTCTATGCTGAAGTGTTTTAGTGTTGTAGTTTTGAACTTCCCGAATCTTTGAGAGTTCTTTCTTCCAAGTGGTTGCCAAGCGTGAGGAGGAAAAAATTATTTTCGATATTTGGCAAGCGATATAAAACGTAGCATCCACTCATTAGATCCCCCACATTGGAGCGCCCTTGCTTATTTGAATAGCTTTCGTTATTAGACTATATCATCAGCAGAATTTGGAATGTAATTGAAATTTCGCCTGCCCATAAAACACCATCAATGTATAAAAATAATGATATGAAGTATATACACAGCTTATTGCACAAGGTTTATAAGCGCCGTGCCAGTTTTACGCTACAGGAATCTGAAGTTAATTAGATTTGATAACTAAGATATTTTATCAAATAGAGAATCTTTCAATTCAGTAAATACCTAAACTGAAAAATAATGTTAAAGAGTTCTCAAAAACTATGGTTTTTATTTCAAAACCAAGAATGAAAATTTTTAAATCACAAAATCGCAGAAAAAGTTTCCATGGATTGCTCAGAATCTCCATTTTCTCCAGAATAATTGCCGCAAATGTACATCAAATTAATAGGTTCTCATAAAATAAATTCGGTATATTTTCTATCATTCCGAGTAATGAAGAGTCAACTGTGCAGACTTTTAATCGTCCAGAATGCTTAATAAAGGAACCAGTTAACAGAACCTTTTGAATTGTCTCTAAACTCATCTTGTGACGTGCCCTCCGATAACACCCCTAAAATAAGACAATCCTAATTTATGCATCTAATAATGTTCATTTCACAAAAAACCACTTAGCCATTAACTTACGTTTTTCCGATAAATGACTCGAGCCATTAGTGGACTGTGAAAATAATTTTCGGATGTCCATATGTACCTTATGAAATCCAAACTAAACTCTACTTCGAACTCATCATTGTGAATTTCTCAAAAGCACTACTCACGAGCCTAGCATTGCATCCACACCCTTAAATCAGTCACAGGCAGAAGATCGGGGCGTTTTATCAATCTGTTTGTCTCACAAACGTAATCTTAATCTGTTTTCAGGGAGTAAACCTCTCTATCCCTTGGATTGGGAGAGGGACGGCTGTGGGTGGGGTAGAGGGAGGTACGATAGCGGGTGGATTAGAGGGTGGGACTGTATTGGGTTGGTTTTGAGGGTGGAATGTTAGTGGTTGGGGCAGATGGAGGGATGGTAGTCGTAGGGGTTGAGGACGGGACTGGAGTGGTCGGGATAAAGTGAGGGACCGTTGTGGGTGGGTTAGAGGGTGGAATGGTGGTGGTTGGGGTAGACGGAGGGATGGTAGTCGTAGGGGTTGAGGGTGGGCCGGGAGCGGGTGTGGTAGAGGGTGTGACGGTAGAGGGAGGGAAGGGAGTGGGTGGGTTATAGGGTGGGTCGGTAGCGGGTGGGACCCGAGCGGATTGGACGTGAGCGGGTGTGGTAGAGGGTCGGACGGTAGTGATTGGGGTAGAGGGAGGGATGTTAGTGGGTAGATTGGAGGGTGGGACGGGATTAGGCGGGTTAGATGGTGGGACGGGTAGGGTAGAGGGTAGGACTGTAGCGGGTGGGTTACAGGGTGGGACGTTAGTATAAGATTGTGGATAATCCAAAAAAAAATCCTAAGATCCTCTGTTACTACCCTTTGTCTCAAATCCTTAGCCTTATTCATCGAAACAAATTAATCAGATGTAAATGTAATAGAAATCGATTGGGGGACTCAACTGAAAAATTTCATCTTTTGCGTTAAAATTAGTATGTTCTGATGCATGAGCCTACTCATAATCTAATAAAGTTATCTTAGTATGAAAAAGTACGAACAGATGCTGTTGAAAACATTCTAAAATAATGGTTTAATATTAGAGGTGAGACTCTGTTACTTACGGATAGATGCGTTACGTGATAGGTTTTACACTATTTGGAAATGTAAACACTTAGCCCAAAATAATCGCAATGCTAGTCTGGAGGAATTAAGAGTGTGATAGCTTTTGAATTAGGGTAACTGCAGTTGGGGAATGTCAATCAGTTACGGGTTTACGGTAATCTTAATGGTTAACAAAGACAGAATCGACGTCGAAATAAAATGAAGAAGGAAATAAAACTTTCTAGCTAAATATCTGAATTCTAACGTAGTTAGGAAACGGAGGTCTAATACAGTGCCTTACAAAAAGGTTATCACTTACAGGGACAACTCTTCCAACAGACACCACGTTTCGAGCGAGCGAGCCTCTAGAAAAGAGAGGGAGAATATAACGATGGAGGACACATGCAGATCCAGGTTGAGCGTTAGGAAGGATTTGTTATCGTTAATGATCTTAAAATCACTTATTGGCTTCATAATTAAGATTATCATGAAATATCGAAGATCTGATTTACTCGCAAATTCAAATTTGGACTTGTGGATAACGCAAGCAAGGAACGCTTCACAATTTCTCGAATAATATGCAAAGCATAGATCGGTATAAGTAATGATCAAAAGATCGCCGAAATGAGGCAGCTCACAAAAACGGCCTTCGAATAAGAAATTGTGGAAAATATGATACGAAGGTTTGCCATTCGACCGGAATATGTGAATCCGTGTATCATATAACGAGCCTTTCGGCCCATTTCAAACACGACGGTATCGTCCGTACGGGAAACCGCTGCATTGTTTTAAACCGTGTCTCGTGGGTAGTTAACAGTTGAAGTAAATGGAACCTTACACACCAGCTGTAAAGAAATTATACCGGGTGGTCGCCGTGTTACAGCCGTCCCAACGACTGATGAGGACGGCACCGGGACGGGACCCTTGCGACCGTATATTGGTAGTAGTGCACGTAGCTAAATGAACGCTTTCACATTGAACGATTTTAGTCGTGTGCCGTCCGCCATTCCTTGCTGCTGTCCTGCTTCTTTTGACCTTTTAACACCATTAGTATCAATTATTTTTTTTATTCATATCTGTTGAATGTAAACATACATCAATTATTATTTACAGAAAAGTAAGGTTCATTCTTTCTTTTTGACACACGACCACCGCTACCGGGGAAAAAAAATGTTGCGTTATGACTGTTTGTAAGATGTTGTTGATGGAGGGGTTTCATTTTACGCCTCACCTTTTCCCTATCAGGATTTACAATGTAGAATATTTATAGTGTTGACAGTTCAAAATCTTGCTTAAGCGTAGAGTAGGTCGGGGCAAGAGCACGCACTTAAAGTTTAATCCCCTAACAAATAGGTTAAATGATTCTTTATTGTACCAAAACTGATAGAAAATAATCCTCCGATAGATGGTAAGTAAATGATGTTTTATTTGCGTTATTATCTTTGGTAGAAAATTTTTGAAAAATTATTTACGAAAAGGTTACATGGGCGAACTTTTGCTCCACCCACGGGGCAAAAGTACGCAGATTATGGGGCAAGAGTTCGTACATTGTGGGGTAAAAATACCAAATATATAATGAAGAAGATTTTATTGGTATGATTAAATATTGAACTAAATGTTACAAAAAACTTTAGAATGATCAAAGTTAATATCAGTTGTTTTTAGCAGTAATCGCATATGAAATTCGCCCCACCCTCATAATTGGAACAAGCTTCATGCAACCATTCTTGGCATTTACTGCATTAAATCCAGTCCTCTTCCGGTGGTTCAGTAAAGTTCTCTTTAAACGCTGGACAGATAATTTTATCGCTTGCAGTACTGGGTTGTTAAATTGTCCGCTTGCCTTTGCGTTTTTTCAATGATGTAATAACCAACTTTTTTTCAGCTTTTTTGATCGTTCCTCTTCTGCTTGCCTTTTTGTCTCTTCGGCAGCAATTAACTGATTCTTAAATGGAGAGCTGGTCAAAATTTCCGACTTTTGTTTATTGTTTTTCCTTTTTTGAGCTTCTTGCCGTTTTGGGAGAGGTATCACATGAGCAGGCGAGGTCTACTTTTTAACAGCGCGTTTTCTAACCGGAGTTATCACTGCTTCAATAAGCTCTCCTCCATTAGGTCTAGGTCGGAGACATCAGCTACATTCTGTTCTGTTGAAATTTGTTCAGTTAGACCAACAATGTCATCTGAAGTTGAAGTGATTATGTTGGTAAAAGTTGGAGCCTTTTCCTTAGAGTTCCTTCTGAGATTCCCAACTGCTGGGCGGCTTTTCTCTTCGACATCCCAGCGTCCAATAGCTTATGAGCAGTCTTCAGCATCTCCTCCGTACATATCTTCCGATCAGTCTTCCTTTTATAGGTTCTTATAAAAGAACGTTTAATCAGTAGATACCGAGAACAAATGAGTAAGAATAACATGGTTTTATTTAAGGCATATATTAAGCCTTTTATCCTTATCCAGGTGTAAGAACTATGACTTAAACATCTGTATTCTGAATTGAACCCGTAGTATGAATAATAAATATTAAATAAACGTTTGAATACTAAACAAAATGTTTGAGGCAAGAGTTTGCATGCGTACTCTTGCCCCAATAGCGATGCGAACTCTTGCCCCACAGGCAGTGTTTTTACTTCTAAGGAGCTGCTGCTCTCTGTGAGTATCAATGGAACTAAACGATTCAGTTTTTAAGAAGAGCATTGAATGGCCTTTAAAACAATATGGGATTGAAAAGGCTGAATCCTTAGTTGGAATAGCTTACACTAAATCCCTGCTGCTTAAATATTATATCAAATTAGTTGAAATAAGCTCTTACTTCATTGTGAGTTGAGTAATCTCAGCAAAAACACCAAACTACGTAGCAATGGCGTGGTCACTTCCTTGCATCGGCTGACACTCAGTGGTACCAACTAGCTCAAGTGTAACGTAAAATTTCCTGCCCTGCGTACTCTTACCCCATGCGTACTCTTACCCCGACCTACTCTACTTCTAATTATATATTTTGTTATAAACTCAACTGGTAGACGTAGTGGATGTAGATACCTATATACTACCTATTTATACCTTTATCTTGTTTTTCTTTTCCATAATTGAGATAATTTTATAAAAGTTATAATAATAATATAATGTCCTACGCATAAAATGTATAATAGCAATATCCTACGCATATCAACTCCATCTACGACGGTAAAACATACACAATACTGCTATTTGCTTCCGATTCTTAAATCGTTTACCATCCTCTCTGCATGCGGAACGTCTCTTTCGTGTGAAAGCATCGACAGCACCGTATTGTGAACTTTTTATGACCGACAGAAACCGTCGCGTGTGTAAGGGACCTTGGCCAAAATTTACCTGGGATTGTTTGCAGCGGTCGCCTCCAGCCGTAAACATTTCCCTAGATTTGGCGCCATTCATTCCAAATGCATGTCAACGAAATAATTAAAAATATATTTAGCACGATTTGACTAATCTCACTTAGAAATTCAAGCCCAACGAAGAAATCACGCATAGAGCGTCTTATTCATCCTATGTGTTTGCGACTACGCATATGCGAAACGAGATGATCCCTGAAAGTAAAGACAGATTTTAGACTTTCAAATGTTTAACTTTATACAAACGAATTCGAACAAAGGATTAATCGACTGTAAGAATAAGAATGATTGGTGAGTATCCTTTGAAATGATTCATATCTGAACCTCATGGGTTAACAGTTAATAATTAAATCCTCACTCACAACAAAAAATATTGCAGAATATTTTCCTGTTTCAATGAAAACGCGGTCCTTTCCTAGTGGTATGTGCTTGAATGGAAATTCCAATCACTAAGAGGATAAATTATTGTGCACAAACAACTTCTTCACTTTCACATGTTTATTTTCAATCTACACAAGTACAGATTTATCTGTTTCTTCTTTAAAGCTCACTACTATCCATTGTTATTTATAATTTAATCCCTCAACGACCGAGGAGATTTATATTGTTCCTATTCCCCAGTTGGAAAAGATTTAAATGGACAAGTGCGATTTTGAGTTACTCTCAATAAAATATTTAAAACTTACATATCACAACTCCGATTCACTTTTAATTTCAAGCCTTTTTCTTAAAGCATTGATTAATTTTTTATTTCTTAATTTGGTGATTTCATCAAAGTCAGCTAAAATTTTCATTCTACAAAGAAATCATTATGTGCTCAATACCACCAATCATCCTTCCCTCAGTCAAGCAAAAGTAGTTTCTAACTAGTCTCTTATCCTTCTAACCCCGATAAATTTGACTTGGTTCAAACTACTCGATATCTTTCAGTTCAGTTCAGTCGAGTTCAGACTCAATACTCGCTCTTCTAACTCTCTCATGACATATCATCATAAAAAGTGTTTTCAGAGCACATAAGGACCTAATTTTGTCTGCAAGGGCAGTCAAAAGCAAATTTGTTTTTTTTTGGTCTCACACTCACAATCAGCTGTGTCTTGTCGCTCGAGATCTGGAAACTAGATCCTTCGGCTCCTCAAATAAACATGCAAGACTAAAGATGAATAAAACATCAAAACCTTTCAAAGTGCTCGTCAATCATCCTACAATCGAGAAATGGGACCAAATTCAAAATCCTTTGGTGGAAAAATATTCACAAAGTGTTGGCTTTTATATTACCTTATCAAAATGAATTCATTCATCAGAAGAAAAGCAACCATGGCTCCCAAAAAACCATCTCTCAAGTAGAAATGTGAAGCACCAAACATTCCGAGAGTGAAGGCGAATTTCGTAAATTCAGTATTACTAAAATGTAAAAAAATAAAATTTGTAACATAAACAAATGGCTGCTCTTGTCTCTTCAGAAAGGACAATTAAATAGGCTTTATACTAATTATCTCAAAATTACAAAAATCCAGATATATTATTATGCAAAAAAATTAAGGTGTATTATAAAGAGTCCAGAACAAATTTCTTAGGACTAAGTAATTTAAATCCAATATAGAAAGAAAAGTAGCCCATTATGAATTTATACTAAATCAACTCAACCTGCCCTACGTTTCAAGCCTGAAAGAAATATATTGGTATTATTTTTATGTCATCATCATCATTCTGCCTGTTGGCAGGTCCCATACACCACAACTGTTTCCCTGTCCTGGGCCTCTTCATTGGTCTTCTTGTAACCTCCTATCTTCACTTCATCTATTAATTTCAGCTTTCTTCTTCCTCTTCTCTTTTCTCCTTCCACCGTTCCTTCAATTGCAGTAGTTAATATCCCCTTCCCTCTTACAATATGTCAGATCCAGCTTCCTTTCCTCTTTTGAATTGTGCGTAGTAATGTTCTTTCCTCCCTAACTCTTCTTAGCACTTCATCATTTCTTATTCTATTTTATTATCTCCATCTTCCTCCACACCCACAAAAGCATCAATCCTACCCTTCTCTTTTCTTCCCAAGATCCATGTTTCGCATCCATATAACATAACACTTAGTTCTAGTATAGGACGTACAAGAGCACAGTATAAGTCTTTGAGAGCAAGAGCATCGTTAAATTCTTTCGAGAATCTGCAGATAAAGCCTAACATCTGGTAGGCTTTAGTTGACATTTCGTTTATGTGTTGATTGAATGTCAATGATGTTTCAAAGATGACTCCAAGATCCCTAATAAAGCAGACTCGGTTAAGGGAAGTTCCATTTATTTTATAGTCAAACCTAATAGGATTGTTATTTCGACAAAAAGACATGATATTACATTTACTTATGTTTAAATCCATATAATTATTGGTACACCATTTGCTAAGCTCACTTAGTTGGTTTTGAATAAGTTGACAGTCTTTAAAATCTTTTATGCTCAAAAAAATTTTCAAATCGTCTGCAAAGAGTAGGAACTTACATGGTTTAATGATTTCTGATATGTCGTTTATAAAAATTAAAAATATCAATGGACCTAAGTGGGAACCTTGGGGAACACCACTAGGTGCAGTGAAGGATGCAGAGATAGCAGATGATACCTTCACCCTTTGAGTGCGATTTAACAAGTAGCTAGAAAACCAATTTAACATAGAGTCATGAATACCAATAGCAGCAAGCTTGGCAATCAACAATTTATGATTTATTTTATCAAATGCCTTTGTAAAGTCTGTGTAAATAGCATCAGTTTGCTGACCTTTTATAAAGGAATCCTTTATATAATTTTTAAACAGTAACAAGTTAGTACTGGTGGACAAGCCTTGTCTGAAACCATGCTGTTCAGGTGCTAGAAAGTTTTTGAATAAAGGTGTTAGTTTGTCAACACTAAGCTTTCTAAAATTTTCCCTACACATGATTGAATGGTAATTGGACGGTAATTACTAATCATACTTTTATCCCCTGTCTTGTAGATTGGTACTATAAAACTATCTTTTAAAATATTTGGAAAAATACCATTTTTTAGTGGTAAGTTAAATAATATATACAGGGGAAGTAAAAGTGAGTCACAACAGTTTTTTAATAGGGCTGGTGGTATACCATCTGGTCCACAGCTTTTACTAGAGTCTAGTGACTTTATTTTCTTGGATATTTCACTCACACTAACATTAAGATGTCCAAGTTCTACATTAGTGGTATAACAAAGTGAGGTAAGAGTGGCTATCGTTGAGTGATTATATACCTTAGTAAAATATTTTAAGAAAAGCTTAGCAATATTATCATAATCAGTTGCGACCATATCTTCAAAATACATTTCTCGGGGAAGTTTATCAAGTTTTCTTTTATCGTTTACAAAAGACCAGAAATGTTTTACGTTTTCAGTTATGCATATTTGGATTTGATTGGTATATGACTCATAGTTTACTTTTGTTAAAACTTTGCAATTAGCTCGAATTTTTGAGAATTTTAGGTAGTCATCTATAGATCCAGAACGTTTAAACTGTAAATGCAGTATTTTCTTTTCTTTTATAAGATTTTTAAGTTCTTTTGTAAACCATCTAGGATAAATTTGCCTTTTAACATAGACTGGAGTGTATAATTCAATAGCAAAATATAATACACTATAAAAAGATTCAAAAGCTTCATTAACATTAGAAACACTAAGATATGTAGGCCAATTTATACTTAAAATATGATCACATACAGCACCATAATTGCACATTTTAAAGTTATATTCAATTGTCTCGTAATCCAAATATTGAATGTTACTATTAAGATGAAATACATAATTGATTGCAGGGTGATGTTTATCAATTTTAGTGATAGGATTCATGTCCTCAGTTGATGTTACTTTAATACAGTTTAAAAAAGCTAAGTCTAATTTTCTATTATAAATATTTAAAATACTATTTACTTGGCAGAGATCATGGAAGGAAATTAAGGAATCTAAAATTACTCTTGAGTGAGGAGAACAAGCGCTACTAAGGATTGTTTCCTTGTCTTTTTGCCAATCAATATCTGGAATGAATATTTGTGGTTTAGCCTGTGAATTAGTATCCTATCTATCTATCTATATCTTTGAATGAATCCGGAGAAGCATCTATAGATACACATTCATAGGGGATCAAAATTCTAACCATGTTCCACATGTGCCAGTGACTTGAAATTTTTACGATATATTGGCCATAACGTTTAACCTCCAGTAAAATTGTGATTTTGAACCTAAGTGTCATGGATTCGATTCCAGAGGGCCCCAAAGTCCCGATTTTCTCCATAAAGATACTTGGTGGGGATTTTCGAAAATTTTTTTGAGGCACTTCCCGGAAAAGTAGAAAGTTGATATTCGTGGTATCGCTAGATGCCGTGCATGTGTAAATGAAACCATAAATACATCATCGAAGATTATCCTTGGTTCGACGCTAGGTCAGGGCAAATATTCTCCCGTTTAATTTACATTGCGATTTTTAAGATTTTAAAAAAATCACTTCCCGATAAGATGGAACCGTGAAACTCGGCTTGTGGATAGAAATCATAGATATATTTTATACAGGCTATTGAACGTTCCGATGATGGTACTTGGTTCGATTCAAGTGAGTGATTTACATTCCTCAATGCATTTCTTATGGAGATAACGGAAATCAATTTCAGGTATTTCCCGGCTTTATATCGACTTCAAACTTTCCATTAAATAAGATCAAGTCCTAAGAAGCCATAATGTATATTCACAGCTACCTATAAGTCCTGGGTTCGACACCAGGCGTCTCTATAAATTAGAAATTGCTGCGATTTTTAAGATTTTTTGAACCCCTTCCCGATAACATAAAAACTTAAAACTTGGTATGTGAATCAAGATCATAGATACATTTCAAATACGCATTTTAGGTTTCCTTTATCGTCCTTGGTTCGATCCCAGAGAGCCATTTTCATTACCCTATACATTTCAGATGGGGATAATGGAGTCTTATTTCAGGACCTTCCCGGAATGAGATGGACTTCAAACTTTGGATTAAATAAAGTCAGGTCCTAACAAGTTATTATGTCTATTCGCATTTGCCGATAGGTCCTGAGTTCAACACCACGCGTCTCAAAATTAGAATAATTGCAAATTTTTCTAAGATTTTTTTTTTACCCCTTCCTCTTAACTTTGAAACTTAAAATTGGTACGTGAATAAAGATTATTAACACATTTCATATGCTTACAGTATGCAAGCAACCTTTACTCTTATTATTATAATTGTCTTATAACTAAACAGGAATATTGTCAAAGAACAGAAAAAGATTAGTTTGAAAGTTTATTTCATAATTTTAGATACTAAAATTTAACATCATATTTTTACTTATAAACAATTTGCTGCAAATCTCTTCAAGACCAATCAAACTATATAGCGCATTAAGTCTTATAAATAAGAAATATATTAAATTTTCATAGAATCACAGTTCACGTATTCGGGTTTAGAGGTATCAGATGTTTACAATGACAAGTATACACATTTAAAAGAATTAGATTATGTAATGTGAATGGGGTAGTAAACTACTGTGAAATTAATTTACTAATCATTAAACATTTTAACTTGTGGCGGGAGCAGCGGCAGACATCGCCGGTAATGAACTGAAGAACGTGGGACGTGACTTTAACAAGGTACACGAGATACGATTTTCAATTTTGCTGCGAACTTACTAATCTTTGAATAATTACTCGCTTAGAAATGATTGCAGTACGTTTAAGTGCTCGTTATCATTCTTTTCATAAGACATGTAACAACTATCAGAATATCATTCAAAGTTTTCTTGTTTGTTTATCTCGGAACTGTTCCCAAAAGAATGCTATGCATAGTGAGAATGAAACCCATTTTGGCTTCCAAACTGTCAAGGAGGAAGAGAAAGAACGGAAAGGTTTTATTCGTTCCCTTGTTCTTTTTTCTGTCGGTATTAGACGTGTCAATTTACGCTTTACACCAACTCTTTAGTTCACGAAGTCTTCGAAACAGTAGCGGAAAACTATGACAAGATGAATGATGCTATGAGCTTCGGAATTCACCGTATTTGGAAGGATGAATTTATTGTAAGACTATCCCCGACGTCTAACACTAAACTACTCGATGTTGCTGGCGGAACAGGTGACTTAAATAGGGCAACTAAGTTACTGGAAATTGGATACAGATGTGAACAATAACTTGTATCTGCAGTCTAATCAAGCTATTGCTTGCAATATTCACAGGTGATATTTCATTCAGATTTTTGAGATACCTAGAGCTGTTGGAAGGATGGAAGTCCTCAGCCTTGGACAATTCTAATGATTCAGATATACGAGAAAAGAAAGTAACAGTATGTGACATCAACGAGGCTATGCTTAAAGTTGGAAGGCAAAGAGCCTTTAAACTGGGCTACGAAAATGATGTAAACTGGGTTCTTGGGAATGCAGAAAGTTTACCATTCGAAGAAAATTCATATTCTGCATATACTATTGCTTTTGGCATAAGGAATGTGACCCACATCGAAAAGGTAGTTTAATAACATAATCTCAGATTTTGTGTTATATACTGTTAATGTCCTTCTAATGAATGTAGTTATCTTCTTTTGTCTTTTAGTACGTGATGTAGAAATTATTATTTTTTTTCATTTGTCAATTTTATGGTACTCTTATTCTCGGTTGTGATGATGGGAAAGTTATATAGGTAGGTTAGATAGGTATGAATTATATCGAAAAATTGAAGGTATTCTCTTAGTTAACACTTCAGTTCAGTCTTCTGACTTGCAGACAAAATTGAATCGGATTCATTATGTATCTACATTTTTCACCTATATCTCATAAGTTTTAAAATTATAGTTGAACAAAATTGATTGTTAGAACCAAAATGATATTTTTAGATATGTTAAATATTTGAGACATTTTAAATATTGAAACTTTGGCATCTGCTGAAGTTTGAGATCCATTACTTCATGACACAACACTAATGTTGATAGGAGCATAATTCAATGGCTATCCAAACAAAGTTGAGACCGTGGTAGATGATGATAGCTGTTGAAACAAGGATGAGGTTCTGCCTAACTCATTGCACTCAAGAGAAAAAAAATTAGTGATACAAAAAGCACCTTAAAATATCTAGGAATGTAGCTCGTTTGGAAACCAGTGCTATTGCAACATTAACTATTTCATATGCGACATTGGTATTACTGCTAATCAATTCATAATTGAAGTACTTTCTTTCTAGGATAGTAATAGAACATAGGCTAAAAATTTTATATCTGCGGTTTTAAATTTTTTATTTTATGGTTGTATTGTTAAAATAACTTTGACTGTGTTGGCCATATCTCTTGACTCTCTGGAGGGGTTAACCTGGGACTCCTTTCAGTAAATATGAACGTGCTGCCCAATTTATTATCCAAGAGCCATGTGGCTGGTAAAATGTTAGGGCAGACTATAGCAGACATTCTTAGAAACTGTTGAAGAGAGATCAATAATGCTAGTCACAGTGTGTGCTTAGTCAATGGAATGCACATTAATAGGCCTTTTTCCAGGGGGTTAAATTATCAAAATTTTCTGTGCCATGATTAAAACTAATCGTTTGGTGTAAAAATGGGTTGAAATCGGCTCTTCCGACCTTCAACTTGTTTTCAGTTAAATTTTCATAAAGAAAATTGCATTACATTTGCAATTAAATCAAATTTCTTACATTGCTAGTTCTTACTACTTCATTGATTCTTACTAACTAATTTGCTAATCTCTTATTTAACATATTTTTGACCTTGAGAGCTTTTGAGCTTCCATTGTTGTAGGGTAGTTTTTTGTCAAGACATTTAGTAAGATTTGTATGATGCTTAACTACACTGCATGATTAGAAAGAGAGTCATATTTAATTCCAATAGAAACCCAACTGACTTACGGAATACCAGCGCTTATCTGTGGACATAGTCGAGTGTTGTATCTTTTGGAATTCAACATGGACAAGTTCCACCAAGTATCGCTTGATTTACTTAATTATTCACATTTATAACCTTATTATTTATTTAAAACAATCACGATATAAAAATATTTAGGATTACAGGAAATCTTGGTAACTTTATCATTAAATCTGTGAAGTTCTTATTATATTTTTATATCATTTACACATACAAAATTGGTAGATACTACTAAAATCTTTCAGAATTATTATAATTTATTTAAAAATTTCAAGAAATAGATATTTTCCTTCTCTTCAACCTAGATTTGAGTACTTCTTAGCAATATGGCATCTACATGAAGTAGATTGTCTCGGATATACAGGTGCTTCAAAGAAGCTTGATTCTTTGCAGAGTTTCAACTGAAGCATTAATCACTCAAAATTAGCTTCACTCCAGAAAAGTAGGTTAGATTACTGCTTTTCATAAGAATCCATCAGTTCTGAGCTTTAAAAGAAAGAGTGTGAGATTCCAGAAGTTCTAGGAAATGACATCTGATAGGCATTGACAATATGTTGAAAAGAATGAATTGCTAAAACAGTTTGTTACAAAAACAATTTTGGTTGTTCTATGTGCAGGGCTACAGATAATCTAACAGGATAGATTAAGTAAAAATACCGATGTTTATATACCCCAACGTATGCCTTGGGTAGTTTGCTGGGTTTTTGCAGTTGCTAAGAATCAGTCTTGTTTTTCCATCCTCTTCGCATCATCTTGTCTTATAACTGACATATTGACCTGCAAGCACTATATATAGTCCACTCTTTCAATATTTTAAATTGAATTTATGTTTGCTTATGGATGTCTCAACAAAAGCAATGCATATAACACTTTCAATCCAAATAATCCATTCCTCTAAAGTACAATAATTGATATTTCTTTATTCTTGGCCTTTTTAGCAATCTTTTCTTAGATTTATTTATTCAACCCCAGAGTATTGCACATTTTTTCTCCTTTGTTAATTAAGAATTGGCAAATTAATTATCCCATTTGCTGATTTACTTCTAATTTAAATAACTTAAAATATCATATTTCACCATATTATGCCTTTCTATTTGGGAAAAGTTAATAAATGTAAAATAACATAGAATATGAAAACTTTACTAAAGCTTGGAAAATTGAAGAGGTAAATAGATAATGTAAGGTCATCTGCAAACTAGACTTTTGGGAAATAAGTAACTTAGTAGCTGAAATATGTAATTTGATATTAACTTTGAAAGTGCAGCCATGGGGAAAGCCAAATCCCTGCTTGTTGGAATTTCCTACTGTTAATTTCATTCTTTTTAGAGTTTTAAATTTCTAATGTGTTAACATAACCATGCTCCTATTTTGTTTCTAGACAAAAGTAAATGGCATTTACATCAGCTAAAAGATACTCGATAGCAATTTCAACAAACTACTATAAGAAACTTAAGGATGGGACAACATAAATAGCTTAGAAACTGCTGAAAAAAGGTTTGATAAGTACAGAAACAAGAACCAAAGAAGTCTTGGATGACTCAAGAGATCCTAGAAGTCATTGCAGGAAAGAATAGGTTAATACTTATCTGTTTTACTCAGTGCAAGGTGGCAAAAACAAGACAATGGAATTTTATTTACCGTTAAAAATGTTATCAGTTTTACTCGATAATATTTTCTGTTTCTTCTGCTTCCTATCCCCATTCTATGAACTTTTTCCTTGTTCTTCCAGTCGTATGTCATCTCTATGCTTAGATATGTGTACCTTTCCACCTGTTCAATTTTCACTCCCTTGAAAAATACTTCCGTCTCTTCTTCCTGACCTACTCTCATCTCTTTTGTCTATTCTAGTTTATTTTTAAACCATATCTATCCTCCATACTCTCCTATTGTTTTAACATTTCCTTCAGTTCCTTTGATTATCCAACATCAATAGCATGTCATCTGCAAACCTAACGATTTGACTCCTCTTCTTCCAACACTCACTGCACCTTCCAACACTCCGTTACCTTTTGTTCTGTATTTAAGGAAGAAGGAATTGGTGATGAACAACAGCCTCAACCAGTTTCCTATGCGGAACCACCCAGTTTTATCTTTACCTACTCCTAAGTTGTCTTTTGATTCAAACATTTATTTCTTATCACTTTTCACGTACTTTTTTATGTTAATTCTGTATATTATTTGTTTTTATTTTAATTTTGATTATACTTTTATTGTGTTTCTAGCTTGTTTTACAATGCCTATACTACTTTCGTAGTCCTTGGCTTAATAAATTTGAATTTGAATCAGTCTCCTCCACTCATTTTCCTTCAAAATCCTCATTAAGATTTTCCGCTGTACACAGTTAAATTCTTTTTCCGAATCAATAAAGCATATAATAATTGATGTACTTTCTTCACATTTCCTTATTCTTTTCTTTCTCTGTAGTGAAACCATTTCTGTCAGTAGAGAATGCTGGATCCATCCTCCACTTTTATATATTTCATTACATGAGGTAGTCAATTCCTTCATTCCATTTCTATTTAATTATTTCATTAATTGCGATGGAATTCCATTTTTCATGTCTACTTGGCTACTGTCACTTCTTCCAGCAATATATCTGCTCCAATGTATTCAACTCTACCAAATCTTCCTTTTCTAAATACAAATCTTGCAATTTATCTTTTGCTCCATTTAGAACTTCCATGTATTCCTTTCATCTCATCGTTGTTGCCTTTTCTTCATTTGGTAGAATTACTTGCTTGTCCTCAATTTTCCATCTCTTTTAGTTCTTCCATCCCACCTAATTTTCTTTACTTTATTATATGCAAGATCAGGCCTTCCTTTTTTTTCCTGTTCTTCAACTTCTGCTCATTCCTTCTCTAGCCACATTATTCTTGCCTTATCTGTTTCCTTTCTGATTTCTTTTCTATATTTCCTTCCTTTCCCTTGGTCATCATTTAGTTATTTATATTCCCTTCTTTCTTCCATATTTTCAATCATTTCTGGTGTTATCCAGAGTTCATTTGATCTTATCCTATTTATGCAACCAATTTCACATGCTGTTTTGATTCCACTTTACCCAGCTTGATTCTGCTCCTCCTGGGTAATTTTCATTACAATTTCTCAGATACTGTAATATTTTTAGACCCAATTTCTCTTTATTTACACTTATCAAATTCTTGAGATCCCATTTATTAATTGTTTTTGTTGTTCTTTTTATTTTTTGATCTGATTTCAAGCTCTAGCTTAAAAAGAATGTGGTAGCTGTAAATGCTCCAGGTAGTCCCTGTAAAGCCTTTTTTGTGATGTTTAAACCAGGTATTTGTCACTATCGTCTTCCATTCCTTCCAGAATTCTATTAATCTATTTCTACTCTCTTCTATCCATATTTGCCTGCAATTCTTTCCACTTGTTCCCCACCTACACTTGCATTCCAGTTCTCCATAACACTTTTAGTAGCATCCTTTATCTTCCTACCCCATTATTCCTTCTGTCTTTTCATAAACTTCCTCCATCCCTGCATCTTAATGATCTATTGTTGTCATGTAAACCTGTACTATTAGTAAATTCTTTGGTACTACTTTGTTCTTCATTACTATCACTCTGTCACCTTCACACATTTTTTACGCTGTTATTTTCTTGTTTACTAAGAAACCAACCTCATATTTCTCCTTTTCTCCACTAAGCATGAATGAAGCTTTTTCAATTTTTTTTCTCCTTCCCATCTTATTGCAATCACTCCAATTATGCTTATTTTCAACCATTTCTCTTCTCAGGTTTTCCAATTTCCTTTGGAACATTTTTAATGTCCTTAAGCTTATTTTCCTTTGTCTTATTGTTTGGTGTCTCCTGTCCTCCTCAGATATTCAATTGAATGGCTATTTTACCTCCAGATGAAATTTTATTGCTCTAAGAGACCATAATGTAAACTATCCTTCATATGTCCATCCTCAAGGTATATCACAAGGATCTTTAATTCAGTGGTTTCATGTTACTTTCTGCATTCTAATGTCGTTGACTACAGTTGTCGTTCATCTGCCTTTAAGGGTAGTTTCCCACCCCAAGAACGATAGATTGCCCTTCCCCACTCATTCTTCTCTCCTATGTTGCACTTGGATGTTATCTGGGCACATCACCTTTCGTAACACCCTTGTACTAGGATCTGCCCCTTATAACCAATGTGTAATGCTAAGGTAATTTGAAGAGAATGTTGAGGGAAAAGTTTTAACTGGTGCTGATAGCATTGGGCCACCTGTAATAAGAGCCATATTATATTACACTCTCGCACACTATTTAGTAATTACATAGATGACTGATTACTAGAGTGGAAGATAGTTGCACCTTCAGGCATACAAATTGGAGAAAATGGATTTTCAAACACTGCTTCTTGCTCATGATCATAATTCAAGAGAAAGAAGATCACTTGCAACTAGCCATTCATAGATGAAACATGATAGCTAAAGAATGTAACTTGAAAATATCTTTACAGAAAATAAAGACAATGGCATTTTAGGAAAGCACCCAATTCGAACCAAGAAAAAAAATCAAAATTAACAATTTATAGGAAGCATCACACTTTAAACACCTAGATTGTGACATTTCCAATGAAGAGAAAAAAGATGTCACAAATAAAGTGACTACTTATCAAAGAATGTGCAGGACCCTAAAGGGAAAACCAAGAAAGAAAGGCAAATAAAAGTTTATAAAACAATGGATGACCCCTCAGCACTTTATGGTTAGGAAACCTGGGTGCCTAGAGAAAAGGACCTTAAATAAATTGAATCATCTTAAATGAAATTCCTCAGGTCGGTGATGGGAAAATTAATAATAGAAGAAAAATAGCCAGAGCTTAGAGAGTGATTAGCAAGACTTTAGATAAGTAAAAGGTGTACCAGAGACGATGTTGGTGTTAGGTCAGTTTTTGGAAGGGAGCCAAGAAATTAACTGGAAACTCATTTAGCATCCATTGATTTGGAAATGGCTTTCAACATTGTTGGCTGAAGAAGTTTGCTTTGAGCATTCTACAACATAAGGTTGGATTAGAATTAAATTTGAATTGAATTAGAGGGACAAAAACTGATTTTAAACCTCTACAAAATCAAGAATATAGAAACAAATATCAGTGGCACCGAGAAATAAGCAAAGCACAAGACAAAGTGTGTAACATTATTGCCCAATATTGATTTACTAGTTTAACCTATGTATCGAATTAGCACACTACAAAATTAAAGCAAACACTAGAGGAATTAATATTAAATGCAAATAAATTCATTGTATTTGATTGATGTAGCTCTAATAACAGCTTCAAAGAAATAACTGAATCAAGTCCCTATTATTCTAAGTAGTATTTTATTAAAACAATAGCTTGAAATATAAGCTAAGGAATATTGTGATGGTATATAGCAGGATAGTAGAAAAAGGGCAAACATACCATATATGCCCACGTATAAGTCAACCCCTAAAATTTCAAGGTGAATTTTAGGTTTTGGCATATGTTCAGCGTATAAGTCGACCCAAAAAATAAGGCAACTACACTTCCCCAGCTCTATTTTAAGGGAAGGAAAACTATGGTATCCATTAATATACGATAGCTTAAGGCATAAAAAATATTTACCACATAATATTAAGACGCTAGAATTGTTTCTTTCAGCTGCCATGTCAACTTCTCGCCTCTGCTTAACTATTACACATGTTTCTTTCGTTGGTATCACTCAGACTGCACAAATAAAAATGCCTTATGAAACAGAAACACAATGGTATTAAACATTTATCATAGAAATAAGGGTTATCTAGCGTGGAAATATCAAATCACGACACTGCTAAAACAACTTTCAGTAACTCCTAACGCTTAGACGAATCATAATGATTATATTAACAAAATCAAACCATGATGTGCTTATTGATCTTCATTTGTGAAATGAAAACATCAAAATATATATTAAATTTTTGTAAAATAAAAATACATATGAAGAAAGGAATATAATTTGCAAAGAATTAATCAAATTTATTTTAAAGATATGAAATGGTTTATTAATTCAACTCTATTATTATGAAAACATGTCATAACATAACATACTTTCGGCCACACATATATTTTGTGATGAAATTTGTTTTATATGATATCTACATTAACTAGAAATGTCAAAAATTAGTTTCAGTAAGAACTAATTGTGGTGAGTTGTGAGGGTTTGTGTACAACAAGTGTTAAGCTGGCAGTTTCACTTATTTACCCCTCAGTGGTAAAGGGTTAAATTATATGTTCGGCTAGTAAGTAGACCCCTGGTTTTTGAGAGATTTTTTTAGGTTTCAAAGGTCGAATTATACGCCTGCATATATTGTAAGTGTAGAGGTAGTGAGGATAGAAGAAATAACATACCAGTTGCTTCTTAAAGGTTGAGAGAAAACTAGCTTTGGCCAAGAATGTCTTTCAAATAAACAAAAGTCTCATAGTAAATTACAGTGTTGGTATTAAGATTATATAGAGATTGTAAACAATTCTAGTATGTAGTATGCTAATGTGTGGATTTGAAACAGTGGCACTAAAATGAGTGAAGAAAATAAATCTGAAGCTGCTGATATTTTTAGGAGAGTAATGAATGTATTTGTGTATAAGTTTACTTATAAGAAAAACTAATAAGGAAGGACTATATTTAATTCAGTTGGAAAAATAATTGTTAATACAATTAAGACAAGAAAAACACAGCTCGTAGAACTCCCTCTTGCACAACAGGAAAAATCATAATTATTTTATTAATTCTGTTATTTTCTGGAAATATGAGGCTTGACCCAAAAGTCTTCAAGCCCAAAGTACCCGACGGAAATTTTTTTCCAAGTAAGACTTTACTGCTACGTAGATCGGATCATTCTCTTTCTATCCAAGCTGACCTGGTGAAATGCTAAGTTTGCATCTGACACTCATTCGCGGTAGCTACTACCACGTCTGCCGCTGCTACCTCCCTTCCCATATATGCTCAGTGCGAACTCAAGCTCCATTATTGGTTTCATATAATCAAGGGGTGGAAAGCCAATTTCCATTCATCAAAAATTGAGGGAGACTTATAGAATAAGTTTTATGTCTGCAAAACATTTGGAGAAGTGGTGCAGAGAATTTTCTGAAGATCGAACAAAAGTTCATAATGAACCAAGTGACGCAACCTGCTAGAAAAATCATGGCAACAATTTTTTGGGACCGGAAAGGGGTTTGAGTTTATGCCTACTGAACCCACAATCTATGCATCTTCTTACTATGAAGCACTTAAAAAACAATGCAGACTCAAATTCGAGGCATGCTGACTAAAGGAATTTGCCTTCTGCATGACGATGCTCAGCCACATATGCCTGTGACACCAAAGCCATTTGAGTCAGTTTGATTGGGACATCTTAATCAACCCCCATGTAGCCCAGATATAGCCCCATCCAACTTCTAATTGTTCTTGAGGTTGAAGAAACATTTAGGAGAAAAAAGGATGGATGCAGATGAGGAATTGAAAACATAAGTGAGTTTTTATGTGGAGGGAAAAAACTTCCAGTGCAGCATGAAAAGTGCATCAAAGGGAATGGCGACTAAGTTAAAATATACATACACACAGACATCATTCCAAAAATGGTCAAAACGTGTTCTAGGGTCCTCAAAACATTTATTTCCGTTGAAATCTCGAAGTCGATTTTTTTCATGAAAACAATACTTTCTCTGTACTACGTACATGGAGAAAGTAAAAAAAGTACATACATATATACAAAATATGCCTCTGTAAATATTTATTTGAATAAAGATGTTTTTGAGTTTTTTTTAATATGGAGACCTTTCTTTTGGGACAATCCTCGTATTGTTCACCTTTTGATTTGCTAGCACAATTTAATACCTATGTAATTTTCAATGTTTTCATTTACTTCAATTTCAATTTTTTTTACATAGTTGTTTAATTCTACCATTTTTCTCCATTAATATAAATTCAATATCGGTTTTCTGTATTTTTATTGAATGTGATTTAGATTGTCTGTTTTTAGATTTGTTCCTATCACTTATTTTTCCCTCCAAATTTCAGTTGCAATTAACAGTACGTTCCATAGCTATCTCCCGTCTTTTTTCTTGACTGCTTTTTTCTAGTGTTTTCTTATCAACCTACAAAAGGTTTCACTCTGTTTTCCTTTTATCCTTCTCTTTGCATTCTTTCTCTAAATCTTTAACGGTATAGGATTAGTTGTTAAAAGATGTCCTTTTCTTGCCCTGAAATAAAATTGTGTTATTGTAATCATTAATATAAGAAGTGTCCATTTAGAAGTTATAATGATGGAATTAGGATGTACCTTATGCCATGAAATGAAGAGGTTGCCAGAAAACTGAGAATGTTGGAAGTCAAAACTGTAATGATTTTGTCCTTAGGTTATGAATTCAGGGGTCAGTACATTTGTTAAGGTGCAAGCAAAATTCATGGTAAAGATTTAAATTGCATTTCATAAACTGCTTAAATGCTTGTATCAATTCATAGTTACGAAAACATTAAAGTTTAATCATTTAAAAGGAATGATGTTAGTGATATAATTTGATCTCTATTTTGTATTTGAAGGCTCTTCAGGAGGCATATCGAGTTTTACAGCCTGGAGGAAGATTTATGTGCTTAGAGTTCAGTCGCGTCAATAACGACATCCTACGTAGGTATGTAAAAACACCTTTGCTTAACTCAAAGAAAAAATATATTTCTCGGAGTAACAAACTCCTTCAACTAATGCTGGCAATGGTTTTTAAGTTTAAAATGTTGATGCCATTATAGGATATTTAATATTACAATCAGTATTCGTATTAATTCATCCAAAGATATGCAATACATACACAGGACATGTCAAAAAAATTATGAATACATATAATAAGACTTAATATTAAAGATGTTTCTTGTAGTTTAAGAAATCATAAGTACAGTAAAAGGCGTTTCAAAATAAAGATTTCAACTTTTTTACTTTCTCCATATACGAAGTATAGAGAAAGTATTGTTTTCATGAAAAAAATCGACTTCGAGATTTCAACGGAAATACACGTTTTGGGGTCCCTAGAACACGTTTTGACCATTTTCGGAATGATGTCTGTGTGTATGCGAGTGTGTGTGTGTGTGTGTGTGTGATAGTGGACACTCTAACGTGAAAACTATTGGTTGTATCAACACCAAACTTCATATATAGTACTGTGGTGTGTGCTGTCAGAGTTGATTAGTTTTTGGAGTAAATCGGTCAACCGGAAGTTGAGCTATATTCATTAAAGCTCATTTCCGGTTTTCAAAATATCTCCATAAATATGATATATACGTATATTGTATTACTTATAAAAGTTTTAGATAATGTAATTTACTATAACTTTTGTATTTAACATATTTTTGTATCACCGGTTGATTAGGAGTTATTCGTGAAACACTGATAAACCGGAAGAAGATGATTATGTACTTTGTGGGCGCTCTAACATGAAAACTATTTAGCAGATCAACACCAAATTTCATATGTAGTACTTCCATTACAGTGTTTAGAGTTGATTAGTTTTTGGAGTAAATCAGTTAACCGGAAGTGGAGCTTCATTCTTCAAAGCTCATTTCCGGTTTTCAAAATATCTCCATAGATATGATATTTAGGTATATACTATTATTACTTTCTCCATATACGAAGTATAGAGAAAGTATTGTTTTCATGAAAAAATTCGACTTCGAGATTTCAACGGAAATACATGTTTTGGGGTCCCTAGAACACGTTTTGACTATTTTCGGAATGATGTCTGTGTGTATGTGTGTGTGTGTGTGTGTGTGTGTGTGTGTGTGTGTGTGTGTGTGTCTGTATGTGTGTGTGTGTTAGTGGGCGCTCTATCGTAAAAACTATTGGTCGTATTAATACCAAACATCGTATATTGTACTGTGGTGTGTGCTGTCAGAGTTGATTAGTTTTTGGAGTAAATCGGTCAACCGGAAGTCGAGCTTTATTCAATAAAGCTCATTTCCGGTTTTCAAAATATCTCCATAAATATGATATATACGTATATTGTATTACTTATAAAAGTTTTATATAATGTAATTTACTATAACTTTTGTATTTAACATATTTTTGTATCACCGGTTGATTAGGAGTTATTCGTGAAATACCGATGAACCGGAAGTAGCCGTTATGTACTTTGTGGGCGCTCTAACTTAAGAACGATGCATTATATCAACACCAAATTTCATATATAGTACTTTATTTAGTTTCTTAAGAGTTGATTAGTTTTTGGAGTAAATCCGTTTACCGGAAGTCGAGCTGTATTCTTCAAAGCTCATTTCCGGTTTTCAAAATATCTCAATAAATATGATATTTAGGTATATACTATTATTTATAAAAGTTTTAGAAAATAAAATTTCCTATAACTTTTGGTTGAAACATATTTTTGTATCACTGATTGTGTAGGAGTTATTCCTGAAATACTGATAAACCGGAAGTTGCTGATTATGTACTTTGTGGGCGCTCTGGGCTCTATGGGCAAAATGCCAATTTCATCGTTTTTATCGATCATGTCCCGTAAAACATTATTATTTATGTTTTGGCATCAAAGATAATAATATATATATATTAATCACTCATATTCCAAGTTTAGATGGAATATAGAGTTCGAAATTACTGCGGTAGATAAATATTTACATCTTATATATATGGAGAAAGTCATGTGCTGGCCACATCAGATTTTTTATAAATGTTTTAGAAAATAAAATTTACTATAACTTTTGTAAGAAACATATTTTCGTATCACTGATTGTTTAGGAGTTATTCCTGAAATACTGATAAACCGGAAGTTGCTGATTATGTACTTTGTGGGCGCTCTGGGCTCTATGGGCGAAAGGCCAGTTTCATCGTTTTTCATCCAGCATGTCCCGAAAAACATTATTTATAATGTTTAGAGTTCGAAATTACTGTCGTAGATAAGTATTTACATCTTATATATGGAGAAAGTCATGTGCTGGCCATATCAGATTTTTAAAATAATAGAATGGAAGCACAACACCATTACAATGCTATTAAGTCAATGCTGTAATTTTCTTAATTGCTCCGTTCACCATTTATTTGGTATTTCAGTGAAACCTGTGTAAGGCCTTAAGGACCGAGTAAATTTTCTTGTTTATGCTGTATGTCTGATTTAGGTCAATTTATCCATTTAGAATTGCTGTTTCAAGACAAACACAGAAAGCAAATAGTTATAAATTTAAAGGGAAAAGATGGTAAGTTTTTTGAAAGGTAATTAAATTTCTTTTTGTAAAGAAGTGGCCCACTGGCGGAGTAAATGAAAGAAAGAATGCTTAGACAAAGGAATGTGGGAACACTTGAATTAAGCTAAGTTCATATGGGAGCCTCATGCTTAAACTATCAAAATAATGATCTGTATATCGATTCCTTTTCTTCTGAGTACTTTTTAATTAAGGATCAACCATTTGTTCTTTCCTTCGAGATGAAAGTTGAACTTGTAAGAGAAGTAAGCAAATACTAAATACTTTGAAAGCAAGAAAATTTAGTTTTGTTCACAGGTCTGTTAGTTCTTGTTCATAAGCAAGGTAGGACGATGATAGATTTCCGTCTGCCTTAAACAGGTTTTACTGTACATCATTCAAGATAAAATTTTAAAGTGTCTACGTATTGCATATTGCAAAAATATTGATATAATAATTTTACCATGCCCTACTAGTTGGACATAGTTGAATAAAAGGAGACATCAGCTTTTCTAGATAGTCAGAATCCAGTCGATTCCAAGGAAAATGAAAGTATTAAAAAAACATGGATGTCCAACATAGGTGCGGAGACCAAAATTAAATACTTAAGTTTTCAAACCGACCTGTCACGACGGGTTCTAGTTAAGCCTTTAAATTATGGATTTGCAAAATATTTTGGGTATCGTACCTCGAGATTTATCGTTATCAATATCATAGATCGGAAAATGTCGTGAGGCTGCGAATTTTAATCAAAATTTTAAATTTTTGTGAAAAATGTCAAAATTTTGTATTTTTTGCTGATGGTTTCTCAATGTTTCCGAAGTTATTTAATTGCAAAGAGGTACGTATATTGCTGGCTTTTTGCTTAATATTAAATATTTAGTAAGTTTGAATCCAGGAGAATAGATTCTCAGTTCGTCAAAATTTACAAATTATACAGAAATCCTACGGATGATGGGTAGACAGTAGCGCGGGTCGTTTTATCATTTTTCAAATAGGAATGTAATACCCGGCGAAAGTGGCCCACCCGCATTACAGATATAATTTTATTTTCAAATCAAATATACCTATTATGAGAATTTTTACTTCGGAATTTCTGCAAGAAACGTAAAAATTGCCAAAAATTCTAGTTCGGTTAAAACGAATATTTTTTGGATTAAGCTATGTCATTTGCTACGAAAACTGTCCCTCTTGCCTCAATATGCCACTTATATGCCTCTGTATAGGGCAGAGATGACTCCTAAGGGACCGGAATAGGAGGCGTATCATTTAAAATTAAACTCTTTTGTAACTAAAATTTTGACGAATTTTGGCGAACTGAGAAACCATTAACCCTCATTCAAACGTAATAAATATTTAATATTAAGCAAAAAGCCAGCAATATATCTCCCTCTTTGCCATTAAATCACTTCGGAAACATTGAGAAAACAACAGGAAAAATGCAAAAATTTGACATTTTTCACAAATATTTAAAAATTTTGACTAAAATTCGCAGCCTCAGGACATATTCCGATTGATTTAAAATTTTCTATACGTTATAGGGACCACAAACTTTAAGCACTAGCCGTTGACCGATTTCGAAAAAAAAGTTTTTTCGATCCAGCCTAGTGAGCAGTCGTACTTTGCCAGTCTTACATTATCATTGATACTATCGTATTTCTAACTCCATATTTTCCCTACCTCTCGCGCATAAAGTCGTTGTGGTAGCATTGCCGCCCCTTATCTGAGGGTGTTTTTTTAGAACATCTCTTATACTTAATCGGAAACGCTCTTCTTACGAAAGATGGCGATTTCGTTTGTCCGGCAGGAATTGTCGAACGGTGGAATTGAAGTTCTAATTAGAATTTCATGTATGCCTTCGTAAAAAGGAATTGAATGCCAGTGCTTCGCCACGTCAGCATGAGGCTGAGTCAAGTGCATGAATATTATCCTCATCGACTGCGCGGGGCAATAGGGGTGTCTATGTTTAGGGCCCCTGTTTTCCCTTTTTTAATAATATAGCATCCTGGTTTTTGCAGAAGGAAAGCAATACATTTTAAGAAAATTTTGTTACATCGTAGATTCTGCTTTATTATAAATCATTGCCTATCCCGTGGAAGTACATACAAAGCGCAGAAGTGGCCCTTATGGAAATGTTACACCCCCTTGCAAGATACTACCTATATATGTATAAGATACATGGGTATCCAGTCCTGCTCAGCGACACTTCTACTGCTGGAAAAAATTAATCTTTCTATTTTAAGAGAGTAAGTTATAGTACGCTATCATTACTGTCTTAATCACATCATAAATGGAATCTTCATTGCCCCGGTTCTTCATAATTCAGAGAGGGAATTAAAAAAAGAACGTTTTCAAACGTAGAATTACACTGCGCCACAGCTTTACTGCATCAACGATATCTGAAGATGATATCTACTATGATAGTCTACTTAAATATCCTTCAGATATGATTGTTATACATTGAATTTAAGATTAGATCGAAGACAGATGGACGTTACACTTGATACTTACGAATATGGTATCCGAGTACATTACAATATATTTTGTATATCCAGTTGAAACAACAGTTGTAGAATGATTATTGAATGTGCGCTTTTCAGTAGTAAAACAATTGGATTAGATTGCCAGTTAAATTGTGTTTTCCCATTTATGAAACTTAAAAGTTGTGAATTGCTGATCCGTGAGGTCAGCCCCTAATCCCCCTAGTCCACTGCACGTGGACTATACATCCTGTGTAACTGGCGAGGAGTTCTCGATTTTTTTTCATTGTTCCTTTATTTCGGACTACCTAAGATTAAATTATTCGTGAGGTAAATTCCATAATATTTCAACATTTTTGTCGTTTCGTGTATGTTTCTTTGATTCGGAATTCAATATTCAAAAAGGTAATTACAGAACGTTAACCTAAATCTTGCCCCTGATAAGCCAACCATCTAATTATTTCAAAGATTCAGTCGAAATCCTCTCACAATATAAATGTCTTGACTTTTTTTAACGTCTAAATATTCGTGTCGTTATAAAACACAAGAGTTTGTTGTCAATTTAATTTCAAAGGTTGTTGATATATATCAAGAATGCCAGCAGATGGCATATCTATATTCCACGCCAACAAAATTCACTCCTTTTTTCGACATCGGAGGTTTCGGAGTTCCTCCAATGAATAAATATTGATTGAATGCTCGCCGTTTGGCTATTTATAGCATTTTGGCGCAGCCCACACAATCGGCGTTCTTCCTCATGCGATTCTGCAAATTAAAATGTCATCTCATTTGCAAAATCTTTCTCGTCATATTGTGAAGTCTCTCAGTTTGAAATCAAATCGGTTAATGAAATCCCCTCCAAAGTGCGACTAATTCATTAATTTAGTTTAAATTAAGCTCAAGTTTTACTATTTGCTCGTAACTAATTAAGACAAAAATACCGGCCGTTAAATTTTTAAATTAAACGATGCGCATTTAAGATTGTTCATAGTAAGAAACGGAGACGTTCGTATAATTTTCGCTTTAGACGCAATTCTTGTAATCGCTGTCGATGTCGTCTTATATTAGCAGTAAATCATATTTTTATCCGTTCATAAAGGAGTGAATCCCATGCAGTTAAACTACATTTGTAAATTATTGTCCCTACGGAAAATTCGTCTTCAATCTCTCTTTCAATCTTCGCTGTCTCCCTTTTGTTTATCTTGTACTAGCGAAGTGCCCGTTGATTCTCAACGGAAAAATGAATGGAATGTAAATCGAAAGAAGTCATGAAATTTAGATATAAAAAGTCTTAAATTTATGAAAAAAACAATGCTTCTCTTCATAATTCGTACTTCAAACTCTAACTAAAAATTCAGTAAACAATTTCGTTGCTGCAAATCAAACTTGGTTGCTACTGACGTTTAAACAAAATTGTAAATATTTAAAATTTAAATGTTCGTACTATTTTCCATGCGATTCTTCACGGGATATTGTTCGTAATTGCAAATGTTCAAATCTCATGCAATTTTTTCTTCTTCATAAAGTGTATCTCTTATTATCAGGATTAATTTTAACTTGACTTATATTCTTAATGCATTTTGATGGATAAATACATGAACTTGGAACCAACCATCGCCTTCATTGTCAAGGGCAAGGGTTGTTTACAGCCTCGAAATTTTGATAAAATATTCACGCATTTTATCAAAATTCTCGAAAATTCGATTCGTAAACGATATTTCAAAGAATTTTTATTCTATTTCACTTCTTTTGGTGCTTGATTCGACCTTGTACAACCTTGTACGACTATTATTTCTAATTTAAAATTTCAAATGAAATAAAGCCTGCAGTGAGAAAAATGAACTTTACGTGCATTTCTTATGGAAATGCTTTTTTCGATTTTCGGCTATTCCTTTTGGGTTTTTCCTAATTTTCTTTTTCCCTAAACCAACTTCGTACCGAGGCAAACAAAATATAAAAAAACTATTCAAATCGGTCGAGCCGTTTTCGTGTTTTAAACGACGTCACGAACATCATTTCATTTTTATATATAAGATTATATCCCTCTTTAGTTGACATTTTGCCTTCGATCGTTAGAATTAATTGTCACTCAGTTTCTTTCGGGTTAATTCTAGGCAATATTTAATGCATTTATGTTCATGCATTCGACCAAACATAAAAACATATTGATCGTACAAGTAAAATAAAGGCCCCAAGTTCCGATTTTTCCCATATGAATGCATTGCCCGAGTTTTTAGATTTGCTTTAGCGGAGGCTCTTCTCTGGCGTAATTTATAAAGATTTTCCGAAATTTATCCTGAGTTCGACCCTTGGGCAGTGCAAAATTCTCCCATAAGAAATATATCGCGACAATTTTCAGAATTAAAAAGTATTTCCGATTTTTTTGTAGAAAATGTCCGCTTCCAAATTGATCCTGGATTTGAGGCTAACGTTTTCGTTTATACAGGTAATTTTGTAACGTTTTCCCGGCTCTTAGGTTACATTTTTGAGGTGCAAATACAGCAACTACACCCTTTGTTTCCGCATCTTACATTCGATTTCCCTTGGTTCGGCAAAAAAACGTTAGATCGACATTTCACTGTACCTAACAAAACCAGTCCTAAATCAGTATTTATTTAGAATTGGTTTAATTTGGTACATATTTTATACTCCTTATATTAGATTAATGGCCTTTCTGAAGGTCCTGTTTGAGTCTTCATTTGTGGGCTGCAAGGTTCGGGTCTTTATTGTACAGTAAAGCAAAATTATTCAAATTAGCAATCCAAATTATTACATTTCAAGGACCTGACCTTCAATCTTAAATGTTGAGGTCTCAGGGTCTTAATGTCCTCATAAAATTTGTATCATGTTAGTGAGTAAGGAATTAATATGAGAATGTTTAGTTTGGTAAATATCAATTAATTCTTTATTTTTATCCAATATCATTAATGAAGTTCTTGCAGTATGAAAGCAACTTTTACTTTGAGTGGTTATACTTTTGAGGATAGCTGGATAGAATTTCTTCAAATATTGAGAGAAGGATTTGCTAGATTTGTCCCAATTAAAACCGTTAGGGAGCGTAAGGATCCGCAAAGTATGAAACCCAAGTTGTGAGCATTGCCTAGGAAGCAAAGGATTTTACACGCACGGATGAAGAAGCTAGAGAAAATCGGACTAGACTTTGATCTTATGCAAAAAGCAAAAATATGCAGAGGTACGAAGATTGGTTAAAGATGAATCCCAGAGTGAGTTTCAGAAATATAGATCTAGAACCCTTTTAGAGTATTTAGGAGGAAACCAGAAGGAATTTTGGTCATATATCTGAGAATCTGGAGAAGGTCAGTCTTCAGCACCCTTGTTAATAACATGGGTTTAACAATTCCTGATTCACTAGGAAAAGTGAATCTAATTAAGTGACACTGCCAGGAAAGCTTTACTTTAGAAGATGGACGCTCGAACGAATTTTCTATACGTGTTGATTCAGAGATGGAACCAATCGAGTTGTGAGTGGATGGAATAGGAAATTTGTTGCAACAAGTAGACAAGAAGAAAGTGCCAGGATCAGAAGGTATACCATCACTCTTCATTCAAACACTGGCGAATGAGCTTGCTCCTCTTCTTTTCATATTCTATAGGAAAACCATGGACAAAGGTGTTATACCTATTTCGTGCAGAAGAGCGCATATCACTTCAATTCCTAAGAAAGGACATTCCTTGAAGCCGGAAGTCTACCGTCCAATATCTTTAATGTCAATTTTTTGTAAGACTATCGAGCACATCATAACAAGTTCAATAATGCATTTCCTATGTGATAAGGGGGTTATTAGTCAATGTCGACACGGTTTCCGTAAAGGTAGGTCATGTGATACCCAGTTATCCCTTTTTATCAACTATGACATTAAAGCAGCTGATAAGGGTATAAGA
This sequence comes from Sympetrum striolatum, assembly GCA_947579665.1. NCBI lineage: Eukaryota > Metazoa > Arthropoda > Insecta > Odonata > Libellulidae > Sympetrum > Sympetrum striolatum. The sequence continues at coordinate 96,785,984 of OX388344.1, read as the reverse complement.
ACAGACGCCATAATTCTAGATTTCATTTAAGCTTTTGATCGAGTATCACATGCAAAATTGATTCATAAGTTGATGGCTTACGGGAATAATGGAAAAGTTGTCGAATGGATAAGGTCACTGGTGACAGATCGCAGCGAGTTGCATTGGACGGAATTTTATCTGATGAGGTTTCTGGTGTTCCGCAGGGAAGTGTATTAGGACCAATTTTGTTCCTGATTTATATTAATTATGTTGTTGATAATGGTAAATGCAAGGTTAAGTTATTCGCTGACGATACTGTTGTGTATAGAGAGATCATAACTCAAGATGACACTGGCTGTTTGCAGAATGATCTGAATATTATTTTGGGTTGGTGTAGTGATTAGTTGCTAGAGCTGAATGTAAAGAAGTGCATAGCTATGACTTTTATGCAGTCCACATACGTTACCGGCATACCTTATAGAATATCAGGAAATCCCTTGGAGCTGGTGATGCATCATAAATAACTAGGAATTACTCTCAGTAGTAATTTTTCCTTCAAAGAGCATATTCAAAGCTTAATAGGAAATGCGAATGGGATACAAAGGTTAGCCAGTAGAATTCTGAAGGGTTGATCATTGAGAGTAAAAGTAATAGCATACTTTTCCCTGATTCGTCCTCTACTTGAGTATTGCTGTGCGAATTGGGATCCTCACGAAGTAGGATTAATTTCTGATCTTGAGATAGTTCAACGTAGAGCAGCAAGGTTCATGAAGGGAGATTTTATATTTGACAGCAGTGTTTCGGCTATGATAGAATCCCTTGGATGGAACTCTCTTAGTGATAGAAGACTTGAGTATTGACGGAAGATTTTTGATAAATTTATCAATACTGATTTTGGGGAGGAGATAGCTGATATTGTTATCCCAGTTATAAACTTCCCCAATCTTCAGGAGAAAACAAAAAAGCGATACAGGGAAGTAGTTGCCAGGACACATAGTTGCTTTTGGTAATTTTTCCCGCTTAGTATTAGTGAAGCTAATAGCTCTCCAGGTTAGATAGGGATGTCAGTGTTTTACACCCCCTGCCACACTCCACTGGCAGATTCAAGGTAATCAAGACACAAGCTCCTTTTCTTAGCTCAAGACTGGTAAAATTAAAAGAGTTTCAATTTTCCTCTTAAAGGCAGTCAGCATTTTTTACTAAAGAATAATCACTTTCCTTGTTTGGTAACCCAGCCAAGTTTGATTCTTTTCTTTACTTCATTTAGTCCTGTTGTTATCTGTTATTCTAGATACATATGTACATATGTTCTGGGCATACATCTAAAGGGATATCTTCCATTTTATTTGGGCCTTTTGCTGCAAATGAATTCTATATTATCTTATTTGGCTAAGTGTATTCTGAGTCCTATATTTTTTGTGGTAGCATTATGTTGTAGTTAGACCTTGAAGCTCTCTCTGTTAATCTTGACCAATCTATTCCCCATCCATAATTTTGATAACCTCTGAGGAGCTGTAAATAACATCATCTGATGAGGGGTTTTGTCTTGTTTCAATCTTGAATGTATCAGTTTCTTTATGTGGCATTATAAATGCATTTGAATTTTTGTGAATTTTGTTATGGTGATGAATGCACACCTTGATTCAGTCGACATTAACTGTAGGACAAGTACTTACTTAGTCCAAGGTCTATTCACTAAGCATAGTACCAATGGCATATCTTTTTCATTTCATCTGTTGATAAATTGTTGTGCTGCATGGAAGTGGTCTTTAGTGCTCAAGTCCTTGCAGAATTTGGCATTACAGCGAAGCTGAGCAGAGCAGGGTCTTCTTCGGTCATAATTCTTACGAATGATTTGTCAACAACATGGAGGCTAATGGGGTAATCATTTGTCTTGTACAAGAAGGTGGTTGGTACCTTGGCTCAATGGTAGGATTACCTTTCAGAGAAGAAAGCTTCACCTACTTAAAGATTTAAAGTTCTCTAAGTAAAACGGAAGGAAATATCTTTAAGGAGACAATTCTTTTTGATGTCTTACCCACTATCTTATAAATGAGAATGGGAGAAAAGCATTTTCTCCTGGCCATTGCCTCGATTCAAATTTTTTTGGAGACTAATAAATATGGAGAAGTTGTTGGACAGTTAAATGAATATCAGCATGGTTATAAGAGATAAGGCAGAGAAAAAATTTTAAAACCACCGAAACTCTTTGCTCAGAATATCTAAAATTCCACATTTTTGTACATTATGGGATAGAAATCTCTCATGTGAAATATTTTTGGGATAAGGTGTTGCTGAAGTCCATGAAAATTTAAATCCAGAATATTTTACATACCTTTGCAAAAAGGATCATCTTCGTACCTTTTCTGAATGTGAATATTCTAAAGATATTTATTACTACCTAAATCGAGTGTTTTCTATTGAGCCTTTCCTCAAAGTGTACTATATTTGATAAAATTTTCTGGTCTTATGCTTTTTATGATAGCTTGTCATATTGGAAACCAAAAAATTGTTATAGAAATTTATCTGTGTTTTGTTCTGTTTAGTATTCCATGGAGAACTGCCTACTAAGCAATATATATTCCTTTAATAGATGTCTCTTGGTTTTCCCTTTATTAATTTTTAACAGAGAAATAGATTTTGATATTCAAACAACTCAAGGTGTTCATACCATAAATCTAAGTATGGTAATTTAAAGTAATTGAATGTGAGTAGTTGTGGATTTAAATTTCACGGTACAAATTTTAAATATTTATTGATTGAATTTATTTCTTTCTAAATGTGACTTTCATTTCTTTGGGAGCAATTCTGGTGTAAGGATGGCACTAATTCATACTACTTGGTAAACACTGCTATGTTTCTGCCGGTAAAACAATGCATAGGATGACAAATATTGTAAATAAATTAAAATTAGCTTAATAAACTATTTGTATAAGGGATGGGCAAAGCATAAGTAGTGAGAATAGAACTATTAGGTAAGAAATTTTGGGTGCAGTTAAAGAAGAGGAGATATTTGCACTTCAGATTCAGTTTTGAACAAAAATATTTACATAGAGGAAAAATAACATACACGTTGAGGAATGCTTACACAAATATTAAGGGATATAAATTGAATAAAAATTACATAAAATATATTAACTAACATTCATCTGCACAGTTATTCTTTTTCAGATAAGATTACATAATTTATGAAAGCTTACCTTGATAAGTGATATAATGTTTATGGTAATGAATACTGGGCCACCTTGTGCATTCTAAAAGCCTGAGACTTAATTTTGGGGTAGAGAATTTTGAATTCTTCTTTATTTAATAAATTTGGGTGTTTTACTTAAACATTAAAAAGCAATTTTGCTGTGTTAAATATCCCTAATATTCTTTTCATTCTTATTTGAGTACATCATATTTGCATTAATTAATGAACAAGATATCAATATTCTTATATGAGAATGCCATGAACAGAGCACAGAATAAAGTTAAATCTTATATAAATCTTTTAAGGAATAATATTTGAGAGAAAATGTTATCTTACATTAAGGGTAAGGGAGTTACTAATATCTTCGGATGAATTTCCAACTATTTATTTTATATGTCCAAGCAAAATCAATACCACCTGGCCATTATTTCAATATTGGCCTAAGTATGAAAATATATAAATGGGATGAAGTCTTGTTTCAGCTCCTCCTCTCCAATTTTCCCTATCCTCCGCTCTTCTCTTCATCCCACTGCACTGTTCTTCATTCTTTAAGCAATCTATGAATTCCACTCTTTCTCCCTAAGTTAGCAGTTCCTTCTTATTGCATGCCCTATCCAATTCTTCTTCTTTCTATACCTAATGTGGAATTAATTACCCTGTGAAATCAAATACCACATCACTGGTGATTAAGTGTGGGTTTTGGGCAAGAGATAGTGTGAGAATGCCTTGTATTCGTGCTGTGTGATCTTCATTCTCTCAAATCATAATTTGCTAGGAAATTCTCAACTTGACCTAGTTTAATATTCTCAACTTACTCTAATCGATGTATTTTATGTTGCTTTTCAGAATTTATGATGAGTATTCTTTGAAAGTTATCCCTGCAATGGGTTTAATGGTAGCAGGTGAATGGAAACCCTATCAATATCTTGTTGAAAGTATACGCAGATTTCCTAATCAGGTAAGCAGTGACATCTTTAAGCCCAAGATGGATGACTAGTTTACCGATTTAATTTTCTACAATTAAAATAATTTACTCAGTACTTCTGAAGCTTGATAATCATTAATTAAAAATATTTTTTGTGGTTGTAATTTGATTGAAGTAACTAAAATTGACTCCTGCAGCAAGTTGTTAAGGCTATGAAAATCCTTCTTATCAAACAAACGTTTCTTTTCAGGATGATTTCCAAGGCATGATCGAATCTGCTGGGTTCAGAGAGGTCACTTACCAGAATATGACATGTGGTGTTGTAGCAATACACTCAGGCTTTAAATTATAATTTTGTACTCAAATAAAATTTTATGCTTCAAAAGTAGTATTCTTCCATAATTACCAACTTCTTAGAACAGTTGTTCTGATAGGTGTATTTAACCTTGTATTGACAATTAGTTCTCTGAGGTTATCATCAGCAATCACAGAATAAAATTCAGACAATCTTAAATGTAGTACTAGCTTTGGTAACTCATTTAAAATAGTAGTTGAGTATAAGTGATTAAGTCTCCCTGATGATGATATTAACATTTCCCATAAGAACACAGCTTGGCAATCTCAAGAGGAAGACGCCTGCCCTGCTATCTCATATCCTGGACATCTTAAAGGCACGAGGTTTAGATCACAATACCAGAGGGAAAACACTTGAATGATCATCTTTTCTCCGAAATAACTCACGAAGATAACATAATATTTTCAACTTTATTTAATATTATTTAGGTACAGATTTAACAAAATAATCTATTTAAGATGGCCACAAATTAATCTGACCAAAGCTTAGATGAAATCAGATGTTAGCAGGCAGAGAATGTGTAACTAGACATTGGGATGATACATCTACACATACAAACAATGACTACCTCAATTGTGAACAAAGGACTTTACTGACACATCAAAATAGTATTTATACCAAAATGATGCACACACACAAGATGGACGCGGGATATGGAGGCAATCTGTCAAACTTTCAAGAACAAACTTTGGATTCCAGCAGCATTTAGCCCATTGCTAAACCTCTGCAAAAACGATACTAATCCATCAATAGGGTTTGAGCATAGGACATACACTTTACGATATCTTTTAGCAATCTTCGACAGATCATCTACAAGCAATAGGCTATGGCATCTTAGTCATCCAAACTTTCAGCACATTTGGAGCCACACAATATAGCTGCTCAGTTACACTGTTTATTTTTCTTATGGAACACAGAAACATATAATGGAAGTGGATGGAAAATAGGAATGTAAATTAAAGTTCTGCTCTTAAAATAAGACAGCTATCCACACAATCTGGAACCTTACATTTGTGTACATTTAGCAAGTGAAAACAAATTAACATGTGAGCCATAGAAAAGAAGCAAGCTTTTCACACAAGCAATTTCCCATTCTTATAACAATTTCGAGGATAACTAGAGTGGAGCACCAACAAATTTATCAAGAACTAGAATTTACAAGGTTCCAACTTTCAAAAAAAAAAAACCAAACTGATAAACAATATTTATTGTCACAATGCATTCTCTGGCATTAAATGAAAAAAATGATACATGAAAAAATACCCTCTATACCAATCTGCACTCGAAGAAAAATACCAGCAATTGGAAAAATATTAATTTTGGTACAGAAACTGAGGGGAAGCTTATTCACAGGTCTCAAAACTACAAGATCATTAATTCCATCTGGATGGAAAACCATAAGTAGTAAGCTTTTACAACAATTCAAACTAAACTAAATTTATATAACCACGTGTATTTATATACATATATAAAATGCACTTCACAGAAATGAAATAAAGCAGTACACCTCTTGTCAGAACCAGCTTCATCACAGGCACACTTTCTAATCTGCCATGGTACTCTCGGAAAATCAAACACCCTCGACTCAGTGCAGAAACCCTCTCCTCTGATTGAGAATCATTCAAACGCCTTCTTTAGCAAAGTTTTTCTTCATGCGTAAGTCCAATCCTGCAGAAATAAGAAATTTCAAGCCTTCCCTTGTCCATCCTACTCGCGTCGAATCTTGACATTATCTTACGAAACCTCGCTCCCTAACGTGCCCTTCCACCTAACCCTCTCTCCCTCTCCTTGCAGTTGCCTAGGGTTACAGCGAGAAGGTAGATGGACGGAGATGTTGTTCAGGGATACAGCTGGGGAACGAGGACTGGATGGAGACATTCTAACCGCTCTTAAACAGAAGGACCGCTACTTGGCCCAGATAAAAGTATATAAAGTGCCTGGTTTCGTGTGTGACGTAGCTACCGAAATTGCGTCCGACGATACAATGCCACGTTGGATTGTACCTTTTATCGAACTCCTTCTTGATGAAGGCAGCAATGTCCTGCAACAGAAAGAAAATGGTTCATTGTGCAATGACGACAATCAACTGACAGCACACATCACCGAGTCATCTGGAAACTAAGAATGATTCCTTAAATGGCCAAACAATTGACTTAGAGAAAATACCTTTTCAATGTTAAATTTTTCAAGCGCTTGTGTAGCGCAGTCAACAGCATCCTGCTGCATTTCTTCGGACATGTCCGCATTTTTAATTACAGCTTTCCTTTCAGACATCCTACCAGACCTGGGGAAGAAAAGCGAAAATTTCCTGAGACATAGAAAAACCACCCAGTATTCGATGAAAGTGAAGGGTGAAGGAAATCCGTAAAAAATAACGTTAAATGGATCGGGAGCGAAATTTAAATTGCGAAGAACGTACATGCAAACGCTGCTACTACGCGGACGACAGCGTCCGAGATATGCGGCTCTAGCACGATCCAAACTTGACATTATAAACAAGGGGCGAGATCAGCGACTAGTGCCTCTGCGATGGGTCGAGTGGGAGTTAGCTGCAGATACAGATCGCCGGGGCACGCGCCTAGCAGCATCCCTGCCCACGCGACCCACACACGCAACCTGTAGCACACATCCCTGTTCCCAGTCATCATTGTCAACTGAAATCCTGGCCGCGCGAGTGCTCCTTAGTACGCAGTTTGGACAGAACTATAACCTAGTCACCGAATCTCATTAGTTTCAAATTGTATTTTCGACTAAGCAGCCTTCCCTGGGTTTCATCATCTCGCAATTAAGTATACTGCAATTACTTAAAGGTATGAAATTGACAGAATCCAGACCTATTGTCCCAAAAACATAGCGCGTGAAATGAAAAAGATTACATAAGTAGAATTTACTTTATTAACGAATAAACAGCATTGGGAACTTAAAAGGACTTGATCGCAACATTAATAATTTTAATCAGGAATATAAGCGTATAAGGGAATACAATCGCTACATATCAAATAACGTATTGCCAACCTTAAACTTTTATCCTTTCGCACCCGTATTACTACCTTCATTTCAAGATCATGCATTTCATTTCCTTAACTCCTCACATTAACTGATATTACTATTTTTTCCAGATAATAGGGCGAGAAAATATATTCTTTACATTCCCTGATATTTTAAAGGCGCAGATGGCAGTCAGCTCTACTCGAAGGGTAACAGCCAACCACTGGCTAAGGACGAAGAGGGAAATGTGGCCTATGATTAAAATAAAAAGTATACTAAATCTAAAACAATCACATTACCTGTGTATCTACTTTCCTGTAAAACAGAACGTGAAGGAATTTTTACACGGTGAAGCCTCAACGCCTTAGATGCAACCCGCCGACCTGGAGAATTGTACCCTAAATACCCTGCTACACACCTCCAAAATCTTCATTTAAACTCAACACTAGCATCCTATTGGTCGAAAGTCAGAGTCTTCTACCAGGGTCTTCTATCTACCCAGCATGCCACACTTCGCCTCTCGAAATGCGAAAATCGATCAGAACAAAAACGTAACTATACTTTTCATGCGCAAAACTCGTCAATGCAGGAAACAACGTCCCAGTTATAAAGCTCTATGATAAATCGTGCTTAGCAGTATAAAATATTATAGGCAATTTTGGTAAAATCGCAAGCTATCATGCAAATCTGATTCCTACAGTTCATTTTGGGTCTTTTTTGAAATATCCAAGCATGCTCGCTACCAATCCGCGTATCATGCTCTACATTCGATAATTTTACTGTACCAATTTATGTTCAACTTAATGGAGTCAGAAAATGTTGCTTTTATTGTACTGCTCATGGGGTGTGATTCTAGAAGCATAAGAAAGACAAACATGAGATAAGCCTAAATTCTATAGTTAATATACTGATATGCGGATATTCCACCTAATGCCATCTTTAACCTAGCAACTAGGCTCCATGTGTAAAGGAGTTCCCTTCGAAAATTCACAACTACTCGATTCTAGGGTTCATAATGATTTACACATTATAGGCTATCATATTTATCAAATCAAAGCTGAACACATTATAGGATGCAAAGCTTTAAATTAGGGATGTCTCACTTCAATGAATTCAGCAGCAATGTTTCTTTAGTAACATGATAGTATTAGCAGTCATTTAAGGTTATAGTGAAAGGTATGCTATGCAATATTCTTACCTGTAAATATATGTTAAAACGAATGATTAAAACAGGAAAATCTTTTGCGTGTAACAAGATTGCAAAATTCTATTACAGGAGAGAAAAATCGTGCTTTAGTTAGAAAACAAATTTAATATTAATGGTAATTTAAATCCAACAAATATTCAACCGAAAACTTTATTAATTTTCGTTCAGTAATGAAATCTGTAATCGGAAGAGTTCGTTAGTTTCCGTAGGCTCCGTATGAACCGGCATGATACCACTCTTCGCATCGTTCGGATGTTTCCGTTCGTACTTCGGGTCAATTCGGCTCTGTCGCTAGCTCGGGTCGATCATCCTTGATAACGAATTTAGAGAAGGGAAGCGCGTGGGCATCGCCATCTTATGTGAGAGAGACACGACATTTTTGGTTCGTTAACATTGTGCTAGCAAATTCGCTATGTCTTACGGAAGAAACGAATGCCGTATATATGTGGGTAATCTGCCGCCTGACATACGCACGAAAGATATTCAAGATTTGTTCTACAAATTTGGGAAAGTTACATTTGTTGATTTGAAGAATAGAAGGGGCCCGCCATTCGCATTTGTCGAATTTGAAGACCCAAGGTTAGCATCTTTTACAGTTTATCTGTTGCGCGATCACAAGTTTATTACTAGTTTTATTGTTATGAAGTATGAAATTTCACATTTTTTCGTTTAACACATGACGATATGTATTTTGAGATTGAATTTCAGCTCATATTTTACCGATTATTTCCTTAACACAGGGACGCTGAGGACGCGGTTCATGCTCGTGATGGCTACGATTACGATGGATACAGGCTAAGGGTGGAGTTTCCAAGAGGTGGTGGACCAGGTGGTTTTCGTGGAAGAGGACGGGGTCGTGGCCCTCCAGCAAGACGTTCTCAATACAGAGTTCTAGTTACTGGTTTGTATACACTTCAGTTTTTTTACGCGGAGCTTATGTCTTTCCTTCGGCCACGTTTAACGCTGGTAAATTTCATTACAGGTCTACCTCCATCTGGAAGCTGGCAAGATTTAAAGGATCACATGAGGGAGGCAGGCGACGTTTGTTTTGCTGATGTTTTCAAGGATGGAACCGGCGTTGTAGAATTTTTGCGTTACGAGGATATGAAATACGCGGTTAAGAAGTTGGACGATTCCAGATTCAGGTCCCACGAGGTAAATTAGTTTCAGTTTTGGTTCGATCTGATACGTAAATTTTTTCCAAGAAACCTTTTTCGGTAATTTTCTACTATTTCCTTCGGTAATATCTCAGTGAGCGTTAAGTTCAATACGGTAACTTTCTTCATTCCCACGCAGCTACAGTGAAGAAACAAAATTCATAGATAGCGAATATCCATATCGTTAATTTCATTGCTCTATTGACTGTCCGAGTTTGGCGAAAGGTTATCATCTGTAGCAATCAACCCGATAAAGTTGAATGTTTTCCTTCTTATCGCAATTATATTTCTTATCTAGTGGGTAACTAACCCACGAATTCACTTAAGTAAAATAACAGGTCGTAATCGCAACTTATGGTAACCATGTAAGTTGGTGTACCACTTGATTCGCTGGAATATCATACTGGATGGTACAGGTTTGTATGCAAAATGGCATTTTTCTAGATACTGTTGTTTTCGCCTTGGAAGGCGCCGGTTTCTAATTTTCTTGGTGATGTAGATGCCCCTGTAGTTCCAAGCAGTAATTCTTTTCAGGCCTTTTTCTGTACCTTTAATGATGGACACTTAATAACCGAAATATTTGCCATTTGAGCAGGCAGAGATGTTTGTTCTTCAGGTCTGCCCTGAAGATTTTCATGCATTTATTCAAAGCCATTTTCTAAATTGTATGGCGTGAATCAGGTGGTGGTGTAATTTTAAATATTTCATCTAGTTCAAAAATTATCATGAACTTAATTTATTCCTAATCTCTGTTGCCTGCTGATTGAATTTTTCAATATTTGCTTAAGGAGAAATATGAGCTGTAATCAACATTTGGCTTGTAATACAGGTGATTTTTGGGATAAGAATTTACCTTAGTAGAAGAGCTTATTTCTCATCTGTTTAAAATTTGCTTATGTGTTTTAGGGCATGCAGCCAAATAGACGAGGAAACAATAAATCAAATGTAAGTTTACATTGCATTTACGTGACTAAAGGGAAACTAAGAAAGCTTTTGTAATGATATTTTCAATTTTGAGCTCAGTTGCATATTTAACTGAATGGAAAGTTCATTGTGGTGGTAAAAGAAGCGCTACCATGTTTTAATCAGTCAAGTGTGGGGCAGCAAATTTCTTGTTAATACATTTTGCTTGAAATCCTTGGCTGCTTCTTTGAGTGACTTCTTGTAATTCCTAATTCTTAGCATAATGAACTTGCATTTTGATTCATATTGTGTACTCGTTGGAAGATAATTTTGATGAATTACAAGTTTGGCTAAATTTTCGGTACTTTTCTGTTATAGTCACCACACTTTTTGTTGCGTGAGCCAATACACACTATTGTTGCTACGGTATGGTGTTGTGTGGATTGGTTGTATTGTAATGGAAATCAATTTAAATGAGATCCAGGTGCAGCTTGATTTGCAAGATCAATTCCGTGCATTTTCTTACAAATCATTGCTTAGTTGCGCAATAAGCGGATCATTTGTAATCATTATTTCAGATTGTTACGCAGTTTATTTGACAATTCTTTAACTTTAAAAGCCGTTTAAATATAGACTGGGCTGTATTTCAATCTTAGCAATGTGATAGTTGTTCAGGCTTGATGTTAAAGTTTTGATGATATCTCGATGTAAAATTGCCACGGTGACCATAACAGAACTTTCCAACCAAACCACAATAACCTTACTTTCGTTCTCTATAACATCTCTTTATGTAATTGTTTGCACATGGTGCATTCATAGACTGTTGAATGTTGTCAGTTTGTAAGACTGCAGAACAATGCCTATCACAGAAGTCTGTGACTAAAACAGAAAAGTGCCAGTTTCTTTAGAGGAATTGCTGGTGTTCTATCTTAACATTGTGTTTTTAAGTGCGTATTTGGTGCTAACCTGACACAATGTGTACAATTTTGGGACAAAATGTGCCTTTAATTGCACAATGTTTTGATGGCTTAGGAGTAACATTTTTTCCTCATATTTATGGTCAAATTTCAGTTGTTTTTATGTGATTCTGTTGAAAGTAAAGCATTTAAGAATGGTGAATTAATAATGACAGTAACTGAAACCTCAACTTGAACATACTTGCTAAAACCGTCAATTTTGCATAATTAAGTTATTAAGTTTTATCCTTAAGTCTGTCTTGATAGTGTTGTCTTGCTGTTGAACGTATGGATTGACTTAGCAAAATATCAGTCAGTAAAGAGTTCATGTTTTGAATTGTGAAAATTCTCCTTTAAATTTTAAGCATCTTCTAAACATGATTTTGTTAGAAAATGAATTTGCTGACTTAAGGTGCACATAAAGGATTGCAAATGATTTGTATAGCGTGAACGCTTCAATTTCAATTCCACTCTCAATTATCGTGGATGTGTTAGCATCACAGTATCAGTAACTTTCATAGATGCAAATTTGCACAATGTTCATTATATGATGAATGTTAATAAGTGAGAAGATAAGTTCTTTTTTGAAGTTTTGATGTATTCTGAAAGCTATTCACTTCAACAATGCTAATAATTGACCATTCCAAAGTGAAGGTATTGGACTTGTCTTGGATTTGTATACGGTTGAGCAGTGCATACTCTGCAGCAATAAATTACTTGTGAAAGGCTAAAGGTTACCCATTAAATTTACAAAATAAGTAATTTTATGTTACATTTTGTATGCCAACCAGTCCAAGAACTTTCTTTCCTGTTTTATTTTTTGCGTTTAAGGGGAGTTTTACTCTGGCAGGTCTAAGACGGCTCAAGCTTTTGAGTGAGCAGTAAATAATTATGAAAGTTCTATTGGCAATTCTCTTCAGACATTTTGTAGTATGCATTTCTGCCAGTGTCTTCGAGAAAATTGACTCCTTTAAAATATGGCAGCATAAAAATACGAATTGCATGTCATTTCTTCAAGTTTGGTCTTAGGATTGGGTGCTAAATTAGTTATTTTTTGTAGGGTGAAGTGACGTACATCCGTGTGAAGGAAGATTATGGTGGTGGTGGTGGTGGAGGAGGAGGAGGAGGTCGTAGCAGCGGAGGTGGTGGACGCTCCCGCAGCCGCTCTTACTCTCCAAGAAGACGAGGCACACCTACATATTCACCTGTGCGACGCAGTTACTCTGGATCGCGTTCTCGTTCCCGCTCGAGGTCTTACAAATGAAGTTCCTTTGGAAGCACTATGCCCTCGTTCTGTTTCAGGCACCGCAGAATGAGGAGTGATGTTTGAAGCTGAACTTGTGGAATACTTAGATGCGTGTAAGACTGGTTTTACTGTCATATATAACACGTTCAGCAAGTAAAGTGCTGCTGTTTATTTTTCATTGAAATTCGCATATGCGGTAAATGCAGCAAAGTTCTTCGTTTGTATTACTTAAATCCCATACATTCCCATTTAGAAATTGCAGTGAAAGAAATTCCTTCACGCTCGGCTGATCGAGCTATGTTCTTTTGATTTGTAATGCTGTATCATAAGTAGGCTTGTCAATATGTCATGTTGGACCCCCGTAAGTTGGCATGTGAGAAATAAAGTAATATTTTGTTAACTGCCGGTCAAAATTGGGTATAATAGTGGACCTCTTTTGAGCATTTTTCTAATGTGTGTTTTCTCTTTCCATATGCGTTCATAGCATGTAAGGATTCTCCGTTTAACACCGTATGGATTGCATTTTGGGAATAAAGGAACATTCTGGTCATTTAAAAATGTGTTGGATTCCTGGATATTTGGAATATTGAATGGCCCCACTTGGCACCTGCACGGATGGGAAGAGGAATGGATAGGAGTCGAGTCCCTCCGCGGGATGGACGACTTCCTGGATCTCTCTGTTGCTTGTTAGGAAGGATATCGGGGATTTGAGGGTGCGTTGGGTAGGCAAGTTCCCTCGACAGTGTCTGTATTGTGCTCTTCCAATTTTCCTCAAAATGCGTTCTTTACTGTATCTGCTCCAACAGAAGCCAATAATTCTTACCATTTTCACTTCAAAATTTTTTTTTGCAAAAGTGGCTGCTTTTCTGAGGGTGGGAAGTAATATAAAGTTTTTCTCGTTTATGAATGTTCTTTTGAGAGTCCTTATGCAATGTATGCTCTGACATGACGAGAGGTCTCTAATGCAACAAATTTGTTCTGTTTGTAGCTTTGGCTATTCTTTGCTAATTGCTAACCCCAAACATTCTCTTAAATATGTTTCTTGCATTTTTACCCTGAGAATAAATTATAATTTTCAGGTTTGTTTCACAATGTATTTGTATTCCTTTTTTTCTGAGAGGTTGATAGAAAAGTTGGGTTTAAGGAAGACTTTGACTGACGTGAAGATACCAGCAACCATTTGACTTACTTTAATATCTGCAAACTTTGTTAATGAATGGAAGAGCATTGGCTTTTGTTAATGCAGATATTGTAACTAAGAAATGAGAGCTTTTAAGAATCCATAAGTTATGTAGTATTGTAAGGAATCAATATCCTGCCTGGTGATTGCTGCTAACTCTTTTTTGATGTTTAAATTAAAAATTCCTCTTGAATATAACATGGTGGCAGTCATTTTCTTACAAAAGGTTGTTTTCTAAAGTGGCTAACAGTCGTTCTTTTCTCTTAGCCGGAGTCATGAAGTTAGGATTGCATCCCTCATCGATAATGAAAACGGATGACAGCCACATTCCCTGAGGAAAACACGATTAGGATGGGTGTATAGGATTAAAGAAACGGAGGGTTGTTTGGTTAAATGCTTGGATTGAAAGGAGGGTTGGGTGCGGGGGATGTACCAGACACGTAATTGGATTAGATTGGAGCATTTGCTTTTGCTGGATTCGAGAGGACCGCTAATGGATCTGAGGAGGAAAGGGACTTTGGTATGTTATTGATCACCCATTGTGGGGCTTTCGGTGAGCCCGAGGTTTGGAGAAGGCAGCTTAGCAATTTTTAGAAATGGACTAAGTTGTTTATTTTTTTTTAGGGATCGGTCTGTAGAAAAATATCAATGTGCTTGCTTTCTCCAAACCTCTTCTCAGACATGAATTTATAGTAAAGGGGGTTTTTAGCACACATTTACATTCTTATGACTAAGCAAAATTATCCTGATTTGATTTTAACCCTTTAGGTTCTGGACCTCCTGCATGTCACACACTACCCTTTTTTAAGCATGACTCTTCTGCCAGACTTCGTATAATATAAGAGTAATTTAGTTGATCCTTCGTCACATCGTTTTAAGCAAATCTTTTTACAGTGGTATTTTGAAATTTCCTAGTCAATTTGTGGCTGCAATTTGACAATGAACTTATGCAGTTCAGCTATACATATACTTGTAAGAGGACAGTAAACATATGGTAATAAATGATTTTGGCGATCCTGGGACCACATTTTTATTTGCCAAATCTCCTGCGGAATGAAGTTTGGTGGTACAATGTTTTTCTTATGAGAGTTGATTTACTTTGGATTATTTGTGATTGAATAAAGTTTTCAAACGAAATTATTCGTGTTCATTTATTCCACCTTCCATATTTTTGGTAAGTATTGATTCCTTTGGTGAAAGAGTGCCTGCGATTTTGCTCTCACTGTTACAGTAAATGCTCATGAAACAAAGTAAAAACTAAATTATCATTAGCTGCTGCGTCTATGAATGTTTCGGTCGCAATTAATGGTTATTGTTAGAAGACGGGAATTAATGCCAATTAAGGTTGCTCGCACTACATACGTATTAATGGCGCAGGTGGATGATTCTTTTCATGGAATGTAGTCAGATCTTGATGTCTGTGAAGATAGATTGATCATCTAGATATCACGACATTGAAATTTCGCCTTCAATTGAGCAGATTAGTTAAGTTTCAATATTGCCAATGATGAGAAGGCAGTGTTGCGTGAGCATTCATGTTTTCAACCTCTGTGTACCAATTTACGCGACATCTAACATTCGGATTTAGATACTGATTTTCTACCGCTTGTGAAACACTTTAAGGGTCGTCATTTTCGTTTATTTTGTACACTGTAAACTGTTTATTAGTACCTTTTGCTAATAGTGATGATAAAACGGGAAATTGGTAAAAATACGATTCCATGAATAAATTTCTCTTCGCGAAGTGTGTCACGTGACTATGTTTACCTGAATGGCTGCTGAAAGTTGATGAAGGGACTGGGTAGATGTTTTCGAAATAAAGATTCCAGTTATGTCAATCTAGTTGAAGGATTCAACATGAGTAAGTTGAGCATTTTCCTCGGTGTGAGACTAATCGCATGGAGCTGGAGGAAGTGAGTTGCTTCGCAAGGTATGAGTTTACCTTCATTAATTTGATATAGCTATTATATTATGAATTTATTATTGGTTTTATTTATTAATTAGGAAATAATTTGCATGTTACATGTGTAATTTGGCGTAAATAGATGCTTATCTTCATTCAGAATTAGTGCTAGACAAAAACGGTATAAAATCTGGATAGTTTACGTTTCATTTGTTTGATGAATAGCTATTCACGCTGTACTTGAATCTAGACTCGAATTTAATTGAGCGTTTATATTCGTGAATAGTTTAGACATCTTCCATTTCAATGTTGTACAAGTGTAACCATAGATACATTTCAGCTTGTCAGCGATTTTTTCATATTGTACATTTTTGGCCTAATTATGCTGTCTTTTATACCTCAGAATGGACACTTACAATTATTTGTAAATTGAGCAAATTAAGAGGGATTTGGTTGTCGTATAATGTAGTCCACTGATTTATTTCATCAACACTGATATCCTATTCGCGGGGTCGTATTTGTTTACTGATTACTATATCGTATAATTAATCGTGTATTCATCTCGTCATACATAATGAAAGAATCAAGGATTATTTTCTTGCACTTCAATCATATTAATTTATGGATTATTTCAATTTATTTACCATAACACCGTAGTAATGTTTTCGATATGATGTTGTTTATCTATATCGGTGCGGGTTCAATCTTGATATTACCACTAACCAAGAAACAAAGGTATTTTTCCATTAAATTTCCGATTCAAAGCTAGTAGGACTAATGATCTGCTTTTCCAAACCAGATTCGGCCACTGGTGGCGAACAATGTGGGCTACCTGGGCAGTGACCCAGATAAAGTAGAAGTTGGAGCGAGTGAAATTGAGGAGGAATTGCGATTTAGTAGCGGTGGTGCTACCAGGCTGTATCTTCATCTGTATTGATGGAACAACATACTTTTGTGTGAGACTTGAAATGGAGAGAAAGAAGAAATTTGTGATAAGGTACCAGGTGTCGTCGGTGGCATGTAATCACAGTGCACCTGGAAATTGGTTTGTGTCTGAAGCGATCATCCTACCATAGTAATTTTCCAATCTTCGTTAAGAACATTTATTTGTTGATGTACTCCAAAAGTGGATGACCTGTCTTCAGATCACAGTGGCATCCTCGGTGTGTTTCATCCTAAGGGTGAACAGTGAGGTTTGCCTGTATTTGAGTGAAGTGTTTTTGCCGGATTTTCCCTTATGTCCGCTACAGACTCAGTCGCAATGGATCCTGAAATCGCCCGTTCCCTGTCTCGGGCCTATTCTATCATGGATTCATCCCGAGTTTCCACTTTCCTCATCTCCATTCTCCTGATAGTCTACGGTAGCTTTCGGTAAGTGAGCCATATTTTAGTAGATTTAAAAAATCTCTGGTTTTATATCATTTTCAGAAATTTTATTCCGTTTAATTTCGTGGCGACGTCTTGTCTGTTAACTACCCATTGTTATGATTTGCTCGAAAGGGAAAGTTGGCAAGACCGTAAGGAGAAAGTCCCATCGAAGGAAAGTTGCTCACCCTTAAGCCGCCGCGGAAATTTCACTTTATCAAAACCGACATATATCTAGTAATTTCTTTTCATTTAGTTCAAGTCTCCTTTACCTAGCGCACTTACTCTTTATGGTAAAATTTCACTTTTATTTCTAGTAAAAAAAAAAATATAACCCAAACAGTCCTAAAGTGAAATTTTACCCTCTTTATAACTACAATCAAAGAATATTTTTAATAAACGAATGCAGATTTACGGTTTAAAAATTTATGCGGTAGAAAATTATAGAAAGGAAGTTTCACCAAAAACATATACCATGATAACTTACTACTCTGTGTTAATGTTTTAACTATGTTTTTCAGAATTTTGTATCCGTAAGCAAGGTATTTCACCTAGTCTTTATTTGCGTTTAAGTCACAAACTTAATATTCATAAATGTCTTTGGAGATTTAAAATACGTGATATAATTTAGATATCTAAATGATATTAAAGATAATCATGAATTAAGAGGGTGAAATTTGCTCTTCATGATACCCTCGTTTCAGCAAATCATACACAACCAAATAGCATTCCATAGGCTTCACTTCTCTGCTGTTTTAGAGTCCACATTTCACCACCTTGCAAAAAGAGACACTGCACTGGTTTACTGACATCAAAATCTGTATAGTTTGCTGACATCTATTGATTTTGTGTGGTAGAATTTTGTCTTTACATGGTTTATTACAGTCACTAATTTGCTTCATCCATGTTAGGTGATATTGCCATCTCATTGGTAAAATTCTTTGAACACTCAAGCTTATCCATTCCTAGTTTTATTTTCGTTAATTATTCTATTATTTCTTTATTTTATGTTATATTATTGTTTTCAATAGTTCCTATACCTTTTATGCCAGTTTTCTATTTCCATAGATGGCTCTCTCTGTGTTTTCAGTGAGTACTCATATTGTCCTTAAATTGTAGCATCTGATTCTTTCTCTTTATATTTTCAAATCTTCTTTTGTTTTTTTCCTTGACTTTATTTCCTTCTGTATCTATGCATTGGGAATAAGTGGAGGAAAACTGTAACCTATCTTACTCCCATCTAAACTGAAGCTTTCTCATAACATATTCACTGCAACACCCGCATTGGTCAATGACTCTCCCATACTGAGTATTTGTTTACAAAAATATAGTGCAGAGTATGAAACAGAAGAATGTAATCTCAAAGCGTTTAAGATCAGCCTGTCTCATAAATTAAGTGGAGCTTTCACACATGTATTATGCTTTATTTTTGAACATGTGACTATAGGGAAGTGGTTTACATGCCTCGTGCATGACCCTCAGCAAAAATTTTCTGCATTTGATATTCACAATTCCTAATAAACAGCTTTCATAAGTCTTTCATTCTTCAGTCTAGCTTCACCTCTTTTTACCCTTCCTTGTTCTTGGAATGTTTGTGTTTCCTTTAATTTCTATCCACGATGAAAAGTCATCTGTAACCCATTGTTTTGTTTACACTCATTTAATTTGGGCTATAGCTTGTGTGACTAAATTGTTATTGGACTATGCTACTTCCTTTCTTCAATAGTTTTCCCATTTCTACTATTACTTCTTTGAAATTCCATTTGTTGATCCATACCAATTCATCTTTCGTATTTGGCTGTAAATTTTCACCGGTTTTTCAGATTTTTAAACTTAAATTACCTGTTCACCTGTAGTATTTTATTATGACTGTTGATGCCTCTTCCTGGTTCTGTTTTGCAGTCTTTACCATGCTTCCTAAATATCAATATTTATCATATTTTGCATCTTTTGGAAAAGACTTAGAGAGCAATTGAGGTAAATTGCTTCTCTCTGCTATGCCTCTATTCAGAAAAGAGTATTTGCAGTTATTAGTTCTTTGCGGCCTGAATTTTATATTCTGGTATAACTTACAAATCATGATGGTTCTGTTATATTTTTAAAACCTTTCCATCCCTTACCATCTGCGATCAAGTTATTCTTAGTTATTTGTAGTATTTTCCTCTCTCTTTACCGTCTTCAATGACTGAATTAAAATCACCCTGAATAATTTAATATTTTCTTATTTAACTCATTTTATTATTTTGAAATTTATACTCACTCTAAGTTCACCATCACCGGCTGCGGTGGTGGAATGGTTAGAGTGCACTCTAATACCAAGGTCCCCGGTTCAAATCCCACCTAATCAAATATTTCTGGTTAGGGAGTAGTTGTGTGTGTTTGTAAATAGTAATAATTATTAAAATGGATGTAATTGGGATTCTACCTGTCTCCATTAGAAAAATTATAATTGTCGCTCTGTTCTGGCATTACAGCTTCCTAAGGATTTTTTGCTCTCATGATCCATTACAATCCTGTTCAGTAGGGAACCCTTTATTCATCAGTTCTAAATTATCTTTCCCATTACTGCATTTCTGTTTACGGACCTTGCATCTATTATTCTAAAGTAAATAATTCCTATCTGATCACTCCACCATTTGGAACACATATATTGCATCCTTTACATTTATCACTTTATAACTTACCACAAGCCCTATTTTGCATCCAATATGTGTCAATTCTGTCTGATTCAAGCATTTAATTTTCCATTTTCCAATCTTAAAATATTTTTCACCTCTGATTGATTGATGTATTCTCTTGATTAGCTCCACAAATATTTTACTACACCAGTAGTTGAATGGGTGATGCTGCATCAGCCCTTGTCGTCTCCGTAGTCATTCCTGCAAAGGAAGGCTGCTTCCCCTCACTGGATAACACCTGTGTATTGCTTGCTAACTGTTATCTGCCAATTAAAAGCATGAGATTTTGATAAATTGTGGCTTTTATGCTCTTCTTTAATAATAATAGTCTATTTCAAAACTTCTCCATCAAAGAGCAATTTCCACAGTACTTATGCGGGATGAAAATTATTCATTGATTTTAAAAGATCAAACAGAGTAGTCCAAGTCCCCTCTTACGTAGTGATATCTCAGTTACAACAGTGTACTTGGTGATATTTTTTTCTGATCCCTTCATTTCTTTTTATAGATGTAGCTGAGGTCTTTTTGTACCTATTCGGATACTTTTATATGTACTCATTGGTATACTTTTCTAATCTTTAATTTTGAAAGTGATCATCACAACCTCTTTCTACAGAAGGTGGAGCCTCGAAATTTGAAAGCCTCACCCTTACCATGAGCTCTCACCTGGTGGACCCTACTTATCTATTTGATTTCTTTACGAAAAACACTTTCTTCGCTTACAGTTTTGAGATTCTATCCTACAAAGCTTGCTTCCCTTGAGCTTTATCACATTTCCTTATGAATCATTCCTTACAAGGATTTCTTAATGCTTTGGTATTCTCTAAAATTTTCCTTACCAGTTATTGATATCCAAATTCTTTAGCTCTCTTTCTATATAACTTTTTGTGTCCATACTTTAGTAATATTTTTGCTAAAATCTTGGACGCAAAGAAAATCAAGCCGATTTTTCAGTACTTTAAACTTTGTCTGTTCTCATTTCTTTTTTTTTATAGAATAATCTCATTACCTTAAAAAAACTTTTGTTTCAATGTCATTTCTCCTTTCCATAATGCTCACCAGTTTACTTAGCTACTGGGAAAATTTAATTTCTTCTCTCTTCTATCAAGAATTTGGAATTCATCCTATCCCTCTATACCCATATATTTGGAACTATCACTTCTTAACATTTCCTTCTTCTTAGTTGGTCATCCTTCTTCAATAGTCTACATTAATACCCTGCGAGCCACCTTTCGGTGTGTACCACCGTTGGCTGTCTCTGCCATCTTCCTCAGGGCTGCTGAGATGCTGTTTTTGTGTTCGGTCTGAACCTAGTCTTTATAAACCACCGACATCCTGGATGTCTTTATGATTGTTTTGCCCTAGCAGTTTGTTAAAACCCTCTAACAAGGTTGATTAAATTTGTCTGTTATACAGTGCAGAAGAAGTTGGTTGGCATATTGTACAAAAATCAACTGCCTAACTAATCTAACCTAGTGCCTAAACCTAAAAATTGATGTGCAGTTGCACAACTATTTACATTATCCCTGTATATTGAGGGATCTAACTCTTATTGGTGTCATCATGGGTCTTTAGTATTATGAAGTTTTTGGAGAAAAGGCCCTTTTAGAGGCCAGGTTTTTTCCTCTTTTTGGCTTTTGCTAACGTCTTGTTAACATTATCTAGGATAGAGTTGACCATCTTTGGTTCTCTAATTTGCTTGAGGCCCATTTATGTAATTTTCTGTCTGGTATATATACCATGGGTCGATCTAGGGCTCTCTTCTGATTGCTCAAATTTTCTCTCTCCAATTTTTCCCATATTATCCCAAGCTTTGCTGAGTGTGTAGCCATTGTCTCTGTTGATATTATTTTTCTCTAATCATATTTAAATGGCTTCCTTGGTGATGCGCTCCCAGTAACCATTTGCATGGGCAAGTCATTTGGTGGCCTTGAAATTGATTTTGTGCCTCTTCTCCAGGCTATGTTCGGCCACAGCTGACTTTTCTGGTTGGCCTAAGCGTGTGTACCTGGAGTGTTCCTTTAGACAGGTGGTGATTATTCTGGAGGTTTCTCCTATGTATGAGGCCCCACTTTCACATGGAATTTTGTATATTCCGGGTGTTCTCAGTCCCAGGTCATCTTTTACATCAGCCAAGCATTCCTTCAGTTTTTGAACGGGTTTGTAAACCGTCCAGATGTTGCGCTTCCTCAGAATCCTGGAGATTTTTCCAGAAACTGTAGAGATATAGGGAATGCATGCAGAGGCAATTAAATCCGGTACTTTTTTCATGATCATGACCTTATAGATAGACTATAGATAATACTCCGTAGACTATAAATAGACCATAGATCATGATTATACCTGTAGGCTCCTTGAGTTTTGATTCTCTACGTATCTGGAAAGTATTTTTTTTTATTCACGAAAATCAAAGCAATGCATTTAACCCTCGAGCGCCCACGGTTGCATATACGCAACCGGAGTTATAATTTTGCAAATACAGTCCCTGACACCATAGCACTATTCTTATCGGTTTATGAAACTGCTAAATTGTGCTCAAGACTTCTGTCTACATGTTCCAATGACTTTTTTCTGCCATTAGTTGAGCATAGGGCAGTAATGGTGGCAGACGTAGATCGCAGTGCTGCTCACGCTCAACATGGGTGTACGCTTTGTGTGAATAGAAGTCTAATTTTTATTTAACGCATTTTCCGGCGCCTATAATGCATGATTTTGTCGACATATATTATAATGCTACTAACTACATCACTTTTTGGCGGATTAATTCCTTTCTGTCTATGATAATTGGTCTTGATACATATGGTTGCGTATACGCAACCACGGGGGGTAATGGTAGCAACCGGGCCCTCTCTCAAATTCCGGCGATTTCTTGGAATTCTCATTTCACTCTGCAATTTTTAGTGAAACTTTTGTAGTGATGAAGGCAATAACGTGTATTAATGTGCATAAATGACAATTTTCAGTGATATTACGTTGAAAGAAGCGCTGGACATTTTTGAATCTAATGATATTGACTGTGATTTAGATGCCATTTTCATAGAACCTCCAGAATGCAACATCGCTTCTGATGAAGGTTCCGCAGAAGAAGATAACGCCGGCGAAGTTTACAATTTATTTTGTCGGCAATTGAGTGCAGGTGCTGAAGTTGTATTCCGCAAAATACTTGACGACCTTTTAGGTGATATTGGGACTGGGAATGCCGTCATTCCTGGAGAGCAGAATTACACATACGCAACGCCGAGTGAGTCATCTGCTGCACATAATTTGTGTTTGAAGGAAAAGTAATATTTACAAATAGAAAATAAAAGGTATTTATAATCAAAAGAACCTTTTTTTGGCAGATAAAGATATCAGTGATTTCCTGACCCCTTTTCCGGAACAAAATTACTCTGAGTTTAGGAACAAGTCATGCGTGGAAACGTTCGAATTATTTTTTGATGATGACATTGTGCACCATTTAGTGACCGAGAGCAATAAATATTAACTCTTCCTGAACTTGCCAAACCAATATATTGAAAAGATGAGGTCAAAGTTTATCTTGGCAATCTTTTGCCTTCAAGTTATCACCAATTACCATATAAGGCAATGTTATGGGAAGAAAGCGGTGATACTTGTTGTGAAATAGTTGCAGACTAAAAACTTGGTAAATGGATTGAAATGCAACAGCCACGAATGAATCGATATTACAATATTTTCATGGGAGGAACTGATAGAATGGATGAAAATATAAGCAATTGCCGAATCGCTATCAGGGGGGGAAAATGGTACTGGCAAACCCTAACGTAGATCATTGATACTGTGGTACGGAATGCATGGGATTCATTGCGGCATTCAGGTAAGTCTTTAACGCAGGTGCAGTTCAGAAGCACCGTCCAACGTTATTTTTTGAAATATGGCAAACCTTACCAGAAAGGAAAACGAGGGAATGTAAGAAATTGAGCCGCTATGGAAGAACTGCGATTTGATTCGATAGGCCATTTTATAATTGTGGAAGGTGATAAGAGAATACGTAAATGTGCAGGAGAATTTTATAAAACAATATGTCAAACATCATGAAGAGAGTGCAATGTTGGTTTGTGTATATATTGTTTTGAGAAGTACCACATCTTTGCAAACAGTTAGAAATATTATATTTTTTTGTTCCATTACAACTAATTATTTGTTTATTTTGTAAACATTTCAAACATTTACAAAGTAAAAATAAGTATCTATAAATATTGCATTGAGTATATATGCTTGAAGTTTATTTGAAAAATAAATGTTTACAACAGGTAATATGTTGCCGGAATTCTTTAGCGTGGCGTTTGACGCTCACTGACCGTAGCCTACATGGAGAACGCCCACGGTTGCGTATACGCAACCACTATTTATTACAAAACAATATTATTTATCATTGAAAATTATATTTATTCAATCGTATTTAGTCAATTAAAACAGAAATAACTCAAAATTGATACATTTATACGAAAAAAGTTCTCTGGGCATTCGAGGGTTAAATTGGAAAAATCGGGATTTTGGGGCCTTCTGGGATTGAACCCATGATACTGAGGTTCAAAGTCACCTATTTACTGGGGGTTTCACGTTATGGCCAATACGTCGTAAAAATTTCAAGTCCATGACGCTTGTCGTTTAGACTGTGAATTAGTATCCTATCTTTATCTATTATATGTAGATGCTTCTCTGGATTCATTCATATCTATTATCTATTATATAAAGATGCTTCTCCAGATTCATTCAAGGATATAGATAGATAGATACTAATTAACAGCCTAAACCACAAGCATCATTGACTTGAAATTTTTACGAAGTATTGGCCATAACGTGAAACCGCCAGAAGAATAGCGATTTTGAACCTCAGTGTCATGGGTTCGATTCCAGAGGGCCCCAAAGTCAAGATTTTTCCCATTTGAATGCATTGCTTCGATTTTTGGGAATAAAAAAAAAATACTTTCCACATAGTAAGAGAATCAAAACTCAATGAGCCTATATATATGGTCATGATCTATCGAAAACATTAATGACTTTAACGAAAAATATCCTAGGTTCAATGCTAGGACGATGCAAAAATTGGCCGTTTAAAATACATTGAGGTAGTCTTTCATTATTTTTTTTATGCACTTATCGAATTGATAGGAAGTTTTTGCTTATATGGAAGATGTATATTAAGCATATTTTTTTTTTTTAATTAAGATAAGACCGTACTGTCACTGGGTTCGATGCCGGGGCACATTAAAATTTCTCTCATAAGGAATATATGGGAAAAGTAGAACGTCGTTTAAGGAAGTTGCAGCCAATATTTCTGCTTGAATTTTCACACATAGTTAGAGGTGGTGATCTTCTGTTGTGCTGTATAGAAAATATTACCAGAAAGACCCGGGTTGGAAGCCAGGCGGAAAATATATCTCCCATTTAAAATACATTGTGGTATTTTTCATTATTTATTTTGATGCACTTATCGAAATAATAGGAGGTTCTTGCTTAGATAAAAAATGTATATTAAGACTCTGTTTAAGAAAAAAATTTAGATTAGACCATGCTGTTCCTGGTTTCGATCCCAGAGCAGATTACAATTTCTCACATAAGGAATACATTTGAAAAGTAGGACATCGTTTAAAGAAGTTGTAGCCAATATTCTGCTTGAATTTACACACATAGTTAGAGATGGCAATGTTCTGTTGTGCTGCATAGTAAGTATGACCTGAAAGACACGGGTTTGATGCCAGAGGATTAAGTTGCAGCGAATTTCAAGAATATTTTTAATACTTTTTTTTTCTTTTGAGGACCATCCCAATATGATGCCAATATGAAATTAGTGTTGTTGATCTGCTTGCAGTATGCAAGCTACATTTTACTCGTATATAGATGCTTCTCAGGATTCATTCAAGGATATAGATAGATAGATAGGATACTAATTCACAGCCTAAACCACAAGCATGATTGGCTTGAAATTTTTACGACGTATTGGCCATAACGTGTAACTGCCAGAAAAATTGCGATTTTGATCCTCAGTGTCATGGGTTCGATTCCAGAGGGCCCCAAAGTCAAGATTTTTGCAATTTAAAAGCATTGCTTTGATTTTCAGAAATAAAAGAAAATACTTCCAGGATAGGTAGAGAATTAAAATTCAAGGTACCTACATATATCTTCATTATCTATTGAAAACATAAATGACTCCTACAGAAAATATCCTGGGTTCGATGCTAGGACGATGCAAAAATCGGTCATTTAAAATACTAGGGAGTAGTTTTTCATTATTTTTTTTGATGCCTTTATCAAATTGATAGGAAGTTCTTGCATATATGAAAATTTTATATCAAGACTAAGCTTTAGAAAGAAATTTAGATAAGACCGTACTGTTCCTGGGTTCGATGCCGGGGCTCATTAAAATTTTTCTCATAAGTAATATATGGGGAAAGTAGGATGTCGTTTGAAGCTGTTGCAGCCAATATTTCTGCCTAAATTTTCACAAATAGTTGGAGATAGTGATCTTCTGTTGTGTTCTATAGGAAGTATCACCAGAAAGACACGGGTTCGATGTGGGGCGGTAGATATATCCCCCATTTAAAATACATTGAGTTAGTTTTAATTATTTATTTTGATGTACTTATCAAAATAATAGGAAGTTCTTGCTTTGCTAGAAGATGTATATTTAGACTTGGCTTAAGAAATAAAGTAAGATGTGACAATGCTGTTCCTGGTTTAAATGCCAGAGCACATTAAAATTTCTCACATAAGAAATATAAAGGAAAAGGAGGACGTCGTTTGAGGCAGTTCCAGCCAATATTTTTGCTTGAATTTTCACACATAGTTAGAGATGGATATCTTCTGTTGAGCTGCATAGTATGTTTACCAGGAAGACCCGGGTTCGATGCCAGGCGATTAAATTGCAGCGAATTTTAAGAATATTTTCAATCTTTTTTTTTCTTTTGAGGACCGTCCCAATGTGATGCCGATATAAAATCAAAGTTTTGGATTTGTTTGCAGTATGCAAGCTACATTTTACTCGTATTCATAGATAGATAGATAGTGTTGGGAGGCCTTGCGATCATGTGAAACTATGTGCAATTCACGTGGTGCCATGAGTCGTACCGTCCTTTGGACCCCCAGCGAGGAGCCCTCAGCTCCTCTTCCCCCATCAGCAAACAGCAGGGCTGCTATTTAAGGGCCACGCTCGATTAAGTGGCGGCGGTCTCCATCCTGTCGCTCAGCAATGGAAAGACATTACCCTCCCCGGTCTGCCGAGAGTAAGACCACCCGGCACGGACTCCTCAACGGCCCTGCAGATACGCTCGCTTCTCGTAATTGTAAATAAAGAAATCATTCAGCCTACCTGTGTTGTATTTCTATGTCATTACGACAATAGGATACTAATTCACAGGCTAAACCACAAGCGTCATTGACTTGAAAATTTTAGGACGTATTGACCATAACGTCTAACCACCAGAAAAATTGCGATTTTTGAACCTCAGTGTCATGGGTTCGATTCCAGAGGGCCCCAAAGTCCTGATATTTTCCATTTAAATACATTGCTTTGATTTTCCGGAGTTTTTAAAAAATACTTCCCATATAGATAGAGAATTGAAACTCTAAGAGAGTATATATATTGTCAGGATCTCTCGATAGCATTAATGAATTTTACAGAAAATGTCCTGGGTTCGATGCTAGAACGATGAAAAAATCCGCTGTTTAAAATAAATTGAGGTAGTTTTTCAATATTTATTTTGATGCACTTATCGAAATGATAGGAAGTTCATGCTTGGCTAGAAGATGTATGGTAAGAATCCCTTTAAGAAAAAAATTTAGGTAAGACCGTACTACTCCTGGGTTCGATGCTGGAGCACATTAAAATTTCTCTCATAAGGAATATAAGGGAAAAGTAGGACGTCGTTTAAGGAAGTTGCAGCCAATATTTCTGCTTGAATTTTCACACATAGTTAGAGGTGGTGATCTTCTGTTCTGCTGCATAGAAATTAATTCCAGAAAGACCCGGGTTCGAAGCCAGGTGGTAAATATATCACATTTAAAATACATTGAGTTAGTTTTCATTATTTTTTTTTGATGCACTTATCGAAATGATAGGAAGTTCGTGCTGCACTAGAAGATGTATCGTAGGAATTGGTTTCATAAAAATTTAGATAAGACCAAACTATTACTGGGTTCGATGCCAGATCATTATAACATTTCTCTCATAAGGAATATAAGGGAAAATTAGGACATCGTTTGAGGCAGTTTCGGTCAATATTTATCTTTGAATTTTTATTCATAGTTAGAGAGGGTGATCTTCTGTTGTGCTGCGTAGTATGTTTGCCAGGAAGACCCGGGTTCGAACCCAGGTGGTAAATATATCCCCCATTTAAAATACATTGAGGTAGTTTTCATTATTTATTTTGATGCACTTATCAAAATAATAGAAGGTTCTTGCTTAGATGGAAGATGTATATTGAGACTCGGTTTTAGAAAAAAAATTGGATAAGACCATGCTGTTCCTTGGTTCGATGCCAGAGCACATTGCAATTTCTCACATAAGGAATATAAGGAAAAATTAGGAAGTTGATTGAGGCAGTTGCACCCAATATTCCTGCTTGTATTTTCACATATAGTTAGAGATGGTGATCTTCTTTTGTGCTGCATAGTAAGTATTACCAGGAAGACCTGGGTTCAGTAATTGCAGAAAAATTGCAATTTTGATCCTCAGTGTTATGGGTTCGATTCCAGAGGGCCTCAAAGTCCCGATTTTTCTCATTTAAAAGCATTGCTTTGATTTTTCAGTATTTAAAAAAAATACTTTCCTTACAGGTAGAATCAACTCTCAATTAGCATATTGATATGGTCATGATTTATCAAAAACGTTAATGACTTTCACAGAAAAAATCCTAGGTTCGATGCCAGGACGATGCGTAAATCTCTGCTTTAAAATACATTGTGGTAGTTTTTCATTATTTTTTTGATACACTTATCAAATTGATAGGAAGTTCTTGCTTTGCTAGAAGATGTATATTAAGAATCAGTTTCAGAAAAGAACATATTAAGAATCAGTTGCAGCAAATTATTCTGCTTGAATTTTCACAGATAGTTTGAGATGGTGATCTTCTATTGTGCTGCATAAGATGTATCACCAGAAAGACCCGTGTTCGATGCTGGGCGGTAAATATATCACCCAAATAAAACACATTGGGATATTTTTTTTTTTTATTTTCATGCACTTATGGAAATGATAGGAAGTTCTTGCTTAGATAAAAGATGTATATTAAAACTCTGTTTAAGAGAAAAATTAAGATTAGACCATGCTGTTCCTGGGTTCTATGCCAGAGCACATTATCATTTCTCAGATAAGGAATATATCTGAAAAGTAGGACGTTGTTTAAGGCAGTTGCAGCCAATATTTCTGCTTTTAATTTTCATACATAGTAAGAGATAGTGAACTTCTACTGTGCTGCATAATTTGTATTGCCAGAAAGACCCAGGTTCGAATCCGGACGGTAAATATATCTCCCATTTAACATATATTGGAGTAAATTCGACTAAATGAGGCTTTACTTGGTGGTATTCCATGACAAAAGAAGCAAATTGACAAGGAATAGATTTCTTTTTACTACTACCACAGAAGAAGTTTTTTAAGAAAGAAGCAGAAGAGCACATTAAAATTTCTCACATAGGGAATATAAGGGAAACATAGGACGTCGTTTGAGGTTGTTGCAGCCAATATTTCTGCTTGAATTTTCACACATAGTTAGAGATTGTGATCTTCTGTTGTGCTGCATAGTAACTATGACCAGGAAGACCCAGACTAATAAATTGCAGCAAATTTTAAGAATATTATCAATCCTTTTTTTTCTTTTGAGGATCCTCTCGATATGATGCCAACTAGAAATTAGTGTTGTCGATATGCTTTGCAGTATGCAAGCAACATTTTACTCATATATAATAGATAATTCCTTCTCCAGATTAATTCATAGATATTGATAGAATACTAATTCATAGGCTAAACCAGTGTGTTAACCCAGAAGTGTTAACGAAGTATTGGCCATAACGTATAACTGCCCGGAAAAATTGCAATTTTGAACCTCAGTGTCATGGGTTTCATTCCAGAGGGCCCCAAAGTCCCGATTTTTCCCATTGAAAAGCATTTCTTTGATTTTGGGAATTAAAAAAATTCTTCCCAGATAGGTAGAGGTAATCAACACTCAAGGAGCCTATGTATATAGTCATGATCTATCGAAAACATGAATGACTTACACGGAAAAAATCCTGGGTTGAATGCTAGGACAAAGCAAAAATCTGCCTTTTAAAATACATTGAGGTAGTTTTTCATTCTTTTTTTTATGCACTTATCGAAATGATTGGAAATTCTCGCTCTGCTAGAATATTTATATTAAGACTCCGTTTCAGGAAAAAATTACATAATACCATGCTGTTCCTGGGTTCAATGCCAGAGCACATTACAATTTCTCACATAAGGGAAAAGTAGGATGTTCTTTGAGGCAGTTGCAGCCAATATTTCTGCTTGAATTTTCACACATAGTTAGAAATGGTGATCTTCTGTTGTGCTGCATAGAATGTATTGCCAGGAAAACCCGGGTTTGACGCAGGGCGGTAAATATATCTCCCTTTTAAAATACATTGAGGTAGTTTTTCAATATTTGTTTAATGCACTTATCTAACTGATAGGAAGTTCTTGATTTGCTAGAAGATGTACCGTATTTCCAGGCCTATAAGACGCCCTTTTTTTACTCCAAAGTATGCTCTAAAATCACACTGCGTCTTATGGGCCGATGGTAAACGGGTATAACTCCGTCCTACAATAAGCAAGCCGATTCGCCGGGATAAATGCATACCATTAAGTATTTTTTTACCGTATCAAGCATTGAAAATAGTTCAGTTGATTACACATTTCGATAATAACACTTTTTCGATTAAGTAGTGAGTAATACAGTTTTAATATTTCAATGACAGAAGTCCTATTCAAAAATTCCTAGATAAATCGGAAATTCATACAATGTAGCATGTTTAGTTTAATATCGCATGTGGTGCTGCTGCAAAACTTATACACATTGGGCTAACGGAGATGTCATCCCTATCCTAATACATTGTATCTCTCGCGATAAAGAGTTTACCGGCACTCGTCCTCATCTAACAAAGTAAGAGTTTTTTCGTAAATTCTAACCTGAATAATCAAGGTGCGTCTTATGCGCCGGTGCGTCTTATAGGCCGGGAAATACGGTATATTAAGAATCGGTTTGAGAAATAAATTAGATAAGACCATGCTTTCCTTGGTTCGATGCCAGAGCACATTAAAATTTCTCACATAAGGAATATAAGAGAAAAGTAGGACGTCGTTTGAGGCACTTGCAGCAAATATTTCTGCTTGAGTTTTCACACATAGTTAGAGATTTCAAGTCAATGTCAAAATTTCAGGTCAATGACTCTTGTGCTTTAGCCTGTGGATTAGTATCCTATCTGGGTATATATATGAATGAATCCGGAGAAGGAATTATATATGATAGATATGAGTAAAAGTAAATTTATATACGATGAAAAATAACAATTTGTACTTTTTCCATCAAGTGATGATGGAAATGAATCTCTGAAACTAGTTGTTTTATTTCCATTTATTGTTTTTAATAAATACTGTGGAAAAAGTACTTATTGTTATTTTTCATCATGACGTATTTCCACAAGACATCTTTAGAGACTGTGAATTTTAAATATATATAGTTATACATCATAGTCTTAGAAAGTAGTAGCATTTGGGCTAAAGTATTTGTATTTTTTTCAACTATGGTTAATACTAGCTACAGGGAAGATTTTGTGAAAACCTGGAATGGGGAGACAAAAAATCCCCAAACATTGATTGAGATGACATAATATGACCCAAGTGAGAAAACATGTTTCAACATCTCTGTACTTCATATGGTACCCAGTTTTTCAATACTTTTGAATCATTCCAAGTGCATGTGGCGATGGCTTGGTGGGTCACTCCCTATAGTTCTACTTATATTTGACATGCTTATAAACTGACATTATTACATACCTACTTATCAATGATGCTAACACAAAATCACTAATTTTTTGCTGAGGAGTTTTTGTCGGATGCCTAAGATTGTGGTATGACTTTTTCGATCTGACATATTTTCTCTTGACACCATCTTTTGTAAAACGACTGAAACCTATTTTTACCCTCCATAGTATAATTGAGTTTCATAAATAAATATATTGTATGTATAAATTGTAGCTTGCCTAAGCAGATTAATCTATGTGGTTCAGATTTCCTCATTCTTCTTTGTATCCCATCTGTAACTACGTCTCCTTCTCCAAACACTTGCACTATGGATGGAAATTACAAGAAGATCAGTAAATCTTTCTGTGCTGCACTTTCTCAGCTTACTCCACCAAACCAGACTGCCTTCAATTTAATTGTGGTTTCCAGAAATCTTCACCCATGAAATATTTTCAAGTGACAGAATTCCAATATGCGTTTGTAGAATCCAGTTAAACATTTCTGAGTTATTCCAAATTTGCACAAATATGGCACAAAGAGCCCAATCACACTACCATAGGACCTAAAAATGATACAAACTTCATAACTCTGGTATGGAACTTGAAGATCGAATTGGAAAAAATGGGTTTGACAGTAGATGGTCATTGAATCAGGTGTAGTGGAAAAATGTTATCAATCTGCGAATGATGATTTAATGTTTGCTTTGCAGGTCATTAAATATGGAGCAGGAGGCACAGGAGAGAGAGAGAGAGAAGGAGAGAGCAAAGTTGGCAGCTGGTGGTGCACCAGGTGGGGGTGGAGTGGCTGAAACCAATGTACAGACTTTAGACACGATGCAAGCTCTCTGCCTTCCGTTAGGAGCTTCAATTTCCTTACTTGTCATGTTTTTCTTTTTTGATTCCATGCAGATGCTCTTTGCCATCTGTACTGCAAGTAAGTGTAACCTTTTTCTTCTTTTTGTTCACATTTATCTTTAATTTTTTTACTTTTAATTTTGGATTTATTTTGTCATTCTACATAATTGTAAGAAAACCTAGTGTTAGTACTGTTAAGTTCTTCTACAGCTCAGCTCATTAGCATGTGGACTCTCATTGGAAATCGATACCAAGACTAATTTTACCAAAGCAGAAAGTACTGCCCAAATGGCTATCCAAGGACCCAAAAAATCCTCCATAATCTCTCATGAATTTTTGTCTACTTCTAGGAATTCCCTGCAAAATGTTGTAGGATATTTTTTTGCTCTAGTGGAGTCATACAATATGTTTTTCATATCCTGATCACCTGATATGAATGTTCAAATTATTATTTTTTCAGTCTTTGTTAAAGATTCTTGAACTAACAAGAACATGCAAATGGCACTTTCAGCCTAAACAATAATGTTTTTATTGTTGAGTAAAGTAAGACACTACTGGAAGTGAAAATGTTATAATAATATCTTAAATGAATTTGAAACTAGTAATGATGCCTTTTGAAAATCAGCTGGGAAATTGGAGGAAGAGAACATAAAAATCGTAAATTCAACATGCAAAATATCCATTATTAAAATCTTTTCTAAATCCATGTCATCAAGATTTCCTCTTAAATGTCATATTTGACTTCTGCAAATTATCATCACAATCAAACTGATTCCATTATTAACCCATCAAGAGACCCTTTGTATAATTTATTAGCTATTAATTTTAGCTTATTGTTCCACTTCCTACAAACTTGAAGACACATAAACAAAGAAGATAAAGTATAAATATGTTGATTTTCCTTAAATGTCCTATTCGTTCTAATTATACATTATTATAAATAATATAAATCTAATATATATTTATTATTGAAAGACATTTATAAACTATGTATATAAAATATTAAGTAGAGAGAGTTTATAACAATTTTAATTTTTCAAACTGCAGCTATTATTTAATCATTAATTCTAGTTACATATATATGTATGTATATATATAATAGATATATATCCCCTCCTCACTACCACCACAGTTCATTGCCTCATCGGGGCGGAGGGGTGTAAACGGAGGTTGGAGGCGATGTATAGCCCAGGTTCAACCATGCTAAGAAGTCTTCAACAATATCTCCGGCCAAATAATGAAAGTGGTATTCACCAACCGGCAGTAGGGCAGCCTGGTGAATTATTTCCCTAACCCCCCCCAAATACAAGTACAATTTTCATGATGAGCTTCTTTAATGGAAATTTATCCGGACGTAAAAGCACCACCCATTCGGATGTCCGGGAGGTGGTGGCATTGAAGAGGTCCATCATGAAGAAAAGAATTACTACCCTGCAATTCACAACCTACAACTGCCGCAGCTTGAAGAGTGAAGAACGATTGCTGGAACTACTCAATGAAGCAGAGAAGATAAAATGGGATATCATCGGTCTCAGCGAAGTCAGAAGAAAATCAGAGGAGCTACTTACACTGAAGGAAGGACACTTATTCTTTTACAGGGGTACCAAGGATGGAAGGAATGGAGGCGTTGGATTCTTGATCAACAAGAGATGGAAGGATAATGTGGTAAAAATCGAAGGTGTATCAGATAGAATTTGCAAACTCATACTAAAGATCAATGAGCGTTACTCAGTGCAGGTCATCCAAGTCTACGCACCAACAGCAGCAAACAGCGAAGAGGAAATTGAAACCAAGGACTAAGGATCGAACCAAGGACCATCAGCAAAACTTCAAACAGCGTTTACAAAATATATTCATGATCTTTATCCCCATGCTGAGTTTAAAGTTTCTATGTTATCAGGAAGTGATTCAAAAAAAATTTTAAATCGTCGCAATGCATTTTAAATGGGATTCTATTAGCCCTGACTTAGCTTCGAACCAAGGATAATCAACGCAGTTATCTTTCTGGTTTTCGTTGGATACATACAGCTTACACTTTTTCAAAACTATGGTAGTCATTCCTCAAAAATTAGCATATGAATCCTTTTATTTGAATCTAGGAACTTATAACACCAGAATAAATATTGGTCAACCACTAATAGAATATTAAATAAGTAATTAGTGATGAAAATCACTTAATTTTATCTTATTTATTTATAATATTGTAAAATATTATATTATTCTCTGATCATAATTTATGCTATGAAATCTGAGACTTTAAAGAAGCTAAAAGGTATTATTGTCATCAATAATATGATTTTTTTAGATAAGGATAATGCAGCTCTGGGGGAAATCACTATGACATTACTTTTTTGCTCGATGTTGTTTAATGTTATGTTATTTTCAGTCATTGCCACGGTTGCGTTGGCCTTCCTCCTCCTTCCCATGTGTCAGTATGTCATACGGCCCTGCTCTGATGGAAAAAAGTGAGTTCTTCTTTCTTTACCTCTATAAGTTATTTCTATAAACCAAAATACACAAATTTATTAATTATGTAATATAGTGTAATTTGTTTTTTAACCTTTAGAAGCAGCTTTTTTTATGTTTGTTTATGTATGGAATAAATATTATATGATAATGATTTGTTGAGGAATTGCTTCAGTTGTTTCCAAATTTCATTGCATTTAAAATTTCAACTTTATAGTCTTAGTTTCCTTGTTAAGGTTTAAAGTAAATGAATGAAGCCTACAGTTTTTATTCTTTGAATGGAGCTATCAATCATGAAATAGTAATAAGTTGTCCATGGTTAGAAATTAATTAAATTAAAGTTGAAAACCTGTTCAATAAAGAATTCGTTGCTAAATACTGATAAATTATTGAACCATTCCAAAATTTATTTATAGCAAAATTTTGTTGGGAAGTTGTTAAAAGTTGCATGTATAAGGAACCTTGATCATAATAGTATCATGTAATTTAATTAAACCAAGTCTAATGAATACATTTTCTGGTCATTTTGCATCTAATTACAATTTTGAAATCTCGCCCTAACATTGAGGATGCAGTATTTAATGGAATTTCATAAAAAAATATGGAACCTTTACTTATTCTTAGAGTTGTAATTAATAACTGACTACTATTAAATTTTAATTCTAAGTGAGGAAGTTGATGTTTGATCATTTTGTCACCATTGTTTTTTTGATGAGTTTGAAAATTTGATGCACTCCAACATGTTTCAAATCAAATGGAATGCAATTTAATGATTAAAATGAATGGAAATTTAATGTGATTTTTAGCTTAGTTTTCCGTCATTTAAGGCTCAATTCATGCTTTGACCTTACTGTGCTTTTGTTTGTTGAAATGAAAAATTGGAAAGCTCCATAGTTATATCTCTCACTCTATTTTTAAATCTGTAGTCCCTAACAGGAGAACAGGAACAGTTGTTACATTTTTTTGTGTAATTCTGTACCAAAGAACGTTTTTGTTATGCAGGTATGTTGAAGATCAGTCAAACAAAGGATATGTGCCACTACCTGTAATACATCCCCAGCTTCTCTTCTCCTTCCTCTCTTCTTCCAGCCTTTGTTCAATTTTGTTTCCTGTGGAGCACAGGTTATATTCTATAAATAAGGCTCCTCATGTGTACTTTTGCTGTGTAGAATACCCATCATAGGCTTGTGGGAGGGAAGGCTATTCCTCATTTTCTGTTACTTGTGTAGAGAAATGTAACTTTTTCTGGACTCTGTTTGCAAATTTTAGAATGGAAAAAATTTCTAGTGATTTAGAGATGCAAAATTTTTGAATTATGAATCTCGGCACTTACTATAAATTCATGTTTGTAGCATATCTGTGTTACAATAACAATTCATGTATTGCAGGAGAAAACTAAGTTTTGGTTTAAATGTAAGGAGAAGGAGATGAGGGTTGAAATTGCATTGAACATGGAACCACAATCTGATCAGTTTATGTCTATGTCTACGTAAGAACCCTGCAAGCCGCCTTTCGGCGTGTGGCAGGGGGTGCAAGCACCTTGACTCTATTTTCCTAAACAGTTGCTTTTGCGTGTAGTTTGCGGAAAAAATGAATATTTGAAGCGATTCGTTCTAGCATCTATTTCCCTAATCTTTCTGGCAGTAACAGAACGGCCCACACAACAGGGGGGTCGCATTATATCGGTTACATCATCTGAGAACGTAATTTATAGATTAATTTTATTCAAAAGTTTAACTAAATGTTAACTACAGAATATTTTATCCACATCTTCCTCACTTCTGTAAACAGGAGCTTATTAAGAGCAAGGAAGTGGTACTCCACACAGTAGGTGCTCCACAACCAAAATCTAAAGAAGCAAAATTGGCAATGAAAAGAACTACGCAAGATGCCCTCCATCAACTTTTAAAAGAAAGCATAAGGACCCTAATGCTTTATGGTCATATGTATGTGAGGTCCAAGGTAAAGAGCAAATACGGTAGAAGTCCGTTATAACGAGCACTGCATATAACGAGAGTTGCATTATCCATTTTCCGTCTCACTGCAAAAAGGATAGGGAGTTGCATCCTTATAACAAGTGGCCATTTCTGAAGTATCGTTATAACGAGTGCCACATTTCTGTTTGTCTTGCAGGAGACATATCTCAGAATCTTCAATTGACGTGGGAGACGAAGTCTGACAAGCTAACGGTAATCTGAGGAGTATTCTCTTCAGAAAGCAGAAAAATATTAAATGCAAAAATTATTGTCACCTTGTTCATGCATTTGTTTTCCACAAGTCGCCTCACCCTTCCTTGGCAAAAATGCTTCAGGGAGCTTTGATTAGAAACTACTCGCGAGTTTTACTCTTCCCTTCATCCCTCCGCACATATTATCACCTCGTCTCTTGTTTCTTTTTGGCAACGACCCCTCCAGTCAGTGCAGGAATTTTTAATTGAGTTCCCATCATATTATCATCCTCGCATCGGATTTGTTTTCATACGAAACTTGGCACCAATCGTCTGATCCAGTATCGGTGGGAATATAGGAGATAAAATTCTTCAGTCTTCGCCTAACTTTCATGGTGAAAGGACGTGTTCTCCTGAACATCATTGACGATCCTTGAGTGCCTGACCATCGGTTAACGTGTTAACCAGTAGCCGGTGAATTTTGTCCCACTGCCACATAAAGCTGTGTAGTAGATTACTTGTGGAGAAGTGCTGATTAGAACCAAGGATTTCTTTATTTTTCTTTTAGATTGTTATTTATTTCCCCTCAGTTTCCGCATATTCAGGTCTTATTTATTGTTAGGCGTGAATTGCTTTTTATTTCCTACTGACAGGTTTATTTAATCGTTTATCCATATTCGTGCCAATTTTTTCTCCTTTTCATTTCTTGAATTGACCATTTTGGAAGTGCTAGTTTAGTATTTATTATATCTACTCGCATCTGAAGTAGTATATATTTTTCACTTGATTTACGACCAAAAGTTATATTTTTTACTTTAGCTCACTTCGTTAGACTTTTTCCCCATTCGAGTGCATTTCCACCAGGTAACTTTCACCACTCAGGTATAAAACAGCGGGTGGTAGTTTGTTTGGGAGTTTTGAGGTAAAGGATTAAAGTCTTTCCCAATAGGATACCTTCGTATAGGTCTGCCTTGGGCGGTTTTGAGAGTTATGCAGAGACTGCCCCTCTGAGGGCACGGATCTGTGAGCTTGAGAGAGTGCTCAGGGAACTTTACTCTTGGCTATTCCGGGAATGGCTTTGCTCTGGTACTTGGGGGTGGGACGTCCAACTCCACGGCAGTTCGTGCCTCATTGATGACTCGGACAACTCTGAGGATCAACACTGGTTGGACTGTCAAGGAGACTGACTACCACTCATTTGGAGTCTGACCCTTTTCTGGAACCTGAGTGGAGGGTGGCTACGAGGAGCGGAAGAGCAGTGTGGGCTGGTAAGGGCACTGGGGAGGTGATGCCGAACCCTATCCCTATCCGCAATGGGTTCTCTGCACTCCAAAGCGCTGATGAGC
The DNA here is from genome assembly GCA_947579665.1 of Sympetrum striolatum. Lineage (NCBI taxonomy): Eukaryota > Metazoa > Arthropoda > Insecta > Odonata > Libellulidae > Sympetrum > Sympetrum striolatum. The sequence continues at coordinate 96,747,136 of OX388344.1, read as the reverse complement.
CTCTTCTGAATACCACGCCTGCGCCCCAGCCCTCTGAAGTAACCGCGCCCGAGAGTGTGTGAGAGGGGAAGGGAATTATATTAATAGTGAGCTCAAACGTCAGGGGGGTAGTGGCTCCTTTGCAGAATAGGGCAGTGACATAAGGGTCATATCCTGGTGTGTTCCCTCAGTGCAAGTGGCCCACGTCACGGGTGCAGTTTGTGCAGTGGTCACGGGTACGAGTTGCTCTTGCTGCAAGTGCTGTAATAGCTCATGTTGGCGTCAATCATGCCTGTTCCCATACTTCATTTTGCATTTAAAACCTGCAGTCTGCCAGTGGCCTGTGACAGGGGGTGTAAACACTGAAACCCCTATCTAACCTGGAGAGCTATTAGCTTCCTAATACTTCACTGGAAAAATGACCAAAAGCAACTATCTGTCCTGGCAACTATTCCCTACGGAACACTGGATGTGATGAAAAACATCATCAGATAAAATTCCATCCAATGCAACTCGCAGCGATCTGTTTCCGAGAAATGACCTTAACCACTCAACAACTTTTCTGTTAATCCCATAAACCATCAACTTATGAATTAATTTTACATGTGATACTCGATCAAAAGCTTAAATGAAATCTAGAAATATGGCGTCTGTTCTTATACCCTTATCAGCTGCTCTAACTACATCATTGAGAAAAAGGGCTTACTAGGTATCACATGACCTACCTTTACGGAAAATGTGTTGACATTGACTAATTGCCCCCTTGTCACTTAGGAAACAAATTATTGAACTCGCTATGATGCGTTTGATAGTCTTGCAAAAAATTAATGTGAAAGATATTGGACGGTAATCTTCCGGTGTCGAGGAAAGTCCTTTCTTAGGAATCGGAGTGATATGCACTCTTCTCCATGACATTGGGTCAACGCCTTCGTCCAAGGTTTTCCTATAGAATACGAAAAGAAGTGGAGCAAGCTCATTTGCCAGTGTTTGAATTATGAGCTATGGGATACCTTCTGCTCCTGGTGCTTTTTTCTTGTCTACTTGTTGCAGCAACTTTCCTATTCCATCCACCGACAACTCAATTGGTTCCATCTCTGAATCAACACGTATAGATACATACATACATAATTCGTTCATGCATCCATCGTCTTAAGTAAAGCTTTCCTGGTAGTGTCAATTAATTAGATACGTTTACATACCGATTCAGTAACCGTTAAATCCACATCATCAACTGGTATTACTATTATTATTATTACGGGTACTGAAGACTGACCTCCTCGAGATTTTCGGACATATGGCTTAAATTCCTTCTGGTTGCCTCCTAAAGACTAGGAAGGTTCTAGATATATATTCCTGTCTCACTCTGTGATTCATCTTTAACTAATCATTGCACCTCTGCATATTTTTGCCGCTCAAGATCAAAGTCTACTCCGATTTTCTCTAGCTTCTTCATCTGTACTTATAAAATCCTTTGATTCCTATGCAACACTCGCAACTTATGTTTCATTCAATGTGGATCCTTACCCTCCCTAACAGTTTAAATTGGGACAAACCTAGCAAAGCCTTCTCTTAATATTCAGAGAAATTCTATCCAGCTATCCTCAATAATGTTACCACACAAAAAAACAACAGAAGTCTTACCTCTTCAAATTGATATAATCGCTGAATTCCAAAAATCTCACTTTGAGAAACATATAAACCTGCCGCGGTGACTTGAGGGATTTTACTATTTCCGCTTTCATAACTGCAGGTATGATATTGTGGTCTGACATTCCAGCAATAATATTTAGATCATTGATCAAGTGAGAATGCGAAGTGACTAATAAATCAAGTACACTACCTTGACCTTTGCAAATTTTCCTCATAACCTTCTTATTAATATGATCTAAAGGTTGATGCAAAAACGTATCTATCAATGTCTGTGATATAGTATTCTCTCTACCGGAGTACGAGCTCGATAAATTCCTCCAATATGGGGAAGGTTAAAATCTCCTCCTACAACTATGATACGATCCTTCACTTTCTTCCAAATATTATCTAACGAATCAGCTAGTTGCTCTATACATCCAATGTCGCCATCCAGAGGCCGATAAAACAAAGAAAAGAATACCTTCCCTCCATTCTGTCCAATAGCAGAGCACCATAGCATTTCGCATTGCATTCTAACATAAAAAAACACCCACATCCCTGAACACCGGACCTGCTACCTTCTCATCAGCCTTGGACGTACAATGAACCCCGGAGCAGTTAAGGGGTACCCTACACAAGTCAAGGAGATGGCACAGATTGACAAAGCCCGCTCCTTTGCCCTTAGGGAAATCCCTCTACCTTATGCCAAACCATACAGAAACAATCAAACCTGAGGACTATGCTGCATATGGACAAAGCAATGTCCACTCCAGATGATCCCCCGTCTAGAGCAACCTCAGAGATCAGGTCCTCAAAAGAGTCCAAGATCTCCTCGAGTTGAGGCATCGTTGGTGCTGACATGCGCCACCACATGCATGCATATAATTATCTGTAATAAATGTCACAACGATAAAAATTAACCCTTTCTTATTCCATCCTAACCATCATCTCATGCAAATCTGTACAACACTGGTGTAATTTTACCCTAAACTGTACATTTTTTTATTGTAGCATTATTAATTAGCAGCACTGGTACGAGCTGTCTTGAATACTGACTTAAGTTTTATGAAACATATTTGTTGTTTAGTTGTCTCCATTTATTAAAATTTAAACTGCGATTTGCAGCCATATAATTACTTATTGCAATAATGTTTTATAATAAAGCTAAATGGGGAAAGATGAATGCAACTTAAAAATCATCATTAAGTGTAAATTATACCAAGATGCTTCTGTACGTACAGAATTTCATTTGGAGTGTGTGGGCGCTTCACCGGAGCTGAGCTTCTCTCATTTTCATTGGCGCTGTTCATCGTTTGCATTTGGGTACTCACTGGACATTGGCTCCTCATGGATGGCAAGTATTCAAACAACATGAAGATGCTTATTAATTCTTAATTAATTCTTTCCATTTTATATGTTTAATTAAAATTAATGCATTAATGTGATGATAATAGAACTTCCTTGGAATAATTTTCATTTTGCTTAATAATAATTTTGGGTCTTAACTTAGTAGCATATTTATAAATTTCAAATAAAAATCTCTCAAAATGAATTAATGAGTAATATGATATATTTGCATTATTGTTCCCTGTGAGTATGCTTTGATGCGTTATCACTCCAGTATAATGAATAACTTATTACATCTTTTTTGTTAATTTCTGTAATTAAATCTCTAGGGGCAATTTTTACCGGCATTAATTGGAACTAATATACACTTCTTAATGATTTATACATACATATGTTGGTTTTATCAAAGAATTTGGAAGTGTGTTTTGTTTGATAACTCATTGAAAATCATTGCAAATAAAAAAAACTAAATCCTTAATAATTTCGTCACTAGTCTTTTTCCCAGTCTGACAATCAAGCAACCTTTTATCAATGTTTGTCTCTTTTCAGCAATGGGTATGGGCCTATGCGTGGCATTCATTGCGTTTGTCCGTCTGCCGAGCCTAAAAGTATCAACTCTCCTGCTCACTGGTCTTCTCATATATGATGTCTTCTGGGTCTTCTTCTCCTCTTACATTTTCAATACCAATGTAATGGTTAAGGTAAGGTCCTTTCGTTTTTGGAGCAATATCATGTGAAAAGGCCGTTATATTCCTTTGGGTGTGAAAGCATTGGCTCCTTTTAATCATTAATTATGAGATAAAATCTGTTGCTTTGTGGAACTATTGTTATCTGCTTGAATCACAATGGCAGTTGCTGGGATAATTATCAGAGGTTAAATAATTAAGAAGTGGATTGGGGCAATTCAGAAAGTAAAAAACAGTAGACTCCTGATTATCTTGGATCTTTTGGAATAGACTAATCCTGCTTAATGTGATCCCCATCTGATGTGCTGTTACGGCAATAATTCATTCATCTATAATTTGAAAACTGCATAAATCAAGCAATAAAATACATGTGGCACTTGCTGATTGCTGGCACTGATTGCAAGTATGATTAATCAAAACAGTGGTAACTGTAAGTAGATGCGGGCTACTCTTCTTGAAGGTTTCAAATGCAAAGGAAGTAGGTTTCCCACATACCAATAGCACCTATTATGCCTTGCTTTGTTCCTATTTTGTATACTGAATTGCATCATCATTACTTGATATATGACAGCATGTCTGTAACTGTCCCAATTGGGAGGAAATGTGTCACAATTTAGTTGATCTATAAATTAGCTTAATAGTTTGGTGTTTGTCCCTTGAGATCAGGCCAAAGTAAGCAGTTACTCTAGTAAAATGGTGGTTCAATTAAATTAAATCAATGATAAGTGTGTGTGTATACATGTGCATATACAGTTGATTAGAGTCGGCTCTAGCCAGTAAGCAAGGTAAACAAAACATAGAGGTGCCTCAAGTACATTTTCCTTAAATATTTGTATGAAATATCTACCATCTTCTAGATTGCCATTTTGTCAAATTCTCTAAAGAATTATTGCTCTCTAACATGAGTCTGTGTAATGAAATATTTTGATTTAAATAAATTCATGCAATTAATGCAAATAAATGTGGCCTTAATAATATTTGCTTTTTCTTTGGCAAGAATCTAATTATGTATTTGTTCTTTATTCTATCACTAAGTCATTATTTAAGTTGAATTGACGTTATTGTTTTAGGTAGCTACTCGGCCAGCCGAGAACCCAGTTGGATTGGTAGCTAGGAAGTTACACCTCGGAGGAGTGGTTAAGGAAGCCCCAAAACTCTCTCTTCCAGGGAAACTTGTTTTTCCCAGCATGCACCACTCAGGCCATTTCTCTATGCTTGGTTTGGGAGACATAGTAAGTAGAAATGCTAAAATCTATCATTCATAGATTTTCATTGAAATCAATTTGTGTGTGCAAATAGTAGGAAGATAATCCTTTAAAATGTTATCCATATTATATGTAGCAACTATTGACACTTGGTGGAAAGGATGGGATGATGAAAAATGAATTATTGGGAATAAAGGTTGTATTTCATTCATTCATATTTTTGGATTCATTGGAACAGTAAATATATTCCTATTATTTGTTGAATAAATTATTGGGAGGAATCCTAATTCGCAGGTATAATAGTTAGAGGAAGTAGAACCCAAACTTAATATCTATACTATTAAACCCCTATTCAGTCCATAAGACTCCCAGAAGTGGGAATGTCCATATTTGAGCTGTCTTTTTCATAGTATAGGGCCAAGGAAAACTAAATATTATTGCAGTCACTTAAATAAAGAATTATTTATTGCAGTCATTGTCAATATGACCTTGGAAATGAGAACCTTCTATTTTCCTCACAAGATACCCTTTTTAAACAAAACTCTTCCATTAATTTCAACCTTAATTTAATTGTATTAAGGTTAAAATTATTATTATTTATTATTGTATTTAATATAATAACACGATTTTGATGATTTATCTGGGATTTTCTCTCATAACTTTCTTAATAACATTTCTTATCCATGATAATGTTAACATTTGAGGTTCATTTAAAGTTTTACAACATCAACAAAACACAAGACTGCCATTTCCTACATAATACTTACTTATTTAATGATAGTTCAGTGTATCCTTTCAGCAAAGATTGCTTTCAATTCGAATAAAGGTAATGCTCAACGCTCATTGCTTCTACAAGGTTCCTGTATAAAGAATTTATAGAATAACAACTGTTTTCAGATTATGACTAGAATTGAAATAAAGTGAATCCCGTGCATAAGGAAAATAATATAGCGTATACATTATGTAAAGGTAGAAATCAATCGTGAAAGAAAGCTGATCAAGAACTGGAACTTGTAATCTAGAAACTAGCCAGGTAGTGGCTGACTTCTACATGCTTTGTAATTCTCTCTTATTAGTGTAATTATGAGTGATCCCTTCTTGATAACTGGGTAGGGCTAACATTTTGCCGAGGGTATAGCTCAAGAGAAAAGATGTACTCAGATTAAAAATTTAAATTGAAACGAATACTGTATATTGTGGATTAATTGCCACAAAACAGCATTTTTGCCATATTAATATCAAGAATGAATAATTTATTATCATACTGTGAATTACTAGCGCATATTAATTTCTCAAGACTTTATTAGACATTGACATTAGACATTGCAACTATGCATGAAATGGTTAGTGACTTATTGAACGACCATCTGATTTGTTTGTGTATATCAGTGCCGTAATAGATGATGCTTTTTGTCCACAGGTGATGCCTGGTCTTCTACTGTGTTTTGTGTTGCGCTATGATGCTTACAAGAAATCCCAGGCAATTCATTTGGGTGAAACAGGAGTACCAACCCCTAAGCATTTTAACAGAATTAGGTGATGGCATTTATTTTGTTGTTTCTCTTTTGAAAGGGTTAAAGGTTCTTCGCACTTAGGGGCATGCACACAGGGATTTTTCCTTTGGATTTTCCTCCCTTAAAAATAAAAATTGCATTGTTTTTTTTAATAGCTTGAAATCTATATTGCACAGTTCTAAGCAGTAATCGTTGTAACTATCTTGTAATTTTGGAGCTAATAATTCTTAAAATGAGGCAATGCAAAATTTCTTACAAAGATCTTACCAGAAATATATTTGCCATGCTGCAGAATAAGGATGCCCTATAGTTCATCATTGTGCAGTGAAAACAAGCATTAATTTTCATGATTATGATCCTAACTCTCTCTATTTTTGCTTTCTAGCAAATTTGATATTTCAGCTAAGAGGAAGAAGATTAGCAAAAAACTAATTAAAAACCTTCCTCCACTTTTTGTTTGACAGCATTGTCTGTGAATATTTTGGAGAGGGATTTTGAAGTACCGTTGAAGCTTATGAAAAATATACTAAATATTATATATATTATACTAATTTATTACACTGTAAATGAAAAATATGCTTCTCGCAATATTCATGAGATTATGCTTATACAGTGAAATCTTGATGTAATGTTTTTTACCAGACCAAGAGAAATCGACTGTAGATGCAGAAAAGATGCAAAAGCAGAGTATAGTTGCTGTTGCTAAGACCTCGAAATTTCAACCTAGGAGCCAGGAAAATATGGGAAAAAATAACATTAGATCCGTATTTCCTTGTGTATCTATTCTAGACTCAGAAAGAGGCATTTGGCAGGAATCTTAATTTTTTCAGGTGCATGTGTTGACAGTAAGAGGCTTAAGGATAAAATGGAGGTCCTTATATTCAGTTGGGAAGAATGACTAAATGTGCAGAAGTGTCTTATTATTATATACATGGATCTTTGATCTCTAATTCTCTAGATGAGCAGATGTCAAATAAGTAATAGCAAAGAGGCTTACTATCAACGTACAGTCACATTTAAAAGTCTGTGGCTGAAATAAGGTTGGCATAATTGAAAGCTATTGAACTGCTATTGAAAGCTTTGTTGAATTGCTATTGAAACTGGGGAAAAGAAAAAATTAAGGTTATATGCCCTGATGCCTACAGAAACTAAAGATTTAATCTTACTCTATAGATATATTTCACCTACTCTTTTTTGTTCCTTTAAATTTATTATTAGTATTAGATTTTGAATGAATGTTCTTGAATCCCAAACTTAGTGTCATATTTGATTTGATTTAAAAAAATTTACTTGATAATATAGAAATATACAGGGTGTCTGCCATCCTGGAGAATTCAGGGAATTTAGTTCTTCTGGAAAGTTCAGGAATATGTCAGGTAACCTGGAAAAATCAATGACTTACTTTCCTTACAAAAGATATTTCTATGACTTTGTTTTTCTGCTCCATATTAGTTCAATAAAAATATCCTGAGGGGAAGAAATGTTTCAATGGCGGTGTGGTTAATTCAAAGCTTCTAAGACATAATCATGCCCTAGTAATTTTATGAAATTCTTAGTCCAAAAAAAAGCTTTAAAAATCTCCATTGGCCTTTCATTTACGAAAAGTATTTCCTGTCTCAATTCAGAAGTTGCCTTGGTATGGAATCTACACTTAATGATCTAAATAGATTGCTAGGGAATGTTGCTGATGCAATTGACTTGCCTCCCATTTTATTTATCCTGGGGGAGATGTAGCCAAACAGCTCCCTCTTCCAATCATCCAGGGCTCTCAAGACAAGTACAATAAATTAAATAAATGATTATCTCAAGTATAGGAAAAACACTGGTAAAAATAAAGGTTAAAACATAATAATCGATCAAAGGTCACTGTACTAAAGAAAATATCAACATGGGGGAGAATGTAAAGTTATTGCCAAGAATTAGGCGAAGTTATTTGCTTAATATAAAAATTTTGGATTAAAATTAGTTATGTGAACATTTTTATATTACATTTTTATTGGCATAATTTTCACTGTGTTACATTTTCATTGTTTATAGGAACTATTTTCATTTTTGTGTCCCCTAAATTCAAGAAAAGAATTTCCTGAGCTTTTGAAGATGTTTTAGAATTTCTGGTGATCAATGAGACCAGTTCGTTCTTCAGGTGTATCAATTAAATGAAACGATACACATCAGTATATATTCCAGATTTCACTTTTTTCTTATATATTCCAACTCTTTTCAGGGAGAATTACCTATCAATAACTCAGGATTGCATGAGTGTCTTATCAGTTTACTTACTCAATATTCTTCACATATTTACGTATACTTGTTGCATTCAGAGCTCAGGAAGCCCTGAGTGCCTCCTGAGCAAGGGCACCGATACACCTTGGGCTGATCCTGTCACTAGTTGGAAGGTTCATTTAGACATACCGTGTCTTTTGGCAGATTTTGCCTTGTTGTTTTCCTCTCTTTTTCTTTCACTCATTTTATACGATTGTCCATGACATTCTATTTCAATTTCCTAATTTTTTAACACTATATTTCTGCTGCAAGCGTCAGCTGATGGTTAATCCTTCTTATTTTAGTATCAGGTAACTTCTAATATCATTAGTTAGTTTGAGGTTTTTAGGCAAATTGCAATTTATTGCGAAACTTCCTTGGCTTGGCTAATGTGCTTCGTGAAACCCTTATTTGATCTATTACCTCAAAAATCAGTTGCATAATTTAAAATATATTCTCTTTCTTCGTTACTTCTTTCAGTCTCTTGATAGGTCAATTATTTCCCTTGTCGAATGGTCACACCGATCAATAAACCTCAGCACGGAAATGTTCAGGAGCAATAATGTGGTTTACATTTTTTCACACATTTTTCTTTGTATCCTGAAATTCCATGTTTATTTACTAGTGATTTTTTAATTATATTGAGAGCTCACAAAAGAAATTTTATATTACTAATTATAGTCAATACTTCGTAGGGAAAATTTAATTAAAATAACTTATAATATTTTTTACTTCGAAGTAATGAAATGGTAAGAAAAAATGTTTAACCAGTTCTTTTAATTTTATGACAACCCGAGGTATCTTTCTTTTCAAATTGAATTATATTGATTGTGCCCCACCTATTCTCAAGCTAATTTTTCATCAAAATTTCATAATTGTTACAAAATTAATATTTTACTTGTTGACATAATGTTCTTTTCTACAAATATGGAAGCAGTTACTTCCACTGCTCCTTGATAGGGTATTTCTTGGGTCTGCTTACTGCCACAGTATCTTCAGAAGTGTTCAAAGCAGCACAACCAGCTCTACTTTATCTTGTCCCGTTCACTTTGCTGCCACTGCTAACCATGGCCTACCTCAAGGTTAGTTGGACATTACTTTGTATTTACAGCAACTATTATATCAATTTCATCATCTTTGATTTGAAAGTGTTGAACATTTTGCAGCAGGTTTATTTATTTAAAAAAGTAATTTAAATTGTAAGGAAAGGGTTAAAGGTACTTTGCACATAAGGGCGTGCACCCAGGAAAAACAGACTTGACGGGGCTGGGAATTGAACCCAGGATCTTCCTCTATCCAGGAGTCTGCCTTAACCATCTAGGCTACCTGCCAGAACCACGTTAATGGTAAAAATGGGTAATCCAGCCTCCCCGATAGAGGAAGGTCCTGGGTTCGATTCCCAGCCCCATCATACATTTTTTCAAGTCTGTTTTTCCTTGAGAATTTAAATTGTATTTATTGTGAACTAATGCTTCATTCCCCTAGTTCTACGGCCAAATCATTTGATAGATATTCCTGTTGCCAAAGTTAACTAATTTTTCACAATGTATTTTAGATAACACTTTACTCAAATGGCTCCTTTGTACAATACTAGCCGTTTAGGCTTAGAGAGTAAATGGTGACATGAAAAGGTGCAATTATCTTGTTCCTTTAATTTGTAACTACTTCTGATCAGAGTTAATGATAATATTTTCCTCAGTCTCTTTCTTAAACTACCAATTCTCAGTGATGGCAAATCAATTTTGAGGAAAACTTTCTCGTCATATCCTGGAATTGCAAAATGTAGTTGAATAATTTGTATGTGCAATAACTGAAGTTCTTCATAGCCAAATATTTACTTCAAATCAAAGGGTGTGATTTCATGGGGAAGAATGCTGAAAACTAAAATAATTAAATAAAAATTCAACAATAAATCAAGTATCAAATCTTTTTATGTATATAGGATGGCAGTGTAGTATTTCACATTTTGGTTTTGATATCTTTATAAGAATATATTTATAGAAAAAATCCCTTTTTTTATTTGCCAGGGATTGATCATTTGACATTATTGCTAGAAAATGTTGTTGCATAACTGAACAACAATGAAATTAAACTACTTTAGAAAATACTAAAATGGAAGTAGTAGCTAATTTAGCTAAAGAAACCCATTCACTCAGTTTTTTTAATGTATATTTTGGCAATTATTAATGATTGTGAATTTTTCTCAGAGTGTAACATGTGTTGTGTTTGTTTTAGGGCGACTTGAGGAGGATGTGGAGTGAGCCTTTTATCACTCATCCTCCAGCCAAACATCAAGAAGTCTGACACTCTGTGGATTACACTTGTTTGCAAATTGTTCAAATTTCTCCATTTGAAGAAAAATAGGCTCTCCCTAATTCTTGCAAATGGAGTATTGTAGGTAGGCATTCCAGAAGGGGAGCAATTGGAGATCTTCTTCTTTTGATGATGGACACCACTGCATGTCGCTGACATTTGCTGTTTAGGAGACCAATAATAATTTCCCCTACATAGTGGTGATGTTTTAGGGACAACTTCTTTCCATGCCTAGTATTTGCCCCGAACTTGGATATTTATGTGTGTGAAAGTGTGAGTTTGTGTGCAAGTCCGAACACATCTAGACTATCTCTCTAAAAACACCACCTCTGTGGTGACTTGTGATTGAGAGTTTGAGTGTCTGCTTAGTTGTGATTGATGGATCCGAATTTTTTTCTCCCAACATTGCAGAGGAAGCATTGGAAGTCATCGGATGAACTTCGAGGTATCATGGTTCCTGCAGTCGTATTTATTGCAGTGATGCTGTTAGTTTTTTGTTGTTAGTTCTTAACTATTGCACTTCTTACCAAGAAAAACATCTGTGCAGTTTACTTTTGCCATTAAGAGACAATCCAGCACGATCAATTAACCATCTCGACTTAATGTTGTTGATGTAATCATTTTAGTTATTTATAGAATTTCCACGTTCGGATATTGATGATTTTTTATTAGAAAACTTGATATTGAGGTTGAAGTTTTATTTCTTAGTTGGCACATTCAAATCTGAATTCCATTAAGTTTTGCTGCTGTAAAATTCTCCTGTTTCAAGTATTCGTATTCTGTATTTCCCGGTCTATAAGACGAACCAGGGCATAAGACGCACCTTAATTTTTCAGGTAAAAATTTACAAAAAAAAACTCATACTTTGTAACAAAAGGTTGAGTGCCGGTAAACTCTTTATCGCAAGATATACAATGTATTAGCATAGGGATGACATCTTTGTTGGCCTAATGTGTACAAGTTTAGAAGCAGCACCATATGCGAGATTAAACAAAACGTGCTACATTGTATGCATTTCCGATTCACCTGGGAATTTTTTTAAAGAAAGTTCTGTCATCGAAATATTAAAACTAAATTCCTTACTACTTAATCAAAAAAGTGTTACTAGCGAAATTTGTAATTAACTGAACTATTGTCAATGCCTGATATGGTAAAAAATACTTAATTGTATGCATTCATTCCAGCAAATCGGCTTGCCTATTATAGGACAGAGTTATACCCGTATACCATCGGCGCATAAGAGACAGACTGATTTTAGAGCATATTTTGGAGTAAAAAAAGTGCATCTTATAGGCCGGGAAGTACGGTAATTCTTTGTTTAATATTTTTAAATACATACCATACAAGTTACCATAAATTAAGATTTTGGAAGCTTTACATAATGAGAGAAATTCATTCCAAAATTTGTTTTGGAGAATTCAAATGCGTCTTGATGTGTAGGAAAAAATATAATTGAATCAAAAATGTCCATCCAATTTATCAGTTTTCAAACTGTAAATTTACACAATTTCAAGAAGGCACACTCAATACGATAGAGGATCACTTTGCAACTCCTGGGAGAGTTGGGTCTGTAAGTTAGAGAGTTTGTTTTTCAAAACAGCCACTCCCATCATGACGATATTCTCTGGCCTCAAAGCTCCGCTGCTCTCCACGTTGAAGAAGAATTTGTTTGGTTTTGCCTCCCATGTGTATGGCGCCTGGTCTGAACAAACAAAAGGAGAAAGTCAATATGAAATACTGACTGAGTAAACCAGCAAATGCAAATTTTACATTAAGTAGATCATTAATTGTTTTATGAGCTACACAAATATTCTTGTGACTTGTGAAGTGACTTTAAATAGAGAAACCAACTTCAACCAGTATCAGGACTGAAATAATTTACTTTAAGTTGAAATTTTGTTCTCCATGAGGAAAACATGAAAAAATTCCTAACTATTACCATATTCTCATGCATGCGTCAAACTTTGAAATGAAAAGGAAAAACTATATTGTAAGCTCATACATGAGAGAGATGTGTCTCAAACTTCAACAAAATCTGTTACAAATGATAATTGTAGATACACTGAAGTGATCAAAATAGATTAAAATTACATAAAGCTAAACAATTACCATGACTGGTAAACCAAAAAAAAAATCAAGGAAATTCGGGGGCATGGTTATCATACACAGTACTTAACATATTTCTTCCTATCAAAGCTGCTATTTTTTTTAATTACCTGTTATTACTTACATGTAAAATTATACTTCAGGGAAAATGAGCATATTACATTGGTCTTCACCTGACAGCACCTTATTGAACTAGTGTCATCTAACCACTAAATTTATTATATGGTCATAGATACAAAAGGGTTTTGTTGATTATTACATAGCTATCAAATCAGAGAAGATAATACATACATTGGTCCTCTTCTAGTTCAGTGTATTCACTCTTAGGCCATTCGTCGGGTTTTGGAAAGAGCGTGTGCCTCATAGAGTTGTCTGGGTCGTATTCGAAACAGACTCCAGCCGTTGGATTCCATTTTGCATGTTCTTTTGCAAATCCCTTTTTAGCATATGCCCGTAGTTTCAGCTCTTGACCTTTCCGAAGTTTCACGATTAAAATCTCTGGAAAACAAAGTATATGGACCTTCGAAATTCATTCAAGATTTAGAGAAAACCTATGACATACATTTGGGACATTCATCGCACTATGACAAGTTCAACATCCAGAATACGCCTTTATCAACATTATAATTTAAATACTATGAATTATACCACGACCAAATGTTTGAGATAACTTAGTCTTAAATTACATTACTGTAATGAAGGCTTTTCTTTATCAGTCGCCAACTGCTTCTAACATATAATTTACTCGACTAAACATTCAATTCACAGCAACGTAGATCACAGTGTCTTGAGTTGGTGATTGTTTTCGATTTCGATGGAATGTTTCTAACGTATGGACATAACAATCAACTTTTACTTGAGATATAAGAGTTTTATTACCATCTGTTTCCCCATATTCGTTAGCTTCATCGCCTCGGTTGCGAGAAGTAACGGGAACAACTCTTGGATCACTTGACTTCAAATCGGCAGTTGTCACATGCCTTGTCTGTTCATCTGCACATTTCACATCAAGTGTGAATTCCACGCTGCATTCTTGACAGAAATCTTGACAGGAACAGTCCTGAAGAAGATGAGATTACCGTGTTTAATTAATTAAGCTAAATACTTGAAATTACTTAAAGTATTTTTCTTGAGAGCCAGTGAAAAAAATAATTAATTGCGCATTAACGATATTTTTTCAATACATGGAAGTTGAGTTTCCTTTTCAAAGTATTCCATTTGATTACTGAGGGAAGACAATGACTTCGAAAATTGTACTCATGTACAACTAGGTTTGAAGACCAGTATTACCCTTGTGTACTGCATCCTATCGACGACTTCATCAGATGTTAGAGGAATCAATCCTATTCTGTGAGCAAGGAATTCGTCGCTCAAAACGGTCGAATTCGCTTCCAATTGCACCCAATCAATTGCCATAGTAGGGGTCTCAGCAATGAGAACTCTTCTAATACTGTTCGCAACACTAAAAGGCGAGAGGGAGATTAATTAATATGAATTAAATCCCTACATTTTGCAGCGACTGGTAACCTGTCTTACCTCAACTCTGTGTCTTCGATTTGAAACTTCACATTTTCATCGGTTAGTTCGCTGATATGAACAGAAGGTTGATTAGCATACGGCATACTTGCTTTTCATTAGAACCTAATGAAAACAAAGAATGATTAATGGTCCTTCTTCAAACCTTCAGTTGCGCTTCGGTTGTCACGGTTGATCTCAGGCAATTGTTTTCTTGCTTATAGCAGGGAGGCGCTGGAGGGCAAGCGGCAAGTAATGCTTGTTCAAAATCTTCAAAACTAACTTACTGTCGGATATAAAATTATGTGCCCTTGGACCTCGCAAATTTGTTGCAGGTTTCTAGCGGCACGCTTTTAAGCTCTACTACAAATTTAAGGTAATTCAACGATCTTTCTATGACAGGTTTTTTTTTTCGATTAACAAGATTATTTACTGTGGAATATAGCCCAGAATCGGCACTTTTTGGCAGAGGAGGCTTTTTCGCTATGTTAAATGACAAAGAACGGTGGTAAATATCGCAATGCGATTTAAATCCGTGTTTCATGTTTACTGCTTCAGCGAAATGAGAATTCTAAAATTTCCAATTATTTATTAGGGTAAAACCGCTTTCTTATCCGCGAATCGCATGTTGGACATCCATGTTTTAAATACTTTCGTTTTCCTTGGAAGTCACTGAATTCTGACTATCTTGAGTTGCTGATTCGTCCTTTCGTGCAACTATGAAATACGTAGACGATTCAAAATTTTACCTTGAATGATGAGCAGTAAAACCTGCCTTTGCCGGAAGCACTATCAATGTTACTGCATATAATATTAATTATATAATTAGGTTTTTCACAGCAAAAGCTCTGTGGGGCGGGACCTGCGTAAGGTTGACGGTAATATACATTCCTCCTAATGAACAATTAGTTTTTGAACCTGCGTAATACTGGAAAAAATTTTTTGCTTACAAAACTTATTATTATTGCTTATATAGCTTCTCTCCTATGTTAATTTACCATCTCGAAGGGTTGATTCTTCTTAATGCCTGTATTCAGCATTTTAAGGAGTTTCCCCCGCTATATTTCTGTTTTCCCATCAACGATACTTTTCCGAATGAAACTGAGGCATTATGCAAATATGCGCTATATAAATATATTTTGTATTAACTGCCTAATCCGGAATTTGTATTGGGACTTGGGCTTACGCCTTAGTTAGATAGGTTGTAGGGGAAACCGGGGTAATGGTAGTCAAGGTGTAATCGTGGTCACTGTGATATCTCTTGTGAAGTGTCTCAATCTCTAACTGTAAAGTTGATAACGTTGGTTGCAACAAATTGGTGCAACTGCGTGGCTCTCTCTGGAATTTATACACCAGAGCTCGCCGTATCGGCAGCTGTTGTTTGGATGTTGAGCGAGATAGAGTTGTTTTGCAGGTGTTTATTGTAAGCAAAACCGTAGTACAGATCACAATTACTCGGCTGTTTCACTGCTTCGCTGACTTACCAATGATTATACAGTATCAAGGTAAGCCCAAATGTTGCAGTTCAGAGTTTTTTATTAAGGGGGTGTTCTCATGTAACGGCCGTTTTTCAAAGCGTTTTTCGGAATTTTACTGTGAGGAAAGTATTAAATATTTTTCAATGCGGTTTTTTTCTAAAGTTTTATTAATCTTTGAACTACAAAGTTATATTTTGTGAAAAAACTTTCGTTGTTTGGCCACTGCACCCTTGCAAAGTTTCCTTCCAAAAACAAATGGTCGATGGTTCGCACGATAGCGCAAATACGGTTGGTCTGAAACGAGCATAACATTTTTTTAACAATTAGCAACGTTGTGATTATCGTTTGACGGGGACTTTGTTAATTACGATAAAAATTTTAAAAATGGCGGGACTTAGAAGAAAAAAATAATTTTTTTCCCTTTTTTTCGTCTTAAAAAAATTCGTCAAACATTTGTTATTAATAATAGGGGGATAAACCTCCGTCAAACGATAGCGAAAACATTACCACGCATCTAAAAAGAAACTGCATCTAAAGCCGTGTATTAGTTTTCTAGGAATCGTGCGAACCAGTTTGAAAAACTTAGTTTTGAGAAAAACGCGTTCAAAGTTTCAAGTTAGCTTTTTTTTCGGGATTGTGTCACTTACAATCAATCGGCGATTCCGAGGCCGTACAACACATCTTCCTCGACCTCTGCGAACTCGTGTTTAGCAGAATCGCTTTCTCTCCGATAAATCCTGGCCCTTTTAGCGAGATCGCTCATGCGCCCCTCCGAACGGATGATCCGACTCTCGTCCCGTATTAGGCCACAAAACAAATTCAGTCCTTGAAAACCAATTCCCAGAAGATGCATATTAAGCACAATACGACGGTTGATTTTGTAGGCATTTCTTATCAGCGGGCACGAATTTATCAAAACATCACTACCACACTTCTTGCATTTCATGCACACTGTAAAGCCTAAGCCACGTTCACTTTTCCGCTCAAATGCTACTTCCCCATGGCAGTCCTTGCAAACTACAAGTGTAGCATGTGTCGAGAAGACAGAGAAAATATCGATGAAATTGTAGCTTAGATGTTCGTTGACGACGAAGTCAGCGGCACTTGCGCTCCCAATGTTACGTGACGACGTGCTGGCGTACTCGGTAAATTTCTCGGGCTTGCCGACGTTCCTTTGCAAACTTTTATTTTTTGTTCGATAAGCAAAGGTTCTTTTGCTTCGGGAACCCTTCCTATCCATGGTTGAACAGGCAAATTACTCGCGAATCCAAAAGAATATGGAGAATATTTCGATACGAGTGGACGCAACCACGACGAAAACGAAACTAAGTACATCTAAGCGAAACCGTAAGAGTGTGTTAGTCACAGACTTTTTTCCTCAAACCCTAACCCTATTTTCCCTTCCTCGGATATCGGAAATAATTCTGGTATAAATAACTGAAATACAAATGATTTCCGGCGCGCCATGTGCGAGCTCGGCACGCCGCGAGAGCGCCCCTAAAATTTCCTCAAAACTTGGTTTAAGTTTCGAATCCGGCAAAATCCTTTCGGTACCTTATTTTAACCTAAACTTGAAAAAAAATTCAAAAAAAAAATTTCGAATTTTTCAAAATGTTACATGAGAACACCCCCTTAAGGATTTTAAGCACAGTATTTCTTTTGTTGAATAAAACCTTGGGTTCAGGGTAATGGCAGTCATCATATCAACCGACCCTCATTTACCCAATACTATACACTTTTTTAATGCTTCAGATGGTTAGAAAAAAAGCAAAACAAGCTGTTGCTGAAGGTATTTCGATGACAAAGGAAGATGGCAATTTTAAAATACCTTTTAGCTCACTTTCAGAATCAGTGGAACTGATTTTGACCCGCGCTATGGAAGGAAATGTGACTTTCCGCCTGCACAAGACAAAGCTCTAGCTGACCATGTTAAAAAATTATCAATGATTTTCTATGGTATCACAGCATCAACGTTAAGCGTTTGAATATGCTGAAAAAACTATTTGGACCATAGATTTAACAAAGAAAATACTATGGCTGGTTTAGACTGGATCGTGGCAAAGAACGAGATAAGTGTTAGGAAACCTGAAGTAACTAGCGTAAGAAGAGCTTTAGGGCTTAACAAAGGAGAAGTTGATCGTCTCTTCATGAACTTAGAAGAGGTAGTTGACAAATATAAATTTAAAGATACGAACTTTTGGAATGTTGATGAAACCGGAATCACAACTGTGTAAGACATTGGTCTTATATTAGCAGAAAGGGGCAAAAAACGTGTTGGCTCCATAACAAGTTGGGAAAGGGGACATAACTGTTGTTTGTGCAGTGAGTTCAGGAAGGATGTACGTCTCACCGATGTTCATATTTTCCAGATCTTGCATGTCCCCATTGCTATAAAAAATGGGCCTCCCGGATCAGTTTACAATTGTTCAAAGACGAATGAAGACCTTTTCTTAACTTTTTTAAAACACTACTAGGATTTTACTCATGCTAGTGTAGACAATAAAATACTCCCAATTCTCGACAATCACAATGCCCACTGTTCTGCTGAATTTTGCTGGAAAACGGAGTTGTTATGGTATCCCTACAACCACATATATCTAATATGCTTCAGCCTTTAGATTTAATATTTTACTTTTCTGTAGTATTTTAAATTTGTGAAGATGAGCCAGAAGATAAGACAAGCCTAACGGAAGTAGATAAAGACACTTCTTTTTATTGCGCGGAAATTGCAAAAGATGATGAACTGCGGTATCGCTGCACTTCTTGTGGTTTATGGGCACATTCAGACTGCTCTGGTTGGGACACTCCAGAGGGATGTTTGTGCGAAATTTGCTCTAGGAAGTAAATAAGTCAGCGTGTTAACAGACTATATACTTTCCATAGCCTGTTTTTTACTCTGATAATGACTTTTACGTTTTGATTGTGCTCATATGAGTATAGGCTACTTATCTATTTACTGTAATTTTCATAAAACTTAACGCATGTAATATAACGAAAGTGTATATCAGTTTTTCATTTAAACATGGTCATATCATTAAAAATCCCCATATTCCTTGTTGTATAGTCAGTAAATAATCACGACACCGCCGACCGCCATTACCCCAGGGTCGGGGATAACACCAGTCAAAGCTGATATTTTACTTCTTACTTTCTCCATATACGTAGTGTTTGTATTTTTTTCATGAAAAAAAAGTCAACTTCGAGATTTCAACGGAAATATATGTTGTGTGTGTGTGTGTGTGATTTCGAGCCCTCTAACGTGAAATCTATTTGCCGTATCAATACCAAACTTCATATATAGATAGCACTTTAATAGGTGCCGTAAGAGATGATTAGTTTTTGGAGTAAATCGGTTAACCGGAAGTCAAGCTTTATTTTTCGAAGCTCGTTTCCGTTTTTGTAAAATTTCTCTATTAATCTGATATTTACGTATATACAATTATCTACAAAATTTAAAAAATTTAATTATTTGTAAGTTTTATTTGAAAAAAAATCGATGTCATCCACCGTTTAGGAGTCGTATCATAATTAGCCAATTTTCTCGTTATTGCGACATTTTTACGTTAAAACGTCATTTCATTTATACCATTTCATAATAATGTTATATACAACATGATTACTATATTTATTTAAAGTTTTATTAGGAAGTTGATTTGGAATTTGGTACACACGTATTTATTTCAAAATAATTATTCAATTATAATTGTATCGTGCTGCTATTGATTACTCTTCACAATAACTATAAAGTTTGTAACTATGGGTTTGTTCACATGGCTAACAATGCAATGCAAAGCGTCTTTCACTCACAGTCTTGCTATAGATTGAACTCTGGCTGGTTGATAAGGTTTAGATGGTATTCTTCTTTGTTTTCTACTCCATTCGTCTTCTTTAAGACGAAAATTAGTAATGAATAAGTGATGGATATTTGGAATTCCTGATAAAACAATTCCGGTGTTCAGCTGTAATCGTTTAGGTTGAAATGTTATGCACTCAATGTTATTTACTTAAACATTGAATATAGACTTTGACAATACTGTCGCAGATAAATATCTACATCTTATGTATGGAGAAAATCATGTGCTGGCCATATCAGACTTTTTTGACCAATGTAACCATATTATTTGACCATATATTAAGTGATTATTGCTTAGGAAAGAGTATAAGTATACTATTAGGGGTTGTAGTGTTTCAAACAAATAAAAATCGTAATTTTTTTTATTTTTCGCCTTAGGTGATTGCCTCCCCAGGCTCCCCTTCATTGTCGTGAATCTAGGTTAAGGGGGGAATCAACCTTGAACCCCCTGAAATTTGACTATATTTTGCAGCATAATATCGTTCGATTGAAAAGACCGATTTGAAAACGGGTTTCACCATTGAAAAGATCACATTTTTTTCAGTAGAAATAATTTATTATATTAAAAAATAACAATCTATATGTACTTTATACATATGTAAACATAACATACAAAAATCATACAAAAATTCCACTTTTGTGCTGCGCGACATATATTTTGAAAACCATTCAAGATATAATTTTGGGACTTGGCACACTTATTTATTGGGTTACAATTATGAATAATGCCGGTTAGAATTAATTTAATAGCGTCAGAAAAAAGTTATAAATTTTCAAAATTTTACATTTTTTTAACCTTAAATTTTAAGTTTAAAATAATTTTTTTTTTATGGTTAAGAATGTATAAAAACCCACCGGTATTATTAAAGAATAGGCTTTTGTGAACAAATTAGTAAAGGTTTGATCAAAATCCATTCAGTACTTACTGAGAACAGTGTCGCGCAAGCTGTTCAGACAGGGTTTTGAGAAAATCGACTTTAACGATTCAGTAAAAGAAAGAGGTAGAGATCTAGACTATGGTACACTAATAACCCCCAGAAACACATGAATTATCTTTGTTAGCTTCTAGTTCTGCCTGCTTTTGCTTCTTTTTTTAAATTCTTGCTGCTTTTGTAGCAGCATGGGCTCTTTTATCTGCCGTGGCAACTCTTTAGTCATCATGCAGAATGAAGGAGATATTTGGTACTTTTTCCACAAAAATTGTTTTATTTGTACTACCGGTTTCAACGGAGGACCGTCATCTTCAGGTACAAGTTATACACTTACTTAGTTACTTCTTTTAAATCCTCCTTGAATTTGGGAAAAATATTTTGTAATGGCAAAGACATTCACAACCGTCATTCAAAAGCTGGGGTCTACAGACTTAAGTGCCAGGGGTGCGATGGTGTATACATCGGGCAGACCTCCCGCTCTTTCTCCATCAGAACCAAAGAGCATGAAAGATCCTTTGCTAATAATTCAAAGAAGTCCCATTTCGCAAAACATCTCCTAGAATCCAACCATGTCGCCGACTTCACTCCCGATATCCTGCACATTTGTAATAAAGGCCATCGACTAAACTTCTTGGAACAGTTAGAAATCCTTTCCCATACAAATTCCCCCGGTTTTTCCGTACTTAATGAGTTCCTTTACCCTTTCCATTCACCGCTGGTTCGTCCTTTTCTTCCCCCCCACTGATAGCGTCCCCTCTCCCTCCTTCCCCAACGCACTTACTTCACCCTCTCCTCACTTCCCCTCTTCTCCCTCGTTAGTATATACTTTGTTTGAACTGTATAACTTGTACCTGAAGATGACGGTCCTCCGTTGAAACCGGTAGTACAAATAAAACAATTTTTGTGGAAAAAGTACCAAATATCTCCTTCATTCTGCATGATGGATTTCCACCATATCTCGCCCGATTCTGTGAATTTTATTCTTTAGTCATCACTTCAAATTGCCCATACTACACATACATTCCCAGGGATTATGCCAAGCTCCTCCAAATCTTTAATCTCTCCCCTCATACCATCATTGAAATGAATAACGGCTTCACGTGTTGCAATATCAACAGTTTTTTTGCCAAAAGGTTTAACTTTAGGACAGTTTTACCAGATTAGAGCATTGAATGACTCATTAGGGTTTTGAGTATACCCACCCACACATCGCTGCAACAAGTCCTTTTCTGAAAGATCAGTAAATACTTTTCTGCAAGCTTCCATTACTGGCAAAGGAAGTGTATTCTTGGTGTTGTGTTTGTAATCTTTAGCTTTGCCTGCAGCTACCATTTTTAGATACGGGCACCATGAATCAGGGCCTTTTGGACAGAGATGATGGGTGGGTTTTTTATCTGAGGAGGAAAGATGATAAAAAATTGCCCAAATTTCATTGTACATAGAATCTATATCTTTGTTGGACTGCACTGCCATGCCATAGTAAACAGATATTTTGTCAATCATTTTTTTTGTCAATCTGCCAGCGCCTCCAAGATCTTTCTTACCACCAAATAATTTACCTTTGCTTTCCTCAACCAATTTTCTCAGTCTTGTGCCCATTCTTTTCCTGACATGAGCAGTGCATTCCAACTTAGTTACTTTACTTTCATCATAAGGTTTGTTATTAGAAATATCCTCTTCCTCTTCTTTGGCAGCTCTCTTCATCGATTCCTGAGCTACTGAGGTTGTTGCACTCTGTATCGCAACCACTGCTTTATCAAATGCTTGTCCAGACACTGCAGGGGGAAATCCATCAATGCTGAAAACTCTTCCAGGGCTTTGTGGCCTAGGCCTAAACGTTTGAAAGAATACACAGCATGCCGATTTGCCTACGGTGCTTTTCTATTCTTGCCAACTTTCTGGCAACTACTAACTTGCTTGGTAACACCACACTTTTCACATTGGACCTCAAACACTGAGTACAGACCAACAGAGTCTTTTTCAACTACTGAAACTGAGCCAGTTCCACATAAACTACATACCACCACGTCGGAAATGCCGTGGAAAACTAAATCAGCGTCTATTACGCGAAATCCCTTCCAATTTTTTCTTGAATCGTCTACAATCGGATCCAGTAATCGACGTAGTTTACGGGAGGCAGCACTTTGCTTCCATAAACATTGATGCTGCAAATGAACTGGTTTACGTATCGCGAAAATGAGACCACAGTTTTAAAGAGGAAAGAATTCTCTATTTTTTAGGTGAAAAAACGAAAAAAGGTTTTTTTTTCAAGGTTGATTCCCCCCTTAAAGTTTAAAATGTATTTAGTCCTAGAGTTTTCGTGCTGGGGGGAACATTATTTGCATCATAGGATTCCGAATTCCAATCAAATATTTTCTACGCTACGAAAATTGCTAATTTTATATAAAAAATCGTCATCGAAGGATTATCGATATCGTTACCACAAAACTCCTTAGAAGCTCGTGTGACACATAAAAATGCCTTTATGTTGCTACTCTTGGAACAAAATATTTAAACGACCTGGACAAAACAATCTCAATTATATTTTGGTTAGTTTAAGTTCGATATAACTCCTTCCTCCGCTTGAAAATTCAATTTTCCACATTATTTTCATTGTTAAATTTGACGACGTCATTATGCATTCTATTTTCCTTGTATATCTCAAAACACTAAGAATACCGTCGGATATTTTTTCAGATAAAGAGCCAATTTATTACTATATTTCCTGACAGACATCAAGCTCTCAAACATTTAAACATGCCATTTTCAGTCGTAATTATGGCACCGATTCTCTTTCGTTATTTAAAATGTTTTCTGTTTATTTACAAACATTGCTACTTTCATGATATTTCGTAGCAATAGCGGTCGTCTGACGAAACTCGTGATAAGATTAGAGGTGGCTTCAATGCCTTCAGATTCTTTTAAAGTCAATTCCTCGATAATTAACGGGCAATTAGAATTAAGCGACTGCTCCGCAGAGCAAACAAATGTTAAGGAATCAACGACTCGCGTTTATCTCTCGCGTAAATGAGTGTAGAATATTGCTTCGCTTTTTCTTTCCTGATTTACCTTTGAAATCCTTTGATATCCGAATTCTTTATACGATCTCTCGTAATTAGTTCTGATTTTATCACACAGCAGGAGCTCAATCTCGAGTTTTTCAAAGAAAATTCACGATCCAGAGTCGTATTTTACGAAGGAGATTAAATCCAACTGATAACTGAATTAAATCTAAAAATGTGCGTCGCTTTGAGCATCTCATCTTAAAATTGGAAGCGTCTTTTGCAGGGAAAATAATTGAGTCGAAATAAGAATTCCATTTCTCTTATCAAAGCCGAGATTCCCAAGATTGATCGAATCTTCCGTATTATGTGCATGGAGCTTTGAATAGGGGATGAGCCGATTCAGACGAAGAGTGAGCGAATGCTTTCTTCCTAATGTACATACTGAGCATCTGTTCTTTATCCCTGACAGAGACATGTGAATCTTGCTCCAATTTCGATTCTATTCCATGCCTTTTTCTCACTACGTAAGATATACTCTATATCGTTTTACCAAAATATTTATTATACTAACAGAATGTATGTAAAATTAGATTCCATTTCAAATACGTCCCAGGACTCGTCTCAGTCCCAGGTCTCGAACCCAGGACGTTTTTTAAAGATGGTATTCTAGCTAACTATTTGCTTTGGGATAATTTGACCGTTTCTAAAATTCCAAGTCTTCATATCAGGTATGTCTTGAATCAAAATTCCGTGTATGCGTTTAATTGAATGGTAGAATGCGAATCGAGCCCTGGTGTCGAACCAATGATCATAAGTTTAGGGATAAACTGTTTTTATGAAACATTCATTACTTCTGTTCACATGCATGGTCATAGAATTTTCACCTTCTCGATAAATCAATTATAAAAATTTTGAATTTCCCGCTATTCATTCCAAATAGTGGAGACGCCTGGTGTCAAACCCATGACCTTTTGGAAGTTACAAATACATATAACGACCTGGTAAGAATTATAATTTAATCCAAAGTTTGAAGTTGATATCATGCCGGGGAGGTCCTAAAATTAGATTCCATTACCCCCATTTGCAATGCATAGAGGAATGTAAATGGCACTCTGGAATCGAACCAAGGATACTCAGGGGGAAAAATATGTATGTATTATATGTATGTATTTATGATCTCTATTTACATGCCGGGTCTTTTCTTTCTATGTTATCGGGAAGGGATACAAAACAATCTTAAGTTTCGCCGCAATGCATTATAAAGAGGAGAATATTTGCCCTGACCTAGCGTCGAACTAAGGAAGATCATCGAAATACTTTTTGTAGGATATGATCGGGTTTCAAGGATAACTCGAATTTCAACTCTCTTATTTGCCAGAAAGTTCCTCAAACAAATTTCGAAAATCCCCACAATGCATCTTTATGCGGAAAATCGCGACTTGGGACCTTCTGGAATCGAACCCATGAAACTGGTGTTCAAAGTCGCCTTTTTCTGGAGGTGACACGCTATGGCCAATATGCCGTAAATATTTCAAGTCACTGAAACTCGGTATGCGAATAGAGGTGGTAAATACAATTCATATACGCTGTTTAACGTTTCCCTGATTGACCTATGTTCGATCCCAGAGAGCCATTTACATTACCCTATGCATTTCAAATGGGGATAACGAAGTCTTATTTTAGGACGTTTCCGGTAAGATTTCGTCCTCAAAATATCAATTAAACATGGTTTATTTCTACCTGGGCGTTATATGTATTCACATATTTCAAAAGATTCTGGATTCGACACCAGGCGTCTCTACTATTTGAAACGTATGGTGGGACTTATAAATTACTTATGATACAGTTTTGACAATTATTTTAGTTCTATCCGTGTCTATAGGGAATTTTAAATCAAAGAAGTCCCAGAAAACTTGCTAGCAGGGACCAAATCATTTTGAGTTTTTCGAGAATATTTTTAAGGAACATATTGGTTGGATAGGGAGTTCAAAATCATAGAGGTTCCAAAAACGTGCTCTTTTATATTAACAGTCATAGAACCAAATGTGCGAGAGTCGACGCCAGGTGAGTGAAAATTCTCCTATTTAAAATACATAGCGGCACTTTTTAAGAATATTTTTGAATCCCTTTCCCGATAACATGGTAATGTAAAATCCGGCATGTGAATAGAGATCATAAATACATTTTATATACCCATTTTTCAGTTTCCTTAATGGTCCTTGGTTCGATGCGAGAGCGTCATACATTCCTGAATGGATTGCAAATGGGAATAATGGAATCTTATTTTAGGATCTTCCCGGTATGACATCGACTTCAAACTTTGGGTTAAAGAAGTGCTACATCTTTAAATAAATCCTTAGTTTGACACCAGGAGTCTCTACTACTTGAGATGCATGGCGGGAATTCCAAATTTGTATGATTCATTTACCGAGAAGGTGGAAATTCTATGGCGAGGCATGTGAACAGAAGTAATGGATCTTTCATAAAAACAATATATCTATTAAAGTTTTCGTCGCCATTTGCATTTTACCATTCTATTGAACGAGGAAACGGAGTTTCGGTGGAAGACATTCCCGGTATATGGAATTATAGAAACTAAAAGATTAGAGTTGCCCAAAATAAAAAGTCATATGCAATCAAATCTTACAAAAAAAATCCTTTGTTCGACACCAGGCCACTTGGATACAAAATCTAAAATGTATTACTTTATACATATTAAAAATGTAAATACTTTTACAAAGAGAAATTTGGATTCTTTTGTCCAAAATTTTCAAACCAAATAAACACGTGTTTGCAGAATGTAAGTAACTTTTACTCGTGTGTGTGTGTATATATTTATTTATCCGAAGTCAGTAATTCCCGTAAAAAATACATGGGAGAAATTTTCGAACATTTATTTTATGCACTTCCATACATGATTGGATTATAAATTATTGGGTTCCGTTAAAGGCCCAATGGAATGTTAAATAAACAATACCATCTCAGGGTTCACATTGTGGTATTTCTTAATTTGTAAAAAATTCATGGTAACAACTTTTACTAGACCACTAAATATCTGAAAAAACACGACCTAGGTTTCGTAGCGTCGCTACGAAACCTAGGTCGTGTTTTTTCAGATATTTAGTGGTCTAGTAAAGGAATGTTAAATATTGATATTCGTATATTCAAAGTATCTTTGGTACGACTGAAGACTTGAATATTATCTCATGAGAAATGCACGTTAAGTTCATTTTGATCGATTGCAGACATCTGTTTTGTAGAATTAAATCAGAAATAATGGTCGTACGAAATCGAGATAAATTAAAAAAGAAAGGAAATTGTAAAAAGATTCTTATTTTGTCAATAGAATAGCGTACTCCAATCGAAATTGAGAGAATTCAGACAAAAATTACGAAAAAAATGTAAAATTTTAGAGGACGTAAACAATTCCCTAACAGCAAAGGTAATTGTAGAACTCAACTTTCCTACGAATACATGGGAAAGATAAGCTTTTAATGAATGCGGAAAAAGAGCCTACAGTTTATGGCAATAAAACCATTAGTGAGCATTGTTTGTTGAAATTCACCTATGTATATATTTTTACAAATAATAACACCAATGATTAAAGTTTTCGTTCTCAAAATTATGGAAAGTATTTCCGTTAAAATTAATCAAAATGCAGCAATGTATACAAACGCGATATTGTAATGAAAGAAAATTCTGAGCACAGCTGTTATAGAATTAGATGTTTAAAAATCTCCAAAATACGTTTTTGCCGGCGTTCCTCATCTCATTCCCCGGTACTCCGAGAAAACAAGACAGGACACCGCTCTTTTTGAGAGCACGTATTTCAAATGCGATGCATTCATCGTCAGGAGTGAATCTATAATATAAAATAGGGTGTGTGTGTGTATGTATGTTCGCTAAAACCTCGAGAACCGATAGTCACAAAACATTGAAATTTTCTACAATATTAAAAGTCGACCCCGCGCAGAGTATAGGCTACTTTTTAATTCCCTTAAAGTCCACGGTTCGAACCCAGACGGGTAAAAACCTTTTCATAAGAAATACACGTAAAGTTCATTTTTTCGTTGCAGGGTTCATTTATTTTGCAAAATTAACATTTTGATAAAGTAGGTGAATATTAGGGGAGACCGGGGCTGGTTGGCCATAGGGGCTGGTCGGCCCAGTCAAGTTATTTAATACAATAAACGCTAGATCTTGCTAGGAATCAATCAGTAAGTTGTTAGTACCGTCCCTCTCCATACACAGGACCAATATTGCCGGCGGAGCAGTTTTGGACAAGTTGTAGTGATTAATTGTTTTTGTACGTGCTTCAGTAAAATTCTACTCGTCGGTTAAATGTGTTTTATTTAACTTTTGCTTACTTTAGGCGCAACAGGTGAGTAGTATAATTAAAGGTCATAGCTTAAGGATTATTTCTATATGGCATACGTTCTGAATAGCTTCAGCGGTTTTTGTCACTAATAGAATTTATTGTAAACATGGCGATGGGGCAGGTTGGCCCAGAAACGACGGGGCATGATGGCCACCCGGGCCAACCTGCCCCGTCCTACATATTTTTTAAAACTCGATGAAAGGTTAATTTTAATGATAATAATAGGTATAATTTGTCCAGTTCATTCAATTATTAATATAATTTTCGAAGTTAAACATATTTTGATACGTTACAGAGATCAAAAGATCGTCATAATCACGAGATAGAAAGCATTTCAAAAGAAAACACGAACCTGTAAAATTTGTTATAATCTTAAATAATAATAATAATAATCTTTATTTATCCAACGACATACATATGCATGTATAAGACATGTCAATAATATACAATCAATCAGATCAACACAACACAGTCAAACTTTACATTATAATCACAGTATAACATACATTAGAGTAATGATACAGCAAAAAAAATTGTTCTTTACCGTTTTCGATAGGTCGAGGTTGCATCAAAGTCATTATCGATCGACAATCAACCTAAAATGCCAACCATCAACGAAGGGCAGTCTTCCACGGTTAGTTGCTTTGAGTCATTGTTAAATTATTTCCTTTCTGACGCATATTAATTTCCATATTTTACTAGTTTTTTACTACATAGCTTGTTGTTTATAGACACACACTGATATCTGCCTCTCAATTAACTTTCTAAGAGTCTCAAAGGAGTAGTCCTTATGCCTTAGGAGTATAATTTTGAAGGAAGTTTTTTATGGGAAACACTGTCGAATGCCTTGCACAAGTCACTGAAGGAAACTAGAGTTGTTTCATTGCTTTCAAAGGAACAATGAGTATCACTGATCATTGACATGATACATTCTATGGCACCTTGCCTTTCAGGAAACCAAATTCTGTGGGACTTATTAGATTGTTCTTTTCAAATTAATTACATATTCTTGAAAATAATGATTTCTCTATTATTTTAGAACAGACAGGAATTATTGATATGGGCATGTAGCTTGAAGGGTCATTTTTCTCACCTTTTTTACTTTCTCCATATACGAAGTATAGAGAAAGTATTGTTTTCATGAAAAAATTCGACTTCGAGATTTCAACGGAAATACATGTATTGGGGTCCCTAGAACACGTTTTAACCATTTTCGGAATGATGTCTGTGTGTATGTGTGTGTGTGTGTGTGTGTGTGTGTGTGTGTATGTGTGTCTGTGCTTGTGGGCGCTCTAACGTGAAAACTATTGGTCGTATCAATACCAAACTTCATATATAGTACTGTGGTGTGTGCTGTCAGAGTTGATTAGTTTTTGGAGTAAATGGGTTTACCGGAAGTCGAGCTTCATTCATCAAAGCTCATTTCCGGTTTTCAAAATATCTCCATAAATATGATATTTAGGTATATACTATTATTTATAAATGTTTTAGGAAATATAATTTACTATAACTTTTGTATGAAACATATTTTTTTATCACTGATTTTTTAGGAGTTATTCACGAAATACTGATAAACCGGAAGTTGCTGATTATGTACTTTGTGGGCGCTCTGGGCTCTATGGACGAAAGCCCAATTTCATCGTTTTTCATCGATCATGTCCCGAAAAACATTATTTATAATGTTTGTAACGTCAAAGATAATAATATATAAATTAGTCACTCATCTTCCAAGTTTAGATGGAATATAGAGTTCGAAATTACTGTCGTAGATAAATATTTACATCTTATATATGGAGGAAGTCATGTGCTGGCCACATCAGATTTTTTATTAATGGTTATATGTTCACGCCGCCTTTATAAAATACTTTCTCGAACTTAACAATCTATTCCATAATTTTTTTTTCCTCTAAGCCTTTTTCCCATATTTTATGGGGTATGCTAATGATTGATGGTTTTAGCGATGAATTGACCATTTGGATGCTCTTTCTGCCGCCAACCCTGCACGGGAAAGTCAGACAAACTGACTCAACCATCTCTGATCAGAAAAATCCCGATCAGTCCGAACCCGGGACCTTGGGGTTGGAGCGATGGCACTTAGCTCGTTAACCACTCATCCACAATCTAATCCGGGATAAATTCGTCTAATTCGAGTTAAAATACGGACGATGCTGTCTTTACTCTTATTACCTCTTTCATGCATTCCGTAAAATAAAGGTTCTAAATATAGATCGGTATTAGTGCCAAATGTAGTGTTTTTCTCCATAAAAATAATATTTTCTCTTGTGAGAATGTCGCGGCTAAATTTTTTGCACCTTAGTTTTGCAAATGTGAAACGGTAATTATATTCTTATTATAATTATTGACTCCCAACGTACGATAATCAATCATTCGTAATATATTTGAAGGAATTGCAACGATCTCGTTATTTCCGCTTTCGGATTTCCTTTTTTTTCCTTTCGCCTTATCTATTTCACTTCTCTTAACCATGACCTCTCTCCTCCCATTGTCTCCAATGGGCATTCATTCGTCAATTTAGCCTTCCTATTGAATCCAGAAGTACTATGACTCCCAGCGGTCTTTTGCTCATGTCCTCATATCCTGCAATTTCCCTACGGTACCTCGTTAAATAGCCAAAGGAATTATTTTAATCGAATCGGAATATTCGGTCGATATAATGGCTCCGACGATTTAGTTTGGATGCACCGTCCGAATCGGGGCGTCGACGGCGCATGCGCGAGAGAGGGACGTGTTGGTGGTGGGGGGAGGGGAGGGATGGCGGGGGAGGGGGGGGGAAGGAGGGGGTATGTGGAAGGACACTGCGACGGGCGTCGCCTTCCATTCGATGTGCGGACGTTGGCGTGGAACCGAGTCGAATTGGGTCGAGAAAAGGTAAGCCCCGTTGGTTGCTAAGGGATACTTACTGTGCGTCCGTGTGGCGGTCGATGCAACTTTGAATATTTATTTGATTCCACATCGATTGTCCTCGGTCGCAGTGTTTCTACAGAACGTTCTTCGATGTCCTTCGTATTCATTGCATTGCGGCCGCGAATCTAGCACAGCTATCGATTACCATCGCCATTTATTCGCAGTACCCGCCTTTTGGTATGTGGCAGGGGCTGCAGATCGCATCTTTTGGTCGTTTATTCCGAAAGGGCGACCTAATCGATCGAGTTGCGTTAGTCCTTATGTTTACTGCAAAATCGATTGCACTGTTTCTTGGTGTCAGCTCGTCACTGGTTCCTTTAAATTGAGAAATCAGACGGAATCATTATAATCGACGATGTTTATGTACTGATTGAGGCGAAAATCAATTTCGGGAACTCTTCTCATTTAATGTTCTTGGTGTTGGTCTCCTCGATGGACCAATGATTATGTTGATCTCGATATCATTTTGCGACGTCGAATTTATTAAACGTATATAATTTGCGATTAAATGATAGCGACGATAATATTCATTCGCCGCATATATTATTAGAAAGACGTTTTATTCTTAGTCAACGCTTATCGGCCAACTTTTACGATTGATAAATTACTCCTGACAGTAATTTTCATGTTTTTACTGTTTTGTTTAGCCAGAAAGGCTCTTGGTATCGGATTTAGAATCGTAAGATTCAGACTCTGTTTATATCTAAAAATGGAATTGATTAACCTGCCGTGCTCTCAAGTGGGATTCAATAGCAGTTTGTGTTGTTTCGGGACTGCTATTCGGATTACGAAAAATTCGAGTCTCCCCTCCTTTCGAAAATTTATGGTATCCTTTGGAACATATAAAAGGCAAACAATAATATATTCTCGCGAATTGTGCAGCTAATAATGTCTCTTCTAGTCATGGACAATAACAAGTTTTGGATGGTCTGCCTCCATTTTCGTTCGTGATAATTGTCACCGTTACCCCTCGCACGAATTTAATTTTCGCCTTTCCGGCAAACCTATTATTTGCAGCTATTTTGAGCAATTACCGATTAATTTTCGTGTTTCGCTTGTTTCTCGCGTTAGAGATAAATAATTGATTAAAATCATTCGGTCAAACTCCCCGAGAGAAACATTCTGTTTGCACTGCGATTCGGATTTATTTTGCGTCAAAATGTGATCGCGACGAAGATGTCTCCCGAAAACTGAGGTGCTTTCGTTTTGAAACAAATAACGACGCCTTCTATTGAATAAGGCACACCGAAGGTAGCGGTCATCTTTTCATGGCCAATGTTTTGACAATGTGTCGACTTTCAATTCGAGATTTTCTGAAGTCGGACATTTTATCATTGTTATAAAATAGAAACGAAAGAAGTAATAAGTAATTAATAATAATAATATTCACGAGCGAAAATCACTGGGAAATCCGTGAGCAGCAAAGTCGATATCGGTTTAATATCAGTTATCGTAACAACGGCAGATGTAGAAGGCGATTCTTCCCTCTCTTTGACGCTTTTCATTTGCAGCGGAAGCAACGAATACAGAATGAATTTCGAAATAAATATCGTATACTCGAGATTGATTAGCGTAGTCGAATAAAGTAAAAACTCAATCTGTATTTCACCGAGAAAAGTTTCCGAATAAAGAAATGAAATGGAATTTTATGCACGGACGATCGCCAAATACCAACGGAGAAGTGCGAATACCGGTCGACTCATTTAGCGGATTGAATGGATTAATATCCTCAAAAATATTGATACAACTGAATCGCTGGTTCTTCGAATTTCTACGTTCTTTCTTATTTGTTTTTATTTTTCGTAAAAATCTCGTTGCGTTTGAGATGCGTTGTTTTGTTTCATAGATTCGCTCTTCCTAATATGAGATCGAAAAGATATTAATTGGAAAATTTTCGGAAAAAGAAACACAGATATTTGATAATGCCCCTTAATGGATTTGTTTTTTGAATTCTCAACAGCCGTACACTTTTGGGACTTCCAGTTCTATCATTGGTTAAACGTTTCTGATATTCATTTAGATGCTCCCGCGAAAGACTTTATTGGTGCAAAAGCGGATTCAATCATCATCATTTAATACTCTCTGCATCTGCTATTTCGGTGGGTTAGTTTTCCCCGCCCAAATCCCTCACAGTTTGCACCACCACCTCATTTGTTTATCTTCCTCTTACAATTGTACCCATTTTCTGTCAAACTTCTTCTGTTCCCTGGACCAAAAATAACTAAATTTTGGTTTCTCCCAAATATGCAACACCCTCCACCCGTACTTCAAAGATTCTAAAATATTTCTCCATTCTTAGACTCAGTATTTTATACATGAGTAGTATTGCAGAATAACCTAATATATAGTCATTCCGTAAACCCCTTTCCAAATCAGCCACTCGCCTTTGGCCGCGCCCATCTTCTGATCCAATGTTTTTCTCTTTTTCATTTCTCTTTTGTCTCTATATCTCGAGATCGAAGTGAAATCTCATTTTTTAAAATACAAAGCATATGCAAATATCTCTTCCTATTCCACGGATATATCAAAGGATTGGGAATCAAATCGTTTTTGATCTCCTTTAAACTATTTACATTTGCAAAGTCTTGAGCCATAACGCTAAATGTTGGATTCTCACCAACTCTATAATGTCTGACAAAATGACTCAAATAATTCAATAACGACTCAGAGGGGATGAGACAAAATGAGAAAGTTTGCCAGAATGGATACGCGGTCCACGGAAATGGGGATGAGGCTTTTCAAGGCATCCGGTGGATTATTTTGCAGCTCTTATCAAATCCTAAAACGAGAGGAAATACATACATTTCCTCTCTCCTGTACCATAAACATCTCGAGAGATCAAGCATTCCGATCTTGACCACCTTCTTTGACGGCTTCCTTCGAGGATATCACGGAGCCGCTATCGATTATGATTATCGAAGAATGCCGATTTGTTTATTCGGACACTAATTTCGAAGTGAAGATGACAAAACTCTAAAATCCTCAGTTTGTGAAAAAATTGTTTTCGGTGATTTTCGCTTCCCCAGGAGATTCCTGGACTTAGCAATCAATGCGATGTTAATTGATTGTCGCGAGTGTCCTCTGTGAAGAAATATAATTAAGCATGAAGTGCTCCTCTCTTTGAAGCGGATTAAATCACGGAGACAAGTATCGTCGCGCAAATAATTTGCAACCCAAACTCACCGTTTATTTATCTCGGTTAGTTCGTTTCATTTTTTATTGGGTGACCATTGCAATATCTCTCCATCGACGGTTTCCCATCGCATCTGTTTTTCGAACTTTCCATCGTTTCTCCGGAATATTTGATGATGAGGATTAATTAGAAAGAGAAGCGGACATCTTCCTAAGCATTATTTCATCCAAAACGTTTCGTTCTCCGCCGACTACTTTTTTAATGGCGTTGTTGACTGCGTGGAGATTGTCAGCGTCATTGAAGACGAAGTTCGTACAGTGGAAGTATTGGAAGTTTTTAAATAATTAAATTTTTAACGGGAATTTCGACACAGCGATCTTCGGCGGAATCTGAAAATGACATTAGAATCAGATTTTAGTGGTGTCGTCGTCTGTCGATCATTTGAGTGGTTTTTTAAGTTGCTACTAATTTGTTACGTTTTACTCCCAAGAACTCGATAATGATTTCGGAAACTTTGAAAATCAAACTATAAGAATCAAATGGGA
Organism: Sympetrum striolatum; assembly: GCA_947579665.1. Taxonomy (NCBI): domain Eukaryota; kingdom Metazoa; phylum Arthropoda; class Insecta; order Odonata; family Libellulidae; genus Sympetrum; species Sympetrum striolatum. Next base: position 96,712,331 of record OX388344.1, on the reverse strand, counting down.
AATATTACATTTGCTAATTTACAAATATCTCCTTGGACTACGTATCACCAAAGAAATATATGCTTTTCTGAAAAAATGAGCCACTTTTGACGACCTGTACCTAATTAAAAAAACCAAATTTTTCTAAAAGAGCTTCGTGGATCTTTAACTCTTAAGCTAAAAATAAATCATTCAAACTTGTCGTCTGTCTACTGGAATAATATTTCGGCGCTGAGCGAATAAATTCTGCTTTATCGATTGAAATTAGCGGTTAATAGTAATAAAGTTAATATTTTCATTTGTCCACATCTATTAGTTTAGCAAGCAATATTTGAATGATCTCTTGTTCAAAATAAGTGAAAAATCTTGGCATTATGAATCGCGTTCTTTGAATCTTTCTTAGGGTGAGGCTCATTGAAATCAAACTTGACGACAATATTTAGTAGAAATCGCACTATGAACAATAAATAAATGCAAAGATACACCTAGTAAACGCATAAAAATAAAAATAAATGTATTGAAGAACAACTGCATAGCCAAATTAAACATCATTAAGGATTTATTACTAGTCGTTCCCTGAAAAGTACAAAGTATCATTCACTCTGCAGCACACTGCGAAGGTACTTCTGTTTTTAAAAATACTACCCAACTACTGCTACTACTCCAAAACACTCCGAGGTACGCAGACGACAAACTAGAGCAAAACAATGCTTTGATACCGATGATGAAGTCAGGAAGTGACGGAATTATCGAAGGAAAATTGACTTAAGAAAACATTCTGATAAAATAAAAAAGAGAGTTGTGACATTTAATCAGAATCTTATCTGAACGACGAATAGACTAAAGCAATATCGATTTGGCCACCGAAATCATATATAGACCGGGGCACGTTCGTGTTTTATTTCGTTTCTTTATGTAAAAAAGTTGATAAAACCATAAAAAATCGAATATTTCTATATTAAAAGCTAATTTTTACAATCTTTTTAATTAATATTTCTCGGACCAATGTGCCCCGTACTCGGGGTAAGTTTTCCCACAAAACTATTTATAGCTGAATTCGCTATAGAAAAGGTGCATCGAACGAAACCAGTTATATATCAATAAACAGAATATCATAGAATATATATCATAGAATTTAAGTACAGAACTCACATTTAGATTACAGATTAGTCACTGAACGAATAGAAAGTTTCGGGTGCATCTTCAAGAATCCTGAGAACCAATCTTACCTCCAATTTCTCATTCTGTCCATGAGTGGGGAATTTTTAGTTACAATCAACAGCATATAAGTAATGCAATATTCCATCGCAAATGTAAACAAACTATTTAATGGAAGGATCTTATGCTTTCCTTGAGAATGGCAGCAGGGAGGTAACACTAGTGAACACAAACGCATCAAACAAACTCTTCAAAATTTACTTCAACTTATCCAAAATCGATAAAAATCGCCGCACCACTAACATAAGACATCTGTGATACCTATGTGGAAGAAGTGCTGCCTCTTTGATTCTTATGGAGCCTCTTTGAACTAACTCGACTGGGCCAACCTACACTTAAAAGGTTTGCTTCTCTAAGGAAATGAGCGAAACTGGTGTAACATGTTCTATCATTCCCTGAATTCCATTAAGAGAAAGGCGTACTCAATTTTTGCTCTCAAATCCGCAGCATAATCCTTTTATTGATTTATTTGTACATATTTCCTTTTTTCCGTGTTTTGTGATGTCCTTTTAATTTTAGCAGATGTAATTGGGGTGACTTGTATGAGCTAAGTAAATTATTATTATTATTTTATTAGTATCACTCCCAAATGGAATTAATTTTCCGACGAAACAATATACTTATGTCAACTGAGAATTTCCGAGAATCACGATCACACGTTTTCTATTCCCAAAGGCTCCGAAAACACCGGGACTTACATCGAATTTTTTTATTGACCGATCTCTAATCGAAAAGACGACAAACTCATTATAAGTAACGGCCCTGCTCAAGCACTTACGGGAGGTACACGAGATCCACGAGCAGCTTATTCAAATTCTATTTCCAATACAGAGTTTGAAATATTTAACTAAATTATGAGGCAGGAATCTAAACATTCCTTCGCTTATATATCTTTCTCTGTTCATCCTACAGATTTTGAGCGACTCAACATACCTTCCAGTATTTTATTAAACTATTCTTTCCGTAAGAAATTGAGTTTCTGTTAACTTAAATCTTAATGGGATTTTCATATCTCTTTGTGTTCTCTATAATAAGCTTATATTATACTTATACTATATATATACTTATACTATATATATATACTTATAATTTATACAGTCCAAAATGAACACGAGTTCCTTCCTATCACGCATGATTATTTTTTATGGATAATAGAATTTGTTAGTGCGTAATATTTCACAATTCTTCGTACACTGCTGATTACCGACACCTCTCAAATCGTAGTCATCGGCTTGGGATAAGATTTAGCGTTATAATGTCATATTTCGAATCTGGGGGTCAATTCTGTAATTCTTTCGATACGTAGAGAAATCCGTTTCCCTCGGGATAGTCGATCGCCGCTTTCTTCGAGTGGATTTGTTCGAGCGATTCAGAAACTCATAATTACGATCTCCCGTGGAATGAAATTCCGCCAGAGGCGAGATTTTTCTCACCAACGAAAGGTAGGCGGAATTATTAGTAAACAATTGGTTTGAGCGTTTGCCTCTTTTTATCTGATCGAAATGTAATACCCACATGGAAATTACAGATATAAATTTCTTTCGAAATCAAAAATATCTTCTGTGAGAATTTTTGCCTCGAAATTTCGAAAAAAACATCAAATTTGTCAAAATATTAGTATTACCATATTTTTGAGTAAAAAGATGTCACTTACAATGAACACTGATAATAGAGCTTCAATATGTCCCTTATATGCCTCTGGAAGTGTCTGAGATGAGTTCTATGGGACAAGAATAGGAGGCAAATTCTGTAGAATTTAACTTGTAGCACCTTCCGTCCTCTCAATGTGATCGCTTCGAGAAAGAATAGAATGAAATGATAGAAACCTCAGAGATAATAAAATCCATTTGCATGTCAGCAGAACTATTTTAGGAGACATTTAGGTTATCCTTATATATAAACACATCTAACGGAAGTCTGAATACCTCAACTGGGGCACTCGGTAATAAACGTAGAATAATTGGTTCTATTGCATAAAATGTTAATTTCTTTGATGTGAAAATTATTGGCAATTTAGATGTTTATTAGTATAGATGTATTTATGCAGGGGTGATTCCTGCTCATTCTTCGTGCCCTTTCGTTGCCGTAATGGGAAGCAAGAAAGAGAATAGTGAACGATACAATTAGTCATGTTTTCCTTTCGTGTTTGAACTTTACAATAATTCAGTTAAGGAGTGTCCCAAGGAACGGTATAAGAATATTGTCAATGAAGACAATTCGCACGTGTCATATATTTTACTGCTGATACGATTTCCTTAGGTTTTGGGTATTATCGATGGTATTTAAATATTATTGTATATCCAAATAGTGGAAAGGACAATATATTTTTAAAAAGGGAAGATAATTTCAGTTACAACATCCAGATTGTGCAATCGGTTCAGGGCATGTAAGATATTGACCATGTATCCTCTTCGGTATAGGAATAGGTTTGACAGGGGAATAAATTAAATGGGCATTATTTATTATTGTATGAATTATTTATTGTTATTATGTATTGAAACTTTTAATGTCATGCTATAACATAAAAACTGAAGCAAACTTTCTAATAACAACTATCCTTAATAATTGTTTACAATATAGTAAATAAATATCTTCCCGCACTCGCACAAATACTCTACAATATTTATGAATATCACATGCAAATGAAACAATATCTGTATATGCTTAAAAAAGATAAAAAAAATCTGATGTGGCCAGCACATGACTTTCTCCATAAATAAGATGTAAATATTAATCTACGACAGTAATTTCGAACTCTATATTCCATCTAAACTTGGAAGATGAGTGATTAATTTATATATTATTATCTTTGACGCCAAAAACATTATAAATAATGTTTTTCGGGACATGATCGATGAAAAACGATGGAATTGGCCTTTCGCCCAGAGCGCCCACAAAGTACATATTCAGCAACTTCCGGTTTATCAGTATTTCATGAATACCTCCTAAACAATCAGTGATACAAAAATATGTTTCAACCAAAAATTATAGTAAATTATATTTTCTAATACTTTTGTAATTAATAGTATATACCTAAATATCATATTTTTGGAGATATTTTGAATACCGGAAATGAGCTTTGAAGAATAAAGCTCAACTTCCGGTTATCTGATTTACTCCAAAAACTAATCAACTCTAACGACACCAACCAAAATACTATATATGAAATTTGTTGTTGATACAATGAATGGTTCTCATGTTATAGCGCCCACAAAGTACATATCAGCTACTTCCGGTTTATAGGTATTACCTGAATAACTCCTAATTACCGGTGATACAAAAATATGTTAAATACAAAATTTATAGTAAAACACATTATATAAAACTTTTATAAGTAATACAATACACGTATATATAATATTTAGGGAGATATTTTGAAAACCGGAAATGAGCTTTGTTGAATGAAGCTCGACTTCCGGTTAACCGATTTACTCCAAAAACTAATCAACTCCGACAGCACACAAAACAGTAATATATATGAGGTTTGGTATTGATACGACTACCAGTTTTCACGTTAGTGCGCCCACTAGCACACACACACATACAGACACACACACACACACACACACACACACAGACATCATTCCGAAAATGGTCAAAACGTGTTCTAGGGACCCCAAAACATGTATTTCCGTTGAAATCTCGAAGTCGAATTTTTTCATGAAAACAATACTTTCTCTATACTTCGTATATGGAGAAAGTAAAAAAGCCGCATTGTGCTACAAAACGCAAAATTTAACCTAAGAGTCCCAAGTTCCCTATTTTGCACTGAGTGAAGTACGTATATTGACTTCTCATTAAATGGATACAATGCGTTATAAACTTTCTGGAAAGATTTTGAGATAGCGTGATTGAATTCGCTGGTATCATGACGTCACTCCGATTGGAAAATACTCGGAAAATAATAATCTTTTATATTAATCGCTATCGTGTGCATATTTATAATTTATTCTAGTATTTCTCCCATCAAGCTTGATCGAACTTGAATATCTCTAAAATATCAAATTTAATGTCTAGAAACATGTCGATGACGAATACGTGAAGAAATCGCTTATTAGAAATTTTTATTAAACGCAATTTGAATGATTTTTGTAAGGAATTTAAGAATCTTTTTTGCTTTGTGATTGGTTATTGAAAAAAGTGACTCAAATGAAAAGTATAACTGAAGTTGTTCTTTAATTCCTTTTTAAATTCGAGTCGTTTTTTCGAAAGATATGGGACTTTAAGTCAGAGGTGTTATAATTTTCACTCTTTCAATGTTATCTATTTTTGATACTGTACTATCTACGGCAAATTTTAGCTGGATTGTATTGAAATTATATACTTAGTTACTTGCAATCTCAATATTTTTCAATATAAAAAATGTAACGTATTATCTGCGGCTTTCATTTAAAAGGATGATGAGTTAGATTTACGCATACGCTCCTGTCGATATATCGTTTCTTTTTATTTAAAAAAGGTCAAATTTGAGCTGTATTAATCATTTGTTAAGAAAACCTAACCTCTTTTACTCATACGTACCAATTTATTTATTTATTTTTGTATCGGTTTTAAACATTTTACTGGACCTGTACTCTCGCCTCATTCAGGTCTTCGTTCGCCGTCTTCATTTCATTAGTTTTTGTTCGTTTTCTTCCACTTTTTCAAATTGTATTCTTATGACGTATATTCATTCGAAAGTGCCTCAAAATCATCGATCGCTTCTCCTCTAATTCGTTTCATTGACTTTCAATTGTCCCTTCAATTATTCCGTTTGTCACAATACGCATCTTATTCATTATTTTGTATTTTATTCGTTAAAAACAAATCGGCGATATCACTATCATTAATAGATTTGCGAATTATTTTGTTAATTCGATTTAGCCGAAGTTTGTGCACAGAATGAGGATTCCTAATGTAACAAGAATTCCTCAAACTCTATACGGCGATAAATAGTTCAGTAATTTTATTTAGCGTTTGTATATTATAATTTAATATTATTCTGTCTTTTAGAGTTTATTTGTTACAATTTCAAGGCATCGATCGTCTTATAAATTTAATCGGGCCTTCTCCGAGTGATGGATTCATAGCATCTGGTGAATGAACGCTCATTTTATAGAAAATTCAATTTTTTTCGACGTGTAACAGACTTTAGAATTATTTTATCTTCGACCGGATTCGCCAATATTCTGTCATTATCAGTTAGGTAATTTCATCAAAGCTCGATTCAATGTTTGTGATTGGTCGAGTGACGATGGGGAGACTAGAGAAATTCTTTTGATAATGTGTAAGTAGAATACCTTGGAGAAGAAAATATACTACTATGATGAAGAAGAACAATTTGTACTTTTTCCACAGTATTTTATTAAAAGCAATATAAGGAATCAAAACGGAGATCAATCTTTGAAACTAACCGTGTTTTGTTTCCTTTTATTGTTTTTAATAAATTACTGTGGAAAAAGTACAAATTGTCCTTCTTCATCATACGTATTTCCACAAGACATCGCCAGAAACTGTGAATTTTATTTAATATACTATTAGTTTGTCCTCTTCGGCGTCATCTTCATGTTGAAAGCGTTTCTTCTTGTTTTGTGATATTTTCGCTTACACATTGCATTGAAGCATGATTTAATTTGCATCAAAGAATATGTTGACACTGTTCTTGTTTCTCCTTTCATGTAATAGCAAAAAGTTATTCCCAATTCCGTTCCTTTCGCATAGTTGCATAGTTCGTAACAGATGACAAGACTCCATTAATTTATTATTGATACCCCTTCAGAAATCACATACATAACCCCCATCAACATTGACTCTACTTCTTCTTTATCTACTTCTTCCCTTTTATCTTTCACCATTTCCTCGTCTTATAAATGTTAAATATAAGAAAATATGTCCATCTTCCCTTTCCTAGCTCTGTCAATTCTAACTATATTTCCGTTCTAAATCACCTTATTTGATGGGAGTGTCAATTAATTATTCTTTTCAAAACGTTTTGCACCAATCACCAACAGAGACCGATATTATTTAATGCAGCCATTAACTTTGAGCATCGCACTCTGCAAGTCGATATATTGCCGTAAAATTCAAAATGAAGAGACTGGAGATTTTCCTCGGTAAGGCATTTCAGATTGATGCTAACGTTGAATAGGAGTTTTGAGAAAGAAGACCTGAATAAATGTTAATTTCTTCTGAATGAACTCAGGGTTGACAGAATTCAGACAGACAACCAGACATGGTTATTCACCAAAAAGAAAACATAATCGAAGTAGAGTCCCTTCGAAAACTTTTTCTATTCGTATCTATATTAATCTATTTCCTTGAAAGGGTAAAGGAGAGTCCCTGCCACAACAACAAAATGACATTGCTTTTATGCACAAAATATGTAAAAAAGAAGCTAATAATGTTTTATTGGTTTCAGGTGCCGAGAAGATGTTGGGATGGCTAGTCCTGGCTCTCGCAGCCACTGCCTCCTCGCAGAACCCAGGTAAGTGACTCGGTTAGCTCAAACAGAGTAGAGCACGAAGAAAGAAAATAAGTATAATCGAAATATGTAAATTTACGAGAAAATAGCCGCAAATATCTTGAAAGACAGGAAAATAATTTGATGCGGAAATGTGCAATTTCCTCTATTTGTTAATTCTTTAATTCATATTTTTGAGGATATTTATCATTTTCCTTTCAATTTAAAAGTATTTAATTTTTATACATTTTTATTATTTCATTTCATGCGTATTATTTTATTTATTTGCAAAACGTCAATCATTCGATTTATTAATCATTTAATTTGTCAATCATTTGAGTAGCAGCGACATACGCGTGGTTGATGCGCAGCTCAGGAGTTTTAAAAGGAAACTGTCGCTTTCATTTTTGTAATAAAAAATCAACATTTTAATTTTTCTTCAATATTTATAGTATTGTTAAATTAAAACTATTAATTTTGGACCGATTCGATCGAAGACAGACGTAGTTTTCTACGATTGATATAGCTATATAAGTTATAAACGATTATGCTTATGAAAGAGTTTAATTCATAACAATAGTATGGAAAGTGCTTTCCTACGGAGATTTATAAATGTCAGCAAATCATTACCTTAATAAAAGCCAATTTTCATTGGTGAATATCGTAAGAAACTGAGAGCCAAAAAAAAACATGCAAATACATGATCTGCCTGAAGATCCAAAGAATTTTGTTATGAAAATGATGAGATTAAGGGTTCCAGTTTTATTAGATAAACGGCTGCAATTTAAATAAGAAACAAACCAGATTTTTCACTAAAATGGATGGTAAATGAATAGCGTCGTAATCTTTTAATCGAAGATTTACTTTATGGTATTAAAAACTGTCTAAAGTGGCCGTTAGTTTCAAACGGCCATTGAAAACGTATTTATGCCTCACAAATAACGACATCCGTCAGAAAACTTTTGTCAATATGAAAAACGAGACTCGGAAATCACTGTAAATTCGACGAAAACGCATATTTATGAGATTCCTAATGTGAAGATGGAATGACGTTCACCGCCTAAAGTTTATGAAGCAACAAATTTAGGTCTTTACTAAAATAAGGTATTTTTTATGGGACCCTTATCAAGTAGGAGTTGGGAAAGGTGCAAAGAAGGGCGGCTAAGTTCGTGTTAGGGATATATGAAAAACGTAGCAGCGTTTACTCAGATGATAAAAGAATTAGGTTGGGACAGTCAAGAAGACAGGAGGAAGAAAAAGAGGCATCAGTTTTTTCTGGATGTTTTTCATCTCCTGGTGACAAAAAATCTATTTCAATAGGTAAATTATTACTTTTTGACCTAATTGACAATATATTGAAATTACTAAAAATAAGACCCAATGAATTACTTTTTACCTTATTACATTTCCATTGTTTTTGTATCTAAAATGCAATTTCCATATTTGTGTAAATAGCATTTTTGTTATGTTCTTAATCATAATGCTCAGGTTGGAAATTTTCCGATGAAATTCTTAGTCGATGTTGATAATCAAAAACTTCATTTATTGAGAGAAACTTTGTGAGACACGACTAAATGGACAACTAACTCCAAAAAATAAGAAGGTTACTTCGTAATAAATCGAAGTATACGTATATATAATTTTTACGCTGCTGTAAAAGTATCTCAGAAAAGTAAAACCATTTATATATAAGAATGGGAGTCCGGACCCTCCTTAGGTCCGCCTTCCAGTGGAATGAGGGATAATAGTAATAATCGTCTCTATTTGGGCGAGATTGAGAATAAAAGTTCCTTTTTTCCATCTAACCCACTATTCTTTAATTATAGAATAATTAATTTAGTAAGAGAAACAGAAGAATTAAGGATGTAAAAAACCTAAGAGGATTCTAGGAAAACCCCCACTGCAGGAAAACACCCACAAAGATGGGGGGGTGTGAAAAACGTGCGCAAACCTACCGATAGTAATAGGGGAAAGTTGCCTTATTGTGAATATTTTTAGTATTTTCTTGTATATTTCCATTACTAATTATTTAACCTCAAACATAAATGCTGCATGTTATACTTAATAGGTTCCCCTTTCATCTGGCAATTTTATATTTGTAATATAATATTCATGAGATATATTAAGTGCAAAACCGAACTAATGCAAATGGTCCAAATTGGGAAAGCGGTTGCCTAATTTGGATCCTCAGTTTCCTAGGTTGGACCGGTTTGTCCCTAAACCAGGGTTGGCGAACCTTTTGCGGCAGCTGTGCCATATTTGATGAATATAAATGGCTTGCGTGGCAATGTGGTGCCGTACCATATAGTGAGATTGTGATATTATTAATTTTTAATGTCAACGATGCGATTAAGATGTTGTATAAGACTTAAATGGTCGTTATTTGTCACTACTAATAAACAGAATCTTTATTTATTTATTGGGGAGCTTCATTTCTTAAGGGAATAATGCAGAAAATAATGTCGTGGGAGTATCGCGAGCCGACAAAATTCTCTCGCTTGCCGCTTTGGGCACGCGTGCCATAGGTTCGCCACCCCCGCCCTAAACTATCCTGCCCCTAAATATTAGGGAAGCGATTGCAGTGAGATAAGTAACACTGTGTGTGTCCAAACTTTCCAAAAACAATTTAACTGCACTGAACTCCATTCTCTTCCCTAGCCAGTAAGGAGAAGATGTTTTAATCCCCGCTGTGTGCCTTTCCACTGACTCATAGCCTTCACACCACTCTTCCCACAATGCAGCTAACTCCTCCCTCGCCATACCACAACCCTTCCCCAATCCTTTTCGTCACCTTTCCTGCATCCAGCCTCCCCCGTCCCCCCTTATTTGGAGCATAAATAACATTTTCTATCTGATGATGATGCCTCGAAACTAGTCGTACCATTTAAAATTCTGCAGACTAAATCAAAGCTGATTTATTCTTTTATTACGTAAAATATTTAATATCGCTTCCACAGCCATCTGCGAATGTTTTTCTTACCATTTCCCGTACGTACCCCTTCTTTTCCACCCAAATATATTAGATATTAAAAATGAAATCTAAGTTCTCCGTACCTTTTTTTATTGTGGAAATTACAAAGTTTGTTCATCATTTCATTTTATATTATATATTTATTGTGGGAGTAAAATTATTATTATAATAAGTAATTAATTGCCTGTTTACATCATTCAATAGTCTCCTTAAATGGACCGTCCCAACACGTGGTGCTCCAACTTAGGCAACATGTTCCCGTCAAAATAAAATTGGTGCCAGACGAACATACCAGGTTTCACACTAGAGGTCTGCATGGGACGGGCTTAGGCCCATGCCCATACCATGGGCCGGGTAAGCAGGCAGTCTATTGGGCTCGGGCCGGGCTTGGGCCTGTGTTGGAAATAAAAGAATTATTCGTCCTTAAAAAGCTTTAGTTTCTTGCATAGAGTTTGCCTCTTAAAGTTGTTACGCAATTCTTAAACAAAATGCTCAGTCTAAGTGAAGAATTAAAAATATGTAATTGTTCACAAATCATAACGATTAATTATTGGGCGAATTATAGTAAGTTCGGGCTCGGGTCGGGCTTGAGAACGAAAATTTGAATCTACGTTCGGACCGGGTTTGGCTCGGGCTCAACGGCGAATGAGCCGGTCCTGGGTTGGAATTTTCGGTCCATGCAGGCCTCTATTTCACACACATATGCAGTATGTCGTTAGTAGATAACATAAATCGGGTTACCATTGTTCCACAGAAAGAGTGATTACTTACTTTTACTTGAGACGGCAGCTTACGTATTGAAGGTAAATAATCATAGCACAAACAACCAAATCACACTGACGACCATCCACACCGGAAAAATGACTTTAACACTCTGCTCTCTGTCTAGTCATGTGCCCTAGATGGTGCCACAACCTAGTACTACCAACTCAAATGCTTGATATAAGGATATAAGGTAAGGGGGCGGGGCAATACTAATGCGGTCCAATTTAGATAACGGTCAAATATAGGCAACCTTCTCCTAGCTAAAATATCCGATGTGGCCAGCACATGACTTTCTCCATATAGTATTTCTTCCTTGGAATCAAATTACGAACGAAAAGCAAAATAACACACGAAATAAACAAACGATTAATAAAAATAAAGACCACACATTTAAACAGTGGAAAATAAAAAAGTAACAGATAATGACTAAAATTATTAATATACAAATAAAGAAGACAAATTGAGAGAAAAGAACAAAGAAAAAACCTTTTAAACCGTATCAATCAGCCAGAGTTCAATCTATAGCACGACAGTGAGTGAAAGATACTCCGCATTGCATTTTTTGCTACGTAAACAAACCCATAGTTACTCTCTTTATTATTATTAAAAAGAGTGATCAATCACGGCACGAAAAAATTATAATTGAATAATTATTTTGAAATAAACACTCGTGTATCAAATTACAAATCAACTGCCATATAAAACTTTGAAGAAATATAGTAATCATATTGTATTTTACATTATTATGAAATGGTATAAATGAAAACGACATTTTAACGTAAATGTGTCACAATAACCAGAAAATTGGTTAATTATAATATGATTCCTAAACGGTTTTCATGTTAGAGCGCCAAAAAGGAAATAATCAGCAACTTCCGGTTTATCGGTATTTCACGGATAACTCCTTAACAATTAGTGATATAAAAAACTAATTCAAACAAAAATTGTAGTAAATTACATTTTCTGGAACTTTTATACATAATAGTATTTACCTAAATATAATATTTATGGAGATATTTTGCAACAAAGGAAACGAGCTTCGAAAAATAAAGCTCGACTTCCAGTTAACCGATTTACTCCAAAATTAATGAACTCTAACGGCACCTACCAAAGTGCTATATATGAAGTTTGGTATTATACCCTACAAGCCACCTTTCGGCGTGTGGCAGGGGAGAGTATTCATCATAATTTAAGTGAATTCATCGAAGTTCATTTGGTTGAAATAAGGTCATTCTTTCGGATATCGGACACAGGAATGGAAATTCTGCCCTTAAGTGTATCAGTGAGTAAAAAGGAATAAATATAACAACAGAAAATGAAAATAAGATTAGATAATCACTCGCAAATAGCTGGTTATTCCCCAAAGATTTGGCTACCCCTAGAGTGTAGTTCGAGGTTGCCTACACTCCAAATATCCATTTTCAATTGATTATTACCACGAAACTAAGGCCCATTTACAGGAACACCAATACAATTTTTCATTACTCCTGCATCACCACAAAAATTGTCATCAAAATCCCTGGACAATGTGCGAGTCTCCCCTTGATAGCAGAAGATATCGGCAATACGCAAATACATACAAGAAATGCGGGCAACATAAACACAAGGATACATTTGGTTTGTGCCTCGTAGTGGTATTAGCATAGATAAAAGTGCTTCGACAGCTTATGCCATTTCGCAAATATCCTCCCGTCGGGGTTGTGTCTTGTAATTATCCAATAATTAAGAGTCATACTGAAGTTAAACTATCAATTCTGCCGCCACGCCACTAGGAATGGAGTCTTTTTCATTTTTCTTTGGTACAGAATCAATCAAAATATATCTTTCGATTACTTATCTCAGTTTTGTTCATGACTAAGACGCTATAAAAACTGCCAACGCTATGAAACAGTTGTTCTCTACGTGCATAAATATATCGAGACTTCTTTATTTACCGAAAATTTGTCGATGATAAATGAGCATTCGTATGCTATAAGTAAATGTGGTAGGGAGGTCTGCAGTTTTAACTCTAGTTAGAGTTGTTACATAGTGATTGCATCAGCACTACATTATTTTCATATCACCATTTCTCATTTAATACAAATGATTAGTAATGCTCTTGAACCAGAAAATTCTATACTCTCAAAAATGTAACCATCAGCTCATGCAATTAGTTCTATTTTGGCCCCTACGCAAGTAATTTGAGTTTCATCGAATATCTTTAGCACCTGATGACCAAAACTCCATGGTGACCAGTATGTAGAATTTCTGAGTGAATTCGAGCTCCTTTTTGCCCAGGGACCTTCCTCGAACCCAACCTTATCCCACCTCGACCGAGTCTAAACACAGAATAGACCCTTCTGTTCCATTTTCAAACAGACGCCATATTCACGGCATCAGCGGGCATTATTCTCCTATCACATTATGATTATGGTATCTCAATAAAACCATGTTTGCAAGTGATAGAAAATTCACAAATGTTTTATAAGTATGAGTAGTATTTTAAATCCTGTAAAATTCGTGTGGGCGTCGAATCTATCGGCACTCTGTCACATTTTTAATCGCTCAAGAAATGCGGCCAAACATTCAGGGTTTTTTGTCCTTGGAAGTTAGAATTGATCGCAGAGAGTTACGAATTCTTTATTAATTAGTTTGGTCATACGTTAGCAAATTGCTTATTTCGGAATAGTACAGCGTATAACCGCCATTTTGTTCCCATTGATGAATTTATTCCTACATTACGTAGCACGGATTACTTCTAACGGCGAAAAATAATATTCTCAAAGCTATTTGTGTTTTTGTTGGAAGTCGCGGTTATACGATTCGGCGACACGACGTTCTCCGAATAGTCAATTCCTCAATTTGCCCTAATTTTTAGGCATTGCTTTGATACACTTTCGTTCATAATACTCGGACGACCGTGTATTTCGCAATGCAACGCAGTTACCGCGAAGTAATAGCATTTATAATTGTTCGTCGAGTAATGAAGCAGTAAATTTGAGACAATGTTATAATTTCGCTGCAAAACACCACGCTTGCTCGAATAACGATGTTTTTCGCTTCTTTCCAATCCAAAATTGTTTTGCAGAGTGGGGCCCCGCTCCGCTTCAGCCCAAAACGGACTCTTCGGCACCTGAGGTCGCAGTGTCCTCTGGACTGTTTCGGGCCCTCGACTGGTTGGACAGGGCCCAGAGAAGGGGCCGCGCGGAGGAGGGATGGGGTTGGGGTTGGGCGGCGGGGGCCCCTGGTGAAGGCGATGCCACCCCACTTGCAGTGCTGGCCCTGCGCCTTTCCAACGACTCTTGGCTCGCCCCCACTGCCTTGCGGTCTCAGCTCGCCGCGCAGCAGGTCGATATGGATGTTCTGCTTCACCTTTGGAGGTACCTTCGCACTTTACATTCTTTTTAACACCGAAAAGTCTCTCTCGAAGAAAGAAAGGACTACGAAACGAGAATAGAATTTAGCTAGTTCCTCGATGGTATCGAGATTAGGGCTAATTAATTCTTCAAATACTAAAGGTGGTCAAACGTTACTTTGTGAACTGACCGTTTATTTATTTTGGTAATTTTGCCTTTGGATCCATGATGTTCATATTTGCATTCTCTTGTGACGCATAATATTAGCAATGCTTCATTAAATGTGAAATATTAGAGGTGTTTGATAGCCTGGAGACGATTATCGAAAAAGTACGCAAGAACCGCCTTTAAAAAGAAACTGATATACAAATATGTACCGAAAGAGAAACTGTGGTGTTGTAAGAAATAATTCGAAGAATTTAGGGAAATAAAAGTGTCGAAAGAAAATGGTGAACCGGAGATATTAAAGAAATGTAGAGGATCTTGGAGAATTATTCATAATGAAAAGAAAATATTGACAATGAAAATACATACGTTTTCCAAATGAACACTGAAGTTCGAAACGCTAGTCGCCCTGACTGATTAAGTTCGCCGCTGAAGGCACACTTAGAAATGCAAACAGCAGAAAACACGGTTTATTTGTGATAACAAATGAAAACAACTTTTGCAGATGATGACGTACTTATAACTAAAAAGAATATTGACGCAGACGTTCAATAAAAGAATAAATAGAAAAAATATGTCTAATTTGGAAAAAAATAGTAAAAGCGGATTCAGGATCAAATCAGGATGAAAAAGATCTAATATTTGGAAAAAACAGAGAAAGTAATTTGAAATGAAAATGAATGCCTGTAAAGTGAAATGATTTGAATAATATAAGTGTATTTTATTTAAAAAAGACTATGAAGAAACAAATGTTGAAATATGATTCATGAAAAGAAAGATATTTTTTTCTTATATATTCCAATCCTCGGAGTATTTTGATAGAATTATATGGCAAGAAACACCTCAAATTTGAGTTAAAGTGATGGCAATCAAGAGATTTGTTTCTTCTGGGATGCCTAATGTTCACGAATTATTTGTAAACATTTTCAAAGCGCGTATTTATCTTTTTTGTAAGTGAAAATAAATATTATTATTTTATATTTTATAGTAAATGATATGGACCTTTAAAAAAGTATTACGAGGTAAAGTATTTACCAGAAAAACAAAGAAGTGATATTGAACTGTTGTGCGACTAGCATTTTTATGGCTGCGGAGGCTTAGTAAAGAAGAAATAAAATTATTACACATAAAAAGAGCAGCGAATATTTAAGAGAAGAAGCAAAGAGAACTATTCATTGAAGGAAACGGTCTTACAGAAGAAAAAGGGGAAGATCGAGAGGGAAATATGAAAATGGTGATAAATACGATGAGAAAGAGTGTCCGGTGTGAGCGGGCTCTGATTTTGTCTCCTTCGTTTGAATCCTCACATAAATTGCCATATCAAGTAACTCCTGAAGTGAATTTAAGGGGGAAAAGGAATCGTTATTAGCGTTTAATATCTCTTGTAATGAGGACTTGTCCAATTCCAAAAAATCCTTTGAAAGAAGTTCACCCTCTTTCAGAATATCATCCTAATCGAAGAAATGCCGTTTGTAATAATTTAATAAAATAATATAATTGCTATAATTCGTCCAGGTATTTATTTTACATTAATTATTGAATTTATCGAGCACGAATTGCTTTTGCAGACACCACGAGGCACCGATCAGCCCTGGGCGGTTGGCCCACTACACCCTGGCGCTGAACGCCATCTGCAGAGACCCGAGGCGCTTCCACGGACACGACCTCGTTGGTAAGGCGGTTAAAGCAGATCGCTTACTTTTCGATGAAATCGGATGCGCGAGGCCGAGATAGGATTACAAGGTCGTCTTCGGAGTGTCGTTTGTTATGTGCATAAGTCAGACGGACCCGAAGCTAATGTTAGTAAATTCTTGTTTCTAAATCAGACGATTGAATGGTTACGTTATCGAAATGTTAAAAGAACGGTGCTCCCCTCTCTTGGAGAACGAGGCGACAATTATTGCGGAAACTTGTTTATCTCTCTCGTGCTCTCTTTTGAATGTGTGTTTCCTTCGAAGGCTCTCTTCTGCACCACGAATCGCCGTCGGACCAGGAGTTCGCCATAGCGTCGCTCGCAGCCTGCTCATCCGGTGCTCACATTCGCAAGAGGCAGATCCGGCGCCTACTCGATGTGGCCGACAAATCTGGCGCCGGACAGAGTGACGTCAGAGGTACCGGTGACGTCGGTAAGTTCTGCTCTTTTATCCTGTATTTTGTATCTTTTTATACTAATGACGTCATGTCTTCGCTTCCCACTGAGCTCAGACATACCCGTTGGAGTAACAACTGAAAATTCGTCAAAACATTTTCAGCCTTCTGCTTCGGAATATCTTTCCATTTTGCATTTGTCTGAGCAGTTCTCGTCATCCGAATATTCTTCAAACAGAAGCGCTCTTTACATTAAATTTACATCAGCAACTGTTTTCGACCCGATTCCAAGAAAGCGTGTCAACTCATGCCTTGTTGCTGCTCCCAACCATTGCTAACTCCTCAAACCTTTCTTTGATCCACCTACTGCTCCATGATCATTTTCAAATTATATTAAACGCATTTATTCCTGTATTCTCGTCATTGCTACTGATTTCTTCCTCTGCGTTATTGTGAGTTCAAGCTTATGTTTTTGTAATATAGTTCTTTGAATAACAGTCGATGCTCGGCGTGAATTTAAGGGGTCAACATAGACAATAACCGATTCGGTTGGGCACCTAAAACACTCCGTTATGAGAAGCGGATTGTCAGTAGGAACATCAAGTTTCAAGATTTGTGTTACTTGTTTTACATTACTTACCCAAATTGGTAAAACGCTGCCAAAATAATTTTAAAAATTTTTTTCGAGCTTCAATCTTCACAAGTTTAAGATGCTGTTTGGTTGCACCTGATATTGGCGATAAGGGAATAGTAAGGTAAATGACGAGAAAGGTGCAAGTTTTAGCAGGTTTATTGTCATCGGTAATAAGCATGAGGAACTCCATCGTCTCGCGCGGTCGTCCTTCCATATCCGCGACTTTCGCCCGTCTTAAAAGGGAAGCCTTCAAAATCCAACCCTGGCCATGGGTGATGCCTTCCATACCTCAGTTTGACCACCTTCAACGGTCATGACGCTGACTTGGAGCTTAAGAAAGAGTCGGAAAGGCTGACTAAGAAAGGGCCTCCAAAATAACCGAGATCCCTGCGACACACCCACGTCTCCGACCCTAATCAGACATTTACTTAAGTAGGTATAAAAATATCGAAATGAATTCTAAGAGAACTTAAAAGGTAATTATCATATACGACAGTGATTATCTCAATATAAAGTAATTATTGGGTTGGCGAAGATAATAAGTGCGATAAGAACATCGAGAATAGCACAGCATAAGTACTGTATATTTCCGCAGATAAGACGATAGTTGAAGTATGAAAAATGCCCCCTATATCTGGGGTCGTCTTATAGGACGGATACAAAAATAATCAGTGTCGATGTTTGCAGCAATTACAAGTCAGTGTTGCCAAATGCAAGAAATAAACTTTGACCATTCGAAGCATTATGAATAGGGCATAATTAAGTATACGCTATAGAGTATTATCATCAGGATAACGATCACTAATTTAAACTAAATTTATAGTCGGTTGATATTTTGGGTGCAGTCTTGTAGAACAATATGTTGAAACAAGAAAACTTTGACGAAATTTCTCTCTTATCTGAAGGTCATCTTATCTGCGAAAAAATACCGTAATTATCTTTTCATTTGGCTCATAATAATGCTTAGACCTAATTTATAGTGGATATACTCATACTGTCTTTACGCAAAAAAATTAACTGTTACGGAACTTTCCTTAAAAAAGAATAATCTAACGTTTTTCGTGGTATTTTATACGCTGGTGGAGATTGAGAGCTAAATTTGCGCTAAAAATATTTAAACAAAGTTGCGTAAACATCGTCTATATTTGGAAGTCTTGTATCTTAAGTGGTCCTTAAAATTTAATTTTCGGGTAACGGCGCAACTTACGGTAACGTATTGTATTTTCTAATGTGATTTGCGGGTATCACAAAAAATTTCAAAATTCTACAAATGACAAATACTATTTTCACATTATTTTTTGGGATACTCGTTATCAATGGAATGCTTTAATTTTCATGTTATTTATATTATAAAAATTAAGCTAATGGCTGTAGTAGACGCTTACGAAATTTCTGGGAAAATAGCTTTCAGAAATACTTGTTAAATTTTATTATTAAAATTACACTTCCACATTATTGACATCTTTGAATGAAGCAATTTATAAAACAATCCAAAAGATAAGAATCGAATAAGAAAAATAGTTTGACAAATAATTCATCTGTGTTTTTATTACTGAAGCATGTTTCTTAAATATATGGAAGTTCAAGCTGATATGTTGCACGAGAAAGATTCATCTTTATATTTATTCAAAAATTTCAGTTATTGGTAAAAAAAAAGTCATAAGTTTCCCCTCGTGCCTTCATTGTAGTCTAACGGTAAAAATATAGAAAACTGACTCTCATTTTGATTTTTGAGAAATTCTTTTTCCATTTTCCGTATAAAATGTTATCTAAGGTATTAATTTTGTAGCGAGAACGAGCATTTCTTTATTAGTCGAAGAAGAATTGTTTTCCTCCCACACATAGAGGATGAATTTATGAAAACCAAATTCTCTGTGGATGATTTTTCATTTACTAGTTGCATTTCTCTCGATATTTATGCTCTTCTATGGAACTGAGGTACGAATATATTTGTTGGGGACCCTTGGGGACCCCATTTTTAGTGATATTGTGATATATTATCGCAAATATATTTTTCTTGGCTTCTGTATCTGCCCATATCGGTTTAAGATCAAAAATATGATATAAACTTCTATTAAATACCTTCTAATAAGGTAAATAAAATTTTAAATATCTCTTTGTCCTGGATGGAACACTTTTGGTATCCTACCGTCCTAGTTCTATTGGCTTTACCTTGCCATAACTGAAGTTGTTGAATGAGCTAAGAACTGTTGGGATGATAAAAGATGAATCAGTAAAATATATTTTGGTAAATTACAGTTTGTTCCTATGCCACGTACAATCAAAAAGTAAAAATGAGACTGATTGAGAGCATATGGATAATAGTTTTTGTGCTTTTACTACTGATAAAATAAATATACAATATGTATATGCCTAGAAAAAGTTTAACCAAAAACACCTATTTTGAGTCATTTACAAGTACAAATAAATGAGAAATAAAAGAAAAATCATGGGGTTCTCTCATGAGCTCAGTAAACGCATTGATGATGTAGGCTTCCTATGTTATGGATTAAAACATAAAATTTGCAGGAAGTATGTATACAATAGTCCACTGACTTCAATCAAAATAAATTATAAATTTAAATTGTGATTAGAACTCTCTTTTTTACGTCCATTCACTTTTTTTAAATATGAATACTTAGTTTAGGTCTACTATAGGACATATGGTTATCAATTCCAACGCTATCTATTAATGGCATTTATTGCATCTTAAATAGACACCCATTTCCATTACTATTTTGGGTGAAGAACAATAAATGTGGGCCCTCACTTGAAAGCGTGACTGCTGTCACCAAAGATGCACACTTCATTTATTTACTTGGATATCCAGGGGGCTTTTATATAAAAACACACTTGGATTTACTCATATGCACGCAAACAGAGCTGGTTTATATCTTAATTGTTAATACCATAATCTGTTTTTCTGTGTACATGAATATGGATGTAATTTCTCTATTACTCTCTTGAGCGACTTGTGAAATGCGCAAATTTAACTTTTACGTGAGACTTAAGTTATCTATTACAGATCAGTTAATCAATATAATTCTCATTGCAGATACATTGTCGACTGTTCTTCTGGCTTTGGACTGCATTGTCCGTGAGCATCGAAATAGAAATCTTGAACATTATGTGAAGAGGCCCGCTCGAGGGCTCGCCCGACTCCAGAATCCTGATGGCTCATTTGGAACCAGGATACGCTCCACTGCTCTTGCTCTCCAGGTCATTTCATTCATCAGAAATAAAATATAATTCTGAATTTTTTTATGCTTACCACTAATCCATCACAATTCTTTTAAGGTTTTATCAGGGGAACACAATATAATGGGATAAAAATAACACTTGCAAAAGTCTTATATTGTGCAAAATTTCTTATTATTGTTAGAAACCTTGAATTATTTTCTGTATTTAATCATATAAATCCATTTTGAATATATCCTATATTTTTTGATAAACATGATTACAATAACCGTACTTCAAATTTCAAAGGGATTTCTTTTATATAATTTTATTGTATTGTAGTTATGGAGACAAGTTTTGACAGAAAATTAATTAGATTTTGGCGAGTAATTTGTCTTTCCAATGGATGATGATGATGAGTGACAGAAACACTTTAGAATCGTTAAATGGATGGGTGACTCCAAAGCTATATAACTTTTCAGATTGGGTATTGGAAATTAACCCACTCAATGAGGAAATAATTCAGCAAATAGGTCCCTGATTATTGATGTTTATTGTAAATTTATTTGGATCTGAAGAATAAATAAATTTTTCTGAGCAAATTGTAAATATGCCTTGAGTTCAAGACAACAGCATCTTAAAGGGGTTTTTGGGTTATTCTATGCCACAATGCGTGCCTTGAATTCAAGGCATCCTATTGAGTGGATTAAGCATTGAAAATCAACATTAAATAAATGAAAATTAAGTTTTGTTCACTGCCATCCTCTATTTTTACTTAGACATGACCTATACTTTCCTAATCATTGGTCAGGGAACTAAAACATAAAGGTTTACAGAATTGAAATGAACTTCCAGAAAATTTATATAACGAAATTTTCTAGGGAAAGGAAAGCTAAATTAAAAGCCAAGGAAGAATGAGAATACTTTGGACATTGGGACTAATTTCTGTAATTTTCTATTCTCCAAACCTGTGGAAGTAGGTCCAAGTAAGAGATTATAAGCTAAATAAGTTCTAAGTAAAGAAGTATCCATGAAGGAGAGGGAATTATTAAGCAATTATTGATGCCAGGTTCCGAGAATAATTTAGCATTACTTTTCTGAAAGAAATTTCTGGTGAATTATATTAATATGGAATTGTAGGCGCTGGCTACTACATGGGATGAGGACCCCTCTTGGAACCATTTGACTCAGGAGAATACACCTGTATGGAACCGCACGGCTGCCTTGCTATCTCTCTTGTCCCATCAAGGCAGCGATGGGTCCTTTGGTGGTGGCGATGTGGTGTCTACAGCAGAGGCAGCCCTTGCCCTTGCTGCCAAAGGAGGCCTGGGTGCCATCAGGAATGTCACCTGTCCCTCTCCCCCTCGGCCCCCTTCACCACTGGCTGCTCCTGGACTGCCAATGGATCATGCCCGCCATGGTAAGAAATCCCATCACATCTACTAGAGAGCAGTCCTGGTAACTAAGTTCCTTGAATAATGTCCATCAAGATTCAGTATTATAATATACAAAAAATGATTGATTTTTCAAATCTAAAGAAAAATAGCAAAATCTTTAAGTAATTCATTCTTTCCATTTCATGGCAAACTGCAGAAAAAATTGCTCTTCAAAATTTTCATGAATCTATTTCTGCAGTGGCAGAAATTAAGGATTGTGAATCTAATAAAACATTAACATTGTCATTGTAAGGAGAGTTTCTTGCAAAAACTGGCCAATTGCTGCCTTTTACAAATTTTACCCATTCATTTACAACAAAAGGCACCTCAAAAACCAAACCAAAAGGCAACTTAATATTGCAAGAAACATAGAAAAGGTTTTTTTTAATCAATCTACAGGGAGGGCATAAATTTTGTGTTTGTTGGTCCTTATAACCCATAAAAAAATCAAACTTGATCGGATTATATCTTGAGGCTGCACTGGTTCACTGCAATAAACAAGGATAGAAGGAACTACAAAATAGCTTAATTTTTCTGAATTTTCCTCCTTTTCTGATCCCATAGTAGGTATCTCTGCCCTCTCCAGAGGCATATCGTGGCTTGAATGTCAGTTTCTTTTGCAAGCATCATCTACATGTCCAAAAAGTATTTGCTTTAATCAAACTAAAACTTTTGACGATATAGGCATTTTTTGTCAAAATTTTGAAACCATGAAGCAAAAACTCTCACAGAAGATATTATTTGATTTGAAAAATAAAATTATTCTGTAATAAGGGTGGGCCTTTTTTGCCTAGTATTATATTTTGATCAGAAAAAAAAGAGACAAAACAACCCACCATATTGTAGCTCCATCAGTAATATTTCTGTACATTCAGCATTTTTGACAAATTTTGGCATACTAAGAAACCATTTTCCCTGATTAAAATGCACTGAATCATTAATATTAAGCAACATACAGGCAATAACTGTAATTTTTGCTATTAAATCACCACGGAAACAAAGAGAAACCATCAGGAAAAATTGCAAATATTTGACATTTTTCATTAAATTTTAATATTTTGACTAAAAGGTGCAGCCTTTGGATACAATCAGATCTAGTTTGATTTTTTGTGTTATGAAGACCGCCAACCACAAAACTTAAGCACTAGCCGCCGACCAGTTAAAAAAAATTCAATCCATCCTAACATACATGCCTTGCCCACTCTGCTTTGTGAATTTTGTAAATTTAATAAAATTTTCAGAGATTATTATTATTGGGTTCCTTTTGATAAAAAGTTGGAAATTTGTTACTTTTATCATATGATTTTTGAATAGCTAAACGCTGACCTTGAAAAACCTAAGTAAAGCTAATAGCAAGATTACCAGCATAACTTTGTGAAAATTGAATGAGTAATTTTGACTTTATCAGGATCCACGCTGTCTGCACATGAAATGCCAAAGGACCATTCCACAGAGACCCCAGCAACAGGAAACGAGACAAGCATCCTTGGGGATGTTCTGGTTACATACACTCTGTGGGTGGGCTCAAACATCTCGGAGAACCTCTCTCTTTCGCTCAAAGCACCTGCAAATTCTTCTTTCTACAACCTAATGCTGGAGGCTGCTCAGCAGGATGAAAGATTCCAGTGAGTAACAGCTTGTTTCATACCATCGATTGCCAAATGAACCATTTTGTTGCCGTATCCCTTTTATCAATATCTATTTTCAATATCTATTTTCAATATCTATACACATGGTAACATTTGAATATACCTCATTGAATTAATTGCATAAAAAATAACTCACTTGTTAATGAGAAATCAAATCTAAATGTACCAAACCAAAAATAATACCAAACCTTGAATTTATGAACCGAGTACTTTATTTACTGTGACACAAGCTGCTTCCTGTTGATTGCAGATGGAATATTAATTATATAAATTTTTAATTGATATGTTACATTAAAAAAATGTTTTTACAAAAGCAAAGGCCAGGTGGTGAAGAATAGAGTCAGTAAGGAAAGAACTGATGCATACAAACTCAACATTCAACTTGTAAGAAGTTTGTATTCAGGAGGAGAAAATCCCCCATCATGCAATTCTTCCTCACTGATCTCCATCTTGCTATATTTTCTTGTTTCACGTTTATTAGATGATTTCAGTTTAATATAAGTTTATAAGGCCAAATAGAAAAATATTAGAGGGTATGCGTTTAAAAAAATTACTGATTTTTTCGGGACACCCTAATATACAATGTATATGTATTTTCATATGCATTGTATATATAAGCAAAACTGTGTTCCTTTCTCCACTCAGAGGATATGAAGGAATTTTTGGAAATTTTTCTGATGATAAGTTCAGAAGCGATTAGAGATTACTGGATGATGGAACCAGAGTTGGAAAAGAAGCAAATTTTTGTGTGTGATACAGTTGGGATAGGTAAAAAGGGAGTACCAAAAAATATGAAGAGGGTTGATTGGATATTACAGGGAGATATTGTGTTGTATTGAAAGAAGTTTTAAGAGGATATACAATTCCGTTATTCATCTATCCGACTTAAAAGAAACAGTATGGGATGAACAGCTTCAGGCTCTGTTAAGAGAATCCTAAGAAAAGCAGAAGTGAACATTTCTGTTGAGAGAATATCTATTACTCGTCCCTAGGTGATAAAATTTTACAAAAATATAAGGAATGGGTAGACTAAATGGAACAGAAAAAGGTTACCTATGAAATCTAAGGAGGTTCAAAGATTCAATATTTCTTGCGGCTTATTAATTGTTGATATTACAGTTAATAAATATTTAGTCACTTCCTTATAGTTGAGAAATATTGATAGAACACTGATGGGGTATTGTTATAAGAGATTACTCTTATTTGTGGCCCATCACCACAGAGATGGATCTCTCAAGAAACTGTTTGTAGTGCTTGCTCATCTACTCCTTCCAGGATGCCCAATAATGTAATTGTGAAGAAGGATAAGATATAAACAATGTCAAAATTAATGTTGATTTCAAAATTTATAATTTTATTAGATTATATTCATGTATTATTACATGTCAAATGATGAGTAAGACATTTATTATGGAATAAAATAGGAAAATTATGGCAATTCAGGCTTCCCAAAGACAAAATATGAAGTTATGTCCCATTTCGAGGGAATTTTGGTTTTATTGCGGGTTGACAATTCCCAGTCATCGTAGAACCATGGATTGTGTTAAATAAATTTGAAATTTCAGGAACTTAATACAGGAAAATCGTTTGTTGTAAAAACTTACTAAAATTTCGATATTTAGAATAACTCAGTCTCCATAGGCGTGTGTTTCTCATTTGTGCCTGAATTTTGCAAAATTTTAAACTTTAGGGCTTGGGCAGCAGTGGTTGCCCACCGCAAAATAGAAGGATACACAAATAAGTGAGATATGTACATACAAAATAAACAAATTACGCCTGTAATATGTATCTGTGTATTTAGGTTTTACATCAAGAGAGAGGTTTTATGAATAAGAGATTTTTTAAATTTCATTCCTGAGAAAAATTAATTTTTATGCACTACTAAGTATATTCTTTTTTAAATGTTTTATTAATGTAATAGTTATTTATTATTCAAGTATTCTAATTAGAATAATATCTTTCATAAGAATTCAAGTATTGCGTAGATAGGAAATTGTTATTATTTATTCAGTTCATGAAAGCAAGAAATTATCAGTATTCTATTCAATAAATTATTTTTGAATGTTTCATTTAGATCATATCAATTGACTATTGATGTATTTTAGTCAGAAAATATTTTTTGTGAAGGAAACTAGAGTAATTTTATGTTATGTTTCGTTAGGCAGGGACACATTAGTCCCATATCATATCTACGTAATTATGCTATACATTTGATTAGAATTGAGTTACTATCATCAGTTGATCCAAATAACAGAATTTAGAAGAAAAAGCAGTGTTCCAATTGAAGTTCTCTTATGATACTTAAAGGGTTAAGCTTTGTATTTATGAGTACTTTAAACATACAATAATGTGTCCATCTGTTGCAATGCCCCTCACAGAATAACTAGCTTGTTATGTTACAATAGCATATACTTCCAATAACTTTTTAGTGCTAGATCCAATGATTAAGAGTGCTAAAATGGATGCAATTTGCCTCTAGTAATGTCAATAGATGAATGTCTGATGAATGACAACTTGCTCAGCATCTATAACCCTGATAAATGGCTACAAATATGGCTTTCAGATTCATGTTAAAAATTTATGGGGAATGATAAGATCACATTATCCTTTAATTATCAGAAGCAACAAAGCAAAAATTATCAATATCAAACATTATATCTCATAATAGAATACACCAAACATGAGATTCATTAGGGAAATTGCTCTTAGCAGAAATGGGACCAAGGCCATCTTTGTTTTCATTCTGTGAAATTCTTATTCTTATTATCTTCCTATTCTTAGAGTAAAGCTTGCCCAGGGAGTAAGGGTATTCCTTATACGGCAAAATGATATCAAGTGATATCAAATTATTTAAAAATTTCTTCATAAGTACTAAGAGAAGCTACTTATTGTCCCAAAGGCAGATAATTAGATTAAATATCAATAACACAAATCACCCATATTGTCAAGCCAAGTGCTTATTGTCCTTCTTTTTTTACAGATTTGGATCATCTAGTTGGCCTAATGGACACTACATCCACACAATCCATGGCTATCGAGAGCAACCAGCTGCTCATCGCTATTGGCTTCTCTATCGACTTCACACAATTCCTGATCCTAGTGAGCCACCTCCTCACCACCAGCTCTCACCTAAAGGTAACCACTTTTCATTCATGGTTAATTTAATTATTCTTAAATAATAACTTATACAAAGGTTTTATGAATGAGGTTTGCAGAATACAAACTAACAGACTGCCTGACATATGATGTTTTATGACTAATTTCTTGTTGACTGCAAAATTGCTCTCTTCGAAGATTCAATTTCAAAAGTGACAATTTTATTTTTAATTGTTATTGATTTGAAATTACTCTGTCATTCTTCTCTACCAAAGGGATATTTTCCTATGATACTGTGTAAATCTCATTTCTATATGTACACAGAGTGTTTATCTAGGGTTAAGAATGTGTATCCAAGACAATTTCCTTAATATTT
The DNA here is from genome assembly GCA_947579665.1 of Sympetrum striolatum. NCBI lineage: Eukaryota > Metazoa > Arthropoda > Insecta > Odonata > Libellulidae > Sympetrum > Sympetrum striolatum. The sequence continues at coordinate 96,685,003 of OX388344.1, read as the reverse complement.
TACTAAAGTGTGGTTTATATTTTATTTTTCCCTAATGTGAATGTAATTCTATTACTGCTAAGAGTAGGCTAATTTACTTGGCCCACCTAATTTGATCAGTCATGCAAATCCTTATGAAAAACGCAAATTTATAAGTATTGTTATTTTCTACTTTATTTCAAGGTGTCGATGACCTTCAGGTGAATAATGGGGATCACTTCCTGTTCTGGTACAGGAAACTATGAGGATAGAGGAAGAATGAAATGGGAAAATGGGATTTGGGATGCTGAATGGTTGAAAATTTTCAGTGGAACTATTTGATTAGGTATGTTAATTAGTTGGAAATGACATTTATTCACAAGAAGTGCATATGGATCTCAGAAGAGCCCACCAACAAGTAAGAACAGTGGCCGAGGTGGAGTGGAGAGGTAAATAAAGGTTCAGAGGTGCTGTCTGCAATGATAACCATGTATTAAAAATTCCACTTGCGATTAAATGCTATCTTGATAGCAGATCTATTGCTTGAAGATCAATTGAAACTGAAAGGGAATTTAAGTGTTTAAACCATAGCCAATTTGCAAATTTATTTTTCATTTGAATCTTTTCTATATATTAATTGAAAATAAAAAGTGCTGCTCACCAGTCATGCTGAGGTGCCATGGTTGTTGTTGTGTGTGTGCATGTGTGTGTGTTTGGGAAAGAATGAGTGAATGTCTTCACATAGGTCTCAAAGGATGTGTCCTATTTTAAACTCTTTCATCTAGATTTCATCAGCAACCCAAATATGGATTGAATTATTTGTCAGATTTGAAATTAATGCTTAACCCATTCACTGCATTTGGCATGTAATACCCAAGATTTGGTCAAAGGACTAAATAATCTTTAGGCTTGTCAGTCTGTCTGTCAGTGTTCTATTGCAGCACCACTATACTCATATGCTTTTTCATTGACCAAGCTATTCCTTTCTCCTAAACGTTAGGTGCTATGTGTTCAAGAGGGATAAGGATAGACAGTCTTTTTGGACTTCACTGTTAGAAAATAAACCTTTGTTACCCTGGATTGTGAAATTTACTTTTAGTAATGGCCACCAAGCAATTCGAGTGAGAAACAGTTTCACTGTCACATAAAAACATAAGTGGTGGTAAACATAAAAGAAAATCCCATTTCTCAAATAGTTGAGTATGCAAGTGCCACAGTGAATGGGGTTATAAACAACTGTAAATAGTTGTTTAAACTTATTGGTTCATTCAAAATTCAGGAGTCTCTTGAAGCATTTTTTTAATCAATCTGTTATTAATTGGGATTTTATTTTTCTCTGAATACATTTATTTTTTTTTTCAAATCTGCTTGAATTGAATGAAAATTACTTGCTGATATATGCTGATCCTCTTGCATTCTTATTATCATCTCACATAGAAGCTTCATTGGTAGCTGGAATTCTTTGGAAAAGCTAACTGTATTGCTATAAGAGAGAATTAAAACAGATAAAATAAATTTGCCAGTAATTTGTTATTTTTCTAACAAATATGGCACCAATGGTCTTTTGAGAAAAATCATGCTATGTAATATATATAAAAAGAGTGAGAAATTGTACATTTAGGTTGATTATTGACCTTAAATTGCGAGGTACATTTCCTGCTGTATTGTGATTTCAGATTTACTCCAGGAACAAGCCATTCCTAATGATATCATCAAGTAAAGATTTTCAATAAATCATAAAATTGTTAATTCAATTCAGGTAATTTTTCTGAAGCTAAACTTAAAATGTACAATGCAAGTGATTATCTGAGAGTAAAACAGGTGATAATTATGATATCAATGATGGATTTCTTTTCATATTAGATAAAATATTGTATTGCTGCTCTTCCTGTTTAAATATCATTCAACAATTACTTTGGTTACATTTTCTCTTATCTCCAAAATATTTATAATGAAGATTGTGCTCTTACACACTGCTCTTATAATTTATTATTCCAATTTATGAATTACTTAGTTTTCTTTCAACTTGCTTTATCAGGTGACAGTTGTAGATTTCATTTTATTGATTAGATTTTACTTGAAAACATCACATGTAAAATAGAGCCTGCAACAAAGAGTAGTGCTTTCATCGTCTCTACAAATTTGCATTTATCTGTAATTCAGTATGGTATTAGAGATTGTTATAAGAGTTTTACACAAAGATAAGTTAGTGATTTGATACAGAAATTGTATGTTTTCCTTTGATCTGGAATAGCTTGTTATAATTTCAAATAACATATCAAGAATTAAGTGATAATTATTTTATTTTTTCCCACTATTTCCTGATAAATCCTGAATAATTTCCTTGGAATTGATTCACCCTTTTCTTTTGTAAGGGGGAATTGTTTCTTATATCAAACTTAGTAGATGAAAATGTTCTATGATAAAATACAATTTAGATTTTAATCTAATCTAATATGTTTCATGAAAAAATTTCTTTAATCAGATTAATATTTTTTCTGCAAAATTATAATCCCTTTAAGGGTATTTTTTGTCTTTTGATGGCTTGAATAACTTGCAAACTTCCTCTTTATTATTTGGTGGTTTTCACTTCACCACCATTAGGTGGCTATGTGCAAGGAAGTTGTGTAATTGAGTTATTTTTGATACATCGATAGATCTTTGCTAAAAAAAGGTTTTATCTCTGTGACTCCGTAGTTTACTCATAACTTTGTCAGTATTGGCAATCATTTAAAGTATTTATGTAATTATTGCTAAAAAAAATTGGGAATCTTTTATTGTTAATACTCTTTGTTTCTCATAAAGATATAAATCCATCAATGTTATATTTAGGAAACACGCACTTCTGGAGGAATAAATATGGTTAATTTATATCTCTGGATTTATTTTCTTGAAAATAGCTGTGAGATATTTTTGAAGAGCTTACAAAGGATTCTGTACTCATTGAAAATAACCTTTTTGTTAATTTTATCAATAATCCAATTAAAATGATTAACTATGAAAGATATCTCATAAATGTATTCTATAAGTCAATTCAATGGTTCTTTTGACCTTTGTGGAACACCGTGCTAAAAGTATCAAATGCACCTTATTCTCATTTGGTTCTCAATTAACCTTTTCCATCTTTCTTTATATAATCTTTAAGAGGTAGTTTTCCATCAATACTCTACATATGATATTCTATGGGTAGGCAAGAACATATAACATATCACTGATTAATGTATTTATGTTTTATGCTCACAAAGCTGAAAGAATATTTGCTGGTTTTGGTAAATCCAAATATTTAAACCTTTTACTGTTAGCCTCCATCAGTTGCATAAAAACTCTAGAATTACTTTACAAAACCAACTTTTCAGCAAACTTCTGAAAAGACAATGGGATTGTCATGATATTTTAATAAAAATGGTATTAAGGGATGAGTGCCAACTGGTTCACTGAGGAAATGCTGTCTGAACAGCAAGACGGAGGCTGATATGTTGGTGGAGATAAAAGAATGCACTCACAAATATCAAAACAGCTTTAGGAGTAGAAATTCATGAGTATAAAAATGCGTTATAACTTGTTCTAGGAAATATGACCACATTTGGTTATGAGAGATTGCAGCTATATAAGTAATTTGACAAGTATAAGTCAATTCTTAATTTCAAATCTAATCGAATGGTATAGTTAACATGTAAGAGCATTGAGTCATCTAAATCTCACATGAAGTTTCATTATCGTTTTAATTATCAGTTCCTTAAGGGAAACAGGTGACCCCAATTATATTCGTTTTAATAGTACATAAACACAGAAGCATATGATGAACACAAACACCCATGCCCTAGCTGGAGAAACCTGGGTAGGCGAGACTCAAACCATGGACTTCAGTGTTGCAAAGCTAGCAAACTAAGAATTTTGCCTCCGAGGTTGGCAAATATTTCAGACAGAATATTTAGAAATTGTGTATACAAGCGAGTTTGTCATTGATAATGTAGGTCAGAGAACTGTTCCTGGGATTGCCTCGGTTGTAGAGGTATAACTAGAATCTCAAAAACATTTGTATGAAAGATATTTTTAACTGGGAACAAAAGAGATCAGGAAAAATATTAGCTTCATATGAATTTTTATGAATTTGTATGTGCCAAATAAAATCTCAAAAGCAAGAGTGGGTTGCCATTTTTCATTGAAAATGTACCATTCAGTCAGAAAAGAGGCTATTAAGCTACCTACGAAAGCTTCAGGTTCGATTTGAGGGTCATATCATCTACATTTGAATAGTTCAACATCAAAATAGAACGCATATAAATCTAAGAATCTGAGAAATAATTTTCATTTCATTTCCAGTTGAAGTAAATGAGACTGGACAAATTACGGAAACATGTTAGTTTGTTCTGGGGGTGAAGGATATTCCTCCTTGGACACCCGAAAAGGCAACACCTCAACTTAGAGAATAAAGGGGTTGATACGGATAACATTCGCCTCCCCTCTGGATTATCAATGGATACCATGGGGTTTTTACCCCATGGTATCCATAGTACTGTTGCGCAGAATTCTGCAAAGTAGCCTTAATGGACCCTCTGGGGTCGATGATATTGAACAGGAGGTATCCAGTGCTCGAATGAGGGATTCCTGCAAATTTAGGCTGCTATGATATGTTGCTCAGGGCCAGTGAATTCTTAGTCCTAAATACAACCATCAATCAATTCGTGAAAGCAAATAATATTTCCATTCCAATCATTTCCATGAGAAAAGCATCTATTCGATCTAACTTACGGAAAGCCGGTTTTCGTTAGGAAATTTTCGTTACCAACATTTAAAAAATATCCGGGTCTTATTGCCGGTTCGTTTGAATTCGTCGACAGATGAGTGTTCCCTAGCCGCATCATTTGTCGACCGAATATTTTGCTTTACCATCTGAGGCCTTTCAACATGTTTATTTTATTACGTATGAACTTCGCGTACATACCTCTGTTAGTACCTCAGCAGAACCATAATCTAAGAGGCCTGAATAGATCAGGGATTAAAGGTGCACTTCTTGTAAACAAAATTTAAAATCGATTCTCATAAACAATCGAGAATTATTACCCTCTAGATAACTCGTTATTCACAATCAACCAAACTTTTTTTTTAGCGTCGGGACAACTTTTCCTCAATAAAGGGGTGCCTCGGTTGACTAACGCCTCTGATCACGAGAAAATTAGTTCAAGTAAAAACAGTCACACGTGAAGAGCAATGTTTCGAGTAACAAACACACAAGTTTGAATGAAAGGTTGTCGACAAGGTTTGAGTCTCGGCGGCATTCAAGGTGTAGGAGAGTATGGTGAAGCAATGGTATCAATGTGGCGGTATTAGAGATGTGGAATGAAACGTACGTAGGTGTATGCACCAATTGGAAGATATATTGATTTTTATTCTCGGGAAGAAAGTACGCTTGGATAACCAATTCGGACGAACTGTATACCAGCTATAGATGATAATTAAATTGAATGTAATTCGCTGAAGTATTTTGAGTGAATCTGCTGAGTGAATGTTCTATAAATTACGACATTCTTTTTTGTGACATTAAACGTCTTGTCGAATCCCGCGCTTTTCACACCTGAAGTCAACTAAAATTTTCGAATGGAAGAACGATTTACCAAACATGTTCCAAGAGTTTTGACTTTCTGCCAGTGAAGATGCGTTTAAAAACTACATAGTAAGCTTCACTTCATCAATTGTTAATTGTTTAAAATTTCGTGAAATCTATTTTTTATGCTATTAAATAATATATATTATATTAAATAATATATAATAATAATAATACTATGGTTAGTATGAATCTAAGAAGCGTATTAACATAGAATCGACATTTATTTCATCTTTAATAGTAAGAAAAAGTAGACCTAGCATATTTAATGAATAGCATTTCACTATGTCAATCCATCCATCTTCTCTTGAATATTATTTAGCTCTTAAAGCAACTTTGGTCATTTTATGATAAATGTTTCTTGGATTTGTCCGGAACGGAAACATCCAATTAGACATTCATATTCTAGTGCATGAAAAACCTTAAGAATTACACCAATGCGGGATTATTGACGTTCATAAGCATAGGACAGGGACGTCTTATGAATATTATTATATACATTATACAAAATTATTAATATCGCCCCAGTTGGATGAAGCTTTGTAGATTGCATACTTTCCGCGACCTTTTCTTTTAGCGCATTTTACTGGTTTCGTTCAAGTGTAATTTCGATCTCTGTAGTCACAATATATCATCACTTACGTATTTAAGTAGGCATTTGGCGCTCTTGGCAAATCCATGCCTTTTCATTGCCAATTTCTTGAAGATTGTGGGGACAATAAGTTTTATGATTATTAAAATGTGAGAGAATAAGTCTACTACTATATGCAAGATAATAATAGTGGAATCGATAGGACCAGACCTTCGACGCTCTTTAAACTGTGTCTTAAGTTTATGAAGAAAAGTACTCATCTTTCGATCATGTGTCAATTCCATTCAACTAACAGTTACAGCGGTTTGGTCTCAGTTCTTGCGCGAAAAACCTGTTGTGTTAACTTTTGAAGTACAGAAAACACTTTCAACTTCAAAATTAATCGCCGTGGGGTAAGGAAGACAGCGAGTTTCTTGGGATCATAGCGTACAAATTTCGCTTTGTTATTTCTTCCAATCTTACTTTCTATTTGTTCTTCTAATTGTGAAGACCTCTTCGACTAGCTGAATGGAACCTGTGAGGGGAGATGCTGGCTGCATCTTTCTGAACTCGTTTGGCAAGTTGGGTGAGAATCGTCCAACGAGGAAACAAACGTGTATATTCTCCTATTGGCTGGCATCGAGAGGACATGTTGAATAGGAATGAAGGGCAACCTACAAAACGACGACGCATCGGGATCACTTTCTAATTTAGGTTGATTTTTATTAATTATATCTTCTCATAACACGCTCTCTTGAAATCTTATTTTTAAAACGTTACGGATGACATTAACGTGCTGAGGAGTGTACATAGACTCTGTTTACTTTCAAATCGCTCAGAAATGAATTTTCGTCGTTTATTGTTTTATTAGATGGGGGGGGGGGAGTTTCGACATCATTTAGAATGTAATTGACTGAAATATAAACCAACTAAAGATTTTATTTAAAGAGAGAGGGTGGAATTTATAACTTGGTTATTGCAAAAAAGAATTCCCCTCTGATGATGAGTAGCATTGGCATCCTCTAACAGAGCCGCACTTTGGCAAACTTTTTATTCTTCCGGTTCTCACATCAACAAAAAATGATATTTGTTTCAGAGTTCTATTTACCACAAATAATTAACCATTCATTTTAATGCCTTTCTAAAATTCAAAGATTATCCAAATTGACGCGCGCTTCATTTTAAGTTTTAAAATCGCGAAATAAATATTTTTCTACTATTCAGAGAGTGACTGATGATAGAACTTCCTTTTTATCGGGCTAATGAAAGTGCAGCATATTTAATAACACTTGGGTCTATACAAGTGTAGTTATTAGCACAGAACAACAATATTGAGGTTATTGGAGAGAGTTAAGGTCTCGCGGCACTAATACGCTTTGAATATGGCACTAGGATTCCCTTACCTTGTTTAAATCTATTCAGACCAATCATTCAGTCAAAGTTTGGCGTATAACGATTGTCTCATGTTGATAGAAGTTTCCGTTAACCAGAGGAAATATTTGCGCTCCACTTTTACGAAATGTAACGGAAGAGAATTTTAATCACATCTACCAAATTTGTGTTTCACGGAAGTATTACGAAACCATCTTAGGTTATCCATTTTATATATTATTAAATTTCGCCGAAGTCGCTCCGAAAAATATTACAGTTTTGAATAACTTCCGTTGTATTGCGAGCTATCTGAACTTATAACACAAATTAATAAAGTAATTGATCAAAATCTTCAAATTTTAGAAAGGGATCCTTTCCAGTTGTTTTATTTTCACTCGAAAAATATATAATAACCGGCCATTAAGTGGTGAATGACCATTTCAAATGCAAATTATATCAAATTGAATCAATTTATCAGAATTGAAAGCGAATTTCAGATGTCCATACTGTATTACCTCAGAATTTTAGTCATTCTTTCTGTAAGAATTTGGCATTCGGCCTAAGTAGTTTAATTTAATTCGATCTGTATAATAGGGTGGACGCGTTATCTTTACAACGAGTACATTTTATTAACGAAGTTCTCCATTTCAAGAGACCTCATCCAAAAAGAGTAAATAATGGGCTCCAAGATTTATCTGTCGAACGAATCTAGTGAAGAAAGTGGTTTGATGATCATTCGCTAGATTTTTTGACTACGCTTCCAACCCTTTTAATATCAATGCCGGGATTTCTTCAGGACCAGGAGCTTTGATTTCCCGAAGAATTTTAATGATATCATATTCTCTTTAAGTGTATGACAATATGAGGTAAGGTCTTGCAACCTTCGGCAAATTACCTATATAATGTATACTCCGACGCAAATACGTGATAGACAATAGTATCACCATCATTATCTAAAGGCCTTGTCTCCGCATCCAGGAGCTCCTGTGTTCTGCCAATTTCTTGAGTTGCCAGCCCACTGCCATCCTTTTCTGGATATCTTCAATAGTATATTTCTTCCTTGGGTTTCCCCTTCCTTTCTTTCCCAACACTTTTCCTTCTAACATTATCCCTATCATACTGTTATGTCTTAGTAGATGACCCAAGAATTTTACTTTCCTATTTTCCATTACATTAATCAATTCCCTCTTTTCCTTCACTTCCTTTAACACTTCAACGTTCGTTTTCCTTTCCATCCAATTGATTTTTAACATTCTTCTCCGTATCCACATTTCTGCAAATTTCAGGTGGGCTCTCTCCATCTTCCAAGTCCATCTTCCATTCGCTTTCATAGACCAAAGTGTTCCAAAGCAATTGTTTTGCAAATTTATTTCTTATCTTTAAATCTATATATTAAAAGATTTCTTTTGCCTTGAAAAACTTGTTTGGTAAGGGTAATTTTTCTTTTCACCTCAGGTAAGAATCTATTGTCATGAGTTAGTACACAGCCCAATTAGCAAAATTCTTTCACTTGTTTAATTCCATATTCTTTTATCTTTACGTTTGTTTTTATATTTTCCCGATTTTTTTCCACAACCATTACTTTTTTTCGTGATGTTTATATTTAACTTACCTTAAGGCATCAGATAAAACTTCTAACATTCTATTGGTTTCTTTTTCTGAGTCTGACACTAGTATAACAACGTCATATTAAAACCTTATACAATGAATTCTAATCCGATTAATTAAATAAAATTTATATTGTTAAAAAAATTTATAAATTAAATAATTAGGGAGAGAGAGGGCACCCTTGTCAAATTCCTTTCCGGACCGTCTGTACTTTATCGATGGCCTCTCGTTCATACGACATTCTTGGAATGTTAGCATAAAATTCAAGAAGTTCATCTCCCATAGGATGAATTCGTTTTTTTATTTTTCCCAAGAGCATTCGCTCACTATCTACAGCCATCTCGTCAAATGTCTTAAAGTTTATTTACAGCAGAGGCACGCATACTCTTGAGTACTATCCGGTTTTCCGAGTTGAGAGTTTTACTACAGATTTATAATTTAAAATCTTTCTCTCGATTTGTTGATTATTTTACTGAAAAACTTATCATCGATGTACAAAAGATTAGAACCCAAAAATTGAATTTCAACAAAAGAAAATAATTGCTGAATGAACTGACTCGGATATACACAGTTTTGGTTTAAAAATCCCAGGTATATGTTTGTTTATCCAAAATGTCATTCCTGCCTTTCGCTTATTTATTTATTCGGAGGTTTTTCCGTAAACTTATTTTCTTTCTAATTTTTTATCATAATTGCTCAATAAAACGAGGAAATTGTCGTAAGCCGAGTACGCAGTAAATACAGCTACTGGAAGGAAGCCGACACGTGTCGTCTTTTCTTACGCAATGTATTCCACTGTGAATGATAAAATGTGACACAATGTTGCCGACTTAAAGGGTTTGAAACTCAAGATTTTTTGATCGGATTTAATTTCCTATCATCAATTCATGACGAAATTTCATCACAGGGATTTAGCGAAAGAATTTAAAAGAGAATACGCGTGCATGTCGTCGTAAGACATATAGATGTTGACTGAGCGGTTGAAACTCTGTAACTTTGTTTCGTTTTACTTCTGCAGGTGCCGATTTGAACATTAATTATATCTGGATGCACACTATTCGTACCAATAAACTTTCTCAATCGTCTTATCTAACTTAATAATACCTCAATATAATGCATGTATCTCAATTAATTACCTCAAAAATCGTAATGCAATATATAAAATGTTTTTAGTCCTGTCGGGTCAATATGAGTCCAATGAAATTTTGCCTATGAAAATTTTGTACTTGGAGGTTGGAGGAAACGAAAAATCAATCTCTTATTTATTCGTATTTGTCACTCTGCAGTGACAAATTTGATGACATTGCAAACAGCTTAACTAGACGTACATACCTTTTGACCTGACGCGAGTGTTTGAGTCATAAAAAAATATTAAAAGGATTTATTTTTATAATATAGTCAAAGCTCTGTTAATAAAAAAAGTATAAAGAAATTTGAGCTGCAATGTTTTATGAACTATATACATAGATATTGCTACACCTTCACAGGGATTTTCCTTAAATTCAGGAATAGTATAATTAGAAGGAATTTGGGTATCATTAAAAAATTGCGACTACACGAATTCGGTATTTAATGTTCTAAATGATTAATAATCAATGTCTTACTTCTTCAAAACAGCGCTGTCTTAAATTAGCAAACTGACTCAGAGATCTGTTGGGGCCTTCCTCTCGAGTTATAGGTACTCGACATTGGGTCAAATATTACCAAGTTTTCTTTCTTTAAGTAATAAAATCATTTCCTGCAGAGCATTAAAAACAATTCGTGGATTTCTTTCTGTGATCATTTTCCACCTGCATTTTTTAAGTCATTATAATAAAACAATAAGACAAAGGATAATTTTCAGTGGAGAGAAAATCGACATTTACAGTATATGCACGATTTTCTCCGGCAAATATTTTGAAAAAATCCATTTAGAATATATAACTAAAGACTTACTTTCTTATGTCTCTTAAAAATTTCTTCAACAGTTTTTGGCTTATTTCCAATAACTCCGTTAGTTTCATACATTTTTAGAAATAACAGAATTTATCTTTTGCTAGTTTCAATCACTCTCCTTAAGTTGGGATTCTTAGTAAACTTTCACAAGCATTTTCCTTAGCAATGTGGGTACTACAGCGATAAAAACGGTTTAGATGACCGATATTGGGTTGAGAGGTTCTTCCCGATTTGCAAGTGGCGTTTCTTTTAAAAATAGCAAATTGTGCTTTCCAAGGGATCCAAAAACAGGCCCATTCTTATAATTTTGGGGGCCTTATGTAACATTATTGTATGGGTCCCTAAAGACCCCAGGCTGCAGTGCAATGATTGCACCATTCCAATGACAGTTGAATAACCACTTCGTTTTAAATCCATTACGTGTGAGGCTAGCGAAATATAACGTTGAAATATCATAATATGGTACGGAAATTGAATTTATTTTGCTTTTAATTTTATTTATTTAATAAAAATATTAATTATTGAAATGTTTTATGTCCTTTTTGTGGCTTGGCAGCGGGGCCCCTAAGTTGATGGGGTCCTACGCGACCGCGTATTCTGCCTATGCCTAAAAACGGCCCTCTCCAAAAACTATGCTTTTTAGAAAGTTTCCGCGAATAGGCTAAAAAATAATAAAAGATTATTATATAGATCAATTAACAGCTTACTTATACCAACGCAACTAAAGAGCAGATTCGCTAGAGCGGCTGGAACTCTTCTAAAAATGAAATAGATTCTGTCGAAAAACAAGAATTGAAAGAAAGTCTCTCCAAGGTCGAAGAATCGTTCTTTGATCAAGGAATTAGCTAAACGGGGAAGAACACCACTCGTCGTCTATCCGAATCCTGCAACTCCCATCAGAAAAGCACTGAGGAACCCAAAAAATAACTCAATGAACTTCCTGATAAAATAGAAATGAACATTCTATGAAATTATGTGATCCATAAGAGGACGTCATTGAAATTCGTCGACCAAAGTGTTTTGTGTAGACGACTCGAAAAAACTCCCGCGAGAAATGTATCAAAAGTTTTTCCTCTCATTTGTAGGATTATATTAATAAATAATGATCTTACGAGATAGCGACAAGTGCCGAAAGATAATTTAATTTAGTTTCGTATTTTGTTCGTGGAATATCCGTTTCCATTCAATATTGCGATCATCAGGATAAAATAGACTATATTTTATGTAATTTTGCGATTTTAAACAACCAGCTTGATTAAATACTGAGATAATTGTTGAATTCATCCGAATTCGTACATCTTTCGGGAAGAACGCATTAGAGATTTAGGCTCTTTTAACATCAAAAGAAAAAAAGATGATTTTTTGAGGCGAAGCCAATTTCCTGTGATTCGAGGATATGCTGTGATGATAAGCAATTCTCAGAGACAATCCCCGTACGAATGTTTCTTAATCTGACGGTTTCAACATTTAGACGCTGCATTTTCACGACCAAAAAAGGAAAAGATATCGAGATATTTATTAGTAAAATTGAGTTTGTTTTCTGTTGTTTCTGTTTTTATTTTCTTTTCTTGGTTTACGGATTTACAGTTTTCCTTTCTAACTTATACGGCGTTTTATTTATATTTATCATGCATATATATTTTTTTACATTTGTGACGCGTTGTTTCTGATCGTTGTTTTTAGTTTTTATCATAATTTAATTTTCACAGTTACAAAGATATTTCACACCATCCTTTCTTACCGCTATTTTTTTCTGGGTATTATTTATATTATTTTTACGAGCTTATTTTTCTCATGTAGGTTTTCTCCCGGATGGCCAAGTGGACAACGTTTTCGGCTTCAGTGAAAGCGTACCTGGGTTCGATTCCTGGTGGGAGCCAATGTGCGAAATGACCTAAACTGTCGAAGTACATTTAAGAAACAGGAACAGCTGTAAGCTTAAAATAATGATGAGTTTAATTTTCTCCGATGCGTAAATTCTAACTTTTAGCTAAAAACAAATCTGAAATTAGCTGAATTCTTCTTTAACATAACATTGTTTCCTTTAGCTTTGTGTTTCTGAAACTGTGACCTATTACTTATGTATATACTTCTATAAGTGTTCACCTGGAAACAATACGATGAGCTGACCAAGTTATAAACATTCGCACATGACTGGAACTGGCACCCACTTGTCGAGCAGGTATTTTAGCCACTAAACTGCCATGCCGCATCAATCCCACCTCTTTAAGTGAGAGACCCTGAATCAGTCCCAGTCATTCCGCTATTTTTCACCTCTTTGAGTTTAAGTCGCACGACTTATCGTGCAAAGTTATTTCCTTTCTGTAATCCCTTATAAACGTTCGTACCTCGGTGCTTTGAATGTCGCGTGCAGCCCGTAAATGCATTTAATTACTGTTTTCTTTGGTCTTAGTGGTGTGTATATATGTGTGATCAACATGTAATTTAACTTGCCGTTTAGCGCGAGGAAGTGGTATATTTCGTCGAGGGTCTTGTTGCTTGCAATCCGTGACAATACGAGTCGCAGGTACATATCATTTTCCCACTGCTATTCCAGCCTCTCTTATTGAAGTCTGAATGGAGCCGATGCTTCTCAGCCCGAGGTCGACTAATCCATTACAGATAAAGCTAAACGTCTTCAGCTCACAAAACGAGGGTGCCACAAAAAGACGAAGAAAATTATTTAGTTGCAAATAATGTTAAATGGGAGGACTTGCTTCTTAAGTCTCTAAATTTATCCTGACTTATTCACGCGAGTTATTGGTTTTTTAAACCCATAATCGTGTGATCACGGTTTATGTGAGCAGAGTCAAAGTCGACGAAATTTTAAAATATAAGAGAGTGTGAAAGGGGCGGAAAGCCCACACGCTGACGTGAAATTAACTCAAAATTGTCAGCATGGTCGAACTATTAATTCCAGAATATTGCCAGATACGTAAGCGAAAATTTCAAATTAGGTACAATCAAATGAATACTATAGCCTAAAGAAAATAGAGCAGTACGAGGAACACGATAAACAAGGCTGGTGCCTCTAACCTAGATTGCGGTGGAGGAGGCTCGACGTCCTTGAGACCAAGGGTTAGTAACCCTCTCCGGACGCTTCGAATTCTTTCGCCTCAGCTGTGGCTGCACTTGCATTCGAAGTTTGTATTTTCGGAGTAGCGAGATTCGTAAAAAAAACAACAGCAACTGCTACCTGAGATTTTCTATGGCAAATATCCAATGTGCCATAGAACCGTTGTCTTCATTGTAAAAACGTTTATCATTATTCAATGGGATTTCTCTGTTCGTTATTCGTAATGAATTCTATCATAGTATAACACATATGCCACTGTAAAATAAACCAATGCCAATTTGTTTCGAAGGAATGGTCATTATCTATTTACTTCGTTTCTAATCAGCCAAAAACTCTTTTCTTTGTGCCCTTCATCTATCTATGCCCTCGATATCTCATTTCTCCTTCACCTTTATTTCTTCGACCCCATCCCTTGTTCGCTTTTCCATCTAACTATCTTACTCCTTCCAATCTACGGCGCACCTACATCTGGAAGGCCTCCAATCCTTTAATGTACTTCTTTCTTGCTGTTAAAGTTACCCACCTGTAAAACCAATTACTTTAAGGTGATGGTTTTACCAGTTTTACCCTGATATCTTCTTCAAATTTTACTCTTTCATATTTCCTAGTAATCAATGTTTACATGGGTTTTGCAATTCCGGCCTCTTTTGTGATCTCCCAACTCAGTGCACCTGTTCCCACTTTCTTCTCGGCACTCATCGTTAACGCAGAGATACTTCTTTCGGCGAAATTTCTAAACGCCGCTTCTCATCCCAAAATCCTTTGCCTCATGTTTTATGTATAATAATTTAAGTACAGTGCATGGGTGCTAAGAACCTATGCCCACGTAAAATATTGTTTTCCGACAACATAGCCTTATTATTAGAATCAATCCTGAATTATTCTGAAGGTGATATTGAGGAGTGTATCATTACGTGGCTTTATTTCTGAAGTGCCTCCAGGCTCCTTGTATTGCAAGTTGTGACATTATCTTCTTGGCAACGTGCTCTAAAAGCAGCTGATGCAACTTCCATTGGCGATTCCTCATCCCGCTGCAGCGCTTTTTCTTCCTCTCGCACACAGACGATGCATGGCAACAACCTTCAAAAACTAACAAGGACAACTAGCTTCCAATTCGGATGATCTGCCTTACTTTGATAAGGCAAAGAAAGAAGAACATGAGCGTTAATTCCGTTCTTATTGCGAAACCTAGTCCTTATCCCGACAAATTTCTTCCAAGAGTTCTGCGAACGTCTTCGAGATTTCTTAGAGATCTTTGGGGTATAAGAGGTGACGTGAGAATGACGCCCGAAAAACACATTCGAGACGCAGCGGCTATCAGTGACGTCGTACGCCCTAGGACGACCAAGTCACTCTCCGTTCACGTGAAGTGTACGCCGCTCCCACTGCTACAATAGGTGTGACTCGCACCCGAGCCAATGAGAACTAGCGAGACCACTTCCTCGTGTCCCCTCCCCGCCGAGAGCCTTCTTATACTCGAAGAGAAGTTGATTTCTAACAGAAAGAGGCAGCCAGAGGCCACGTCCGACTGTACTATCCGAAGTGAATGAATCGTTACGGGAAGACGCTACTTATCGTTGGTCGATGAAGAGCAAAGTTGTGGGATTTCAAGCTACATCCAAATTTCTTGCGACCGTGAGGTAAGACGCCTTTCTCAATCGCTTTAATTTCGCTCGAAGGACGACGTGATAGAAGTCAACTGAGGAAATTTTTCTCTAAAAAATAATTTTCCTGTGTCGAAAAGTAGATTGACTTTCCTTCTGCAGAATGTTAGTGGTTTCGTGGATGCTATGGTGTGGATTGTGTCGATTAGGGCGTTGAAGTCTCCCCAGTGAAAACAGCTTCAGGAAAGCGTAGTGAACGTGTGGTTCTGACCCATTTTTCGAAATACTTTTTGAGATACTTCAAATGGCTCAGAACAAGATCCTAGGATGCCACGGAAGCAAATTCAACCTTCATTAACCCAATAAAATCTCAGTGTGGCAATTTTGAAGCTGCTTGCAGTGTAACTTAAAGTTATCTGGTGGATTTTTATAAATTTTTCTCTTGTGCTATTGAAGCAATTCAGCGAAATCGTGCAGAATCTTTTTTATTTATTGTGTCTCTTGTGTTTTATTCAGACTCCTCACTGATAGAACTAATCTTATGTATGCTACTTCCAGGCGTAAGCTGTTCTAAGAATATTCGATTCTTCTTTTCATCTACTTTTAAAGAAACTCTTGTTTAAACACCCAAGAATATGATATCAAATGATCTGTCTAGTGTCCTTGTTACTGTTTATGGGTGCGGCTTTATCCTCTTTGCTGTAAACATTCAAAATATCAGTGATCGTCCTGATAAAGATGTATGCAATTCGCGGGCCTATAATAATTTTTAAAATGCCTCTTATAATTTGTTGGTACACATGATTCGATTGTAAGATACTGCCACTTTCGTAAAATTTCTTTATTACTGAAAAGTATTCCTTATGGAGAGCTGTTAAGGTCGTCGCAGTCGTATCTGTCTAGACTCAAGCAAGATTTGGGAAAACTGAAACAGATGTTCGCTAAGATTCGAAGAGCTCGCGATAATGCTGACGACTAATTTTGATTTTCGACTGCTATTGGCAAATCGCGATCAAATCATGGGAACCTACAGATATATTTGAATTTTCTCCTGTTTTTGTCTGATTTCATGAACTTGATTTCCAGAATGTAAAAAAACAAATTGTTCAATTTTCTACACTATTCATTTTCATTAGTTGGCAACATTCTCAACGCGCGGGAGGGAAATAAATTAACGACTCATTAATAACTGATTTCATTTTGAAATTAATTACCCTTTCTATTCAGAATTACCCGTAGCTCGCAAAAAACTCTCAATTATATCATCTAAGCATATCGTGAAATTTTTATGGTACAACAACAAGTTCT
Source organism: Sympetrum striolatum (assembly GCA_947579665.1). Taxonomy (NCBI): domain Eukaryota; kingdom Metazoa; phylum Arthropoda; class Insecta; order Odonata; family Libellulidae; genus Sympetrum; species Sympetrum striolatum. Next base: position 96,667,967 of record OX388344.1, on the reverse strand, counting down.
CATGCATGATTTATATATGTTATTTAGAAAGATCGTTAAATATAGAGAACGTAACACAAAGGATGGTCTCACATTGAAATTTAAAATTTCTTAATTTTGGTAATGTCCTGGCACAGTTTCCCAACCTGTATAGTTTCAAGTTCAACTTGCTTTCCTTTATATCTATTCGAAACAGCGAAATCCCACCAAAAGCGATAAATTTATTACTTTAATTGTCTCTCTTTAATCTTTACGAAAAATTGAGGTAAAATTTCACGTGAAATTTTACCAAAATTGATATTCTAATAAAGTACAGTCAAATTCTGGGAATCTTTGTTAATAAAGAAGAAAAATAAATAGCATAAGCAAAGTCAACCTTCATTACCTCTCAATATTCTCACCGGTTGGAAAACACTGATAGATTCATTCTGCCTCTCAAAATAAACATTGTTTTTTAAAATACTATGAATCAACAAATAAAGCTCTTTAAAATGCTGCAAACATCCTTTGCAGATAGTTTGGCTTTTTTCTGTGATAAAGTAAATTTATATCACCAAACATGCTAATTCCTTTGGGATTTCACATACAATTGGTTTAACTGATCCATGGCCAATAATATGACTCGGAGGAAAACCTAAAAATGGTTCTATCTCCAGCTTAAAAGTATTCTGTTCGAAATTTCCAACGAATTTGAGGCCCAACGACTCCGAATAACCCTGTATTTTATTATACCTTAGGTACTTAACTGTACCTACCCTTCATCTTCAACATTAATCTGCAAGATCCAACCTCTTTCGAGTCACTGGACTTTTAAATGTGCTACAGTGAAAAAGAGGCAGATTTACTAGATCAATTATCTCTTAAACCTTTCAGTGATCTTTATTTAAAGTCTGAGCGCATAATGAGCCTTTATATGATCGAAAGTGAATGACGTTGACCACCTCAGAGCATTTTCTTTAGAAGTACTTAAGGCGTCGAAGATTGTATTGCTTGCCAATGAGGAATCTTACCTCTGAGCATTGTCTAGAAATGAATCCATTGTTCTATCGGTGCAGCTATTCAATAATCTCCTTTAACATAAGCGAAGGAAATGTCTTCTTTAAGGACGTATCGGTAAATTTCTCTTCTAGAAATTTACCGACGTCTCAAGCGCGTTTCTAATTGACACTTCTGGTAAAGAAAGAAAATTTAGAACTCGGCAGTTTATGATTTAGAGGTTTAAAATCTGCAATAGACATATTTTTCGGCGTTCCTTGCCTCATTCACCGGTATTTGGAGAAAACAAGAAGAGTCTCTGCTCTTTTTAGGAATACCCAATGCACATTTCGAAAGCGATGCTTCCTTCTTTAGGGGTCATAAAGTATGTACATTGGGTACTTCTAAAAAGAGTGTCGAGCCTTTCCTAGTTTTCCCAAATACCGGTGAATGATGAAGGAACTCCGACAAAGACGACTTTTGGAGATTTTAAACCTCTTATTAAACACTTCTTGTTATTAATTAGGAAAATAAGTACAGCTTTTCAGTATAACTTGAATTTAAATTTCCCTTCGGTAAATCTAATGTTAAAAAAATACCTGGTTCTGTGATCTCTATCTTTTCCCAACAATGTCAGCCTAAAATAACACCTCAGGGAATTTAACCAACAGTAAAGAGGTTTGAGTTTTTTTAGTTCAGCGGTATTTTATTGGAAGTAATTAATTTATTTTTATTAGTTTCTTACTACTAATCAAATTTTGAATTAGTTTTATTGATAACTTGTGAGAATGTGAATATAGTGGTACTTTTCCAATTAAACCCAATGATCTATATGATTTTTTACAATTTAATCCATTCAAGGCTTGAGAAAAATCTGTCAACAAGCAAAGGCAGTCGTCTGGGAAACTCGGGAAATAGACTTGAATTACAAGTCCTTACCCAATTATATCACGTGCCATAGGGTGAGTAAAACAATTACATGTATTTATTTTGTTTATAAATTTAATATCGCACTAAAACTAATGTTTGAATTTCCATTCTATAGCTAATATAGGAGAGATTTTTGTCACATCACTTGGAATATCCTTACTCTGTATTTTCCACTGTGGCAACTTGGACAGCTTCCTAAATATTCTCAGCTTTCCATTGGGACTTGGTACGTTAGTGGAATAAAGAAGAATCTTGATTGCAGAAGAAACTGAAACTTTCTTTTGTCAGAACATCAGCAAAGATGGTTCAAGGCGAGAAACAGATGTCATTTTCATTGCCATGCTCAACACGCAACCCTGACTCCAGGTATATCTTCCTGATATTCCAAATATTTTCTTGTCAACTTAGCTCAATGGTACATTCTTATGTTAAGAGTAATTGTTCTTGAAGCATTGACTTTCATGGGAACGATACCCTTACACTGAAAATATGTTTCCAAAGATCTTTTTGGGGCATCAAAAATTCTTGTGATGCCATTTTATGTTTGGCCAAAACCAAATACAAATGCTATAACAGGAAGAGAAAAGATGGAACCTCTAATTTAAAGAATCTTGTGCCCAACTTTTTTCTGAAATCAAGAAATACCTTAATTTGTACAATCTCCTAATAAGATGTGTATGATTAATAGCTTATTTTCTCAGATAGTGGTACATAATGTAGCCTTAACTCACCTGTTCATCATCTGAAATGTTTGTAAACCTAAACTTCCTTTGCCATGGGAATCAACATAAAATTTATCAACCTAGTCCTGGACCCTTAATAATTGTTTATTTAAACTTTTGTAATATCATTTTGTGCAGATGTTAAATTCCAAATTTTAGATACCACTACTGATGATACTCCTCATCCTGGGCATTACTCCCTATTGAAAGAGTATTAAAAACTTCATTATTCTGTAACTGATGATGCTATGCATCAAAGCATTGGTCCATATTGTAAAATCCATGCAGTTTTACAAATTACTTTGAATTCAACTGAGTTAGAGATTGGCCGATGAAACGCTGACTTTTGTTACTTGATACCTCATTCATCACCCACCTCATTAATAATTTCTGATGAGCTGCCTTCATCCATTGAGGCCCTGCGGTGTTTATTAATCAGAAGGTATTTCCAAATGCCATATCAATCATTGATTTGGATTGTTACAATGAGTGAAGTGGCTACACTAGGAAAAATCTGGTTAGTCCCTTGCACTGAATAGAAGAGTCCATCTCGTCGTGGACTCTCGATGCCAAATCAAACAATGACAAGCTGCACTTGTCATCAGATTTTTTTTTTCTTGTTCTATCCTAATTACAAACTGAAAATGTCACATTATTGCTAACCATTCCATTGAAGAAATTACAATATAAATAGTGTAATTTGTTATTATTATTGGATAATAGAAGCAGAATATTCAGAAAATAAATCATAGTGGTAGGAGTTAAAAGGAACTTATACTGTGGATCGTGATATTTATTGTCTAATAATTTAGTCATTATGACTAAATGACTGCAAACCCTGACTGATTCCAGTGAGGTAGGAGCAGTGGCTATGTTTAAAACAAACAATGACATGTTTAAAACAAACAATGATATGTTTAAAACAAACTTCCTATGTGTGTTTACTTTATGATGTTCCTACCTATTATTTTCAATAAAATTTATTTTATAGATTAGAAAATTACAGATTCCTTTGAAATTTGAGTATAAAACATCTTTAAACTTAAAACTCAATCCTTTATGCTTAAGCACCTATAATTTGATGCAATTAAATACAGTTGCTTAGTAATTTGTGATTATAGATTACTATTACGTGATCAACTACATTCTACTACCAACAGGCTTTGGATTAGTGTTTTTGTGCTATTGCTCAGACTCCAAGATCCCAGGTTCATATCCTAGCTGAATGGATTTGTTAGTTCATTGTTGCTGTTGCCCTGCACCTCGTGTTCGGTAGAGCTATACAATTTCAAGAGGATTTAATCCAATGTCAGTGGCAACAGCAGCAGAGCAGAAAAATCTATGGTGTTGATAAATAACGCACCAGATGAAGTAGTAGATTATACTTTCTAATTTGGTTTTCTGATTAATTAGCTAAAAGATAATGAAGTGATTATAAAAAGGAAGCTATTGAATTTAAGATTAATGTAATTTAATGCTACGCATACATTTTGTCATAGAGAATGATGTTGTCAATTGCAGGAAGGCAGGGTATGAGTCCGTGCAGAAGCTGGAGCAGAAGAAGAAAGAGCAGCAAGAGAAAGACAACAAAAATAAATATGGATCTTGGGGACCAACCTTCAAAAACAAGGAACACTTTGTCAACATGCACCATTGTTAGTTGGGAAAACTTATTCTGGGAATCTCGTTACAATGACCTTGGCTATAAAATATTTCAGTTTTAATACCAATGGATAAAAAATATACTCAGTCTCTACAGTTGTCGTGTCTAGGCAGTTCAATTTTCACTTCATAGTAAATTAATATTGATCTTGGTAATAAACTAATAGAATTCAATTTAATGATGATAAAGTCAATTATTAAATTCTTTGTTATGCAAAGTAAAACGGCAATTTGTAATAAGGCCAAAGCATTAAATCTGTATCATGTTGCCCTATGGAAAATGCAGAGAACTTAGAAATATTCCAAGTGATGACTGACCATATACATTATCAATTTAGCTGGATTTGCAGTAGATAAGATTTGATATATCAGCATCATCTCTTATTGCTGAATAGGCTATTATAATCAATGAATTAAGTCATTTTTGTAGTAGCTTTCAAATAACTATTTTATTGGATGTTTAATAGTGCATGTAGGTATTAGGTACAAGTGCTCTTTGTTATATTACTATCGTATACACTACATGTGTATCAAATATTAAATAAATGACAAGTATCAAAATGCACTCAGAATACAAATGGTTTGATGATGAATTTCTTCCTTATTTCTCTTTGCCTGTACCACATTATTTCCACACTGCAAATCAGGAATGAAAAGAAACAGCCTGAAAAGTAATAATGCACATGGTAATTATAGGAATGGCATTCTTAGTTTCACCCATAAAGGAAACAATGAATGAAAATATCTCTGGGCTTAAGGAAGATTTTCATTTTGACTGCATTCACCCAATCATTTGAAGAGAGAGAGAATATAGTAGAACTTACCGATGAAAAGAAGAAAAAATGAACCTTGCATGTCATCTAATTTGACTTCTCTGTTGGATGGTTTCCCCTCCCCCTCTGCATTTTGGTTGTTATTGTGTCTATCCTGAGGTTTCTCTTTGCATAGATTCCTTGTTGGGAGACTGTTAATTGTCCACTTTCGAATCAAACCACTCTGGTGCATCCGCTTTATCCTTCAGGTGTCCAAACAAGATGAGACTGTGTATTAATTTCTTCAAAATGGTTTTATGCTTTTATTTTGGAATGTAAGCTTTCCTTAGGCTTTGAGACTTTCTTTAGTTATTATAATGGGTACATCTAAGGTGAATATGGTAATGCAAGTTTCTGGAGCTATTTCCACTTTCATGGATTAAATTTTGCTTTAAAGGAAATAAAGGATTAAAAAAGGAAAGCTATGAAGTGTACTTACTCTTTGTTAATGAGACTGAGGTAAGGGCTTCTCTTTGTCAGAATCATTGCCAAGTCTTCCTCTAAAAACTTTTCTTTTCCTAGTTTGGAAATGTTTTTGTTGTTAAAAGCAAATGCAAATATCATGTTCCAAGAAGGATGGATTAGAATACTCATTTTAAATTATATTTAGAGTTCATTTTCTCTTAATTGATTAATATGAGTGATCAATTATTATTAATCAATTCCATTAATTATTTAAATGAATGCATCTTGTCAGTAACATTTTCCATAAATTAGTATGATATCAGTGATGCAAACTGCTGTTATTCCATTAACCATAGAGGGTATTTGTCTAATGGGGGACTCAGGGCAATGGAAAGGTACCTACTGTTCAGGAGTAGGGAATATGAATACTGTGATGTAATATAAATGGATGTGTGTTATCAAACTCAATATCAATTTAATAATAATTATATTTTATTGCTCTCAAGGGATTAACATTCTTGGTCTTGTGGGAGTTCAGTTTTAGAAATAGTAAATTACCAATGAAGAAGTCACAGCGATTTGTCATCTTATAGTCTTCTTGTGTAAGCAAAAGCAGATTTGCATGGCGTGCGATGACTATATGACTCCCTTTCCTCACTCTATCCACAATTTCCTTCTTCCCTGGGCCTCTGTGGATTTCTGCTCGTGAACTTAAGTACTTCAACCTGCTATCTGCCGCATCCTGCGAATTATACGGTTCTACTTTGAAATGGATATATCTTTGTGTTTCCACTTTTCAGTTATTTAGTCAACTAATTAAAGTGGACATTAGCAGGACCCATCAAAGGAGGATTGAAACGTCTACTTCACTGCTTCCTTCCATTTGTGAAGTTTCTATGAATGAAATGTTGGAGGCAACTAAATTTCTCAGGATACACTGGTTGCCTTCTAAAAAAATAGAAAGTTACTCTTGCAAATATAGTGAAACCCAAAGCCAGGCATCCATGGGACTCCCTTCTTGGCCACCCCTGAACATACGCTCCCTAAGAAAGTAGTGTCAATATTTATTAAAAGCTCTCATTTACATTGTTTATTAATGACATTGTATAGGCATTGGTAAAAAATTTGATTCTTTCTATAACTGATGTCATAAAATCGTAAAAAGATATTTTACGTAAGAAAGTAGGGAAAATATTCGAAGAATGGAAGTTAATATTAAATATTACAGCACAATATAAACTTTCTTGGTGCCAAAATTTGATTTTAGATTCTTGTCAATCTAGTAAAATTATAGTAGTAATTATGTCAGTAACACATCACTTTTACTGTTGTCCATTTTTGGTCTTTTTTATAATTAATTGTGGAGGTTTCATAGCACATACTAACTCAACCACGGCTCCAACTTTGGCGCTGGTAATGGATGACTTCTCCGTCCAATAGAATTTTTCATGAACCAAAACTATGCAAGGTGTGCGAGAAAGGGACTTATTTTGAAACCATGCTTAATAAAGAATAATGTAAATGGGATGAATGTCTCTAGATGTTGTTTTCAATCCTTAAAAGTTTTAAAAAGAGGTCAATTAACATCTGCCACAACAAAAAAGATTTGGAAATATATCTTCACAGTAAACGTCTTGAAGGAGATAACATTCTTGTTTGAATAAAGAAATTTAAGGTGCTGATTTGTGTGGATTCCATGAAAGAAAGACTGCATTAGTGAAAAAGCATACACTCATTGTGAAATGTCAAACTGTCAAATATTTCAGTTATACTTTCTTTTGTAATGAAGGGTTTTTTTAATATTTTCAAAGAAAGGTTTTTACTTAAACATTCGTTATATATTACCTAATGAAGCTTGCTTTAAAAACTGGTCACATAATGATGTTTACATAGAAAACTACAAAGTTTCTCATTCCAGTTAACTTTCATAGGGAATACTCCCAAAATTTACCAAAAATTAGATGTCACCATGTGCCTGGTGTGCACATGGATTGATTGAGAACAACTTGCCTTTAAATAACTGATGGAAGCAGCTTCGTTGATTATCCCAATAGTCATTTCCACAGTGTTCTCTCCTGTTTTGATTAGTAGGCTATCAGTGAGCTCTTGAATGGTAGAAATCGTGGAAGCTACAGTTGGGAAAGTGAGAAAGGCAACCAGATTACCACAGTAAGTTGTCATGATGACAATGACCACCAGCCACCAGGTTCCTACCACTATTCTGCCACTGTCTGCTCTTGGCATCTGAACGCCACCTGCAAACACCATTTATTAATTACTCAAAATATGCTTTATAAAGGTAGATGAAGATGGGTTTACATTGATTTTTAGTAATTACTTCTCTGAACTCTGAGCATTCATATTTTTAGATGTTATAAGTAAATGGGAGGTTATTACAGACTGTAATGTGGTAGCATATGTGCTATGAAAATACTACTTGGAACGACTTTGCATGTGAACAGTGACAAAGAGAAACAGGAATGTAAAAAAATGATTTGCTCTTTCAAAACTGTAAAAGATTTTTCATGATGATTGTCAAAATTCCTCTGAATGGAGCACAGATGACAATTCAGGAAACCCTTCAATTCATTTTGTGCTAAACATTAATTTAATCAGTAGCCTGGTCACAATTTGTTCTCATTGATGTTTGAAAAGGTATTATTATTTATTATATAATTAAATATTACTCTGATTATGGAAATATTATTTCTCAGAAATATAATTTCTTTATTATATTCATTATTAGGAAAATATAATCTCCATAATTAGTGTAATATATAAACTTTTTAAAGGAGAAAATTATAGGGAAATATCCATTATATCATTTTAAATTCAATCAATTGTTTTCTTTGATAGAATATTAGTTGTTTCAATTTAAAGAATTCTTTTAATTAATTTTTGATCCTGAAATTTCTCATGAATCAAGGAAAGTGGTGGGAAAAGCATTTTGTTTTAATGATGTTGAGATTAAATTATTGATTCATGGCTATGGACATAAGAAAGTAGACAGATACTAAATACAAAGAAAACCCATTTGCTAAATTGTGAATGTCAATTTAAGTCTTTCAGGCTGAGTGGACATGTAGCCTCAAATCTTCTAAGAAATTCAATTCAGCCCAATTGATGGTGTGATAAGGACACTTATTTTATTCTCAGAAAGAAAAATACAGAACAGTGTTTTAATTTGACTTATTCTATTTACTTTCTTGTGACCTTAATGAATGGATAAGATTACTATTATTTCCGTAATCCAGTAATAGTTTTGCACATCTGTTGTTTTTTTATATATTTAAAATACTTTGAAGGATTGAGGAACTAATTAAAACCTTTGACATTTAGGAAAGTTATTTCAAAGTTTCCTAAATTTACTTAGAGTAGAAGAAAATTAATATGCTGAGTGATGTTTATATGAAGCATTCATATAACAAAAATTATTTAGAATATTTGTTTAAACGACTTGTTCTAGAGTATTATTTGAATTAGTATAGATGCAATTTATTGTCAACATAAAATAATATATGCAATAGACTTACCTTGTTGTAGAAGAGCTCCAAACACATACCAAAGGCATTTCCATACCTTGTTAAGGCTAGATTGTTTAGCAGTAGAGGGTATTCTTGTTCTACCTTTATTTTCCTTTGTCTTTGTTCTGAGTCCGTGATATTCATAAAAAGGGCTGCTTCTGTGTACCACGTACAGAACTGGACCCATCACAAGCACAGATATAGCAATGCAAAGCCATGTCTAGCAAGAAAATTCACGAGAGAACATTGTTATTCATTAGATGTTGATCTTATTTACATGAATTGATACAAGAAATTTGCATTTTATGATAAGTATTTTTAAATGTTGACAAATATTGAGTAGGCTTAATAAAAGCTTTTGAATGAAGTTGATAAATAAAACAATGAGGATTGGAAATGAAAATGCTTTCAGATTGAAACCAACACTTAAGATAGCCTCACCCCTAGTGTTTCCAAATCAGGAAGAAATAAAAAATTTGAAGAGGAATAATCAAATTTATATAAATTATTGACTATCATCTTTTTAAATTAATGTCAAGTATGCCAAAAACTATAAATTTTTTACTGAAAAATCATGGTTAAGTTCTGCTTTCACTCCATTATAAACTAGCCATCCTGATGAACTCAATAAGTTTAGGCTTGACTTGGCGGAAGTTCATTTCCATGATAAAATTATTTTTATTCATGTAAAGTAAAATAAAAACTATATAACCAGTACACTTCCACAAGATAAACATTACTAAAAACCACAACCAATTTTATAATAATAATAATAATAGTTTATTTCACAGGCATGTATTGCCCTTTTCAAAAATCATACATATTATATAATAACAAAAGAACAGAAGATACATTTATAAAAGTATTACGACTAACCTTAGAAAAAGAAATCACTACAGAGACTTACACAAATGAGTTCATACAAAAGAGAACAGTTCATATACAGGTGAAAGAGGTAGGTTGAAAGTTTTACAGTTTAGATTTGATGACCTTTTTAAATGTGTCTAAAGAGAGATGGAAGATGTCAACATTATAGCAGGTTCTATTTAGTGAGCGCATGATGCGGAAGATTGGAAGGTAGTAGAGATAGTGTTTTGGTAGGTATGGGACTTCAAAGAGTTTGCAGGTAGGTATACAAGGAACTTTGAGGGTTACAAGAGATAGAATTTCAGAACAGGAAATCATGTTATTTAGGACTTTATACATGAAAAGTATACCAATGTATTCCCTTCTAGCCTGAAGGGTAGGCAGGTTCAGCCGACTTAGTATAGTTTCATAATGGCCAGGTTCTCTTACAATGTCAAATTTAAAAGATATCATTCTGAGAAATTTGTTTTGGACTCTTTCTAAAGAGTTGATATATATATATTGTAATACACGTATACACATAATAATAAGTGTAATAATGGAAAGTACTAGGAAGATGAAATTTTATATTCATAAGCCATGTGTTACAATATGCAAAGTTTCACGTTGATTACATATTTACTTCCTCAAGTATAAAATAGCCAAAATTTTAATTTTTTTTACCTGCAATTTTTCGGGCCAGTTTTGCACTGAATTTTCTGCAACATGGTCGCTCTTAGAGTTATTTCTATTCTTTTGTTTAGTAGAGTGCATAAAGTTGTAGAAGATAGCCAAATTTAGTTTACTTCATAAAACAATTCTTTGAGATACTATGCATCAAAGTTACCAAAATCTCATAGTCATACTGAATAAAGCTGCTACACGGGGTCAAACAAACTGCTATATCTCAGCAAGCATACCATCGGCGAAAGTAAAACTTTACAAATGTTCATAAGAGATATGTGTGAATGTCCATACAAAATTTTATTGAAATTCGTGATGGTCGAGCAGGGACCACCAGAACACTTGGCATGGAATGGACCTGTTGTTATTATCATCAGATCCTGATGATGACCTTTAAATGGAATACTGTCCAAATCACTTGAATAGGAATCTGGGAAGGAACAAATGTACTCAGAATCTATCATTTGATTAACCAGATGTCCAACATTTGTGGCCTCTCCAAGTACTTCCCATTTTTCTCTGTCCCGAGCTTATCTTTGCCACTTTATGCCTAAATGCTTCATGATGTATATACAATAAACAATCGATAAAGGATGATGCATGATTCACATACTTTAAATTTAAAGAAGAAATGAAGGAATAAAAGTCTGCAGCAATCGGGACACATGGATCTCCCACATGCTGAGCAGTTGCTTTTACCAATTAAGCTACCTGACGACAGGTGACTTTTCCCCCTTCATTTCTTCTCTATTTGTACATACCATTGGAGTAAAATACTCTTTTTCTGAAAATTTATGCCTGAAATTCACGCTGTGTGTTATATGCATTTATTATATTTCTTATTTATACTTGATCAAATAAAAAGAATCATATTTATTTCAAACCCAGTTAATCTACATCATTTTAGATATTTTATTTTTTAAATGTCTCATCTCCTTAAAAATAATTTTGTAGATCCTTTTCAAAAGTCAACACTCATATGCGGGCTAATCTACACACGCAAAACATTTCATTTTTCTGAATCCAATTTCAGTAGTCAATCTTAAGTATGCACCTATAAGACGAGTTCATCACATAAAAAATAAAAATTAATATATCTATTAAGATAACATGCCTTAGATGTATAATGGTTAGCCTATTGACTTACTTTCAAAGAAAATGGTGCCATGAAAATGAGAGCCCGGCTGAGAATTTGAGGTCTCGATGTAAGAAAGGTGTGTTTTTCAGAGATAATAGGTGCCGTGACATTCACCATCTTCTGCAATTCGCCAGTTACTATGAAAGCTGCTGCACCTAAGAAAGCCTTTGTATAAAAGTTATCCATTATTTTCCATGAGAAATATATTATGAGATGACAGTAGTTATATATAAATACTTTACTGCTGACCTTATTATGTTGAATTTCTTGTATAGTGTGTTTTATGAGCAATGTGTTATTGAAACCCCACTGGGAAGGTTTGGAGGGTGAGACTCTCTTGGAGTTCACTGATAAACCACTCTCATTACTTGTTCTGTAAAGAGAATAGCTGTAACAAAGGAAATCCCATTATCATAGCTTTACTATTATTTTGCTTATTAGTAATCATCAATTACGAGATGGAAATGAATGAGAAAAAGTCTGACGTAGCCGGGGATCGAACCTGGGTCGACAGCACAATCCCCCCTTCATTGGGGGGGGGGATTGTGCTGTCGTGGTATCTTAGTGGTTAGAGCAACCGACCGGCAATTGGGAGACCCGGGTTTGATCCCCGGCTATGGCAGACTTTTTCTCTTTCATTTCCGTCACGTAATTTAATAAAGCATGTGTATCCATGCGGACCTTCGGCCTTCTTAGTAATCTTCAAGATATAGTTTATATTATTAGAGATAAATAATAAATAGTGAAAAGCATTTATTATTTATTTCTAATAATAAAGTCTCTTTACAAAGAAAAATGCAAAAAGAGCTGTGGCAAAGGCAACAGCAATGGCAATTGAAGAAGCTTATGAGGGAATCCAGAAGAAAAATGGGGAAAGACAGATGATTGGGATAGCTAGAGACATCGAAAGACGTAATATCAGTCATCAGTATTTAATCATCAAAATTGTCAAAGGTGCTAACATGATTGGGAAAAAAATGTGATATTCCATTTGTGAACATCAGCACATGTACGAGTGTTGATTGGCTAATTTTAATAAGTATTGTTAAAAGTTCTTAAGGAGATGAAGTTTTTCCCAAATAAAACATCACAATTACCCATAAAAGACATTTCAAACTGAAGTAAAAATTATAATGACCAGTTCTACTTAATTAAACATAAATAAAAAATGTACTATTTCAGAAGGGTCAATTTCAAGGCTAAATTTTCAGAAAAAATATGCATTTTGTACACCAATAAGTACAGTAGGTTATTTAAATTTGAGAGAACCTCAAAGAAGTGTTGTTACTCAGCATTTATGAACTGACTGGTCCATTTAGATGAAAACATTCTGCAATAACTATATTATATAATAATAAAAAGAATTTTTTACTTTGAACACCTGTAGGAAAGATAAACTAAGTTGAAGTAAGGTACCTGAAATTTAGGTTTCTTGATAACTCTTGAAGAACTTCAAATATCAAGCCCTCGCATTTAACTATATCTCCAGATTCATTTATATAAATGTTTTGCCATGGTGGTTGCTGTAATTAAAAAAAATAATCATCCCTCTTAAATAATGCTTGTAGATAACTCAAAATTCAAATGGAATAATTATAATAATATTTAGGCTTCTATGATGTACAAAAGTTTCCTTCTATTGAAATCAATCATTTATGACCGTACTTCGTGGAACGTTATAGTGAAATAAAGAAACACACTTGGTAATAGTCTGTTTCTTTATTTCCTTCTATTATTACCATCCACCAGTAGGTTACAGTTCAGATCACCAGCAAGGATTATTTTGGGTCTAACACAATTTCAAATAAGGTTAACAAATGACTGAAATACCTAATTATTGCATGAATTATGATGAACTAAATGTCTCATGCATTGATTGTTATTCCTGTTCAAATTATTTTGCAATATTTTCCAAAATTGCTGTTGACAATTGGCTTACATGAAATGTAGCTATCCGTACTTCCTTTCCTCGGAAACCATGATATACGTGTGGGAATACATGATCCCAGAAAGAGAAACCAGTATTTGGATTCCAGGTGCCAACATTAAATATATGAGGTGCTTCCCCTGGCACCAAACCCCATGATTCAACTGCTGCAACTTGCCAATGAGCTGACCAGGGCATTACAAAATCTTCTCCATCTTCTACTGTGCCTTGGCTTTTCAAATTTTCCTATAATAAAAAAAAGACTCTTTAGAAATTGGTTTAATGTAAATGTAACAATATACAACAAAAAAGTATGCTGCATTAAGACGAGATCAGACACCTCAAAAACTCTTTTGGTCTACAGAAATTCCTGAAATGGGTTGTTGTTTTGGCAATGTACCACAAAGGTACCGTATTTGACGGCATATAAGACGCACCTTTTTTCCTATATTATGTCTCGAAAAATTTTCCTGCGTCTTATATGTGAAGGTTCAACCTCCACGAATTAACTTTCAATACTGAATGCTATTTTTAGCCCAGATGGTCTATACAACCTATTTCATAATTGCATTCAATGATTGTGTTAATATTTGGCTTTTAGGAAACGTGACAACTAAAAGAAACTACATTTTAAGTTATTGTGGTACCGTGCTTTCGCACGGACTATAAAAACTTTTTTTCCTTGTGAGTGGCCAACTTAATGAGGGTGCGTCTTATATGCCGTCAAATATGGTAATATCTCAGTTCAACTGCCCTGATTTATCCAATCAGCTGATTGATGAAGAAGAGGAAACTACTAAACACATTAAAATTTTCGTTTTATGAAATTCCTTTGGACGAAATAGTCAGTTCAAATAAATTTACTATGTTAGAAAATATATATATACGAGAAGGTCCTCAAACCTAATTCTGTATTCCCCCTTCGAAATATACAATAGAATGCAAATGGTGCCCTAGCGTTGAATCAATGATCATAAGGTAAAAGATGAACTATTTATTACTTCTCTTTACTTGCATGGCCATAGAATTTTTAACTTCTGGGTAAATGAATTAAAAAAAATTGAAATTTCCACCATACGTTTCGAATATTAGAGATGCCTGTTGTCAAACCCAGGATCTTTGGAAGATGAGAATACATAAAACACCCCGATAGAAATAACACTTATTTGATTCAAATTTTGAAATCAATATCATACCAGGAAGGTCCAAAATTAAAACTCCGTTATCCCCATCTGAAATGTGTACGGTAATGTAAATGGCTCTCCAGGATTGAACCAAGGACAATCAGGAAAACCTTAAACAGCGATTATGAAATTTACTAATGATCTCTATTCATATGCTGCGTTTCAAGTTTCCATGTTATCGGACAGGTTTTCGAAAAAAAACTTAAAAATCGTAGCAATTTCTAATTTTTAAGATCCAAATGGAATCCAGGACCTTTTCATACTGGGGAGACATAAAATATATTCATAATTCTTATCCACATGCCGAGTTTCAAGTTTCTTAGTTATTGGGAAGGGTTTTTTAAAAAAATCTTTAAAAATGGCCAAAGTGCTTTGTAAATAGGAGAATATTTGCTCTGGCCTAGTGTCGAATCAAGTATAGTCTTCGAAAATGTCTTTTCAATTTTTGTATAATTTGCACAGCTTCCAGCAATTTCCAACAAAAAATTCAAGTCAGCGGCTCCTGTGGAACATGGTTAGAATTTTGATCGCTTATGTATATTGTTACGTATTCCGTGTGCTTGAGGATAAGTGAGACTCATTTAGCGAGAAGAAATGGCAACCATTGGACATCTATAGTTCTCAACTGGATACCAAGAGATGTGAAGAGACCAAGAAGAAGACCTATAGACAGGTGGAATATAAACATCATCAAGTGCTTAGGTGTAATGTGGCAACGTGAAGCTCAGGACAGAGAAAATTGGAAAGTACTTGGGGAGGCCCACATCTGACATCGGATTAAAAATGGCTGATGATGGTATACTGCAAGCATATTGATAACACTAATTTCAAATCAGCATCATATCGAGAGGGTCCTCAAAAGAAAATTTATGTGCTCTGGCATTGAACCCAGGAATAGCGTGGTCTAATTTAAATTTTTTTCTTAAACCGAGTCTTAATATACATCTTCTATCTAAGCACGAACTTCCTATCATTTCAATAAGTGCATAAAAAAATAATGAAAAACTACCCCTATGTGTTTTATATGGGAGATATATTTACCACACGGCATCGAACCTGGGTCTCTCTGGTGATACTTGCTATGCAGCACAATAGAAGATCACTATTTCTAACTATGTGTGAAAATTCAAGCAGGTATATTTGCTGCAACTGCCTCAAACGACATCATACTTTTCACATATATTCCATATGTAAGAAAGGTTAATGTGCTCTGGCATCGAACTCAGGAATAGTACGGTCTTATATAATATTTTTTCTTAAACGAATTCTTAATATACATCTTCTAGCAGAGCAAGAACGTCTTATCATTTCGATAATTGCATCAAAAAAAATAATGAAAAACTACCTTAATGTATTTTAAATCAGAGATTTTTGCATCGTCCTAGCATTGAACCCTGGAACTTTTCCGTGAAAGTCATTTATGTTTTCGATAGATCATGACAATATATATAGGCTCCTTGTGTTTTGATTCTCTACCTGTCCGGGAAGTATTTTTTAAAATTTCCCAAAAATCAAAGCAATGCTTTGAAATAGGAAAAATCGTGACTTTGGAGCCCTCTGGAATCAAACCCATGACACTGAGGTTCAAAATCGCATTTTTTCTGGCAGTTACACCTTATGGCCATTACGTCGTAATAATTTCAAGTCAATAATGCTTGTGCTTTAGCATGTGAATTAGTATCCTATCCATCTATATCCATAAAAAAATGAATCCGGAGAAGCATCTATATATAATAGATATTATATTCATAAAATAAAAGGTGTTATAAGTAACCTTCCTTTATCAGAAAATACACATGATCTAAATATAATAATTTATAATCTTTGCATCACTTGCATAGGTAATGTTTGTAATGAGTCTGAAATATTTTTTGTAATGCTTCATTATGACTTATCTTAAGAACAAAAAAGTGAATTATAAGCAAAGCATGGGTATTAGAAAAAGAGGAGGTAGAATATACAACAGAAATGAAATACAATATAGCTTAATGGCCATGTCATTGATTCTGAATAATGAAGAATAAATGCATGATACTCTTTTATCGGGATATTTCAAATTGCAGAGATTTGATTGAATATTGAAGAGAAAATCCCAAATATTCTATGATTACAGAGTAGTATTTTAATTCAAAAAAATTCTTGGAGTTGACATGGATTCTTCGAAAAGTACCTCACCCCAAATGTTCCGCCCCCATGTAAAAGGGCATCTTCAGTAGGTTACTTGTTTCATTCCAAAGGTTACAACAAATGATCCAGTTCAGAAGTAAAATAGAATAAGGGTGAAATAGGTGAGTGATACAACTGAAATATCCCTACCAACAAGAATGGGTGGGTATACAGTAGAACCTCGATCTATCGTTTTTGAAGGGACCGAGAGAAAAAGACGATGAATGCGGGAAAACGATAAAACGGGAAATGTAGACTCAGCTCACACTATTAAAATGAATAAATTAAAATGAATACACGACGAAAGTTTATCCAAAGAAAACCCCTAAAGATTTCTAAAAAAGAACGTACTGAACTCCTAGAGACGGTACAAACAGGGTGAAATATGCCAGTAAACTGAGATGGACAAACAGGACTCTTATGTGCACCCATGTGAAAGCTCTCCAATAGGATACAATGTATTAAAACAGCCCCAGATGTGTTTAAAAAATCGGCCGTTTTGAGCAAGTGCTACGACAGCCTTAAAAAAATTCCTGCCAAGCTCTCAAAGAAAATTTTTGTCGCAATTCCTAATACATTGTCTTTCCCGACCTAAGTCGGGACTATAGAAAATAAACGATAAATCCGGGAAAACGACAAATGCGGGAACGATGGATCGGGGTCCTACTGTATATGAGTGGAGACAGAGTGAGTGAATGTTCTCATCATGATCAAGTGAAGAGAAACCAATATTATGTGAAAAGGAATCAGTTTATCATAGAAAGAGCTGAAGGATTGTAACCTCACATTGAGATACTTAAGAATAGCTTTGCGTTGGTCAGATGGAGAAGGTCTTATGACCTCCCATTCCTCTGCAGAAACTTCTTGGAGTGTATCTTGCTCAGTATCAGCCTGTTCCTTAAGTGCTTTGGCTATTGTGAAAATCAATTGGCCAATCATTTGCTGCTGCATGTTATGTACATTTAGGTGATCTTTTTCAGATATCTAAAGGGAAAAAACACAAAAAAATATTTCAGCATATTTTATTCTATAAAAACCATTTATGGCATCAATAAATTTCAGCATATACAGTCGAGTGTTTTGTATAGTGACCATCTGAGCAACTGTGAGGCTTGATAGTTTTTAGGTGGGGCATTTGGGATTTAGAAAAAATCACCCCAAAGCCTTGCATAGAATTGCAAAACAAGCAAAGATGCTGAAATGAGATTACGTAATTTTAGAATTTGAAAGCAATTCTTAGAGCTTTTACAAGAAATAATTTTGTGAATATTTAAGAAATGCAGTATTTTCAATGGGTAGCAGAAGTAGTTCCACCACTGATAGAGGAAAGGAGGAAGAACAAAAATTCTCAAACTGAGTGACTTAATTAACTCTAACATATTCCAACTAATAAGTAGAAATTAAAAACAGATGAAACAATGATTTATCCCTAGTTGGCAAGGCTTTCGATGAATAAAAACAAACTCTGATAATTGATAAATACAATGATGATAAATAGGGGTCAGAAATCTGTGTGGACCACACCCAATCCAATCTTCCTCTAATAGCATGGAAAAAAAACAGAATTTTAAGAATGAAAATGTCATAAATGTTCATTAAGCCCTTGGGACAGATTTCAGTTATGAAAGAGATCAAGCTTGGGGAGGCCAACACAAATCTCTAATGTAAACTTGCCAACATCCTCAAGGTCTGAGTACACACTATATTAACTTACCAATGAATAACCTTCTTTTGACTCAGAGCCAATTGGAATCTGTACACTATTTCTCAAATTAGCATGACTGCTTTCTGATAGTAAATATAAGAATGCAACATTCCCTCCTTCACTTAATAGAGATGCGAAATATTCAATATCTCCTTTAAGATCCTTTATTGTGAAGATCCATTGGTTTTTAATATTAATCAATCCAAGAATTTCAGCCTGAAACAAACAATTTCAGGCATTGACAATATCAAACGTACACATGCAGAGGCTGATAACTTAATAGGATTTAATCATTACCATTTCCAATATGATCCCAACATTATCTGATGTTAAAAAACAAAAGTAATTCAAACCCATTCCTACTGGTGCATAAGTTTGCAAAAGTTGCATGATTTGGCTTCTCCTGTTTGGCAAAAGAATATTAAAGTGGGTGGCTGTAATATCTTCAATGTTAAAAAAATACATGCATATTGTATTTACCAGGCTGTGTCCGAATGAACTTGTTCTAACTGATATATACTGACAGGGAGTGATGGCATGCTCCCTTCAGTTGTAACATTAAATAATTCATCAGAAAGTGTCCTCATTATTTTATTGGCCAGGTTTGAACCTTAAAAATCAGAACAGAATAAGATGACAATAGTACTGCAATTATTAATTTTAACTGAATTATATTGAATAATAAATTGTTTTATAATTGAGAAGAATTCTTATTGGTGACAACAATGGATGAGATGTGTTTTACTCAGAAGCTTAAAAAATTTAACTCCATCCGTTTCAACATTACTTACGAGAAGAAGTTAAAATGAATAATAATAATAATGCTTTCTTTTTAAGGATAGCAGTAACTAATTGCCAGCATACTTATTGAGTTGTCATGGATTATGATCGCCTCATTCCAGTCCAAAATCCCATCTGCTCTCAAATCTAGGATAATCTGTGATAGATATTCCTCAGATTGTAGCAAAGGGATAATCAATGCTTGTAAATTAGGGAATCTAGGACAATCTGCTTCTATAAATAAAAATAAAGGGGATCCTATAAGCAATAATTTGTCAAATTTAAATAGCAATGAAAGATGTTTCCATGTACCTGTGATGGATATTTGAAGCAGATTTGACCGTTTCATCTGATTGTATACTTCCCAAGAATCAATACAAGGCAATACAGTCAGTAGAAGGGCAAATTTGTCGTCTCCTATGATTAAGACATCAATGAAATAAGTTATGTAATTAAAGTAATCAACTCCAGTGCTATTTGGTGGAACTTCATTTTAAACTTGCAAAAGTAAAAAACACACACACTTGTACAAATTCCACAAATTTATTGTGGAATTCGTACAAGTGTGTGTGTGTGTTTTTTACTTTCGTAAGTTTAAGTTATGTAACTTTGGATGCTGTAAATCAAAAGGACCACAAATTACCGTGGCTGCTAATATCTTCTGCCCTGTCGATTACCGTTAAAGACATTCGGTATTCAGGAAAGAATTTATCTGAGGCTGAATCGATTATCGCACCAAGGGACGAATATATGTCTTTGTCCCAGGTATGTGAGAAATTTGAATCTATTAAAGCTGTTGAAACGTAGGCAAAAACGTATAGTGTTAGGCAATGCATTACGTCTAATATCGAAAAATACAGAGCACACAAAAAATATATAGTTGTCCTTACCGAAGACCTGATTTTTTTTCTGTTGTTCCTTAAACGATTGAGAAATTGCAATGCCAAAAGGCAAAAAATAAATCAAATAAATTTTGAATATCATTTTTCACCTTAAGCTATTGCATGAAAATCTATGGTATGAATAACGGCCACATACAGGAATCCTATTGGAGAGAGTGACGTTGGCACACTATTAAAGATTAATTGTTTTCCTGTAAAGGTCAGCTTGTTTTCTTGGCCTCTCATCTGATTCTCGATCACGAAAGAGCATCAAATGTCAAATTTGAAAATTTAATAAGTATTTGTGATACCATGGTCAATAAGATTCCCGAACCATATCGACGAGCTCTCAATACTAAATTACAATCTCGGCTGGCGACACAAATATCCCGCTCTAGCAATCGACTCAAATCAAAAAATATCAAAACTAATTTTGATTTTCAGTTAGTGTATTTTTCGCATTAAGACATCATTAAATGCGATATAAATCAACTGGATAATTTTAATCTGTAAAAATAAGACCATATCGATTCTGACAAGTATTTTCGGAATTATATCATAGAATGGAAAACAAATGTTTCAGCTGTTGTCGTCAGTACCGACTTCCTTCCCGCCTTGTTACAGTTTACTGTTATGACAAGTTTAGATTTCAAGATATCTCTTGTGTAAGAACTATATATTTCATGCAAATGACATAACTCGCATATGCAGCTGCCAAAAAATCATTATGTACATAAAACAGGTATGTTGCGTACCAATAGCTCTTCTTTTTGTGTTTGTTTTGTTGCAGTTAAATCTGTAAACAATAGACGCTTTACTGTGAACTACAGTTCTACTGCCGTTTTATCATATTACTTTCATTCATTATTTAGTGTCATTTTTCCACCGAAGGTTGTTTAGGCTTAATTTTGAATTAGTATTAAAAGTGAAGAACTTTTGTTTACCAGTTCCTCTTCCCTATTCATTCAGGTTATTATACAAGGATTCAAAAGCTATCGTGAACAAACTGTTGTGGAACCGTTCGATCCTTGCCATAATGTTGTTGGTATGTTATCGTTTAAAGGAGATTTGAATTGACTTTCTCACATCACCAGTACTAATTGTTCATTTCTCTTTTAGTTGGCCGAAATGGATCTGGCAAAAGTAATTTCTTTTACGGTACGTAAAATATGAATTATTTACACACAGTACGCTTAAAGTGCGTTTAAAATGGTCATATTTCGAAGATGTTGTATCAAACTGTTCACCCTCTCATTTTCACACTTATTAATGCGATTCCGTACCAGATTCTGAGTAATAATTTATACCTTGTTTAAAGTGACATGTGTGACAATGACATGTTAGATGACATTGCTCTGAAGTTACGAAAAATTATTGTTTAGAACAGTCTTTGGTATAGTATTTGTCTTCGACGTCATTTAATCTAAAATAATGTACACTAAATTATAAAGGAGGTACACTGTCTCTAGCATATAAGTGTGTTTATACATGAAGTAGCATTTCAATGTTCATTCGTGGTTTGTTTAATTTATCCTTAGCCATCCAGTTCGTTCTCAGTGATGAATTCTCCCATTTGCGACCAGAGCAAAGGCAGGCGCTTCTTCATGAAGGCACGGGACCGAGGGTAATATCCGCCTATGTGGAAATTATTTTTGATAACGCCGACGGACGTCTTCCAGTAAGTTATTTGATAAATTTCTAGTAACTAGAAATTTACCAGTTATTTCATACAAATTTTTGCCTTATTTCGTAACTCACCATTTTAATGGGAATTTTTATCTTTAAGATTGACCGGGATGAAGTGTACCTTCGTCGTGTGATTGGAGCAAAGAAAGACCAATATTTCCTTAACAAGAAGATGGTTCCAAGATCGGACGTGATGAATCTTCTGGAATCAGCAGGTTTCTCACGCTCCAATCCATATTATATCGTGAAACAAGGAAAGGTTGGTATAGTCAAGATTTTGATTAGTTCGTGTGTAATTCATTTGCTATGGTTTTAAATAGCCAATGTTAATCGAAATGGTAAATTTCGAAAAATGATCGTTTTGGGGTCAAATTCCTAGGAAATGGTATGACTTAGGAGGGATTCCTCATCATATATATCAGCCGCAATCCTTCATCTATGAAATGGTGTAAGAATTATATGTGTATCTTTAGTAGTAAAGGAGATATAGAGTTTCTCCCAAACTCTGTGAAACAAGAAATTTACCATCGAAATTGTTTGTTAAGACATTTTCAAATTTTAAAATAGGATATTTTGTACTATAATTGATCACATTAATTATTAGATTGGTAAAGTGCTCTAATGTTTGAATTATGTTAGGAGAGTGTTTCTAAAAGTTGTCAGTGAAAGTAAGAAGTAGTAGATAAGATTTACAGAAGAAATGTTTGCTGATAAGCAGAGGATAAAGGGAGGAATTCAGAAGCTGATGATAAATCACTTTGATATTTGTTAAAATGTAGAAAAGAGAAAGTATATTCAGAATGTGTATCAGAGAGATGAGTGATTTGCTTCTTAAAATCATTTAAATATGTCATATTCTCTCATAATAACTCAGTCACTTGTACCTGCCAATATTGTTTGTGCAAAACAGTAGTGGGCTGACTGATTAACTTGCCGCATATGCCTTGCATATTTACCTCAAAATCTCACTTCAGTGTATTAGCACAGCTGCTGTATTTTCCATAATAGCTATAACTTCATAACTGTAAAACGTTTTTCCGGGTGATATTGTCCGAGCAGAATAATTGGAAACTATTTATCAATTAGATTTTAAAATTTCCTCAATGATTGAAAATTCTAAGTTGACCAATTATCATACATTTTTGAAAATAATTATTAGAGTCTGTAAATTGCCTTTAGAGTACTATTGTTTTGAAGTACAGTGGTACCTCGAGATATGAGTGCCCTAACATACAAGCAGTCGAGCAAGCAAAGTTTTGCTTTGAAATACGAGCAAAATTTGAGGTACGAGGAATGGCCGGTTGCACAAGACCCACCAGTTTATTGCACGTCTCGCAGGTCTCGCATTATCCCACGCATCCCCCCAGTGTGTTGTTTACCTCGCTGTCGAAGCATCATTGAAAAGTTTCTAGGGCTTTGTGCTTTTTGGCATTTAAATACTTAATCACATTTCTTTATGTAACCAATGGTCCGAAGAAAGTGAGTGGAAAGGTCAGTGCTCAGAAGAAGATGATGTCTATTGAATTAAAACGTGAAATCAGGGGAAAAAATGAGCAAGGTGTGCGAGTAGCTGACTTGGCGAGGCAGTACGGGCGTAGTACTTCAACGAAATGTACTGTACTTAAACATAAGGAGTCAATAAAGGGTATATCACCAGCTAAGGGTGTTACAATAATTTCTAAGCTCCGGAGCTCTCTCCAAGAAAAGATGGAGAAACTGCTGATGGTTTGGGTGACAGAGAAGCAGCGGCGATACCTTAACATCATAAGCTAGAAGGCACGAGCGATTTATATTTATTTGCTGAATCAGACCCCGCGCACTTCCACAGACGAGGCATCGGAAGACTCGTTTAAAGCCAGTCGAGGCTGGTTTGACAACTTTAGGAAAAGGACCGGCATTCACTCTGTTGTCAGGTATGGTGAGGCATCAAGTTCGGATGTGAAGCCAGCTGAGGATTATCTCATAACTTTTTCCGAACTGATAGAAGCCAAAAAATACATCCCCCAGCAAGTCTTCAACTGTGACGAGACAGTGCATTTCTGGAAGAAGATGCCGAATAGGACTTACATAATGGCAGAGGAGAAGATAATGCCAGGCCACAAACCCATGAAGGATAGACTAACTCTCGCACTGTGAGCCAATGCAAGTGGCAACTGCAAGATCAAGCCTCTGCTCTTATACCATTAGGAAAACCCCAGAGCCTTTAAGTCACATGAGATTTTAAAAGAAATACTGCAAGCTATGTGGAGGGCAAACCCGAAGGAATGGGTCACTGGACAGTTCTTTGTGCAATGGGTAAACCTGGTTTTTGGCCCTTCTGTTAAGAAATATCTACAGGAAAACAACCTACCCATGCAAGCCCTTCCCATCCTCGACAATGCTCCTGCTCATCCACCGAACCTCGAAGAGTTCAACTTTATACAGGTTCTCTACCTACCACCCAACACCACTCCTATCCTGCAGTCCATGGATCAGCAGGTGATTTCTAATTTTTAAAACCTGTACACTAAGCACCTGTTTCGGCGTTGCTTTGAGGCGACAGAGAACACAAACCTCTCTCTTCGAGAGTACTGGAAGGACCACTTTAACATCGTGATATGCCTCAGAATTATTGATCAGGCCTGGCTGGGTGTTACAACGAGGACCTTGACCTCTGCATGGAAGAAGCTGTGGCCTGAGACTGTAGCCGAAAGTACCTTCGAAGGATTCGAACCCGAAGTGCAAGTGGAGGAGGAGATTGTGTCTCTGGGAAAATCCATGGGCCTGGTGGAGGATGAGAGAGGAGTGAACAAGCTCAACGAGGAGCACTCGCAGGAACTGACGACTGAGGAGTTACAAGAGTTACAGTCGCAGTAGCATACGGAGATTCTGCAAGAAATTGGTTTTGAGGAGGAGCCAGAGGTGGAGGAGGTTATCTCTACAAGTGAGATGAAGGAGATCTTGCGAATGTGGGAGAGAGTTTCACAGTTTGTGGAAAAGAAACACCCCAAAAAAGTTGCAACTGGTTGTGCATCGGAGCCATTTAATGACACTTGCCTCTGCTCATCTCTGCAACATTATGAAAGGGAGGAAGAAACAAACCTCCTTGGACAGTTTTTTTTTAATCCGGTGGAAAAGGAAAAGACTAGTGAAGAAAAAAGCAGTAACTAAAATTAAGCATACATTAGCATTTAAGTTGTGTGTAAGTTGCATTTAAGTGACCAAAATACAAACACACTTTATAAAACCAGTTTATTTCTTTACGAACTCTTTTATTATATTTTATTACAATATTTGTCATTTACTAATACATTTTTCTTATTCAAAAACACATAACTAGAACAATTGGGGTGGCACTTTGGGGGCTGGAACGGATTAATGGCATTTCAATTAATTTGAATGGGGAAAATTGCTTTGAGATACGAGCAAATTGACATACGAGCAAGGCTACGGAACAAATTAAACTCGTATCTCGAGGTATCACTGTGTACAATTTCATCAAATATTACGTAGTGGTAGAATCTTAAATACTTCAGTCTAACACCTGTTGCTCTAAATTGGTGCAATCCAATTTCCCTAACGATGGTATTAATGTGAATATTAAGGACAAAGTGGAATGGGTCATGTAGGAAATGACAGTTTTTGGAAAAACTTTGGTATCTGGTTCAGTTCTCTAAGAACAGCAGTAGGAATATAGGTAAAGGATCAATTAAATAGAAGAATTGGTTATCCTACATAAAGTCTGCCTATTGGCAGCACAGCAAGAGACTGCTGATGATCAAGCTATAAGCAGAGCCCACAGACACAATGATGGTGCAAGTATATATGCCAACATCCAGCCACACAGAAGAAGAAATAGAAGTAGTGTATGCGCAAATTGAAGAAATCATCAGTGCAGTCAAAGCAAAGGAAAATCTAATTATTACGGGCGACTGGAACGCTGTGGTCAGAGAAGGAAAGGATTGAAACTGCAAAGGACAGTTTGGGTTGGGAAAACGAAGATCATTCCAAATCAAATGCAATGAGTGGGTTCTTCATTTTCACTGCTTTCTTCCGAATCAATAACCTCAGGAACCTTATCATTATGTAATTCCATAATGAATAATGAATTAAAATAACCTGGAACGGTATCATTGTCTTATTCCATAATGAATTAAATTTTTTGGTTTACCTATTTCGTTTTTGGTATGCCTTGAATGTCAAAATTATACTGAGATCAGAATAATTTTGACATTATACAAAATTTATAGTTGAATTAAGGTCATCAAGTTGATATTTGCTTTTACGATCTCCATGTACAGCCAGATTGCTCTCCATTTTACACGACTCTCTCCTTACAATATCTTTGCCCTTATCTATTTTGTCCTCTCCACTTAGGTTAAATATCCTCTTTATAATGATGTCCAGTCTTTCTTTTATGTGCAAAGATTTTATCTAAACTCATCCATTCTTTTTATTAACCAATGCCATTATGGGAGTTTAACTTGTCTCTTATCTTTTCAAATGATTGTGAGCAGAGCAGAGGTCAGTATAATCTATGTGTGAGATTTATTAACTGAAATTAAAATCTATTCAGTTTTAAGACTAGGAATTACCAGCATCATAATCCAACCCAACCATGAAATACACTATTTTAACTTTTATACTTTTCTCTCTGTAAATTGTTTTTATCCATGAATGATATGCAAAATTTATTCCAGTAACAGGGTCAACTTTTAATGGAAAAAGTTTAATTTTTTCTGTATGTACATTCCTGGCCAAAATTAACGCAGCACCTCCCTAGCGATCCTTATGGCTAGTGCTGTGTTAATTTTGGCCAGGACTGTACTTAATTATACTGGTACAATTAAGATTATGATTTCCTAAGTGATTTTCCTCGGCGAAAACAAAAACTATTACTTTCAAAATTAGAGTAACCCTCTTGAATTGTTTAACAATTGGATGTTCATATCTGAATCAAACAAGGAAGAAGCCATGGGATACATGGCATTGTAAAGAAAATCCTAAATAGGAGCAATAAAAATCTGCCAACATGGTTATTTTACCCTAATTTCATTTTTGTTCTGTTCATTTAATAGTTCATTGTGCGGTCTAGGATATTTAGTTAATTGGCTCAGAAAAATAATTATAAATGTATAAAGATGTTTGGAGCCCCAAAGAATAATTGTACAGACTTCCAAAGAATCATTGTTTCATGCATCACACATCAAAACTCTTTCTTACATTCCGCAATTTAAAATCATTGCGATGGTATGACTTTTAGATATAGATAATTCATTTCACTCATTCCTCTCTAATTACAGATCAATCAGATGGCCACTGCTCCAGATTCTCAAAGGTTGAAGTTATTACGAGAAGTAGCAGGCACTAGAGTTTATGACGAACGCAAAGAAGAATCAAAGGCAATTTTAAAGGGTACGTAGTTAATTTATTTACATTTTAATCTGCTTCTTATGTTGTTTTGTTGATTAAGGAAAATTATAATGTTGCCAATGACTAATACAGATTCCTTTTTATTTTATTTATCATTGCATTTTTGCAAAGTTGTGTCTAATTAAATAATTAGTATCTTTTTGCCTGTTCATTTACCACTTCATCTCCATTTGATTCTTCACATAATTTAGGAAAAAATATATTTTAAATATTTTCTGCCAGAAAATCTATTTTGGGTCCTTTAAATTATGTTATTGTATTATTTTGTATTCTACAAAATAATTACTGCATAGCTTCTAATAATTAAAGATTATGAATCCTCAGGACGATGTGATATTGAAATTTTTTCCCCAAAGAATCTAGAAATCTATTATTTTACAAACCTCTATCACCTCTTTAACAGGGATGGGCATTAGGGTGGATCAAAAAAACGTTTTTCTTTTGGGAAATCAGTCTACAGCTATTGCTTAAATTTTGTGGTTGGTGACCCACATAACCCGTAAAGAATTTCAACTCAATAGGATTATGTCCTGAGGCTGCGAATTTTAGTCAAAATATTAAATTTTTATGAAAAATATCAAATTTTTGCATTTTTTCTGATGGTTCCTCAATCTTTACTAAGTGATTCAATGGCGATGAAATACCTATATTCTTTTATATTGCTGAATATTAATGATTTTGTGCATTTGAAACAAGGGAAATGGTTTCTTAGTTCGCCGAAATTTGTCAAAAAATGCAAACAAACAGAAATGTTACGGATATAATATATATGTTTGGCAAATATTACATATGAACGATTGGGTAGTCGTAGTTTTTATATTAATAAGGGTTTAATTAATTTAATACCTAGACTATGCTTAGACAGTAGGGTGGGTTGTTTTATAATTTTTTCTGATAGAAATGTTACACCAGGCAAAAGTGGCCCCCACATTACAGATGTACGTACTTTTATTTCCAAATCAAATACTATCTTCTGTGAGAATTTTTGCCACGAATTTTAGACAAGAAACCATACAATTGCCAAAAATTCTTGTTCGGTTGAAGCGAATAGACGAGAACTGAAGGAGCTACAAAAAAGATTAATTTTAATACATTTGCCTCCTATTCTGGTCCCATAGAAGACATAATATTATTATCTCTGCCCTACACAGAGGCATATTGAGGCTTGAGAGACAGTTTTCGTCGCAAATGGCATATCTCTATCCAAAAAATATTCATTTTAACATTCTTATTTCCACTTTAATGAGAAGATTACTTGAACTCTTATAATGAAGCAAACATCCTAAAATCTAGAAGCTAATTATTTAAAACTGTATTATTTAAAACTGTATTAATTAAAGCTGTATTAATTAATCATGATAAAAAGTGCGAGGGAATTAAATTTGCCTCCAATAATCATTCTTGCAGTTTAGCCTGATTTTGACCAAGAAAAATTTGGAACTCCCTCACTGTTAGATCCTTCTGTGTAATTCTTGCACATTGGAAGCATTTTGAAAGAAAATTTCCTTGGATTATATCCTTCTCTCAGTGTTTGTATCATAAGCAGCAATGCTAACAAGAATCTCTGCAGAGAAACTTAAGAGAAAGTTGTTTAGGACCTCAGAGAAATTCATTCTACAGCCCAATTTATGTGCTACCTAAAAATGTTTAATTTCTCAGATGACAAAGGACTTTTCGTGAGTGAAATTGAGATAAATATTTAAATTTTCAGTTATCGTTGGTTTCGGGCTTTAGATGGAATGGGTGGATCAATGATATTGCTTTTAATTTCTGAGAGCAGAATTTGTAGTGGTCGAAATGACAGCTGCTAATGAATCTCATCAGGGCTTGGGGGGGGTTAAAAAAAATTCTTCTTTCTTCTTGAATAGGTTTAAAATTATTGAAACCCTTGCAATAAAGCTAAAATCCTTTCAAACCTGAAGCTATTCATTCACAATTTTTATTATTAAAGCATAGTTGAAACTTGCCCTGGTTCTTATCGTAATTATCTTTTGTTTTCAAGAAACCGAGGGTAAGATAGACAAGATAGGAGAATTTTTGCGTACCATAGAAGATCGGCTGAAGACATTGGAAGAAGAAAAGGAAGAGCTGAAAGAATATCAGAGATGGGATAAGATGCGTAGAGCTCTCGAGTACACAATCCATGATCGAGAACTGAAGGACACAAGAAAGAAATTAGAAGAGGTAAGTTAAATTTGATTTTTTTCCTCTCATAGGATTTGAAAGACTTCTTTCAGCTATTAGCTGTGTCCTTAGGTATTACATATTTTATTATTATATACAGAGGGTTGTTCTTGACAAATTTCTCTTAAAATGCCCCAAATCAGTAAAAATAAATTGTTTTCTTTGTTGAAAGGTTAGAATCACAACTCTTTGTCATATTATTTAGAATATGCTTATTATAAATATATTATATATTAGTGCAAGTTGATTTCAATTCTGAAAAATCTGATGTGGCCAGCACATGACTTTCTCCATACATAAGATGTAAATATTTATCTACAACAGTAATTTCGAACTCTATATTCCATCTAAACTTGGAAGATGAATGATTAATTTATATATTATTATCTTTTACGTCACAAACATTATAAATAATGTTTTTCGGGACATGCTCGATGAAAAACGATGAATTTGGCCTTTCGCCCATAGAGCCCAGAGCGCCCGCAATGTACATAATCAGCAACTTCCAGTTTATCAGTATTTCATGAATAACTCCTAAAAAATCAATGAAACAAAAATATGTTTCATACGAAAGTTATAGTAAATTTCATTTTCTAAAACATTTATAAATAATAGTATATACCTAAATATCATATTTATGGAGATATTTTGAAAACCGGAAATGAGCTTTGAAGAATGAAGCTCAACTTCCGGTTAAACGATTCACTCCAAAAACTAATCAACTCTAACGACACAAACCAAAATACTATATATGAAATTTGGTGTTTATCCGACAAATAGTTTTCATGTTAGAGCGCCCACAAAGTACATAATCATCTTCTTCCGGTTTATCAGTATTTCACGAATAACTCCTAATCAACCGGTTATACAAAAATATGTTAAATACAAAAGTTATAGTAAAAGCATTATCTAAAACTTTTATAGGGTATACAATATACCTATATATATCATATTTATGGAGATATTTTGAAAACCGGAAATGAGCTTTAATGAATAAAGCTCGACTTCCGGTTGATCGATTTACTCCAAAAACTAATAAACTCTGACAGCACACACCACAATACTATATGTGAAGTTTGGTATTGATACGACTAATTGTTTTCACGTTAGAGCGCCCACTATCACACACACACATACACACATACACACAGACATCATTCCGAAAATGGTCAAAACGTGTTCTAGGGACCCCAAAACATGTATTTCCGTTGAAATCTCGAAGTCGATTTTTTTCATGAAAACAATACTTTCTCTATACTTCGTATATGGAGAAAGTAAAAACGTGAAAAATTACTTGGTATTTGATATTATGATCAAAAAGACGATTTCAATTAAATTTTTCCAGATTTGAAATCAGCAAATGAATTCCTTAGTAGAAAATGGAAACCATAGAAATCAATCATAAATGTTTATTCATTCTCTTCTGCTGTTGCCACTGAAATTCGCTTAAGCATTCCTGAGCTGTAAGAGCTCATCAGGAGAATAAGAAAGTAAACAAAAATTTAGTATTTTCCACACCATTTAGTTATGTTGAAGATAATTAGTTGCAAGGTACATCCTTCTCCCTCTCAGTTATAGTTCAGGTTAGCTGGAAATCAAGCATTCACTGCAAAACAAAGATAACGGTTACCTTATCAATGAATGCTCACCTTCTTAAAGTTTACTTCTGAAAATAATCAGTAAATAAAATAGGATGATTTTTCAAGCGGATGATTCATTTCACTTTGAAAAAACATAATTTTCTTTAAATATAAACCTTCAATTTATAGGAATGACTGCACTGGGCTAAAACTCAGCTGGTTCCACCATTCTGACTTGTTTGTTATTATATTTTACTGTTGAGGCATTTATTACAGTTAACCATAGAATGTAATTTAAAATGATTATTCGTGGAATTTTCATGAATTCTCTGAAAACAGGATTTCCCATTCTTGATATTCAAGGTATTAGAACTATCAGAAATTTGGAAACCCTACTTTTGATTGTGGCTTCACTTTATATATTTATATATACACATTTTTTAGCTTCCCCTCTTCCTTCCCATGGTTTGTGCTAAATTATTTTTTCCCTGCTATTTCTAAATTTTCAGTTTAAAATAAATATGCCGCTAGCATCAATTTACTATAAGCCCACGAATTCTTAGTCCAGAAGTTTTGCATCTCCAAATCACTGTAAGAGGAAATTATTCTTTCTAAAATTCAAAATGGTTTAAAATTCCATATTTTAAAACTTATTTCTTAATTTTCATTTCTCTTTGAAAATTCTCTTCATATTATCTTTAGAAGGAAATTTCCATGTATGTTTTCTGTATTTAAAAGTAAATATATTACAGTGTGCTTTTGAAAATGAGTTTATATATGTACACAATCGATTTTCTGATTATCAATAGTTCAGTACCTCTTTTAATCTGTCAAGTGTGAATTGAAGGTGCAAGAAATGTCCATAGCCTCCAGATCTGGAAGGTATTTCCTCACATATTATAAGACACTTGGTAGACCTGGGCAGCTACACCTTGTGTCTTGAGTAGTGGGATAAATTCAATTTTGATGATGATATTGTAATTCTCTGAGGTTCTTAGTCTAATTTGCTTACATTTAATGATATCAGAAGCAATGTAAGTCACAGTGTCAAACACCAGTTTATTCCATGTTCTATCTATACTATGTTCTAACAATAGGCACCTAGGAAACTGTAAACAGAAGATGAAGAAAACCCCTAGTAATTCAGACATGCTTATGACAGGCAGATTTAATATTTTAAGGGACATACGGAGCAGCAGGTGACCAAGTAGTCACAAGAAAAGGAAATGTCTCCTCAGGACTTAATAATGAGGAATCTCAAACAAGAAGCAAAAACTCAGTGATGGAATGACTTCACCTCTATCATTGGTTTAAAAATCTTATAAAATTATAATTATCCTCAGATTGATATTGTTGAAATCCTCTTGGAAGTTATCTGGATAGAGCATTTGCTTTTGGCGGAAGCTGTTCAAGGGGTTAAATTTCTGGTGGGGCGATGATGTTTACCCAGCATTGAATCAATTGGGAAGCGACCTGAATTAAGAGGTCCAGGTCGATTTGGTGATCACGCATCACCACGTGCCATGGACTTTAGTTTAATTTTAATTATGTCTATCAGTCACTTTAAAAAGTTGTCATTATTATAACCAATTGAGTGCAGATGCTGCAATTTAGAGGAGGAATCTACTATCCATCTCCTCTGCGAATGCCTGGCTGTTAATAGGACACGGTATCGTTGCATGGGTACCTTTTTACAGGAACCCAGCGATATAAGAGATTTACCCATAGGTAGTGTACTTGCCTTTTCAAAGGCCTTGGGACTCCATGGGTAATCTCATATAAAGGCGGATGGCACAATGGACCTTAAAGGTCTAAGTGCCTTTGGGTTAACCCCCGCCTCCTTTCAGATCAATCAATCAAAAACCAATTGAGAGTAAAAGTTAATAAAAAAAATTGGACTT